>JALMGF010000178.1:0-1267500 GCA_023333645.1 Sceloporus occidentalis
AATCGCTTTTGATGGGGGGGGGGGGGGGGGTCTGTATCGGTCTTTTCCAGTCACCAATCTAATATAGAAAGTGTGTGCAGGTGTTAGTGTCCCACAATGCCCTGGGGCCCCTTCCTCGTTATCTCTCTCCTGATTGGACCGGTGCGCTAATCATGCAGTAAATCCTGCATTTAGACGATTTATTGTACGTTTATGTTGGTTGAATTAATGGTCGAATTTTTTATATTCCTATTCCGTGTCGTTTTCAGGGGGTTCGGCGTTGTGTCGATGTGCATCGGAACAGGAATGGGGGCAGCTGCCGTGTTTGAATACCCAGGAAATTAACCCCAAAATGGCCACGAGACCCCGCAGATGAACGGGGGGCCGCGCTCTTACTACCCCCACTGGAACGATAATTGTTTTTCTTTAATTTAAAGCGCATTCAGATTTTTAATTTTATCCTAATAACCAACAGGAGATTCCCATTCGTACTGAAATATCTCGGCTATTTGGGGGGGTATTTGGGAGAGACGGATTTTCTGCGTCCTGCTGTAGTTTGTATTTTTTAATACAGTTTTTGCAAATTACGTGTGCGATATATATGAATTTTGATAATAAACAGCACTTGTCACGCTTTATCCATCTTTTTGCCTTTCTCTCCATCCTGAACCCCCTTATTCCCTTTTAATGACACAGAGGGATTTCATTAGATTTCCTATGGGGGGGTTACTTATTTGCATGCATTGACTCATTTGCATACAGGGATACAATTTAAAGGGACAGGCTTACAAATTTAAAAACCATCCAGCCTGACCTGGAGCCGTATTTATTCTGCACTCATCTTTTTTTATTTTATTTATTTTTATACAGATTCTGATGGGGATTATCTTGTATTTATTGTATATTTTGGGAGCGCCTGTCCTCCTCTACCAATGAAAGATCTTACATTTCATTTTTTTCATATATTGTACTCCATTTCAATGTACTATAAAAAAAAAAAAAAAATAGAGATTTGGGGTCCAAGCATCGCCATTATTTAATATTCAAACCGTTCCTCCTTGACATATATACAAATATTAATATAAGCTTAAATGTACATGTTAATGTATAGGAGGGTGGAGCGTTTCCTCTCTATACATTTGATTTATCCCCCCCCCCCCCCTGAGCTTCGTATTTCTCATCGTACGATCCTCGTCCTTTAACGTGAAGTTTCATCGGATTCTCTCCTAACTTCCCGTGGATCACGACTGTGGTCTCGTATTCAGCGTTCGTCCTGGGGGATAATTACAAAATAATTTCTGTGTTAGAGAGCGGATTTAGGGTAAAACGCTGTTATAAAGTGTGAATTTACGCTGAATATTTACCCCAAATCGTATAATGTGGCCTAGTGCCTGAATTTGCTGAGCTGCCTCTTGACGTAGGAGCTTTATTTGAGGATTGTGTAGCAACAGACCAGACCCCATTAATTTTACAAAGAATCCCCCCCCCCCCAACTGGCCACAGAGGACGGTTGGGGCAGCTACCCGGAACCGCACCTCCAAATCAGGACTGTCCCACAAAAACTGGAATTGTTGGGAAGTATGCTGAAAGGGGCGTTAAACTAATTACAGGAAATGGTGATTAAATGCTCTTTATGGTTTAACTCTCACGTTACCCCAACAATAATACATTTCGCTTCTTCCTCCCCCAGAAGAACCTACTGTTTCGATTGCCACAAAACAAATGCCGGGGCTGCGCTAGGAAATGTGTGTTTAAAAATACCCCCCCCCCCCCAAATAAATCTACTAAAATAACAAATATATACAAATTAAACACAGCCGGCAGGAAGCCCAGTTGTTGGGACTGTCCAGGCAGGTTCTGGATTGTTGGCTGCTATGAATTTGTTCTTATCTATGCAGTTGTCCCATTGGCCGCCATTGACATTCTGGGACACAGTTGCACCTATGGGTGGGTTTTCCGGGACCCAGTGGAATTGGGGGGGGCAATTCCCTCTATAACTGGGCACTATCAGGAGAGCGGGTGCTTTGAACTACCTGATATCGCTGAGCTGGCCCTGCATAATGTATAGTTCAATTAGACTACTCCACATATTACCCATACGCTACAGCCCCTTCAGCACAGCATGCCTGGGTTTCAATGACCCGTTAGCCCGGTCCTGTCCGCCGTACCTCGCAGTGAAGGTGATCTGTATCATCTGTGTGCTCGCCGACGCATGGCTGACACGGGGGCCGAGCGTCCCGCTGCCGGGAGACACGGAGAAAATTTCCTGTGCCGACGGATTGTTCTGTTTATCTGCAAGACAGAAAAAAAAGTGATTTAACAGCCGGGACCTTTAATAACGGCCTTATTGATATATAAAGGTGTGATTTCTGTTTGATATTAAAGCAGCAGTTCTTAACTTAGTTCTCAGTAACTTAATGGGGTGGAATAATCACACAGGTCCTGTGAGCACCTTTCCATAGGTTCATTCAGGGTATAGAATTGTGGCATAAATGGTGTTTTTATTATTTTTAATTTGTACCTATTAGGGCCGTCCAGAAGCTTTTGGATGCGCTCTTATTCAGTAGATAAACGTCACGTGTCCTTGTCTGTCCCACGAAGCATGTCCCGAAATCAACCGACCGGCAGGACGACTCCAGCACCGGCAAGGCGAGGAGCGCGCGCAGAGGGACGAGCTGTGCCAATGCAAATTATATCACTGATTACATGCAGAATATATAGCAAACAAGACAAGCGCGACGGCTGGGAGGCGCGGCGGTGAGGAGCGCCCCCACATCTCACGGACCTGAACGCTCTTGTTGTTGTACTCAATCACCAGCTGCTCACTAAGACTCAGTTTCTTCTCTCCGTTCTCTGACTCCAGTAAGTGGACCCCGAGAGGCAACTGGTCGGCCGGCAGCTTCTGATACATCAATAGCTCCAGGGTGCTGCAGAAGGAGACCTTAACCTGTGTAACGAGATCGCGTAAGATGCATGGACGTCTCGGCAGCATTCTAAGAGCTACTGAATAACCCAAAGACGCCCCGTTCTTTAGGTTGGATTCAGGATTTTTATGCGATTAGGTCTGTAACTGAAGGGAAAGTATGTGGTACCCGGACGTTCTGCTGCGGATGGAGGACCATCTGTCCGAGCTGCTCCTCGCGCTCGCTCTGGGACGTCTTAATGCTATTATTTGGGTCGATAGCGGTGACGGCGAATGGTTTGTTCAGGAGCAGGCGGAAGAATATGGGTGTTTGGGTGACGTTCACCAGCTTCAGGTTTCTGATAGTTACAGATTCCGTCAAAATCTGAAAAAGAAACCATTTCATTAAAAATGTGTATAAACGAGCAGCTCTGTTGCTTTCCCCGCAGATGATGAAGGTCCTCCCGCCGAAGTTTGGTCTACATCTTAGAAGATGTCGCTCGGAAGCACCAGAAGAAAACATAGAAAAAAATAAT
Organism: Sceloporus occidentalis; assembly: GCA_023333645.1. Classification (NCBI taxonomy): domain Eukaryota; kingdom Metazoa; phylum Chordata; class Lepidosauria; order Squamata; family Phrynosomatidae; genus Sceloporus; species Sceloporus occidentalis. The sequence goes on from JALMGF010000178.1 coordinate 3,418, forward strand.
AATAATGACCTGAGATGTGCGGCTTTCTGGTATGAGGTCGCTGGCTACCGAATAAAACACCAGACCATGCTCATCATCATCATCTTCAATTTCTACAGTCAGCCTGTGAGGTACGTTAAATAATTAACACCAGACCCTGATAAATCACTTAAATGGTAATAAAAAGACACAGAAATCACCGACGGACTAAATAAAGGAGGCTCTCACAGAAGTAGTGGAGACAGGAGGCTATAACCGTGGGAGTGAGTAAAGGAGGCTCTAGTAGAAGTAGTGAAGACAGGAGGCTGAGTAAAGGAGGCTCTGATAGAAGTAGTGCATTCCCCCCGTGTGGGATATTTGTGGGTTTGGACATATGGTCGGCGTTTCGACGCTACATATACTTACAAAGCCGGCATCACAAAGGCTCGGAGCTCCATTCTTATCGGTTCCAGTCCGTAGCCATGTGGCCGCCTCACCTTCCCAGGTACCTCCAGCACAGACTAGAAAGGTAAAGCAGAAGACGGGATATACAACAGAGGTAACCATGGAAACGTGGACAGGTGGTCTTCTAATGTAACAGAAGTATCGAGAAAGCCACAAGATGCCGATGAGGACGTGGCCCCGCAGGATCAGATACTCCAGCCCACGACACACCTGGGAACTCTCTGGTTCTCGGAGTCTAAGGGTTGAAGCCTCGCTTCTTTTGGTCTCCAGGTCACCGTGGGTCGCCCCACTCCCCGTCAACTCTCCCTTCTACTACAGAGCCTGCGTGCCTCCCAACATTTAAAATGCCCAAAGAGGGGCACTTTTGTTTTGAGGGTGTAGTAAGAGGGGCTCCTAGGGGGCGGAGCTTTACCCAGATACTCTATTCACAGCTGTGTATGCAAATACGTATTGGAATGATAAGAATAATGTTTTTTTTTTTATATTATTGACAATTTTAAAATTAAATAATGTTTTTTATTTAAATATAATTTACAAACCCATTTCTTGCTGTTCTTATACTCATTATTGTGAGTATCACTGATTATCTTCCCCAGCACATCACTAATGCAATTGTCCTTTTATTCCATATATTCTCATAAAAATAAAGTATTTGAGTAATTCCTATTCTTTAAAACAAAAGCCAGTGTGGCGCATGCATTTGGATCAGTAAAATATTTTGTGACCGTACTAGCATTGTAGTTTCTAATAGTCACCTTGTCGTCCAAGCTCATGTACCCCAGGGCAAAGCCGCTGCATTCAATCTTATTGGTGACCCCAGACAACATTAGTGGGGTGAAGGACACGTGAATGAGGCTGCTGCCTCCTGCTGGGACAATCTGGAATTACACAGAAAACACATCAGTATAAAGACTACCTAATCCTATCCGCTTGACTTTAAGACTTCTGTCCCACCAACGAGCAATAAGAAACAAAGGCTATTGTATAGAAAACCCCAAACTGTATTAGTAAATAGTAAAAATTGAAAGGTTCCACTGTTTTTACGCTGTAAGATTTCGAACCAGTTCTTTAAAACCTTACTGTCTTAAACCCAAACCTCATCTACTTATTGGTGCTTGTCAAATGAGTGATAATATTTATATATATTTTTGTAAAAAAATTTTTTTAAATATAGGCATATTCCCTTAGAAAATTGATTTTTTTGTTTGACAAAATAAAGTCTGACGTGGATCTTTAGAAAAAAATTCACTTTGCAAATGTCAGAAATCTTTGGGGCATATCAGTATTAATAAGGGGTATATATATATATGGTTTTTTTTTATCGGGGATATAAATAATCCAAAAGTTTTGGGATAAAAAAAAGCACAAATATTAGGATAATATCACGTTGAAAAACATTCCAGGATTTCAATTAATGACATAATGTCTCTTCCTAATGATACTGAAGATAGCAGATGGCTAAACCTGCATTGGATAGACATACGGCTCCTGAATCTAAGACGAGAACAAGCACTGGTTAAGGTTTGAGTCTTTACAGCAGGAAGAATGGTCAGAGTAGATAAGATGAAATGTTTTTTGCTTCTAAAATGAATTATTTGGGTGCAGTACCTCTTATAACCTTATACCACCAATGGCGCTGTAGGCAATTAGCCAACCAGCCTACGGGTCTTAAGAAAGCATTTTTGCCTAATGCCCATCTATCTCCCATTGTATATATATATATATATATATATATATATATATATATATAAAATCAGTCAAATATTTACTATCTGTTTTGGTGTGATGCAGTATGGGTAATCCGAGGCCACGCCCTCATGTGGACGCAGGATAACGGATATTAATTTATCCTCGGGAGGTGGTTCCCTGTCGTAATGAGCATCTTGTTTGTCTTCTACATTTTCAGTCTCCTCCACACCTTCTTGGTTCTAAAATGAAAAAAAGTAGACCGATTTAACTTTTTATGAGTAAAAAAATTGTTAAATGGGCAAAACTGTAATAAATTATCAATGAACTATTCGATCTTTAATCGATATGATGCTGTGTCTGTCCCAGTTGACCTACATTGGAGTCTCTGCTAGAAGATCGGGAGACGCTTCCGCATGTACTCGGGATCCTATCCCAGTTCACTGGGGAACTCTGGAGTGGGGAATCCACTCCACGGCAGACAATTTCATTCCCATCCATGTCCTTCAGCGGAAAGGGGTCTCCATAAAGCAGCACCAGGTCCACCAGCTTGGAATCATCCTCTTCTCTGTTGTATGTTTCCCAATCTATGCGAATATCTGGAGCACAAATCCCAAATTACGATGCGTGACACACGTAAAAAATGTATAACGGAAGATGGAAGCAAACTTACCGCAAGGGCTCGGATTATTAATGCGCAGACAGCGGGAAATGGTGTCTCCACCGGATATGTGGCTCCCAAACCTTGGAGAAAGAAGGTATTTGGGTCACACTCAATGTGGAGCTTAGGAGATGGAGGTTACGCATGCACAGTATGCACTCTCTGGTGTCCCGCGGGTCGTAGAGCTCACTGGGACAGGTGGGTATGAATGAAAAGATGGAGCTACAATTAAGACCCCCCCTTTTTATCTCCCACATCAACCCTAACAAGTGCGTCTGTAAACAAAGTCCTAGCTTGCCTTAAGGGCATCCTGGCCTGGGCCATGTAGACGATGATGTCAGTGACTGATGATGTCACTTTCATGACGCACCAACATATTAGCTCCACTTGGACATTCCCTTTGAAGAGCAGATAAAATACCTTATCACCGGTCCTTCTGTCTGTCTGTCTGGCCTCGGACCGGTCATCTGGAAATAAATCGGGCATCCTTTCACCGTCATCCTCATGGGGATTTCCTTGGGCGCGAGGTCGCCGACCTGCGGAGGCAGAATGTCGCTGGGTAAGGAGCCCTTTCCGCGTCACAGAGGGCTTTGTATGGCGGCGCGCGTACCGTGCAGACGAGCTCGTCCGAGTACTCCCCCCACACGCTGCTGAGAGCCGTCACTTGGATGCACATCTTCTGAAAAGGTCCCAACGTGCCGGACTCCGGCTGCGGGATAAATGCCGCTCCCTTCCGTCGGACAGCACCGCCGCTCTAAATTCTGTGTATGGACAGAATGTTAATCGCTTTGGGTTTGAACAAGAAAAATAATTCAAGTGAAAAGACGGTGATTTTCTGCCATTTACTGTATTCTGATTTATTGTATTTGCTCAATTATAAGAAAAAAAATCATCTTAAAAAAATGACCTCGTCTTATAATCAAGGTTGTTTATTATTCAGACCTCAGATCCACGGCACGGCTGCTGGCTAGGCCTAGGGGCTTGTCACTCACCCTCACTCACGCTCTCACCCTCACTCACGCTCTCACCCTCACTCATGCTCTCACACTCACTCGCGCTCTCACACTCACTCTCGTGCTCCCTCACACTCTCTCGCTCTCTTTCAATCTCTCTCCAGAAACGCTTCTCTCTCCGCGAATCCATCTGTAATATCCCTGATTCTTTGAGGACTTCCGCGAGAGGGCAGAGCCACGGAGAGCACCACGGGGACAGCCTCTCCTCATTCCCCCAATCGGGGGAGAGGGTGTGTGTGCGGAGGCTCCGCCCCTTTGAGGAATTACATGGATAACAGAGCTGATACCGGGGAGAAGTGGACGAAGAAAGATGAACAAGAAGAGGGAATAGAAGAAGCAGAGCAGCGGAAAAGGAGACAGGGACACGGAAGCGGTGGACGGAGAAGGTAGTGAGACATTGAGAGAGAGTGTGTGAGAGAGAGAATGTGAGCGAGAGTGTGAACGAGTGTGTGTGAGAGTGTAAAAAAGCAACGAAAGCAAAACCAGTGGTTCTGACTTTTCTTCCAATTGGGTCATCTTATATCCAGGCCTTTTTTCTTTCATTAAGATCCAAAGTTTTGGGGGTCGTCTTATAAGATGCTTTATATGATGTAGCTTTGGATACTATATATAAAGTTATGAATAAACGCAAACATGGAATGTTTTATTACAGACACCAAAAATGGTATCAACGCTCTATTTCTAAATGCAGTCTAATCCTTAATGGACGTCACATTATACCCCCGTTTTTAAGGTAACTAAAATAGGCATAAAAGACCAAAAAACTGAATTATCAAGTTATCGAGACTTCACATAGACTAAAACTAGAGGGTCAGAGGTTTGGACATTCCGTAAGGAGGTTTTTATTCACTGGGAGGATGGTAGATACGTGGAACTGACTCCCAGCAGAAGTGGTAGAGGCTAATATAGTGAGGGAATGTGTTTCCATACCGGCCTGGGCTTTGCTCGCTGACTTTTCTGCAAACCGAGCTGTCCTCTGTATGAGAGAATCTGTGGAACTGGAAAGGAGAATAAACGTCGCTGTATTATTTAGAGATCGTTACAAACACTGAATCTGCCACAAACCAGAAATTCCCACAACTCTCAGCAAGCCAGAGCAGAATGATTTTACCTTTTAACTTTCAAATGGTCAATGAGAGACATCTCCGGGGGAAGTGAGATCCCCAAAATCTGATAATATTACTAATATCACAGTAATATCGTAACTTTTCTTTTTTAAACCAGTTTAGTTTTTCCTGTATACAGCGCTGCGCTGGGGGATTATATTACTGTATACAGCGCTGGGGGTTATATTACTGTATACAGCGCTGGGGGTTATATTACTGTATACAGCGCTGGGGGTTATATTACTGTATACAGCGCTGGGGGTTATATTACTGTATACAGCGCTGGGGGTTATATTACTGTATACAGTGCTGGGGGTTATATTACTGTATACAGCGCTGGGGTTATATTACTGTATACAGCGCTGGGGGTTATATTACTGTATACAGCGCTGGGGGTTATATTACTGTATACAGTGCTGGGGGGTTATATTACTGTATACAGCGCTGGGGTTATATTACTGTATACAGCGCTGGGGGTTATATTACTGTATACAGCGCGGGGGGTTTTATTTCTGTTTACAGCGCTGGGGGGTTATTACTGTATACAGCGCTGGGGGTTATATTACTGTATTCAGTGCTGGGGGGTTATATTACTGTATACAGCGCTGGGGGTTATATTACTGTATCCGGTGCTGGGGGGTTATATTACTGTATACAGCGCGGGGGGGTTATATTACTGTATACAGCGCTGGGGGGTTATTACTGTATACAGCGCTGGGGGTTATATTACTGTATCCAGTGCTGGGGGGTTATATTACTGTATACAGCGCTTGGGTTATGTCTCCCCCCTCTCAGTTTACTTTGATCTGTACATTTGCTAGTAATATGTTTAATACGATATACATACAGTATGGTACAGAGAATTTTCTGGGGATTTGTAACAATGTCCTATTATTCTCTCAGGCTTTAATCATTTCTGAATAAGCTACGTTTCAACCAAAAGTAAGCTTACAAGTCATTTTCTTGAGCTTTTGGGGGACGGGAGCCGCTGAAATACTTAGCGCGGAAGGTGAAAGGGGCCGGAATCGCAGTGTGATTGGTCAGGATCAGTTGCCGTTGTGCAGCGCTATGTAGGGCCACCTCTGACCCGAAATCTAACAGCAGCTCCTCGGGGGTAGAAGGAGTTCCCTGTAAACTAAGGAAAATCAGATGATAAACTTCCTTTCCTGACTCCGGCACCCAGAATAAAACATAATACCAAGATTTAAAAGGCTGTGCAGCCAATCGCAGGGGTCCAGTGCCATGCAGAGATATAGTATCAGCTAAGCAAATGAGACAAAAAAATTCAAATAATGTATAATAATAATAACAATAATGTATAATAATAATTATAATAATTATAATAATAATAATGTATAATAATCATAATCTCTGCTATTATTATTAATATAATATAAAAATATCAATAAAAAATACAGTATTTATACACGTTTTCTGCTTTATCAAACGATATTAAGTTTGTGGAGACAGATCCACTTTAAGGCTCTTAGAAACCTAGAATGTAACAGCAGATAAGAAGCATTCCGCACCAATCAATTAATTCTTCATTTTTAAATAACGGTACAAACAATATATATATATACGTTATATTGTTACGGAGAGGAGTTAACCATTTAAACCCTTCTCCCCAGCGGTGTTTGTAATTAAAGGATCGGTGTAAAGCATTACCTGTCTCCTTCCGCAGTTAGAGAGTACGTGACGTGCAGGCCGTGAGCTTTTGCTTTTATTTGTAAGACGAGAGGTTCTGCCATGTCTTCAACGGTGCAGCGGAAAGCAACGTCGCTGAATTCATCCTAAGGGGGAGACGCGGGGGCCGTATTTCTCGTATTATTAATATTCCACTATTTGCCTCAAATTTGGGATTTGATATCCAGTAGTCAGTGGGGCTGGAGCGATGATACTTTCTTCTCCCTAGTGCATGCCCCTCTCTCCTCCCTTGATGTCCTTCTTTCCTTCCCTGATCCCTCTCTTTCCTCCCCTGATGCCCTCTTTCCTCCCTTCATGTCCCTCTTTCCTCCCCTGATTCCTTTTTCCTTCCTCAATGCCCCTCTGCCCTCCCCGATGCCCCTCTTTTCCTCGCTTGATGTCCCACTTTCCTCCCTTGATGTCCCACTTTCTTCCATTGATGCCCCTCTTTCCTCCCTTGATTCCCCTTTTTCCTCCCTTGATTCCTCTCTTTCCTTCCTTGATGTCCCTCTTTCCTCCTCTGATTCCCCCTCTTTCTGTTTGCTGGGTATGAGGGTCTCACAGCCCGAAAAGCCCCAAGTGTGTGCGCAGTAACTCACCAGTGTAAGAGCCGTCACTTCCACCTGCAGATCAGCCTCCTCGTTCGGTCCCAAGGTCCCACTTGTCGGTGAGATTGTGGCCACGCAGTGCGTGGAATGGCCACCAGTTAACTGAAATAAATGACCTCTGTCATTGGGGCTCCAGGAGCGACTACTCCCCGATAATAGTGAAAAAAATATTTCATCCAGTAGCAGTCGGATCAACCCCCGGATCAACCATTATTTACCCCTTAAGGGCCGGGGCTATTTTACACTACAGGGCGATGTTTATGTTCGGCCTTTGTGTTTCCCATTTAATGAACCCACATAATTTTTTTTTTTTCCTTTTTCCTTTTTTTTTTTTTTTCTTTTTAACTTTTGATGACTATAAGTGGGATTTAAAAAAAAATTTTTATTTATTCACATTTTCACAGGTTTATAAATATACACAACTAGTGCAAACGGGAAAAAAATACCAAAAATATATTTGTCTATAACTTTGCCTTTATTTGGAAAACACTCCTTATATTCCTATATGATTTTAATTTATTTATTTATTTATTTTTTGTTTTTTCTTCTTTTTTTCCCCTTATATGTATGCAGGAGGGGAACGCCGATGATGTCATTTGGCCAGGGCTCCAGAACTTTAGGAATAGCTCTCGTTGCCACAAAGGGAGCAGGCTGTGCGTTTGATGTATGTGATTTCTATAGGCGATCTGCTTGAAATATTTGAATAACGTTCTCACCTCTCCCCAGGAAAACCTTGCTGGTAAAAGCCCCTGGTTAAAGATCTTCACAGTGGCCTGCGCTGGGACCCCTGCATAAATCTCCCTGACCTCCAGGGTACTCGTCAGGAGGCAGACCCGCGGGGTCTGGATAACGGCCGAGACGGGCAGATAACTGCAAAAAACATCACATTTCAAAACATGTAATAATCAGTTTTTAATATTAAATGTAAGCCACAAATCTGATTTTGAAAGCGTTCTTTAAAGATTTCTTAACAACATTCCTTTTTTCTATATTCTAAAAGGTAACAGAGCTGGTATTTTTAGGAATTTTGATCACATTTGGAAAGGCACATGGACTAAAAACCATTCCGATAAATTCTTTGTTGCGTTTTTGATCTATTAGTTTGTAGACAACGAATTTCGTCTCCTGCCCTTTCTGTTCGGACGAAATTCGGAGGACATTCTGCATTTGGAAACGAAATTCGTTGTCACTCACGTCAGGCTCTCTCACACTCTCACTCACTCTCTTTCACACTTTCTCACACTCTCATTCAATCTCACTCACACTCTTATTCATGTCCTCTCTCTCAACAGTGGGGAGAAGCAGACAAAGAAAGAAAACAGAAGAAAGAAGACTGAAGAAGAAAAATAGGCAAGAGAAGAAACTGAGCTGCGGGAAAGGAGACGGGCACACAGAAGCAGTCAGAGAAGGTAGGAAGACATCTAGAGACGATGTGAGATAGAGAGTGAAAAGAGGGTTTTGTAGCGGCCCCTCCTCAATTCCAAATTATGAATTAAAATTCATACTAATCAGAATATCTACTAATCGTGGTATCGATTGCACTCCATTTGCCCGGATGACACTTTTTGCCCGTAATGGCGCAGCGCACTTACCTTGGTTCCCCGTGTTCCACCTCCAGCTCCAGAACTGTCTCCAGCTTCTGACAAACCCGCGGCTGGAACACAACCGTCACTTGGGTTGTACTAAGCGGGGGCAATTCCCCACCATTCGGGGTAATACAGAACTGGGATTCCTGAAAATGAAAACGGTCGTCGTTTAACCCCTTCGTGACAAAGGCTGATTCTATTTTTTGTACCCTTCGTGACAATGGCTGTTTTATCGTTTCTGCGGTGTTTGTGTTTAGCTGTAATTTTCTCTTAACCCATTTACTAAACCCACACAAGTTATATATAGTTTTTTTCAGGACAAGAAGGGCTTTCTTCAGACACCATAATTTTTTATATATGATGTAATTTTCTATAATAAAAATAATAAAATATGACGAAAAATTGAAAAAAAAAAAAAATTTCTCACTTTTATTTGAAAAATCTTTTATTCATCATAAAAAACTACTGAAAAAACCTGCTAAATAGATTCTACTATTTGTCCCGAGTTTAGAAATACCCAATGTTTTTATGTTTTTTTGCTTTCTTCTACACGTTATGGGGCAATAAGTACAAGTAGCGTTTTGCTAATTCAAAACCATTTTTCTCTGAATCTGGTAATTCTGTCTCCATGTGGTATTTGGGGCATCTTTGAAGCCAGCAAATTAAATTTACCCCACCAAACCATATATTTTTGAAAACTAGACACCCCAGGGTATTTTAGATGCTGATAGTTTAACCCTTTCCATGCACTAATCCTACCACCAACCCTTGTCAAAGTTTGTGATAGTAATTGTTTTTGCTGTTTTTTAAACATACTTTGTACTTCAGGTGTAAAATTACAGCTCCTGGTATATGTCACTGTCACACAACACCCAGATATGTGTCCAGCAACATCTCCTGAGTACATTGATACCCCACATGCATGGGTTTGTCAGATTGTTTGGGGGCAAAAGGGCCAAATTTGGAACATGCCTCCTCAGCCGTATACCGCTGCATGGCAACAATTGCAGCAAAAATAGTAGGGAAGGAAAGGGTTAATGGCTCTAATAAAAAAAATTAAAAAAACCCTAAAAAAAAGTACAAAAAAAAATAAAAAGTAAAAAAAAATGTAAAAAAAAGAACCCCAAAAACAATTGCCACTATGCAAGATCACTGTTTATGCAGTGATCAATGGCAATGAAGGGGTTAATATTAAATGGGTGGCTCTTATAAGAGCCTTTGGATCAATAATAATATATATTATTGAGAATACCTAAAAACACACTGATCTGTCTCTCTCCCTCACTAGAAGCAAGTGAAGGAGGGAGGCAGATCCAATACTGATCAAAGGCAATGTTTAGAAAACATTGCCTTTGATTTATCAAATCATGATCACTCTTATGAGTGATCTGACCACTAGGGGTGTTATTCACTGGATGTCCATGACATCCAGCAACACCCCCCCCCCGATGATGACAGCAGGCTCCGCCCCCGGCTTGATGGGCGCCGCCATCTTGAAACACCGCATGTGTTTCGAAGACGCCGGCACCGGGAAGGTAAGTTGAGCATTTAGGAAGCGATCGCGAGTCGCTTCCTTTGCTAAACAGGTGTTGCAAAGATGCCTCGATACTGAGGCATCTTAGCAACACCAGCTAAGCAAAGGAAGCGACTCGCGATCGCTTCCTAAACCCGTTTTTCGGCGGCGGGCGCCGCCATGTTTGAAAGACGTGCAGTCTTTCAAACATGTTTTTTTATTTGCTCCTAGGAGCGATCGGGGGGGGCCGGGAATGTTTTTTTTGGTGTTGCTCAATGCCTCGATGTCGAGGCATTAGAGCAACACCGTTTGAGTGAAAAAATCGATCACGGATCGATTTTTTCACCCGTTTAAAGACGTGCCGGTCCTGGCACGTCAATTGTCATAATCGTCACGATTTTCGGTGACGTGCCCGGACCGGCAATTGTCATCAAGGGGTTAAAGAGCAACAAGGCCACCTATTTCTACGGTACGAGGAGGTGGGACTCTTCTCGGACTAAGCCACCTACTGCTTCTGGTTTTACGCCTTATCTTTTACATTCGTTGCCCCAGCGGCCCCTTCTCCTGGACATGGTTATCGGCAATTACATTCCTACCTCCTCTCCCCGTGCTGTCAGACAAGCCCCGCTCTCCTGCAGACTCCATTTGGCCGCCAATGGACCGGTATTCGCAAGAGTGAGGACGCTTCGTGTTCTACTGCCCAGCTTCATCAGACCCAAGCTGAGCGACGGGAGATCCAAAACCACAACCGGCCCCTAGACGAATACAACGCCTCGTGTTACACGTCAGTTACAAGACCTCCCGATCACTTGAATTATCGCAATCCAATTAAACGGTATTTTGCAGACTTCTGGGTTCCGGAATACGAACCTTGAAAGCGGCCTGGACCCCCAGGACCACCGGCTCCGGAGAATGCTCGATGAAACACTCAATCTCGTGACTGACGGATCCGATCTGCCCTCCGGTCAAAATCAGCTCAAAGTCACCGTATTTCTTCGACTCTGGGAACAAAAATAAGGATTATACTCTTTACACGGAGAATATTTAATAAAGCAGACCAGGTGACTTGGGGGGTAATCAGTTGTTGCCATTTATATAGCGCCATCATATTCCGTGGCGCTGTACAACGAGCAAACAAGAGGTAGAGGGCCCTGCTCAAGGGAGCTTTCAATCTATGTCATTAACAAGGATTTTCTTGTCTATGCATGAGTCTAATATACAGATAGATTTTATTTTCTTTCCAGTTACATTGAAACATAGACTGTTCCGGCAGATCGGCCCCATTCGGCCCATCAAGTCGCCCGTTTCTCCTGCTGTAAAGACTCAAACCTTAATCAGTCGTTGGTCTCGTCTTAGATTCAGAAGCCATATGCACAACCCATGCATGTTTAATACCCTCACTGTATTACCCTCTACCACTTCTGCTGGGAGGCTGTTCCACTTATATACCACCCTCTCAGTAAAAAGCTGTCTTTTCAAAAAATAGAAATGACTAGAAACCTAAATACTAGTGATTTATTATGAGTAGAAAAGGATGTGAATTACCAATACTTCCAGTCTTTGGTACAATCTGAACGATGTTGCGGGATGTAGCGGTTTCCCATTTGAAGTTAATAGCAGAGCAGCTATTATTCCACATCTGAAATGACACAAATTAATGAATGGATAACACAATCCGAGTATAGGCCCAAGCGCGGGTCCCGGCAGATATATTATAGGCTTTCCCTCTCTCTCATCTTAAACTCCAGGCTCATGAGCTATTTACGAAATAAAGAAAATGAAACTGACCACAAATGGCTTTCTCACTGTCGTGCCTATAAAGGTTTCTCCGGGGAAGATGATGGTGTATGGATCCAACAATACGTTAAACGGCTCAGTGACTCCTTTGAAGTCCACGTCCAGGGCAATGACATCATTCGCTGTGGGTTCCAGCGCGGACAGAGCCGTCAGACCCTTCTTTTCTGCACTGAGAAGAAAGCGGTGCAAAAATTAAATACAGCAAGTATAAAATTATTAAAATCTGGTTATCTGAACACAACGGGAACACAAACCCCCTCTAACACCATACACATACACACACTATCTCTGTCACACTACTAAGCCTAGGCTCACCCCTGACACCCACACACGCTAACCCCAAATTATAACACACACACATGATAACACCATACACTAACACACACACATGCTAACACCAAATTATAACACACACACATGATAACACCATACACTAACACACACATGCTAACACCAAATTATAACACCATACACTAACACACACATGATAACACCATACACTAACACACACATGCTAACACCAAATTATAACACACACACATGATAACACCATACACTAACACACACATGCTAACACCAAATTATAACACACACACATGATAACACCAAATTATAACACAAATGATAGCACCATACACTAACACACACATGCTAAGACCATACACTAACACACACACACATGCTAACACCAAATACTAACACACACATGCTAAGACCATACACTAACACACATACACATGCTAACACCAAATACTAACTTATGCACTAACACACTCACGCTAACACAATATGCTAACAACCCACACTCATGCTAACACAATACACTAATATTTATACACTCTGACATCATATGCTGACACACATTCATGATAACAACGTACACTTTGTGACAGAACCCTCCATCACTGAGAGCCAGCCTCCTCCCTACAGACAATTGCACACCATAACACCATACACATGACAGTAACACATGACATGCACCCATGCTAAATGGCGGGTCTTGGAGGATAGTGATTTTTGTTCCTCCACACTCACTGATGGTCCACCCCAGACCTCATCCATTCCGCCGCAGATCCCCCGTCTGACTCATGTGCCACCCGTACATCACCATCGAAAGAAGAGACGAGGACTTGCCAAGTATAAAAGGTTCATACTTTTTTTGCAGGGGTGTAACACGGGCCCCTGGTGTTGAGGCTTCTTGGTGCAGAAGTGGGCCCTTTGAATCTGGCCCTAATCCCCTGCTATGTTTTTATTACTGGGCATACAGTGTTTGTTAACATACTAGTGGCTCATATTTTAAGCATGATTTCATTTATTTGAATCCATTGATCATTAAGTACCAGTTTTTGCCTAGCTTTACATACAAGAATATTTTCAGCCTTCTCCCATAATTATAACAACTCTGCATCTCACCTAGGGGGCCATGGGATGTCCTGGAGCAGCAACTGAGCGACACTGTGATAATCCGCCACCTGTGACGTAAACACAAAGGAACTGGCTTCTAATATGTACGATATATCCATATATATATGCATGACGTCTACAGAAACCCAGAATACAAATTACATATCTAATCTAAACCGGAATGAGTGGCATGGGGCTACCAGACCTAGGCCAGCAGGTCCATGGGGGTGGTAGCATGGACCCTGCTCCCTGTAGTGCCACGACTCAACGGGCCGATTAAAAGGAGATCACTGATCTACCCAACCGACCCTTTAACACCATGAAGGACCAAGCCGAGCCAGCGCACCCTCCATAGTTTAATGACTTCGAAGTGGCGCTGTGCGTCCTTAAAAGGCGGAGAGCCGGGATATGATGTCATACCTCTGCACTCTGAAGAAGAACTAAAGGCATTGATGTCAGGGTGTGGGCTCTTTACCTCTGTGGGGCAGTAGGTTACTGTGAACGTGTGGACTTCATGAGGTTGAAGGACGCCTTGCGTTGGACTCAAGCTAAAAGCTGGTTTGGTATCTTCGTTGAAGTTGAGTTTGGTGCCTTCTTCAGGTTTTCTGGTTTGTAAATTTGGGTCGATGATCTGCCAGTAGTAAGGAAGAGCCACGTGTCTAAAAAACGAAGGAAACAATAATATTTAACGCTCTTATTTCGCATTGAAAGCCGGAGTGAGCAGCCACAGGCGAGCTGGCTGGTTGTATGAGAAGTAGAGATGGGGTCGAGATGCAGCCGCCTTACGACACTACAGAGACTCGCGAGGACCAAAATATTAAAGGAGTGGAGTTTAAGCTGGTTGGGTTCAGCCTTGGACTCTCCTACTCATACAAGATAGCTGAGTCAGGAATTATTCCCCCCCCCCTTCATACCTCAAAAAAGTGCAACCTAATAAAAAAATATTTGGCCAAAAGAAAAGGGCCATTAAACACAGATTGGATTAATTTATAGACTGTTGGTTTTTTTTTTATTTGGACTGGACCAGTTCCTTGGGTTGACGATAAGGAGCGATGGCTTTTATGATCATGGCTGCATGTCATTAGGGGAAGCGTGCTTTTTACAGATTGCCCGCTACAGAGATCCACAATCCTGGCACCCAAAAAAAAAACCCCTGCCCATTGTACAGCGCTACAGAATTTATGGCGCTATATAAAACAATAAGTAATAACAATAATAATGCCCCGTTACTTGGGAGACTTTGTTGGTAATATTACGTATACAAGTGGGACTTCCCTGTAATGCTGAAAGCTCACGTCATTTACCAACTCACATGAACTTGCAATTTGGTGAATAGACCCCAAATTTTAGCTCCAGTCCACAGGGGGGTAGAGCTGGAGAGCTACCGTAGATCTGCTTACGTGGTGTTCCTTATAGCCAGACTCTTCTGCACGCTGGAGCTCGGGTTGGTTGGTGGGAATCGTAGCAGGTGTTTGCCTGAGAGGTCCGATAGATCCTCGGCTGCTGTCTCATTGTCTCCACCACTCACGGACACCAACTCCAGGCCCACCATCTCTCCGTAACCTGGGTGCAAGCAGAAATACTTCTCATTAAATACTATACACAAAACATATACACCTGTGAACAAGAATTGCATAATAGAATAAATACGTAAGCGACTAACTACGAGCAGCAGTATCCCGATACAAAGTATGTGTTCTGCGGAGAGGGTGAGAGATAATACGCCCGTGGGCCGCTGTGACAGGGCCAGGCTAGCTGGCTCATGTGTCATATGAAGTTTAGCCGGGTCACGGAGCGCTTTTGTGTCCGGTTCTGTATACTGTGACCCGGTAATATATTATATTGTGTTTATTGTGTAACCGGCCCAGAGACTGATGTGGATTCAGCCCCAGCCTTCAAAGAGACGATCCTATAATCTGGCTGGGGCTCTTAATCAGCCAGCACAGCCCTGTCTGCCCAGACGGCACCCGCACTACAGGGGGGATAACACAGGTGGGGGAACCCATTGTATTCTGTAATCCCCTCACCTGATACATCCCCTGTATACTGATGGGATTTGTGATGGGATGTGAGTGATGGGATTGGGGGTTGGGTTCGGTACACATTGCATTGAGATTGTATATAAATTCTGTGTGTTTGTAATAAAGGGAGTTCTTCTTGGTTTACTACGAATGGTGGTCTGGATGATCCGTGGATAGCTGAGTGCGATCCGTATGAGGGACTGACTGGTGATTCCTCAGCCCTCAAACAGGGGGACCCAGCCTTGGGTACGGTGACCCTGTTACAGCCGCTGTTCGGGTACTGGCAGTATTCTTCCTTTTCTGTAACAGAGCTATGGAATCTATAGGTTCTCTATAAATGTGATATACAGTATAGACCAGTATATACTAACCTGTTAGTGTGATATCCTTAACCTGGCAGTTATCACAAACAACGGTAAAAACATGGTTGTATTTTTCAGGAGAAGATGGAAAGAAAACGACCTAGTGATCAAAAAGCAAAAAAAATAAAAATAATAATTAATAGCAACAAAATCTCTCATCTGAGAAGTTTTTAGTACTATACGAATTTAACGTACATATTTTGGTCAGATGTATATATATATATATATATATATATATATATATATATATATATAACTTACATTTTTGCAGAGCCAATGTTATAAAAGAAAGATATATTACCCTGCTTTATTCATAACAAAAAACTGAAAAAATATATTATTCTGTTTTATCCATGACGATAAAGGAATACATATTTTTTCTATTTTATTCATAATAAAAAGTAAAAATAAAAGAAAAATATCCGATTTTATCTGTTTATCGATGATTTTACATTACCTGCCACTTACCTCAATAGCTATCTCTTGACCAGGGTATAGTTCAAACAGAACAGGTTGAATTCCAAATGGGCCTTCCTCCACCAAGCCAGCTGTAGTGACGCTCTTAAAAAAACCATATATATATATATTCCTGAGTAATAGTGAAAGAATTAGGATTTCTGGTAATTTTAACTGAATTGTGAAGAAGTTGAAGAGTTTTTTTGGGTCTATTGGTCAAACTGTCAATCAAGTTAAAGGTTAACCAGACTCTCTGTGAGGGCATGCGAGAGTCAGCAACTTTACACTTTGCGAGTTGCAGGTGAGGACGTGCAAATTCAATGTTAACTTACATGTCCTCGTCTGTGACTTGAAAAATTCACCAAAGGTGGGCTGAGATTTCTTCCCCTCATGCTCGGTAAGGTGGGGTAATTCCATAATCATTGGGCAGATATACGTGCCTCTATATGTTTCCTGCATGCTAGTGAATGCAAATGTTTTTTTTTTTCCTTTTTGTGAGTTCTAAAGTGAGTTAGCTTTCGTAAATTTGTCCAAATCCTACGAGTTTCCTGCTTCAAACACGAGTATTTTTCCAGCCCGCAAGCCCTCACAGTTTAGTGAATACACCCCTTTGTATGGCTCAATACATCCGTAGTTACTGTCTCCTGGTGTTGGTTGCAGGCAGCAGATGAGATAGTCTTACCCGAAAGTTAGCCGGAGGCCACGCGCTCTTGGGCATTACGCAGAAGCGTCCGCGGCTCATTCCCTCGTTGCGGCAGAAGTACTCCATGACCTTAACTCCGCCCACTAAGCAAGGACCGCAGTCCAAGGTGTTAGGCACTACACAAGAAAAACATAACACAACCATACAATTACACAAACACATATTACACTCAATGGAAAACACGCATGGGGTCTCCTGTTAGAGATTCCTTCCATCCATCTGCGGAAAAATCTCCTAAAAGTGCCGGGAAAACTGGAGCGCAGAAGGGGTGGTGCACTGAAACTCTGGAGCTGCAGCTTCTGATAAAGGTAACTGTTTTAACTTGTTTCTTCCTACAGATACAGAATGCATATCAAGTAACTTATAAAAGGGTTTAATATGCATTCCTCTTGATGAGGCTGCATGGCCCCTTTAACGCGCCAATGAAAGACTGGCATAAAAGAGAAGTATTTTTCGGACGCACACTTTTTTTCAGTTTTTTCTTGCATTTGGACCACCGAGAAACACCCCATCATTTTTTTAAGGCTTAGATCTGAGCTTACGTGTTAAAACCGGGGGCGGACGTCTTGCTTCGATGGGAACAAGTACCGGATACGGAGCTTGGGACTCAATTAGTAGAAAATCCTCAAAATCGGCGAGACTGTCCGGAATGAAGCGAACGGTGTAATGGCAGCTCATTCCCGGAGCTACGATGCCTCCTTCCCCTGGAAACTTTCCTAAAAGGCACAGAAGAAAGATGACAGGTAAAGGACCTTATAAAAATGTGATAATGGCTTCCGACTGGATGAGGAAGGTCAATGCGTTAGATACAATGTGACTCCGTGGAAGAATTTCCCAGTAATAGTTCTATTGATCCTGCTGGCCAAACAGAGAAATCGTGGTTTAGAAGCGTTCCTCAGGACACTTCTAATAGATTGGCCAAGATTTTCGAAGTGGCTTCATGAAGATCAACAGTTAACCCATTCTGACAAACAAAATGTTTTATTTCAGCAAACTAAGCCGTTTTCCAGCACTCCATACATAGATTACGGTTTTGTATCTTTGGGGTAGTAAAATAAACTTGCGTACATTAAATCTTCTCAGCGTCTCGAAAAGAGGGTCACCCGGGGCTTCAATCGTGTCACCAAAACAAATATTTGGTTCCTTACTTTTAATGCTGCATATGCTGTATGTGAAAATCATCACTTGCTACATTTTCGCAGTTTGTCATTTCCGTGGAATGAAAACCACATTGAGAACCGCTGGGTGAAGCAAATCGAAAATCTGAATTTGGAGGCGAACTCAGTTGACCTCAGGTGGATTTTGAGCTTTTCGGGACACACAGGACAACTTGGTGCTGGTTCAGCCAAAGTGAATCCACGTTCATTTCAGCCAAACCCAATATGCCCCAAAGAGACTGTCCTTCCATGATCTAGATGAAGGCGTACATTAGTCCTCTGGACTTTTAATAGAGACCCCTTCCTTTAGATTGTAAGCTCTCAAGGGGGCCATCAAAAGCCCACCATTCCTACCAGGAACCTTGTATAAAGTACCATAAGGCTAGAAGGCAGCTCACGGGCCGGGTCCTCATCTCCTGGTGCGTCTATGTGTATTAATGTATATTTGTTATGTGTGCTAACTGCCCCATTTAAGTTGTACAGCGCTGCGTAATGTGTTGGTGCTAAATAAAAGGTAATAATAATAATTTAAGGTGGTCACGATTGACTTACCCAGGCCGATGGAGAAATACGGGGTAGATGGAGGGATGACTCTGACGTGGCGGCTGGAAGCAGTCATATTCCTTAATTCCACCGTCGTCTTTGTGTTAGAAGAAAACAGGAGGGTAGAAATATTCACTGAATTATTAAATATCCTAATAATTTGTTACATTTTTTTAAACACTCAGAGTTCCTTTACATCAAAGATGCACTGAATGTATCAACAAAACATTGGCCAGCATACACCTGTGGTAGTTATCATTATAAATATATATATATATCCCGTTCCATGTCTTATGCTGGTTGAACCCACCTCGTAGATCTGGCCAACTTCATAGTCTGGAAAGAAGACCACGGGTGGGTTGGGAATAAACACCGGCTCGTACGGATTACTGGAAAGAAAGCATTGGATCTGGGTTTAGTTACGGCATTGATTAAACGGGAACAGATGCGATCAGAAAACCAACGCAGACGGGGTTAATGTTGTAAATGACTATTGTAGCTGGAAATGCCTGATTTTTTATGGAATCTCTTCATAGGGGTACAGAGGCTCTTTATCACTCCCATCACTCCTGTGTTCCAATGGCCCTTTATCACTCCCATCACTCCTGTGTTCCAATGGCCCTTTATCACTCCCATCACTCCTGTGTTCCAATGGCCCTTTATCACTCCCATCACTCCTGTGTTCCAATGGCCCTTTATCACTCCCATCACTCCTGTGTTCCAATGGCCCTTTATCATTCCCATCACTCCTGTGTCCCAATGGCCCTTTATCACTCCCATCACTCCTGTGTTCCAATGGCCCTTTATCACTCCCATCACTCCTGTGTTCCAATGGCCCTTTATCACTCCCATCACTCCTGTGCTCCAATGGCCCTTTATCACTCCCATCACTCCTGTGTTCCAATGGCCCTTTATCACTCCCATCACTCCTGTGTTCCAATGGCACGTTGTGTTCGCTGATCCAAGTTTAAGTTTAAAAGGCTAATTGATGGTTAGAAGACCCTTTTGTAATTATGTTACGGCCAGAAATGTCCTCGTTTTCCATGAAAACAGCCGAGTGGCCCCAAAATTTGGGGAATGGTAGTGTATAGGTCTTTCGCATGGTGCACGTTCCATCACATTTAACCCCTTAAGGACAATGGGCGGCCCCTAAACCCATTGAAAACAATGTATTTTGAGCCCGTACATGTACAGGCTTTGTCATTAATGGGTTAAACATCAGATCTACAGGACAATTCAAGTGTGTATAGCGGGGATAAAGCCAATTTACTGCTTCTTGCCTTTAGACCACCAGAGAGTAGCCCCTCTATTGTTGTGATTTGGAAACAGGTCTCGGTATTTGCTCTCGTTCCAGGAGGTGAACCCGTTTGTCATGTACGTGTTAACAAAGAAACATAGAATGGTGGCAGATCGGCCCCATAAAGCCCTGTCTAGTCTGATGGTAATCAGTCGTTGGTCTCGTCTTAGATTCAGGAGCCGTATGTCTATCCCATGCATGTTTAATACCCTCACTGTATTACCCTCTACCACTTCTGCTGGGAGGCTGTTCCATAATCCTCTCCTCAAAGTAAGAACTTCTGTGGAACCCCAAGAGTTGAATCTTAAAAGTTAACAAGATAACTGAAAATAAATATTTACCTTTCTTGCACGACTCTTTTTCTTCCAGATATTATTTTTTCGGTTTTCTTGGCTGGAGCGATGAGCGAGCGCCCGTGCAAAAAACGAGGATTTTTCAGGAAATTGTGCCTTTTTTCTAGCTTGGCCAGGTGGGATCGCTCTCTCTCCTTGTCTTCTGTGCTCATCTCCTGTTTCCACGAGCGTGGTTTTCCTGATGTGGATTTCTGCAAAAACGTCATATTTAGGTCATTGATCCCAGAAGGATTGAATTTGGGTAAGTAACATATACGTCACTATGGAGAAAAGTACAAATTTGGTCAATTTTGGTGCAAAATTTGTTTTATCACCATAGCAGCCAATGGGATGGTCCGATCAGTGGGCATATTGCGCTGGTTGCTATGGTGATAAGAGCACTTATTGCCCCAGAATTCCTTTTTATATAGTACGATATACGATATAATATGAATAAAACACACTTTGGTAGATTTCTTCTTGTTCTGATCTTCAATGTCTGAGGCTGATAATAACGTTAGGGAGGACGAAGACGATTCTAAGGTCCGTCTCTCACATTCCGGTTCTGGAATCGGGAATTCTGTGTAGCCATCATCGACTGGGCTTCTAGAAATGTGCTGGTGAAAGCTGAAGGTCTCCTTGCAAAAAGAAGGCTCTGGTTTGCCTAAAATACAGAAATATATATGTAACGATAAATATCCAAAACATACAAACGTATGATTGCAGAGCAGAGTACTTGGCAGGCTGCGATACATTCTGGATGACATCTTATTCAAAGACATTGAAGTTAAGAAGCAGAACCCATGAAAGCCACTGAGCTGATGCTTTACGGCAATGCTAATGAAGTCTGTGATTACGATAAGGTAACCGAACTAGAACACATGCGCACGACAATTATGAAGTTGTTGGAAAATATTGTATCATCTAAAAAAAATAGAACCACTAGAACCAACTAGAAACAATTTCATATTTTTGAAAACACGTAATACGCGTAAAAACAAATGGTGGGAGATCCCTTTTTACGGCTATATAATAGAGAAAACCAACCTTTGGGTGCCTTGGTTACAGGAGTAACATCTGTTATGTAATCATCTGGCGAGATAAGTTTATGTTTCTTTAGAAGGTTGCTGTCTACGCACCACCTGAAGTACGACTCCACTTAAAAAATAAACAAAAAATAACAAACTATTGAAATTTTCATTCATTTGAAAAATAACGAGGATTCTATAGAGGTTATTTAAAGATAACCTGAAATTTATGTAACTTGCTAGGATGTTATTGAAACCATAGAGAGGATCTCGGAGCAATCAGTAAAGTCACTTACACGGAAGTATTGGTAAAGGTAGTGTCATAAAAAGAAATCAACACATTTTATAGACGTTTTAAATATAATTTCTTATTTTATTTGTATTATTTTATTTAATTACACTCCATGTCATCTAATGAATGGTGATAATGTATCCCAAAATGCAACTTGCTTCTAGACTGGCTGGTTATAAACATTAGATATTACTTTTATTTTAATTCATGCAATTTCCTATTTCATATCAGCTATGGATATTGTTGTTATATTATTTTATTTGTATTATTTTATATTATATTATTATTATTATTTGTTTAATAATAATAATAATAATAATAAAATATCAAAAATAAAATAATTATATATATATATATATATATATATATATATATATATAAATATATAAAACTGTTGCAGAAAGAAGGAAAGCAGGAGGAGGCGAGCTCAGAGAGTCTGATAACAGGTAGATCAAAAAATCTTTTATCCTAAACATTTTAAAAATTAAGTTCAAGTGAATATTTTATAAATATTAAACTAGAAAAATAGAAACGCATTCCCTGCTACAATAATATGCCGATCAACTGAGTTGCCTGATTACCTGGGGGTAACCCCAGAGACTCAAACGCCTCTCCGGCCTCCTCTTTCAATCGGTTAAGGATCCGTTCTTCTTCCGCAGAAGCCCGGGCTCGTGCCTCAATAATGTGCTTTTCTACCCTATCAGCTTCTGCCAGTCGATGTTCATACTCCCCACGAATCTAGAAAAGTAAACAAAAAGGTCATAATCTATAGATACTAACATCTGCGGAGTAAGAGTTTCTTCCAGATCTTTGTTCATGTTATGGTGTTGGTTTTTGGAGGCATTAGTGGGATATAAACAGGACCGGGCTGGCACACTGGAGTACGAGTGTGGTATGTCAGGTAAACTTTTAGCGTAAGAAATGGTGTATATGCACTCACACTTTAGAAAAGATGATCAAGCTTTGTGTATAGGTCCTCCACGATCCGCGTGTGGAGTATATATAAAGAAAAATAAAAAATAAAAAACACAATGGTGTGGTATTTCAATCTGTGGGGAGCGCCATGTTTGATTTCTGACGTTTGTACGTCTGACGTCAGTGTATTCTCCCCTCCCGGCGTCTTTCGTTGTTCATCGCCGGGAGGGGAGAGATCAAACATGGCGCTCCCCACAGATAAAAAGACCAACGAGACAACACACAGAATACTCCTGAGGAAGCCGCTACACAGGCGAAACGCGTTGAGGCAGAAGGACGGATCGAGCTCCCGTCCTCATACACATTGGACTGTACTATTTTATTTTATTTTAAGTTACTTTTAATTAGTTTTTTTTATATATTTAATTTTAAACGTGATATAGGTATATCCTATGCACGTAGTGTATTTTATTATACCGGGCATGTGCCCAGAATAAATTCCCATTTTATATATATATGCTTGGTGGATCAATTCACATCTAAACCTTCATATACAAGCACGTAATCGGGAAGGACGGAGGAAGTCAAATTTCTACACGCCAGACACACCGGTTCTCAACTGTAAGTGTACACCTGTTCTGGCGTGCCAGAACTCTGTTGAAATACCACACCATTGTGTTTTTTATTTTTTATTTTTCTTTATATATACTCCACACGCGGATCGTGGAGGACCTATACACAAAGCAGGGTTCGATTCCCGGCCAATGCAGGGTTTTTTTCCCTGCAACTAACTTCTAAAGTTAAAAAAAAACTCACCAAAATAAAAGAAAGAAGGTATTCTCTAACAGAGCAATTGGCACATTGATAGAAATGCATTACCCACGCCATTCACATACGCTAGTTTTATACAATGTGGTGTATTTAATCGGACATGTGATGTTATACATCCGGATGATTTGCACAGGAAGATAGTAAGATGAGCGATCATCCTGCGAGATGGAAATTTAGTGAGTGTGAGTGTGTGTGGCTGAGTTTGGTATGCAAGTCTGAGATGTTGAATGCGTATGTTTGAGTTTGTATCAGCATGTCAGAGTGATATGCGGGATTGAGTGGCTGCCAGTGAGTGTGACTTGGCATCAGAGTGTTTGTCCGTCAGGGTTTTCACCCCAATATCAGGGTGAATGGACAGATTCACTCAGTCCGGAGCCGACGCCATATGATTTAACTCCTTCATGACAAAGGCTGATTTTACTTTTTGTACCCTTCGTGACAATGGCCGTTTTAACATTTCTGCGCTTCTCGTGTTTAGCTGTAATTTTCTTCTTTCCCGTTTACTGAACCCACACACACAGATATTGTTTTTTTCAGGACAAGAAGGGCTTTCTTTAGATGACATTGTTTTGATTGTATCATATTATTTACTATTAAAAAAAGTATAAAATATGGTGAAAAATGTAGAAAAAAATGACTGTTTCTAACTTTTAAAAAACCTGCTAAATAGATTCTACTATTTGTCCTGAGTTTAGAAATACCCAATGTTTTTATGGTTTTTTTGCTTGTTTTTGCACGTTATGGGGCAATAAGTACAGGTACCGTTTTGCTATTTCAAAGCCATTTTTTCCAAATCTGGTAATTCTTCCCATTTGCCATTTCGGGTATATTTGAAGCCGGCCAATGCAATTTACCCCATCAAGTCATATATTTTTGAAAACTAGACAGCCCAGGGTATTTCAGATGCTAGTATTTTAACTCTTTCCATGCACCATATCTGTATCAAAAGAAGATGATGAAAACCAGTGTGAAAGAAGGTGTATAGAGAGAAAATAAATATACTTTCCTATGTGTCGCTGAACCGGATACCCAGCTGCAACCCGTAAAAACAACACTCTCCGGGTGTGAAAATCAGAACAAAAAACCGCTAGGGGGCGCTCGTGTATACCGGTCAAAACATGAAAACAGAAAGAAACAATAATAGTGTAATATTGTGTGCAGATGGTGACACTGTGTGTCAATGCTATGCACTCACAATGTATATGTGTAATCAATTTTTTTTTTTTTTTTTTCATGCACCATATCTACCTGGCTGTTTGGGGGCAAAAGGGCCACATTTGGGGCATGCGCATTTTTCAATGTTGGACTTTGGCATTTGGCGATCAACTGCCCATGCCCTATTTGGTACATCTTTGAGCCGGGCCATTTCAGTGTGCCCAACAAAACCATATATTTTTGAAAACTAGACACCCCAGGGTATTTCAAATGCTAGTATTTTAACTCTTTCTATGCACCATATCTACCACCAGTCTTTGTCAAACTTTGTGGTAGTCATTTTTTTGCATTTGTTTTGTCACACACATTTTACTTCAGGTATGAATAAACAGGTTCTGGTATATGTCACTATCACAAAACACCCCAATATGTGTTCAGCAACATCTCCTGAGCGCAGTGATACCCCACATGAATGATTTTGCCTGGCTGTTCGGGGGCAAAAGAGCCACATTTGGGGCATGCGCATTTTTCAATGTTGAACTTTGGCATTTGGGGATCCACTGCCCATGCCCTATTTGGTACATCTTTGAGCCGGGCCATTTCAGTATGCCCAATAAAACCATATATTTTTGAAAACTAGACACCCCAGGGTATTTTAAATGCTGGTATTTTAACTCTTTGCATGCACACATTTTACCACCAGCATTTTTTCAAAGTTTGCAGTAGTATTTTTGTGTGTGTATTTTTCCCACACACACCTACTTTATGTATGAATTTACAGCTCCTGGTATATGCCGCTGTCACACGACACCCCAATATGTGTTCAGCAACATCTCCTGAGTACAGTGATACCCCACATGCATGGGTTTGTCATTTTTTGGGGGAACTAAAAGGCCACATTTGGTACGTGTGCATTTTTCTTATTGGAAATTAGATGTGTGGCCATCCTTCCCCTCGTGTTAATTGGGACCTTGTTGAACCCGGCCAATTCAATTTACCCCATCAAATCATACATTTTTTTAAAGTAGACACCCCATGGGCATTTAATATGCCAGTATTTTAACTCTTTCCATGCGAGAATTGTTTTAAGCTAATGTGCTAATTTTAGGACTTGCTCACAAAAATATATTTTTTATATATATATTTTATTTTTTTTGCCTTTTTTTTATTTTTTTTAACTTTTTTTTTAACTTGAAGGTTCCCCTGATAGTGACATCAGTGGGAAATTATTTTTACATTTTACTGTTTTTTTAACAATTTTTTTCTAATTATTATTAATTTTATTTTTTTATTTATTTTTACTAATCACACTGTGATTAGAAAGCTGGGCTCCATTGACTTGCATGGTTGAATGCAGTACCTGTATTCAACCTGCAAGTGGAGCCAGAGTTCTCTAGAGGGTCTGGAGACCATCTAGCGAACTTTTGCATCTTTATTATTTTTTTTCCCGGGCCGCCGCCATCTTGCGGATGGTGAAGATGGCGTGCAGCCCGTCCTGGGGTAAGTTTTTGGTGTCACTGAATGCCTCCTGATCGAGGAATTCCAGCGACACCATTTAAGTTTAGGAGGTGATCGTTGATCGCCTCCTAAACGCTTTTAAAACGGGCGTATGGCGGATGTTGACACCCCGGGGAGGGGCCAGACATGGCCCCTAGTGCTGATCGTGGCGTTGCTGAATGCCAGACATGACGGTCCTGGCACGTCAATTGTCGTAAACGACTTGTTTTTCCGTGACGTGCCAGAACAGGCAATTGTCATTAAGGGGTTAATAATATTTAAGCTTGTTGCTTTTCTCACTTATATCACAGCTGAAAACCATGCTTGATTACAGGTGGCTTTCCTTAGAATATCTTGCCAAGTCATAATTTCCATAAAGTCCACTGTTAGAAAATCACTGCTAATAGTGGCAGCCAAAATGTTCTGTCTCAGAATATTACAGGGTTAATATTTGAGGAATCACAGGGTGCTCACGTTGATAACGTTGCGTGGTTATACAAAGCCATGCAAAATGATGTAAACCAACCGGTTTTTATCATTTTAGTTATAGGCTTCACACCACCAGCCATCACCCTGGAGGCGATTTAAGCGCAGACCCTTAGGGAGAAAACCCAGTCTCGGACCCTTTGGAGCAGCGTTCCAGCCAAACAGGAAACCTTTTTTAAGTCTTTCAGACTGCGGTCTATGGGACATGAACCAAAAAGCTTCCCCTCCTTCTTATGATCCTGTTCGTATAGAGCAGGAATTGAGACTGTAACACTATCCCCTATCACTAATGTCTGACAGCAGTTGTAACACGTGTACACAGATATAACGTGTGGAATGCTGATGCCTCTGGCAGACACACAGTCAGCTGCTCAAAGGCAGTCAACATCTAAGCATTGGTGGTTCAGTGGTAGAATTCTCGCCTGCCACGCGGGAGGCCCGGGTTCGATTCCCGGCCAATGCAAGATTCTTTTTCATTATTGGAAATGGACGTATAATCAAAGAGTTTGATGGCAGATAAGACCCATTCGGCCCGCCTAGTCTGCCTGTTTTTCCTGCTGTAAAGACTCAAACCTTAAATCAGTCATATCCATACCTGGGAACTCTCCGGGTTTGACCCGAAGATTGCGGGGTGGGCGCTGCTTCTTCGGTGTTGACACGCCGCGCTCCCCGCCCATTTTTTCCATGAAATGGGGGTGCTTCCCGCTGCAGTCAGCGGGAACGCTGCCAACGTCAGCGGGAACTCCCCCGACGTCAGCGGTCCCGCAAAGGGAAGGCTCTGGGTACCCAGAGCCGAGAAGTTCCCAGGTATGGTCATATCCCATGCATGTTTAAATCCCCTCAGTGTATTATCCTCTACCACTTCTGCTGGGAACCATTTATCTACAACCTTCTCATTAAAGTAAAACTTCCTTACATCTAGTAAGATGCTCTAGTGTTAGATTAAGACCTCTTGTTCTTATATTTCTCCTTCTTTGACATAAAATGCCCTTCTGTACTTTGTTAAATCTGGTTAAATATTTAAATGCTATCACATCTCTCACCTCTCTGAGCTCCCTTCGTCTTCCTTACATTTTGCTTGCTTTTTGCTTTATTGAATGACTGCTTACCTTCAAGTCTTCAGAAATAATTACTCCTTCTGTTGCCACGGACAGAACAGGGTCCCCAATGCTATATTCTGTCTTGGGATTTTTACTTCCCAAGTGCATTATTTTATATTTATCAACATTAAACTGCAGATGCCGCACTTTCAACCATTCTTCTAATGCACTCAGGGCCGGCCCAAGGCAAAATGCCGCCTGGGGCGAATTTTAAAATGCCACCCCCCCCCCCTTATCTACCCTTCCTCTCCCTCCGTCCCTGCCGCCCCCCCCCATTATCTACCCTTCCTCTCCCTCCGTGCCCCCCCCTTGTACTTACCTTTCAGCAGTCCTGCGGCGAGTCTCCCTGTTCGGTCTCGGTGCCGGCTTGTAATGCTGAGCGCCGGAAATCTTCCGGCACTCAGCATTACAAGCCGGCACCGAGACCGAACAGGGAGACTCGCCGCAGAGGAGAGAGAGAGGGGCGCCGAGAGGGTACTGACAGCTTGGTAAGCGAAAACCACTCGACCCTTTCTCTCTTTCGCTTTTAAAAAAAAAAAAAAAGGGCTTGGGGCGGCAAAGTGCCGCCCCTTCAAAAGTGCCGCCTGGAGCGGTTGCCCCACTTGGCTCCATTGTCGGGCCGGCCCTGAATGCACTTAAATAATTTGCCCTTTGGCTTGTTCCACCAGGACGGTCTACCCTGTTGGAGACTTTTGTATAATCTGAGAAAAGATATACCTTACCATTAAGACCTTTTGTAATATCGCCAATAAAAATACTAAAATGTACGAATCCCAATACGGAGGTACCTGACTTCCACTGAATATACACCAATAACTACAACCTCCTGCCTCCATTCTACTATTTAAACATCCACACCCAAAGACAATTGGGATTGGAGCCAGTTATTTAAGAATCCCATCATTTTGGAATGGTTTTCATTAATTTCCCAACTACTGACACAAGACTTACTGGTCTGTAGTTCTGGCAGGGCACTCCAAGACTCTTTTAATAACTCTGGGTGGATCTCAATGGATTTGTCTGTTTTTACTTTGGAGACTTCAAATAGAAGCTGTTTCAAACGTCTCCTTATTTCTAATTGGTAACACCAGTCCCTCACCTTCACCTGAGTATTTAATTGGCAGTCGGATAGATCTTAATCCTCATTGATGTAACTCCCTTCGTTTGTCATTAATCTAATCATTCCTGGTTTACGTTTTCTTCTTTCACTTATATATCGGAAAATGGTTTTATCACCTTTTTTGGTAATAAAAAAACCCAGTAAAAACCAACAAAAGGTTAATATAAAATAATACACAAACGCGTTTCGCCTAGCACAGGCTTCCAAACGCGTTTGTGTATTATTTTATATTAACCTTTTGTTGGTTTTTACTGTTTTTTTTTTTTATTACCAAAAGTTTAAAATAAATAAGTTTTTTAAAAAAACTATTTTATCTTGCTCCTGGACCTTTTTAATTTATAAGACAGAATGCCTTGTCAGCCACCACTATATCCTTGGTGGGGAGGAGTGAGCAATTCTATCATTGCTCACCAAAAAGGAACTGTGGACACTCCAGACTGCTCCAAAGGCTGAGGCTAAAGAAATTCCAAGGCGAGGATTATACCGCCTAAATGCACATCCCGGGGCTAACTGAAGAAACCCATATTACATAGTGCTGCCAAAGAAATCCTTAAGGCGAGGATTATATCGCCCAAGCGCATACTTTGGGGCTAACTGAAAAAGCCCCTACCAAATGTGAGTAGCCACTTGCGGCTTTCATTTTACAAAAAATAAGCTTTGAGACATATTGTCTTTCTCTTTCTTTCACATATTCACATCCGTGAGAGCGCAGCCACTAACCCTCCTGTGAACTACTCTATTTTTTGTCCCAGTCCGGGCCTGATGCCATCCATCTAGGTTGGGAGGCTTGATGCGGTTCACAGGCGAGGGATGGCAAATGGTCCTTCCAAGAATTCTTAAGGTTCTATAACTGTCAAAATATTTGAACCATGTAATATTAGCCCTCTTTATGGATGTCTGACAGCTTTTCTAACAGATGTGACACGTGGACGCTAATTCTTCCGGCAGAAAGTCAGCTGTTCTCCTACCTACCCCTTCTCGTTATGATGTAGCTTGTAAAGAGCCGGAATGGGGGCTGTAACACTATCCCCCTTTACAGATGTAAACTGACAGCAGTTGTAACACGCGTGCACAGATGTGACGTGTGGAAACTAATGTCTCCGGCAGAAACGCAGTCAGCTGTTCAAAAATAATCAACATCTGGGCATTGGTGGTTCAGTGGTAGAATTCTCGCCTGCCACGCGGGAGGCCCGGGTTCTATTCCCGGCCAATGCAAGATTCTTTTACCTCTATTAACCTAAAATTAGCTTTTAAAGTGGAAACAGTTTCCCAGCAGATAAGGCCAATTCAGCCCGTTGGTCTCGTCTTAGATTCAGGAGCCATATGCCTATCCCATATATTCCCTCGTCATGTTAACTTCCACTACTTCTACTGGGGGCTATCCCATGTATCTACCACCTTCTTATTAAAGTAAAACTTTTTCACATTACATCTAAGCCACTGATGCTCTCGTTTTAGATTATGGCCTCTTGTTGGGACTGTAACACTATCCCCCTTCACAGATGTCTGACAGCAGTTGTAACACGTGTGCACGGATGTGACGTGGAATCGGAGGTCTCCGGCAGAAACGCAGTCAGCTGTTCAAAAACATCCAATATCTAAGCATTGGTGGTTCAGTGGTAGAATTCTCGCCTGCCACGCGGGAGGCCCGGGTTCGATTCCCGGCCAATGCAGGATTCTTTTACATTTATTAACCCAAAATTAACTTTTGAAGTGGAAACTGTTTCCCAGCAGATAAGGCCAATTCAGCCGTCTAGTCTACCACTTTCCTGCTGTAAAGAATCAAACCTTAATCAGTCGTTGGTCTTGATTCAGGAGCCATATGCCTATCTCATACATGTTTAAATTCCCTCACTGTATTAATCACTTCTACTGGGGGCTATTCCATTTATCTACCACCTTCTTATTAAAGTAAAACTTTCTCACATTACTTTTAAGCGACCGATGTTCTAGTTTTAGATTATGGCCTCTTCTTGGGACTGTAACACTATCCCCCTTCACAGATGTCTGACAGCAGTTGTAACACGTGTGCACGGATGTGACGTGGAAACTAATGTCTCCGGCAGAAACGCAGTCAGCTGTCCAAAAACACTCAACATCTGGGCATTGGTGGTTCAGTGGTAGAATTCTCGCCTGCCACGCGGGAGGCCTGGGTTCTATTCCCGGCCAATGCAAGATTCTTTTACCTCTATTAACCTAAAATTAGCTTTTAAAGTGGAAACAGTTTCCCAGCAGATAAGGCCAATTCAGCCCGTTGGTCTCGTCTTAGATTCAGGAGCCATATGCCTATCCCATATATTCCCTCGTCATGTTAACTTCCACTACTTCTACTGGGGGCTATCCCATGTATCTACCACCTTCTTATTAAAGTAAAACTTTTTCACATTACATCTAAGCCACTGATGCTCTCGTTTTAGATTATGGCCTCTTGTTGGGACTGTAACACTATCCCCCTTCACAGATGTCTGACAGCAGTTGTAACACGCGTGCACAGATGTGACGTGGAAACTGATGTCTCCGGCAGAAACGCAGTCAGCTGTTCAAAAACACTCAACATCTGGGCATTGGTGGTTCAGTGGTAGAATTCTCGCCTGCCACGCGGGAGGCCCGGGTTCGATTCCCGGCCAATGCAAGATTCTTTTACATCTATTAACCTAAAATTAGCTTTTAAAGTGGAAACAGTTTCCCAGCAGATAAGGTCAATTCAGCCCGTTGGTCTCCTTAGATTCAGGAGCCATATGCCTATCCCATATATTCCTTCGTCATGTTAACTTCCACTACTTCTACTGGGGGCTATCCCATGTATCTACCACCTTCTTATTAAAGTAAAACTTTTTCACATTACTTTTAAGCCACTGACGCTCTGGTTTTAGATTATGGCCTCTTCTTGGGACTGTAACACTATCCCCCTTCACAGATGTCTGACAGCAGTTGTAACACGTGTGCACGGATGTGACGTGGAATCGGAGGTCTCCGGCAGAAACGCAGTCAGCTGTTCAAAAACATCCACTATCTAAGCATTGGTGGTTCAGTGGTAGAATTCTCGCCTGCCACGCGGGAGGCCCGGGTTCGATTCCCGGCCAATGCAGGATTCTTTTACATTTATTAACCCAAAATTAACTTTTGAAGTGGAAACTGTTTCCCAGCAGATAAGGCCAATTCAGCCGTCTAGTCTACCACTTTCCTGCTGTAAAGAATCAAACCTTAATCAGTCGTTGGTCTTGATTCAGGAGCCATATGCCTATCTCATACATGTTTAAATTCCCTCACTGTATTAATCACTTCTACTGGGGGCTATTCCATTTATCTACCACCTTCTTATTAAAGTAAAACTTTCTCACATTACTTTTAAGCGACCGATGTTCTAGTTTTAGATTATGGCCTCTTCTTGGGACTGTAACACTATCCCCCTTCACAGATGTCTGACAGCAGTTGTAACACGTGTGCACGGATGTGACGTGGAAACTAATGTCTCCGGCAGAAACGCAGTCAGCTGTCCAAATACACTCAACATCTGGGCATTGGTGGTTCAGTGGTAGAATTCTCGCCTGCCACGCGGGAGGCCCGGGTTCGATTCCCGGCCAATGCAAGATTCTTTTACATCTATTAACCCAAAATTTACTTTTGAAGGGGACACCGAAGCATAGAAATTCCCAGCATATCAGTCACATTCGGGCGCATCTAAACCGCCTTTTTTATCTGCTGTAAACACTAAAAGTTTAATCAGTCATTGGTCTTGTCTTAGATTCAGAAGCCGTACACCTATCCCATACACTTTTAAGTTCCTTCACTTTATTAACCTTTACTACTTCTGTTGGGAGGCTGTTCCACTTATCTACCACCATCTCAGTAAAGTAAAACTTTCTCACTTTACATCCAAGCCACTGACGCTCTTCTTTTAGATTATGATCTCTTGTTCTAACAATTGTCCTTTAAACTATTTCTTACATAAAGAGCAATCCTTCCTCCTTTTCTGCCTTCTCCATCCTTTCTGTATAACATGTTCCTGGTGTTACATCTTAATCATTTTGCTCATTGCACCAGGTCTCAGTAACGGCCACTAAATCCACATTATTAACAATGCAGGTATTTGTGCGCATTAATCCAAATCTACCGTCATTCAACAATGTTTGGTAGACATACCTTTTCTTAATTAATCCATATGAGAGTAGGGTTGTGTTACCCTGTTACCCTCTAATTTTGTGTTCTCTTCCCATGTTGTATCAGGTTAAGCCTCCGCCAGGGGCTTAGGAGAATCATTGATATAATGTTTTGTCTGACAAGGATGAGTATGAAAGGGGTCGTGGTCCACAGCAGCATGGTTACTAGATGTTCTCCTACCTACCCCTTCTCGTTATGATGTAGCTTGTAAAGAGTCGGAATGGGGACTGTAACACTATCCCCCTTTACAGATGTAAACTGACAGCAGTTGTAACACGCGTGCACAGATGTGACGTGGAAACTGATGTCTCCGGCAGAAACGCAGTCAGCTGTTCAGAAACACTCAACATCTAAGCATTGGTGGTTCAGTGGTAGAATTCTCGCCTGCCACGCGGGAGGCCCGGGTTCGATTCCCGGCCAATGCAAGATTCTTTTACCTCTATTAACCTAAAATTTTCTTTTTAAGTGGAAGCAGTTTGCCAGCAGATAAGGCCAATTCAGCCCATCTATTCTACCAATTTCCTGCTGTAAAGAATCAAACCTTAATCAGTCGTTGGTCTCGTCTTAGATTCAGGAGCCATATGCCTATCCCATATATGTTAAAATTCCCTCGTCGTATTAACTTCCACTACTTCTACTGGGGGCTATCCCATGTATCTACCACCTTCTTATTAAAGTAAAACTTTCTCACATTACTTTTAAGCGACCGATGTTCTAGTTTTAGATTATGGCCTCTTCTTGGGACTGTAACACTATCCCCCTTTACAGATGTAAACTGACAGCAGTTGTAACACGTGTGCACGGATGTGACGTGGAAACTGAGGTCTCCGACAGAAACGCAGTCAGCTGTTCAGAAACACTCAACATCTGGGCATTGGTGGTTCAGTGGTAGAATTCTCGCCTGCCACGCGGGAGGCCCGGGTTCGATTCCCGGCCAATGCAAGATTCTTTTCCTGCTATTAACTTTGCAAAGGGGCCTTCACCTAACTACAAAAAAAAAACTTTGTTGTTTTGTTTTTTAATTATTTTGTAATAAAGAGAAACCATATTATTAGAGCTTTAGGATTTCTCAAACACAAAAAGAAAATTGTGATAACTTGTTCAGTAAAAAAAATGATTTTGTAGGGTCTGAGTGGCAATTACATTTTTAATCCAACTTGCTTAAAATGAACTAAGAGTCAAATTTATTATATCTATATATTAAACTGAGAGCTTTCAATGTTTGATTCAGCTGATTGAAAAGCGAAGTTCCACCGAACATCCCAGCGCTGTATACAGTCATAAATCCGGTACTCTAGATTGTAAGCTTGCGAGCAGGGCTCTCTCCACCAAATGTATCGGTTTGTCTTAGTCTGTCAATTCTTGTCTTGTCATATCCCTTGAATTTATGTATTGTATTAAGCGCTGCGTAAACTGTTGGCGCTATATAAATAAAGGATAATAATAATAATAATAATAATACTGTATACTGTAATAACCCCAGTGCTATATACAGTAATAACCTCCAGCGCTGTATACAGAAATAATCCCCAGCACTGTATACAGTAACATAACCACCCAGTGCTGTATACAGTAATATAACCCCAGCGCTATATACAATAATAACCCCTCATGCTGTATACAAAAATAATCCCCCACCACTGCATATAGTAATAACCCCCAGCCCTGTATACAGTAATAACCCCCCCCAGCATTGTATAAGGTATGTCAGTCATTATCGCTAAAAAACCTGGTTTTATCTAATTCTGTCCCAGTAAAATCCCTTTCCCTGCTAAAACGGATTGACCAGATGCTTTATGGCAATGCTAATGAAGTCCTTTCCTCCATAGACTTTCATTACTCAGAGGGTCAGGCTGGTGATTAAGACTGAGCCATTGAAAAAAAAAAAAATCACAGGCAGGATGAGTGCATTAGTCAGGTTGTTTGTACATTGGGCTCAGATACTGGAGCGAGAACTAAATACAAATGGCTAATATGCAGCTGTTAACCATACTGCACTATTGTTCCGTATATGTCATTTTTGTTTTCTGAGCTACTGAGATCGGTTGTTACAAGCGCCCCTAGACGTTGGTTATATAGGGTTGCAGCTGTACACTCAGTCGGAAAAAGGAGAGTATTTCCTTAATTTTATTATTTCTTATTCCCTTTCACTTTTGACACTGGTTTACATTTTTTATATGAAAACATTTTATAACTCAGGGGCCGAGGAGTATAGTTCACATGAAGAACAGCCGCATAAGGCTGAGTATGATAAGGGTTGTAGCTGCTAAAGTGCTAGAAATTCTCTAAGCTCGCCCTTCTTCTTTCCTATAGGGCAGGGATGAGGAATGTAATACTATCTCCCTTCACAAATGAGCAGTTGTAACACGTGTGCACAGATAGGACGTGTGGAAACTGATACGTCCAGCCGACACACGACCAGCTGCTCAGAGAACTCCAATATCTAAGCATTGGTGGTTCAGTGGTAGAATTCTCGCCTGCCACGCGGGAGGCCCGGGTTCGATTCCTGGCCAATGCAACGGCCTTTTGCATCTTTTAACTTTGGAAGTGGATCTTTCACCAAAACTAAACATTTACTCTACAATGGAGAGCAATGGGCAAAGTTAATAGAAATGGATTACTCATTTCATTCACTCGAGTCAAGTGTGTCTCAACTGTAGGCTAAAAGTGGTACACTATGTGACCAAAGTATGTGGATGCCTGACCATCACACCTGTATGAGCTTGTTGGACATCCCATTGCAAAACCATGGGCAATGGAGTTGCCCTTTCTTTGTGGCTACAACAACCTCCACTCTTCAGGGAAGGCTTCTTCTTCAAGGAGTGTTTCTTTCAACTGAAAGAGCATTTGCGAGGTCAGGCACTGATGTTGGATGAGGAGGCCTGACACAATTAATCTCAAATGTGTTTGATTGGGTTGAGGTCAGGTTTCTGTGCAGGTCACTCGAG
This sequence comes from Sceloporus occidentalis, assembly GCA_023333645.1. Taxonomy (NCBI): domain Eukaryota; kingdom Metazoa; phylum Chordata; class Lepidosauria; order Squamata; family Phrynosomatidae; genus Sceloporus; species Sceloporus occidentalis. Next base: position 39,305 of record JALMGF010000178.1, read on the forward strand.
TCCCTCCACACCAAACTCATCCATCCATGTCTTTATGGAGATTGCTGTGTGCGCTGAGCAGGGCCGGCCCAAGGCAAAATGCCGCCTGGGGCGAATTTTAAAATGCCGCCCCCCCCCCTATCTACCCTTCCTCTCCCTCCGTCCCTGCCGCCCCCCCCCATTATCTACCCCCCCCCCTTGTACTTACCTTTCAGCAGTCCTGCGGCGAGTCTCCCTGTTCGGTCTCGGTGCCGGCTTGTAATGCTGAGCGGCGGAAATCTTCCGGCACTCAGCATTACAAGCCGGCACCGAGACCGAACAGGGAGACTCGCCGCAGAGGAGAGAGAGAGGCGCCGAGCGGGTACTGACAGCTTGGTAAGTGAAAACCACTCGGCGCCCCTCTCTCTCTTTCGCTTTTTTAAAAAAAAAAAGGGCTTGGGGCGGCAAAGTGCCGCCCCTTCAAAAGTGCCGCCTGGAGCGGTTGCCCCACTTGGCTCCATTGTCGGGCCGGCCCTGGCGCTGAGGCACAGTCATGCTGGAATTGAAAAGGGTCTTCCCCAAACTGATCCCACAATGTTGGAAGTAAAGCATTGTCCATGATGTATTTTCCTTTACATTTATCCTTATTTACTGGAAGTGGCCAAAACCCTGGAAAACAACCCCAGTCGATTATCCCTCCTCCACCAAACATTACAGTCAGCACTATGCATTCCACTAGGTAGCGTTCTCCTGGCCTCCTCCAAACCCAAGCTTGTCCATTATACTTCCAGATGGCATTGTGCACAGTGATCTTGGGTTTGCGTGCAGTTGATCGGCCATGGAAACCCATTTCATGAAGCTCCCGACACGCAGAGCTTGTGCTGGTATTGCTTCCAAAGACAGTTTGGATCTCTGTAGTGATGCCACAGAGGACAGGAGATTTTTTTTACATGCTTCGTGCACTTGGTGGTCCTGTTCTGTGAGTGCTTCGCGGTTGAGCTGTTGTTACTCCTATACAATCCCACTTCACAATAAAAGCACTTACAATGGACCGGGGCAGAAATTTCCTGAACTTACTAGTGGCAAAGGTTGTAGTCCGACCCATTCTTCTGCCCATGTTTATCTATGGAGATGGCTGCCTATGTGCCTAAGTTAGCAATGGGTGCGGCTGACACACCTAAACTCAATATTTTGGAGTGGCGCCCACATACTTATAGTCATATAGTGTACACTATTTATGCCGACACATGGGGGTCTCAATAAACCTTTGTCCGTTTAAAGAAAGTCAATAGAGTCCATAACACTCAAAACACAGATATAAGTCTTATATATGCTATGGTATGATATTTATCGGTGCAATCTCCGTATAACGAATGCTTTTCCCATATCGGTGACACTTTCCCTTTTTACTGTAATACAAATGTGATTGTTACCTTTTCCAGTTCATCCACAAACATCTGGTGGAAAGGATTGTCTCCACCTCTCGACTTTATCAGGTTGGCCCCTGTGTCTTTCCCGATGACTTCACCGGAGTATAGGTCTTTGAAGACACTTGTCAACAAATAAGAAATTTCCTGAAATAACAAAATTAAATTCTTTAAGAGGGTGATTTAAAAAAAAAAACAGAACATACAGGGCTATAAATGATAGAAAAAACAACAAAATATTTTAGCGCTTCTCGATCCAAGAGGAAATCTCATTGCTTTTTGGAGTCAAGAAGGATCTTTCCCCCTAATTTGCAAAATAAAAAAAAAATGCTGAATTGGGGTTATTTCCCTTCTTTTGGTTCAAAAGCAGGAAGGATCCGTAGAAGGGGGGAAACTCGATGCTTAATTCTTCTATAATTTGGGATTCCAATGCACAATATTTTTGGGGCTATAACACCTCATATCAGGATCGCACCCATATATTAAAGCAGGGATACGATAAATTCCGAAAGAGATGTAGACCTCTACAGTTTTACCCCAAAACATATCTCAGTATGACAAATATGCAACATTAAAGTGAGTAAAGAGTAGAATGGTAGTCACTCAATCATGGAGTATTACCTGAGTCCTTTCAGAGGATGGTCTTGGTCTGTAGGTGGCAGGGTCCGGGGAAAGGGTCACGGTGGTTCGGAGAAGCTGGTCTGCTGACATTTTACTTTTTCTGTTTCTGTACCTTGTGACTTCAGCTGCATAAAATACATTAAAAGTGATGTTACCCGTATTCGATCGACTATGAGACGCGTATACTGTGCTGATTCGGCAGATCGGCGGAGGCGCTATATGGGAGGCTCGGTAGGGTGACCACATCGGCCATGTACAGGCTTTGTCATTAAGGGGTTAAAAAAAACCTAGTCCTATAATGAATCAAATACTGTATATTAACAATAAAAGTCATATACGCTACAGTGTGTTTGCTTCACATGCCAGAGGGCACAGTTAATGTTTGACATCATATATTTAGAAAGGGTTACTAGTAATAAAATATCTTGGTGGGATCTCCATGGAAAAAAACTGTAAGGCAGCCCTCATCCTTTAGAGGTTCTGGTTGGACTGGGAAAGAAATGCGGGCCTGGCTCTTTAAGGCCAGTGGCCACTAAATGATGTTAAGATACCGGATCAGACAAATGGATAGCAGAAACAGTAAGTGGCCTGCACTGGCCCACCAGGCATTTCTAGAACACATGGAACCAGGCCGTGGCAAACCGGGCAAATGACAGACTTTTTCTAAGTAAAAGCACCATTAAAAACAGTATTTCTAGTACCGCTGAAAGTCCAGAAGTAACATGCAAATCATACAAACATCTGCCTTATTCACACCTTTTACCGGGAACCGCTTATTGTCATGTGACACAAAAATCGGTATTGCTTGGTTGTCGCCATAGAAACTAAAAAAATCTTTCTTAAAAGGTCCTGTGTAGTTTCAATGTGATAAAAACCTCTGCGTGGGTTTATTTTCTTAACATTCTATAAATTGTGACGTTTTCGCTAAGTGCAAAGGCAGCAAATACGTCTTATTAAATGAATTGTATCGGCCGTTCACAGGCAGCTCTTATCATTTTAGGGGAGACAAATAATGCCTATTCCATTGTCTCAAAATGCTTGTTAAATCAAACATACGAATATGTGTAAATGTAACACACGTATAAATATAGATGAATGCACGTATAGGAAACTGCAGATAAATAATTGTCTACGTATCACAAATGTCTATAGAAATAAAAATAATAATTAACTGCGGAATTTGATGGCATTATATAAAACAAATAATAACAGATAAATAATAAAAACGTATAAATTATATATATATATATATATACAAAGTCCAAAATCAACAATTGCACACCAATCACCACTTTTTTAGCCCGGTGCCAAGTAGCTGCAACAGCAATTTTTGGTTGTTATATATATATATATGCACACATAAATACTTTCATCCGTACAAGCATTTGTAATAATCATAATTATTATTGTATTGTAAATATTGTATATAAATAACACTAATCGCATAAGCATGCAAGCATTTAACTCTTTATACCTTACATACAGGCCTGCACACATAAATAGTACCCCACAAAACAAATACCCCACAAAATTGCAACCTGACAATGTACACATAAGTGCATTACTTTATATAAACAGAGTGTATAAAGGAAATGTTGCATTCATAGTTAACATGACTAAATCCGGGTTCAGTGAAAACATTCCCAGCCGCCATTATTATTAGTGAGCCCCGTTTTTACAGGGTCTCCCCCAGTCTCCCCCCCAGTGACTTACATCATTTGGCGCACTTCTTGCTGTGGAAGAATACAGGCGCGTCCTAGGTTGCTATAGAAACGATGCGGGGGCGGTGCAACAGCTCTAAGAAGAGAACGGATGCCGGGACTCTAAGAGGGGACGCACCGCGTATATTGCAAGCACTTTGGATTCATGCGCCATGCCCGTTTTAAAACGGAAGTGGGGCTGAGGAGGCGGCAATAGGTGACGTTAGGAGGAATGTATGGATTGTGGGAATATTAACCATCAGAGTTATGGCTGTCACTGTCCAGAGGGACTACGTTTTCACTTAGTATGCTTCAATGCAAGGTGAAAACGTGAGCATTTTTATTGCAAAAGGAGTAAGAGGTCCTTACTATTTAATTTGTTATTTCTGTAAATTCAGATTATCTGATGCATGCCCATTGTACGGAGCTGCAGAATATGATGGCGCTATATAAATAAAAAGTAATAATAATTTGCCCTCTGCCGTTTCCCCGTTGGTTTTTATTGCTAAAACACAGGGATACGTCACGGCTCTTTCCATCAGACCACCGGCGACACAAAGGGGTTAATTCATTAAACAGAGAGAGCTGTGGTTTTAGTGCCCTCAATTCACTATTCATCATGAAGGGCCAGCACGGGCAGATACGGCCAACAAGCAGGGCTGAGTTGGCCCTCCATAATGTATAGTTAAATGGGAGAGTTGACTTTGGAGGTCTCTCGGTGATTTAATTATACATTATAAAGGGTTGGCCCTTCTCAATGTATAGTGATGTCAAGGGCCTGAACTACAACTCATGTAAACTCCCCCTTTAGTGAATATCACCCAAAAAGTGAGTTTGTTATAATTAGACAAGGTGGGGGGGGGCTACTTTATGGGGTGAAGAGGATATTTTAGGGTTACAGAATGTAAATAGGGTTTTGTTGAGATATATGGGGTGGGCTGTGATCCCTTTTAAACACCCAGGACTAAAATCCACCTGCATTTTATGTTATATATATGTTATATATGACTTGTTATGTCCTGTCTACCCTTTGTACAGCCCTGCGGAATCTGATGGTGATATATAAAACAATAAACAATAATAATTGTGTGTTAGCATGCATGTGTGTGTTAGTATGTGTTAGTCCAGGCAGGGACATGGCTCCAGCGTGTATTATTAGGACTATCATTGGGAACCATTTTCAAAATGTTCTGATGGACCCACTGAGTGTCTCCCTGTATCTCTTCTCTTTTTTCCAACTACTCCCCTAAACACCCTCTTTGCTCTGCCTGTGACTTGCTTCACTCTCCACCATCCTCACTTTTCCCCACTAGCCTGTCCAGGATTCTGTTAATTGGTTATAATCCACTAGAGGGCGCTACTATACCTTAACATAATATGTACTCAGCACTCCTTAGTGAAATCACAGAGATCAACGAACAGGGTTTGCCACACCAATCAAAAACTCCCACTTTTTAAGTGAATCTGTCAATCCGAATTTTATATTTTAAAGTTCCATACACCAAGTAAACCAGTGCAATGGCGTCTATGTATTAAGATCTCCACCTATAAAAAACCCACCATATATGTAAACTATGGCAAAAGGTGTCTTAGCGTCATTATATCAGGTTATGCATGGTTTGTCCTCCCCATTAAATTATCTTATCTCTCCCCTATTAAGTTGCTGATTGTTGATCCTTCCTGGAGTTACATGAGTTTTGAATGAAATCTCCCAAGCCAGCCACACTTGTTGACAAACAAACGCACAAGCTATACATAGTTTTGCTAAGTACATTTACTTAAACAGTCTGTGATAGCAACAGATCTCATTTTACTCTACTGAAGCCAGACCATAATGTGACATCATGTAGCAGCCAAATAGTTTTTCAAGGTGCCTCAGCAGAGTAAATGTTGTCAGATTCTTCTTAAAAAATGTTGGCTTCTCTTTGACTTGGTTGGTTCTGTTCGATGTCCTTAACCCCTTCATGACAAAGCCTATACGTGTACAGGCTCACAATGCATTGTTTTTAATGGATTTAAGGACAACCCATTGTCCTTAAGGGGTTAAATATACAAAGTATATTTTCTGGAGTATCCATTGTGGAGTGAGACGGTCCGTTCCCCAGACTTCTACCCCGAGGTAGAAGGAGTTTGCTGTTTCAGAAAGAGAAATCGGTGAGTGATCAGGGCATCACTTATCTTAAGACAAGTGATTTGTCCTTATCCCCGAAAAGTGTATCTGCTGTCTGAATTCCAAACTTCTCTCGGCCACAGTGTATTATGACCCCCAATGTGTATAATAGCCATAGAGGGGCAGTTTAATGTTAAGAGCATAGAGTGTTACCAATAATTTTTATGGATACCTTGTGGGCATACTTCCCCAGGTATACCCGTAGACACATGTCTAGGGTGGGGGTTATTGAACATAAGTTTTAATGAGTTTTATGCGGGGAAGAGATAAATCTAGACATCCAGTTTGTTAAACTCAAGACGTTAGAGTTTAGACAGCTTTAACGGCGTAGGAAAATGTTTTCTGACTGCGGAGTTTAGTAAATCCTGGTTAAATCCTCTCCCATTAGATGTGGTTAAATTATGTGATTAGTACTAATTATTATAGTATCTACCACAATGTAGTCAGATAAGGGATTTGGAGGTTAATCGTTCAAATGAGGTAAGATAGATATTACTCAAACGTTAATAGAATAACGATGGTGCAATCAAAGGAGCTGCTATTATGTGAGGCTTAAAGGGACAGCGTCCAGCCCTTATACACATGTAGCCATACACACTTATACCTACACATCCATGCTCACAAACACACATACACATTCATGCTCACAAACACACATACACATTCATGCTCACACATACACATTCATGCTCACACACTTATACAGTTTCGTCCCTCCCTCTCGCCCCACCCCTACCTCACTGGCTGCATCCTTTGGGGCACACACACTGCGCGAGCAGCCTCGCGTTAAACCGCAGGGTCATGTAACTTCACGTTACGGGTCCCCACGGTGTTCCTTCCTCCCTGAGCTGGCCTCAAATTGTTCACAAAGGCTGTTCTGACCTGAACCAGCCGGGGGCCATTGTGGCCCCTTGACGAGTGGCACCTGGGGCCGGCTGCACCCTCACACCCCCCTAAGTACACCACTGCCTTCAGGTGCATATTAAGGTAGTCACAAACTATTTCAGCATGCGTGGGGCTGTATGAGACACTAGGCTATTCCTTTAGTATTATTTGTACAAACAACTGTATGAGGCTCTTTAGACAACAGAGCTGGCAATCACTGGTCAATGTATGTTTGGCAGAGACCTCTTATGCAATGTATACATACAGCTTGGATATACATTGATCTAGGGTAGGTTTCCTTCCATGATAAATGCAGCCTGTTAATAGAAATCTCCCAACCTGCTCTTCCAGGTACCTTCTGATATTTGACTTTGCCGTACAGAATGGGGGGCATTAATAAAAGTTCTACCCCCCCAGGGCCTTAGCCAAAATGAGTTGGGAGCCGTATCTTTGATATAAGAGATAAAAAGGATAAAATGTTATAATGATATAGGTGACATGACAAGGAATCTATGTGTACCCGCTCTCAGATCATCTGACGGGGGTTCTATAGAACAAGCGGAGCAGAATCCGCGGCTCCTTTTGCTGTCGTAGGCGCGGCGCATCCGCCATAACCATCCACGACTGTCTAAAAGTAACTCTGCCCCTGGAGAAAAACCCACATACCTGACATATATACTATACCTGTGTGTATAACATTTGGGAATCGCTGGTATGTGTTTATCGCAGGGGGTTCGGCGGAACGTGTGTTATGCGCTTGGAATTTCCCGCCAGCCAGGACCGTGTAGAGCGTTTATGTATCGCACGAACTCTAACAATGACTCTTTACATGAAACGCTCCGAGCCCCGATCCCCGCCATGTCAGGGGGCTGCGTCCGGCTCTCACGACAGAGCCGCTTTTCACTACTCCGTTTAGTGCAAACATGGAAGTCTAAGAATCTATAAGGCCTTGGTTTTTTTTTTCCTCGGCGGCCCGGTTTGGAGTTAAGAAGCCGTCTGTCGGATAAATCACATCTTCCAAGGACGCGCAGCCTTAGTAATTATTAAAGGGACCCTCCGCTTGCAGGTGACAGCTGGGTGGCCCCTTTAAATTTCTTGGTGTTCCCCTTTAAATGCAATGGGGGGGTATTCTACAGTATCCCTGCACATTGTATATATATATATATATATGCTCCACTACGCTGTGGATGGGGATCTATTCAGACCCCGTAGTGGGAGCGCTTTCCTGCCACTGATTGCATGCTTCAAACCCCTGGCTAATTGGGACGACGTGGGGGGGGGGGGGGGCAGAGCTTGGGAAGTAGAGTCTCACTCAACTGGCAGCGCTACTGTGTGTGCGCACAATTCGCAGAATGCATTCTCCGGGGCCCTGGACTGCAGGATTGTGGTTCCAAATCCTGATGTCAGATCCGCTGAGCTCTACCTCTGTCCTGGCATAGAATGGCAAAACCTGGACTGTCCTGCGTGAAGCGAGACAGTTGGGAGGCATGGTAATGTATCCTATGGAGGATATCCTATAGAATGCATTGCCATGCTGGTTGGGGGTATGGCCGTACAAAGACTGTTTGTTTATGGGACCTGGTGAAATTTTTATAGCTATTATCTAACAAATTGAGGCATTTAGAAGAATAATGCTATATTAATCTATAAATGCAAATCACAGAATATAACTTTATTTGCGGTGTCAGTTCCGCGTATGGTCGGAGCCCCGCCAAATGCCGCCACGCGAAGTTTTATGAAGCCCACTTCTTTATCCGAATCATTCCGTACCTTCAAAGCAATGCTTCCATAGTCTCAACACGCTAAGTTTACGTAACATTTAGCTGCGATTATCGGATCGTCTAATTACAGGCGTGTAAAATAACAGAGAGATCTGAGGAAAGATTAAAGGGACGCTCCAATATCCCAGACGGCATCCAGAACAAAGAATGCCTATTAAAGTACTTTGTAAAAGCTTTTGTTTTAATCCGTTAACCCGGACAAACAAACAAAAATACTTACCTTTAGGAGAAGCTGCAGCCCCAGAGTTGCAGTGTAACACCTGCTCTGTGATATATTACTTTGTGCCACTGAGCCTCTTGAAGTAGCCAATCAGTGGCAGGGAAGCACTGGGAGAACTTTGGAGGTCTCGTTGGACCCCCAGAACCTTGCAGAGCCAAGTATATCGCATGGCTGTAAATGTGATTGGAGAAAATGTAAATGGTGGGGGGGGGCGCTGTGACAATTTAAATGGACCAGTCACGTATCGTATGCATTAAGGTGTATATGGTGGCTACTGTGTCCCTTTCAGTGGCAACCAGTTATGGGGTCTTGCAAACCCGTGTAGACAGTAAGGATCATTGCTTGTGTGTCGGGCTTTACTTATTACGCTAAGTAACCAGATACATTGTATTTCTTTTGGAGAAAACCCAAGAATTAGTAAATTTAGGACCCAAGTTAATATTTACTCTAGCCTAATTTATTCTGACCTGGGGACTAAACGGAGAGAAGCCCCTCGCATCCTGCAGAGATCAATGGAAAAATGCGGCGGCGGCCGGGTGACCGGGATCAAAACTATGAAAACCTCCAAAAAAAGCAGTTTTTCAGAGATTTGTGTCTTTTCCTGGATTGTAATCTTTCCCTAACGCGGTAATTAAAATCCGGGGTTTAGTAAGTAATGTTAAATAATGTGATGCTATCGCCGTGGCAAAGAACATAAGAGGTAATTAGTTATAAGGGACCGTTATTTACTAATTGATGCCTTCCTCCCAAACTCCATTTAATCCAGGAGATGGACTTGGCGAGTCGGTGAGTCCCCCGTCCATTGCGGCCATCACAGAAGTCATCTGTGTGAAAACTCTTATAAGGAATAAGAAGAAAATGCGTGGAAGCTGCCAGCTGGATACCCATGGCTCGAAGCGCTTGGCCATCCAGTCCGGCCCTCGTCAGATGTACTATGGCATTGCCCAGTGCGTTGAAAGAGTAGGGGTTATATAGGTCCGCATGGGTTAAAAATATATTTTTCCTGGAAAAAATGCTATGCTGTGGAATGTAACAATTTAAAATCGTTACATTTTACCTGAATAACATCACAAGAGCGCAATGTGACCTGTTAACAAAAAAAACCACAGAAGAAAATAAGTTATTTATATATATATATATATATATATATATATATATATAGCAAATGATGTCTCTGAGATTCCGCTAATAGCTGACCGGCTGACAAAATCCAGGATGTCCTTAATGCATTATTCATTATTATTATTTCTTGTTTCATGTAGCGCCATCCTATTCCGTAGCGCTGTTCATTTGAGTTAAACAAGTTACTATTAATGGAATTTAAGGAAAAAAGTTGCTTTTGCAATATATTTTACCTTGAGACACCAAGTGTCCAAGGGACAATATCGGGATATCGGCAGCAGATCATTAGTCCAGAGGACTATGGCAAACTTCAGGAGCAAAGGTCACCATGCGTAAAGACAGAGACCATGCTCTTCGGACATCGGGATCGGTCTTTCTTACTCGCTGCCTTTCACCGCGGCTAGAGACTTCAACAAGATCCTAAAAGTCTGGTTCAGTGGAGATGGCTCAACCCTGAAAAGCGAGGATGGTAGACCGAATAAAGTAACAATAGAAGGTTGGACTGTGGAGCCTCAGAGACCTCACCGGTGAGGGCAAACTTCAGGGTCTGGTGCTGTGTGGCGCAGGTGGCCCCAGTAAGTTAAGCCATCACTAGGTCAGTTTTCACCCTCATCTGGGGCAGAGTAAAGCACAAGAAGCCTTCCAAGGGTGGCAAAGACACTCCAACTTTGTTGAGAGCCACCTTTGTGTCTAGGACACTAGGAGACTCTGAACCCCACTTCTCTCCCTCTGGAGCCTAGAATGGGACACGTGGGACAGCTCCATCCCATAGATGGGACTTATACTGGACTTCTGGTCTCCTGGCGTGATCCACAAGATCATCAGATCAAAGGACACGGTGGAACACATTCTAGAGCTCCCTCATGCCACGGCAGAGACTGTTTTGACTACTGTGATCCGGGGAGGCCTCCACTTAGGACAGTTAGGCATCCAAGGAAGCTGTGCCCACTCTGCCTGGTGGCGAAGGAGACCTTTTGTTGTATCCTTTTGCACCAGGTTTGTTGAGATCCTTGATGTTCCTCTCCGACCACTGATTTTTATGGACTATTTTCAGGAGATCACATACAGGCAGCCATTGGAGAAGCTGAGCTCCTGATTTGTTGTATTGTGGACACTTTGTGGTTTGCTATGAACCACCTGATCCCGAGGAGGGAACAGGTCTTTGTTCCAAGACCTTTGTAGGATGATCCTCGGCTTGCAGAAAAAATTCTCCATGGCTGACAGTCTCGAGAAGGATGATTAATACTCAGTCCTCATCCTCCTGGACCTTTATCATACGCCTTACTACATGGCCAACTCACAACCCCCTGAAGCTGAGCGTCACGAAGAGGCTCCTCAGACCTTCCAACTTAAATCACCGGCCCTGTCCCTCTACGCCTATTGCCCCCCACATCCCCCACCACTGATGCCCCCATTTGGACACCTGAAGTGCTGTTGGTGACCCTGCCACTTATGTCTTATGGCATAGGTGTGGCTGATGGATGAATGCGCATGATTATTCTTCCCCCATTAAGTTATTTCTCCACTATAATCAAGCTGTTTGCTTGCTTTGCCGCTCCTCTCACCCCCCAATTAATTTGATTATATTACGGGGGGGTTTCTCTTTATTCTATACGCGTTTAGACTGATAGTGGGAGATCTCCCGCCGGGACGGGCATCGTCATGCGAAACAACATGTGATGCCCAGTAATGGGGAAGGTCGACAAATTATTTCCATCATGGAAAAGTGATAAAGGAGCCTTTGTGGGGCGACCTTTCCGTTATCTAATTAGCATTCGCATTAATCTGTGAAACGCGGTGGGAACGCTGCGTGCCTGGAAAGAAAAGGAAACAACTAACAAAAACAGGAAAATCTGCCAAAAAAACACCCCAAAAAGTCTTATCTTAAAGCAGATACGGAGGCTTGAAAAGGTCTACGTAGGCTGGATAGTCAGCCCGTCGACACAGGGTTCATCGGCTCCGTGTCTTTTAACTGCTTGGGGTATCTGCTGTTACCCCACTCACGCCCCCAGCACTACTGCGCATGCGCAGGATTCCGCACCAGACGCCGGAGAATGAAATGATGATTTGTGTTAAGGTCGGCCAAGGATAACTGGGGTTGATTGTGATGAAACCACACATAGTGGGATGGTCTGGCCCGCGAATACACCCAAATTTTGTAACAAAATATCTTTTGGGTATTTATTACTTCATTCAGTGTGCCAGGGACCCTTGCATCCTCAGACATAGCTTTCAACTGCCCTGGGTTTTGCCAGGACAGTCCTGAGAGCTGGATTTAGTGTGTGGAAAGGTGTTAATGTTGGTAAGTACACCCTACACCCGGGCAAGGCTTAACGAAACAACATTTACAGCTTCTGCAAGTTCATACTTCCTTGTGCTTGATTTGCTGGTTGTGGGGACTGTCCTGGCAGATTTGGGGCTTTTGGCAGTTAAAAAAATTTAGTCTTTTATAGAATCGGCCGACCACGCAGTTCTCTTAATCATCGATCCTTATCGAAAGTTTTAGGTTTTTAGCATTAAAATCAGCGCTGCCTCGTGTTCTAGTAACCATAGCAACAAATAGAATGTTCCTGCTCAATGCTTCACTTGCATTAGAACTGCTCCTTAACCCTCGGCATACCTGGGAACACCCGGCTACCTTTTCGGGATGCCGGTAGGCGGTCCCTCCGACATAGGTGGGCGGTCTCACTGACATCAGTGGGCGGCGGCCCGGAGAAGTGACGATTTACTCTGAAACCCTCGGAGAGTTCCCAGGTAATGGGAGTTGTATTCCCCTCCAAGCACTTGGAGTCACAGTCTGCCTATCCCCAGTATTTACCTCCGGTTACCCAGGGCAACGCCGCTCTATGCTGTAGAGCTCTGCGGGAGCCTAGGATTCAATACCGCAATGATCGCAATCTCTGGTGACACCGGAGAATCCATACTGCGCATGTGCACGACCCTACACGATCGTGTGCATGTACGGTAAGCTCCCCCCAGGAGCGAATCGGGATGCTAGGGGGCGGGGCTTGAGAAGTGAGCGCTACTGCATAGTAGCGCGTACCTCTTTGACTCCGCCCCCTCCGCAGAAAGTTGTGAGACATGCTACTGGGCATTAGGATATGACATCATATCCCGGCGACGCACTTTTAAAGGGAGCACATGGTAGAACTCAGCAGCGCCCTCCATAAGGTTAATGGACCGGTTTGGGAGACCGGTAGTGGCCCATTGAGTAGCGGCGTTGCCGAATACATCGCTGCCGGCCGCCTGCCCCTGTAAATGCACGTTAGAAGAAAAAGAAAAGATTTCTAGCTTAAATCCCGTCCCACATTCCTCGCCCATTCGTCATTCGTCAGCACGCGCCGAGCGCGGAAACCTCCGCAGGAGAATCTGATGAGACAAACCCCACTGAAATGTCACATTCCTCACAAAAACCCACCCGTTCCGTCACTCGAAGGCATTCGCTAATGTAACCCGAACGTACATATATAAACGGGGAGGAATAAATACGACGGGCTGCGGGTGCCACCGCAATCTCGTCCAACAGGTCTGGGAGGCTCCCTGCTCATCGGAGGAACATCGGGCCCAATCCACCGACGTTCAGAGACAGGCTGGAGGGGGTCAGGATCGCAGGGACGGATTTCCAGGGACTTTTCGGTTTGGATAATAATAGAAAACTAGAAAAGAATCTAAAACTGGAGCGTCGGAGGCTGAGATGGAATGTGAGGAAGTTTCACTTTACTGAGAGGGTAGTAGATAAATGGAACGGCGTCCCAGCGTCAGAGGTTAATATAGTGAGGGAGTTTAAGCATGCATAGGATAGGCGAATGTTTGTGATTGGCTATTACGGGGTTAATATTTTGCGTTTGGAAGCTCCTATCGGAGTATTCCCCTCTGCGTTCTCTGCTGGAGGTTTATGAGACACCAGACTTAGTAGATCTGAGTTTTTATTCGTTCCGCTGCAGGTTTAATCGCATAAAAGCAACTTTTAAGAAGCTTTTTTTATGTTTGTTTCCTTGGCAACCGATCAATGTTTGTTTTTTTCTTCACACAACAATTAAGCGTTCCCCGGCAAAATCAGTTAACCATTTATTTCTGGGAGGTGGAACTTTTAATAAAACAAAAAAGGTGAGACGCCCAAAATACAAACTTTTTAAAGGTTTTCAAACTCCTTTTTTTAACCCTTGGTGTCCATTTAAAGTTTAGTGAGGAAAGAAGTGTGTCTCATCAGCGCACGCACACTGCACCGACACACACTGTGCAGACTCCGACGCACTGACTCCGACACACACTGCGCTGACTCTGATGCACACTGCGCTGACTCTGATGCACACTGCGCTGACTCTGATGCACATTGACTCCGACACACACTGCGCTGACTCTGATGCACACTGCGCTGACTCTGATGCACACTGACTCCGACGCACACTGCGCTGACTCTGATGCACACTGCGCTGACTCTGATGCACACTGACTCCGACGCACACTGCGCTGACTCTGATGCACACTGCGCTGACTCTGATGCACACTGACTCCGGAGAGGACACAGAGATTGTGATGCAACATTGTACCCAAATCAGAAAAGTCACCGCAACTAAAAATACAGAATATGCCCCAAAATGTGGAGACACAGCGGGCTGTCTTTAGATGTCCCACTCATGAATCATTTAACATTTAATAATTATGGCGATCAAAAGATGTCACCCCTTTACTGCCAGAGGTGCCACCGGTGAGCTTCTTCTGCTTCATTCACCCGCTTGGCACGCAGTCCGTCGGATATTAACTGAAGCAGAGGACAGGGCTGGGTTTATGAGAGGCTGAAATCAGGAGAGAAATCAGAGCACCTTGGGGCTCGTAGTTCTGCGGTGAGGTGTGTGGGGGGGGGTGAATGGAATGATCTGCAGTGGAGAGGGTGGGTGCAATGTTCTGCAGTGGGGGGGCTGGATGTAATGCTCTGCAGTTGGGGTTGGGTGTGATGCTCTGCAGTGGAGAGGCTGGATGGCATCAGCTGTATTAGGGTGGCTGGGTGTGATGCTCTGCAGTGAGGGAGGCTGGGTGTGATGCTCTGCAGTGAGGGAGGCTGGATGGGACGGGTTGGGTGTGATGCTCTGCAGTGAGGGAGGCTGGGTGTGATGCTCTGCAGTGAGGGAGGCTGGGTGTGATGCTCTGCAGTGAGGGAGGCTGGATGGGACGGGTTGGGTGTGATGCTCTGCAGTGAGGGAGGCTGGGTGTGATGCTCTGCAGTGGGGAGGCTGGGTGTGATGCTCTGCAGTGGGGAGGCTGTATTAGGGAGGCTGGGTGTGATGCTCTGCAGTGAGGGAGGCTGGGTGTGATGCTCTGCAGTGAGGGAGGCTGGATGGGACGGGTTGGGTGTGATGCTCTGCAGTGAGGGAGGCTGGGTGTGATGCTCTGCAGTGGGGAGGCTGTATTAGGGAGGCTGGGTGTGATGCTCTGCAGTGGGGAGGCTGGGTGTGATGCTCTGCAGTGGGGAGGCTGGGTGTGATGCTCTGCAGTGGGGAGGCTGTATTAGGGAGGCTGGGTGTGATGCTCTGCAGTGGGGAGGCTGGGTGTGATGCTCTGCAGTGGGGAGGCTGGGTGTGATGCTCTGCAGTGGGGAGGCTGGGTGTGATGCTCTGCAGTGGGGAGGCTGGGTGTGTTCCGATCTGTGCAGAAAGCTTCCTGACGGATTAGATGCAGTCGGGCGGCGGAGGTTCAGCTGATCCGGCGGCAGGAGGAGGAGGCTGCGCTTGCACCGTGCGGTCCCTTTAAGAGGAGGGTGTAAATCGGAGTGAATTCGGAGCCCCTGCACCGACTCTGCCTCCATCAGCAGATCACCGGGAACATGGGGACGAATGGCGCAGCGAACAGCAACAATGGATGTAAGTGCCTCTCCTTTCTCATACTGATGGGGATTGCAGTGCTGGCTGGGCGTGATGGGCTTGGAATATACAGCCATGCAGTGGTAAAAAAAACCTCCTAAAAAACTTCCATGTCTGATTTTCTGCGCTGTGAATGGACTGTGCTTTTATACTGCCCAAGCCACACAATCTGAGCATGATGTGAGTTGCAGTCCCCAGCAGCAGGGGTAGTTGGCTAAATGTCTGGCTCCTTTATGGGCTTTACCTGGGGCTGGAAATACCCGATAGAAGTCAGACTCTGTGAGCTATAACTCCCATTACTTCAGCCAGTGTCACTGCGATCTGCCCCCGGGGCAGGAATACAGATACTGACATGGGGTGTCAGGCTGCTCCCCTCTGATCTGCCCCTTAAAGTGCCAGGACCCCCACACTGTCCACCCTCTCAGTACCCCCGATATGTGTTGTGGGAGTTGGTAGGTTCCCTTGGAATGTTTTATTTCACTAAGTATCTGCTACAGAGTCACTTTAATACATTGTTACTATAGAGACCCTTTTGGTGCTGGGGAGGAATAAACAAAACTGAACTATTTTGCCTTAAGGGCTGTGACAGCGATAGATAACTCCCATCAAGCACGACTTTAACAACTCTTCCTGAGTGTTATCTGGCTAGAGATAACACATTTATTTGTTGCGGGCTGCAAATCCTGGCGGTGTGATGGGAGTTGTAGTTACTGGCTGCCGCCGCAGTGGGCTCTGAAGTGTTGCCCCGTTCAAGGGTGCAGCTTCACCCGAGTGCTTGCAGCATTAGACGCATCGTGCCCGGGATGCCAAAACACGCCCCACGAATAATTCTAGAAAATGATGCATTATTCATAGTTTGTGCTGGGAAGCCTTAATTATCATGTGTCATAAGATCAGACAGTGATAGGTTGTTGCCTAGGAAACCAAAAATGCTTCTGGGAAGCCTCTGTGTTTGTTTGTTTGTTTTTTAGGGTAAAATGACAGATCTGCTAATGGGTATTTACTTAAAACTAGAGAGAGAGAGAGAGAGAGATTCATGTATAACAGGAAGAGAGTGTTTTTAAAGCCAAAAGTAATGTGAGCGGGAGATATAAACGGGGAGGAAAAAATTTACTTGCTGGCACCTGTATGTGTCAATGGCACCTAGTCAATCTAGAGGGTCAGAGGCTTTACTGAGAGGGTGGTAGATAAATGGAACAGCCTCCCAGCAGAAGCGGTAGATGGTAATACAGCGAGGGGATTTAAACACGCATGGGATAGGCATACGGCTCCTGAATCTAAGACGAGACCAACGACTGATTAAGGTTTGAGTCTTTACAGCAGGAGAAACGGGCGACCAGACGGGGGCCGGAGGGGGTTCTACGTAGACTGACCGGCCGTCAAGCTGAATAGGGAAGGGGTTAAGCATCGTGTAGGGTAGCCGGGGAACCTGCAGACAACATAAAGAAATAGATATTTACAAAAACCTCTCCATTTTGTGTATAATGTTAATGTTTTTTTGTACGTATTAAACAGCAAATGTTAAGTTATTGGACTGCTTTTCATACCTTCCAACTTTCCCTGTTTAGCTTGACCAGTCCTTTTTTGACTCCCAAATCCCTGATGCTCCTTTTTCCTCCCCTGATGCCCCTCTTTTCTAGGAGGTCGGAATGTTTGCTGGGTATGAGGGGATCGCAGGGTTCTACAGCCCTAAAAGCCCCGATAATGTGTATAGAAACAGCAGCTTCTACGTTAAACTGTGTAAATAAAATTCATTATTCTTCCCTCGGTTTCATGTCAATTCACATAAAAGGTCTTGTAAAGCCCCACCATGACCACACCCCCATCCTGACCACACCCCCATCCTGACCACACCCCCGAAACAGTATCCCTTTTTGGCCATCTCATATTTTGACAGGTATGGGTTTTGTTTTCTTCCTGTGCAAACAGGCTGGCCACCCCCCCTGCATACCAACCCCCATCTCCACATAACAAGGTGTGCGTGTGTGTACGTGCGTGTGTGTGTGCGTGCGCAGGTGTGTGTATACACAGTCACATGTTTTTGGAGATGGATGATCTTTAATTCTTTTACTTAACCCGAGGTTAGTGAATATGTAGGACTTGGCTGTTGAAGGGACGCTCTGATGTCCCGTTCAGCCTCACCAATGAACAATACGTATGGAAGTCCTTATATGAAGGTCTCGTCAGACCCCCGGGAACTTGGCTGAGCGCTGCCCTAGGCCTGGCCCGGAGTATTCCTCCCACCCCCTACCTCCAGGGCCTTCTACCATCCTGAGAGACGTCCCTGTAACTGGGAGATATGATGTCATATCCTGGCTCGCAATGAGGTCACTATTGAGGCTGCGCCGGTTGGTTTTATTTTGCGATAGACGTATGAGGGCTGAAGGCAGACTTTGGTCCTCTGGCCCCCCCCGTAATCTCAGAAATGCATATAATTAGCAGGCGGCTGCAGAATGTGTGACGTTCTATCCGGCTGCACTTGGTATGGCCCAGCTGCACTTGGTATGGTCCAGTTAGCTCACACTGGAGAGACCTTCCACACCTGCTTGGCCTTTCCTTCTCTAAAACACCCCCAGATTTACCCTTTTACATTTCCTCCCCGTCTCTTCACAATGAAGCGCGAGCTAAATATAACGTTCTGATTTGTAGGAGATAAAGCGTTGCGGGACGAGGTGCGGTTTTGGTGACTCATTGAGGAAAACAAAAAAACTTTTCAAAATAGCTCTGGATCTTCTCCGCACCTCGTCCTGCAAAATCAAAGCTCAGAGCCGTAACGGGACGGACTCAGAGGATCTGTTACTGTGTGTGTGTGTGTGTGTGTGTGTGTGTGTGTGTGTGTGTGTGTGTGTGTGTGTGTGTGTGTGTGTGTGTGTGTGTGTGTGTGTGTGTGTGTGTGTGTGTGTGTGTGTGTGTGTGTGTGTGTGTGTGTGTGTGTGTGTGTGTGTGTGTGTGTGTGTGTGTGTGTGTGTGTGTGTGTGTGTGTGTGTGTGTGTGTGTGTGTGTGTGTGTGTGTGTGTGTGTGTTACACCGATCAGCCATGACATTATATATATATTACACCGATCAGCCATGACATTATATATATATATTACACCGATCAGCCATGACATTATATATATATATTACACCGATCAGCCATGACATTATATATATATATATATTACACCGATCAGCCATGACATTATATATATATATATATTACACCGATCAGCCATGACATTATATATATATATATTACACCGATCAGCCATGACATTATATATATATATATATTACACCGATCAGCCATGACATTATATATATATATATATATATTACACCGATCAGCCATGACATTATATATATATATATATATATTACACCGATCAGCCATGACATTATATATATATATATATATTACACCGATCAGCCATGACATTATATATATATATATATATATATTACACCGATCAGTCGTAACATTATGACCTCCTGCCTAATATCGCGTCGGTCCGCCGTTTGCCCCGTCGAGGCTAGTCCTCTGAAGCTGCGCACTGATATCCGGCACCGAGACGTTTAAGTCCTGTAAGCTGCAAGGTGCGGCCCCCATGGACACGTCCCGCGTGTTCTCCAGCAACGCACCCGGCCATCCACGTGATGTAAAAGAAAACTGAAAGTTGTAGGCGCTTTCGGCAGCAGGCGGGGGTCAGCGTGGGCTCCCTGACTGATCTGCGGCCCCACGGCCCCCATACGCAACAAACTGCGATGCTCTGCGTGTTCTGACTGCTTTCTATCAGAACCAGAGTTACCTCTACCAGCAATTTGAGCTCCAGTCGCTGGTCTGTTGGATTTCACCCCATGCCCCCCCCCATGTACATCAATGAGCTTTGGCCGCGCATGCCTGTGCCGCCGTGTTCATCGCTCTTCCTTCCTTGGACCACTTTTGATTTTAAATCCCCAGTCTAATGCTTTAGACGACCCTACTGCGTTTCACGGAGACCATTTAACCCTTTGTCATACATTCATCTTTCCCCCTTACAAATGATATACCTTTCATCCAATGTCTATTAAGAGGCATAAAATGGGCCAATAAAAATAAAAAATAAAATATATATATACGATTACTGTAACTATCCATCAATTTACAGGGAATGTTATCACTCATAACTCGTTCCAATAATTACACTGAAACTGTGTCACGGACATCTCGTCACGGGATTAACATAGAACCGCCCGACAGATCGGCCCCATCCGGCCCCCGTCTAGTCGCCTGGTTCTCCTGCTGTAAAGACTCAAACCTTAATCAGTCGTTGCTCTCGTCTTAGATTCAGGAGCTGTATGTCTATCCCATGCATGTTTAATACCCTCACTGTATTAGCTTCTACCACTTCTGCTGGGAAGCTGTTCCACTTATCTACCACCCTCTCAGTAAAGTAAAACCATCTTACGTTACATTGTCATATGTAGCAAGGGAATGTTAAATCTAATTCTTTACTCTGAGGTTGTTGCCACCATAAATCTACATCAACAGCAAGGTTGAAGTAGATGGATGTATATATATTTTTTAACCTAAATTAATATGTTGTGAATCAGCGAGAAGTCTCCCCCCCCCCTTTTTTTTTTTTTTTAACCCTTTGTAATCAGGGACCAGGACCCCTGTGCCAACAGCATCCCCCCCCCCCCCCCCAGTAAGCTGATAGGCTGTGACAATGTTTTTTTTTAAATGACCCCTTAGCTAAATTGGGTGATTGGGAGAAGCCCATTCTGCTGGCCATACCTCGGATTGTTACATGCAAGCAGGTGCTTTAAGAATCAACCTGTTAATATCCAACCTGAACAGATTTTTATTGTAGTGACTCTGGAATGTTTGGGAGGGCACGACTATTCTCAAAAAGGACCGCGATCCGGTTGCTTAATGCGTTGGCTGCTCAGAGGAAGCAGCCTGTAACTACTACTAAAGTACAATTCCAGTGTGTTTCCAGAAGCGAGCTTGGTTTCTTTATGGTAGGAAGCTCTAGAAAAGGACTGTGAATGAGAACGTTACCAGCAGGTGGCGCTAAATCACGGCGAGCTGAGAAATTTCTAGATCCAGATAGTGGAGTAATCAAAGCATGAGGTCTGCGGTCGGCTTGGCATACCTCGGAAGTCTCTCAATGAGCGGACCCTGAGATTCTTGAAATATTAACCCTTTCATGGCCGATCGTATAGATTCTATGTAGCGGGGAGGATAGGAAGGAGTCAGATCCAGACTGTGTGATCCTGGTAATCTGCCCCTTTACCCTGAGATTAGGGCAAAAACCCTGAGAGTTTTGCAATGCTCCTATAGCTGCTCCTTGACATCCAGGGACGCGCTACATCAGAGTTCACAAACGGCGGCTTTCTATTGGCTGTAAGCGAGAAGAGACATAGGACATGTCATGGTTATGGGGAACAACCATCTTTAAACATGCATGGAGGGACTTGTCAGAATACCCCCTCCCCATGCACACGCTTAGCACACGCACACTGCTCCATAGTGTATTTGGGGTGAACTCCGATCAACCCCAATCAGTGCATGAAGCAATGGCGTGCCGAGGTGGGACATCACTAATCGGCCCCGTTTATGTGGTGGATGGGCTGCCGTCCCTGGAATTGCGGCTCTCGGCCAAGACTACAAAACAAAACTAATTCTACAGCCGTAAACGCCACAATAATGTGTATAAAACAGCAGGAAAGTCACTAAAGTCTTGGGAAGGCCCCGCCCCTGGCCACTCCCCTAAAAACAAAAATGGCCCTCACTGGCTATTTGCATATTTAAGGTAAACTACCGTATGTCTACACACGGGGCAGGAGGCTGACCGGGCTGTGACTCCACCCACATGGCCAAAGCAGCAAATAGGCTTCTTTCTGACCCCCAGGCAACAGGCTACATCGCCTTGCAGCCCTGCTGCACAGAGACCTGATTGGCTGTCCAATGATCCAGTCAGAGTGAAAGATAGAAGCTTGTGGCAGTATCCCGCTCGTCCCGCCACAGGCTTCTATCTCTCACTATGATTGGATCATTGGAGGTTTGCAGTAAATGTTGCCATGGCGCTGCAGATGCTATGTAGGGATTATTATTATTTATTATTAAGAAAAAATGGTAACCGCCTTTAAGTTTTGGGTTTGACAAATGACAGATGCCAAAAATAACATGGAGCTAATTTTATAATACAGGCCTGCCTGAAACCCACCGTATTTTTATCATTATTACTAATAATAATATTTTTTTATTCTTAGGTAACTTTTTTTTTTTTTTTGCCCCAGTTACAGTATCCGGGCAACTTGCTGACCTCCTGACTTTTCATACAGTTAAATTAGACTTTTTATGTAATTTTGTGACCTTTTTTTCATAAATAATAATATTCAGAAGAAGAATAATGCATTTTATTTCTGCCCGAAGAAGGACTGTCCTCATTAAGAAGGGACAGCTTGGAGGTATGATACAGCGGCGTCGCGCTACGGAGACGTGTCTAGCCATTGGTTTCATTTCCCGTTGCCTGCGTGCTGCGGTCACATGCTCGCTACGGCCAGCTCCTGCGTCACGTCAGGCTCTTTATTCATTAAGACTATTAACGATCCGGTCTATAAATCGGCGGGATCGATGAGAAACCGCGTCTCATTGGCTGAGAGGTTTCCCTGGGGGGACGGTGACATTAAACTGTCCCTATAGAAGAACATCGCACTGTAGCGCCCCCTGTCCATTTACATGGCGTCTGCGTGTAGCCCAGACAGACCGCTCAGGGACCGTCTCTTAAAGGGTGTAATTTTGAGGCATAATTGCTGCTTTGAGACGCCTTTCCAAAATACCCCATTAACCCCGTCTGGTAACTTGCGGTGTGTGGCAGAGATACCCAGGGGAGGGCTGGTGGCTTTTAGCTGGGGTGGCCATCCCGGCCCAGTGGCCTGACCCCGAGATACTAACCCTGAAGTAATCCAATATGTAGATCCTGCCACATGGACGAGCGAATAATTACCGCCACGCGGAGCAGAAGATGCAATCGTTGTTGTGACTTAAATTTTTCCTCCCCGATTTATATGATTCATATGTGACATTGGATCCAGATCTGTATAGCCGCTCCCTGGCCCGGCTTCCGGCTCTCCTGGCGTCTGTCCAGGCGTTAAAGCCCTGCCTGTTATTACAGGATGAAGAAGGTTATCCTCTTCCCAGCGGGTGTTCCATGGCCTTTAAACATGCGCAGCCCCGGGGATGCTGGGTTATCTTGGGCCGTGTCTGAAAGTTAACTCAAAGTTGTCTTATCGCCATAGCAACCAATATAAAGATGCCCCCTATGTAACGGGCTGCAGATGCCATAGCAACCAACTCGGCGTTCGATTAGATGATTTCATTGGTTTCTATAGTAACCGGACCACTTCTCAAACCTTTGTACAAAGCGGGGAATTGGTGTAAATTGGGTCATAAATGGCAGCGTCAATTAAAAATATATATAAATAATAATAATAATGACAAACTCCTTAACATCGGGTGCCTCGGGGGGGAACGAAGAGTTAACTCGTCTCCTGAGGGTATTGGGAGTTGTATTCGGCGCTCATTCATCAGCATGCACCTTGTCATCAGCGGGTAATCCGCTCCAGTAAGTTTTAAACTCTTCTGAGACCTGAAAATGTCATATTTCGCCCCAAATATCAGTGGTGTGTCGCTGGATGATTTGTGCACGCCGCAGAGCCATATCTTAAATGGGGCAAGTGGGGCAGCTGCCAGGCGGGAAGGAAGGGGCCGCATATTACATTTGGGGCCCCAAAGACGAAGATTGGGATCTGGAGCCTGTTGTGGCCCTTACAGGACACCAACACCCTTTTCACTCGGTTATTGTTCATCGATGACCTGGGGGCTTAAAAAAAAAAAAAAGGTGGGAGGGTCACTGCTGGAAGGTGGGGGTACAGCTTTTTAGGGCCCCCACTGGAAACACATCTAGTGGTTGGGAAAATGGAGTGGGGGCAGGCAAAATAGGCAAATGTGTTGGGGGCAAATTGGGGGCACCTAGAAAATGTGGGCCTCTCCACAATCACATACATTAAAGTACAAATAATAGCTGGAGAGTTACTTATTGTTTTATATAGCGCCATCAAATTCCATAGCGCTGTACAATGTGTGACTGTAAGTAAATGGAGAATACAGACCTCCACATCTCACTCTGACTAGAAGGGACTGCTGGGGTAAAAAAGGAGACTAAAAGCAGATTAAATGATCTGAGATCAGAGACATATGGGGCAAAAACATGAAGAATTATATATATAACTGTATGGGCGGGGATAGGGCCAGCTGTCCTATTATCTAGAAGCATGATGGGAGTGGCAGTCCTGAGGCTATAAGTGTCCATTGAGTCAGTCCCCGCCCCAGCCCCACGCCTGCTCCGCCCTCCGCCCCTCCTCTCCCGGGCTGTGCTGGGTCCCTGTCACCCCCAGTAGGCTGCAGATTGTCGGGGCCCCCCAGCCATGCAGTGCGTCCGCAGGCAGCCCTCCCGCAGCAGGTCGGAGGAGCAGATCCTCCAGGAGGGCAGAAAGGAGGAGTTCCGGAAAAACTGCTCCCGGCTGGGTAAGAGGCACCCTGCCCCACCGCATAACCCCTTCCCTGCCGGGGGGCAGATACAGACCCCCCCCCCCTGTTACCGTTACCACCTCCTCTGGCACTTAGTGGGTTAATCTGCGGTTGCCGGTGCATGTCTAGCGCCCTATTGCCCCGGGACCTGCTTTACCGGGTGCTTCGTGTTCTCTGGGGTGTGGGAGGGGTAATAAGTTTCTATACCTCCTCCTTAACCCTTTAAAGTGCTGCCATCATTAGCCCAAGAAGCTCAGATCTTCTCAGATCAGCCCAACATCCCGGGCCCTGCAACCTGCATGAAGGAGACTTCCTGGGTATATTTAGGGGGCAGCTGGCAGCTTTTAGAGGGGCCGCATATAAAGATCTGTTTAATTGCAATTTAATGTATTTTCTACCGAAATGTCCCACGTAAAGGGGGCCACCTGTTACACGTATGGACAGCGCCTCTTACATGGCAAGACTTACGTCTGAGCATTTGGCAAGTTAGTTCTTATTTGCCGTCAGATTCACTTTCATCTCATTGACATAACTATGAACGAGGGTCGCCCCAGGGCGAGTTTCTCCTCCGAGAGGGGCAAATCTCCTAGGCGACCTGGACCGGTCTGTACACTCGGGGGGGGGGGGGGGTATATATGATGGGGTATTTAGCGCAGCGTTGGTGACCTGGGACGGAGACACTGCGGCTTTTCTCACCCCAGACACATGACCTGCCTCACCCTGGGGGTAATTAGAGAGTGCGCTGGGGGTAATTAGAGAGTGCGCCGTGGGCAAGTGTGTTTAAAGACCTCGCTGACTATCGTTTGAATGTAATATTCTACCGGCTGCTGACGGTGTGCAGGGTGACGGGAGTCGTTCTACTTACCCTCTTGGGGGAAGAAGGCATTGAGCTGGCATCTACACACATAGTATCTGCCGGCAGATCGGCCCCATTCGGCCCCCGTCTAGTCTGCCTGTTTTCCTTAATCAGTCATTGGTCTCGTCTATCCCATGCATGTTTAATACCCTCACTCTACCACCTCTACCACTTCTGCTGGGAGGCTGTTCCGCTTGTGTCGGTATAGTCGGTGATTATTATACAGGGCATAGTGTGTGTGTGTATGTAGATGGCGTGTGTGTATATTGTGCCGTGATGTCCTCGCTTTGTGTAACAGGAGACGGAGCCGCGTCCGGATTTTTATGGTTTTGTTTGATTTGTTTGCTCTGTAACTGTAACCGCCAAAAAACATTTATGGAAAGTTATATCCCTGTGCGAGAGAGTACCGGGGGGGCATGGAAAAACCCCAGCGCTGTATACAGTAATATAACCCCCCAGCACTGTATACAGAAATATAACCCCCAGCGCTGTATACAGTAATATAACCCCCAGCGCTGTATACAGTAATATAACCCCCCAGCGCTGTATACAGTAATATAACCCCCCAGCGCTGTATACAGTAATATAACCCCCCAGCGCTGTATACAGTAATATAACCCCCCAGCGCTGTATACAGTAATATAACCCCCCAGCGCTGTATACAGTAATATAACCCCCAGCGCTGTATACAGTAATATAACCCCCCAGCGCTGTATACAGTAATACCCCCCAGTGCTGTATACAGTAATATAACCCCCAGCGCTGTATACAGTAATATAACCCCCAGCACTGTATACAGTAATATAACCCCCCAACGCTGTATACAGTAATATAACCCCCAGCGCTGTATACAGTAATATAACCCCCCAACGCTGTATACAGTAATATAACCCCCCCAGCGCTGTATACAGTAATCTAACCCCAGCGCTATATACAGTAATATAACCCCCAGCACTATATACAGTAATATAGCCCCCCAGCGCTATATACAGTAATATAGCCCCCCAGCGCTGTATACAGTAATATAACCCCCAGCACTGTATACAGTAACATAACCCTCATTGCTGTCAGTCATGTGATATTCTGGGTGTCTTTCCTGGCACAAACACCACACTGAGCTGATGCTTTATGGCGATGCTAATGAAGTCCGTTCCTCACTAGACTTTCATTAGTCAGAGAGTCCATCTGGGTGATTAAGACTGAGCCATTCTATTGTTCCCCACAGGCAGTATGATAAGGAGTCGGGGATCAGATAACAGATAATCATACAAATGGCTGATATGCAGCTGCCTGAAAACTTTATATTTATAAGGGCAAAAACTATAAACTGGATTAAGGAAAAAGAGCAATCTCTTCGGAAATGTATTTTTAATCTGATTCTAGGAATAATATGCTGATTTAGGGTTTAAAGGGACTGTTTTTATAAAGGTTCACTGAAGCTTCAGGCGAGTCAGTGTATTGACGCGATAAAAGTGACAGCTCCTTGGCGATGAGACTCTTGAGACGTGTTGGGAGGTTGCAGGAGAGTGGAAGCTTCCATTCCCCTCCTCTGCGCATGATGAAGGGTCGACCACCAGCGAGCTGCTTCTGACAAAGTGACGTCCGTGGACTTCATGTTTCTTTAGTGCTCTCTCTTAAGAGACGGACAAAGTTCAGGCTGTAAAGAGAGGTGATTAGCGGGCGTCTCGCGAGGCTTTCACTGCTCCTTGTGTAGAACGCCTTGTTAAAGGGACACAACCTGCCTGCCGGTGTATATTGTGACCGGGTGTCCCCAAAAGGGACCGTCTACCATACAGCCCCACCAGTGAAGAACACGTAGCGACGTACTCGGTGGGTAATATGCATTTCTTCCGGGGAGGAAAAATAACGACTTCAGGAGAAGCTGCAGCTCCACACCTGCAGTGCATCCAACTCCTCTGCTGGAAGCAGCCAATCACTGTCGAGAAACCGCTCACACTGAACTCAGCGGGAGCACGTTCTGCACACGCGTACAGGGGGTCTTGTTAACCCCTTCCACCACTACTGGAATTATCCCGCGAGCCAGGGCCGTGAGAATGCCGCGAACGCACCGTGGCAAGCAGAGGGGCAACTTCGCTGAATCCCCCCATGCATTCAAAGGGGACCCTCGGCTCCCCTATACATTAAATGTATAGGATGTCCGGACTGTGTTAGGAATACAGCGTTTCAGTCAAAAAAATGCGCAGGCTTGTTTTTGTTTCCGTTAAACTCTTGTTTTTTGTAGAAGAAGCCTGCCGGCCGACCATGTGACCCGCGTCCACATCACGCCTCGCGCAGAACCACGCTCTCGTTCTACCGTATGGCTACCGTAGCGCGTTAACGGGGATCGCCTGCCGTAACGGCTTTTTTTAAAGCTGCTGTTCCGCCTAACGGCCCCTAATTCATTCACCTTGTCAAATTCTCCCTCATTCATAGTTTGTTTGTTTTTTGCCACTTATTAGTTGTTGACGCAGAAACCATGAAAAGGTGTGTTTTGTTCGTTTTTTTTTTTTTTTTTAACCCCGTGTTCTTGGTCAGGAAAGCGTATTTCTCCGGAGGGAAATGCCGTTGAACCTGCGCGGTGTTTGTTTCCTCGGGGCTGGGATCTCCGGGTGTTATCGATGGGAGGGTGTAGTCCGACATGCCACCAAAGCAGCGCTTGTAACCCTTTCTAACCAGGAATACAGGACCGGAGCAGCTCTGCCGGGTCTCCGTGACCTGATTCTTACTTTGCTTAAATATTTAGTTTATAAAAAAATGAATAAAACAATAAAAAAAAAAAGCCATAATAAGTTATCTTGGCTGAATATGTGCGGCCGGTGGCAGAACTAGAAACCACAGGGCCCCCTGTGCTAAGAAATTGCCCAGGGGCCACAAAACCCTCTGTGCCCCCAAGCAGCCTACCTGTGCCCCCGCCGCACCCACCTGCAGGAGGGGTGTGTCTATCTTCCTCCATGCTGTGTGCAGACCGATCCAGAATGTCGCTGTGATGTCACTTCCTGCACGCTGGAACAGTAAGACCCAGCATGCGGGGAGCGAGTGTGAGAGATCATCTAGAAATAGTTTTTTTTTATTTTTTATTTTTTATATTTAAAAAAAAATAAATTCTGAGAAAATACCTGCTAGATTTTACCGCAGAGAGTTTCCTGCAGCTTCGCTTTGTGCCGGGGAACGATTTCCTGTTTTTTCGTTCAGTCTGGTTTAATTAACGTCTAATTCATGGCAGAGCGTCCGACGTCATCTGACGGATTAACGGAATCTTAATTTTCTCGTATACACTACCGTTCAAAAGTTTGGGGTCACTTAGAAAGTTTCTTGTTTCTGAAAGGAAAGCACATTTTGCTCATTAAAATAACATGAAATGGATCAGAAATCCAGAGCAGACGGGGTTAATGTTGAAAATGACTATTGAGGCTGGAAACAGCTGATTTTTAATGGAATCTCTTCATAGGCGTACAGAGGCCCTTTATCACTCCCATCACTTCTGTGTTCCAATGGCCCTTTATCACTCCCATCACTCCTGTGTCCCAATGGCCCTTTATCACTCCCATCACTCCTGTCTTCCAATGGCCCTTTATCACTCCTATCACTCCTGTGTTTCAATGGCCCTTTATCACTCCCATCACTCCTGTGTCCCAATGGCCCTTTATCACTCCCATCACTCCTGTGTTCCAATGGCACGTTGTGTTCGCTGATCTAAGTGTAAAAGGATAATTGATGGTTAGAACCCCTTTTGTGATTTTGTTACAGCCAGAAATTTCCTTGTTATCATGAAAACAGCTCAGTGACCCCAAACTTTTGAGAGGTGGTGAAATCCCCCCGCGGCCCCTGTTAAAAGGGTATACAGGGATGAACGCCAATAACGCTTCTTCCCGGCGGCTGATGCAGTAAAACGCACTGTACAGGTTGCGTGGTTGGGATAGTTCTGCGTGTTCGCTGGTGGAACACGTGTGTTTCCCGCGCGTTTAACCCTTGTCTTTGTTTCTCCTCGCAGGGCTGCAGGAAGACGAGGATTTGACGTTCCTGTTGCAGGGCAGCCCGCTGTTCAAAGTGAAGTCGGTGTCATGGAGGAAGGCGCGATATTACAAGCTGCAGGAGGACTGCAGGACCATCTGGCACGACTCCAAGAAGGTCCTCCGATCCCCCGAATCGCAGACATGTGAGTAGCTGCACCGTCACAAGGAATGCCCCTAAAGGGGGTATTTATTCAAATCTGCTGTTTTGCCCCAGGAAATCTGCGGCGCTGGCTATCTTTATCTTCTTATTGGTTGCCGGTGAAGCGTTGCAGGCTTAGCAGACAAAGCCTATGTGATGACGAGCTCGGAAGGTATTATAATGGCTGGGTGCGTCGGAGAAATCGGATATCGCTTTACAGCCGGCGTTTACTCTCCCTTTAGAAGTTTTACGAGGGGACTTTGGCTCCAGAAGTAAAGAAGAGACCTCAGCGGGCTCTTCTGTATCTGCTCCAAGATCAATAAGTCGCGCAGGCTCTGGGCACAGAGAGTGGGGCTCCTCTGGTTACAGCTACATCCATTAAAGGCTTGGTGGTTTGCCGGTGTTACCCCAGGGTGGGGTATTGTGGGAGCTTAGTGACTTTACTAGAATACAGTGCCCTCTGCTGGCTAATAATAATAATAATATTAATAAGAATAATATAAATAATAATGTTTATTCTTGTTCCTCCATACCCTGCTTTATCACAGGTGAATAAACCAATATTATCGAAGCTGATTAGAATAGCCCTGCTTGAGCACAGGTGAGTTAGACTGTCTGCAGTCTTTCAAGGCCTGGAGTTTTGAGCTCTAATTTTATATTTCTGGTTTAGTAACAATAATAATCGTATAGAATTTAATGCCACAGAGAGGCTGAACGGGTTATTCTGTCGGAGGCCGAGTTCTGAGAGCTGCACCTGTCCCTTTGAAGCTGCGTTACCGCAGAGACGTTCCTTGCACCCCTTCGTGTCTCGCCGCGTATATATACGCTCTAATTATTATTATTGAGTCTTTACTGCAGGAAACAGGGCCGATGCGGCTGAGCTACCGGAACATTCTATGTTTCTATGTGTAAAGGTTCTGTGATGGTCGTAGTGGATGCACGGCTTCACCTAAGATGTGGTGGTACATTTAGAGGCTACAGGTGGGTGGGGGTGTGGTTAGAGGCAGTACAGGGTGGGGTTTCAATCCACGTGAAGCTGCTGATTGGTCTGATCCGCAACGTTCTCTTCACTACAGAGAGGAGGGCGCGCGCCGGCCCTCCATTAACGTCTGCGGTTCTCAAGAGGTTAAACTTTACAAATCTGCCAATAAAGGGTTAACACAGGCTGAGGGCAGCAAATCTACTTTTAAAAGGTTTTTCTGAGCATCAGGCATTGGAAGTGTCTGGGGTATAACTCCTATAACTCTTAGCCAGCCACAGACCTGAAAGAAAAGGTTTCTTACCCCTTGGGCTGCCGTCCCTGTGACCTGTTCCACGCCATGCGTGTTGTAGGACACGCGTGTCACCGTCTCCCTCCCTCTCTCCGCAGTTTGCATCTATGACATAGAAGATATCCGGCCCGGCCACCAGACGGAGGGGATGAAGAGGAACGCCACGGACGTCCCCGCAGAGCGCTGCTTTTCCATCATCTTTAAAGGTCGGCGGAAGAACCTGGACTTATTCGCCATCACCCAGAAGGAGGCTTCTCACTGGGTGTCCGGCTTAAATAAGATCCTGACCAACACCAAAGCCATGACCAAGAAACAGAAGCTCAAGCAGTATCCTTTCGGCCGTGCGCGATGCGGCACTTTAATGGTTAATCACAAAGAATGTTATGGGGAAAAAGCAGGCGTTTCGGGTCGGCGAAGCATCAGCTCGCCTGCGGTGAGACGCATTCGGATCGAAGCATCGTGGGCAGCCATCTACCTCCTGTCTTCTCTGTTCGTTATACATGTCATAGAGGTTTAAAAGGGTCAGCCGTTTAGGAGGCAGAGACCCAGAGCAGAGCTTTTTAAAACTGCTGTAAAGTGAAGCTTGCAGGCTAAAAAAATATTTATATTGCCATTTAATGCGTGTTTTTGGGTTGGATTACCAAGAATATAGTCAGACAAACAAATAAACTATTTCTAATTTATTATTAATGATATTTTATTTTTAATGTATTTTTTTTGTGAATATACCGGTTATTAATAATATTATATATTTGTATATAAAAAAAAATGTAAGTAATGTGGATACAATAGATTATATTAATAATAATAAAATACTGGAACGTCTCAGAGGACAGAGAAGAAACAGATCTGTAATAGAAAATATATTAGAAATAAGAACCATAGGCGCCGTCGGTGATGTTTCTATGATATTTTACGGGGGCCGCCTTGGTTACTGAGCCTCCGTTCTTTGCTCGGCCTCAGATGACACTTTTGGCCTTAATTATAGGGAGTTTCTAGAGAGAGGGCGTACGCTCCGAGATAAAAATACAGAGAAGGCGGACGAGGCTTTTAATTAAATGCTGGCAGGAGCCGCTGCGGCGATTCCGTTACCGGCCAAGCCAGACTGCGGCAAAAAAAAAATAAAAAAAAAAAATATGAGAATTGCCACAAAAGTTTTATAAAGCAAAAAATCGAAAACCTCATTTTGGAACATAGTGTTTCTGAAAGTGGCCAATACTGTGATGAGAGAGCCGGCCCCACCGCAAGGAATTAGATATAAATATGTATATACCGGTGTGTGTGTGTATGTGTATATGTGTGTGTATATATATATATATAATATAAAAATAAAGGGCAGTCTTCTTTTATTGTGAATCAGCCTCCCAGCAGAAGTGGTAGAGGGTAATACAGTAAGGGTATTAAACATGCATGGGATAGACATACAGCTCCTGAATCTAAGATGAGACCAACGACTGATTAAGGTTTGAGTCTTTACAGCAGGAGAAACGGGCGACTAGATGGGGGCCGAATGGGGCCGATCTGCCATTAAACTCTGTTTCTGAGACATTTAGACCTTAAGACTCTTAAAATATTTTCCTGTGGGTCCCTATTACTGGTCCTGCCTTACTGCCTGGTCTTCAACGCATCTCGGTACCGGGGTCACCCGCTTGGTTTTCCGCTCGGGCCCCCTTTTTTTTTTTTTTTTTTTTGTGTCTCCAGCAGTGGGTTCTAGGCTCTGTGCTTGTTACTGGGATCAGCCTAAGCACCCGGTTCTAGGCTCTGCCCTTATTATCGTGGTTACTGTCTGGATCTACATTCAGTCTTTATTACTGGCTCCAGCCTAACGGGTTCTAGGCTTGGTCCTTACACTGCGATTAGACTGACGTTCTAGAACCTTCTCCTCGTTCTGGTCCTTCTACCGCGTTGACCATTTTTGTGTAACAATCGATTGTTCTCCTTAACCACGGAACCAGCTGGATCCACACCTGCCTCCGAAAATCCGATAAAAACAAAGACAATAAAATGAGCTTAAAGGAGCTGAAAAACTTCCTGAAAGAAGTGAATATCCAGGCAGACGACAGCTACGCCGAGGCCATATTCCAGGTACGATCTCTGCTTGTTAGTCTTAATCACCTAGTTGGACTCTCTGACTAATGAAAGTCTATGGAGGAATGGACTTCATTAGCATTGCCATAAAGCATCAGCTCAATGTGGTGTTTGACCTGCCAAAATATCACATGACTGACAGCAATGGCGGCTCCAGGTCTGCAGATAAAGGGAGTTTATATTACTGTATACAGTGCTGGGGTTATATTACTGTATACAGCGCTGGGGGGGTTATATTACTGTATACAGTGCTGGGGGGGTTATATTAGTGTATACAGCGCTGGGGGGGTTATATTAGTGTATACAGCGCTGGGGGGGTTATATTAGTGTATACAGCGCTGGGGGGGTTATATTAGTGTATAAAGCGCTGGGGGGTTATATTAGTGTATACAGCGCTGGGGGGGTTATATTGGTGTATACAGCGCTGGGGGGGTTATATTAGTGTATACAGCGCTGGGGGGGTTATATTAGTGTATACAGCGCTGGGGGGGTTATATTGGTGTATACAGCGCTGGGGGGTTATATTGGTGTATACAGCGCTGGGGGGTTATATTGGTGTATACAGCGCTGGGGGGTTATATTGGTGTATACAGCGCTGGGGGGGTTATATTAGTGTATACAGCGCTGGGGGGGTTATATTAGTGTGTGTATACAGCGCTGGGGGGGGTTATATTAGTGTATACAGCGCTGGGGGGGTTATATTAGTGTATACAGCGCTGGGGGGGGTTATATTAGTGTATACAGCGCTGGGGGGGTTATATTGGTGTATACAGCGCTGGGGGGGTTATATTAGTGTATACAGCGCTGGGGGGGTTATATTAGTGTGTGTATACAGCGCTGGGGGGGGTTATATTAGTGTATACAGCGCTGGGGGGGTTATATTAGTGTATACAGCGCTGGGGGGGGTTATATTAGTGTATACAGCGCTGGGGGGGGTTATATTAGTGTATACAGCGCTGGGGGGGTTATATTAGTGTATACAGCGCTGGGGGGGGTTATATTAGTGTATACAGCGCTGGGGGGGGTTATATTAGTGTATACAGCGCTGGGGGGGTTATATTAGTGTATACAGCGCTGGGGGGGTTATATTAGTGTATACAGCGCTGGGGGGGGTTATATTAGTGTATACAGCGCTGGGGGGGTTATATTAGTGTATACAGCGCTGGGGGGGTTATATTGGTGTATACAGCGCTGGGGGGGGTTATATTAGTGTATACAGCGCTGGGGGGGTTATATTAGTGTGTGTATACAGCGCTGGGGGGGGTTATATTAGTGTATACAGCGCTGGGGGGTTATATTAGTGTATACAGCGCTGGGGGGGTTATATTAGTGTATACAGCGCTGGGGGGGGTTATATTAGTGTATACAGCGCTGGGGGGGGGTTATATTAGTGTATACAGCGCTGGGGGGGGGGTTATATTAGTGTATACAGCGCTGGGGGGGTTATATTAGTGTGTGTATACAGCGCTGGGGGGGGTTATATTAGTGTATACAGCGCTGGGGGGGTTATATTAGTGTATACAGCGCTGGGGGGGGGTTATATTAGTGTATACAGCGCTGGGGGGGGTTATATTAGTGTATACAGTTTAGAAGCTGCTGTCTGATAACTTGGCGTAGTGCATCATTGTATAATACGTCATAAGACTTGCTGGGTCCTGGGAGCTGCTGCCGCTCCGTAACTGCTTTGTGTCGTCGTGGTTTCCAGCAATGTGATAAATCCAGGACCGGAACGCTGGAAGAAAGCGAGATTGAAGAGTTTTACAAGATCCTGACGGAGCGGGAGGAGGTGGACGTTCTCTTCGGCGCGTACGCGGACGGGAATGGCGTCGTGCCTGCCGAGAGCCTGCGCAGGTTCCTCCTAAAGGAGCAGAACCAGAACGTGAGCCTGGAGGGAGTGAAATCCCTGATACATCTATACGAACCGAGCGAGGAGGGTGAGTCCTGCTGAACTTTGGTGAACTTTAGTAAATATAATTAATGTGCGGCTTTTTCAATAATTTGTGTCCGATTGTAGATATAAGGAAGCTGGCTAATAAAAAAAAACAAAAAACTGGGGCAAATATTTTTCGAATTTCCTTTCCACCCACTCTGCTAAATAACACAATTTTCTCAGGGAATTCTTAATTGTCATGTGATACAAGGGTAGACACTGCAGCGGCCCCACGTAAGATGCGTGTCCGTCTTCTCACGATATTTCTGGTGAATGTCTTTACAGCCAAAAAGCAGAATGCCCTGACTAAAGATGGCCTCCTCCTTTACCTGCTGTCGGAGGACGGGGATATATTCAACCCAGCCCATCGCAAGGTTTACCAGGACATGACGCAGCCTCTTTCCCACTACTTCATCTCCTCGTCCCACAACACGTACCTGATGGAGGACCAGCTCCAGGGTCCGAGCAGCACCGAGGCGTACATCAGGTCGGTGCGGGGTCCCTTTAACCGTTTAAAGGGTTTAGATATTATTATTATTATTAGATGTTAGAAATAATATATATATCGAAGGGTCGGTGCTTTGAGGTTTTTTTTTTTTAACTTATTTCTTGATTTTGGATTTTTTTTGGTATTTCACCCAGGGCGTTGCTGAGGGGTTGCCGCTGCGTGGAGCTTGATTGTTGGGACGGGCCGAACGGAGAGCCTGTCATTTATCACGGTTACACCCTGACGTCTAAAATCCTCTTCAAAGACGTCATAACGGCGATTAAAGACTACGCGTTTAAGGTTAGTAAAGAGTCGGCTTCTCTTATTAAGGAAGAGGCCATAAGAAATAAATAATATCCAGTTTGAACCAGTTCACTCGCTTAATGTCTAATGGTTAAGGGGTAGTTGGCTGCCTGAACCAATCACTAACAGTCAGCATCTTAACAGAAGGAGAGAGATAACTTAATGGCACACCTGGCAACTGTCAGGGAGAAGGGGTGGATCATTACTGGTGCTTCTGCTCCCAGTATGTTGTGGTCGATATTTCTGCTTGAATGTAGGTGACTCTGTTAAGTACATCTTCAAATAACAAGTCAAGATTTTCCATGAGCCCATATTAGAGCCACTTTGGTGACACATTTGGCAACTCACTACATAGAATCTTCACGATGGGCTGTTAAAGGGTTGATAGGATCAGCTCCTTTAGAAGGGTATGATTAGTGGGGAGGAATAATCGTCTGGAGAACAGGAAGTTAGAACACATTGACTCGCTCTGGTTACTAATGTTGTTTCGGTTTATCTGCGCCTAGGAGGGTAATCGCCCTAGCGGGGCCCACCCCTTTTGGGGACAGATATCACGTCGCCCGTTATCAGGGCTCGGTGTTTTTACAGGATTCGCTCTCTAAGCACAGGATGTATCTGCTTTCTTTAGCTTCTTTATGTTCTTTATCTTATTGGCGCAAATAATTTTCCAACCTAAAGGGAAACGATCGCACCCTATAGATAGCAGGGATGCCGGTCTGTGGAGGCCGCTGTTACTTTGTTACAGACAAACCTTTTTCCATTTAGGAGAAGGAGGTATGAATATGGAGAGAGGAGCGACGTCTCCGTCTTCCTGCCTGCTTCTCTTATCTTTTTTTTTGAGCTCTCATATCAGGGAAGGGTCTCCGAACAGTCTCGGAAGGTTAGAGACTTGTGTTAATATCTGTGTTCTAGAACCTTTTTAGAGTCTCCATTGGTCTGCTGTGAAGTTAAAGGGACAGTTTAGTATCCCAGGCAGTGTCTTCAAAATAAAAATACATATCACCTTACTCTTTAAGTCCTTTTAATATACATTCTTCAAAAAAAATAAAAAATAATGAAGTGCTTGACTTTAGGAGAAGCTGCAGCTCCAGGGTCACACATGCTTCCATGTGTGCTGTGGCTGCCCTGGCGGTTTAGTGATTTCAGGTGATGTCCATAATGATAATGATGATGATGATGACACTTTCCAGCGGGCGCAGTAACGTTGTCCCCCACTCTTTGTCGCCCGTTCACTTGCAGACCTCCTCTTACCCCGTCATACTTTCCCTGGAGAATCACTGCAGCCTCGAGCAACAGATCACCATGACCCAGCACATGAGGAGCATCCTCGGGGGCGCGCTCCTAACGGAACCTGTCAACGGGAGGATTAAGGACTTCCCATCCCCGGAGGTGAGTTCAGACGCCGCGAGGCGGTGTGTAGAAGACAATGGACGTAACGTCTCCATTGTTGGGGAGAAATCCCCAAAGCGTCCAAACAGGATAAATAAATACATTTGGTATAAAAGTGGAATTTGTGATCCTTCTGTGTGTTTTTTTTGGGGGGGGGGGGGTAAAAGCAGGGTTTTGAGGGCAGGGATAGTTTTGGAGGCAAGAAATATTTTGTAGTTTGGTAAAACATTTTTTTTTTTTTTTTGTTAAAAAGGAAATCAGTGTATTGCTGTAAGTTTGAGCTGGGAGGGGAACGCTTGGATGGTGTGTGTGTGTGTGGGGGGGGTACCTGTGATGTCACAGTGTCTTTAACCGGAGATTGGGTCTTTTTCATGCATCGCGGCTGTCGGGCAGTTACCAACCTGCATGTTCCACGGCAGATCACTGCTGCCAGGCGGGGAGCAGACTTTCTAAGATTGGCCGGACCCCCACAGGCGTAGAGGGATGTATTGGGGGCGGTAAGACGTGTAAAACGCGTGGATCCTCAGATCTGATCTTTCCTCTCATCTCAGGAACTGAAAGAGAGAGTGCTGGTGAAAGGCAAAAAACTGAACAAGCTGGAAGACGGCCTGAGAAGAGGGAGCAACAGCGAGGCCGAGGAGGTGTCCGATGAAGACGAGGCGGCGGAAATGGAGGACGAAACCGTGAAGTCAAAAGTACAAGAGAAAAAGGGCAAGGTCAGTGCGGACCCCCCGCGGCTTAGAGACCGAGCCGAGATTAAACGGATACAAGCGTGGCCGCTATATCTGCCAGCACCGTGCCGGCGGCCCAACCGGCGGCGCTTTTGGGCCGGTCCCATGCTCTTTGTTGCCAGAGATAACTGCTGGATGATTGACGCTCCCACTTTAAGTTGCCCACCTGTTTTATTGAAATCTGATTGGTCCTGACACACTTAGAAGGAGGGGTTAGAGGCAAGGGGGTGTGTATTCTTGAACCCCCCCCACAAAAAAAAATACTTGATAACCTCATTATGCCAATCACTAAACATTTACAAAACCAAATGCACGACATTATTATTATTATTATTATTATTATTATTATTTTTTTTTTTTTTTTCATTTTTTCTATTTATTTATACGACGCCAAAAATTCCAGCGGCTCTACCTGCATTCAGAGGGTCTGACGGACTAAGACGGGCCAGTACATCAGGGAAACGGGGGGGGGGGGGGGGGCACACCAAAGGAGCTGACACTCTAAAGGATAGGCGGTTTGGGTGGCCATTTTTAATAATGTAATAAAATTAGCGGTCTACTTTTTTTTGTTAAGTATATTATGTAACCGCGCATAAAAATAGGCACAATACTGCATATTTATGGTAAGAACTATAACTTATCCAAAATGTACTATTTTTTTTTTTCTGTAGACTCCTCACCTGTCGTTTCTGTAAGTCAAATTGTTGCGTTGTAGACTGCTTATGTCCTGTTTACTTGTTGTACCGCGCCGTGGATCATGATGGCGCTATATATAATTCCCACACCATTTACTACTTTTCAGAAGACGCTGAAGCTGGCGAAAGAGCTGTCGGACACCGTGATTTACTGCAAGAGCGTTCATTTCCACGGCTTCGACTACGCGGCTCAGCACCAGTCCTTCTACGAGATGTCCTCCCTCACGGAGAGCAAGGCTCTGAAACTGGCGCAGGACTCGGGTGAGGCTCTCGCTTTATCGATCTCTTCCTTTTGATTCAGTGTGAGGCGGCTGTTACACTCCGGGGATGTTTTTTTGTCTTTCCTTCTGTTGTTAGGACCGAGCTTCGTTCGGCACAACGCCAAACAGCTCACGCGAGTCTACCCCGACGGCATGAGGACCGACTCGTCCAACTACAGCGCCGTGGACATGTGGAACGTGGGATGTCAGATTGGTAAAAACAATTAATAATCTCTCTCAAATTTTTTTCTTTTCATTTATGATATGACTCCTTATCGTACTGCTTGTGGGGAACAAACGAATGGCTCAGTCTTATTCACCCAGTCTGACACTAACAAAGGCAAGTCTATGGCCATGACCCTGCAGTATTTTGCATTTCAGTGGCTTTAAATTTCCAAACCCCTGGGGCTCCGATGGATGTGTACCAGGGCCGCTTCCGGGAGAACGGGTTATGTGGCTACGTTCTCAAGCCGGAGTTCCTGCGCCAGAGGACGTCCAAATTTAATCCAAAGTCCATTCAGAACGGGGAGTGGTGGACCCCAAAAACGCTCCATGTCATGGTAAAGCATCGATTAACGTCTCCTTCACGTTACTGGGTCGGCGTGGCGTATACACGGTCCAGCCGGTCCGGGGGCTGGTGGGGCAGCACTGGGGCCGCGCTGCGACTGCCTGTTGGCATGCGAGGGTCTGCCGCTTACTGCAGGCTGTGCAAGCAACCCCTCTTTTCCAAAATGGCACACGAAGGCTGTTTGGGGGCAAAAATTGCACAGACAAGCTGTTTGGGGGCAAAGATGGGACAGTCAGATTGGGGTAAGAAATGGAACAGACAAGCTGTTTGGGGGCAAAGACGGGACAGTCAGATTGGGGTAAGAAATGGAACAGACAAGCTGTTTGGGGGAGGGGATGGCCATACTTATGGTTCTTGGGGTTTTATTAATAATGTGGTATTTTGTTATCATTAAGGAACAATTTAATATAACTTTAAAAATTATTTATAGCTATTTAGATGGCAAACCAGCCATCTCTAATGTACAATTTGGATTTTTGGGGGGGATTAGTGATAATCCGTGAGAAATGTCCATTTGTATGAAACATCATTCTTAACGTTCCTATCTCGGACGGATTGTATATTCTGCAGTTTTGAGACGCATAAAATCTGAGTTTTTAAACCATTTTTTTTGCTTTATTTCCCACTCCTTCTGCTTTCGTGCAGGTGATCTCCGGCCAACAGCTGCCAAAAGTGAACAAAAAGAAAAGCTCCATCGTGGATCCGTTCGTAACGGTGGAGATTCACGGCGTGGCCCGGGATAACGACAAGAAGAAGACGAGAGTCATTAACAATAACGGTGAGGAGGGAGGGTCTGGGGTCACTCGGGACGAGATGAAGCCCCCCGATGAGGACCGCACCGGTGCTTATGTACTTCTCATATCGTTTAGAACTGCTTTATCCTTCTTCCTTTACAGGTTTTAACCCCGTATGGAACGAGAGTTTCCAGTTTGAAATCGATGTACCGTCGCTGGCGCTGCTGAGGTTTGTGGTGGAAGATTATGATTCGTCGACGCGCAATGACTTCGTTGGCCAGTTCACCGTCCCG
Organism: Sceloporus occidentalis; assembly: GCA_023333645.1. Taxonomy (NCBI): domain Eukaryota; kingdom Metazoa; phylum Chordata; class Lepidosauria; order Squamata; family Phrynosomatidae; genus Sceloporus; species Sceloporus occidentalis. The sequence continues at coordinate 79,361 of JALMGF010000178.1, forward strand.
CTTACCAGTTTACAGATGGGTGAGACTGATTCTCCTTCATAGACTCTGCTTTTCTTACTGGGATAACGTCAAGGGTCTCGTCTACAGCCCCAGGTCTGTTATAGACGGGAACGAGGGGCAGGTAGACCTCCCGTGTCCCCCGACCGGCCAGATACATCCCACCTGGTGCCAGTGCTGCTCAACCGCAGGGGCAGGTGGACCGGGACGTCCTCCTCTGGATACCACGTTTGCCCCCGTGCACTAGGAGGGGTGGCAGTTCTTCATCATTGGGGGGGGGGGGGGGGTAGATTTTAGCGAGTACCCGGATTCTGTAAAAGCAGCCGATACATTGTTATATTTTTTTCCCAAAATGATTGCCTCTAAAAATTCAGCATTGATGTCAACAAATATATAACTTTTTCATATCGATTAATTGAATGTATTTTAGGTTATCGACAAATCCACCTTCTCACGAAGAACGGAGACCCCTACCCGTCCGCCACGTTATTTGTACACACCGCCCTCCTAGACTGCAAGGAGTGAAGAAGAACGCCTTACGTTTTATTATTTTTATTTTTTTTTAGATATATATATTTTTAAGATTTTTAGTTAAGAAATTCAGGTCGAAACCAACGTTAGGCTTGTTTAGTGCCTTTTCCTATCAAAAGCGGGGAACATTTACTATACATTTTGAAGCCCTTTTTTTTTATTTTTTATTTTAATTTGGTTGCTATTTTATTGCGCTCGTTATGGCTCTCTTGTTACCATCGTTCATGTTTTTATTATTTATAGTTATCCGTGCTGTTCCTGTGCGATCACTCGCGTTTAGTAAGACGTTAACGGATGTAAGGGGGCAGAGATAATGTTTTTTTATGTTTTTGTTTGCCTGTATCGTTCACCGGCGGGGGCTGTCACCTACTTAAAATCCCCTACGTTCTTTAATAGAATTTCGGGGCACGTCTGTGATGGTTGGGGATTATAATGACTTTACAACAATATGTGCAATATAGCCGCCATGTTTAGTGGGATTATTGTCTTGGGGGGGGGGGTCAATTGAATTTTTCTTTTCTTTTTTTTTTTTTTTTATGTCGTAAATAAGTAAGCCTGTATGGGGATTAAGAAACGAAACCATGCAATTTTTAGGATATTGCAGAAAAAAATCACAATGTTATTTACGGTTAAAATTTTGGTTATTTCTACATTTATTTTAATACTTTTTAAATGTATCGGTTCTGTGTTTTTGTTTTTACAGAAAACTGTGATTTTATTTTCTGAGCAGAATTCTGCTTATCACAGTTAAAGGAGAAGCAGTTCCTCCTACATCTGAGTTTTTCAGGTTTAAATAGCTTTTCTTAAAAAAAAATATACTTTCTATTTTAGTTGTTTTTAGATGTATTTTTCTAGCAGGTTTAAAGGGAACAGTCCGTCTTTTTCTTCTGGTCGGTTGGCGCTGAGAACCCAACCTTCAGGTATTCATCGGCACTTTATCCCCTGCCGCCCTCTAGTGGCAGGTTTCCGTATTGCAGGCTGAATCCCCTCTTTATAAACAGACGCCTGAATTCTGTGTCCCGCGATATATATTTTTCTAGATAGAAATAGGTTAAAGTAAAAAAAAAAAAAAAAAAAAAAAAAAAAAATGTTGAGAAATAAAAATTCGGGAATAAACCAACCGGCAAAGCCTTTCTTCAGCCGTCTGAAGTAATAATCTATGCACTCGCTGTCATGGTAACCATACAGTAAATAGTATACTGAATATTTTCCCCTTTAATAGATATTTATACCGTCGGTTCTAGATGTTTACTCGGGCGACATCGTGCCATATGTGCCTTTACCCCTCACCTAGCACAATATACATCACTGAGTCTTTTAGAAATGCAGGAAATTTTACATATTGCAAAAAAAAACCTGAAAGTCCTTGTTTTCTATTGGTCCGTGAAACGCATCGGGGGTTCCTTACCGGTTCTGCGTTTTTTTATTAAAGAAAAGCGAACGGTTATTTTATGCTACTTTTTTCAGGGTGGGAGATCGTACGTTTTATGCTCACGGAAGCTCTTAGTTGTTCTAGAAAACCGTTGTTGATTTTTACTCCGTTGTACCAAAAACAGATTGTTCTGATGCATTCACGTTTATTCAACCCGAGGCCTTGTGATTTAATCCCCGTACGAATCTGGAAATAAAAGTTATAAAGCCTCATTCTGACTTTGTGATTTTATTTTTTTATAAACCAATGACCAATGGGCAGCGGTGTGGGGGGAGGGGATCTCTGGGGTCCAAAGGGATAGAATCATTTAATAAATACATAAAGGGATTTAACAAAGTTGATGAATACTAATCATGAGTTTTCTCTAATTGCATGTACCAGTGTTTTTTGTTTTTTTTTGGTTTGTTTTTTTTAATATTGCAATGTGGTTTTTAAGAAGGGGGGGGTACATTTTTCTCTACTGCAATGGTTGGCACAGATTGGCTCAAAAAATAGTTAAATAGAAAGTCTTAAAATGCTCCATGTAAATTACTATGGGTTGTTGTTTTTTTTTATTTATACATTCTTTTCTTTTTTTCGTTTGCAGATTTTATAGAGAATATAAAATCTGAGAAAAATAATTTTTTTTTAAGATTTATTTTGATAGGAACTTATTATTTTTTTTTTTAAATAATAATTTCAAAAGACAGGCCTACTTTTAAACTTAGCTAGAAATCCACAGTTCAATAAAGACATAGCAAAAACATGAAAGTTTGCGCTTGTTGTTTTCGGAAAACATTATAAAAAAAAAAAAAAAGTGAAATTTAGGCCAAAAGGGGTGGAAAAATTTCGGAGCCAGCTTTATTTTCTTCCCTTATCATGTTTTTATTTTCATTTATTACCCCCTGGTCTGCAGTTAAAAAAAAAAAAATGTTTATTGGGGCAATAAGACATAAAACACGCCTTTTTTCAGTGCTTCACCACTTTGTACAGAACCGCAGTTCACGACAAAGGGGTATTTTACACCATAAAGACGGCAGCGTGTGTGTTTAACCATTATTGGTTTATATTAAATCATTTTCATGCTAATAAACATTAATAATTAACCCTGTAAGGGGTAAAACATTGAAATGAGTTTAAACCCCCCCCATTTCAGTATTCATTATGACGGGCCGACAGTGGCAGATTAGTTTTAGCAAGAAGAGCTTGCCGGCCCTGTATCATGTATGTTCTAATGGGTGAAGAGATTGTAATATACATTATACAGGGCCGGCCAAGCTCTTTATGGCTCAGAAGTGGGGTGAATTTTCACAAGGTCGGGTCACAGGTGTCCTTTTAGTGAATGCACCTTATAGACCTCGTGTTACCCCAGTGCAGTCACTTGATGGGGCACCTGGTTTGGGAGCATTTCTTGAGGGCAGGTTTGAGCTGTTAGTTCAGAAGTTTCACTTCTATTAATGGTTAAATTTCCTAAATCCACCCCCCTCCCATCTGCAAACTGAAGCAGGCGTCTGCAGGGAAGCTGCAGTTTCAACATGCCAGCTTCACTCTGCATTGTGAAGGGCTGACAAAGAAACATGGACTTTTTGGGCATTTAAGAACCATTTGGTCCATCTAGCCAAATTTATTTTACATGAAAAGGGGAACCGGCCCTGCAGAATGTATAGTTCTATAGGAGGTTGCTTTAAATAGTTTGACTCGGGGCCAGCTTAGCCTTTGCCACAGGAGAAGCTCATTGGCCTTTTCATCCTTTGTAAGGTAGAGTGAAGCCAGGGAGATGAAATGGCAGCTCTCCGCCGACTCCTACCTTAGTGAATAAACCCCCCTGAAGGAACTCGTAAGAAACTCTGACATTAAAGCAAATAAGAGAGAGACCGACATTTAAATAAAAAACCACAATTCTGTACGATTCTAGATTTTATAGGATCACGTTCTGAAATAAGAGGTGGCTCGTGGCACATTTATCACCACAATCCCATCGTTCACGTTAGTTGGAGACCTAAAAATACACAATCTGCACATTTTCTGACAACGCTATCATTTGGCAAAGTCATCGACCATTGGTACCGGCAAAGGGCGCTAGGCCTGCGCAGCCTGGCGGAAAGTCACGATATTCTCTCGAACCGGTAGAGGGAGTCCCTCGCCGTCGGCACAGAACACGGAATATGTAAAAATCTCAAAAATTGTATACTCTGTGTATAAAATGATAAATGATTCTGTTTCTACCACACTCTATAGGGTAACATTTTATGACGTCAGTGTGTATGATGCCGAGAGGACCCTATAGATACCCTATAGATACAAATACGGAATGAGGAAAAGGGTCCCTCTAGTGGTCATTATTTGAAATACATGCTGGGTTCTAAGATCCTGGGTTTGGAAGCTGGTCTAGAACCCACTTCACTAACGCTCTAGACTCGATTTACGTTTACTAAATACGACCCTGCTTCTGTGGAAGGTTTACAGAATGGGGAAGTTTGGAGTGTGCGTTGGGGGGGCCCAAAACTGGTCCCGTGTGGGGTCCAAATGAGTCTTAATTCAGCTCTGCGTAGGGGCGCAGTGTAGTACCCTGAAATGTGAAAGCTCGGTCAGGAATTCTGCTTACGAAGGATAGCTCCTATATGAACAGACAAGCAATATATATTATATATGATATCTATGTATATATTCATAAAATCGCACTCTGGGGTATTATGTATGAGGGGCTCACCCTCTCACACGCTTTCATTCAGGTTAATGTCATCTCAACGTCGTCTTAATGTCCTAAATTATAAAATTGACGAATTTAATGTAAATAAGCCGACATTTGGTGTTTTCTCTTTGGGGAATTTTTTGAGGTTTTTGTCCAAATAAATCGGTTTCAAAGTTTCTTTAAAACAAGCCACTCTGTTTTTTCAGGTTTTGCTGCTTCCACTTGGGCAGCTGGTAGAAATCCGCTTTGGACATCCCCAGAATGCTGCCAAAGTCTTCGTCGGAGAGGTAAACCTGGCAAAGGAGAAGAAAAAAAAGGTCAATTCCCTCACTGTGATAGCCTCTACCACTTCTGCTGGGAGGCGCTTCCACTCATCTACCACCCTCTCAAATATTTGATCCTACCTCCTTTTTGGTGGGGTCCACTCCGTCGGGCAGTTCCTCCGCTGTCTTGTTAAGAATAAGGGATTTCTCAAACCACTGATTGCCGTTGCTCTCGGGCAGCGGCCCGACGTTTTGTTTGACCGGGGACTGGCTGCCATTGGTTGTCGCCAGGTTACCGTTGCTCTTCTGCGGATTCCCATTGCTGTGACTCTTGTAGATGGCGTTTTCGGTTTTGGGGGGGGCGCTGGGTTTATTTGTGCTGGTTTTGTTCAGGTTGGTGTTTTGTAGGTCCTGGGGAGGAAAAAATGATAATAATCATAAGGTTTCTTGTTATGTTGGAGCAGGATTATCAGCAGCAATCTGACAGTCGCCGGTTAAATCCGGTTATTGTTCCGAGTCACGAGTTCTTGGTGTCACGGTGAACGATTAAACACAATGAGTGTTTGTTAACGTTGTTTCTATAAAGTCATCTTGCAACATTGTAACCTACGAGCGCCAAACGTCTCACCCCTCGTGTCTATGGTGCGCATCGCGGCCTCCCTGGATACGGGGAACATCGGGCTGTTTGGAGAACTGGAAGGGAAGAGACAACCAAACCAACCCAGGAGAAGGCGGCCAAGACATAGAGCCGGCTGAAACTAGGAAGACACAGAGACAACCAAACCAGCCCAGGAGAACGGGTCTTGATTGATTTTCTTCTAGCTTTGCGCCCATCCTTGTAGCGCCCACCGAGACCCAAGTCTTTGGGGGTCTACTGGCGAATTAGAGGAACATACAGTATCTCCTTGCTGTTCCACCTGGGCCACCAGCAATGGAGTCCAAGGGAGGACATCTCATCCTCCATGGCTAGGGGGCCGACATATTAGAATAAAGAGCCCCTCATTGTCTCTCGCTCCGGGGAGTTCCTTACTTTTAACTTGTAAACAGGAAGACCCCATGTACAATAGGGTGAACAATCGTCCCTCGTTCCCAGGGACTGTCCCCTGACCGAGACGCTTGTGTAATTCTACTTTTCTCGAAAAATTCTCCTGAAACCCTTGAACGCCTGATGCTAAATTATATTTCAAAAGCAAATTGTTCCTTTTTGTCTGTAGCTGGTTGGAATCATATAAATAATGATTACAAAGGGTCTCAGTAAACCGGAGCAGTATGTAGATATATATATATCTATATATATATATATAGTAGAGTAGAGGTTGTAGCCGTATTAGTCCAGTGGTGTCAATAGGGAGAAGAGCTCCCGAAATCTTGTCATTCCAAAATTCTGTTAGTCCAATAAAAAAGGTATTATCACAAGATACTTATTCCATCTGTTATTTGATATATATATATATATATATATATATATATATATATATATATAAGTGATGTCTTCATCCGTTATATTATTTTAAGTTATATTTTCAGTAAAATGATAACCCCGGGAATAACAAACTCACCACGCTGATCTGCGAGATAGCCGAGACGTCTCCTAAATTCTTCTTCATATCTTCATACGACAGTCCTGACTAAAACGTGAATGAGAATTGGGGTGTGAATGGCACGAAATAGACGCGTCTTCGTCCAACAAGGAGATTGTGGAATGCCCATCCGTGGGGTAAATAAGTGGGGCAAAGACCCAAATTCTGGTTCTATACTTAAAAACCACCCGACAGGTCCTACCAGCCGGTGGAGTCATGGACCATTCATGTTCCGGTAACATCCCAACTGGTTCTACTTACGCTCCACTTGTGTGAGTCCCAGGCGTCGAACCAGCCCGTGAAGGTGGGGGGCTCGTACCCTTGTTTCACGGTTATAATGGGGGTAGACAAGTCCCGGCCGGCGGGGTGCGACTTCAGGTATTCTTTTGCTGAATTTATTGATTCATTCTTTTCATATTCATTGGCCGATTTACCGACCCAAAGGAAGAGCTAATTCAGGGGGGAAAATAAGAATAAAATATGATCAATTGACCCATTAGGTAGATGTCTACTATAAAAAAAAAAAAAAACCAAAAAAAAAAATGCCTGATTTTGGGCTGGGCCTCTGCTTATCCAGAATTTAGAAGAGAGAGAACGTTTAGCCAAAGAAAGCCCTGCAGTCACCTCTATAGAGTATTTCGGAGATTCACTGGGGTATTTAACTCATTTATAAAGTTAAAAAAGTAGATCTTGCTACAAGTTATCAAAACCAGTGAGTCCTCATCGATGTCCACGTCGATGCATTATGTGTAGGGGATATCATACCACCAAGGCCTTATAGGTGACGTACTCTAAAATATATGATATTGGGGTCTTTTATGAATCAGAGATTTAAAAAAAAAAGTGGATATTTCTGTTTTGGCCACAGATTTGATAATTCAACCAAATTTGGTGGACCAGAGTCGTAGATTATGAGAGTCACAAAAAGGTTTCAAGACTTCCGAGATATCGCAGACAACACAACCTCTTACGAGATGTATCAGGTAATGAGGATACAATTTAATTGTCTGATACAGTTTACGAGATGTATCAGATAATTGTTTCCTCGTTACTGGATTGACAGCGACAGACTTTGCGATGGACCTTGAGGTCTCTCACATCTTCTCGTGGATGCTGGAGGCCATCGCTTTACCTGCCCCAGCTCGTTACTTTTAGTTACGTTATTACATGTTGTCTGTCTTCATGTAAAGGATGGTATCTTCTGAATTACAGACATTAGTCACATCACGCCTGGTCTCACAAACTGACCTCTTCCCACGTATCCAGTAACATTACGTCATCTTCGTCGAGGTCACTTTGGGTAAAATCGACCACTTCTGTCATGATGAAACGACCCGTCTGATTGGAGCATTCGAAGAGCCGGGGTTTGTACTGCACCACGGCTTCCTGGAATCTGAAGAAGGAAAAAAAAAAAGCCACGTCAAACAAACCGGCTACAGGAGATACGGAAATCCTCCGTTCTAGGTACCGAAAAGTTTTATTTATAATTCAGATTTGCTCGCCTTCAAAGTTGTAACCGTGGGGATTTTGGAGAACTTGGTCTGCAGACAATAATAGTAAATCTAGTGGGGAAATTGTGACTTATATGAAAATGTGATGATAGGAGCTAAAATGTGAGAAATCAAGTTCCGGGGCCAGGGGTAGAACTGGAATAAGGAAAAGTATCGTGTTCCGTGTTCCGCGTTCCGTCTCTGTTCTAGTTACACCAAAGATACCGTGTTGGATAAAGGGCCATTGGAACACAGGAGTGATGGGCGTGATAAAGGGCCATTGGGACACAGGAGTGATGGGAGTGATACATTAACCCCGTCTGCGCTGGATTTCTGATCCATTTCATGTTATTTTATTGGACAAAATGTGCATTTCTCTCAAAAACCAAGGACATATTTCTAAGTGACCCCAAACTTTTGAATGGTATGTGTGTGTTTGACGAACCTTTGTGCTCAATTCCTAATAGTACGGTTAGTAAATCTCCCGCAGTGATGTCACCTATGACGGTTCAGCATATCGGAAAGCATTTCAACTCTAAGCAGCAGCTTTAAAAGAACTCGTGACAATATGAGAGATACAAAGAAGTTAAGGACCTTTTATCGCTGGCGTAAGGAGCTTTCCCTCCGAGGGCCACCCAGAATTCCGCCGGCTCCTGACCCTCTAGGACCGTCTGCTTGTCCTGCTTGGAGATGATATTTGCCACGGTTTTGGCCATTTCCCGCTCATCGCCACTGCAGCCCTGGGTGATCAATAAAATCACAATAAAACACAATTTCCTTACATTTTCCATAAAACAAATCCCGCTTTAAACTTTTGGGAGGAACGCTCTCATCATGCTCAGCCAGCTACCACAATCCATAAAAGAATCTACTTCCAAATTTCTATCGGGCAAAGATATAAGTTAACCCTGCAACAGAACCTTGGCGTAATGATAGATCTCTTTGATACAATGTACCCCACGGCGTAACGGGAACGGGGTGATGCCCCACGAAGGGCAGAAACGAGGGCAGATGAGATGCGGGATAACGAACTTGCCTTTCCGCACCACAGATAGCACACGGAATCTGTTTTTAACACAAACACGTCGTTGGAGTTGAGAGAAACAGATCTCGCTGGAACTTCCGTGGCCTTCGTGTTGTACTCATCGGTCCCCCTGACTTGGAACAATCTGATTGGTGGCTCCGGCTCCTTGTTGTTTTCTCGACTGGTTCCTCCCTGGTTTGAAAAGAAACATAAATCCATGATATTTTTATATAGAAACGATGGAAAAAAATATGGAAAAACAGAGACTTCTGTTCGCAGAATTTTTCTAAGAATTGTTTGATGTATTGGACAAAAAAAAAAAAAAAAAAAAGGATTTTTTTTATTTAAAAAAGGATATTTTAAAGTCCATTGACTTAAGTTCAATATTTTTCCTAATCCTGCACGGGTTGTCTCAAACTTTGAGGATTTAAACCTTCTTTGTTAAAAAAAATGTATTTTTTTTAGATTATGGATATTCTAAGGTCTTCAGTGCTTTATGTTACACAACCACCCCCTTCTCATCGAATAAATACTATCTTCTACCCCATCTTAGCCTCTCTTCCGCTATTTTAACCCAATCGCCCTTAATGTTTCGCCTCCACTGAAATAATTACTAGCAAGAGGAAAAAAATCAAGAAATAACATAAAAAAAATTAAAAAATAACATTAAAAAAAATATCTAAAGAATACGACAGCAAAGCGGAAGGACTGGTTGGGGTTCCGTAATGGAACGCTGTGACGTTTAGATGCTGAGGGTGTATCACCTCATATATGATCATCTTCCCTTTAAAGATGGCCTGGAAATGCTTTGGTTCTTTGCCCATGGTCACGCGGATTTGGACCGGTTGGTCGTGGTACTTGCGATCCAGCTGGACGGCCTGGTACGCGCATGCCGTGATCTCGTCTTGTGTCGCGTGACGCCCCTGAAACAAAAAGCGTCCCGATTTAAAACCCAAAGACTCAGTCAGAGGGGGGCCTGATGACCCCTGAATACTCGCCAGTAGCTCGGTTAACGGCACGAATCAGCGGAGACGTTTAATACGGTTCCCGAGATCAGACCGCAAAGCTCTAAGCTCCTGCTGACATCATCGTTATGTTTTATGTTTAGAATGTGTGTAACTGTTCAGGATTCCTTGTAAAATGAAAGAATATTCCAAATACTAAAGGGTTTTTAACTTAAATACCCATCGCAGTATCCATCGGAAGACCCAACTGTTCCAATGGCGCCAATCGGTAAATCAGCCATCAGTCCGGGTCAGCATGTTTTTAAAACAATGTACAAAATGGAATTCCTGTTACCAGTAAAATTTAGGATTTTTAATTTAAAAAACCCCCATAATTTTATATTTATATACGATATTTAATATATTTTATATTATATACGATATTTAATATATTTTATATTATATACGATATTTAATATATTTTATATTATATACGATATTTAATATATTTTATATTATATACGATATTTTTGCCCAATATCGATCACGGTGTGTATTTCACCTGTATAAAAATCTATCTGGTTAGCTATGAATTCTGTGATAAATTTACCAGCCACATGTAAAGGAGATAATTTGGTTTTCCAGACTTTATGTACGTATAAAGCACCAAGTAGCAGTCCCCGCCATAGAAACGTCCGTAGGTTTTAGGATCAACTTCTTTCAGTTCTAGTTTTTCTATTCTCCACACCTGTCCAGAAGAGAAATCACAAATTCTACATCGTTTTCAATAAATTCATTAAAGAAAAAGAAAATTCAGCATTTGTATAAAATACTTGGTGTCTATTATATATATTATATATTATATTATATATATATCACGCGTGTTATTTGGCTCCGCCCACTCACCTCTACCGTCCCCGAGGCGTCATCCACCATCCGCTGCTCGGCAGCTAACTCTGGCCTTGCATAAAGTTCATTGATGTCAAACTTCACTTGATCAACTTTGGCTGTTTTAAGACAGAAAAAAAAGAAAAAATGGGAAATAGGAAAACGGAAAAGGCAAAAAGCGATAAATATCAGAAAAGTACTAAGTACATCTGGTGGTGCTAAATAAATAAAATACAGAGAAAAGGGGTGTAAAATCAATGATTAGAAACGTGACACAAACTATTTTATACTTTCTCTTTTTTCTGTAAACCTTTACTTTCTCTCCTTTCCTCCCTTTCTTCTTTCCTCCTCCTATCTCTATTTTTCCTCCTTTGCCTCTTTCTCTTTTATTCCTCTGTATTTTTCTTTCCTCTTCTTTCTTTCTTTCTCCCTCTCTCTCTCTCTTTCCTTCTTCCTTTCCTCCTTTCTTTCTTTTTCTTTCTTTATTTCTATCTTCCTTTCTATCTTTCCTCCTTTCTTTCTCTTTCCCTTATGATTACTGCATAATATGAGACCCAAACAGGGCAGGACAGGGTGTATAATGGGTAATACTAGAATAGGCAGCGGCTGTGCCACCATCTTTCAACAGAGAAACCGGAAGCTCTGTGTCAAACTGTGAGAGACGCATAGAATCTTCGCATGGAAAACACTTTTTTTTGTTTAGTTCAGTTTGTAAATTTTATGCCTCCGGCGGAAATACCAAAACCACTCACCGATTTTACCAACTTGGTAAGCCTTCCCCAGGCCCTGTGTTTCTCCGACATCTTTCCAGTTCTGGAAGAGCTGCTTGAACATGGTGGACTCTGCTCCATCATTAATTACCTCCACATTTGTAGTGGCCGGATAGCCTTTGGCTTGTATGAAACCCTAGGAAATAAGGCACAGGGTGATCACCATAATGACAACCAAGTTCCACCAACTGGTGTTATTTTAGTGCCAACTTGTTCCACTCATCGATGGCCACGGGGCCGACATCAACAGGATTCTCAAGCTAGACCAGAGAGGAACGTACCACCATCCTCCACAACCCCATCAGATAGAGATTAATTTGGACAGAACATCTTATTTTATGTCCAATTAGACAGCTGCCAGTGAAAGATTCTACGGACGGCGAAGTCTTTCGTTGGATCGGTGATGTTACTTACCACGGCTCTGCTAAAAGCTGCCTTCTTCTCCTCTGGACTTGAGTTCTTCCCTCTCCAGACGTAAATCTTCACTCCACCTTGATCTAGAATATGGCAATCCTATAGAGAACAAAGATATCCGTCACAAATTCATTGTTACAGATGAAAAAATGTCTGTTTTGGTTAAGAAACAGCTTCTGGAGACCAGCGTGCTTTCTTAGCGCACTAACCCAGCTTAATCTGGAATAGCTGCTGAGTAGGACCCTCCAAAGCTGGTGACCCCCAGAGGTTCCTTAACAGGTTGGTAAAGCAAGCTCTGCATCATTGGAGTGTTTAAAATACGCAATCATCTCCTCGGTCAGCTCGGAGCCACCAACCAAATGGTTCCCAACAACGTCCACTCACCTCGTGCTGTAAAAGATCTTGAGTCAGAGGCTTTGTGGCCGTCTCCTGAACCACCAGGTCCCCATCCTTTTCGAAAACACTGCAATAAAGTGAAAGAACCTGAGCAACGCAATGTGGACCAAACGGACCATCTGACCAGAGCTATTACTAGACATGGAAAGGGAGCTGGGCAGCTGGTTATTGAACCTCGGCTACTCGTGGCCGGATCTCGGGTTTTGAAGGCATTGATTGATAAATTACCACCGATATCTATACCCTTGAGCCGGGTGTTTGGTGACTTACTGGTACAGGCGAACATTTGACTTCTGTTGTTCATCTGCTTTCTCGTCTTGCGTGGCTTCTTTTAGCTCCCCGGTTCTCGCGCCCAATACGGCCGCCATGATCTGCATCAGGTCAGGAGAGTCCGGCTCGTTGTCTATGATTCCAATCTGGGCTCTGCCACCACGTTCGTCATCCCTAATGCTCTGAGCCAAAGCGCAGCCCTAAGAGAGGACACAGCATTATACGTCATCTTTCTCCTGTCTTCCAATAGAAACAAAGAACCTGCCAGCAGATCGGCCCCATCCGGCCCCGTCTAGTCGCCCGTTTCTCCTGCTGTAAAGACTCAAACCTTAATCAGTTGTTGGTCTCGTCTTAGATTCAGGAGCCGTATGTCTATCCCATGCATGTTTAATCCCCTCACTGTATTACCCTCTACCACTTCTGCTGGGCGGCTGCTCTCCTTATCTGCTACGCTATCATTACGTGTAAACCTCTGACCCGCAACAGAAGGAATCAAGGTTTTTCATAGCCTTTTGTTGGCTATAAGTTCATCTTGTATATTTTTAGTAAAGCCGTAAAGAGGTTTCACACCAAGGACACTCTAACCGACGTTGTTTGCTCTCTACCCACATCCAAAGCCCTCTCCTCCCTTTCCTTTCTCTGTCCCCCCAGGTAAATCATCTTCCACCCCATCCACCTCAAATCTGATTTAGTCCTTGGCTTTGTCTTCTATCCCGGATAACCTCATCCCGGCTGGATTTACCTCCGCAGGAGGCATCGATCACTCACCCGTATCCTCTCGGATTTATTGCTCTCCGGCCCGTTCCACTGGATGATGACTTTCCCCAGATCCAGCAGGAAGACGTCGCCTTTATTGAAACTGTTCCATGATAAATCCACCTGCGGCAAAAAGCGGGTGAACCGGCGGCAACAGAGCATTTCTATACAAAACAATTTAATCCCATAAACGAAGACTTATCGGAAGGTTTGTAAATATCTGAACGGACATCATACCTTAATCTGCTTTAGCACAGGTATTCCGATATCAGTGACAAAGCAGCGCCATTGTATTAACAACAAGACTCCGTACCCATCCCCCACCCCGAATCATATTAATGGCCGTCCTTGTAGGTGTTGGTTGATGGTTGGATGGATGGTTGGATGGATGGGTGGATAGATGGTTGGATGGATGGTTGGATGGATGGATGGATGGATGGATGTATGGATGGATGGTTGGATGGATGGATGCAGGGCCGGCCTTAGGGGTGTGCGACCTGTGCGACCGCACAGGGCGCCATGGTTGCAGGGGCGCCTGACCGGGACATAGATTAAAGCATCGGTTTTTTTTTTTGTGTTTTTTTTTTAAACTTTATTTAATATCATTCATGTTAAATAAAGTTTAAAAAAAAAAAACGATGCTTAAATCTAAGTCCCGGTCAGGGGCGCCGAGCGGTTCCGGCTCTCAACATGAAATGCCGGCACCGCGGCAGAGCAAGAAGACGGACGCCTCCCGCTCTCACCGCAGGACTCCGGCAACAAGGTAAGTGGGGGGGGGTGTAGTTTGAAGGGGCAGAGGGGGGGGTGTAGTTTGAAGGGGCAGGGGGGGGGTGTAGTTTGAAGGGGCAGAGGGGGGGTGTAGTTTGAAGGGGCAGAGGGGGGGTGTAGTTTGAAGGGGCAGAGGGGGGGTGTAGTTTGAAGGGGCAGGGGGGGTGTAGTTTGAAGGGGCAGAGGGGGGGTGTAGTTTGAAGGGGCAGAGGGGGGGTAGTTTGAAGGGGCAGGGGGGGTAGTTTGAAGGGGCAGAGGGGAGGGGTAGTTTGAAGGGGTAGTTTGAGGGGCGGTAGTTTGAAGGGGCAAAGAGGGCGGGTAGTTTGAAGGGGCAGAGAGGGGGGGTAGTGAGGGGGCGCCAGAGGAGTAGTCCGCACAGGGCGCCACAACGCCTAAGGCCGGCTCTGGATGGATGGATGGGTGGATGGTTGGATGGATGGTTGGATGGATGGTTGGATGGATGGTTGGATGACATGTACAGGGCTGGCGTTCCTGCATGCAGACCGAGCTCGCACCTTAAGGGCCACTAGATGGACGCCCCACAAGACGATAAATATATAATTACATTTTCCCAGCACACTGGGACAGATATCAGTGGCTTTTGTGGAATGTAGGTCTAGACAATGATGTGCCGCGTTATGGGTGGTTTGTTGGTAACATCCCCTTCTTGGCTACCTGGAAACTTTAAGTCTGTTTGCCCGCTCTTATGTACATACCTCCGTGGCTGTGACATGTTTCCTTCCTTTCACGTGGAGCAGACGTCGTATGTTGTACATGTTGGTCTCCACGTGTTTGAATCCCGAGGCTATACCTCCTTTCTTGTAGCTAATGGAAGACACTCAGAGATGTTACGCATGGACATGGCAGCGATTACATCCGTCCGGCCATATTATAATCTGCCTGTATTGAGAAGGAGATCGTGGCCGGACCTGCAATGTTCACCTCGAGATGTCCCAACAATGGAACCACAAGTCGAGATTGGTGGCAGCCTGCGGCAGAGCCAGCATTATCTAAGACCCCCCCACACCACCCACCCTTACAAAGGCTGCCTTAACCAATCAGAAATGTAACAATAGGGGAGAGATAACTTAATAAGGAGGAACAATCATGGAGATCCTGAGAGGAGGACGTTGTTTCATTGATCGGCCCCCGTACTTACATGACGCCATTTTTGAAGTAGCTCTTAAAGGTTTCCGATTCGTGTCCTTGCACCTCCCTGTGCTGGATTGGACTTCCACCCAGGGACTCGTCCAGCTGGGTGGTATAGAGAGCGGCGGCCCCCTGTTCATCCTGCGTGGAGTCCTTCCCTATCCAGTAATGGATATCGCTGGACAGGCCGTTGGCAATCTGCTTACTCTGGAAGAAGACAAAGAGAAAGACGGCCTCGCTGTGGGATGTTTCATATTCCAAAGATTATTGTGAAAATGTTTAATTACTAAAATATAAACTAATATAAATATATTAAAAAAACCTTTTATATAGAATTTATGTAAAAAAATGACATTCCTATAATTAGTCCATTCCTTAGCATTTACATTTAGGGAGAAACTTCGTCGAAGCCGCGCCGTGAAATTAAAGCTATATTTTGAGTAGTTTTAACACAAAACAAGGAAGAATACAGATGTTTATCCTACAGATCCCGACACGATCTTCAATAACGAGTCCACCCCTCCCTCGCCTCGAGAAAAAACGATCAGACAAAATATAAGAGCTCCTGAAACACTCGGGTATTAAAGCGCTGAGAAGGGGTCCTGAAAGTCGCTCTTCCACCGGAATTTAACTAATTTATGGCAATGCTAATGAAGTCTGTTCCTCCATAGACTTTCATTAGTCAGAGAGTCCATCTGGGTGATTAAGACTGAGCCATTCTATTGTTCCCCACAGGCAGTATGATAAGGAGTGGGGGTGTTTAGTAGATCGGGGATCAGATAACAGAGAGAGAATCATACAAATGGCTGATATGCAGCTGCCTGGAAACATTATAGATTGCAAAATCTGTACAATAAACGATAATTATACAAAACTCGGGACAGAAGAAAATATGTTGCCGTCCGATCTAAGAGAATGGCTTCCAACACAGTCTTTTACGTGGTGAAGTGGCCTCGATACAAACCTCTGTGCGGTTCTCCCACCAATCAATCAAACACACGCCTCCCAACGCGTTTCGCGGGAATTGTCTGTAATTGTTGGTCTTTCGGCTCAGTATTACAAGAGAAACCCAAAAAACCACGATCACGGCTTGGCAGTGTTTAGAGAAATCCCGCATTAGCTCACATGTTATATTCGAATGTATATGATATCTGATAATTTATAGCCGGGGGGGAATATTTTGGGAACGTCTCGTATAGGCGGGTCCTCTGATGAGTCACTCTGATTTTCCCTCTAGCGCTAAATAGATATAGAAAGTGCACATTCCAGCCGCACGGGGTTTGTTTATTGCCAAAATCTATGCATCAAGCAGCCAATCAGGGGCATGAATCATTGCAGGTAGCGGGAAACGCGCTCAGCGATGGCACTTGTCGGGGGAAGCGTGCTCAGAGACGGCACTCGTTGGGGGAAGCGTGCTCAGCTATGGCACTCGTTGGGGGAAGCGTGCTCAGCGATGGCAATCGATGGGGGAAGCGTGCTCAGCGATGGCACTCCTTAGGGGAAGCGTGCTCAGCGATGGCACTCGATGGGGGAAGCAGGCTCAGCGATGGCACTCGATGGGGGAAGCGTGCTCAGCGATGGCACTCGATGGGGGAAGCGTGCTCAGCGATGGCACTCGTTGGGGGAAGCGTGCCCAGTATTGTGTGTTCCGGGATCAGTTCCAAGGCCTGCCAGCGTCTCAGTTTATCTTTGGCATTACTGTCACCTTTAGCAAACAGACACATTCCATCCCCGAGGTCACCCGTATCCTCCGATCCCGACAACCTGGATCCCAGCAGAGACGACACGGCGGTCTCCCTGCTACTGGCCCTGTGCAAACAACCATCTCATACAAAGCTTCCTCCTCTATACACAACCCGACCCTGAATAAATGAAATCCCCCGTGCCGCCCTATAATCTATATGAGAACCCGTCCCGCACGCATTCCCACGTATACGCCCGCTTCTCCCGCGCATGGACTACTTTCTAACGCAATCTCACAAAAATCTATAGTTACCTTGAATTACATGAAAACAAAACACGGAGAACTTAACCCATTTAGTTATAAGGGTCCCAACGTGACCACTATCACCGCAGGGTACCGTAGGCATTAACATCAGCTGGTGCGGGGAAATCCTGGGTAACAGTAACCGCCAAATTCCTTCTCTCCATAATAAAAAAAAATCGCAAAAAAAGCAACAAAACAGCCTAAATTTTAAAGAACGATTCCTTTCGCCTGACCCGTCACGTCTAACGAGGAATCGCTGCTCACGATGTCACTTACGTATAAGATGATGTAACAGTCGCCTTCGAAAAAGCTTCCATAAGCCTTTTCAGGGAGAGGAACCATTTTCATTTTCTGGAAAAGAGAGAAAAAAGAAACCATTAATGTATAAATATATATAATTATTATTATTATTATTCCGGTAATTTCTCCCCTTTATGGGGTTATAAACAAACCGTGACGGCTCCAAGACCGCAGTGACCACCGAGAGCCTCCTCAGTAACTCCCCACAGGAGCTTCCGGTCACAGAACGTCTCCAGGATTTGGGTATTATCTTCATACTTTAGGGCTTTATTCACTAAAGGGAGAGTTGGCAGGGGGGTTTGCTCGAGAGCCGTGGTCTCAACTTGTCAGAATTAATTATGAAGGACCACCCCTGGCACGCGGGGCCATACAAAAGAAGATCATTTCTCCACGAGGAGGGGGGAGCTCCCTGTATAATGCATAATTCAATGGACTGGGAGACTTGGAAGACCCCCCCCATTTAATTATACATTATACAGGGTCGGCCAAACTCTTTCCACAGCAGAAGCTCATTGGGGTTGGACCTTCATAATGAAGAGTGAGGACGAGGAGCTGAAAAGATAGCTCTCCCTTTAGCGAATAGACCCCCTCATCCCACATAGTAAAATGTAAGGCGCTGCATCTGTCCGTCAACGTTCTGAAGCAGAAGACGGGGGAGTCATGGGGAGGAACAAGGTATGAATCTTCTCTCTCTTACCTCGATGGACCATATCTGCAGGCCGGGCTTCCTGCTGATGTTACTCAACGGCTGGGCGCTCATTTTGCTTGCAAATCTGAAAAAAAAGGACGAATTTGAGACACGTAAGCAAGCGATACATCGTTACTACAATCAGCACCTCAAGGTCACGACATTAGGGGGGCACTTTGACTTTGTGAAGACCTCATTATGAGTGCTGCTGCTTAGTAAATGCAAGAGGAGCCCAAAAAAGGACCTGGTCAGAGTGGGAATAATCCAGATAATGACATCATAGGACTAGTGTGACCCGGGTGACGGGAGGAATGCTCTGGTTGGTTTCGGCTTTTCACAGCGTTACCCGCGGAGGTTAAAGGTCGCCGGCGGATCTTTAGCGTCTCGCAGTGCTGCAGGGATTCTGCCCCGCGAAGGGTTAAAGGAAGCGCGTTGGCACAGAACCGCTCGACGCCGCGCTGTGTAAACAGACGGTGTGTTCTGCGCGCCGGCGGCTGCCTCCTCTCTTCTTGTGACAATAACTCCATTCAGCCGCCACACAGTGATACATTCAGCTACAAAGTGTCTACCCTGACACAACGCAACTCAATGAAACACAACGCAACACACCACACCGCCACACAACGCAGCACAACACACCGCCACACAACACAACGCCACGCAACACAACGCAGCACAACACACCGCCACACAACATACCAGCACGCAACACAACGCAGTACAACACACTGCCACGCAACACACCACCACACAACACACCACCACGCAACACAACACACCACACCGCCACGCAACACACCACACCATCACACAACGCCACACGCCGCCACGCAACACACCACGCCACATAACGCAGCACAACACACCACCACGCAACACAACACAAAGCCACACAACACAACGCAGCACTAAACACCACCACGCCACATAACGCAGCACAACACACCACCACGCAACACAACACAAAGCCACACAACACAACGCAGCACAACACACCACCACACAGAACAACACAAAGCCACACAACACAACGCAGCACAACACACCACCACGCATCACAACACACCGCCACACAACACACCGCCACGCAACACAACACACCGCCATGAAACACAATGTAACACAAAGCAACACACCGCAACACTCATGCTAATGTAGTCTGTTCCTCCATTGACTTTCATTAGTCAGCGTATCTGGCTGGGTGATTAAGACTGAGGCATTTTATTGTCCTGCACAGGCAGTATGATAAGTATGACGAGCTGCTTTCACTGAATTTTGGGGCATTGAACGAATTCCGGTGACTCCATTAAAAGTAATCCTTTTACGGCCTTGAGACCCCAAAACAGAATCCGGGCAGTTGGCCGACGACATCCGTTTCTCCGAGGCGTGAAAGCATTAATATTTTAGATGTAGTGATTGTTTACACCGCTTCGGATCGTTTAGTATAATTATACATTTATCGTGACATCAAATATTTAGGAAGAATGGCGTCAGCGTCCGTCACTGGGGATTCTTCTAAATTAAAAAATTAAATAAAAGATTATTAGAGACGGACGTTTAACGAGACGGAAACGCGTTTCACGAGCCGCCGGAACAGGTAAGGACCTTCATCAGCAAACCCTGGATTCGTCTCGAATCCCCAGAGTCCTGCACCGGTTACCAGCCAAAAATATAGAACACGGAATTTGTTCTGTGCGTTGGAATTGGAAACGATTATTTTTTTCTATACGTGGCCATATTGGTGTAAATACACGCAGTTTGTTCTACTTCCTGCTAATTTAAATACATGAAGGGATTTAACAAAGTACAGGAGGGACGTTTATTTCAAAGAAGGAGGAGAAAAGTTACAACAAGAGACCAGAATCTAACACTAGAGAGTCAGAGACTGAGATGGGATGGAAGGAAGTTTTACTTTACTGAGAGGGTGGTAGATGAGTGGAACAGCCTCCCAGCAGAGGGTTCTGTGTCCCAACACCCACCTTTTCTCTCTACATCCCCAACATATAAAAGTGACGTGTGTCCGTGATCTGTGCCGGCAGAATGTCTAGGGGGTTACCGGCATCTATATGGCTGTATACAGCTGGCTTTACCCCTCCCCACCCGGTGCGGATTCCGGCGGAGGGGGTAAACGTCGGGATTGTTTTGTTCATGTGTCGGTTTTCTGTTGTTGCCGATGTATCCGGCGAGCTCCGGACACACCCCGCGGGGAAATGCGGCGTTTCAATGTCAACATAACCAGCTACAGAGAGCAAACACGAGCCGTCGGAGCGCTTAAAGGGGAACCATCACTAAATATAAAAAATATATACTTTTATAGAACCCTCGTCACGGAATAAAAAGCTGCTCCTTCATACAACATATACTGCAGCCAAAAATAAAAACCGCCCGCGATGTTCCCCGTCTGTTTCATCCTCACCAAATTATTAGTTTATCAGGAATTTTAGGGTTTTTTGGGGTGGTCTTGGGAGCTGCAATGGGTGTCCACTTCCTGCAAAGACGTGACAGCGGGGCAATAAAACAGGGTTATTTCACAAAAACCTGGGACAGTTGGTGGGTATACATGAATACCGAGTGTTTAAACAAGTTTCCTGGGGGCTAGCTCCTCCCATATGCATGGGTAGCCCCACCCCCCTTATTGCAGACACACCCCTTCTCGTATCCTATAAAAAGCAAGAATGAGAGAGATCGATGTGGTGTGGGGGGGGGCACTTTGGAAAGATTCACCTGTCTCGATTTAGCTGGACTTTCTCATGGAGATATCTATAGCAGACTCGATATCATATCATATATCATATATCCCGTATATATATATATATCATGTATCATATATCCCGTATATATATCATATATCGTATATCCCGTATATATGATATATATTATATCTCCCGTATATATCTCATATATCACGTATCCCGTATATATTTCATATATCGTATATCCCGTATAGATATCATATATCGTATATCCCGTGTATATATATATATACCGTATTTATTGTTCACCTTCCTGTATAGGAAGGCTGCAGTTCATTAAGGCCTACAGACGCCGTAACTACATTACAATCTCTATGGATGGCAAATGTGTTTCTTCCAATCAAAACCATAACTTATTACCCTGTCCCTTTCACGCCGTTACAGCCTCGACTTTTAAGTTTTAAACTAAAAAAGGAGGTTTCACTTTCTCCGACTGTCTCAATTGAGATCGGCCTCTCCTGACAACGGTTGCTATGGATTAGATCCGTACAAAGAATAGGCCCGACGTTAAGCCGGTGGGTGGGGGTGGGGGTGGGGGGCGTTTGTTTGCACATAAAAAATGTCAACTTGGCTTTGCCAAACTCTGCTGGGGTGGAAAAAGCAACGTTTTCTGCACACGGTTATGGCTGATGCCTCAACGGGACCATAAAGAGATTTCACACAAAATGACCCACCGGACGTTTCCCAATCTTTCGAGCACCAACATTCCCTCTAATCTCTAAATCAAAACACTACGGCCAATCAGAGATGAGGAGAAAAGATTTTCTCGGCACGCTAAGTCAAAACATTGCAGCCAATCAGAGAGGAGACGTAATGGTTCCCTTGCCCTGCTCGCTTAATTAAAACCCCACAGCCAATCGGAGATGAGGATTTTCCTTCTGAATCAACACACTGCAGCCAATCAGAAATAGTCATGGCTGACTTTGGTTCCTGGTCGTTTCTGGATTGATATAAGGGGTGGTGTTCCTCTGGAGCAAAGTAGCGATGGAGTCACGGTGATTAAGGGCCCCTTGTTGGCCCCTTGACAGACGTTATTAAGCAAATGAAGCCACCAGAGGCCAAAAGCAAACATTACATTAGTCACCAAGTTTCCTTATTAAACTGCCAGCTTTCCTGACCAGAGCGGCCGCATCCGCCCGTCGGGTAAAACCTTTTTAATGGGGGGCATTATAACCCCCGTCCGCATGAAAGGGGTTCTGTATGATATATGATATATGATATATGATATATGTTTAATATGTCATGCTGGCGGATACCTGTGGGGATGTGGATACATTCAGGGTGTTTTACAGCAGGGACCTTAAAATGTCCCTTTAAATCCTTCATATATATATATATATATATATATATACAGTATATATAGAATATATAACGGGGTAACCAGGAGGCAGATCCCCAGATATATGAGATATATATATATATATAATGCTCAATCAGCATCATAGGAGTTGTTGTTAAACAACAGCTGGCGACCTCCCCCATTGGCTGATCTACCCTATTTACATCACAGTGGAAATACAATCTGCCCCCAGGGGGGTATAAGCGCTGCGTGTTAGAGGGTGGAGGCTCCTTGTCTGGTTTCTGGGTGGCGGCGCAGGGTGTCGGCCGGCACAAACAACGCAAAACCAGAGAAACCCCCAAATGCGATATTACCCCCCCCCCCATACATCCAGGATCCGGGGGCTGCCATCGCCAGATCCTGCCTGCCCGGCACTTTACTTTTATCTTATTCTGACGATTACTTTGTAACTTAAAATGCAAATATTTCATAAAAAAAAAAATCAGACCAAAATAAACAAAATCACTAAATTTCATGCATCTATTGGCCAATGACATTCAGCTACATAATAATATCCAAAAATGTATTAAAATAAAAAGACTATAATTGGGTTCCTTTATGAATGTTTTTGGATGTTTTAAGAACGCAGAGTCCGGATCGATTCCCGCGGCGGTGATAACATGAAACCGCTCCCAAGTGCGTCGGGCTTTGAAAATTAGATTGTGAGCTTTGTGGACAAGGTGTCAGCGCGTGTCTACTAAGTGCAGCTGGTCCTTGGTTATGCTTTCTGCGTAGGAGTGCAGGTAGTAGGGAGGAGAAGCACCTTGTGCGTAGATGATACATTTACTATGATAATTTACAATATTCTTCTTATATTAATTAAATTTATATTAATCTCAGTAATATTACAAGTATGAGGGGGATAATAAAAATAATAATAATAATGATATAATAATAATATAATAAATCCCCCTTCGACTTGAAGTGGCAGAATAAGTCATCGAGGGTGCAAATCGCTCGTTGTGGGTCCTCAGGGGCCAGAATCACCAAAAACATACAAAATTAAAGAAAAAAAATGAACAATTTTCCCAAAGATTGTCTTCTTACCTGTAAGATCTCTCCAGCGGCACCACCACAGCCCTGCCTGCGTCCACAGAGCTTCCCAGATCTGTAAGGTGAGATCGGAGTGAGCTGCACTGATCCTCCTACCTGCCCCGACCGACACACCCCACCCCACCCCACCCCTTCCCTCCGGGGCATACGTCGACGGGGAAGACAGGTGGACCATTCCAGTAAATCAGTAATTTCGCTCTCCTCGCCCCTTACAATGCCCCGTTCTTTGTACAAAGGTTGCATTTTTTGCCCAAGTTATGCACTAAATGGTGACTTAGCGCTGCAAAACTTTTACCAGGAAAGGAATGTGTTTAACCCTTCCCGTGCTGTCTTTTCCTGGTCACGTGTGGCCACCGCCAACTCAAGAATACAATATATATTTATACATCTTATATATATATACAGTATACATATATACATTATCGTCATGAGTTTGGTAGGATTGCAGCCGCCATAAAGTCCAAACCTGCCCCACGAAGGTCCTTCCACCTCTTCTCATGCAGCCGTTTTCTCACCAACGTCTACCGTATGTGACAAAAAATAAAACCGTACATTTTTCACACACCCTCTGCAATTTTGCTTCGGATTTCCTATAACGGGGTCCATTTTATTTATTCTCTGAGGAAGAATAAAAACCCTCCTTTACACAAACCCTTTATTTTAATGTTTTGGGCTGGTGAGCAAGAAAAAGGGGCTTCTAAAGGTGTTTTGCTGTCATTCATACATCTGCCGGGAGGGAGGTTTGGATACTTTTTTCTACTTTTCCACATCATTATTTTTTACTTTTCTTTATCAGAGAAAAGTTCAACGTGACTCTTGTAGAGCCCAGGGAATGCCTTTTATACATATAGCAGGAACCTATGATGTCATCACAATGACATCACAGGCCCCTTTTTATTATTTACGTATTTATTTTTAAATTTCCTTTAATCTTTTTATTTCTTTTTTCATTATTTTGAAGAGGCAAAATCTCATTGGCTCCCCATCAGGTTGCGATCACTAACGGGGGGCATCATCTTCGAAAGCTTATTCTGCATTAAGCGTGGACCCTCGGCTGGACC
The DNA here is from genome assembly GCA_023333645.1 of Sceloporus occidentalis. NCBI lineage: Eukaryota > Metazoa > Chordata > Lepidosauria > Squamata > Phrynosomatidae > Sceloporus > Sceloporus occidentalis. The sequence goes on from JALMGF010000178.1 coordinate 103,885, forward strand.
CTCGGAGAAGAACTTCTTTCTCCATGTCTCACTTGTGGCGCAGGATCAGGCCTCCTGATGACCAATAGAACATTAGATCTATTGACTAGAGTTACCAGTCAAACGTATAGATCATGAGTATAGCCAAATGTATAGTTCAAAGTGTTCTAGATATATTCTCAGTTCCTTCGCGTACAGAAGGCATGAAGGATCCGAAAAATGAAACTTGTCGTGAAATTGCAGACTAAAAGCTCATTCCGGCCAATCACGGGACAGTAAAAAAAAACAAAAAAACCCCCCCAGCCCCATTAAATGATATGCCTCTGAAATAGCCGTAACAGAGGGGTATTTATTACCACATTTACAGTCACTCGTAGGGACGGCTTCTTATCTAAACATGTACATCAAATGATGTCATGTGACCATCTTGGTTGCTACATATTGATGGCTTGTAAAATACGTAAGATTTATGAAAATGTGGAATTATTTTTTATTATAATTTTAAAAAGCGACCAATAAAAGTATTGTCTGGAGATCATATATTAAATATACTTCATATACTGGAGCCAGTCTCAAACACCAACATTAAGATTAATTGATGAATATTTAAATTTATGAGCAATTATATATATATATATATTTTTTTTTTTTTAATTCACAAAATAGAGCTTTTTTCATCCTTCTCGGAACATAATTCACTTGGTTTTACCAAGACGCTGGCATCCTGCCAGAAACGGAATTAGTGAAGCCATGTTAAGGAGAAAGTAAATGGAGTGCTGTCAGAATACGTGAAAGTATTAACATTTTTTATATGTACGGGTGATCAATTGAGCTTCCTTGTTTTTTTTGGTTTCTAGTTCTAGTTTTACTAATACGCCGGCATCCTGCCAGAAACTGAATAGTTCTCAATTAGTAAAACCACATTAAGGAGAAAGAAAATGGAGCACTGTCAGAACACTTGAAAATATGAACATTTTTTATATAGGTGTTCAATTGAGCTTCCTTGGTTTTTGTTTTTTTTTACAAATGTATTAGAACTGACATCCCTGCACCCCATGGAAAGGCTTAGGAGAAGTTATTTATCAATGAATCAATTTGTTTTGGGGGCCGCAGCAACATCTTTGAGTTTAGACAGACAGTCGAATCAAACACCATCCATTTCCAACCACTTATTCACACCAATTAAGGTTGGGGCTGAATTGAGCCCCATGGCCTCTGAGTGACGCCCGTAAGCCTCACTTCAGAATGAATTGCGAAATAAGAAAAGGGTTGAATAAGGCATGATCTCATTCCAATGATTTTATGTTACTGAGAGAGAGAGAGTAGTAGGTAAGTGGAACAGCCTCCCGGCAGAAGTGGTTAATAGAGTGAGGGATAGGCATATGGCTCCCGTAAATCAATTTTATTATAAAGAAATAGCTATATACATTTTCTATACAGTGAGAATCCACTGCGGTTTAATATCACTTAAAATTCTAAAATAAATACTGAAATATATAATTTTTTTACTTAAATATAGATTTTAATAAATTGTTTGTATTGTATTATGTTAAAAAAATTAACTCCGTCCCACAAATGACCCCCCTCGATCTGCACAATAGAAATGGCCCTATGGATTGGGGGGTGTAGTTGGCCCACCTCCAGCACTCGCCTTCTTAGTTAAGAATTTAGCTAAGAATTCCAGGGATTTTGGGTGCAAAGAGGGACTGGCCAACCTAACTAGGGACACATGGAAGGTATGATATATGGTGGCTGTAAATAAGTTCTTCTGGGCAGGCCCCTCTTTACCTCTTGTATCTGGAAGTCGAATTGTTATGTTACATACTGTTTGTTATGCCCATTGTACAGCGCCACGGAATATGACGGCGCTATAAATAAATAATAGGTGTTGGCGCAGCATACAGGGAGTGTTTTCATTCCTGTGTTGAGTATATTTTTGGTCACTCTAGTGTTTAATCCTCGCATACCATTAGGTGTGCCTGCGCACGGCACCAGCCCCACACTCGCCGGAGCCCGAGGGGTAGGAAAGCCTCGTACATACGGGTTAGGAAACACGCTAAGCATTCACACCCGCGTCAGACTGCCGCGTGACGGCGTTAATGATTGTTTATCCTCCCCCAGGGTCTTCATCCAAAGAATAAAACATAAAAATGTTTCCAATGTATATAAATAGCTTAAGCATACATCCCAAGTGTCCTGCTTTCCACAGGACAGCCCCGATGTTCGGGAACTGTCCGACTCTCCTGATCATTGGCGGTGGGGATCACAGGCTGGTCTAATCTCCCGCAGTCCTTAGTCTCGTATTAGATTCAGGAGCCGTATGTCTATCCCATGCATGTTTAATACCCTCACTGTATTACCCTCTACCACTTCTGCTGGGAGTGTGATCCACGTACCCACCTTTAAGATCTCACAATTTAAGGACAGTTATTTTTTTTTTTGAGCGTTTCCCAGTATAATTTAGATTTACGGAGTTTAATTAACGGCAGGGGAAGGATGATTGAGCCAACAGTTATCCACTGAGGTCACGAGAGGCTCTATTTGCTATGTATTAACAAAACTACAGTCTACTTCCAATGGACCTTTAAACCTCTCTGTGTTTCGCTGACTCCTATACCGTGAGAAGGGAACCCGCTACTCCTCAAGCCGTGTTTACACGCGTGTAGGATAAGGGTAATATGTATTAAATATGAATGACTGGTCTATAAATCAATCAATAGAAAGTAATGTAAAACCTGCCCATCCCATCATCGTGATAAATGTACGCGACGAACGGTAGCCCAACTTATTTGCCTACGGAGCGGCTGTAATTGTGTATTTTACAGCTCCCATCATCCCAAGTCTCTCTCCTCTTATTGAAACCTAAATGGAAGGGGATGGTGGCATTTGGGTCTTATAGAGGGACTGACCCTGCTGAACAGGGTCGCTGGGTTGGTACATCATGTATCGGCTATTCTTGACACCCAGGTGCAGTTTGTAAAAGGACGTGAAGCAGGATGCCAGCAATTACTGGGTTAATCCTAGCAGTAAAATGATATTTTAAGACGTTTTATTCTAAGCCCTTGGGCTTTTCTATCAACCTCCTGTGTCTCTCGTTCACAAAGAACACGGAAGATAAAAATGTGAATTCCAGGTGAATTTTAGTAAAAAAAAAAAAAATTTTTCGACAGATGTCATTTTTAGCGGTCTGGCCGGCAAAACTGTATTCCTCAAAATTTGGAAACCCCGTCGGCCGTTCTCTTAAAGACTCAGCGTGTGGGAGAGGCCTTGAATGAAGTATTTAAATAATAATAAACTGTTTGGGGAAATGAATGGCTGCGGCAGAAGTAAGGGGGGAAGGGAGACGCTTCATTTCAGGGTGCCTGTGAGGATCAAACTTATTCGAAACCTGCTGGACACCTTCGTTGCTCATCAATAGCCTCTCGACATCGAGTCCTCCGCCCCGCGGTGGGGTGGGAGATGCAGTCTGGGGGGGCTATTGCTTCAGGGAGGGTAGATTTCCCAAACACTCACGCCTTGGTAGGAGTCACAAACGTGGCGGTGAAGATCTTGAAATTTCTCCACAGAGCGCACAAAACACCTAAAGTATATATCGGTGCCGTGGGTGGCGGAAGTCCCAAGGGGTCCCGGCTCCGTCCAATCTCGACCCTTCGTACAATTTACCCATTTTGGGCCACTCTGCAGGTTTTATTTCCGTGAAAGAAAAAAAAATCTTTTTTTGGCAACAGGATACAAAAAAAAGTTTTATCTTGGTGGATCCTCCCAACGGCCCCAAGGACGGAAAATGGCGGTCATGGCTTCGCCGTATCTTGAATGGAATCTCATTTACAAAACGAACTGCAGACCAAAGGCTTCTTCACCCCACCGAAGGGCCAACACCCGGCTCTGACTCCATTGCCCACCCCACCTCTCCTTCTCTTTGACCGGCTAGGTCTACCTCGGGCTGGCTGTAGGGGGATGGGCTCCATCTCTACTTGGCCTTGTTTTGGCTGCAAGCTGGAGACGCTATCGACGATCTGAGAGAAACCTCCCGGCATTGTGCCGTCACCACGATTTATCCTCACATCAAGAAATTAAAGTGTAAAAAATGCACGGGAGATAATGAAACTATTTAGTTTAGTAAACTTACACAATTCTGGCCTCTGTATATATAAGGAAATTCAAACATACGCCATGGACAAAATTATTGGGACGCCTGGCCGTTACAGCAACAGGCACTTTGATGACATCACATTCTAGATACATAGACATTAATATGAAGTCGGTCCCCCCTTTGCAGATATAACGGCTTCCGCTCTTCTGGGAAGGATTTCCACGAGATTTTGGGGAGTTTCTGTGGGATTTTTGCCCGTTCATCCAGTAGAGCGTCTGTGAGGTCAGACGCTGATGTTGGACGAGACGCCCGGCTCGCAATCTCCGTTCCGGTTCATCCCAAAGGTGTTGGATGGGGTTGAGGTCGGGGCTCTGTGCGGCCGGCAAAGTTCTTCTCACCAAACTCATCCAGCCCGTGTCTTTCTGGAGCTCGCTTTGTGCTGAAGATTAACATTATCCTTCACCGGACGTAAGGGGCCCAAACCCTGATTCCAATAATGAAGAAGTGCGTCCAAATACTTCTCTCAACGGGCAACTTCCAGCCTGGGACACAAGCCCAGCTAAATGGCCCAAAACTGCATGTTGTGGATAACATGGCCACAAAGACCCCTGGAGTATCTACTAATGGCCTCAAAATTTTCCAATCACCCCCAAGGGGCAAATGGCGCCCTTTACCCTACTCAGCGACCCCCCAACCCTCAGCTTCCTACTCCAAGACTTCTAATAGTCTTCATCACGGGGACCCTGGTCTTCGTTCTTAAAGCTTCTCTAATCTATGAGACTGAAGAACACCCATAGCTGTATATATCTCTTCACAGAGGGCACTGTGGCTGGCTGAGAGTAATGGGGGTTCAGACTATAATCTACTCGATTATACAGGATTTGCCTCAAAATATTAAAAATGTAAACCTCATTTTTCCCCAATATCAGCTTTAAAAAGTTGGGTTTAAGGCCCCGGCGGGAGGAACGTTGGCTGTTACACCGCCCGCGGGGCGAAGGTGCGGACAAAAGCAAGTAATACGAGGATTTTTTATATGTTTACTGCGGCAAGAAACAGGTGACGGGAAACTGGAAATTCCACTTTGGTGCATGAAGAGTTTGTTCACTTCCCACACGGCTGATCCTTCCCTTCAAACATGTTAAAGACACACATAGAATAAACACGTAATCTACATACAGACCGATATGTCAACATTCCAGCCCTTTGACTGCTAGTTCATGAAACATGTACATTATATAACATATATATGTATGTATCTCTCAACAGTCCTGTTTCTTTCAGGACAGTCCCAATTTTCAGGCACTATGCCTCCTTTGCAGGGAGCGGTGCAGAGTGACATTGTAGCTCCTCGGTGGCCACCTTGACTAGGTGTGCACCGCAAGGTGGCTCGTTGAGTACGGTGAGTGGTCATCCTGCCCCAAACAAGCCCCCAACTGGCTGTGACCATGTCCATCCCTGCCACTAACCTCACCCCCAACATAGGTTCCCAGATTTAGGCACCAGAAATGGGGGGCATGGGAGAAAGAGGAGCGTGGGGGGAGACTCGTAAAGCCACAGAAGAAACCCGATACGTTCCCAGCTCTGGTTATCATCGCCATGACATCACGGTTATCGTGTTCATTGATAACAAAACCCATTAGAACTTTATGAATGTTTGCAGTTGATATGATGTCATCGGCACTTAACTCATTACGCTTTTAGGGAATTTACTGCAAAAACTGCAAAGGGTGTGAAGCCTCGCTTATCGAAGATTCGTGTAAATTCATGACTGGCTTTCGAAAATATCAAATAAAATGCAAAGTGAAAACACAATCGAAAAATATGTTCTGAGAAATCAAAGCACGAGGAGGAAGGGAAAGCGCGCGCGATCAAACGGCGATCAACTGCCCAGAGAAAGATGAACCCGACCCAGAGACCCCGGGAAGCGGTCTACAATTCAATGGCGTCAGGAACCCGAGTGAGGAGCGCAGTGATCAGACATCACTCAGTAGACCGGTTAGTGAGCTCTGATTCCAGAGCCACCAGGCAAGCCTGGGGGGTCCCAGCTACACTAATTACTAGACTTCTGCAATAGCATTCGTCCAAATTGGTCCAAATGTTAACTTTAAGTAAATTTTGTTAATTTGTACGAAAATGAGGAGGGACCCCAGCAGAAAAAAACAAAGGTAAGAGCTCAGAATTCTGTTTTCCGCTGCCCGCTGCGTTATCCAACCTCCATGTCTTCGTTCTTTGTTCTTCTCCGGTGACCCCCCGCGGTACCCGGCCTCCAGGAGCATTTTCACATCAAGTGACAATCACCCCCCCCCCAGATTGAGGGAAAAGGCTGTAACCATGGGGCATGCTGAGTGTCCGCTCCGAGGCGCAAGTGCTTCAGGAGGCGAGAATAACGCAGACGGATCCGTGGAGAAAAATAAACCCTCACTAGAGAAGATTATATGTTTCTTTTTTCTCCGGGCAGAAGATTGATGTTTAGCCACACCCACTCAATGCCCACTTCCCACCCACTCCTTGCCCACTATCCCCCCACTCCTCACCCACTATCCTCCTACTCCTTGCCCACTATCCCCCACTCCCCCCCACTGTCTCCCCACTCCTTGCCCACTATCCCCCCACTCCTCACCCACTCTCCCCCACTCCCCCCCCACTGTCTCCCCACTCCTTACCCACTCCATGCCCACTTCTCACCCACTCCTTGCCCACTATCCTCCTACTCCTCACCCACTCCCCCCCACTCCTTGCCCACTATCCTCGCACTCCTCACCCACTCCTCACCCTCTATCCCCTCACTATGCTCGCCTTTCTAGTGAGAGACATTTCCTATTTCGACACCTTAACACCCCCTCTACAAACTGTAACTAATACAGAAGGAACAAGCCTCGTAATAAAAGAACTGGCACTACATGGCACCGACAATAAAATGCACGTAAACCTCGTTTATGAATCGTGCCCTCTGCTTGAACACAGATGTGTTGGGGGTCAAAGGAATGGGGCGTTCCGGAAAAATCATGCTTTATGCTGAACAAGTATTTCTAGTTGCCGGCAGCCACGCTGGATTCCGGGCTGTGCCCAGCAATATCCCCTATGCTTCCGACGGAGGTTTATATAATGATTATAAACTGTAAAGAGAGAGATTTTGGTAAATAAAGTAAATTTTTGTGTTTAGCAGAGAAATATTTCATGTTCTCGCAAGAACAGATTAGAAAGATGCGCCATCAACCAATACAAATGTTAGCTGAAGTAATAGTCTAACGAAGATGCTGTTCAACTCCTAAAAATCCCAATGCAGAATATAGAATTGGGGGGCCCTGCCCTGTCAGGGGCAACGCATGAGAGGGGCTCGGGAGTAACCATTTAGGACTTAAAGGTAAGCAGCGAATGCAACAAAGCATCAGAAAAAGTGCTGCGGGGTGCTGGGGTGTATGGTCAGTGGCATAAATAGCAGGAACAGGGAGGGGGTTCGGCAACTTAACAGATCTCTGCTCAGACCTCACTATTGGGGGCAGCTCTGGAGTCCCCCCTCTCCAGGAGGATACATTGGGGAGAGTTCAGAGGAGAATGGTTTGTGGGATAAAAATGACCTGGAAAGACCGAGGATCTTAATAGGTCCGGCCATAAACTAGAGGATCAGAGGCTTAGATAGAATGTAAGGAAGTTTTACTTTACTGAGAGAGTGGACTCCCAGCAGAAGTGGTAGAGGCTAATACAATGAGGGGATTTGAATATGCATGTGATCTGCATATCGCTATCCTCGCAAATATTTCTACATGTCAGATTATAGATGGAACGGATACTTGGGGAGTTGATAGATTTTACACAATGGTTTTCCAGGTGAAACGCGAGAATTATGGGGCTTAAAGACATTCCTGCCGGGGGAGTAAAATTACACAAATACGGCCCCTTCTCAATTACCCCGTCACGATACACACCCGGTATATTTAACCCTCCGCATCTAACGGGTGCCGTTACTACAACTTTGAGATCCAGCTTTTCCAGTTTCCCATCATTGGAATTCTAATTACTGAAATAATGATTCTGCTGAGAGGCAGGAAATGGTTAATCATAACCTTTGTCACATATTATTCGTTGGATCAATAGATTACCTCCCTCTGAAAAGAATTAACTTCATTAATATTGTTTACCCGGCCCGGACAATCCAGTTTAACCAGTTCAAACAATCCGTCGTAAATCACGGTGGAATTAACAATGGTTATTTGCTAAACAAAACCTGGGGGGTTTCTATTCAAACACTGATTTGGGGGGAAAAATCCTGTCTGAAGGTCTGTAGGAACAGATCTCAGACTCCCACCACAGGATCACCAGGGATAAAAGAAAGAAAAAGGAGGGATAAAAGGAAGAGAGAAGGAGAAGAGAGGAGGAGAAAGGGAAGCGAGAAAAGGAGAAAGGGAAGCGAGAAGGAGAAAGGGAAGCGAGAAGGAGAAAGGGAAAGGGAAGCGAGAAGGAGAAAGGGAAGCGAGAAGGATAAAAGGAAGCGAGAGAAGGAGAAAGGGAAGAGAGAGAGATAAAAGGAAGGGAGAAGGATAAAGGGAAGAGAGGGAGTTTTACAAGTTTTTATGTGAATGAAAGTTTGTATGCTAGGGCAAGTAAGCGAGTGTGAGGCGAGTTTATGCTAGCATGTTTGTGTGTAAGGGTAAGCGTGAATGTGTGTGTACAGGCTGACTCAGGTGTGCGTATCTGGACAGTCTATCCATTACTATTTCTGTTTCGGGTATTTGTAAAGGGAATAGAACGATTCATTCTAATACATGTTTAACCTAGGGAAACGATCGATTTTTTAAAATAACGCTAATAAGTTTCTTTCCAAAAAGTCCAAAAAGTGAAAAAACAAGCATTATTTAAACAATTTTCTCTTCTTATTTAGTATTTTAATAAACACATCCCTCCAGCCTGAGCTCTCAGCTTTTGCATTTTGAAATAGGGTATCAAACATGAGATCCAGCTCAGTGCTCTTTTTAGCGTCATTTCCACACTGACGATTATTTCAAATGTAACCATTTAACTACTGATTCATTTTAACCTTTTTTTTTTTGTTTTAAAGTATAGAACATCCATGAAAGTGGACTATTTACTAAACTTGCAAGAAATAGCAAAAGGTAAAAAAAAAAAAAAGAGAATCTTTAGAAATTATATGAAACATACAATCTAAGAGCGCCCTCTAGTGGCTCCTCAATGCAATTTCAGGTCTTAATGGTGAAGTTTTTTAAAAATTAAATTTAACTTTTTGTAGATGCAACACATCTGTATCTTGTTAGGCTGGTTTATTAAGATGTTATATTATTTGAACCTAGTAGATGAAAATATACTACATATCTTAACTGGGAAAAAATAGAACACACAAGATTTAAAAGCACTCTATCCATTTAAGAAAAATTAATTCATATGGGAAGCTGTTTTTGTGTTGATTTAGATTACATGTGATTGGATGCAACTTTTCTCATCAATTTCAATAGATGCGCTACAGCGGAAGTGTACTGGGGAGGAAGGGGTCTCACTTTCCAACGTCAATAACTAAAGAAATTCAAAGAGCTTTGCATGTATTAAAATCAGTGGACGGCCTCTTTAAGGTGTAAGACCATAAACTAATCTAAACTAAATTTAACTAATCTCCAGCATTATATTCAATTAGGATAATTACGTTTGAGAAGGGCTGTTTTCTACAGTGAGAAAGTAAATTTATAACGCTTTAAAAAATACTACATGAAAGAATACAAAGCGGGTATGCGGTCAGTGGCGAAACAGCAGTAGGGCAAATCGAGCAAGGTGCTCAGTATTTATATATTTTGTATATTTGATATATTGTATATTTTATACATTTTGTATATTTTATATATTTTGTATTCATGCTGTGCCCTGGTTGTGTTGCGTGGAGTGGGTGCTCCCTTGCAGCGGGGGTATTTATAGAGAAACAGACCGATTCCACGGAGGGTCTATGATCAGTGATGGTACATTGGTCTTCATGTTTCCTATCATGCGATGGGATCAGCCAGTAAAAAGCTCCTTTTGTAGTCACATGTTACTATTAGTAAGAGCGGGAGCATTATGTGGATTATGCCATTACCCAATATCTATGGGTCACACACACACACACACACCAGGGGCCCCTTGTAACAACAAAGCCCCACAGCCCTACCTGGCCATGATCCACCCCTGGATGGGGTATGGATGTATTTTCTTTGGTCTCCGACTAAATGTGGCAATTCATACAGATACAATATATTATTTCTACAAAGCCTTCTTCTCCTACTATAATTCCTAGTAAAAGTCTTTTAAATACAAACCTGAGCCTCCTGTCGGGAGCTTTACATGCAAATCGTTAGAGGTGCTGTTCCACTTAGACGGCCTCTCTAGCACGTTAAGGAAATCTAGCTGCCATTCTGTTATTTCCTCGGAACGTTCACAAACAAAGCATACACTTTCAAATACAGGTCATTAGATTGCGTCGTCCGACCTCCTACCCGCAGGGCAGTGATTGTTTCACTGGAAACACCAAACAATTTAACTCTTAAGTCCAAACCATGATAACCGGGGTCTCCAAAAAGATGGCGTAGATCACGTCGATGCCTAGCTCACTGGGCTCGAAGCTACCTTGGCCTCTTTAATGCTTTTTTTGTTACTGCGACCCATACGGATTCCTTTCTAGTATTAGAGTCTTCTTTCTCCATAAATTTTAGATAATAAAAAAAGCGAGCGCTACGCTAAAAAACATCATTTTTTACATAAAAAAAAAAAAAAAAACCCTGAAAAAATTCGAACATGCATCGATTTAAAAGAAACATCTTTCTTTTGTAGATTCGGAAAGGATCCATGGCGCTCTTACCTTTGCCGTACGCGCTCCCTCCGCATCCGGAGCTTACACACCGCATACGCGTTCCCCATGGTTCGGATATCGCAGGCCGAAGGGACATGGAAGGGGCAGCGAGAGGAGCAAGGAATAGCTACAAACACACAATGTGCCCGGAGGCATTGATACATCTCTTACATTATTAAAGCCTCCGTCAAAAGTAAACAAAACAATGAATAAGAACGTCAAGGCAGTCAAAGCACAAGGCAACCGCGGCCGGCCACAAGGGATGCCGCGAAAGACGCGACACTGAGTACAGAGAGGGCTTGTCGATAGGTTCACTTCTAAGTATACATTACATTATACATCAAGACCTCTCGTTACAATGAAATAACTTGTTGACCAATCAGCTAACATCCTAGAGTGACGTATGGGTCAAATTGGTTACCTCTTTGAAGAAGAAGCAAGCAATTGCGTGACTGGTGCCACAAGCCCCTCTTTTCTAGGAGGTCAGAATGTTTGCTGGCTATGAGGGGATCGCAGGGTTCTACAGCCCTAAAAGCCCCGATAATGTGTATAGAAACAGCAGCAAATTAGATTGTAAAAAAGTTCCCCTCCTTTATCCATCCATTGAAGCCGTAGGGGTAGAAGGCAAATCCGGGCTTGGAGGTCCTTGCTCACTGGGCCTAGAGGGAGGCATGTATTGGGGAAAAAAACCAGGGCCAAATGTCATACAGCCATTAATGCGATGAAAATATCTTTGTAGTCCCAAAAAACAAAACAAAAAAACAAACAAATTCACCCTCATTTTAGCCCCCCCTGCTTATTAAGACTCTCAATCACACTGGCCACACACACACACTCCAAGCACACGTATCACTGAGCCGAACACACACACTGACACACACCGACACATCCCATCTCAGCCACACACACACCATATCACAGCATGAGAATAACGGCCCAAGAGGTGTATCGTGCATCCCCCAACTCCATGCTTTTTATAAAGCCCAGCGTATGTTAAAACGAATCAGACGAGCAATGCATTTCTGTTCAACATGCTTATCACTAGTGGCAAAAGTTTGAAAGGTTCTTACCCTTTCCTCGTTAGACACATAGGTTACAAAGAGAAGATGCCCTATTTTATACAAATGTTCTACATCAGCTGTTTTATCGGCCCGATGATTAAATGCAGTAAAGGTGCCAAAGATACGGCCAATTATTAATTGCCATGTGATGGAAGTTTCGCACTCCAGCATTTACATAAACAAACACACACAAACACGCTCTACTCCCTATCTCAGTAGTTCGGAGCATCCCTGTGATCCAGACTCCCAGGACACGTTACTTTGTCCGATCTTCTGGCCACGTCGAAGAGGCTCCGAGGTCGGAATGCCTACGGAAAATTATCTCGGAAGGGCATCAACTGCAACGTAGAGGTAAATAGAAGAAGGGAAGGAAACTAGACTTGGCTGCATAGGGTGGCAGAAAAAGAATAGACTTGATGGAGGCTCAAGCCGCTGCCACACATGGACCGCACACACTTACTGCTCTTTTATGCTCACGCGTCTAGAAGATCGGTACTAAAACAGTCAATGGAAGACGCAACGAGCACGTCAAGATTTAGAGAATTTATTTGTTAAAATCTGAGACCAAAAAAGTCATTTAACAGATGTACAGGAAAAACGAGGAGAAATAAAATAAGATCCCATGCCCACCCTAAATCCTTCGTTTCCAGGCATTAATATGCAGTGAGGACGCACCCCAGCGCAAGACACCATTACTAAACCTTAAGAGAGCCAGAGAGATCCGAGCCACAGAGTATTTACTTACCCCTGTGACGTATAAAGAATTAAAACGCACCCTTTCACGCGGCATCAAATATAAATAACGGTGGCGGTTGATGAGTTAACGCCATAAAATTATGTTTTAGGAGGAAAGTAAGAATAAACAAATTCATGTTATTTAAGAGAAATTACCCTGACCATATATATATATATATATATATATATTCTAACCTGAATTAAACTCTGGATTTGGAAATAGAATTCAGAATTTGGATTTTCCTCCTTAATCTAACATCGGATAAGCGCACATCCTCTCCACCTTCAGCTCGTGTGTGTGAGGGCTGGGGACGCGCCAAGCTGGGGCATCGCTACACTCTGGTGCAAAGACCATTTTCCATAGGCACAAAATTGGATTACACCATTATGTATGTATTTACAAATATATATACTGCTGTTCACAAGTTTGGGGTCACTTGAAATTGAGAGAGAGAGAGAGAGAGAGAGGAAAAAAAAAAAGAAAAAAAAAGAAAAGAAAAAAAAAAGCAACTTTTGTCCATAAAAACAAGAAATGGATCAGAAATCCAGCACAGATGGGGTTAATGCTGTAAATGACTAATGACAGATGATTTTGTTATGGAATCTCTTCCTAGGCGTACAGAGACCCTTTATCACTCCCGTGTTCAAATAGCACTTTTATCACTCCCATCACTCCTGTGTCCCAATGGCCCTTTATCACTCCCATCACTCCTGTGTCCCAATGGCCCTTTATCACTCCCATCACTCCTGTGTTCCAATGGCACGCTGTGTTCGCCGATCCAAGTTTAAAAGGCTAATTGATCTTTAGAACCCCCTTTTGCAATTATGTTACAGCCAGAAAGACCCATGAAAACAGCTCAGCGACCCCAAACTTTTGAATGGTAGCACATGATTAATACAATCGGGATATAGGGTGTTTCTACAGAGCCCTTTGTCCTGTGTCTGTATGGATAGGGGATCACTCACACTTACGGAACCAGCGCCTCAATCAAGTATCTCACTCTCATACAGACGTCGAAGTGTGAAAGCAGACAAAAGAAAGTATTAAAAAAATGTTTCTGTAAGAATGTTTAACACATCCTCCATTTTTATTAAACAATTAGCAAATCTAGAATTCTAGGAAATAAGAATCGCTGAAAGATTCTAAAGCCAGTCCCTCCCGCGCTGTGGAAAAGGCATCGTCAGAAAATATTTTTTTGGTGATAAACATTAACTTTTTTTTTTACCTTTGTCTGCCACGTATGAAAATACTCCCAGTTTCACAATTTGGAACACAATTCTCTGCCTGGTTCAATTACCTCTACATTACCAGCAAACAACAAAAACACTGGAAATGCACCGTTCAAACTATTTTTTATAAATATGAAGTGTCTATAATAATGCAATTTTTCTTTTTTTTTGGGCTCTTACGGTGGAACAATTAAAAATAAAGTTTAAGTTTTCCATGTCAGGAAGACAATTATTTTTTGTAAAAAAAAAAAAAAAAAGAAGAAGAAGATTACGAAACTAAAGTATGTGATGATTAACCCAGGTACCTAAAGTGTGAAAAAAAACAACTTTTCCACCCAAAAGTCTACTTTGGAAAAACATGCTTCATTTGAGTCTAGAAGCTTATCGACACTTGAATCATAAGGGACACTTTTTCTTTTCTTTAAATGAATACAAAATGTCAGAATATATACATTTCAGTGCCAAAACTCCAATCGGCAGCTAAGCGCGGTCATGGAGCGGCTCATCTTATACATATAGTTTTATGTGTACAGCATTAAGAAAAATCCTTACATTAAAACAATTACCAACCACGCTGGTCCAGAGAATAAAAGAATCCATACAAAACCTCGATGACGGAAAAAAAGAGAAGATAGTTTACGTATATACTGCAAGTACACAAAAATCTAGATTATTAAAACAAACCATAAAAGCAATATATACTGGTGATTTATTTTTTTTTGGAGGGAAACAAAAAAACCTGCCATACTAATATTAACACTTAAAGCAAAAATAATCAAAATAAAAAAAAAGAAATGAAACACACCATCATGTTTTATTAAAAACAGAATGATACACTTTACAAGACTTTTACTGATAAACGCGGCAAACCAAAAATACAATAGCAAAAAAAAAAACTAAAAAAAAAAAAAAAATAAGATCCCCTTGGCTTTAAAATAAACGTTCCAAATTTTTCTGAGAAAAAAAAATAAAAATTAAATCGCACAATGATTTTTTTCTACAAGCAGGGGGTCCCACAGCTATTTAGACGCATTAGCGGATATTGGTGATGACCCCAACGTTACGTTTATCCAAACCAGGGCACATAAGGGCTCAACCCTGGCCAAAAATGACGAAATACACAGTAGCCCATCTTCACGATTTCATTGCCAGCCAATGGGATTTTTGGTATCAAGGGGAAGTGTAAATAAAAATAAAAAAATTAAATAAAATCTAGCTACCGATAAAGAGGCTCACGATGTCCGATACCGCCTGAGTTTGCAGCAAACCGTGAATTTATTCAAAGCGTAGGCACAGTGGCAAAGAACAGTTCGACAGCCGGGTGTCATCCTCATTTGGTGACTTTACAGTAGCAGCAGTTCAAAAAAAATAAACTCAGAGCATCCCCGCCGGAAAAGAGAAAAAAAAAAAAAAAGACTTGTATATAACCAATAAATAGATCTTTTTGTTTTCTTTAAGACCATTTCTTACACATTTTGTAATGAAAATCCATCTTCCTTTCAAATAAGAACATTAAACCCGGGAGCGTAGCCGTGTTTGGGAGGTGGAGAGAACGTGTTTTAGGTAGAAGTCGCAATCCTTTGGGTGGGGTGGGGGGTAAAAGTGAAGAAAATCATTTTGAATTGTGAGAAGCTATTTACACAAGTGCTGTATAGCAAAAAGGGGGAAAAAAGGAAAAAAGGAAAAAGGGGAAAAAAGGAAAAAAGGAGAAAAGGGGAAAAAAGGAGAAAAGGGGGAAAAAGGAAAAAGGGGGGGGGGGGGAAGGAAAAAGGGGGGGGGAAACGGAAAATGGGGGAAAAAAAAGGAAAAAAATTGTCCCAAACCCTACAGAGGAATTAGAAAATGTTGATATGTGAAACGGTGGAGACATGCAGCCTGTTTCTACTGATCCGTGTTTAGTTTTAAGCATAAACGATGGTGCCGTGTGATGTTTTGTTCCATTTTTTTTTTTTTAAAGCATCTAGAAGTTAAAAAGGTTACAGGTCTGTAAATTTGTCGAGTACAAAAATGTAACTTTTTCTCTTAAAAGCAACACTCGTAAAGGCACTTCAGTCTGCAGGGGAAGAAAAAACAAAAACATCAGAGTCAGGTCAACTGCTCTTTGCCAGAAGGGTTATGGTCTGCATAGTATATCGACCAATCGCAGGGGGGGAATAAAGTGTAAATGCTGCGAGCTTCACGCTATTTTATTCCATCGTATCTTTTTCTTTTGGTGTTTTTTTTTTTTCCTTTATAAAAGCCTGAAAAGTTCTTATCAATTTTATGAAAATTAGTGAAAAGAGTTTGTTTTTTAAAAAATTGTCAGAATCTCTCTTTTTTTGTCTCTCCGTTGATCAGTAACTCCTTCTGCGCTGGAGGACCTGCAGAGGATGGCAAAGAAAAAAAGAAAAGAAAAACGGCCATCACCCCGCAGCAGCGGAAAGTTTTGTTATCGTGAGACGGAGGGAGTCCGGAAAAAGGTTCCGCTGCGTCCCTTCCACGCGTCGGAGGAGCATCTTGGATCGACCGAGTTTGTTCTGTACGCCGTTTAGGATTCTTTGCAGACATGCGAGGGTGGAGAGGCGTAGAGCTCGCTAAAAGGTAGCATTCAGTCTGTAGCTGCTGTCCGCAGGGGGGCCGACACTCGAGGGGCTACCTGTTACAGAGCTTGTGGAGCATGTTGTAGACAGTCTCCTCTTTGCTCAATCCTTCAAAGAAAGGAATGAGGTCCAGCAGTTCTGTGTCCGTCATGTCATCGAACCAGGACTGCACCGGGACCTGGGGGGGGAGAGGAACGCAGAAAACGTGAAATGCAGGAAAACCGAAATATCCAGATACGGAAAAAAAATAAATAAATAAAAAAAAATACAAAACAAAAAAAACCCTGCAGGTTTAAACGAATTCCAGTGGCGTTAAGATTAGAAAATACAAAACCAGTGTAAATACTGTAAAAACAAGAATCTCACAATATTTTTAATCGGGTGCAGTTTTTGCCCCATAATATAATGTTTTTAGGCGGCTGCAAATCAGTCATTTGTATGATTCCCGCTCTGCACCCAATCTACTAGACAAACACCCTTCTTATCATACTGCCTGTGGGGAAACAATAGAATGGCTCAGTCTTAATCACCCAGATGGACTTTCATCAGCCAGAGTGTCCATGGAGGAACAGACTTCATTAGCATCGCCATAAAGCATCAGCTCAGTGTGGTGGTTTGAGCTGAGAAAGTCACCCAAAATACTGTATCCAGCGCTGGGGGTTTATATTACTGTATACAGCGCTGGGGGTTATATTACTGTATACAGCGCTGGGGGGTTATATTACTGTATACAGCGCTGGGGGGTTATATTACTGTATACAGCGCTGGGGGTTATATTACTGTATACAGCGCTGGGGGGTTATATTACTGTATACAGCGCTGGGGGGTTATATTACTGTATACAGCGCTGGGGGTTATATTACTGTATACAGCGCTGGGGGGTTATATTACTGTATACAGCGCTGGGGGGTTATATTACTGCATACAGCGCTGGGGGGTTATTACTGCATACAGCGCTGGGGGGTTATTACTGTATACAGCGCTGGGGGGTTATTACTGTATACAGCGCTGGGGGTATTACTGTATACAGCGCTGGGGGTATTACTGTATACAGCGCTGGGGGTATTACTGTATACAGCGCTGGGGGGTTATATTACTGTATACAGCGCTGGGGGGGTTATATTACTGTATACAGCGCTGGGGGTTATATTACTGTATACAGCGCTGGGGGGTTATATTACTGTATACAGCGCTGGGGGTTATATTACTGTATACAGCGCTGGGGGGTTATATTACTGTATACAGCGCTGGGGGTTATATTACTGTATACAGCGCTGGGGGGTTATATTACTGTATACAGCGCTGGGGGGTTTATATTACTGTATACAGCGCTGGGGGGTTATATTACTGTATACAGCGCTGGGGGTTATATTACTGTATACAGCGCTGGGGGGTTATTATTACTGTATACAGCGCTGGGGGGGTTATATTACTGTATACAGCGCTGGGGGGTTATATTACTGTATACAGCACTGGGGGGTTATATTACTGTATACAGCGCTGGGGGGTTATATTACTGTATCCAGTATTGGGGGGTTACGCGCAAGGATTATTGTGTTAATGGGACTTCCCCTTTAACAACTGGTTTGAATAACACTGCAATATATTCCATTCCTTCTCAAATGTCAACATCACGCGTCTCACCTCGCCAAAAACAAAATGTAAACACCCACAAAACGGTAGAAAGCGCCAATCACGTGCAGAATCTGCGGTTTTTTTTTTTACCCAAAAAGGTGACACTTACGGCGTTTTCCGGGTGGAAGATGTACGACGCGGGCGAGTTGTCGATTATGATCACTTTGCTCAGCTCTCGCCCCAGGCGACTCAGATCTTTCACGTAGTTCCCTCGGTGGAACACGCAGGATTCCCGGAAGAGTCTCGCCTTGAAGACCCCCCAGCGGTCGAGCAGGTCTGCCACGGGGTCAGCGTACTTTAAACAGAGTTTAGACACATGCTCAGGTTATACGTTCACTCGTGGAGCGCGCGGTTATACCGGTAATGTGAAAGACGGATAACAGGTAGGAAGGGGGTCCGATGCAAACCTACGGCCTCACAGCTGATCCATACCGGGAAATTCATTTATGTTTTATTAGGAACAGTTAAAGTTATCCGATTATCCTACAGATTAACATGCGATTCACATAAATAGTACTTTTATAAGAATCCCAAGAGGCCAATAATTAACACATATATATATATATATATTTTTATATTTTATTATATATCTTCTGCTCAGTCTACTTATGGGGGCATCGCTATTGTCCTAAAGCCCTGCTGAGTTCTCAGAAGTATTCCAAACTGGAGTATATGCCCTCCGACGTCCCTCTTCTCTCCCCTCCACCTGCTGCGGTGCTGCCGTCCCCACAACGTATTACTATTGTTTTATATAGCGCCATCATATTCCGCAGCGCTGTACAACTGCAGCTGCATTTTCAGTCTCCCATCGAGCAATAATTTAAAAGGGATAATCGCCTTCGTGATTCTTGATCGTACTGGGTGGGGCTTGACGCGCACGTCCAATCACAGCCCTGCAACTGCACTACGACTGGACCTTTTGTCTTTAGCCCCGCCCGGGGTGACCCGCCATGATTCCCCTCTTTATATATATATATCGTGAGAGAGTGAGAGAGATTCCGCCCGTTACCGCGTATCTGGCTATAGACCATTCGCTATTTCTACATAAAGCGTAACTATTGAGGCCACTTTTAGCCAAAAAGCATCTTCCAATAATAACTCCTCACATTAGCATGGCTTCATTTGTTGTACAGCACTACTGCTTCGGCATGCGCTACAGCGGAAACGACATCGGTAACGAACTAAACTACAACTACTCCGCGCATCCTTCCCAAAACGCGGACCCCGGGCAGGCGCAATACAATCGCTGCCGTCGGGGTGCATAGAAGTACCGCGATGCCCACTGGTATCCATGGTAACTTGTATTAACGGCATACAGGCTTCATGTGCAATGCATGGAGGCTACGTTATGAGCAAAAGCCTGTATGTTTGGGCTGTTACCATGGGGACACTTACCCCGAAAACTAGCAGAAAGCACAAAGACACTGGTGGACAAAGAAGCAAGGAAGAAAAGGGAGAGAAGTAAGACAGTTTCTAGAGGAAAATAACCCCATTCACCCTCAGAACAGACGGCCAACGATAAAAACAACAAGAGTGCCGGTGAACGCAGAGTGAGAATAGCGGACCCCCAAAACGCGGCGGGCTCACCTTGGCCAGGCTGGCTGTGAAGAGGACGCATTCAAACAGGTCGCCCATTTTTTGAAGGAACTCGTCCACGTGCGGCCTCTTCAGGACGTAGACCTGGGAAGGAAGCGGACGGTCAGATAGGAAAAGGTCACAAGAAAGTACTTACCCTACCCCCTCTGCGGCAAATAAATAACATCCACTTCCCATCTCATATAATACCGCGTTTTATACACTCACTCACACTCACTCTAATACACGCTGCGGTTCAAAAGTATGGGGTTGCATAACGTTCTTTGTTTTTGAAAGACGAGCAAAATTTGGCCATTAAAATAACATGAAATGGATCAGAAATCCAGCGCAGACGGGGTTAATGTTGTTGTGGAAACGGCTGATTTTTAATGAAATATCTTCATAGACAGAGACCCTTTATCACTCCCATCACTCCTGTGTTCCAATGGCCCTTTATCACTCCCATCACTCCTGTGTTCCAATGGCCCTTTATCACTCCCATCACTCCTGGGTTCCAATGGCCATTTATCACTCCCATCACTACCGTGTCCCAATGGCACGCTGTGTTTGTTGATACAAGTTTAACAGGCTAATTGACCGTTAAAAACCCTTTTGCAATTAACAGCTAAGTGACCCCATATTTTTGAATGGTAGCCTGCGTGTATTTTGCTGCCGATCTGCAAGATGCAAAGACCCGGAACCCAGATCTAAAACCACTGAACGGAAGGCGTCTAAACTTCTAATGGCCGAAATTTCACCAAAGTGATTTCGGATGTCATAATAAACCAAAAGATAATTGAATGTCTTCAGTGTGCTCAGCGCTTAGGCCGTCTCCCAATGCAAGTAACCAAGAATAGGCCCGGCCGAGCGTGAACAGCCTATCCTGGATTACTTGAAACGGGCAACGGCCACTTCTTTGCAGAAACGTCCATAGACCGGCTTCAGAGGCTCGCTGGTGTCCTGAGGAAGGACGGCGTTAGAGGAAGAACGTAAAAAAAACAATAATATATTATAATATATATATTAATATTAAAATAATAATAATAATAATAATAACGCACACATAGCGGTGTTTCTGAGACCACTCACCTGATGTATCGTGCCGTCAATCTCAACGGGGACAATGAAGTCAGCGTTATTAATAGGCTGGAGAGGAAGACATGAAATACCGCGTTACAGGAGAACGCCCGCCGACGCTTTATTTACGGTATATTACCGTATACAGTGTGGGGGGTGGGGTTACTATTATTTACAGCGCTGGGGTTCATCATTTAACTCCCCCATGAAATAGTTTCCCATGGGTCCTCCCTTTAATGTAACTTTAGAATGACCCGATACAAATTACTTCTCTGTCTCCTATGGCTGGTTGCGTCGCGCATGGTTGACGCCACGGCATCGCTGGACCGTAAAAACACACATATTGCCGACTCCGAATACACGGACAGCGTTTACCCCGCAATCTCACAACAGCTCAGCGTTAGATCTGTGGGGTTTCGTGAGAATTTTGGGGCGCTTCGGTCTGCAGTTTGAAGCAAAACGCGATTTTGGAAGACGTTCGTTATCTGCCGTCCGTATCACACGGGAGATTAGAACGATCCTCGGAAACGAGACTTCCGTGCACAGCAATAAAACGGAGCGCAGGTACCTTAAATGAACTGTGGACTAATGTCTCATCCAGATCTATGACCACGCATTTCTTTCCACAATCCGATCCGGGCAGCTCCGGCAGGAGGTATTTCGTAGGCGGCTGTCGGAGGGAGAGAGAAAAGCGGGGGCGACTTAAACATTTACTTCTATAAGAGACGCCCGGAACGAAGACGCGGCACAGAAGCGCGGATTTACAGACCCATCGAGTACAACAATTTTTTTTTATTTAATTTAACTTTTTTTTTTACCATTTTTGCTTGATTATAGAACGAGGCTTTTTTTCCCCAGAAATGATTTTATGAAAAATGAATTCGAAATTAAGACAGACAGAGAGCGAGGGTAACAAAAGCAAAAAACGGTGATTTAGATTTTTTTTCTCCCCAATAGGTTTGGGGCTCCTACACATTCACTGATGGTGTGGAAGATCGCACGCGGCGCATGGACGTTTACAAGGAGGGGGGGGGGGTTCATTCGCTAAAGAGTTATGGTTTCCGCTCTCACTTCGCTATTCGTTACGAAGGGGCCGACACTTGCAAGTTTCTCCAGCAAGAAGGGCTGAGCTGGCCCCGTATAATGTATAATTCAATAGGCGAGCAGAAACCTTGCTGATTTAACTATACATTACCCAGGGCCGGCCAAGCCGAGACAGATTCTACCAAACGTTATATTTTTTCAGCATTTCTGTATCTATGACCTCATAACTGCTTTACGGGAAAACGTTTTTTTTTTTCTCATTTGACGCTCAATGTATGATAATTAATAGATTGTAAATGAAAACAAATCCTTTTTTTTGGTGTTTTTATAGTGGCTACAAAAATAAATGAAATAAAATGTAAAAAGGAGAATAATGGCAGGTGGAACAAAAAAAAAACAAAAAAAAAAACGGTAAATAAAGTGTAATGAAAGAAATAAAATACATACAGTTGGAATGGTAATGACCTGCGTCTGATCGCCCTGAGGGAGAGAACAAAACGACAACATTTACCAACGAAAAAGACAAAAGAGGGGGAAAAAAAAAAAATATATACATTAACGCCAAATACACGCGGGCGGGATCAGGTATCCGAATGCCTTATGAGGTCATCGCGTCCCGCGTGGGGAGTTTCTAGGCTGATGACCTTGTGATCTTGTGAGATTTAAGGCAGTTTGGTATATTTTTTTGTTTAAGTAGCGCTGCCGGATATTTATAGCGCGTGGCATTCGATAATATTTATGATGCGAGCCTCGGATTCCTGCAGCAGTTGTAATAAAATTAAAAAAAAAAAAAAAAAAGCTACTTTGGTTTTAGAACGAAAAACGAACGCAAAATAAGCAATTAGAATGGATTTAAAGCTAAAAACGTGCCATTTATACTAAAACTTTATTTACTAGCCCGCTATAAAGCCGATAAAATCATTACGGACAGGAAGGGGGGGCCCGCGTTCTTTGCAAATCAAAAGGATAAAAAAAAAAATCCTCACTGTATTACCCTCTACCACTTTTACTCAGAAGCTGTTCCACGTATCTACCACCCCCTCAGTAAAGTAAAACTTCCTTCCGTTCCATATATATATACCGTATTTGCTCGATTATAAGACGAGGTTTTTTTCAGAGCAAATGCTCTGAAAAATACCCCTCGTCTTCTAATCGGGGTCGTCTTCTAATCAGACCTCAAATAGAGGTCTGATTATGAGACTAAGATCCAGATCCCCCGCGCCGCTGCAGGGGACCTGGATCCTCCTGTCTCCCCCCCCACACTTACTTACCGGTGCTTCCTGCTGTATTGCCGGGGCAGCGGGTTGACGTCTACGCGATCCGCGTAGACAACGTCCGCTGCAGCCGGAAGGAGGTGTGGCTAGCAGCGGGGGTTGTCTGCGTTCGTCGCGGATACCTTCCCCGACTGTCAGAAATCAGAGTTCCCCGCACAGGTGCCGGAACTCTGATCTCTGACAGCCGGGAAAGGTATCCGCGACGGACGCAGACAACCCCCCGCTGCCAACTCCACCTCCTTCCGGCTGCAGCGGAAGGAGACGTCAACCCGCTGCCCCGGCAATACAGCAGGAATTTGGAAGCACCGGTAAGTGTGTGTGCGTGTGTGTGTTAAATGGGGGACATAGGGCATTTCTGGAATGCCTTATACCCCTATATGCCACTCTGGCACTTAGGGGGTTAAAAGGCATATTATGGGGCAGAGTGGCATATAGGGAGTTATAAGGCATTTCAGGAAGCAGAGTGGCGTTAAGGGGGCATTTAATAGAGCACTCTGCCTCCTGAAATGCCTTATAGAGTGCTCTATACAATGCCTTTTAACTCCCTTAATGCCACTGCCTCCTGGAATGCCTTATACCTCCCTATATGCCACTCTGCCCCATAATATGCATTTTAACCCCCTAAATGCCAGAATGGGATATAGGGGTATAAGGCATTTCTGGAGGCAGAGTGGCACATAGGGGGTCAAAAGGCATACCATGGGGCACAGTGGCATATAGAGGGTTAAAAGGCATATCATGGGCCACAGTGCCATATTGGTGTGGCAAGCCTGGGGGCAGATGTGCGTAACTGGGGGACAGGTTGGAAAATACAAGGAAATAAAAACAAAAAAAATATTTTTCTCAATCATAGCTTTTATTTAAAAAAATAGTTTACATGAATTAACATTTACTGGTAAAACTTTTTTCCTTTAGGGTCGTCTTATATTCAGGCTTTTTCTTTTTTTCCTAAGTTAATATTCAGATTTTGGGGGGTCGTCTTATAATCAGGGTCGTCTTATAATCGAGCAAATACGGTATATATATATATATATATCTATATCTCTCCCTGCCCCCTCCAAGCTGTACCCCTTGATCAGCTGTTTTTTTTTTTGGGGGGGGGTGAATAGGGTTCTTTATAGATCCCCTGTATTAGGGATGAAGTAAAACTTACCTTCTGGACGCCCCCATTCTCCTCCACTAACGGGGGGAGGGGGCTCGTGTTGTTATTCGAGGTTGGCGGCTCGGCGTTGTAGCTGCGGAAGCAGCAGAAGAGGGAGCTGAAGATGCTTCGGTTCCGCTGCTTCTTCAAGCTGATATTGCATTGGGATACTGAAAGACATTAGAACATGCGCATCGGTCACACGGTGCACCCAGTATTTTACCGGATTACATTTATATAGCGCCAGCAGATTCCGTGGCGCTGTACAATCAGTTACATGGGGTCCTCGTTTCGCGCTGATCCGCCGGCCGCTGCTTCCTGGGACAGCAATCCGAGACCTTTTTTTTTTTTTAAATACGTTTCAGCTGAGCGGCCGCAGCGACGGAGAACAACGGCGGGAAACGCCACGAAACACATCGTAACGCCACGCACAGCGCCACGCCATGACACGCACAGCGCCACGCCACACACAGCGCGACAGCGCGACGCCACGACACACACAGCGCGACGCCACGACACACACAGCGCGACGCCACGAAACACATCGTAACGCCACGCACAGCGCCACGCCATGACACGCACAGCGCCACGCCACGCACAGCGCGACGCCACGCCACGCACAGCGCGACACACACAGCGCGACGCCACGCCACACACAGCGCGACGCCACGACACACACAGCGCGACGCCACGACACACACAGCGCGACGCCACGACACACACAGCGCGACGCCACGACACACACAGCGCGACGCCACGACACACACAGCGCGACGCCACACGACGGACGAAGCCTCGGCACTAAACGATACCCATCGATACCAACATCAGGGATCCAAAAACTCGGTAAATATCAATCCTTCCTTTATCATAAAATCAAACAATATTTACAGTAAAATACTTAAAAAAACACCAATGACCTCCACGTACCCCTCAGCTTGGGGTGGGCGACACACACACACACACACACACACACACACACACACACACACACAGTTTAGTTTGTTCATGTTGAAAGCCCGTTTTTAAGGGTTCCATGCCAAGAAACGGAATTGCTCATCACACCTATTGTAAGCGTGCGGAGCTCTCTCGCCTTAGCGCGTCGGTTCTTGTTCTGTCAGACCCTTTGAACGTAGGGACTGTAAGAAGCGCTACGGAAATTGTTGGCGCTATAGAAATAAAAGATAGCGACCTAACCGGACAAGACTAACCTTCTCAGCGGCTGCGGGACCCGCCGTTACTAAGAGCGCAGGGGACACCCTCCGCCACCAAGTGGCGCTCTTGATTAAAGGGTGCGGGGCATCACTCGGTGAGTGTAAGCGGAGTAGGCAGCCGGCATATAAATATAAAACCTCAATTACTCAGAATTAGGATCTTTCGGTAAACGGCCGAGAGAGGATCCGCAGACACAAAACACATCGCACTCGCGCAGGTTAAACGCCTCCCTTCCTGCCGGGGCGGCACATGGCGGGGCGTAAGAAGTCTGGGCGGCGTCCCAACTTTCGGATGACTTTGGAGTTTAACCGCTTGGCTGGAAAACCCCTCCGCAAACATCCATGAAATGTCACGCTGCGGGACTACAAAGGAGTCCGACGTCGCCTAGAAGAGCATGCGCGGGTAACAAACAACGAGAACCTGGGTACCCAGTTTGGGACGCGGCCAAGGGCCGGACTCCGGGGCGGCAGGGGCAGGAAATTCCTTGCAGGGGCCGTATTCCCCCCCCCACCGTCTCAGCCCCGTACACCTCATCTTTCCGCTTACATGTTGTTTATTCTCATCCAACGGACACGGCCTGGAATCCATATTCTGGTGTCGGAACCTTGAATTCCCCGTATCCCTCTCTTAGTGTCTGACGTACTATCACCCCCCCCCCGACTTCTTATCATACTGCCTGTGGCAAACAAATAGAATGGCCCAGTCTTAATCACCCAGTCAGACTCTCAGAGTAATGAAAGTCTATGGAGGAACTGACTTCATTAGCATCGCCATAAAGCATCAGCTCAGTGCGGTGTTTGAGCCGGGAAAGTCACCCAAAATATCACATGACTGACAGCAACGGCGGCTCCAGGTCTGCAGATAAAGGGAGTTTATGGAGAAGCTGGGATAGAAATCTGTATTTTATGCTCAGGGAGAAAAAGGGTTTTTTTTTTTCTTCATGGGACTTCCTAGTTTATGGGGGGAAAATAAAACTTTGATTCGGCTCAAAGGTCCCGGGTTAATATTTGCCGTTGCGTTGGGTAGGACTCTCCTTACACCTCCAGCCAGGTCTATAAATCAGGTGACTGCACCTAATATTTAACCCTTTAGTCTACAGATTACATGGATTATCCGCCAGAGAACAATAGATTGTTAATACAGAAGAACTAAACGCGTCAGACACGAGCTTGTGGTCCGGCTAACAAACGGGACGGAAGATATGAACGGTGACCTCGGGCAAACCGTTACCGTTACGATCGCTTAATATCAGAAGCAAAGCCATCCGATTACCTACAGATGATTTCGTGTAAAAGGAACGCACTTTCATTGTTGGTTTTTTCACCAGCTTTACTGAGAGAGTAAGTGGAGCAGCCTCCCAGCAGAAGTGGTAGAGGGTAATACAGTGAGGGTATTAAACACGCATGGGATAGGCATACGGCTCCTGAATCTAAGACGAGACCAACGACTGATTAAGGTTTGAGTCTTTACAGCAGGAGAAACGGGCGACTAGATGGGGGCCGCATGGGGCCGATCTGCCGGCAGGTTCTGTGTTTCCGCCACGTGCTTTAAACGCACCAGAGTCCTAAAGCAGGTTTTGTTTGTAAAAATCGAGCCAAATAAACATCGCGCAGTTGTTTGCTCATGCGCCGGTGCATCAGTAAACATGACATCATTCGCCAACACAAACAGTGACACGCGGAGGCACAACGGGCCCCGCTACAAACGTAACATTTACACACACGGCTTAAACTACGTGTCTGTACATGCGCTTTAACACGGGGGGGCTGTAGGGGGCAGAACGCATACTTTGGGAGGCCGACTATGCATTTCGGGTTATTTTCTAAAGCTACTGCAGGGAGACTCTACCCCCAATAAAACCGGCCCAGGGGCAGCACGTTTCTTCCATCAGCATAATAAGACGCTGATCTCCCCCAGCACTTTGAGACATTTCTTTTAGTACAGAGCCAGACCACAATAGAACCCGTTTGCTAAGGTAGGACCAAAGAAATTTACATAGAATAATCAGGAAAAGTCGTATGGAACGCTTTTTTATCTTATTTTTTTTTTTCTTTTCTTTTCCTAAAATAAATTAAAAAAAAAGTGTATATATTATATATATATATATATAAAAAATACAATAATCAATATATTAAAAAAAAAAAAAAAAGTTAAATGGAAAAAAACAAAATGTATATTTTCTAGGTCCCCATTTCCGCGGCAGAAGCATAAAGGGTTAAAGAAAGGCGCTGGCCTGGGCTGCACTGTGCGCTTCGGAAATCACGTCGCGGGATTAAGAGATTCATTAAAGAATTTGTCCTCTCGTTTGTGGCCTCGGCTCAGATTAAGCGGAGTCTATAAAAACCCGGCACCTGTTCCGGATCTCTCAGCGCCTCCGGCTTCCTCGGTCAGGTTCAATGTCGTTGCCGTTTGCAGCCGCGCCGTCCGCCTCGGCCCGCGTTTCGCGCGATTACATGTAAACCGCTATTTTTGTGTTACTATACAGAGCCGCAGAAATAAAGGAGGTGACAGACGGGTCACAGTGCCGGTGACCCTGACCGGGGACACGTCCACCCTCCGACTTACTACAATCCGCCCTCAACACGGTGCGTCCTAACAACAAACGGCCAGCGTGTTTATACACTTCCCGGGACAAGCTCGGGGTCACTTTGAAACGTCCTTGTTTTTGAAAGAAAAGCCAATTGAGTCCATTCAAATAACATGAAAAGGATCAGAAATCCAGCGCAGACGGGGTTAATGTTGTAAATGGCTATGGTAGCTGAAAACGATTGATTTTTAACGATATCTCTTCATAGGGGTACAGAGATCCTTTATCACTCCCATCACTCCTGTGTCCCAATAGCCATTTATCACTCCCATCACTCCTGTGTCCCAATAGCCATTTATCACTCCCATCACTCCTGTGTTCCAATGGCCCTTTATCCCTCCTGTGTTCCAATGGCCCTTTATCACTCCCATCACTCCTGTGTTCCAATGGCCCTTTATCACTCCCATCACTCCTGTGTCCCAATGGCCCTTTATCACTCCCATCACTCCTGTGTCCCAATGGCCCTTTATCACTCCCATCACTCCTGGGTTCCAATGGCCCTTTATCACTCCCATCACTCCTGGGTTCCAATGGCCCTTTATCACTCCCATCACTCCTGGGTTCCAATGGCCCTTTATCACTCCCATCACTCCTGTGTTCCAATGGCATGTTGTGTTTGTTGATCCAAGTTTAAGTTTAAAAGGCTAATTGATGGTTAGAAAACCCTTTTGCAATTTATGTTACCGCCAGAAATTTCCTTGTTTTCCATGAAATCAGGTTTGTTTGGTTTTTTTTTTCTTCCTCCAATAAACTCCCTTTATCTGCAGACCTGGAGCCGCCGTTGCTGTCAGTCGTGTGATATTCTGGGTGACTTTCCCGGCTCAAACACCGCACCAAGCTGATGCTTTATGGCAATGCTAATGAAGTCCGTTCCTCCATAGACTTTCATTACTCTGAGAGTCTAGCTGGGTGATCAAGACTGAGCCATTCTATCCCCCCCCCCCAGAGGAAGTATGATAAGGACTTGGGGTCCACAAACCCTCCCCTCAAAACAACAAAGTGGAATACTACTACTATTATCTGAATACCCATAAAATGCGAAAAACATATCGGCGGCATAAACGCTTTATTAACGAGGGTTTATACGGGAAAAAAAAAAAAAAAACGTCTGACAAGCCAGGAACAATTAGCAACTCCCAGCAAAGCTTCCTTAAAGGAATTCTTCGTGTTGGCGTGCGGTTGGGCGACATCGGAACGGTCGCAGTTTAACGCTTGGACGCGCGGACCCCCGGGACTCTCACCGGCTTCACGTCCGCTCTGCGTTTCGCGTAACATACGAGGATGATGAATACACGGTTATGATTTTACACGCAGCGGTGCGGGAGAAGCCCCCTCGGAGGGGGGTTTTCGGGTGGGCTTTGAGGCTGCCACATACCGGATACAGATAGGCTGTCCCATTGGGCAGTCAGTGACCCCACTATTACACGGTGTCAGCCGTCACGAAAGACTAAACATTGTTCGTTTTTGTAACAAGTTTAGATGTTAACGTCGAACGCCGATTCTTTACGGCTGCTGGCGGGGGAAACGAGTCCTGGAAAAGGAAGGTGGAAGCCCAGAGCGAGACCGAAGAGCCCAAAGGGAACGCATCTACGTGTAACGGAAACGGCCACGGGGGGGATTTGCCGTAAGACGAGTGGGTGTAACGAGCGGTTTGGGGAAGGAAGCGCCGTGGGGGTATTAATGGTTCGACACTAAATGGTCTCTTTTGTGCTTACAGGGACATTTTAAATAAACGCCTACGGCTCTGGATACATAAATGAAAGCCGTTTACCGGAGAACCAACCGCGTCGTAGAGTTTCTCCTAAGAGGAACCCTTTTTGAAACCGGTGGCTGAAGTCCAAGAACGTCAGAGGTGGCTTCCAAAACACGCCTGGTAGGGCTGGGGACGTCCACCGTCTTTTTGGTTAGCCGTAGGCTTGGCAAGTAAACCAAGAAACCAGACCTTTGAGCAGAAGACTACCTGTCCGTGGAAAAAAGGCACGCGGACGAACGTAAAACGAAACTCATGAGGTTCCGAATCTAGAATGTTAAATATCTTCAGAAAAAAAGTCACAGTAATATTCACCACTAAATCACCCGTTTTGTTTCATCGCACGTTGAATATAACGGGTAATAAGGTGCCTTTGATCATTACGCTATTAGATGTTTAGTGATGGAACAGAATGAACGTTGATGAATTTTAAGTGAGGACCCCCCCCGACGGCTTGCGATGTCATTCAGCTTAACAAATGCACCGAGTAGGCGCGCCGGGGCTACAAATTATAACAAACGGGCTTTGTGATGGTGACTGAAGAGCACGACTGCGCAGGCGGAATAAAGGGGGGGGGGGGAAGAAAGGTATATATTAAAAGAGAAACATTAAAAGCAATCAAGAGGTAATGTTGGGAACAAGAACAAAAAGCGCTTGATTGGGAGATGGAGCGCCTGGGGGGGGGGGGGTTTGGGTAATAATTTATAGAAAGCCCATGTCGGTTACTTTGTAACATCACAGCAACGCCTTCCCGAGAGCTCCGCGCGGGAGATCGGAGGGATGAACAGACTTTCAAGAAGAACAGTAAAGGAATTCAAGAACTCATAGAACAGGGGTTCTCAAACTGCGGCCCTCCAGCTGCTGCA
Organism: Sceloporus occidentalis; assembly: GCA_023333645.1. Lineage (NCBI taxonomy): Eukaryota > Metazoa > Chordata > Lepidosauria > Squamata > Phrynosomatidae > Sceloporus > Sceloporus occidentalis. The sequence goes on from JALMGF010000178.1 coordinate 134,552, forward strand.
GGACTACATCTCCCATACTCCTCAGCCAGCCTCTTAGCTGAAGGAGCATTATGGGAGATGTAGTCCTGCAGCAGCTGGAGGGCCGCAGTTTGAGAACCCCTGGCATAGAAGATCTTCTAGAGATGGAAAAAGAAGGATAGACGATAGGGGGCCGATTATAAGAGACACCCCCAGTACTAGAGAGAGTTTCAAACACACGACGGCCGACATCTCCGCGGACCCCCTCGGCAACAACTCGTCATCGGTACTCGGTGGAGGTCGAGTAAACGTTCCGGTACGAGGACGTCTGTTAAAGCGTTGGGTGCGTTTATCCCGCGCAGGTTCCCCGGGCCGTTAAACCATCGTTAGTACTCAGCACAGGGATCACCGAACCCTTCTCAGGGTCTGCCGAGTGGCTCTGCGGGGACCAAATTAAAGAGCCCCCCGGGGAGAAGAGCAACAACCCATCAGTGAATTATACATGTTAATGTGTGGGATGCCTGCAAACCCCATTTAACCCTTACAGGATCACCCATGTTTGTAATATGTAGTTGGCAAAGCGATGACGTCTATGACATTTATTGGCTAAATAGGGAGCTGGCAGGAGAGGCTGCAGTTTCGGCTCCAGGACGTCAACACTAAAGGGTCGACTCTGGAGAGCTTGGAAGTCTAAGCGTTGAAAGCTCTTTGGTGAATAAAATCATCTATTTACCATACAAAGTGACGCGCCAGCACCCCCCCCTCCGCCAGCACCCCCCCCTCCGCCAGCACCCCCCCTCCGCCAGCACCCCCCCTCCGCTGCAGAAATCACTGCATGATTAACCCATTCTAAAGTTTGGGGTCACCCGGCTGTTTTCGTGGAAAACAAGGACATTTCTGGCTGTAACATAATTACAAAAGGGGTTCTAACCATCAATTACACAGGAGTGATGGGAGTGATAAAGGCCCATTGGAACACAGGAGTGATGGGAGTGATAAAGGGCCATTGGAACCAAGGAGTGATAGTCATTTACAGCATTAACCCCGTCTGTGCTGGATTTCTGATCCATTTCATGTTATTTTAATGGATAAAATATACCCCACACCCCCCCCCCCAAAAAAACAACAAAAAAAAAAAAACTAGAGCATTTCTAAATGACCCCAATCTTTTGAACAATGGTGTATGTTAAAGCAATTCATGCCGTCTAACTTGATGTAAGAAAGTACAGGAGGGAAGTTTATTTCAAAAGGAAAAGAAATATTGGAACCTGATGATGTAATCTAACACTAGTGGCTCAGATGCAAGATTAGAGGGTGGAACAGCCACCCAGCAGAAGTGGTAGAGGGTAATACAGTGAGGGTATTAAACATACATGGGATAGGCGTACGGCTCCTGAATCTAAGACGAGACCAATGAATGATTAAGGTTTGAGTCTTTACAGCAGGAGAAACGGGCGACTAGACGGGGGCCGGATGGGGCCGATCTGCCGGCAGGTTCTGTGTTTCCGTATTAAGAATTATCGCTGCCGACACAAAAGGAAAGACAAGCGCTTCGATCTCATTGACCTGAAAGAAAATGACCGCACAGACATCGGCATCAACTTAAGTGCCACAAAGAGTTGTAGCGGTCACAGCTGGCACCGAGAGGGTTAAAACGATGACCATTTCTACATTAAAGGGCAGATTTCATTATTAGGACCCCAGAGGCTTCCTGCTCCCTCAGTAAAGCGTCAGCTCCTGGAAACAGGAAAACAGCTGCTTGGCCGACATCGCTGAACCCTTAAACCTCGGGGTCTACAAACAACACATCGGCGGCCGTAAAGCTGTCATAGTTAACCAGCAACGGGCTGCAGTGAGGACCCCCGGCCACCACACGCACTTTAAGGCAGCATAGTCGAGGGGTCCCTTTTAATGACTGGGTGGTCTGTATTGCAAACGCATGGGGGGGGTTCTGCAGCGCTCCTGCAGTCTGCATTTATCACGCAGGAGACGCATTATGCAGACTGAATCCCCCTGCATTCATAGATTATTTCAAAGGGGGAGCTTTCCAGCCACTCATTGGCTGCTTCAAGCAGCCAATCGGTTGGTGCAAAACCCCAGGACACTGAGGTGGTGTTCCGCTGCTGCTGTGGAGCTGCAGCTTCTATAAGAGTGTTTATTTTTTTTATTTTTCCTGGGTTTCAAGAAGGCGTATTAATGTACTTACACAGTGCTTACAATGTATGGCTTTTCGCTGAATAAGGCAGCTGGGACACCAGAACCCGTTAAGACTGCCCTGACCCAAAACATGTATACATAACAACATGCAAGACACCAAAACCCAAGGTTACAGAGTTATGGAGAACAAGGTGGGAAAATGATTCATAACCCATCATTGTGATTTTAAGTCAGCCGTGGGGGGCCAATATCTATTTATTGCTAAACTATTAATAAGAATTTATTGCAAATTGCATCGCCAGGGAGCCCGTAAAAAATTCAGCGGCTCTAAAATCCCATAAAGCGGAGTTTATTAGCAGGGCGAGGAAAATAGAAGGCTTATTACAAACCAAACTTTACTTCCGTACAGCAGCTGCCCCCAATCTCCTTCCGTCCCAAGAAGCAGCGATTAAACTTAATCTAAAAAATGATTATTTTAACAGACAAATGTGTTTTTAGAAGTAGAGAAAGCTGCGGCCGTAGAGATCGATATAAAACAGAGTCAGGATCCGGTCCGGCACGGGTCTACTCGATGGCGCGGTTTGCACTGTCACTTTAAGAGACCCCCAACATAGTTGTAAGTATAACGGGAAAAAGGATATGAGCGCAGGAAGAGGGGGAAGGGAGCAGGAAAGTCATCCCCCCCGGGGGATTTTTTTTATTATTTATTAATTTGGTAATAAACACTTCTAAAAAGTTCATCGGAATGACAGAAATCCAGACAAACCACCAACGGCTACTAAAAGAGCCACCGACGCGCCCCACGAAAAACAAACGAAGAGGAGGAACGCAGGAGGAGGAAGGCATGGGGGGGGGGTCAGATACGGTCATATCGGCAGGTGTGCCGTACAGATTAACCATCAGCGCGCTGGTCCGGTGCCCAGGGGGTCGGAAGGAAACTCTCGAGGCCGCCAATTACACGCAACCCGCTGGGGTTAAAACACGACTTCGTAAATGGGAATTACCTACTGTACCCGAGAAGTCATTCTCTATGTATCGGTGCCGAGACTCCGTTCCGTCGGCGTACGATGTGTGTCGGCGGGAGACCCCATACAGCAAAGCGACTGGCCGCCTTAACGTACTGGCACTCTTAGAGTTAAAGAACATATAAAACAAAGAAGTTACATTTTCGTCCTTTGGCTGGGTATTTTAATGCTCTCCTGGCTAACAGAAAGAAACATTAAATCGCTGCGGTAACAGCAGAGGTCTCCGAAACAAAGAAACAGTATCACTCAACGGTACAAAAGTCCATGGGGGCCGAACTGCGGCCCCCCGCGATAATTCCTTGAAACCCGCTGTGAAATCCACATTACCATGACACTGGTTATAAGGCACCTTTATATATAAATAACTCTGTTTATGTTTGAATTGTTTGGGTAGAGAGACCTGCGTTATGATTGGACACGCGTTGTGCGCGCCGTCCGCCGACAGGGAGCTGCCCGATAGTGTTGGATACTTGGAGGAAACCATAATAATTTGGGGGGGGGGGGGGGTCCTAAGAAGTTCCCTTTTTTGTACTTATTCTACTTTTTTTTGTTGCCCATTTAGGGGGGGGGGGGGATTCCTTTTGGACTCCAAAAGGCAATTTAAGCAAAAGAGAGGAGAGAGAAAAGAAGGGAGGGGAAAAAAAAAAAGGATAAGAGGAGAAGAGACAGGCTGAGAGGAAGGGAAGAGAAAGTTTAGTTGGCGTGAGCCGGTATATATTACGGTCACACAAAGGATCGTAGCGGAGTTGTCACTAATACCCCCGCGCCGGCATCCGATGCCAAGAAGCAGCTCTTTCTTCCACAGCAGTTTTGCCCCTAAAGGAACGCGTTAGTCCGACACACGGACCGCGCCATGACGGCTAGAAAAAATTCTATAGAAGCTGACAAAAGCTCATTTGACATTAAACATTAAAACATAGGAGCTTTGTTTACTGGGCCATGGAGAGAAACACAGAACCTGCCGGCAGATCGGCCCCATCCGGCACCATCCAGTCAGCCCGTTTCTCCAGCTGTAACGACTCAAACCTTAATCAGTCGTTGGTCTCGTCTTGGATTCAGGAGCCGTATGTCTACCCCATGCATGTTTAATCCCCTCACTGTATTACCCTCTACCACTTCTGCCGGGAGGCTGTTCCACTTATCTACCACCCTGTGCTTCAATGCAGTTAACAATAAAAAATGAATTCCATCATGATCCAGCCATTTTTTTGATGTTATTTGATACTATTATACACACGCGTTTAAATCACCATCATCCCTAAATGGTTTGCGGACCGATAATAGAAGAACAAAACGGTTTCAAAATAAAACACATTTGATGTTCAGCGGCTACAAGAGAAGCCTCGGCGAGCACCCTGTCAAAACGTATTAACTCTTTATTACACATCACTACATGATTCGCGTTTTATACCCAAAAGCCGGGACAGAAATAACGTTTTGTCGCTTGCAGCCCAAACCCAAGGTCACCACGAGAGGCAACGGGGCTACGGAAACCGGCAAACGGATATAAGGGGGGGGGGGGGGGGACTGTGTACGTGTTTTGGAGATATTGGTTTTTTCGGCAACATTTTATGCCAGGAAGCGGAGGCAAAAACAGCAGCGATCACAGGTCCTTTCTGCCACCAAAAGGGTAAAAAAAAAAAAAAAAAAAAAGGACGACCAACTTCAGCTTCCGTGTCAGAGACATACGGTGGGTTCCCAATACTCGTTTTAGTTGGTAAACAACATAACGGCAGAGAAGCGCAGCGCATGGACACGGCGACAGATCTGCCCCTCTTTCCGCCAGTAGCCAACCTCAACTGCTTTATCCCCGTCACCCCAACAAGGTTACCGGTTCCCCCCGACCTCACAGCCTGTCCGCTTGACCCCATTCCGTGGCATCTCCTACCTCCGTCCCAGAGTCGTTAGTCCTACTACCCCAACCCATCAGCCGTTCGTTCCCCAGATCGGTTCTGTCCCTCATCAAACATGTTCCTCTCTTAGCTTAAAGAAACTTTGCCCTCCTCCCACGTCCCCATCTAACCAGCCTTCCTTCTCCACCCTACGATCTCCCAACGCAATTTAAGGCTATACCTGTTCTCCAGAACTCCCTAACCAGCTCTCCACCTCACCTACAATCCAATCATCCTCACAGTTTCTCTCTCAACCACCTAATAGATTGTAAGCTCACGGGATCAGGGCCCTTTCTCCTTCTGTACCAGTCTGTCTAACGTGTGTTAGTGTTACTGTCCGACAATGTATTTAAACACGAAGTTTCTTAAACAGGGGATATAAAAAAGCTAATCAATAGGGGAGAGATAACAATGGGGAGGAATAATCATGCAGATCCCATGGACGGGTGGGGGGGGCGGTTGGGGGTTATTAGACTGCAGCTCCCATGGTTATACATTAAGCTCCGTCACACGGTCGCTGGTTACATTCACGCAGAGGAAAAGAAACTTTGCTCAAACTCCTGCTCTCGTCACACGAGCGTCCGTACTTCATTTGGAAAACACGTTTTGGTGCAAAAAAAAAAAAAAAAAAAAAAAGCAAAAATCAGAAGGATTTTCAGTAGCAGACCCACCGTCCTGTAACGGTTACCGCCTTAAGGGAAAAATATCCAAGTATACAAAAAAATAACCCAAAAAAGTATTGTATTAATTGTATTAAGGCAAAGTGTTCCACCGATTTCAACAATGTCGGCTGTGCTGTTGCTCGGCAACAGGTAAAGCTGAAAACGGATGGAAGCAATCAGTGAGTTTAGGGCCTCATCTGCCTAATCAACAATGGTTACGGTGGGCTAAACTTATATTCGGATTATGAATTTCCTCCACAAAACCATAAAAACAAGCAAATATGTGAAATTGATGTTTTTGACCGGGGCAGTTTGTGCCGCATTCCGACGAGCCCGGGACGGTGTAAGCGTGATAACGCGGCTGATTACCCAGAATACCCGTTCACGAGATCTCGCAGGTTCCGTTGGCACACGAAAACGTTCTCAGGCTCGGCAGCTCGCACACCAGAAGTCCTGGGGAGGAACTGGTTAACAGATCGGTAGTTAAAGGGACAGTTTAGCGCCCCTCCAAAGATGGCCGCGTATTAAAGTGCTTCACGTGTATTAAAAGTGATGTCCTGCCAGACCCTTTGAATGTAGGGACGGTAAGAAGCGCTGCCGAAATTGTTGGCGCTATATAAAGAAAAGAAACATCCAATCACTGTCAAGAAAGCAACGCCCTGGAAACCAATGGGAACGCTTTCCGCGCACGCGGCCGTCTCATTAGAACCCCATTGCTAAGCATTAGATGCCTTGGATCAACGGCAAGTCCTCAAAGCAAATGAACAGCGAGGCTTCTGTGTATTAAAAGCTCTGGAGCTGCAGCTTCCCATGAACACAAGTTATTTATATATATATTTGGTTAGCGAGGCTGCGCGGGACACCACGGCGTCCATTGACAAAATGATTAAGCGTGCCGTTTAGTCCACGGACTCTCTTAGGAAACTTTTATTTCAGAGACCTCCCTTGTATGTCTCCCCCTCCCCCCAAAAACAGGACTACTTTTTTCTCGCCGTGAACATAAAAAAAGGGGGGGGTGGCACGCGGATAATACCCAAAGCCAATTTTAACATCGCACCCGATTCCGATGAGAATTGTGACAACCCTGATTACTTTTCACAAATTCTTCTCCCCGCTGCAGGCGTTCCAAGTCACGCAAGAACGTTAGAAATCATTTTACGTCTGTCCGGGGGGGGGGGGGGCGCGGGGGCGCATGGATGAGACCACCGGCATTTCCGCACGTCAATAAACCTCAGTACGCAGACAAGGAAAATGTACGAAATTAGAGCGAAAGCTCTCGGAAACGGGTTAATATGTTTTTAAATTAGCCTAGACAATTAGAGGGGGCCGTTCCATTTAACCCCTTGTGTAATAAACTCCAGCCGCTTGTAGATTGTAAGCTTTTTGAGCAGGGCCCTCTCTACCTTTTATTTGTGTAAATGCAGATTGTTATGCGACGCACTACTTTTTACTTCCGGTTTACCTATTGTACAGCGCTGTGGAACATGCTGGCGCTATATAAACCACTCAATCGAGATGACCGGCGCCAGCCGACGTAATCATTAAAGATCCGGTTAAAAAAGTTAGAGGATTTATTAGTTTCGGCGACGCTCGGCACAACCTTCTCGGAAGCAGGACGGGGAAAAGCTTCAGACTCAAAGCACTTTATTGCCATCTGGCTTTCCGGAGCGAGTTCTAGAACCAAAGAACTGCAGAGAATTCACTCGGTTCTAAACAGTTCCGTGACTCTTTTCATCTATTCCTGGATAAAACAGAGCCAACAACCCATCGCTTACACAGACAGGGGCCAGGAGAAGACTTTTAAGACCAAATTAAAAAGGTCTACAAGGCTTTGTAACCGGATCGGCAAAGCCGTTGAGCTTTCTGGACCGTAACCAAGCTCTAGAACCCGGGGACATTAACTAGAACCCAGGGAACTCACTCGGTCTCGCGCAACGCTTTCTTTCCACCGTTATAAGAATTTTCCGGAGAACACGCAGCCCGCGACAACCCGTCTCTCGCTCTATAGGGGAAGGATCCCCGGCCACAAGGGAAGTCTTTGAGGAATCCAGAAGCAGAGCGGATGACGCCGGGCCGGCCCTTATAAACCAACGTTCTATTTATGAACCCGGCCCTCTCGGCCAACGCTGACTCCATTAGTCTGCAATGCTATGTGGAGGAGGCTACCTTAATGGACTAAAGGTTACATTTGCTACATTTTAACCACTGTGGGGTCAAGGCAACCCACGGTGCACCCAGCAGCCCCCCCCAAGTAAAAAAACACACGCTAGGTTTAGAAGGACATTAGACACAATGGGTTAACCTCTCAAACAACTGAATGTATATCTAGATATAAAGAACCAGAACACAGCATGTTATCTTATCTTAACCCGCATTGGCAGTTTAACTCCTAGAGTCACACGGAGCGGAGAACATTCAAGCACACGCATCAACGTGTACGTATACGACACGGCGAAGGACTCGGTGAAGGACGCCGCAGATGTAGAGGGGTATAAGGAACGCTTCTAGAATTCTTGTTTATTGTAACGGAACTCCACGTTCTGAGACTCGGGCAGACGTCCAAACTTATGTGATATGGGAAAGGCTTCCTGGGAAAACTTTGCGGATGGGTTTAAACCTCTCGACGGGAGAAGTTCAGGGGGCCGCCGGCCGAGGCACTGGACCCACCGCTAGAACGTAGCGAGGCAGATGCAGGTTTTTAGCGCAAGAAAGGAGCAGAGAAGATCAGAGACTCGCTCCTTATTCATGCATAAATTCACTAAAGCGGAGTTATGACATCATCACAGAGCAGTAAGTCACATCCCTTATATAGACAGTCAATAGGAGACTTTGTTTTTTGCTCAAACTGAATGTCTGCCAACATCTAGAAAACCTTAATAACAATTATTATGCCCCAAAAAGTAATAATAGCCATCCAAATAATCAACGCAGGATCTTAAAAGGGAGGGACCACGAATATGACTGCCAAAGACTTTTCTGTTGCCCTCTCTTGGGGCAATAAGAGGGCATAACAGCCATGTACAGCGCTACAGAATTTGATGGCGCCATATAAAACAATAAATAAATAATACTAATAAATGTAGCCCTCAGTCACACAGAAGCCCGGTTTCCACCGGCCTAGGGGGGGGGGGGCAGATACATCCATCTGGTGCCCCAGTCTCACTTTTGCAAAGGTTGCCCCCAAATAGTACCAGACTTGACCCTCCATGAGTGCCAAAAGCCCCAGCCTCCCAGTCCCTTGCCACCTAATGCCCCAAAGCCCTCGATCCACAGTAACACAAACACACTTATTACCCCGGAGTCCCCGCACTCCTCTACTGCCCCTGATCCAACTCCACTTAGGGGTCCAGTCCCCCGGGTCCCACCTGCCCCCTGCTCACCTTTCTCCTGGGCACAAGACAAGATGCCCTCCTCCTTGGGGTTGGCGACCTGGGTGATGATGGCCGTGCTGTCCATGGCCGGCGCTCTCCGGGCTGCAGTGCTGGCCGCTCTCCGCCTATCCGGCCGCTAGCTCCTCGCTGGGCTCGCTCAGGCTGCCCCGAGTGTCCGAGGCCGGGTCGGCTCCCTGGCTCGTCCTGCGCTGCCTCAGCATGAAGTCCAGGCGGGGTCCGGAGAGGGAGGCCGGGGGAGTGGGGTTCGCTGTCGCCCGCGGCGGGTCAGGGCGGTTGGCTCGGGGTCCGCGACGAGGAGGGGGCGGCTTGACAGGCTTTCCTTTTCCTCTCCTCCCCCTTCGCTCTCGGCTGACCTTCCCAACATGGAGGCAGAAAGGGGGACGGATTCCTCGCAGACATAAACAAGGGGCGCGGCTACGGATGCCGTTAACTCATGCAGCGTTGCTGAGCAAAAAAAAAACAAAAAAAAACGCGCTACCTTTAGGGCGTCAGGCTGCGTTCTGCGGCAGAAAAGGGGTTAAAAATTAACGCGGCATCGAGTGGTAGGCGTGCCGAAAGAAAAGGCGGAAAAGAAGGGCGGAGGGGCAGGACGGTCTATTCTGCTATTGGCTGATACTAAAGTTAATGGCTGTCAGTTATGAAGGAGGTGGGCCTCGGTCTGTTTATATAAAGGGTGTGTGGAAACATCTTAAAGGAATAGTACAAGTATGGCATTACACAAACATACAAAACTTCACACAAAAACAGTATAAATTATTGGAAAAAAAATGTTAAAACATGGAAGGCCAATAAGAATTTGGTGCAAGGTTTTTGAAGTGGTGGTGTGTTACTGTTGTGTTACTGCAGGACCGTACCATTATTAGGTAGGTGTGCCAGCAGGTGTTGTGGCACAGGGTAAGCGGGAACACAGACCTCAATAGAGTCTATTATACACAAGCTTATATTATACAGTCTATATATTGTATCATATTATACAGTCTATACAGAAGCTTTCAAGCGACAAAATTCAAACTAGAATCGAAGCTCGAGCAAGCCAGGCTTCCGATCGTGAACAAGGCGTTCCTCTTTCACCTCTTCTTTTCGTCTGTTGCATAAAGTTTTTCATGGACCTCATGAGTCCCGAGTCCTGAGATTAGAAGGGTCACCAGGCCAGGAAGAAGAAGCATAGCTGAGATAAAAGACCTCATTCAACATGAATGAAGTGACAGTCCTCTGTGCAGATCGGCACTTGATTTCAGATGCAAAGCCCAACTACATGAAGTCAGAGACCATGCTCTTTCTGGCCTTTCACCTTTCACCTCAGCTCTGATAAGTTGTAAAAGAAGCTTGGTCTGTGGAGCCCCCAAGATCTTATTATCCAGGGGAAAGTTCTTCCTGTTCTTCATTACATGCTCCCCGTTGGCCACAGCCAGTTGAGGCAATGAGACAGTTTTCTGCTTCACCTGAGGCTCCAAGATGGACCTTTTACAAACGAGAGCCCAACATTCCAACTTTTCTGAGAGCCTCCTCTGTGGGAACTGTGTGTAGGACACTGACAGACACTGCAGATGGCTCTACGGGGATCTCAAGATATAGTTTTTACTTACATGGCTTCCGTGTGAGATGTTGGATACCACTTGTGGCCTCCACGTTTTCATAATCACGTTGCGCGCAATAGTGCATGGGCTCTTATTGCTGTTCCAGGTCATGAGGACATGATTGGAGAGTGCTAGATTGAGAAATAATTATGGCAGTTTGAGGTAAAACATTAAAATATGTATTACTTACATACTTAATACTTTATTAAAAAAATATTAATGATGGCGGGCAGTCTTGAGTAGTAAAGAACCCATTTCATTTACTCTCTACCCAAAGGCCTGGAAGCAGGGCCAAAATGGTGTTGTGTATACTGTAGGTAGTGTTGCTAATTGGAGTGAAGCTGCAGTTGTACCGGTACCAGATGACTACGCGATTCTAGAGACCACAACCAACTTTGGGATAACTTGGTGTAGAGCCATGTGTCGGACCCTGAGAGACTACAAGTAGCTCTGCGGGGAACTCCATGTCTCGCTTTTTTACTTGTGTCTCCCTCTCAAATCAGACAAGTCAGGCGGCTCCAACCATCTTTGAGATAAACAGACGCACACACACACACACGCTAACACATCGATATTTAAATATTAATATACACATAATTTAATTTTGTATTGTTTTTTTGACAGATGTAGCTTTGACTCACGGGCCAGGCTTGGCTCATTTGCTCAATTAAATAAAACACCAACACACAAGATGGGTTTGAAAAGGCCACAGCCGTTTTATTTAACAGTCATTGTCCTGTAAAACCTGAAATAATAAACATAGATGCGTTAACAGAGACAATGACGTAACCAAAACCAACCTAGCTTGCCAAGTTATCCAGGTACCATACCACACACCAATTTTGGGAGGGGACATACCAGGATGCCCCAACCCGGACCTGAGGTTCCGAGCACCACTCCTTGCAAGGAACCTCCCACCGGTTATGACCACCAATGATCATACCACCACATTAACCCCTTGGATACCTGGCAAGCTACCGCCCACGACTGTGACTAATGCAGCAACACCATACCACACACCAATTTGGGAGGGGACATACCAGGATGCCCCAACCCGGACCCGAGGTTCCAAGCACCATTCCTTGCAAGGAACCTCCCACCGGTTATGACCACCAAGGATCATACCACCACATTAACCCCATGGATACCTGGCAAGCTACCGCCCACAACTGTGACTAATGCAGCAACACTACTCCACAAACTCAACCACATAATGGGAGGGAGGGTGGGACAAACACCACCAGGTAAGGTTAAACAAAATGGATCCTTACCCCTGTGATCACCAAACTTAAATATCCTCCTACCAAAACTCCTCCCCTAAAATCCACAATTCCTGCCTTAGCCTAGCCCTGCTCAGCACTCTGTCAGGGCCCACTCTAGTCCATTCTGGCCCCCGTGGGCTTCATTCTCTCCAAAAAGTTGCATAACCCCCTTTTTCATCCATTTTTAACTGTATATATGAAAAGCTGCATTTTCGAATAGCTTTTAGCACCTCCGTTACAATTGAAGTTACGGCGAGGGACAGAGGGACAGAGTTGCCAAATGAATCATCGCTTTAGATAATGTCGCGTATGTGTGAAGAGCGAACTAATTCATTGGAGAGGTAAAGGAACCTGACGGCAAATTATTGCTTTGCGAGAAGCGAAGGCTTCAGCTTCTTCTTAAATTCCGATTATTAACAGCTGAGGCAATATTTGAAATTGCCGTTTCAGACAGACAAAGCATTAATTGCACTCTCAAGCACGTTAAGAAAATAAACCTTAGCACATTTGTCATTTTATTCTTCTCGCTGAAGGTTTAAGCACATAAAAAAAAAGACATGGAGACTTTTAATAAACTTTTCCAGTTTCTACAGAGGCAGCCTATCAGTGCCTGTTTTTGTGTCACATGACAATAAAGTGAACCCAGCAAAATCAGGAAGGGGACACAATTTTCCTTGATAAAAGTATTCTATTTGGGAAAATGTTTAAGCATTCAGAAGTACTAAGACTGGTGTATGTAATAATAGTTATAAAAGTGTTAAATTGAACAGCGTAAGTAGCACCAATTTTACGTGGGGTATTAATTAAACAGTAAAAAGAATGGAAAAAAGGTTAATGATGACCTTGTTTCTAATCTAGAGGGGTAGAGTACAGGGGCTAGAGAAGGTGTTCCAGAGAAAAAGGGGTATAGTAGTTTTTGAGGGTTTTTATGATACTGTCTCTTTAAGTTGGGGACGGAAATACTAAAGACATATATCCATACCTGGGAACAGTCAGGCTCCAGCTACCCGAAGCCCAACGGGATGTGAGTGGGCGGTCTTGCTTATGTAAATGGGCGGTCCCACTGATGTTGGTAGGCGGTCCTGCTGATGTGGGGGGAGGGGCGACATGTTGAGATGTGGGCGGGGAGTGGGGCCTTCCTCAACCCTGCTCCCGCGACCCAGAGATTCTTAGCGGTGACCCGGAGAAGTGGAGCTTCACTCGGAGCCTCCGGGGAAAACCAAGAGCGTTCCCATGTATGCATTTATCACCTTATGATCGTATATCTGCCTATATATATTCAGTAACTTGACGAATCTGCTCATGCCTAGTATCTACTGCCCGATTACATTCTTGGTTGGTTACGTGAACAGGCTGAGACTTCTGGTATAACAATGTCTCTTAAACAGAAAGCCAATAAAAGCAATGGCTTTTCCCCGTTGCCATAGCAATACACGGAAAAAATATAAACACACTCTTTTTAATCTCCCGAATATTTGGATATGTGTCTTATCTAATGTTTTCCTGATACTGCCTTTAAAGGGACAGTGTCACCTAAAATATACAGTACAAAAAAACTGTAAATGCTTCTTAATACATTAAATGCATTTTTTTTAGTATACTGGTAATAAAATATCTTGTCCTGTCTGTTATGAAACTGTTTCTTTCCGTAGATTTCACTTCCTACAACATTTTCTTTTTTCTGCACTGATTAGTAAGATGTAAGAAGATTTTTAACTAGTTGGTGGTGTTTTAAATACAATTCTAAGACAACATGTTGGTACACAATGCATTAAAAAATGTGATGTCCTATGGAGAACAAAATATTTTTCTTATTGAGCATAACGCCCCAGCTCTGTATACTGTAATAACCCCCAGCGCTGTATACAGTAATATAACCCCCCCAGCTCTGTATACAGTAATAACCCCCAGCTCTGTATACAGTAATATAACCCCCAGCGCTGTATACAGTAATATAACCCCCAGCGCTGTATACAGTAATATAACCCCCAGCGCTGTATACAGTAATATAACCCCCAGCGCTGTATACAGTAATATAACCCCCCAGTGCGGTATACAGTAATATAACCCCAAGTGCTGTATACAGTAATATAACCCCCCAGCTCTGTATATAGTAATAACCCCCCAGTGCTGTATACCAAAAATGAGGGATATCCCCTTTAATCCTTTGTTTGGGTTTTAGTGCCACATATTAAAGCAGGGTGCATGTGGATTATACACACATAATAAGAAATGTTTAATACATTGAAGAAACTGACTTATAAGCAGTTGCTGAATGTTCTCCCTACCGCTGTAGGCCAAGAGTAATTTCTGGAAGGCCTCCAAAGATGCAATTGCAATAATTAAGTGTGTTAAGGAACAAAGCACTTGGCGGGGTGTAAGAATCAAATACTCGGGAACATGCCAAGATTTAGTTCAGTGAGAAACAAAACTGCGGAGAATATATGAAGGGGCAGGATAAGAATTTGGTAGAATACGGGGTGAAACGACAGAAACAGGACTGGATTAATGGAACTGAAGAAGACGTAAGAAAAAGATAGATGACCGGGTGGAAGGTGGGGTAAAATAAAAATTCAGAGGTATGGATAGGGACAGTGCAAATAATACCTACAGACACCAATTAAAAGCCTTTGTAAAAATAATGTCATAAACATTTCCGTTTCTATAGTTCTGATTCTTCGGGGGTCTTGACTACATTAATTCCCCCCCTTGATGCATCTAAGCATGTGGCCCTCTAGAAATATGCCCAGCCTGTCAAATGGGAAATCCAGCCCTGGTATTGCAGCAAATTCCTGCCAGAAATAGAATCCGCAGTCAGTCAAAACCGCATCAAAGACGCTTGAAGTTGTTACATTTGTAGCGTCAGTGCAATTAAAACTCTTTTTGTGGTTATATTAATTGAGAACGGGGTACTTCCCTGTCTATTCAGTTTGTTTCGGACTATTCTCTATTAGTTCAACTACATCAAAGACAAAAGAAATATCAATGGACTGCTGCAAGGACCCTTAGAAGTGTTTTACGATTTAACCCTTTCAGTGTCAGTACATACTTTACAAGAACAAAAAATCCAAGTTTAATGCGATAACAGACTTTGATTTGATGATATCTACAAGTATAAGACAATATAGTATCCACGTGGGAAAATGTATCGATTTAAACAATGCTAATGCTGGGTATGAGGGTATCACTGGGTTCTACAGCCCTAAAAGCCCCAGAAATAGAGGAAATTTGGTTTATACAGTACATTATGTAAATAAAACACATCCTTTGAAATTCTTGCTTAGTTCCATAAATAGTCAGGGCCGGGCTGGCCAGGCTGGTGATGACGAGGTGGGCCCTGGTGCTTTAAGGTCAGCGGCTGACCAGTCATTTGACAGAGCGTGCCAGATGGCCAGTCCAAGCTATAAATGTGGCTATTTTCAAGTGTTGGATCTTCTTTGGGTGGTCGAGGGGTTTCGCCCACCTGTTTGATGATTGCACTGGCTGTGGGGCTAATGCACTCTACCTGTTTTTTTATGACACCCATCTTTTCAGGGTTTTTTTTTTGCCCTAGCTCCTGTGCCAAGTGTCTAAAGTGGCCCACTACCACTCCTCATTGGTTCTTGTTTGCCCCCCGAGGAAGACCAGTAAAGCTCTGGGGTTCCATTGGCCTTCTGGCCGAGGAGGGGCAGATATGTTTTTATTCTCCCCAAGCACTGCCAGCGCTGCTCCAAACGAAACATTCTCTAGTCTTTTATTCTTGCCTCCTCTGTGCCTCTTTTCCACAGTCTGTTCCTACCTTCTGTACCGTGAAAAGATGTCCTATCCAGATTCATATTCCTGCAAGAAGAGGAAATTACTTCCGGGGGAATTATCCGTGAGATACCCCCGTAAGCTCTACCAGCAAAATACTGATTTGAAACACAGCACCACCCAATTCTATTGATAATCAGCAAAAAAAATAGCCCCACAGTGGGGTCTATATATAAAGACATACACTGTATAAAAAGCAGATCTGCAGCAACCAATGAGATGTTGCTGCTGGGGAAGAAGCCCATTTTTTAAGACTGTCCTGACAAAATCAGGACTGTTGGGACCTATGGGATAGCTCTTTGTTTCCCCTATATTGATTGACTTGGGCTTGTAGGATTATCGATTCTGGTGCGTAGTTCGAAACAGGGTCTTATCACAAAGATCAATGTTGATACCGATGGGACCATTGCATTGGTTGCTATAGTGATAACACCACTTTTCCAACTTGGCACCAGAATCACTTATCATGCCTGAACCTCAATGTTTTTTTTTAATTGTTAATCCAGTGCTGATTGCAAAATTAAATTTTTGACCTAACTGTAGATGTTTTTGATGGTTTATTTTACCTTTTATTCTGGTTCAAGTATATCTGCGATACAAGGGGAATTTAAGGAGTTTAGCTCAGTTGCCAAGGCAAACAACACGCGGATGCGAGGATCAAAACGGCATGGAGCGGCACTGAGCAGGCGTTTTTTGGATGTGCTACAATTTATTGCATGAACAGACAATATCGGGGTAGAATTACAGTCTTCAAAGAGGAAAAAAATAACATTGCATTCAGAGTGTTACACAATATCGTTAGAAAACAAAACACTTTCACCTCCTACACAACAGTAAAGAAAATACTTAATATCCTAATCTAGAGAGCAGACGCAAAACATTGTATATACAGAATGTATAAAATATCACAGCTTTATGATGGGAATAAGTACTACAGCAGAGGTGGTAGTGGCACCTGGGGGGGGCAAGGGGTCTGCCCCAAATGCCACTCATCAGGGGATGCCGTACTGGCACACGGATATCCCAAGTCTCTCAGAAATTCCCTCTCTCAATATCTCTCTACCATCTCCTTTCCCACAGCTTTGTTCTCTTGCCTCTTCTTCTTCTGTCTTCTTTCTTCGCCGTTTCTCCCTGGGATCTGCTCCCGACTTCATGGAGCACTTCTGCAAAAAGGCGGAGCCATGGTGTGCACCATGTGGACGGGGGTGTGCAAAGAGGATCTGTCTTTTTGAGGAAGCGCTCCATGAGGCCTGGTCAACGGCGCTGATACCAGGGAGAAGACAGAAGAAGAAGAGGCAAAGGAAGAAGCGGAGCTGCGGGAAAGGAGACCCGGAAGTGATCGGTGGAGAAAGCAGGGAGACATTGAGAGAGGGTGTGAGAAAGCGAGTGAAAGTGTGAGAGAGTATGAGTAAAAGTAAGTGAGAGAGTGGGTGTTTTTACATTTTAAAGTGGGGGTGCCAAACATACTTGTGCATTCGGGATTTGTACAAATCGAAAACGAGGCCAGACCCTCACAAAATGGACAAAAACAAAGCAAAAAGCTCTGAATTTTCATCTGAAGCCCATTGGCTCTTTCACTCCCACTCTCTGAATGTCTCCCTACCTTCTTTGCCAACCACTTTTGCTTCCATGTCTCTCAGGTCCCCCCTCCAGGTCTCACAGCATCACTTCCGTGTCTCACATCTTCTTGTTCTTCATCTCATGCCTTTTCTGCCTTCTCGCATCTCTGCTGACATAACCTCCCAAGAAAAACTCCCGCCAAAATGGTGGAGCTTCCAGTGAAGTCCTCAACCCGGCCAGAGCTTCCCATGGCATCCTCTCTCTCTCTGATTCTGCTATTTTGGCAGAAGTTCGCTGGGAGGTTATGTCCATGGAGATGTGGACAAAGATAGAAGTGAGAAGATAGAGGAGAGGAGAAAGGACACGGAAGTGGTCAGCAGAGAAGGTAGGGAGACATTCAGAGACCATTAGAGGCAGTGAATGAAAATAATAGTGTGAGCGAGTGAGTTAGAGTCAGAGAGAGATAAAACTTGGACACCCCTGTTATATATGTTTCCCTGGTTAAAGTGTAAGCTGTGTATAGGATGTTTCTGCCCCTGGTGGGGCCTTGACTCCTAGTTAGATGACTATTTAATATCAATCTTCCTGCAAACCAGGTAGGTAGGACTGACGAGAGTTTCAGTCTGCCCAGTGACCGCCATGTGTTTGATCTGCTGTTACATTGACACCGCGTGAGGCGCGTGCCTTTATCTTCTCGATTGTGTTTGTTCTGCGGCTCGTGTTCACTGTGTAGGTAGGAAGCGTCTCATACCAGTAATTATTCTGTCATTTGGAATGGTGGGTGGTTTTTTTGTGTATATCTGGGAAGTTCGTAACACCCGGTGGGAATGTAGCTCATAAGTCTCAGTCTTTATTTCCGTGGTTAATTTCAAGGTTTATAACATTTACATGAAATCCTCCTGAATTTATCATCGTAACGATCAACATTTATACAAATACAGTGATTCGGAGCTGTGGTTAAGATGCAGGCCTTTAAACTGGGAGAGACAAATTCTAGTAGAGTGGCCTTCTTTATGTTTGTTTTGTGACTTCACCCTTGAGCTAGATTCCCCATTAAGCACCCTAGGTCACTAACTAGGGACATGGATCCCAGGGGCCCCTGGGCCTATGGAGTATGTGACCACAGCCTTGGCGTTCAGGAGGGAGCCTAGGGTTATTGGGATCCAGACGCGGGGTTTCTTTGGCACCTGTCTTGCCGACGAGACTAACACACACATACTAACACACAAACTCACGCTAACACCTATACACTCTAGCACCATACGCTAACACACTCTAACATCATACACTTCGTTTGCAATTTGGTCATATGACACAAAAGCAAACACTGATAGTCACCATAGAAACGGAAGCGCTTTTTAAATGCCTTTTCTGTTTTTATGTGAACCTTCAGATGGCAGAAGAAAATGACAGATCGCTCAGCATTCCAGATAACCCAAATAATGTTGATTCTAAGTGGAAAAAAAAAGCGCCTTTAAGTGCTCCGTGTGCTTCATGCAGCCTCTAACGCAGAACCGATACCATCTGAAATGATCACTCGGCTGCTGACAAGATCGTGAACACCGAAAGGCAGCATATATTTGGTTAGAATTAGCAAATACTTTGATTTGTGGCTCTTCGTCGCTGACGAGCTAAAGCTGCTGTAGCTATAAAAATACTTAAGAACGACATCTTCAGGAAATTGACTTGCAACCATTTAAATAATTATAATTTGAATTAATCAGCATGTTTTGGTTCATATCTGATTATAGGACGGCTGACAGCTCCGAGCTCAGACGGTAACATCTCGCTGTTTATAACACGCAGACACTTTATTGTAGGTTTACCTTCATTTAACTTTTAAGGGTAATTTTCATGTAATTTTTTCCATCTGTGGCTGTGGGGTTATATTACTGTATACAGCGCTGGGGGTATATTACTGTATACAGCGCTGGGGGGTTATATTACTGTATACAGCGCTGGGGGTTATATTACTGTATACAGCGCTGGGGGTTATATTACTGTATACAGCGCTGGGGGTATATTACTGTATACAGCGCTGGGGGTATATTACTGTATACAGCGCTGGGGGTAATATTACTGTATACAGTGCTGGGGGTTATATTACTGTATACAGCGCTGGGGGTATATTACTGTATACAGCGCTGGGGGTTATATTACTGTATACAGCGCTGGGTGGTTATATTACTGTATACAGCGCTGGGGGTTATATTACTGTATACAGCGCTGGGGGTTTATATTACTGTATACAGAGCTGGGGGGTTATATTACTGTATACAGCGCTGGGGGTTATATTATTGTATACAGCGCTGGGTGGTTATATTACTGTATACAGCGCTGGGGGTTATATTACTGTATACAGCGCTGGGGGTTATATTACTGTATACAGCGCTGGGGGGTTATATTACTGTATACAGTGCTGGGGGGTTATATTACTGTATACAGTGCTGAGGGGTTATATTACTGTATACAGTGCTGGGGGTTATATTACTGTATACAGCGCTGGGGGTTATATTACTGTATACAGCGCTGGGGGGTTTTATTACTGTATACAACGCTGGGGGTTATATTACTGTATACAGCGCTGGGGGTTATATTACTGTATACAGCGCTGGGGGGTTATATTACTGTATACAGCGCCGGGGGTTATATTACTGTATACAGCGCCGGGGGTTATATTACTGTATACAGCGCTGGGGGTTATATTACTGTATACAGCGCTGGGGGTTATATTACTGTATACAGCGCTGGGGGTTATATTACTGTATACAGCGCTGGGGGTTATATTACTGTATACAGCGCTGGGGGTTATATTACTGTATACAGCGCTGGGGGTTATATTGCTGTAGGGGACATCCCCTTTTGCAGTTACTTAAGATTACTGGAGATGTTTTTAGGAGTGCAGGTGGGACACATGGGTCAAATTAAAGAGGCCACCGAACTCTGTTTCTGATTGGAAGGATCTTATAAGAAACAACGCAGCAGAGAATTAATTAAAAACATAACAGATGCCATCTTTATTTGTCAGATAATTCCCGCTGCTTTACATATCAGAACTGAAAGTATTTCACACTGGCACAAAGATCCACCCCGCGATCCAGCTATTCTTGTGACAATATGGCTTGTTCTACACTTCGAACAATTCATTCTATTTTCCTTTTGTGTTTTTGATCAGCAATTTGTAGCACTTGATGTAAAATATCAGATCTGCACCAGAACCAGCAGATTATAATGTAAAGCAGCAAAGTTATGAGCGAAAAGATAAAACTTCAATGCAATAAATCATACATACACTACCTTCAGAAGTTTGGGGTCACTCGGCTGTTTTCATGGAAAACGAGGACATTTCTGGCTGTAACATAATTACAAAAGGGTTTTCTAACCATCAATTAGCCTTTTAAACTTGGATCAGCGAACACAACGTGCCATTGGAACACAGGAGTGATGGGAGTGATAAAGGGCCATTGGAACACAGGAGTGATGGGAGTGATAAAGGGCCAATGGAACACAGGAGTGATGGGAGTGATTAGGGGCCTTCGGAACACAGGAGTGATGGGAGTGATAAAGGGCCATTGGAACACAGGAGTGATGGGAGTGATAAAGGGCCATCGGAACACAGGAGTGATGGGAGTGATAAAGGGCCATTGGAACACAGGAGTGATGGGAGTGATAAAGGACCATTGGAACACAGGAGTGATGGGAGTGATAAAAGGCCGTTGGAACACAGGAGTGATGGGAGTGATGGGAGTGATAAAGGGCCATTGGAACACAGGAGTGATGGGAGTGATAAAGGGCCATTGGAACACAGGAGTGATGGGAGTGATAAAGGGCCGTTGGAACACAGGAGTGATGGGAGTGATAAAGGACCTCTGTGCGCCTATGAAGAGATTCCATTAAAAATCAGCCGTTTCCAGCTACAATAGTCATTTACAACGTCTGGGCTTGAAATTTGCTTTTCTTTCAGAAACAAGGAACTTTCTAAGTTACCCGAAACATTTCAAATGGTACTGTATATAATATTATATATATGAATATATGTATATATATATATATATATATATATATATATAGTTTTTATGTTTTATGTCTCTGCTTTATCCTTTGTGTCATTGATTCCTGTACAAATAGGCATGACTGTTACATTTATTACAGAGGTAGACGAATGCAATTCCGCTTTGTTCCAAGATACAGAAAACAACAATCTATTTTCCTCTCTCTATACGCCTGATGTCAGACGTTTTAATATATATTACTAGTAAATGTCCTTTAGCAGTAACGTTGTGTAGATACGCATTGGATTATCAATCAAGGTCTAACCAATGTATTGTTAGTCGGCCTGCCAAGGATCATAGGAGCCCCAAAACAATAGCGCTGCGTTATCTACTGTTTGGTGCAATTGTTTGGCTCATAGGAGATAAGGGGGGCTCGGCATTTGCCATCAGATAGAATAAATACTAGACTAAGGGAAGAAACACAAAGCATCTTTTATAATGGGGACGTATTATGTCACAGCGTTTAGCATACGTACACTTATTTCTCTAGCTGCAGAGACATTTAATTTAAAGGGGGCACTCCAGCCATCATATACACTTTAAAGCCATGTGGTCCCTTTGAATTTTCGTGTGGGCTGTTTGGATTCTGCAGAATCCGGCTGGGTGATTAAGACCGAGTCATTCTGTTGTTTCCCACAGGCAGTATAAGGAGTCATACAAACGGCTGATATGCAGCTGCCTGAAAACATATTATGGGTTGAAAACTAGAAATGGGGGTGAAAAGAAAACAGAAAAATATTTCTGAAAATGTCATTTTTAATTTTTGTTTTAACCCTTTTCTTGTGTATTATGGCAAAAAAATAAACTTCCTAACATGCAAATTAGGTCGTCTACACCATAATCAGCTTAATAGGATTGATTGACAGCTGTGGCGAATGGTGACACTCGTCACAAAATGAGACTCATCGGTTGTTTTGCAACAGGTCACCGAAGAATCGAATCAAGAAACGCACTATAATGATAAAGCAATTCTCTGACGAGTGGCGATTATTTTTTCCCCCGTTTGAATGTATTACGCTGGATATTTTGACTATTTAAATAAACGTGTTCTTGAAAAAAAAACGCTATTGAAAAATTGCTTAGAATTTTTTTTGTCTAAACACGGATTTTTTTCCCCGATCTGTGACTCACCCCCAGAGCACAAACACTTAGGCAGCTGCCCGACGGACACACACTGTGTAATTACTATCACAAAGAATGCACGCTGATGGTTAGAATGTGCCGTCAGGATCAAAGGGAAATATTATGAAGACAAAAGGCTATTATTGTGATGGACTTACTGCTGGAAATGTCTCTGCAAAACATGACCCATCTTCTTGTGAGATGTTGGCGGGTAAGTCATATGCTGAAGTTGAAACGCAAATTACATACCTTCAACGAGACATCTGTCCTGTTACAAATATATGAATACATGCGGTACCGTTCACAGGTTCGGGGTCACTGAGCTGTTTTCATGGAAAACGAGGACATTTTTGGCTGTAACATAATTGCTGAAAGGTTTGCTAACGATCAATTAGCCTTTTAAACTTGGATCAGCAAACACAACGTGCAATTGGAGCACAGGAGTGATGGGAGTGATAAAGGAACACAGGAGTGATAGGAGTGATAAAGGGCTATTGGAACACAGGAGTGATGGGAGTGATAAAGGGGCCATTGGAACACAGGAGTGATGGGAGTGATAAAGGGCCGTTGGAACACAGGAGTGATGGGAGTGATAAAGGGCCATTGGAACACAGGAGTGATGGGAGTGATAAAGGGCCATTGGAACACAGGAGTGATGGGAGTGATAAAGAGCCTCTGTACGCCTAGGAAGAGATTACATTAAAAATCATCCGCTTCATTTATAATATTAATGTTATTTTAATGGACACAATTTGCTTTTCTTTCAAAAACAAGGAAATGTCTAAGTGACCCCAAACTGTTGACCGTTAGTATGTATGATGGTAAAGAACTAAATGGCCTTTCTAATCTGGCCATTTGGAATCTAAGGTCACTTTTCAAACTAGTGATCACATAAGCCCTTACAAATCCAGGTTGGCCATCCCATCCGGGACCGCACTTGGGATTAATCTTTCTGGAGATGCTGTCTGTCTTCATTAGCAGTGGCCACAGTGTCTTCTGGGCTATGATGTCATATACCAAGTGGTGCCAGCTGCCCCTTACCTCCCCAGCGCCGTCCTCTCCTCTGACCGTCAAGATATGATGTCATATATTATGAATTCCCTCTCTTAAGGACATGCTGATACAGCAGGCCATGGAGGTTGTGCTGGTTAGACAGGTAGTATAAATGGTAGATATGTGGTCTTCCCAACTGGTCCATTGAGTGGTGCACGATGGAGCTTAATCCCCCAATAAGGTTATCTGCCCCTGCTCCCTACCAGAATATGCCATTGGGTGATATGCCCCTTAACTTGATTCTCGACAATATAAACTACAATAACCCAAAAGTTATAGAAAGAAAAGGCCTCGTTTGTTTGAAGTCACCACCCTCCTCTTTTATAGTCCCGCAGTCCATTATTCGGATTGCCTTTTCTCTGAGGACATTCTTATGCTTTTGCTTAAAATTGGCCACAGATTGAGTGTTAAATAAAAATTACCCTGCATATTAACACTCCCAGCCTCGCCGTTACACGGCTTAATGTTCCTTATTGCAAATGCCGAGGGAAAGGGCTCTAATTATAGCCTTTTATTACTCCAAGTTTTCTCAGCAGGTCCTTTTGCTGGTATAACAGGAATCTCACCAGGGTTAGCAATTTTCGTTTCACGCGCATGGAAAGAATTAAAACAAAACATTTAACCCATTAGCGTTTATTCCGAAAAGCTAATAGAGTTCTGCGTTATATTTGCGATAATCCGTATATAGTTTTGTGTTCGCCACATCAGAATAGACGTGAACTGGCATATTCACAAACAGTAATTTCATGCCTTAAAGGGAAAGGTATGGCTTGTGTGTATGTTTCTTATTTATAAGGCCAGTAGGTACCGGCAAGGAGCAGAAAACTCCCGTAAAGTCTGGCAGGGTGTCACTTAAGCATCTCCTTTCCGAGTCAGACTTTGGACCCCAAAGGCCGCTCCGCATGGAAAGCCAGAGTACCGTTGTAAATAAAGATGTATTTTGCCATTTTCATCATAATTATACCTGGGAACTCTCTGGGTTTGCCCCAGAGATCTCTGGGAGAAGCGACACGACCCGGGTCACCCGCCCCACTATCCACCCATTTGCCCTTTAAATGGGAGTGTTTCCTGCGATGTCAGCAGGAACGCCCACTGACGTCGGCGGGAAAGTCCACTGACGGCAGAGGGAACGCACACTGACATCAACAGGAACGCCCCGGACGTCAAAGGGACCACCCAATAATGTCAGTGGGTAGCCCCGGCTGGTTCCCAGGTATGGTCATAATACGTGACTTTGCTCAAGGACGTTGGATGCCCCCTGCGGTCAGATGTTCTGTTCCTCCTGGGAGTTATCCTGTGTTCTCTGATTTATTCCTTTGGTATCTTGACTCTTGACTTGGTGAATCGGGGGACAGGGTGTGCACAGAGGCTCCGCCATCTTGCAGAAGCGCTACGGGAGGCCTGGTTAATGACGCTGATACCTGGGTGACACAGACAAACAACGAAGACAGAAAGAAGATACAAGAACAAGAAGTGGCAAGAGAAGCAGAGAACAAAAGCGGAGCTGCGGAAAGGGAGACAGGGACAAAACGGTGGGCAGAGAGGGTAGGGAGACATTGAAGAGAGTGAGAGAATGTGAGGCAGCATTAGAGCGTGTGAATGAGATTGTGAGAGAGTGACTGAGAGTGGGCATGAGAGTGTGAGTGAGGGTGATTGACAATAGGTCTTGTTTCTGAATTGAAAAAGCCTTTCTGTCCGAACGGAAAGGGCAGGAAATTTAATTTGTTGTCTGAAAACAAATGGACCATAAAATGAAACATAAAATTTGTCAAAATCAAGTCTGCTAATCAGGATATGGACGATACTTTGATTCACTGAAAGGTAACGGCGAGCATCATAACTTTTTCATTTGTGGTGCTGCACTACGCGCAGAAGGATAATACGCTTATTGATGTGGAATGTGTGGTTTGTAGGGTTTTTACATAACCGATACTTATCGGTCACTATTAATACCATCAACCGGTCTGATCACTGTTGACCACAACTATGGGGTTGGACTCACCACTCTGTTTTCTACCAGCAATGCAACAGAAGATGTAGAACAGTTTTTATCTCAGTTGTGTTGAGCTGGATTATTACGTCTCCCATCGGCTGTAGGCGCTGAGTGACCGACTGCTCAATCCACTCCTGAATGTATCTTTAGACTTGAGATAGACTTGGGGACGGTACCAGACACGTACAGAAACTCAAGGAAACTGTGCCATCCGGCTAGGAGACTCCTTATGTGGATCTCAGATCTAGCGTCCAATCCCCGGGGGTTATAATCGTATTAATAACCATACGTGACCCCGGAAGTGTTTAAATATTAACCATTTTAAAATTCCATCACAAAGATTCTATGGAAGGGTGCCACTAATGTTGCCCACCAAATGGTCCAAATTATGGCCTTTTGGAAACCATGACTTGTCAGGAGGTAAGGATATTCTGAATGTAGTCAGCTGTATTCAAGCAGGGATTCCAGCCGTGATATAGCAGAGAGAATGCTCAGATGTCATTAAATCAGAGTAGAAGGTGAAGGCATTTAGCTTTGGACTATGTGATCCTAAGAATCTGAGACTGGGGTAAAATTATTATTTGTTGATTTATATAGCGCCATCATATTCTGCAGCGCTGTACAATAGGTTAACAGAAATAGGGTTAAAAGAGACACGACAAGTTGGCTATCCGTGGCTAGTTCACCATAATGCGCCTGGAAACCTTTTGAAGCCGCGTTTGTGAATCATTACTGAAGTTCCGTCATTAACCTTGATGTATAATTATTTTTTTATGGATGCGTTGCTTGCTTCCCCTACTCATTAACTGGGATATGTCTGAATACGTTAACAGTCAAGCCTCACTACCGCGCCTCCATCCTGAAACGCTACATTGGTTTAAAGAGACTTTGAAACCAGGCTTTACAAATTACGCACCAATTGCTGACATTTCAAAAGGGATAATAATGGATTCATAGGAAAATACTGAAAGAAGATCTGTCCCTTTCCCAAATGTCACATGTCACATGTCTATACACTTATTTTTACCAAATTACGACTAAAATAAGCAATAAATATAAGTTAGAAACACACATAATGTGTATGCCTTGGGAGCAGTCATCTCAACTTCCTGTATGCCTTGGGAGCAGTCATCTTAACTTCCTGTATGCCTTGGGAGCAGTCATCTTAACTTCCTGTATGCTTCGGGAGCATTCATCTTAACTTCCTGTATGCCTCGGAAGCAGTCATCTTAACTTCCTGTATGCCTCGGGAGCAGTCATCTTAACTTCCTGTATGCCTTGGGAGCATTCATCTTAACTTCCTGTATGCCTCAGAAGCAGTCATCTTAACTTCCTGTATGCCTCGGGAGCAGTCATCTTAACTTCCTGTTTGCCTTGGAAGCAGTCATCTCAACTTCCTGTTGTCGGGGTACCAGTGAATCAGGACGGAGGCAAAAAGGTACTGGTCAAAATGTTTATTAAAATAAAATAACAAGAATCCAAAACATAAGACAAGCGGGTGGTGGTAGAACAAGCCAAGGTCAGGAGCCGGAACGGGTAGTCATACGAGCCAAGGTCAGGAGTCCAGAAATCCACGTAGTCCAAAAGCAGGCAGGAGTCAGCACCAGAATGGGAGTCAGACAGGCCGGGTCATACACAAGAATCAAACGCTGGAAGGAGGCACGCACTCACAGGTCCGGAACCACGAAAGGGCAACCAGCAACTGAACTAGCTGGTTAATATAGTCACAGCCTGCAGGAAGAGGAGGGGTTAACTTGGACATAAAGTTGGAAGAGGAAGGGGGCGCGGCCTAACAAACAGAGAGCCATGAGGAGGAAAGCCAGTGCAGGTAGGCCGAAACCCTGACACCTGTATGCTTTGGGAGCAGTCATCTTATCTTCCTGTATGCCTCGGGAGCAGTCATCTTAACTTCCTTTTTGTAGAATCTGCATGATTATTCTACCCCATTAAGTTATCCCCCACTATTGTTAAGTTGCTGATTGTTGCCTCAATGTATCGACCTGATAAGTACCCAGATAGGACATCATAACTGGGTAAAGTCATATGATTGAGTCATAAATGTCTCTGTTCCCCTAAATTCAATTAGAACACGGGGTGATCAGCTTTCATGGGTGCAAAATTTAAGGAATGGGGCTTTTTATTGCCTATGGAATAACTGCTCAACTGAATGATATATGGGGCAAAAATATTCCCAGAACGCTGTTATCTCCAATAAATAGACATCAGAAAACCGGACGCCAGGCTGAGATCTCTATAACACTGACACGGAACGCTACGGCTGGTGTGATGTCACTCAGAATAAAGTGCTATCGTTACATATGACTTCAGTTACTGTTACAGCAGAGATAAGTGGGGCGGTTTCCATGTTCCCGTTCAAACGGCACTAAAATTAAGTCAATTCTCTTTAACGACAGAATTCACTGTGAACGTATTTTTGGAATGGGAACGGCTCTGAGATCCTAGTAATTTCCCTTTAATGGCTGTGATTTGGAATAAATAACATGCTGTTTAGTGCTAAGTAGAAATTTATTTAGTCTGCGTGATACGGAACAGAATCCTTTCAGAAGTTACAGGAGAAGAAAGACCGGCAGGCTGTGTAATACTGGAAGATACTGAGGAGGAGGGAATTTAAAGGGACATCGCAGCCATCATCCACGCTTTATTCCATGTGACCAAGGGGAGGGCTGGCACTTTCTAGCGTGGGGAGCATTTAAACCCGAAATGCCCCTCTAGCACCCTTTCCCCCCCTCCCCCAGGGTAACTAGCATACGTAGTAGAACACACTAACATACACTCATACTTTCAGCCCCTCACTCCAATACATACCAACACAATCACACTAAAACACTAAAACGTACTCTGTTACACCTCACCTGGAACCTTTCTTTCTAACTGGTCGCACAATGTACAAGCGTGATCGCGTGATTACATGACCCCGCTGTATCACGCCTCCGTGAGTAGGCCGTTCCAAGTTAGAACACCCTGCTTGAAGAATTTGGACCAACCTGGGGGGGGGGTGGATTGCTCACCTGTGCCCCGGGCCAGCCAAGCCATGCGTGTGACAGTCACGTGTCTTCTTAAAATTATCAATTTTGTCCCCTTGATGCATGAAGAGTTTCAGCAGAATATCCCCCATATATTTTCACTATTTCACACATCCGGCTCCTTGGCTCTGGAGCTGCAGCTTCTCCTAAAAGTAGGAAGAATACATATAAATACATATATAAATACTTTCAAAGTACATTAGCCGCTTCGTGACCAGTGGTCTTCTCTTTTTTCTTTTTAAATATAGGCAAATATCCTTTCCATCTTCTTTATGGTCAGCATGCAGGGCTGCTTCCCACTACATGACCAAGTGGGAATATTGAAGAGTTATCTGGTTCATCAGTTGGACCATTACACGGAAATTATACTGTGACCCCCAAAAAATGTAGGTTCCGTCAGAAAAATGTGATTCATTCTAAGCAATCACGTATATCTGAGGAGAAAAAAATAAAAAAAAATAGGTTGAATGTTTTTAGAGGATAAATTATTTCAAACATCGTAAATGGTGATGGAGTTAGTCATCTGGAACAGATACGAGGGTGAAGGTGTAATTGTATAAAATTAGTGCTTTCTACCGACTCTTCACCTGCTGCTGAAATTACTAATTCACAAAGAAAATCTCATTGTAATATTAACAAAAAACCCATAACAATGGAATTAGATTTTATACCTTGGAACATTCACTTGGAAGAATGTTCGATTTATTCAACCATAAAGAAGAAATATTTTGGTCTTGTGATGGTTCCAGTAGCCCACCAGACCCTTTTGGGGACATTGGTGCCCCAACCATCCCCACTGCTGTCCCTCTTCCAAAGCAGGCTTGATATCTGTTCATTTATGGTGGTCTGGATATCCAAAAAGTAGACGTAGCCCACCCAAAAAACTGGCTAAGGAAAGCAAATAGGGATTATCATGCAAATTAGGACTATTATAGAGAAACAGAAACCGATAGGGAGTGGGCGTGCAAAAGCCAATAGCAGCAGCCAATTAGACAACCAAGTGGATGGCCAACTGGACGACCATTGAATAGTGGTGCGCTTTGGTGTGTATAATGGCAGACCTGTGGATGGGGTCACATGGGGTCATTTAACCTAATGTCATGTGACCCATGTGGGGTTCTATCATCTCACATAATCAAGGTACATAAAAGTGGCTTTGTCTGTGACAATTGTCTTTACCCTAACGTATACAATTAATTAGTAAGTCCATCTTTCTTCATTTTGACAAGTAGAAGCTGCCCCTTTTCCAGGTCTGAACCCCACAAATATATTATGCATTCTTTACTTGCAGAAGAAAAAAAAGCCACCTATCTTTAAGAGAAGCTGCAGCTCTAGAGCATCATCTGCGGCACACCTTCCCCTCTGTGGTCTTGTTTTTGTCCATTTTGGCAATTCAGCGGCACTTCAATCGCGTGTCTCCCTTGAACCTCTGTTATCATGTACCAGTAAGTTCCAGCCATGTATAGGTTTGTATAGGTCAAAAGCTGTATAGGTCTGTATAGGTCAAAAACCCTTATTGTTTTTTTTTATAATTTATAATAAAGGATTCTATATTCCATGTCCTTATTGCAGTAATGAAAATATGTTAGGGTATGTTTCCTAAACCCTGTATAACATAACAAAAAAAATACGGTGGCGTTATAAATGTAATAATTCATATTCTCTAATGATTCGTATTCAGCATTCCTGCAAAATGAAACATTTGTTTTCCAATCACGAGAACAAATCTCGTATACTAATGAGCGTTGCCGGGGTTTTGATACGAATCTCTAAGGGATATTAGATTTTTTTTTTATTTGAATGTTAACGGAATGTTCTGCAATTTATCAACGTCTTGCGCTTCATCATTAAGCATAAAAGAAACATTTATTCATATACAATTCTCGGCACTGTATTAAGAGAAGCGGCTTTAATCTTACAAACATACGTGAAAATACAATGCCGAACGTAACATGATGTTAGCGTAGAGACTTCCAGCCATTGGCAAAGAGCTCGGCAGCTAATTATCAAGCTCTATAAAACGTATTTATCATTCTTTTCAGGCTTCCAGCTGGCAAACATCAGTCACCGCAGGCAGGGAATTTAAACATACTCGGTGTGTTTATAAAACCAAAGATTTACATGAATAATTAAAATGGCTTATATACAATAAAATGTGTACATCAAATACATTACTGTTCTTCTACATGCCTTATAATAACAAAATCGGCTAACTATGGGTCACAAAGTCACATTAAAAAGTCTTGGTAAAGCCCTGCCCCTAGCCACACCTCTGACCACACCTCTGACCACACCTTCCAATACGAAAGGGTCCATTGTAGGAGGTGGGGTGAATACGTACCAACAAAAAGAGCATTGGGAACAGCTGTTATATGTCACTTTTTCTGATGAAGACCTTTTTGGTCAAAACGTTGGCCCCACTGTTTCACAAATAAATACCCCAATAAGCAAATGTTTGAGTGTGTGTATGTGTGAAGTGTGACTGCTTCTAATTGGGCATTATTTGGGTTGACTCCCTCCATCTTACAGGGTCTTTTTTGGGTTTGCATCTCCATCCTGATTTTTTGCCTGAATACACACTCGGAGATGACTCCACCAGAGCAGGAAAAACAACGTGCATCTCATTCCGAGAAAATAAAATGTTTCTAAAACACAACAACTGGATGGAATTTTTCACTTGAAAGGCAACCTGTAGTGACAGGCATCAATTTACCTTTCCGTGTCCTACAGCGTTTTTTTTTTTGTTTAGGTAAATTGCACTTGTCATGCGTTTGTCGCTTTCTGGTAAGTGGAACTCAAATGTGACATAAAGAAATGATAAAAGAACCTGAGAACAGTAAGATGAAGTTGTAGACAACAGGCCTCGAGTGGCCTCCTCCAAGTTCACTTCTCAAAGTCTATGAATTCTACTGACTAAAAGATCAGAACCTCTGGAATTTACCTCAGACGCACTCCGACTAGGCTGACCCTTTAATATTTTGATATTTTAATATTGTCTGATTGTCGGGGGCCCAGGTGCCGGGTCAGGTTGGAGTCCCGGTGCAAGGGTAGGATCAAACTTTAAACTCGGCTGGAGGCCGACGCGTGTTGCGACGTTGAGTGGCAGACGGCTGTCTGCCGTAGTCTTAGGCTTTCTCTTTGGCGCTCTCTGTGGACACAACTGGAAAACACACTAGCACACTGGCCAGGGGGTCTGTAGGACGAGCAGACTGGAGTGCAATAGTATGGTACCTAGGGATATTCCGAAAGGGGAGTCAAAGTCTACGTCAAAAGAGTCCACAAAAGGTCCAAGCCCAGATGATACAAAGGGACTAACCAGGTTCAATGTAAAAGTCCACACCAAGAGTCAAAATAAGTTGCAATGTAGTGATCCACAGGATGCAAAGAGGCAAGCAGCAGGTGCGGCAGGTATCTTATGTCCATGAGGAGGCAAAGAGATCAGAGACCTAAAAGCCACCTGGTGGCATAATAGTTAAGTGTACTACCTACCATATGCAGGGTTGCTGGTTCAAACACCCATGGATGATGAAACCGAATGAGATCTGAGCTCTATGGCTAAAACTTGGGGCTAATAATTCTTGAAATACTGAACTGAATACTGAACTCACCACAGATGACACGAGAGCCTGCTGTGTTGGCTTGATAATCCAAGTTGAGTTAGGTCTAGATTCTAGAATTACAGTTCTCATTTTGCATGCACAAGCACTATTATCTACAACACTAGGCCATTAAAACCTTAAAAGCATTTTATTCTTCAGCCTATCAGTCTAAGAATCCAAATAAAGATTAAATACTCTCCAGTGTTTCATATCACAGGCTGCTACCGGCCGTGAGGATCCTTGGCGCGCTCTTGCATCATACAGGCATGTCACATCATGTGTGTGTTAGCAGAGCGTGCAAAGCACGAAGAAAAATGCAGTAAATCAAGCTTTGCGAGTGTTGCCCAGATAACAAAACGGCAGTAAAACAGTGTAACATATTTTCTTGTTGAGAATTTCCATTAATTACAAAGTATCAGCTGTAAGTAGTTAAATAATAAAGCAAAAAAAATTCTGATGTCAGTACTTCACCCAGAGTCTTAAAAGTAATGTCTTCATATTTTATCGTAAATATGTAATGTTTATGTAGTAATAAGAATGTTTGCTGGACTTTTTTTTTGCTTATTTCCATAAGCATTGCATACCTATTAAGGACTAAAAGGTTCCATTTAGCACTCTATTGGCCCTTTGGCCATGGTCAGTGGACGTCCTAAAAATGCCTATTTTGTCTGCTTTTTCCCCTTTATGCTCACCCCTGGGCTTGCTTTCTCCTCTCCACTGACCTCCCTCTACAACCATGGAACAGAGCTGTAATTGGAGCACAGGCTGGTCGTGCTCTACTCTTCTGTAATTCCCTTCATCAGCTACTGTGCCATAGGCATCTATGGAAGCCTGTAGGGCTCTGCTACCCTATGGACTTCTGTAGATGCTTATGGCACAATAGCTTCTGAAGGTAGACTATAACCTGATCACGAGAAAAGCATAATGTGTTTGGGGAGTAGATTTCCTTTGTTGGGGTACAGAAACGTCATGGGCAATTTGCAGACCAGAGTAAGTTCTCATTTTGGAGGCATCGGTCACTTTAGTTTCAAATCTTGAGCCCGGTTAGGTGAAATCCTTGCACCTTTGGCCATGTTCCAAAATTGATTAGTGATGTCATTTGTGAAAACCTCATATGTGGTAAATTAATATGTGAGAACAAAGGAAAGCAAAACTCATTTGCTTCCCATTTACAATATAATGAAACTGATCTCTTCTTCCAGAAAGGATTATCAATTCTCTTTATGTCCATACCCTCTAGCACTGATGCTTTTGATTAGGTCTAAATGTGTCTTTTAAGAGTTAAATTCACGTTTACTGTCCATAAAGTAGTTTCCCGTGCAGAATTATGGAGAATACGCCCTCCATCAAGCGGAACTCATCCAAGCAGGAGCATCAAGGAAAATGGCCAAGAGTCGGTGGCACTCGGAAGGAAGACCCTGGGTGACAAAAACTATTCTTCTGTTAACTACCGACAGTCCCTTCATTGTTTTATAAGATTCCGTATGAGCCTTTAGTGCTAGAGATTGTTTACAGCCGTGCGGGTCCTCTGTAAAGCTATCACAAATATTTTAAGAGGAGGCAGCAACTTAAAACATGCCGTGGCAGCTCCCACATACATCACACCATATGATAAAACAGGTATATTTCCATCTGTAAATAACTAAAGGAAAATTTATATTATATATAAATATATTATATATGATAAAAAAAAAAATATATTAATATTTTGTAAAAAGATGTATGAATTATGAATAAGGATAATATGTAAAGTGATTTTTATACTTTAAAGACATGAACACCTTATAGGGTTAAAACACAGCTGGAAACCATGCTTTTGTCTCTTAAAATCCTTTTAGCGGTTATTTTCCACCATTTGTCTGGAGCCGCCCGCCAGGACGGTGCTTTCTTCTCTGTGTGCAACTAAAGCAATGATTAAAATCAAAACAGAGCTGACAGATAATTTCCTTTTCGGATTGAAGGTCAAGCTTCCTCTTCTCCTCGGTTCCCGAATGTGTCTCCTCGCCTCCAGGACATGCCGAGTAAATCTGTGTTATTATTTTTCTGAGTAAACCGTCATGATTGCGAATGATTTAGCTCAGTTGTGTATGATGGAGAAATATTTGGTAGATCATGAGACAGCATTGTCTCACCTCTAACTTCTATAGTGCGGCCGGCACTAATTCCACACTTTACTAGAGTTTTTATGCACTATAATAGTACTGTTCCAGTTTTCCCCAATTTTTTATTAATTACCATCAAATTTTGGAATTTGTCTCACGATGTGATAGGAATTTAATGTTTCTGTTCAAAGTGGAAGTTAAAATTAAATTTTTAGAATTTCTAGACCTATCATATTTGGATTAGGATTAATCCTTCCATGCCGTGGATACTGGGTCACGTGAATATGATATGACCACCTAGAACATGTCAGTCACTGGCATGGAGTTTATAATTTATTGGGTCCAAATGGGAGTTATTGGAATGAACAGAGAAAAGGGCTGCCACATTTTAAGGGCATAAGTGGCTTAATGTTAGCGCCTCCAAGTCCTGAACATCAGGCAGACTTTTTAATGGGTAGAACTAGGGTGATGCTGGGTGTGAATGGGCTAATGAGGCTCGCATATAAAAGCAGCACAAGAGTTTATGGGAAACTCTCTGCAAGGACGATTGGGTTACTGCTAGTGGCCTCATTCTAAGTGGGGACTCCTGCGTGGGCCACAGTATGCACTATTTTGTGAATTAAGGGAGCAACCCAATGGCTCAAAATGGCCAGCCTCTCCCCTGTTCCACCAATCTGAGGAGACGGTGTAAGCGGACATTCCGGCTTTTTGGTATTCTGTAGCTACCTTGTTGGCTCAGCGTCTCCCAATATCTGTTATCCTAGTATCCAGTCCATGCCTCCTGTTCTACCACTGTTCTATCATTGCTGACCCGGATTGTGTCCTGACTACCCCTTCTGCGTGCTGCTTGCCCTTTTGACCGTCTGGACTGATTCATTGGATATTCTGACCTCTGGATTGTTTTGGGATTTTGCCTTGTCTGCCGCCTGCCTTCTGATTTTGTGGACTGTTATACCGGCTTTCTGGACCCCCCTAGTCCACCTCCAGGTAGCTCCTAACAGAGTGAGAGTGTGAGTAAAAGAGAGTGTAAGAGTGTGGGGGGGGGCAAGCCAAATATAGAATCGGCCCCAGGTGCCAAGTATTCTAGGTATGCCTCTGACTCTTGAGAGAAATAATATTCACTTTGAAGAGGTATTTGAAATGGCAGGAGTGTCCACTATCGGGTATTTTACAATTCCTAGGTAATTATTTTTTATTGGGAAACCTGGCTTTATGTGGACATACTAAACGGAATGAACGTAATATTTAGGAATAAAAGGAGATTTTCTTGGTAGTGCCATTAATTATTTTATTATTTATTCTTATATATATATAGCGCCATCATATTCCGCAGTGCTGTACCATTGTAACAAAATTGGTTTCTGCACCCAGGTGACAAATAACCAACATCTAAAAGAAGATGTTTTGAGTCAAGTGAACCAAAATAGAACGGTTTCATTGAAATATTCCTGTTGCAAATTGAAACCGTTTAAACATGTTTTAATCTATAAGAATTAACAAAAAATTATCATGTTTAAATAATATTATATAGTATTCCACGATTGTTTTGTGACATTGAACATATTCCCGTTACTCATGAGATCAATTAAAAACAAATTTCTTTTGAATGCTTTTAATATTAACTAATATAAATAATCTAATTTACTTAATTTTTTTTAAGTTTTAGGAGTCATTGACATACCTGGGAGCTTTTGGGCTCTGGCTACCTGGACCCTACCCTTTTGGGACGCGGCCAGGGCTACCAGCTGACGTCAGTTGGTGGTCCCGCTGAGGTCATTGGGGGTTCCTGCTGATGTTGCGGGAAACACCCCGATTAAAAGGGGAAATGGGCAGAGAGCGAGGTGTGTCAGGACCCCGCTTCCACAACCCAAAGGATTTAAGTGTCAGCCCGGACAGATCCCAGGTATGGTCATTGAACTTCCCGCTACATTATTAACAAGATCATCCTAAAAAACAACTATTGGGCCTTTATGTAGAAATTGGTGGAAATGTAGGGTAAATGAGCTGAAAGTTCCTAGGTGTGCCTGATGTGACCTCACTGGGGTCAGCAGGAGTAGCGCAGAGGACCCCTGGAAAAGAAAGAAAAATGAAGAAGCGGAGAACAGGAAAAAAAAGAAGCGGAGCTGTAGAGAAACAAAGTAGATAGAGAGACATTGAGCGAGTGTGAAAGAGTGTGACAGAGCAGAGGGTGAGTTACAACAAATTGAATTTCCAAATTAAACAAAAATCAAACAAAAAACCAAATAAAAAAACGTCTGAATCATTTGTTTTTAGTCCATGTGCACAAGTCTATTACATAATTATGTAAATAGCTATTTTTCACAAAGTTAGATAAAAACGTGCGATAACGCCTGGTCCCTAGCAATGCCTCCAAATACAAATCCCAAAACCAAAGTCGCTCTCTTTGGCAATTTGGAGGACTTGAGGTAATTGGCCTCCAGACCCCGTGAATAAAATCCACATAACGCCAAGGAAACTATAATTATAATAAATTTCTAAATAGATATAAAAAATAACTAGCAACCAACGCAAGTGCGTGTTTTTTTCTATCAATTATAACATTTCGGTTCCGTATTATTCTGTATTTTTCTTCCCAAAGTAACACAAGACGCCGTATGATACTCTTTAGTATGAAGAGTAAATTCCATTTAAACGCCGCCACGTATTGGAAGGTCTCCAACATCATCTCGGATCAATGTGTTCCAAGGTGATTCCTGGCCACACGTGAAGAATTTTAAATGCCTTCAATCAGTGGCGACTCTAGAATCAATATATAGGGAGGGCACACAAGATACCACAGTCAAACTGGGGGGCATTAATAATTTCCACCATTAAATCATACCACTGAAAAAACACACACACACACACACATATATATATATATATATATATGTATATATATATATATATATATATATATTGCCAAAAGTAATGTGCTATGGAATGATACTTTTGTTATTGGACAATACAATACTTGATCATTCAACATGGGAAGCCTGAAGCCACAATTTAGTACGACTAATCCTTGAAATCCTTTAAACAACACAATACCTTAACTTTTCCACTAAATGATTTCAGGGCCTAATATTAGTCCCTGCTGCCGATATATATATATAAATATATATATAAATATTAGACCCTGCTGCCGATAGCAGGTATAGAACACATTAACACACAAACCCAGCTTTGCATGTATAGATCAATTGAAATTCACTTGTGATCTCAGCACTGAAGGTATATATCAAATAAACTGAATCAGACATACAAATCCTGTATTTGCAGGTATACAATAATAATATATGAAATGTAGCATCGCAGGTATAGATCAAATAAATACATGGTAACAGCATTGCAGGTATTAATCAACTGAACAAGACATACAAACCCTGTATTTGCAGGTATACATAAATAATGTATGGAAACATAGCATAGCACATATGGATCTACAGAAGAACACACAAACCAAGCTTTGCAGGTAAAGATCAATTGGAATTCACATAGAAACACAGCATTAAAAGGTATATTTAAAACCCCCTAAATTACAGGCATAGATCACAGGTTGCACACCCCAACCACGCTGCCCACATAGAACCTGGCGAGCACCCAGATAACACACATAAGATTTGCCATCTTTGTCCCATATACACCCTGCCTGTGCCATCCTGTTCCCCAAGGCTCAAACATCCTGCTAGTGCCATCTTTGCCCTTCCACAATTATACATCTATGATACACACAATCACATTAACTCATGCTCTCCCTCATTCAGACAATTCATCCATTTTAAGAAACTACACCCCTTGGAGCTTCAAATGAGGGGCTACATGTATTTCTAGGACAAAAGTTGAGTGCACAAATAATGATGGAATATGTCGCTTTGGCTAGAAAATATGTTTTTTCTAACCATAACGACATGTTCATTTGTGTCTTGCGCACTCCAGGTTTGTACTAGAAACACATGCAGCCCCTCATTTGATGCGCCAAGGGATGTCGTTTTTGCAAATGTGTACTTTTTGTGCCATAATTTAACTTCCCACGTGAGCAGTAATGCCACGTCAAGGCTTCAACCCTAATTACTGACCATTCACACGCCTTTCATATCTCCATTCACTCACAGAAGCACACGCCATTCTTTCCATACATTTACTCACAGAAGCACACGCCATTCTTTCCATACATTCACTCACAGTAGCACACACCATTCTTTTCCCTTACAATCCCAAAGAAATGATGGTAAAGGGAGAAGAAAAAATCACTTTTGCAGCAAAAATAAGTTTTGCCGTAAAAATGCAAGGCGCTCCAGGGATGAGATGGTTACTCACGTACCGCACAGGCTAAATGGCTGATTTTAATAATATTTGCAGTTCATCAGGATTTCAAAAATTGCCTCCCTCTACCGTTGGCTAAATTTAACCCCATGATCAAAGGGATCATAGGATTAAAAATTAGTATCGGCCATTTTTAAAAAGGGAATGTGACTTTTTATAGCTATATGATCGCTGTGGTAACATTGGCTACCACAGTGATCATTTAGCTAGAATACTTAAACTTTTTTTTTTTTTTAAAGTTAAACTACTTTATGTTTAAATAATTTAATTTGGGGGTCTCTAGGCAATTTTGATCTTTTTTTATCTGCCTTTAGAGACCCCCAAATCATTTTTTTTACATTTTTATTTTTTTTAACTTAATATTTTTTATTCTTTTTTTACAATCTATACCTTTCCAACGGTATATGTTGGGGGTATGTAGCTGCTTAGATGCCTGAGATACAGGCATCTAAGCAGCATGCCCCCATACCTCTTTAACTGACAATTGTCAGTTGTTAATAAAGTTGCGCGTGCCGTCACCGGCCGGATCGGGTGGCCCCGGTGATGCCCTTCAGTGTGAGGGGCAGATCGCCGGGGTAGGTGGTGATGGGGGTCCACAGACCTCCATCAAGGTAAGATAGTGCTAGTGACGGCACCATGCCGTCGTTAGCAGTCAAGGACTGTCCTGGGTGGTTACAAATTCGGCGGGGGGGCAACAGGGGGGGCAAGGAATAACCTAGGGGGGGCAATTGCCCCCCCTTGCCCCCCTGTAGCGACGCCACTGACTTCAATTAGTAAGTACGTTGGGGAAAGTCGCCGGAGCTTTGAAAGGATTACGCTGCGTATTCTCAGCTAAACATTAAAATGCTGCATAAAAGCTAGAAGCCGACATCAGCGACGCTCAACGTTTCTCCGAGGGTTGTATTAATGTAAAAAGCAGTTCAATTGGCCAACCTGGTCGCTTTTGCATGGCGGCATTACTTGATCGTTCTAATAAACGGTCAGTAAGTTAACGATTGGAGGGAATGTAAGTATATCTTTCGCTCGGCTAAATGGGCCAAATTACTCCGATCTGTCATCCAATTCAGGTCCCAGCTAACTTTTGAGACTCCTTGAATTACTCTGTTTGAAGTTTATCCCCTTAAGGCGCGTGTGTGATGACCCCGGCCTCAAAGGGTGAGTGTATGAATATATACAGTATAAGGATGAAGAATGTTTATATATAAATATATACAGTATATGAGAAAGAGAGAGGAAAAGAGAAGCCCATTCGGCCCCGTCTAGTCGCCCGTTTCTCCTGCTGTAAAGAATTAACTTCTACTCAGTCGTTGGTCTCGTCTTAGATTCAGGAGCCGGATGTCTATCCCATGCATGTTTAAATCCCCTCACTGTATTACCCTCTACCACTTCTGCTGGGAGGCTGTTCCATTTATCCATCAACCTGTCAGTAAAGTAAAATTCCTTACATTACATCTAAGCCTCTAACGCTCTAGTTTTAGAATATATATATATATACACACACAGTATCTACATACATACAGTAAGTGAAAGCATTCCTCTCAGGATAGAGATATAGAACAATTCAATTAGTCCTTGTCTGTCCAGGTGGGGAATACTGTTTTTGTTGTTCATTTATAGCTAAGGCATATAATAAAGTAAGTCAAGCACTCGTTACGGCCGGGTTATTCTTCCCCTCCAGGCTTAGATTTAAGTAAACATTTGTATCCAGTGACACAGCACAACGTGACCGTGCCTTCGTGTCAAGGTGCAGATCTAACGTTTTGTGTATTAAATTGGATCATAATTCAGTCTTTAATTTTTGGAAATAAAGTGATTTATGGTTCCCCACTTTTTTCTGCTTATTACGGGTTTCTGCGC
The DNA here is from genome assembly GCA_023333645.1 of Sceloporus occidentalis. Taxonomy (NCBI): domain Eukaryota; kingdom Metazoa; phylum Chordata; class Lepidosauria; order Squamata; family Phrynosomatidae; genus Sceloporus; species Sceloporus occidentalis. The sequence continues at coordinate 174,977 of JALMGF010000178.1, forward strand.
ATGGGCACTGGGGTCCCAATACTCTTCTAGTGCTGTTGTGCCACTTTTATCAATGAACCAAGTGGCTCTTCACGTGTACCATCTCAAGTCATAAGTGCCCTCCTATTTATGTATGTGACTCCCTATGTGACCCCATAAATATGGAGACCCCACTGGTCATGGTCATAATAACTATACTGACATTAAGTTGTCAAAATTTGAGAAATAAAATTTTGATAAAATATACAGAATTCTGCTCATTTGTCTAAATCATCTCTGGTAGAGAAGACACCGTCTCTGGTGGTGTCACCCGAGATCTGGATCTAAGGGTTTGGGCGCTGTGGAGCGATGTCTGATTTGCTGTTGGGTTTATTAACTTCCACATCATTGTATACTGTATGCACTCGCACTCCACCAAGTCCAGACTCTGCCCCATCCAGCATCCACTCGCTTCCTGCCTAAACAGGAAGGAGAATGGCGAGATTCTGGGACCCTGATCTACTGAAGTTCCCATCTATGGGCAAAAAAAGAGCTTCTACTATTTTTATTTGACTCTCGGTCACTAGGCGCTCCCAAGACATTTCGCTCCCCGGTATTTATGAAACGCTGTAACAAAATTCACTGGATGATCTCCAGGAATGAAGAAAGGATTAAATGTGTATCATATTATTTCAAACCCCTCTAGGGTTACCAAAGGTTAAGTAACATTACATCATTGTTTAATAATTGGTTATTTTTAATCATTTTTTTTTGTCGGATTCCCATTAACGCAGGAAACTCCTATTGTCTTAAACAGGAACTGCAGAGTTTGCTGAATCAACAGCGCAACCTCAATATCAAGATAATATATTTCTCACTCGTGCTGTTTTAAATGGAGGGAGGAGAAGGTTATATAATCTGTAACATTTGTTTCCAGACAGGAAAACGGGGAAAATTATGAAACTACCAGCAAAGATTTTTTTATTTGGATCGGATAAGGCCCCTGGGAATCAGCGTAGCTAAATGGACAGGGAGCATGTATGTGTGTGTGTGGGTGAGTGCATGCTCAGGGCATGTCCGTGTTTTGATTGGGGTATGTTAATTGAGGGGTGGGAGACCCTAGGTGATATAAGGTGCCCTCTGGGTGACCCCGGTCACTTTCCTTTTTTACAGACACGGCCAACAGTCTTACCTGCTTCCCACCCTCCCTCCCTATTTCTTGTGTACTAACTTTCTTTCTTTTGTCACAGCTGGCGGTTTGCGTGTCCTTGCCGGTCTGGTTTTGGTAAGTGATGGAGTTTGGATGCTGGTGGAATGGAAGGCTCAGTCCTCCCCTGACCTCTGGTGTTTTATTGGACGTGCCCACCGAGCTTGTTGGACGGCTGGTGGTTAGCATTGGTGGTGGGACAGCGAAAGGTAGCTGTCAATTTTGTTTGGACGAGGGGGGAGGTGAGTACCTGTGGTCTGGATTGTGCAGTGTGAGAGGCCGGCAAGGACGGGGTTAATTCGGTTCCTGTGTTGGTTATGTTTTGAATATGTTACGGTAATGTGTTATGTATATTTGTATATTTGTATTTATTATTTATCGGTTATTGTATATTATTCTTATTGGTTTATGGTGTTTTGGGCCAACACAGTGTTTTATGGTTTTATAATAAAATTGTGCTGTGGCCTGCTTTATCCAATTTCGGTCTCCGTGTCGTTATTTGGTGGGTTAAACTGGTTTTGGGTTTAAAATGCACGATACACACTACCTACATACAAGAAGGCTTATCAGATAATGTTGTTGGATAGGCATATGGACCCCGGATTCTAAAAGCAACCAGGGACTACATAAGGTTTGAGTCTTTACAGCAGAAATACGCACTGATATGCAATGCCGAATTGGTGCAGAATGTTACCGAATAACGAACCAACGAAGGCAACCTTGGACTAAAGAAATGAAAAACTAATGTGCACAATACGAAAACTGTTCCCACCCCGCGGCCGCCATTTTACCTACACTAAGAGGAGAAGAATCTCACAATTTTGCGAGGGGCATTTAGTGAGCTGATCTTCGTTTGTCCAATCAGCCACTCCTGTCACATCATGCTGAGGACTTGTCCAATGGCTGTGCTGCATCTTTCAGGGGAAAAAAACCAGACTTGTAATGAAGAGAGGCTATATAAGAGCAGAGCAGGCAGGGGATCCGTTCATTTCACTGTGGTTGCTTTATGTGACGCTGCTGTGCTGCATCTGAGCATTTTACAGAGTGAGATTCTTCTGTGTGAGACTTGGTGAGCCTCAGCCTGCCATTTCTCACAGTCTCTAAGATCATTTAACCAGTTCACTACTATCCTTAACTTTAACCATATAACTCTAAGCTGATTTTGACCATCTTTCTAACATTCCATATTGAACTTCTTCTATGCGTTTATTTCTTGATTCCATGGCAACCGGACAAACAAATGGGATTTCCGTAAACAAAAATGGTGGACGAATTTTGGCGCATACAAAGAAAATTTCCCCCCCCCCCAAAAAACCATACTTTCAGCCGGCACCCAAGTTACCTATAACTGTAACTATTATCAATGTCAGTATCTACTAAGATGAACTGGGCTGTAACCTTCCTGGGTTCACCAAATAGCAATTTTAAGTCTACAGAGATCTACATTTCCAGCCTCCAGCAGGGTTAGGATCATCGTTAAAAACTAAATCCATATGTTTATTGGGTGAACATTTTCAATACTTCTGAAGAAAAGACCACTGAGGACTTGAAAGCTCATGGAATAGTTTCCTGTACAACCAATGTAATGTCATCTATTTTCCTCTATGGAAAGCAGATAGCTGGTAACAGCATCATCATTCGATGGCACCAACCACAATAAACATACCTGCCCCCCTGTGGCAACATCCTACCTGGACAATGAACAGGGAAGGAAGAACATGAATGCTAAGTGCTCTGAAAAAATCAGCTGTACGTGCAAGGTTACGACACTGGAACTGAAGCAAAATGTTCACAAATACCCCTTCTATATAGAAATATAGAAATTGATTCCAGTCTTTTAGTACAGCACAACCCTAGAACCAACAAATGGGCAGTCAATCTGTATTTATAGTCACTTTTTTTTAGTAATATTACCTTTTTTAAAAAGCTGTCATAGTATTCAATGGAGATGAATTGTTTGACCAAACTAATTCTAAGCTTAAATAAACTAGACAAAGAGCAATCAGCGTCAGAAAGGCAGAGGTCCCATACATATATAAAATCACATACTGATACATGAGAAGACTTTCGCTGTTTGAGATACAATTAAAGCTGCTGTTCCATCTACTCTGCTGAAACACTTTTTTCAATGAAATTCAACATTAGACACATAATTCCTAGTACTAGTAAATGCCCAGACCCCTGATTCTTTAAGAATCTTAAATTAATTCTTTAACAAACTGTGTGTCAACATCAAAAGTGATTGTCGGTTTACAAAACAGTGGAAGAGATATGTAAATAAACAAAAATATAACAATGCAAGTATTGCCAAAAAAGCTGTGTCTTTAAATCACATTTGAAAAAACACCCAAACTGCTTAGAGCCTCAATGGGAGTTATGATGTACCACAGTCTGTGTCTGGCTCATTATATATTAATGGTAGTTATGCTATGCCACTGTCTAGCTCAGTATATAGTAATGCAAGTTATGCTGTACCACTGTCAATGTAAGGCTCAGTATATAGTGATGGGAGTTATGCTGTACCACTGCCAATGTCGGGCAGCAATAGAGGCTCCATTTACCTTTACAGAATAGAGTGATCACGTTGCAACTGTATTTTTTTTTGGGGGGGGGGGGGTTATTATATATTATTTGTTCAGTAAATGTTAAATGTTTTATTTTTCTTATTTCATATTTTTTCCAATTGACATAACGTTTGCCACTGTGTGTAATAAATATTCTTGCAAACATTACATTTTTTGTGGGTGTTTTTACATTTTAAAGTGTGCATGGGCGGGGGGGGTGCCACATATAGGATCTGTCCTGGGTGCCAAATACTCTAAGTATGCCCCTGATTCTTAGTACAAGGTCATACATTTTCAAGATCACTAAAGTCCTAGATCGGAGGAAGAAATGTCTTGAAAGCGTATCTGACTATACATCTTGCTCTACGTACATGTTGGCCTCTAAAAGAAATAAGTAACATCTACAGGTTATATTCGGGTACTCAAAGTTCCGTTCCGTTCATCCATCATAATCCGAGCAGAAAGTTTCCAACCTGCACATATATATCTTTATTTACAGAGCCAGTACATCTCATAGAGATGAAATATCCAGGTAATAAACCGCAGGAGATTTCACAGACGCTGTCATTTAATTTACCAGGTTGTGCTGGATACGGCGTGTTTCAATAAAGAGACGTAATTGGTATTTTTTTTTTAATGAAATTTCATTTTTACCCATTCTGAGCTTTTCGTTAAAAGAACCATAAAATAAATTACAAACAAAGCAAACTGTACCTACTATACTCAAAAAACCATTAAATAACTAAATTGGAATAAATGACAAATTATGCTTTTATTGCTTTAAAGTTAATGGGTGTATAGACTGCTAGGCAGTAAACTAACAGTTATAATTGCCCTATAGCTAGTCCAAAATAAATAAAAATACATCAGGAAGATAATATGTAATGTGAGTATAAGTGTGTGCAATAAACACAAGAAGTAAGACCATGAGTAAAAAATATTTGAGGGTCACGTGAAAGAAGAATCCACAAAAATAGGATTATTTAAATAAAAAAATACATAAAATACATATCAGTCAAATAAATGCCTTCAATTTTATTGAGGCTGAAACAATAAAAATATTTTATAAAAAAAAAAAAATCCCAAATCTTTCCTATCGTAGAACATTCTACATGTTCTTATGAGGTTGCCTGGAATCAGGCTTGCCAGGCTGCATGCACCTGAAAGTAAGTTTTAAAAGTTTCTTCCGTTGACCAGTAGACCTTCTTGACCCACGTTCCTTAATGTACCGTATGATACATTGTGGCAAAACACAGGTCAGAACGTACAGCAAAAGCAGCACAGGTACACCACACATAGGAGCAGAGATGTCCTCTTTGAATCGATCTCTGTCCTCCTTTGCGCAGCCTCACCAAGCCACAAAATACAAAGTTTTTTATTGTTTGAATTAACCTACAATGGTTAAAAAAAAACCTGGGACTTAATATCCAACCAAATGACTTACGTTACAGCACTAAGGGCCAGAGTGCTTCTTGATTGTGTAACCTTCCTAAAAATGGATTTGGGGATCTTGAAATAGAATCAGCTCTCGAAGCTTTCTTAACCGTGCCGGGGCCAATGATTTTAGAAGATGTGCGGAAGGGTTGCTTCGAGGAACTCTCTAAATTAGTTTTCATGTTATTAAAGTTTTGAAAGTTATTAAAGTTCATCATATAGAATCGCGTATACATTTCCCAATCGTGTCAATCAGCCAAGTCCATTGGTCTAAACCATTATTATGATGCGAGTTATTTGAGCCAGAAGGTGCATACCAGGGAACTTTGTAGAGTTGACCCCGGGAGCTTACCCTCTCCTGGTACTTATAGGGGGCAGGACGGGACTGTGCCTTGTATGAGGCGGCAGGGCCGGCCACATGTAGGGTTAGGGGTAAGCTCCAAAACAATTAAGAGTTTGGAAGAAGGCAAGATCAGGGAAGGACCCGGGTGAGGCAAAACATGGCTTCCTCACTCAGATCCGAAACTCGAAAGTTCTGATGTCGGAGAAGAATATGAATGAGCCCCCAGCATTGGAAGGCCTGGTGATTCTAACCCCTGCTAGGATAAGTAGGTGTTTGAACCGTCTCCAAGTGTAACAAGAGCCTCAGGCATTCTGCACTATTTGCCAAGCTCTACCATCCCGCTGAGTGTCGTTAACGATGGTCTGCGCTCCTCGCACTCGGATTTTCCGTGTAATACGAGTAAATCCGTCAGAGCTCCGCAGTCGGTTATGTTAGGGTGATTTAGCTCACTTAGAAGCCGTTTATTTTTTTTTCGCTGTCAACTAAAATTACAGGCCTACGAATGCATTATTCATCGGCTTCCACGCTGGAAGGCAGACTTTAACAGAGTCCTCTCTGTAAGGCATCGCAGAATGGAAAAACTGGCCGATGGTTAAGAGCAAGGCATGCCTACTGATGGGGCCCGTTATGGGGAGGAATGGATAGAATGTAGCGAATACTTCCGAAAGTATCGAGAGGAAATACTGCCATCACCTGGCAAGCTCTAATATTGCAGTGAAATATTTCCCAAAGTGCTAATATTTTTCCCGCGGAAGAACTAGGTAATAAACTCCAAATGATATGGCCCGGTTCAGTTTTGCTATAAGGGCATAGGTTAGGAGTCCGTCCTGCCGAGTAATTGTTGTGCTTGGTTTCAGAAGGTGGCTAGCGCACAGCTTGGGATGCTATGGAAAGGCTACCAGAGAAGGGAAAGTTCTTTTAGGTAAAAAAAGGGCAAGAGGGGGAAGGGGATCAAGACAAAGGAGTGTACATTTATTTTAAAAAGGAAAATATATCAAATTTGGCCAAAATAATCTCTCCATAATATACATATATAGAAAAACATGCATAATTATAAAACATATGAGTTAATAAACTTGCTTGCAGATCTGGCAAAGTAGTCCAAATGGGGTTGAATACCTTTTGAAACCTGCCGGGGGGCTGATTTCAGAAGGTGTCGAGCACACAGCTTGAGATGTTACAGAAAGGCTTTTCCTCCAACCCCAAATCTCATGGAATGGGGGAAATTGTTGGACCCCTTTGGTTTAAAGGGGTTCCTGAGGTCTTTATCCGGTTGAACTCGCTGGCCCTTGCCTGTTACTTGCAAAATTTAAAGTCCCAGGTGCTCACAAGCCCTCACAGTGGACACCAGATGCCCTTTTCTTCAGGGGCCGTACTCCCTGAAAGGAAATGTGGCCCCTTCCTTCCCTGCCCGACAAAAAAGCCTAGGGGAAGGTAGGATGTTCTTGGTAGGAGATCGGGGACAGGTAGAAGGACACCCATCTTTACTCAATTCCCCTAAAGTTCTGTAGTGAGAAACTTTCTGCTGCCTCTATCTTATCCCAAATTAGAACCACATGTGACAGCTGGAGGTCCCAGCATTGCCCCAACATACACTATATGAAAAAAAGTATTGGGACACCTGACCATAACCCCAACAGGGACTTTGATGACATCACATTCTAAATACATAGACATTATTCTGGTCCCTCCTTTGCAGATATAACGGCTTCGGCTCCTCTGGGAAGGATTTCCACGAGATTTTGGGGAGTATCTGTGGGATTTTTGCCCGTTCATCCAGTAGAGCATTTGTGAGGTCAGGCGCTGATGTTGGACGAGACGCCCGGCTCACAATCTCCGTTCCGGTTCATCCCGTTGGGGTTCAATGGGGTTGAGGTCGGGGCTCTGTGCAGCCGGCCAAGTTCTTCCCACCAAACTCATCCAACCGTGTCTTTATGGAGCTCCCTTTGTGCTCTGAGCGCAGACACGCTGGAAAATAAAAGGGTCTTCCCTAAAAATGATCCCACAAAGCTGGAACCCGAGCATTGTCAAAAATGTTGAAGGGGGCATGCCAAGACATTCTGGGAAGTGCTATGCTTCCAAGCTATACATTTAAGACACTTTCCGGGACCAATTCCCACAATCTTTGGGAAAGTATTTGCCCGTAGACATCACATTAGACAGGGAGATCGCTAGAGGGAGGTGCCAGTGGCTCGTGTGCAATTTCATGGAGCTTTTTTCCTGATTTTAACAGGTTCTCCAGAAAATACCTTTTTTGCTTTATCCAAAGCATCTTTCTCGCTATGACTTCTTCTATAGAAAGTGACCCAACCCATACATTTTCCCAAGATAAAGGGAAAAGCCGGGAATGTAGGTGTCTGTAGAACAACAGAAAACCATGGTTAATACATAAAATTGCAATAACTTAATGAATTGAAACAAATTAACAAATTTGGATTCCAATATGTAAAATGTGTATATATTCAGAGGTCCCAAGCCTTCTAGAAATTCTTGGAGTCTTCTGCTCCAATACCCGAGACCTCCCGGAGCGCTTCCTCAAAAGGACAGGGCCTCCATATACACTCTCTCTCCGGATTGGAGGAAAGGCAGAGAGGTTGGCCCCGTGGTGCGCGCTGTGGCTCCGCCCTTTTGCGGAAGTACTCCAAGAGGCCAGAGTAACAGACACGGACGGCCTGATAGCCGCTCGTAACAATAAAGTTAGGTTCAGGTATATTCAAAATTGCCTAAAAAGAAACAAAATATTTTCACACATTCCCAAATGTATATTATTTTTTTATTATTTATTTCCTTAAAGTAATTACCGACCTGACAGCGTTTATAGTTGGTGATAAAATATTGCAAGCGACCAACTGTGAGGATTTTAGTCACTTTTGGCAAATAATTCAGTTATCTTTTAATTTCCCCTCCTGCATCCGTTTTAAAATATTATGATTTTTGGGGGAAGCGGCTAATAATTGGAGAAAATTAAGATTAAACTGGATTTGGGAGGAAAGAGCCCCTAGACGGTTTAACGTTTAAGCCAGGGCTGAAGATAGAAGCCTGTGAGCCAGGCCTTTGGGAAACCTGCCCACAACCAAGATGGCCGCCAGCGCGGTGACGCCAGCTGTCAGGCCGGCAGGTGAGGACGCGGCGGTGTCGCTTTGCGGCTGCCGCGGGCAGAGATTTCATCATGCAGTGTGAGTGACGGTCCATGCTTCTCTGCCGAGCCCTCCCCACCCTGCTGCTGCCGCCGCGGACACATCCCTGCCGTGCCGGCGCCTCCCTGCTCCGACTCGCCCGCACCGCCCGGGACCAGCGCATCCATACCGCCGCCCCGGCCTCTGCCAAACACCGTACACCCCGCAGGCTGCAGCAACCGGCACCGGGCGCACACACCGGCATGGAGGTCAACATAGAGGAACACCTGGCCCCCCTCAGACAGGCGGTCAAACAGCAGGTGAGAGGGGGAGGGGGTAGTATAACACTCCCAGCATGCTCAGCCAGGAGCCCCATCCCCCACACTTAGAATATATGAAGGCTTTGGCTTACACCTCCATTCCCATCATGCTCATCCAGCCACATGCATGACAGATGTTTCGGTGCATTACTAAAGTGCAGTTTAACACAATGTAAGTTCTTTAAAAATAAGGAGCAGGTGCCTCCTGCCACCCCATCCCCATGGATTACAACTCCCAGCACGCTTAGCAATATTCATGATGGGAGTTGTAGTCCACATGGCCGGCAGTGATTCCTGTGCCATAAAAAGATCCCAAAATCCTATTGAATTATTACATGCCCCGTCTGCTGCCTTCTGGCTCACAAATTTCAGCAGACTCCCATCATGCTTGGCACAGTCACCTCTCGCTGCGCTGCTTAGGTGGCGTGTTCCTAGGTACAACCGGATCGTAAATCCCCCAAATGGATTTAGTCACCTGCTAGATTTTGGGTTGAAATACCCCATTTTTTAGGATAAGGGGCGGCCAAAAAATGACTTTATTAGTTTTGGCTTAAACCGCCGAGCCGGTCGTCATCGTGCCCAGAGTGCCGGCAACGGACGGCGCTGATCACAACAGTCTGACATCAGCACCGCCCTCGCGGTTAAATGCCCTGCATTCACTCGGCGCCGTGAATTAAAAGGTTAAAGTGGGTGCTTGTTCTTTTTTTCTCGCAGCTAAGTGGCAGTGAAAGGGTTAAGCGCGTCCCCTCGGGCACCGCGGGCTCTCTGGGTACGTTTTCTGAAAGTTCACGTTTTTTTATTTTATAACTTTTGAATAATTTGGTAACTTTTATCGCCCGCTGATTAGACGCTGATTTCCTTTGTAAATAATAATAATAATAATAATAATAATAATAAAGGCAGATCTGCTAAACTGCGCTCAGAGTTCCTTTCGGAGGGTTTGAACGTTTTACTCGGACTGAGCTTCCCCTGCAGGGAGGGCTGAACCGGCCCCGGATAATGTGTAGTTAAATTCCAGCCCTTTTACGATGTATAGTGGATGTACTGAGAGTTCTTGAGTCATATCGGTGACTTGGTTATACATTATACAGGGCTGGCTCAGTCCTTCCTGCAGGTGAATCCCTCTACGGTCGTCCCGGCCCCTGCATGACACATAATAAGGTTGGTCTGTGAATCCCACGAACGTAACGGCTCTTATGAGCAGCGATGGACAGAGGGGGTCTGTTACTGAAAGAAAAGTTTCAGTTCTATGACATCATTATACATGAACGATGTCATTAATACTGCAGCCCTGTATAATGTATAGTTAAATCAGTGGGATTTCTCTAGTCTATTAGATTATTCATTACACAGGGCCAGCTCAGCCCTTCTCGCTGGAGATACCCGCCAGTGTGAAGTGAAGGGGTTAAAACCACAGCTCTGCCTGTAAGGAATTAACCCCGGAATGTCTGATGGGAAGTTAAAGAGCCCCCGTTGGAGTTTATTGGAGGGTAACGTGAGGCAGGGCCCGTTAAGGTTTTGCCCTCAGATGGGGTTGAAATGCCCTTCCTGCCCCTGAAGTGCGGGTTTTCCAAATGATATTTTTTGGGTTTATATAGCGCCGTCGTATTCCGTAGCGCTGTAACGGACGGCCCCCGAGTGGATATACATGATTATTCCTCCCCCATAAAGCTGCTGCTTTTATTTTCTACTCCCATAACACTCGGCCGACAACTTCCCGGCCCCTTTACCTTCCATGATCTAGAATGGGAGCCGTTTCCGCGGGGTCGTGACCTTACCTGGGACCCACCCTGAAACCCCTAAAATATTAACCCCTTAATAGCCCATCGTAAAGATTCGGCCCGCATGGAAACCTTGACTTGTCGTTATTTAAAGATACACTTGAGTCACCTGTATTCAAGCAGGGATATCAACCGTTATATACTGGGAGCTTTATATACACATATGATGACTGTGTGACCCGGAGAGTCTGCCCCTTCATCCTGGGATTGGGGAAACCCCTGAGCGTCCCCCAATACGGTTATGGGGCCGGGGTAGTATGCGTTGGGTGAGCGCATGCGCGGAGATCGGCCGCGTTGCTGCTTTGGAATCCTGACGCTGCGCTTTTAAGTGAAGTTCTGATGATTTCTATTAAAACGGGATAATGAGACACAAACGGTTAACTTCGTAGATCCTAAAAAAACTTCATATTGACTTTATTTCCTCCTGACGGTGGGAGCCGATTGGCCCCGTTGGCGGGGGGTATCTTTACACAGCCCATGGATCCGCCGCACAGGGAAGGCAGCCCCCAGCCAATAACTATCGACGAGGGTCTGTGGGGACCGCGGTGCTGCAGGACGTCGCATTTATTGCAGCTCCACTAACCATGGCGCATGCACGCTGGGCGAATAAACCCTTGATGCCACTCTGCGTGCCACCGGCGCACACAGACTACCTTTATTACCCCAACCCCCCTGTAATCTGTGCTGCAGTGGTCTTACCCTCTCGGTGGGTTTTTCTATTTAATATTATTTGGGGGGGGGCTCTTAACAGCAGGTCGCAGCCGGGACCCCCCCCCCTTAGAGACCTGCGCTCACCGCTGGCGTCCATGAGTTTGTGACTTCTGGCGAGTGATGCCCCTGTATTAACCCCGTCGGCCTTTGTCATGGGGGGGGCATCTAAAATTCTATATATTGTGCGAGCGACGCGTCTCGCTAACGTATGACATCATGTCTGAACGCTTCCAGCTTTATCGTCCGGTGTAAAGCTGTTTCCGGGTCTTAAGCGGCTGCTCTCAAGGTACAGGAAGCCCCGGCGTGGAGACCTTTAGAACTTTGAGGTCACAGATGGACGGGCAGGTGTGATGTCATGACCTGTAAGACCCGCAGAGTTTGTATCAGTGATCCTTTAAACCTCCTTCTGAACCAGAATGAAAAGTTTCGAAAAACCTCCTGCTTGGGGGGCTAATGGGGGCTTTAGGGACCACTCCTGATGGCGGTTGGGGGGGCATGAGATAGAATGGACCTTTTTTGTTGTGAATGGCGGAGGGTGACCTTGCAGCCATAGAGGCTGAGGAGGGCAGACGGCGGCGCAGGCTCGGTGTATGTATGACCAACACGGATCTTAATATGTTTACTTAGGAGGCGACGTATGACCCGACAAACCCTGCATGCGCATCTGTGCCTTACGGCCTTAGACTAAATAGAGCGCTGCGGGGCGGCGAGGAGATCCCTGCTCAAAAATACTTCACGCCTCCTGACCTCCAAATTACCTGATACAATACTCCTGTCTGCTACTGCACAGCGCTACGGAATATGATGGCGCCATAGAAATTAATGAATACGTACACACACACACACACACGCTACGGTTCAGAAGCTTGGGGTCAGTCGGCTGCTTTCATGGAAAACAAGGACATTTCTGGCTGTAACATAATAGTGATAAAGGGCCATTGGTACCCAGGAGTGATGGGAGTGATAAAGGGTCATTGGTACCCAGGAGTGATGGGAGTGATAAAGGGCCATTGGTACCCAGGAGTGATGGGAGTGATAAAGGGTCATTGGTACCCAGGAGTGATGGGAGTGATAAAGGGCCGTTGGAACACAGGAGTGATGGGAGTGATAAAGGGCCGTTGGAGCACAGGAGTGATGGGAGTGATAAAGGGCCATTGGAACACAGGAGTGATGGGAGTGATAAAGGGCCATTGGAACACAGGAGTGATGGGAGTGATAAAGGGCCATTGGAACACAGGAGTGATGGAGTGATAAAGGGCCATTGGAACACAGGAGTGATGGGAGTGATAAAGGGCCATTGGAACACAGGAGTGATGGAGTGATAAAGGGCCATTGGAACACAGGAGTGATGGGAGTGATAAAGGGTCTCTGTACGCCTATGAAGAGATTCCATTAAAAATCAGCCGTTTCCAGCGACAGTAGTCATTTAGGACATTAACCCCGTCTGCGCTGGATTTCTTATCAATTTCATGTTATTTTAATGGACAAAATGTGCTTCCCCCCCCCCAAAAACAAGGAAATTGCTAAGTAACCCTAAACTTTTGAACAGTTTGTATAGCTCAAAATCATGATATGTAATATTGTGTTATTACACTGCAGATACACAACATGAATGCTGGATCTTCAGGTTGTTCCACTCTCTAGACTCACTTTCTCTCGCTGTAACTCTCGCTGTCTCCAGCAAGCTGCCCTCCCGCTCTGAGGAATTTGGGCCGCTCTCCTCCCCCCTGCCACGTAAACCTGAATGCTCAGGCTGGAGGGGGAATGTGACGAGCTCACCCCGCAGCTGTATTTCTAACTTAGCTGTATTTTGGGTGAAGAATATAGAATTTGTTATATGAACCGCCTAAAAAATATATTATGGATCATTAATGCAAAACAGACAGGTTTTTATTTTATTCCAACAGCCCTTTATCACTCCCATCACTCCTGTGTTCCAATGGCCCTTTCTCACTCCCATCACTCCTGTGTTCCAATGGCCCTTTATCACTCCCATCACTCCTGTGTTCCAATGGCCCTTTCTCACTCCCATCACTCCTGTGTTCCAATGGCCCTTTCTCACTCCCATCACTCCTGTGTTCCAATGGCACGTAGTGTTTGCTGATCCGAGTTTAAGTTTAAAAGGCTAATTGATGGTTAGAAACCCTTTTGTAATTATTTTACAGCCAGAAATGTCCTCGTTTTCCATAAAAACAGCCGTGATTTTTTAATAATTTTTTTGTCCCGCAGCGTTAATCTCTGCTTGTTTTTTTTTTTCCACCCACAAAGCCAAAACGGCAGCCAGGTCTCCAAAAGCCGGCTGGTGGTGATAGGCTCATACATTTTTAGATGTTGTTTGTGCGTAAATTCATATAAAATGAATATAAGAAGAGAAGGCTAACCATTGAGTGGGGGGGGTAGAGATGTCGGGGGCTGCAGAGTTGTTAATGGCTCTGTAGGTCGGGGTCGTGTGAACCCCATTCTTGTGCTATTTGGACTTTATTTCCCTCCCGATTCCCCTTTTTGACGTCTTGAAGTTTATGTAAATTGTTTGTAATGGGGTGCCCACAGTGCCCAAAGGATACAGACTGTAATACTCTTACCAGAAACTCATTGTTCGGTTAATGATGTGACCAAGGACGTGATAGTACGTCATATGTTTTCTGCACCAGCCGGGACGATTCCCCACCAGTACTTGGTAGATCAGACATCGCCAGCTTCCTGCTTCCTGCTCTGGTGTACGATTACATCATCCGTTTGGGCGGTCTCTGCTTTTGGCGAATGAAGTAGTTGTGATCGTCTCTCAAACGTTTGTCTTCTTGCAGGGGTACCTCGTGCGACAACTAAAAGAGCAGAAAGCTCCGCAGGTGGACGTGGACCGAGCGGTGGCCGAGCTCAAAGCCAGGAAAAGGACCTTGGAGGCGAAGGTAGCGTCTCTTCCTACATTACGGACCTCAGAGCTTTGTGTGAAGATTCTATGGGCATCGGTCTTATAACCAGGACCCTGTATAAAGTATAGCCAGTGTTTCTGTACATAACTTACCAGGGGGCGACGTAATAAGTTAATGCCCAACAAACATTCTGAGCTCCTAGAAGAGAGGGGCATCAGGGGAGGAAAGAGGGGACAGGAGGGGGAATTTTGTGCGCTCATTAACCCGGACCTCCATCTTCTGCAGGAATTGTCGCTCCAGCCCAAGGATGATGTGGTGGACAGATCCAAGATGGAGGATACCCTAAAAAGACGCTTCTTTTACGACCAAGCTTTTGCTATTTACGGAGGTATCCTCGCTACTGATTAAATACATTTTAATTTTACATTATGTGCCTCCCAGCATGCATTGTGAACGTGAATTCATTGACACATATATTATATATATTAAAGGGATAGCCTTTCAAAAAAAAAAAATACAGTGTAGTTCTTTAACCCTTTTGTTACTCGTGAGTTCACCTCTCTGAGTGCTTTGTTGCCATTTTTCTGCATATGTTCAGCCATAATTCCCCTCTTCCATATTTAATGTACCCACACATATTATGTAATTTTCTTTCAAGGACGAATAGGACTTTCTCTTAATTCCTTTTCTGTTTTTGAAGCAGTTTCTGCTTCTTTTCACTTGAATCCCTACAGCTGCTGATCACAGCGTGATCAGTAAGCAGGGCTCCATTTGCTGATTGCGGTACCTGACCTCATTGGAGGTCTCAGGAGGGTCTGGACGACGGTGTCAGGACCGCCCTTGTACCGATGAGGAAACGTCTCGGCTGGTGGAAAAACCATAGGACGTACTATTACGTTCTTGGTCACCTAAGGCTTGTGACCAAGGACGTAATAATGCGTCCTAAGGGAGGGGCTAAGCAGGCTATTGCCCCCTGACTGTTTAATTTACATAGTGGGTATTTCTTGCTGTGTGTTCAGGGATAGATTGGGTGGAATATTGAAAATGGCTTCTGCTGGGGTAACTGTCCCTTCCCCGTATTACTCTGTAACTCGCATAGAAGCAGCGCTGAGCGTGAATGTTTTTGTGTTATGATGTCATAAGTCAACGGAGAATGTTTCATAAATCGTGTTTTTTTGTTTTTGTTTTTTTACATTTTTCTCTCCCTTTCCAGGTGTCAGCGGGTTGTATGATTTTGGGCCTGTTGGATGCGCGCTGAAAAACAACATCATCCAGACGTGGAGGCAGCACTTTATACAAGAGGAGCAGATCCTGGAGATAGACTGCACTATGCTGACACCCGAGCCGGTTCTCAAGTCAGTGCACTTCCTTCCGGGGTCTTGCTTAAGGGGGGCTTTTCTAATACTCTGTGTAGTTTAGGGTTAGTAAGTGGTACTCCCCTCTGTTTTAACATTATCTGCAGTGCCCTGACCTGGGGTCCCCGACCCAAATCTATTGTCTGGGAGGAATGCTGGGACTCTCGCTCCACTAATAGAACCAGACCCCTCCGATAAAACATAAAGGTCCCAGACAGCACCCCCCAAACAGAATGTATATTAAAGTACTTTGCGAGTCCTTTAAGGAAATGTAAAGCAGACGCGCAGGTTATCTCGGAAGCTTTGCGCTCGTATCTTCACGCCAACGATGCGATGTGTAGTGTATCAGCAGGGCCGTCATAATAGAAAAAAGCTTTTATTAAATACAATAAACATATCGGGGTACAGAGGGACGCAGGGCGCTGAACAGATCAGCATGTTGGGGTTTGCAGGAGAGTTTGTGCTTCAGCTCCTGGACGTCGCCATACATTATGAAGGTCCATCGCCAGCAGAACTCGCTGCAGGTGGATCCTGGCTGGCCCTGTATAATGTATAGTTAAACCAGTGATTTCTTCAGTCGCCTCATCCATCAAACCATACGTTATTACAACCACCATGTTTAAAATGTATATGTTTGAGTCGGCGTCGTTCATCTTGGGGGAATCTTACAGGGATCTACATCTCCCGGTGGTTTTCTCTCTCAGTTATTTTTGGTCTGGCTTCGGTCATCCTCATTTTATGGAAAATAAGGTGATTTTCAGGGAATAAAAAATATATTGTTCTAATGTTTTTACGAGAATAGACAATTCATACCACGCTGTGAGCCCCCAGTGCCGGTTAAAGAGACGGGGGCTCGGATATTTTGTAACCGGGTGAATTCTGTTGCTTGATGCTGCTTCCTGATTCGCTGTCGCCCTGTTCTAGAACCTCGGGCCACGTGGAGAAGTTTGCCGACTTCATGGTCAAAGATGTGAAGAACGGAGAGTGCTTTCGCGCCGACCATCTCCTGAAAGGTGACTTTTATGTTGAGATTCCAACTTTTTTTTTCTTCTGTTGGAACTTTGTGCCAAGACGGACAGTATTTTAGTCCAGAATGGGCCCCATAAAGCTTCTACTTTTTTTATTTATTTTGAAGTTGAGAGAAGAGGAAAAAAAAAAAAATCAGCAAAAATAGAAATCGAGAGCCGGTCATAATTTTGGATTTATTTATTTTTTAATGGTTTAACTCTTACGAGCGCTTTGTGTCTCGCAGCTCATCTGCAGAAACTGATGTCCGACAAGAAGTGCTCACAGGAGAAGAAGACGGAAATGGAGTCTGTCCTTACTCAGGTGCGTGTGGCTTTCCCATGCGCAGATCTTTACCGTATTTAGTTGTAATTCTAAGTAAAATTCTACGTCATTTTTTATTTTATTTTTTATTTATTTTTAATATATATATTTTTATTTATATATATATATATATATATATATATATTTTTTTTTATTTTTTTATTTTTTTTTTTTGTTTGACGGGGTGGTCTGTTTCTGGCATCCCAACTTATTGTATCTTTGTTACCTTTCATTGGGCCAACGTAGAAAAAGATACCAACGTAGACTAAAGACTCTGTTCTCCTGGCTTAAAACACCAATGTCATTTTTTTTTTTATTTTTTTAGTTAGAATAACTTTTGCCGTTTCTGCTCTTATTTTAAAGATGGATAACTACGGGCAGCAAGAACTCGCAGATCTCTTCGTGAAATACAACGTGAAGTCGCCGATCACATTAAACGATCTCTCCCCTCCGGTGTCCTTCAACCTGATGTTCCAGACCTCGATAGGCCCTGGTGGGAACATGACGGGGTACGCCACTGCAAAAGAATTCATTAAAGCCTGTGCTTTTTCTGAATTTAACCAAGTATTATTATTGTAATGTTTTACATGAGAACCAATCAATCAGAGGGAATGTAACTACAAATAATTTAAAATCTGTACACATCATGCCGTAGGGCAGGGGTTCTCAAACTGCGGCCCTCCAGCTGCTGCAGGACTACATCTCCCATACTCCTCAGCCAGCCCCTTAGCTGAAGGAGCATTATGGGAGATGTAGTCCTGCAGCAGCTGGAGGGCCGCAGGTTGAGAACCCCTGCCGTAGGGTGACTTGGGATGTATGTTTGAGGACATATAGGCCCGAACACGAATATTATATTTTTGTCAAACTGTATATTTTGGGGGCCAGCGCATCTTATGGGGTCCTGTGTGTTCTTTAAGACCGCGCTCCCATTTTTAATGTGTTTATAGGAGGGGTTCCTTGGTACCGTTTATTTAACCGTTTCCGTCACTAACCGGGATTCTGTCGCTTGGTTCTGCCGATAGATACTTGAGACCCGAAACCGCGCAGGGAATCTTCCTCAATTTCAAACGGCTGCTGGAGTTCAATCAGGGAAAACTGCCGTTCGCCGCTGCCCAGATCGGGAACTCCTTCCGAAACGAGATTTCTCCGCGTTCCGGACTCATCAGAGTGCGGTAATTACGTCTCCAAAAATTAACCAAAACGTCACGATGCGTACGGTGGTCCTGCGGATACCGGCGGCGCGGATACCGGGTCCTACCGATGCCCGCATTCCTTTACTTGCAGTCTTTCGCTTACAGCGGTGAAAAACCTAATTTGCCGTACGTTGAGCCGGCCACTTTCATTTTTCTCCCTATTTGTAGCTGTGATGTTCATGGTTTCCCCCGCTTTCCTCTTCAGAGAGTTCACTATGGCTGAAATCGAACACTTTGTGGACCCCAGTGAGAAGAATCACCCCAAATTCCAGAATGTGGCGGATTTAAACATTCTGCTTTACTCTTCCAAAGCCCAGCTGAGTGGGGAGTCCGCGCAGAAAATGCGTCTCGGAGACGCCGTTGAACAGGTAAGACGTTTGGGTGCGTAATCCGGATAACAGACAACCCAATACACGCGCAGGTTCCAGAGGTTTGTAATGAAGATGCAACGCAATGTCTAATGGAAAAATTATAAATAGGCAAAATCACTTGTTTAAGTGTCGTACATAATATCATAGTAACTGAAAAAGTGTAACTAATCCTGCTTTATAACCCGTTATATCCTGTATATTCCTCATATTATATATTATATACTCTCCGTCACGTATAACTAATCCCGTCCTTATAACCCGTTATATCCTGTATATTCCTCATATTATATATTATATACTCTCCGGCCGTATAACTAATCCCGTCCTTATAACCCGTTATATCCCTGTATATTCCTCATATTATATATTATATACTCTCCGGCTGTATAACTAATCCTGTCCCTATAACCCGTTATATCCCTGTATATTCCTCATATTATATATTATATACTCTCCTCCCCGTATAACTAATCCCGTCCTTATAACCCGTTATATCCCTGTATATTCCTCATATTATATATTATATACTCTCCCCCCGTATAACTAATCCCGTCCTTATAACCCGTTATATCCTGTATATTCCTCATATTATATACTCTCCGGCCGTATAACTAATCCCATCCTTATAACCCGTTATATCCTGTATATTCCTCATATTATATATTATATACTCTCCCCCCGTATAACTAATCCCGTCCTTATAACCCGTTATATCCTGTATATTCCTCATATTATATATTATATACTCTCCGGCCGTATAACTAATCCCGTCCTTATAACCCGTTATATCCTGTATATTCCCTCATATTATATATTATATACTCTCCGGCCGTATAACTAATCCCGTCCTTATAACCCGTTATAACTTTCTTTTTTTAGGGTGTCATCAACAACTCCGTCCTGGGATACTTTATCGGTAGAATCTATCTGTACCTGGTAAGAGTTGGCATTTCCCCCGAAAAGCTGCGTTTCCGCCAGCACATGGAGAACGAGATGGCTCATTACGCCTGCGACTGCTGGGACGCTGAAGCCAAAACGTCCTACGTGAGTCACAAAGGAGCGCACGGTTTAATCTGTCATAAATAATGTCATAAAACTCAGAGATTAGCAAATGATTCACGTTGTATGGAGAGCTGCGGCTGTACGAGAATCAAACAGAGCGTGCCGCCTCGACAGGACGGGTTACTTCAGGGAAAATGATAAAAGGCCGAACGTGTTATTATTATTTATTGTTTTATATAGCGCCATCAATAACATATTGTACGTGTCTTTCAGTCTGTGAGATTCGGCAGGTGTTTCACCCGGGTTAATATTTAACGACCCACCTTCTGGAAAACACCTAGCGGCCAAAGCATCTCTCCCAAAAAACCCCCGTATTATTTATAGGAGGGCTTTATTTTGTTATGACGTTACAAAATATGCCTGTCGTGTCTGGAGCGAATGAAACGAAACCACGCGCTTTCTGGAGGTCATTAAATGTATCTTTTCCGCTTCTTCCAGGGCTGGATTGAAATTGTTGGCTGTGCCGACCGTTCCTGTTATGACCTCTCTTGTCATGCCAGAGCCACCCAAGAGTTCCCCTCGTTGCCGAGAAGCCACTGAAGGAACCGATATCCTTTAACGGCCGCGCTAACTGTCCGAGTGGCCCTAAATAAGAAAAAAGAACTTGAGTGCTATAGGTGATACCAGACATTGTGCAATTCCCCGTTTGCCCCTGTAGACGGAGCTGTTGGGTCTCTTTGAGGAGGGCAGTAAATGGTTCAAACTATTAATTCATGCTTAAAACCCATACCTTTAAGAGGTGTTTATTAAGGTGCCTTTTTGGTAAATTAGTGCATTTTTATTTAACTTTGACAATAGTTATAAACCTCCGTTATATTTTCACATCTTCTCGGCATACATGCGAAACTAGTAGTAGTAATAAATTTTTAGGTAATATTTAAAAATGTCACCTTCTATGGGGCTCCGTCATTGCACCGTGGCTCTTTTCAGTCCTTGTTTTGTTCTTATGTACTAATTGTTAATTTTTACAATTACTTGTGATTTATGTCCAACTTTATATAACACATGAGTACCTTTTTACTATTCTGTCTTGTCCTTACCATCTCTTCCTGGCCATTAAGAAGAAAATCAATAAAAGTATTTTTTAAAAATTTATATATATATATATATATATATATATAAAAATTATAATAAAATTACAAAGAAAAGTGTGTGTGTATATGTATGTGTATATATACCGTATTGGCTCGGATATAGACCGCACCCTAAAAGTTAGGTGTTTTTTAATGAAAAAGGTTTCTGCCCCCCCCCCGAGATATACTGCCACTCTGTCCCGAAGATGTACCCCCCCGAGATATGCTGCCACTCTATCCCCGCCCCCCCCCACCAGACTTACCGGTGCAGACTCCACGGGGTCTTGTGGGGCTGGCGGGGACATCTACACATAACACTTCAACTTCCCGTGCCGGCACTTCCGCCGTGGGAAGTACCGGCAAGGAAGATTGTTCACGCAGACGTTCTCTCGGCAGCGGCGATGCGAGCAGAAACAACCTCCGCTGCCGGCACGTCTGCGCGATGCGCTTCAACAATCTCCCGTGCCGCCCCCCCCCCCCCCCGTGGGAAGTGCTGGCAGGGGAGGCTGTCTGAGCGTATCGGGGAGTAGGATGCGGGTCCCCTGCACCGCTGCGGGGATCTGTATCCTAACCCCGCTGCCTGCCCAGCGCCCGGAACTGCATGTCCCGGCCCGTCGGGCGCTAGACCCCGAATATAGGCCGCACCCCCACTTTAAAGACTTAAAGTGGGGGAAAAAAGTGCGGCCTATATTCGAGCCAATACAGTGTGTGTGTGTGTATATATATATATTTACACATTTTTTTTTTGTACATTTTAAGTATTTGTTGCACGATTAATGATATTTCATACACTTCGTCTCCCGAGTAAATGTTTGCAGCTTTGAGTTCCTTGACTTCTTTGCACAAGACGGTGAACGTCGTCCAGTTCGATGCCAACAAGGGAGCCGTCGGCAAGGCTTACAAGAAGGATGCCAAGCTGGTGATGGAATATCTCGCCATCTGCGACGCTGTTACGTCTCCGAAATGGAGCAGCTGCTACACGACAAAGGGTACCGGCCGATCTCTTAAATTAAACTTATAAACGCGCTCCGTGCTGTCTTATGCAAACGGGAGAGCGGGGAGAGCCGGGAGAGTCCGTCACCGTAAGAAAGCACTGAATTGGTAAAAGTCTATACGGCTGCCTTATACCCGACGGCTCTCTTCCGAGTGAAAAGTGTAGAGTTTCTGGTGCCTCTGTTACTATCGCCAGCATAAATAATTATCCTGATTATAAAATAATCTGTTTGGTTTTTTTTTCTTTCTCTCTCTCTCTCTCTCTCACGTTAGTGAATTTACCATTGAAACAGAAGGGAAGACGTTTCTGCTGACTAAGGACATGGTCAGCGTTAAGAAATTCCAGAAAGCATACACGGTAACGTCTCCGCTCCGACTCCATGCGATAAAGCTGTTAGTACACTAAATGCTATAACACAGGAGGGGGAGATAAAACCAGACCTCGGGTCTGAGTATGAGTTCAGCTCTGAGTATCCGGTGTGAGAAGCGCCCTACGACGTGAACTTAATGTTAAAAACGTGACTTTTCATAGATTTAACAGGTTTTACTGAAAGTGGTCATTCTAGAATTCTCCATTTGCTGTGTATATATATATATATATATATATATATATATATATATATATATATATGTGTGTGTGTATATAATATATATTATATATCGCGTCCCTGTTAGTGCCCCAGCGTGTTGGCTCGTGTAGCAGGTAAGCGCCTCGCCGGGCCTTTAATGGGAAGAAAGCATTGGGCAGACGAGGCTGCGGGTTTTGTTCGGGGGCGACACACTTAAGAAGAAGCTTTTAGGGAGAAACGCTGCATTTTTTGAGTATTGAAGTATTTCTCTGATCCGAGGCCGTAGGAAGTTATTGTATAGCCGTGGAGGACGTTCTCGCAGCGAACCCCCGGGTTACGCGTTGGCTGAATATCTTCAGCGCGTTCTATTCAAACTTCCAACGTTCTACTTGATTGAATAGAAAGAATGTTTTTTATTTTGTGTAAGCAGGTAATACGTTGTATTCTTCTTTCCTGGTATATATTTATACGCAAATAAAAGAAGGCCTTTGAATGCCGGAATGAATGGTGTTACGGTAACTTTCCTCCCCCACCTGCCGCTCTGACAGTGTGCGTCGCTGCGACTGTTCTGCCTTCTAAAAGACCAAAACCTTGACTTTAATATAAAGGCGGGGAGGAAGATTACAATAAGGCATTCACCAGCTGCCATGGGAAACCGATGGAGACGGAGACCGCGGCTTAAACACAAAACAAAAACTCGGGTCAACAAACGCGTATAATTGCGAGCGGAGTTTCTGCTCGTCGGAAGCTCTTCCAGAGAACGAACGCCGTTCAATTATTCTTTACCGGCCAAACTAATAATCAGTGCCGCCGTTAATTCCTGCGCGACCGCTTCTGTCTGCGCGGCAAGCGCTAGCGGGGCAAAAAAAGGCTGATGTTAGGCCCGGGTAGCAGAATGTGTTGTTTTTGGGAGGGACGTGTTTTATTATTATTATTAGCTTTTGGCAATGATAATATGAAATTCATTACAGAATTAGGAGATAAATATTTCTTTATATTATAAATATTCATTTTAATATTATTTATTTTTTTACAGTTGAGGAAATTGTACCAAATGTGATTGAGCCCTCATTTGGTCTCGGCAGAATTATGTACACTGTTCTTGAGCACACATTCCAGGTCCGACAAGGAGACGAGCAGAGAACGGTAAGAACGAGGAAAACGAGGAAATTTCTGTCTAACATAATTACAAAAGGATTTCTAAACATCAATTAGCCTTCTAAACTTAAACTTGGATCAGCGAACACAACGTGCCATTGGAACACAGGAGTGATGGGAGTGATAAAGGGCCATTGGAACACAGGAGTGATGGGAGTGATAAAGGGCCATTGGGACACAGGAGTGATGGGAGTGATAAAGGGCCATTGGAACACAGGAGTGATGGGAGTGATAAAGGGCCATTGGGACACAGGAGTGATGGGAGTGATAAAGGGCCATTGGGACACAGGAGTGATGGGAGTGATAAAGGGCCATTGGGACACAGGAGTGATGGGAGTGATAAAGGGCCATTGGAACACAGGAGTGATGGGAGTGATAAAGGGCCATTGGGACACAGGAGTGATGGGAGTGATAAAGGGCCATTGGAACACAGGAGTGGTGGGAGTGATAAAAGGCCATTGGAACACAGGAGTGATGGGAGTGATAAAGGGCCATTGGGACACAGGAGTGATGGGAGTGATAAAGGGCCATTGGGACACAGAAGTGATGGGAGTGATAAAGGATCTCTGTACGCCTATGAAGAGATTCCATTAAAAATCAGCCATTTCTGGGTACAATAGTCATTTACAACATTAACCCTGTCTGCTCTGGATTTCTTTTGAATGTCGGTGGACGCCCCATATTTTCATCTGCCTTCAGAATTGCTTGTATGTTCCAGCAGCATACATGACAAAGGTCTACTGTAATGATCCCCTTTTTAAAATTCCTATCCAAAATCTCACGACAATCATGCGTTGATGACTTGATGCAAATAATTATATATTTTAAATCTTTAGCATTCATGAAATGTCTATTTCTGTATAAATGTCATTTTTGCAATAATAATGCATTTTTACCCCTTTTTCAAATTTCTGTGAAAAATACTTTTCCCTGATATGATTTTCATTTGTTTTTTCCTCCCCAGTACTTTACCTTTCCAGCCATAGTGGCGCCGTACAAGTGCTCCGTTCTCCCGCTGAGCCAGAATCAGGAATTCGTTCCCTTTGTCAAAGAATTATGTGAGTAAATGTTGGCGAGAATCGCCATTTCTCTTATTTCTCAGTATTCCGGAGAACGAATTCGATTGGTTGTTTGGTTCGGCCCCCGGAGAATCGTTACTTGTTTGGTTTCGTCCTCAGCCGAAGCTCTGACAAAGAACGGGGTGTCCCACAAGGTGGATGATTCCTCCGGGTCCATCGGGAGGCGCTACGCGCGGACGGATGAGATCGGTGTTGCTTTTGGCATCACCATCGACTTTGACACCGTCAACCGCTCACCCCACACGGCGACCCTCAGAGACCGGGACAGCATGAGACAGATCCGAGCCGAGGTAACCCCCCCCCGTATTCTCAGGTCTACTTCACATCATGTGTTGTTTCAGAGTGAGCGTCTCTCTGGGCCTAGAGCGTCTCTCTGGGCCTAGAGCTGCTTGGATGGCCCTTTATAATGTATACTTAAATCAGCAAGATTTCTCCTAAGGCTCCTAGAGCATTGATCTATACATCTTACAGGGCCGGCTCAGCCCTCCTCGTTTGAGAATAAATATTGAAGCGAGGGAAACCACTAATATTTCACGTTTAGTGAATAGAACCCAAACCGCTCTCCTTCGGTCTCCTTTCTCCCTGTCCGGGACTCGATCGCTTTGATGTTTGTTCCTCTAGATCTCCGAACTCCCCGGCATCGTGCGGGATCTGGCCAACGGCTGCCTGACGTGGGCGCAGGTGGAGAAGTCCTACCCCATATTCGAGGGACAGGAGACGGGCAAAAAGGACACAACAGAGGAATAACTTCCATGAAACGAGTCCGCTTTCTTCCGGTTCTGTTAATATTCATCATGCCTTCTATGGATGCGGCCGTCGCGGGAGGAAACGCATCGTTTGATGTTTACAGGGAGACGCCTAAATTATAATCCTGGCCGCATTTCCAATATGCGAATAAAGTACGTGATAGATCTACAGTTTTGTCCTTCTGCAGTTTTTTGTACTTGCGCGATACGTGGCAAATCCGTATATAAGTATGAAGAGAGAGAGAGGTAGAGATTATTATTTTTTTTAATGATAGAATTGATAAATGGGGGGGCGGAATGAAGTGTTTTCTTACTGAGTAAACCCCAAGGTGTCTTCTGTTACCAATTAGCTTCATCTCTACGGACTATGTTGGCGATATGAAGCTGTAAGGACATTCGGGGATCTTTCTAGGAAAAGCTTTTCTTTAATAATAATTTTTGTTTTACTGATCTTCAAAGAATTCCTGTCCCAAATCCCACGCCACTCATACATTAACGATTAAATGAATGAGACGGACCTCGTAGTCCAATAACTAAATAGTGCGATACATTTTTAGTTGGTCCGTAATTAGATTTTTGCTCTACGTTTTGGGGTGAATTTGCATCAAAAAAGTAATGACAAGCCGGCGAAGTTGTGATTCATTGTTCAGATGATCCAGTCGGCGTGAATCACTTTGCCCCGCAGGAGCGCGGTAATTGTCTCTCGGCTGTTGTGGTGACGCGATATGATCCGTCTTCACGGTTAATAACATTTCCGCAAGATTTTCTTTCCCTAAACCGTATATTTTAAGGTGGAGATTTCCATAATTTCAATGCCTTCGTGGAACAAAAAAAAAAAAGGATGGTATGGGGGGGATTGCAATAAATGTCCAGTTCTATTCTTTCTATTTTTTAGTGGGAAATGTACAAAAAGAAGAGAGAAAGGGGAAGGTCGTTATTAGGTATGGAGAAATAAATGTGTATATATAATTTTATTATACTTCATTTTATTATAAGTAAATAAAATAATTTTATTATAGTAAGTAAAATAATTTTATTATAGTAAGTAAAATAATTTTATTATAGTAAGTAAATAAAATAATTTTATTATAGTAAGTAAAATAATTTTATTATAGTAAGTAAATAAAATAATATTATAATAAGTAAATAAAATTAATACTTAATGTAAATTGATAAATATATACATAATACAAAAAACATTTTTAGAAATAAAAAAAAGTGCGGTTTTTTTCAATATATGAAATATAATGCTTTTTAATATCTAAAAGTTTTATTGTCTTCTGTTTCAAGTATTAAAATTCTAGCTTCTTTGTAATTCTGCGTTCAACCACAAGGGGCATCGGTAGTACGAGGTAATAAAGCAGCCTTTTCCACTACGTCGGGATCCTTTTTGTGATTAAACCGGGCAATCTATTTATGAGAATAATTAGCTGCCCTCAACGACTTCAATCCCCGCAATCCGTAAATTTAATTCAATTTCATTTAAAACTAAAATGTTGCAGTGTTAAAGCAAACCTGACGATTTTCCTAACCGCGTATTATTGCTCAGTGTGCTAAATAAAGCTATAAATAAGCTGTATACCGTGGGAGCAGCCGTCATAACTTCCTGTTCTCAGGATCTGCATGATTATTCCTCCCCATTTCACCCATTAATTTGCTCATCTGGTTATAATGACCCTGCTAAATTTAGACAGGCAGAGCATAGCCGGGTCATCGTCTCGTCTTAGATTCAGGAGTCGTATGCCTATCCCATGCACATTTAAATTCCCTCACTGTATTAGCCTCTACCACTTCTGCTGGGAAGCTGTGCCACTTATCTACCACCCTATCATGTCTAACGCATGCACGGTAATCACAGAAATATATGATGCCAAGTAGAACCGCCGTGATCTTAACAGACGCCGCAAATACCGTGATCTTAACAGACGCCGCAAATAATAAACTCCGGACGGCGCTCGTCACTCCCTTAAATATCAGATGCGTAGAAGCGAAGTGATTGGTTACTCTGAGATGCCAGAATTTCATGGGTTAAATTTGTGAAAAACAGTCGACTTCACATCATTAATTTGTTTGATTTTGATTGTTTCTGCCCGAAGCAGACGCCCTTTATGAATAATTCATTGTGTTGCTTTGTAACGCCGATGCGCTCCGGGGGCTCCAGAAAATGTTGTGTAATTGTTAAAAACTGGAAATTCTATTATTTTCTTACGTACTAGAAATCGGAGGCGATGCCGCCCTCGGGCGACTGTTTTATAACCTCCTCGGTTCCGGAAAAATAATGGTCCTTAGTAAATGCTGAAAAGCATGAGTCCCGCGGGGGAGGAAAATTAACATAAAAACAAATTGTATTTATTTGATCTTATATTATAAATACGACTGGATCCAAAACACTTTATTTCAGTACCATACAGGGAAATAGCAAAGGGCCCCATTTAAATATGGGTGCAAAAAGGGGTGGGGTTTGGTTTTAGAGGCGGGGATCCTTGCACAGAGGCAAAAGGATAGGTGGGGCCAGATTAGAAAATGGGTGGGGCCGGGGTGGAAAGTGGGCAGGGTGTATCCATATAGTTGAAATAGTTGTTACGTCAGCTACTTATTTACATGCGAGGGAACTCATTTGCATAAAGGGCCGGTTTGTTAATCGGACGTCGCTTTGCCCCGTTTCGTCCTTTATTCTGTAACGAGCTCGTTTTAATGTCTCTATAACATACCTTCGGGCGTCACGTTCAGCAGCATCGGATGAGATTTCTTCTAGAAGGATCTACTGCTGTCCTGTGAAAACTATTGCCACGCAAGGCCATGGAGGAACGCCACCTCCTTCTTCTGGGACCCCACTCCGGATGGAGATATGTACCCCCTTCCTCCACCCAAGTAGTGTGCATGGCCAAACATTGCTCCGCTGCCCAGAAGAGGAGGAAAGTGACCTAGAGACCCAGGGAAGCGGCTTTTTACCCAGAGGGTCCGGATCACACCTGGAGAGATCCCCGGAACCTTTTAGCTGCTTTAAATATTTTGTCACTAAAACGCCAGCTAACGATGCACAGCACAAGAGAAAATAAATTACAATACTAATTAAAAAAAATGTTAATCTGTGCATGAAAAGAACAAATAATTTGTTTATAGGTATAATTCAAACTGCGACAGACCAGGAACATGGTCACATCATACACTCGGTACTGCATTTACCTTTTTGGGGGCCGA
Organism: Sceloporus occidentalis; assembly: GCA_023333645.1. Classification (NCBI taxonomy): domain Eukaryota; kingdom Metazoa; phylum Chordata; class Lepidosauria; order Squamata; family Phrynosomatidae; genus Sceloporus; species Sceloporus occidentalis. The sequence goes on from JALMGF010000178.1 coordinate 203,410, forward strand.
TTATGATAATGGCAATAAATGATAATGTTCCATTAACGATGTAAGTGCATCTCGATCAGCCAATTATCGCGTGTATACGATTACGCAATCACTCGCTGTTCACACCTGTGCTGTCTTACGGCGGCTGCAAAAAAGCTTTATCATTACTGCGTGTGCTGATTGCGTAAATTACCATTTAGATTGCGGTAATAATCGCAGAAATATATTCATTTCCATAAACCCAATGACCGATGACTGTTTATGAGTCTCTATAAACGTTCTAAACACTGGAGATTTCATGGCGTTTTAATCACTTGAAGACCCTTCGGAATTTTCGGCGCAGATCTGGTGTGAGGGCCATTCCGCCCCCGTCTAGTCGCCCGTTTCAAACCTTAATCAGTCGTTGGTCTCGTCTTAGATTCCGGAGCCGTTTGTCTATCCCATGTTACTATTTTGGCCTCTACCTCATCTGCTGGGCGACTATTCCGTTTATCTACCACTTTCTTATATTCCTTCTAAGCCCCCGACCCTCTAGTTTTAGATTATGGCCTCTCTTTGTAACATTTCTTCTATCCCCCTCTCTCTCTCTCTCTCTCTCTCTCCCTCCCGCTCTCTCCCTCCCCCTCTCTCTCTCCTTCTCGATCCCCTGTCCCTCTCTTTCTCCCTCCCTCTTTCTCTCCTCTCCCCCTTTCTTTCTCTCTCTAACTCTTGCTCTCTCCTCTAAGCCGGATAAGTCTTTCCTGATCATTTTTATCATGCAAACTGCTCACCATTTTTGTTCCTTTTCTCTGAAATAATTACTCCCAAGTAGGCTTGCAAAACGGCCAAAAAACATTTTCTTTCTTTCAGGGGCTGTTCTTTTTTGGACAGCATATTTAGTTTCACTCACAGGCTCTCTTAATGTCTGCGACAACCACTTACCTGTCTCTCCTCTGCAGCTCCTCTTCTTGTTCTCCCGGCTCTCTGCTGCTCTCCCCTGCACTATCCTGGTCTCTTTCCCGCAGTAGAGCGGAGCCTCGGCGCACTCCTTCTCCCCAGACTGTCGGACTCGTAACTTGTTTCTAACAGGCCCTGACTGCCCATTAGGCCCACTGGGCAAATGCTTTACAGGGGGTGGCCAATAGTGCCTCCTGCTTACCGGTGGCTGGATACAAGTCTGCGAACAGTTACATAGTGTAACAAGAGCGACCGTATGTAACCGACGTGTTGCCGCAAGCGCATCATTTAGCAGTAGCTCGCCATAAAGTGCCAAGGCGGTATCCATCCCCGGTCCTTTCCTGCTGTCAAAAATGAAGCTCCTTACATTAGAGCAAAATACCCTGCGCAAAGTACAACTAAAGCAATTTACACCGGCTGTAATACCCAGTACAGGACACTAGATGGCGCTACATGACAGCATGCCTTCCTACACCAAAGAAAAAAGGAGTTAATCCTCTTAATCTCACATTTGGATCATAAATCGCTATATTTATATATATATATATAAGTACTGAGTACCAGGAAGATAGGCGTATATATTAAAGAAGGAAAGAATTTATTTAGGTTTTATATTTAATTAGGATTGGATTAGAGGAGCATTCTTGCTTTTAAATCTCTCCACTCTCTCCATACCTTACGTTTCTCCTCTCCCCACCTTACGTTTCTCCTCTCCCCATTCCCTCTAGATCGTAAGCTTATGAGGTAAGTCTATTCTTACCTCATAGTCTATTCTATCTCGTCATTTCCCTTGAATATATAGATATATATAGGAAGAAGTGCTGCGTAAATTGGTGGCGCTATATAAATAAAAGATAGAATGAGAATAATTATAAATAATTTACTTGCGCCATCGTAATTAAAATAAGATATACGCTGTACACATGATAACGCGCCAAGCCCCCCGTGTACGCACGTCGAGCCCAAGCAATGATGCATAATGAATCTCTCCATGAAAATGAATCTGTAATACATACTTATGTTTCCGCTGCGGGGGGATCGCTAATCCACTTTAGAGGGGTTAGAGAGCTATATATATATATAATTATATATATATATATATATATATATATAGTAACTACTGATAATCTCGCGATCACATGCAAACACTTGAAAAATCATATTCCAAGTAATAAAGGCCAGGATTTCCAAGAAGGATTAATTCATTATCTGCCGGGGGGGAATAAACAAAGAAACGTAGAATTTGCCGGCAGATCAGACTCTTTCGGCCCATCTAGTCTGCCTCTGAAAATAGCCTGCTGTAAAACATTATTAGATCCTAATTTCATCTCTCACTTTTCTATCTCTTCTCTGCCTCTTCTGTCCCCTCTCTCTTTCATCCCTCCTCTACTCTTTCTTTCCCCTCTCCCGCTTTCTTTCTCTCTCTTTCTTCCCTTTTTCCTCCCCATTATTCTCTTCTACTCATCTCCCCATCTATCTTCCTCTCTCTTTTTCTGATCTCCCCCTCTTGTAATTTCTTTAGCTTCTCCCCTTCATTTATTTTCTTCCTCTCTCTCTCTCCCCCCAATTTTCCACTCTTTGTCCCAATTTATCTATCTCGCTTACCCACGCTTTCTTCCCTTTCGCCTCTGTTATACTCACCCACGCTCATCTCTCAATCTCTATTTCTATATTTCTGATCTCCCTTTTCTATTTTCTTCTCTCTCCTCCTTTCTTCTCTCAATCTCATTTTCACTGGAAGAAATTCCACCCTCTCTCCCTTTCTTCTCTCTCTCTCCCTCTTTCTTCCTTCTCCCCTACTTTTGCTTTCTCACTCTCTTTTTCTCTCTCTTCCCTCTATTTCTTTCCCTTCTCTTTCCCCATCTTTCCCCCTTCTTCACTCTCTCTCTCTCTCTCTCTCTCTCTCTCTGCTCTCCCCCTCTCTTTTTCATTTTCTGTCTCATTTTTTTGACTCTCTCTCTCCCCTCACCCCTCCTTTTTTCTCATTATGTAACCCTTACCTGCCACACACACACACACACACATACACACACTTTTAAGTACCCCCAACCCACTCGCACACAGTATAAATTAGCACACCTACGCCCCCAACACACACAATGAAGTAGCAGCATCTTGTCCCCCAACCTGACTGCGGCTACACCCCCCCTAGAAGGCAAATTAGAGTATAATGTGGACTTTTCCATTTGAAAAACATTTTTTTTTTTATGTGAATGTTTTAGTTAAAAAATAGGATGGTAGGGCGTCAGCGAAGGTCATTTTATTATAATGAAAAGTAGAGTAACAATGAAACATGATTCTGTGTAAACTTTGAAAACTATCGCCATAGCAACCGATAGACTTGTCTGTAGATCACTTTATATTCCTGACTAGGCGGCCATGACACTTTAAGGCAAGTGGCCGCCAAAATGACCTAAATGCGCGGCCGGATATATCCAGACGGCCAGTCTGAGCCCGGTACTAAATACAGAGTGATTCCGGTGAAAAAAACTGTGAAATGTGGTCATTATTATCATTATTTATTGTTTTATATAGCGCCATCATATTCCGTAGTGCTGTACAATGGGTGGACAGGACGTAACAAGTAGTATGTAACATAACAATATGACCTACAGAGACAACAGGTGAGGAGGGCCCGGCTCAGAGGAGCTTACAATCATTATTGCCGTTGCTAACAATGGAAGGCCGCAAATAACATTTCAGTGGTTGCCATGGCGATAACACCACTTTTCAAGTCGTCAGATTTCCTACATAACCCCAATGGCGGGCTTTTGCAGCGGTTTTAGTGCAGACATTAAGTCGTGGCCAGTTCTTAGGTGATGATGATAACGCGAGGACATACGATGTGGGGTATTTATCGGTTGACTCGGCTCACCTCGTTGTAATTACCCGCCGACCTCCCAGCGGCTTCTGCATTTTTATTAGATAATTGTCAGGTACGCAGCCAAAAGATGTCTTTATACGCCTCGTTCTGAGCGATCGGGGAAAGGTCTCGTGAGTCAGTCGGCTCGGAATCGATGCTTGAATGCTTAATAGCGTCTCCTTTGTAGGAGAAAAGAACGCGGAGGTAATTATCGTCTTATGTGGGGCAATAGACGATTTAAATTTAACCCATTGCAGGAAACAGCGCTGCAAAAAATATAGCCATATCATGTAATATCGCCCAATCTTTCCCATACCTCCCGACGCGAGTGTCTTCTCGTCCAATTTGGACACCTGGAAGGTCGGGTTTATGCAAATGACATGGAATTTATAAGCGCATTTTCCTAATTCTCTCTTGAAACCCCCCCAGGAAGTGCTCGAGAGAGTAAGTGCAGCACGGAATTGCTTCCCCCAGACACCCGTGCTAATGTTGACCCGTCACCTAGAACCTTTTGCGGATATTTTAATACATTTGCACTTACATACGCATATTTAACCCCTTTGTATCCAAAGGATTTTGAGACATTTCATCCGCAAAACCTGACCATGTTTTGCTTAGTATGAAAACTATAGTAAAAGACTCATTGCAGTCTATTCATTCAGAATAATTTGCGAGCGCACCACTCATCACCGCCAACATATCTGCCATTGACCTATGGTCAAGTAGCTTGAATTCACCACTGTTTTTATCTCAAGAAGAGGTCGCTGAGGTTCGGAAAGCCTTCCACTAATCACTCCATTTAATGTCTAAATGACTCTGGGATTCTGTGAGTGTAGTTCAGTTTCCACCGACCTTCTCCCAACGTCTACTCTCACATGTTCCTCTTTCGGCACACTTGCCAACCAATGAGTTGGTCTTCAATTGATGTTTTGAGTGTTTAGTTGAAGACCAACTTGCCGATCACCAAGACCATCAACGGTCTGTGGGTTACGATCTAAATGGACTCAAGTCCATAAGTTGATAACCCGTGAGCTTGGCCTCAAGGCACAGTGCTAATTAAACCAATCTCCATATCCTTGACCCCAACTAGTCCAATGACCTCCATCTGCACCATTTCTCTGTTGTTTACTTCGACCGCGAGATTACTTGTCCTCTGGCACGCTGGCAGTTTAAAAAAATATCAAGTACCACTAGACTCATCCTCTGGCAGCAGAAGGGCCCCGCCATATGTGAAAACGCTGTTACCGCCCTCATAACCAATACCTACGGGTCAGTTCTACGAATCAACACCTGAACGCCCCACTACCCGTACATTTCCCCTTTAAATGGGGGGGGTTCCCGCGAAACCCCACTGGCGTCAGATATTTTTTTTCCTCCCCTTTAAGAATGTCAGGGAAGTTCAATGTCACTTGAACTTCATCCCAGTTATTTGGGGCAAACTAAACGCTTAGTGAATAGACTAAGTGCCTCCATAGTTTGCGCTGGCTGTAAGGTCTCGGTTACCCGCGTCATCATATTGCTCCGGAGAGAGCTCCGTCACCGTGTCAGCTGCCGGACGGGTAAAGCTGAACACTTATCACCATATTTAATGAGCACCGCAAAAGAAAATGAGCTCTAAGTGGCCGTGGAATCTCTTCCAGACGCACGTCTGTCTTATTTGCGTTACAATTATCCATGAAAAATGCCGAAATTGTTTTATTTTACGCATGAGCTGCCTCTTTTCCCAGAGTGGGATTTGATTATGGAGGCAGCAGGTAATCTGTCAAGATGATGTCAATTAAAACAAACCATTTTTGACCTTTCCAGTAGATGGCAGTATGGCCCCGAACATCTGCCCGCGCCGGGCGCTCCGCCACGCGATTTAACTCTTTCGGGTTCCAAGGGTGTTCAAGAAATATCACCGCCCAAAAATATAAGTGACGATGCATCCTATTTGAATGAATGAAGATTAATTAATACAAGTTATTTACTGGGGTTTTTTTGTTTTTCAAAAAAAAACCCAAAATTCGGCATTTGACCCTTTATATAAAATAATTAAAAAAAATATAGTAATAAATGGAGAAAATGGGGAAAAAATCCAGAAAAATAAAAAAAAACAAGAGAAATAACCATTTCTTGTATAATAAATTGTGCTCAACTAGTATAGCTAAAAAAAACCCTAAAATACATCCCCCAATAAAATTACTCCATTTAATTACTCCATTTAAAAGGATGTTTTACTCTCCCTTGCAGCCCTACTAAGGAAGTACTCAATTGGCTGCTTGAAGCACCAATCAGCAATATTCTTAGCCAAACACATTTCCTGGATGGAAAATAGCTGGGGGGGGCAGAGGTCAAGGGGCAAATAACTAATCTGCAGACCCCCCCTCATGCATTTACAATAGAATTTAAAGGGACCGCATAGCTATTATATTCATTCAAGTGCATGTGACGGCCGGGAGCGTCCGTTTAAATCTGCACACAAGTCGTAATTTGGGAAGATTAGATGAAATCGAGCGTTTGGGTGCAGAGAGTTTTTGGCAGCGATTGCGTTTTGACGAGGAGACACAATGGCTCATGATTAAAATTGTACTATCCGCTCAAACAAGGCTGAGAACGTTCCGGGCTGCGGAGGTGAGACGGGTATTTACGCAGCGCGCATTCACCGCTCCTCCGAAATTATGATAAATAGGCGGCTAACGTACGAGGCGAGGGGTCCGGCAGCTGATTCGGGTTCATCAACTCAACGCTTTCACTCAGACGAGGCTTTTATGTTAGCGTAAACGTCATTATTTTTATTTAACTGTTTGAGTGTTTTATGGAGTTTAGTGAGTCTCTGTTATGACGTTCGTTAAAGGGACCGCTGATGGCAGCCCTTTTTCCGTCCCAGCAGAATATTTCCACACGGACCCCGGTTTGCTCTTGCTGGCTCGCCAATATTTCCCTGCCGAGTTCGCGCGTATTTTTACTGCTATTTTTTCTGTTTATTTAAAGGCAGGAATCCCGCTGTAAACTCGCCTCCCAATGTACTGCAATGCACGGGCCCCCCCAACTTTCCCACTTTCTGCGGGACAGTCCCGCTTTTGCCACGCGTGACGAGGTGGAGCTCAGTGGGCTGCCTTTCATTCTCCGGGGTCTGGGACATCGTAGAATGCATATTGAGCCAGTTTGTAGCGCTGCCAGTTTGAGTGACACTCTATGTCCAAAGCTCCGCCCCCAAGCATCCTGATTCGCCGGCAGTAGAAGGCACTCAGTACGTTCCCAGGTATAAAAGCAGGGGGTGTTCAGGACTCGATAGTAGAGCTCTGTGTCTACATTTGCACTCACTCCTCTACTGGAGCATGTTAGCCAATGGGCAGCGGCTATGGGCCCTTAGGTTAAGCTTGGCCCCCGGGACAGCTGCCCATTTCTCCCCGCCGAAAGCTGATTTATATTTCAAATGCAACAGGTTTTTTATTTTTAAATTCCATTTTATATATTTACCAGACTCAGTGACGTTACAAAAATCCCCGCCTACCAATTTATTTCATTGAATTCAAATCATCCCAGCATTTTAATTGGTCCACTTTTATTTTATGGAGCGGGGGGGGGTTGGAAGGGAAGGTATTTATGTGACTTTATATATTATTTTATTTGTACAATTTTATAAAACCGCTTCCTGCTGTTTCTATACACATTATTTGGAAAAAGAGGTTTTACGTTACTGAGATGGGGGGGGGTAGATGAGTGGCATAGACTCCCAGCAGAAGTGGTAGAGGTTAATACAGCGAGGGGATTTAAACATACATGGATAGGCATTTGGCTCCTGAATATCAAACATGCAGACTAGAAGGGCCAAATGGGGCCGATCTGCCTGCAAATAAATATACAGTATATATATATATATATATACCGTATACACAGTAAATGTGTATTTTTATATGTGTGTGTATATTATATATATATATATATATATATATATAAATGTTTCTCTTTTGGGAAAATCTAGCGTTTTCCGTATATTTTTAATGCTGCTGCAGTTACGTTACAGATGGAATCACTTTTTTCTTTCATCTCTCGCCGATCTAGATTTGTTCTGCTGACAGATAATCATATAAATAAAAGACTATTTTCACATGAAAATAACCGTCAAACTGCAAAAGAAAATTGCCACTAACAACATATAATTGGCGTTTTAATACAAACTTGTCAGGTGTCTGATTATCGGTTAAAGTGATTGAAAAATATAAAATATATAAATATATATATATATATATAATGCAAAGAATGCACACAATGTATGCGGCCGTGTAAAAACAGGTAAATTCTTTATTATATTATTTAAACACAATGCAATAAATGATATCCTAAAATTCTAATAATTCGCTATGCTTTTTTTGTTTTTCATTGATTTATAGAAAGTAAAAACTTTTATGCAAAAAATATTAAGCTCTTGTTTTGTTCATTACTGCTTTTATAATGTCTTATTATACCAGAGTACTGTCATGGTTTGCCCCTTTTATTCTCTGGGTCTTGCGGTACATGGGCTGATTTCCCCTGCAGAGTTTCAAATGACCAAATAAGGACACTTTTTCTTTCGGGGTGGAGTTAGAGGCGTGGCCAGTGCTATACTGAGCGTTCTCAATATGACTGTTGGTCACTATTATATGTAACTGAATAAGATATTTAGAATAATAATTTACGGAATTTAATTAAAAAACCCAGTTCCTGCTGTTTCTATACACATTATTGTGGCTTTTGGGATAAGGGGCTAAAAGAGGGACTGGCTCCTCAAACAAGGACACTTGGATGGCATGCATCAAATGCACTCTTTATTATTATTATTATTTTTTTTTTTACAAAACAAAAGTTCCCCCTAAAGTCGAGTCATTATTTGCGATCAGGGACTTAACTAAAAACCACAGGGACCGGTGTGAAAATCAGCCCGGTCCCCTCCGACTTCACAAGCAACATGTCTCACAGTGCCACCTTTGCCCCCAAACAGTTGTGAGTGCCAGTGTTGCCCCAAAAACAGCTTATTGGTGCTATTTTCCCCAAACAGCATGTTTGTGCCATCTTTGCCCCCAAACAGCATGTCTGTGCCATCTTTGCCCCCAAACAGCATGTCTGTGCCATCTTTGCTCCCAAACAGCATGTGTTACAGGGTCACCGTACCCAAGGCTGGGTACCCCTGTTTGAGGGCTGAGGAATCACCAGTCAGTCCCTCATACGGATAGCACTCAGCTATCCACGGATCATCCAGACCACCATTCGTAGCAAACCAAGAAGAACTTCTTTATTACAAACACACAGAACTTATATACAAGCTCAATGCAATGTGTACCGAACCCAACCCCCAATCCCATCACTCACATCCCATCACAAATCCCATCGGTAGACAGGGGATGTATCAGGTGAGGGGATTACAGAATACAATGGGTTCCCCCCACCTGTGTTATCCCCCCTGTAGTGCGGGTGCCGTCTGGGCAGATAGGGCTGTGCTGGCTGATTAAGAGCCCCAGCCAGATTATAGGATCGTCTCTTTGAAGGCTGGGGCTGAATCCACATCAGTCTCTGGGCCGGTTACACAATAAACACAATATAATATATTACCGGGTCACGGTATACAGAACCGGACACAAAAGCGCTCCGTGACCCAGCTAAACTTCATATGACACATGAGCCAGCTAGCCTGGCCCTGTCACAGATCTCCCCCTTGACCAACGGTCCGGCAGACCAGGCAGATCCACACGGGTCTGCTGCAGGCTGTCCGAGTGGACAAAGTTCAAAGGTGCAGGCCTTAGTTCATGGCCCCCTTTGTCAGAAGCATCCATTGAAGGTGGGCCAGGGCCCTGGTCGCCCAAAAGGATAGTCAATAGTCCTCTGTGAATTGGAGGACGGTCCCAGCTCAGCCGGGGGCACATGGCTATCCCCCTCACCGGGGTAACAGGGGCACGTGGAGACTCTTGCTCCCTAGTCTTGGCAACTGAGTCTGGGGCAGCTGCCAGGCCAGGGTGGTTGCATGGAAGGAAAACCCTGCTGATCGGGCCGGGGGCACTCGGGGAACCAGGGAAACACGTAGAGGTAGTAAGCGAGGCCTCTACCGGGACACTGGAGTGACCTAGGGGACACTCTGGGACAGGAACGGGTGCCCTTACAGGGTTATTGGGCGAGCTAAGCAGCTCTGCGGGGTACTCAGGGGACCCAGGGGAATACTCCTGGGCAGGGACAGGTGCCAATACTGGACCACCGGGAGGGTTAAGCAGACCCTCGATCTTCCTCTCTGGGACAGGTGCCTCTGCCTGGGCACGGAGAGAGTCAGAGGAACACTCTGGGACAGTGACCTGGGCTTCTACCAGGACACTTGGGGAACCAGGGATCACTTCGGAGAACACAGGGATAGGAACCAGGGCCTGCGCCAGGCTACTGAGAGGACCCAGGGAACTCGGCAGCCCCTCTGGCGTCCTTGCTAGGTTAGGGAATGGTGCCTCTACAGGGTCACCGGGGACTTCAGTGGGAACCTCTGGGGCAGTGACCCGGGCTTCTCCCAGGACACTCGGGAAATCAGGGGGACAGTCTGGGGCACTGGCTTCTACAGGCATAGCTAGGGGTTTGGTGAGGGGGATTGTGCCACTTACTCGGGCGGTGGGGACAGTCATCTCTTCTGCCGGGGTAGAGCAGCCAGGGTTGTTGGTGGGGACCTGGGTCGGAGCTTTTGGCTTCCTCCTCCGCTTCTTCTTGCTGGCGAGGACCTCGGTTCTTCTCGCCAGGGCAGGGGCCGCGGAGTAGGTGAAGAGGACCTCGATCCCACTCCCGCAAGTTGTAGTACCATGCTCCCAGTCTCCTTGTAACTCCTGGAGCTCCACTCTCCGCAGCAATTCTTTATAGTCCCTCTCGAGCTGCCATTCCTCTTGGACCAGGCAATCCATAACAGCCTCCAGCTCGGGGGGAATAGCATAAACCAGGACTTCTGCACGGTTGTCCCAGATTGTATCCCTGCGGTACTGGCAGGGGCTTCCGAAGGACGAGTCAAATTGGAAGGCATCATATATCAGTCCTGGGTCGACGGGGCAATACAGCATCAGAGGGTCGCTGTGGTCTTCACCTGCTAACTGCTGGGAGAATCCCTGGTAGCGGCTCTGGAGGTCGAGCTCTGCATATATGAGACCCCTCAATTCGTCTTCCCACTCCGGCAACGGGTTCTCCCCCAGGAGTGGAACTCGTATATCCCACATTGTCCAGTACTGTGCCCAGTACGTTTCAAAGTGGGGATGGGAGAAATCATCCCTCCAGTCTGCGGCCGCAGACTCTAACTGCCATTGCTGGTGTTCCAGCTCACGCACCTCGGCTGTAACCCGGTCTGTCTCATCCTCTGGTTCTCGGAAGGGTTGGATATCCTGGTATGATATTTTGGGGGTCTGTTCCCCTAGTCTGGGAGATACAGACCCACTCTGGCTCAGTTCCTGGTGACACATTTTAATCACCGCCGTCACTTGCTCCGATGTAGCCCCTCCTGGGTACAGGGATAGGTGCCATAGAATGTTCTTTTGTAGAGCACTCAGTCCGAGGCTCTCCTCTGGGGCATCCTGGTGCCGGTCCATCTCTCTGCAGCCCGCAATCAGAGTAGCCTTTCCTTTGCTACAAACCTCCAGGAGCTCTCTTGGTGTCTCTCGTCTGCAATCCCAGTTGGTGGTTTGGATTTCATCCAAGTCGTGGGATTCGTCCCACCGCTGCCAACCAATGTTACAGGGTCACCGTACCCAAGGCTGGGTACCCCTGTTTGAGGGCTGAGGAATCACCAGTCAGTCCCTCATACGGATAGCACTCAGCTATCCACGGATCATCCAGACCACCATTCGTAGCAAACCAAGAAGAACTTCTTTATTACAAACACACAGAATTTATATACAAGCTCAATGCAATGTGTACCGAACCCAACCCCCAATCCCATCAGCCACATCCCATCACAAATCCCATCAGTATACAGGGGATGTATCAGGTGAGGGGATTACAGAATACAATGGGTTCCCCCACCTGTGTTATCCCCCCTGTAGTGCGGGGGCCGTCTGGGCAGACAGGGCTGTGCTGGCTGATTAAGAGCCCCAGCCAGATTATAGGATCGTCTCTTTGAAGGCTGGGGCTGAATCCACATCAGTCTCTGGGCCGGTTACACAATAAACACAATATAATATATTACCGGGTCACGGTATACAGAACCGGACACAAAAGCGCTCCGTGACCCAGCTAAACTTCATATGACACCTGAGCCAGCTAGCCTGGCCCTGTCACAGCATGTCTGTGCCATCTTTTCTCCCAAACAGCATCTCTGTGCCATCTTTGCACCCAAGAAACTTGCTTTGCCCTCCCAGACACTTAAACATCCAGGCACACACACAAACACTTACACATTCATACTCACACACACAAACACCTACACAAGTACACATACACATTCATGCTCACATACGCATGTTACCACACACTTATTCATACTGTACATTCTTACTATACATTACATACTAGAGTTTGAGTTTCTAGGTATGTTTGTGTCTGTGTTAGTGTCAAGTGTCTGTGGGTGCTAGAGCCGAGTGTCTACAGTAGTTGTGTTGGTGTGAGTGTCTGGGTACGTGTGTTGGTGCAAGTGTCTGTGTATGTATGTTATACACCCCTGGGTCAGTTGCTTTGGGGCCCAATATTAACTGTACCCAAGGCAGCTGCCCCGCTTTCCCCGTGTTAAACACTGCCCTGACTTGGCTTATAATAAGTTCAAAGTGTGCTTTCAGAACACATTTACGGGTTTAGTTGTTCCTTTTGAATTTATTTATTCAATAATAGCGATATCATCCGTTCTGTTAGCATTTTACTAGGTATTATCTAGATTTTGCGAAGTATAATTACAGTAGTCATTAGAAAAAAAACCCCCAGAATATTACATCAGTACTTATAATAGGCGTCTTAAAACCTTTTTTTTTGTATTTAAAATGTCACAACTTGGATAATGTCCCTTTTGAAATCAAAAGTGGGAACATTTGCATTAAAATTAATTGCCATTGTTATTTTTATCTGCAGTAGTTAAGGAAAAGCACATCTTGTGAAATAGAAGCTCCAGATAGCGGAGCTCTGTGTTCAAAGATAATGACAATTTTGTTTGGTCACGCCATCGTTTTGTTTCCAGTATTTTTGGGTTACTGGTAATATGGAGCAGTATTTTACTGAGTGTTAGTGTGTGCGTGCGTGTGAGTATGTGAGTGTGTCTATACGTGTGATGCTGTGTGTGTATATGAGGAGCTTGAGAGCCCCCATCCTTATGTCCTGCCGGGGGTCCCCGGCATTTATTGCTTCACCACTGAGGAGGAGGAGAAGGCCGGCACCAGGGGCAGGCAGGCTGTTGCCCTAGAGATTCCACGAATTAGCTGCACCAGGTTTTTCTAATTATTTTCATTTTGCATGAAATTCAATTTTGAGAATAGTTAACAAGAGGCCATGATCTAAAACTACAACGCCAGAGGCTCAGATGGAACGTAAGCAAGTGGGTGGTAGATAAGTGGAACAGCCTCCCAGCAGATGTGGCAGAGGCCTCCCTCAAAATATGGAGGGAAATGTGGACTTGCGGTCGGGTAGAAACAAGGACAGGTGACACCCCAGGCTCTGACCCCGCGCCCCTACAGCGGAGAAGTAATATTCTCAGATAAAGCTGTAGCCAATGTCACCTACCTATTCTACGTGTAACATTGTTTCATTACATATATATACTGTATATATATATATATATATATATATATATATATATATACAATGTGAAAAAATGCATGCGGTGATACCTTTTTTATTGGACTAACATAATATTTAAAAGACAAGCTTTCGAGGGTTATCCTCTCTTCATCAGGTCTGAAGCAATACCGCATACTCTGCAATACTCTGGACTAATACGGCGTAACCCATTTACAATATATATATATATATATGTATATATATATAAAAATATATATATCGTATATACCGTATATAAATATCCTGCTATTATTGTTCAGCGTCCGGTGCATTCAAACAGCAACATAATATCCACCAATTATTCGAAGCTCTCATAGGTCAAGAAAAAATATTTTAATCACATAAAAAAAAAAATAATAATAATAAAAAAAATATATATATATACCATATATATATATATATATATATATATATATATATATATATATACTAACGGACCTAGCAAAATGGTACTAGTGTTTGTAGAAGAAAATCCAGAAAAATTAAACAAAGTGCAGTATAAAAAATGTAAAACAAAATATATATAAAAAAAGTGATATAATATACCCAAATATTCAGACAAATTTTTTATCAAACTTGCTGCTTGTGAATTTTGGGATATTTATATATTTTTTTAAATTATTTTTGCGTTTCAGCTAGGGGCCCATTTAATAAGATGTAGATTAATTGAGACCCGCCAATGTCCTGTCGCTAAAATTAAAGGCTTTATGAAACCTAAATTATTAACTTTTGCTTGGAGATTTTTTTTTGCTAGGAGGAAACGGTCCTCAGAAGCTCATTTTAAGCGTGTTTTTCATGCTGTTCCAATTAGTTTTAAATGAAAGGTATTTTCGGCTTCTGTTCTCGGCAGAAAACATGATTTATTCTGCAAACCTTTGGAAAAAACATAAGAAAAAAAGGAGTACGCGACACCCCATCGGCAACATAAAACATCTGTCCAGGACAGAGATAAGGGTTAATTAAATCCTTTCTTTTATGTTAACTTGATCGGAAAACTTTGAGGCAGAAACCAAACTATTTGACACAACGTGAAACATCAAAAAAAAAAATAAAAAAAAAAATCAGATACAAAGTAGTGTAATTATATGAATGATAATAACAAAAATATTTTCCATATTCACTCGAAAAACTTATAGAAATGAAAATTTTAAAAAAATCGCTTATGAAAGTAGACAATATGCTTCAGTAGCCGACGACTACGTGGTGGTAGATTATTGGAACAGCCTCCCAGCAGAGGTGGTAGAGGGTAATACAGTGAGGGTATTAAACATGCATGGGATAGACATACGGCTCCTGAATCTAAGACGAGACCAACGACTGATTAAGGTTTGAGTCATTACAGCAGGAGAAACGGGCAACCAGACGGGGGCCGGATGGGGCCAATGGGAAGCTCACAATATAATCACTTCTTATTTGTTGTAAGTATCCCATTAAGTGGGCTCTAAGGTCCCTGGCCACTCACCCCCAGCACTTAAAGACTATACTCTGCTGAATTTAACCCTTTTGTAACTAAACACGGCATTATACGCATTATTCTTAATACCGCTGTATATACCCAAAACTTATATGTACATATTTTCAATATTAGCCAATATGTATCAAATAAAAGAAAGGATAAAAATATTGTTTTGATCATTTTTTTAATAATACATAAATCTTAATTGTTTCCAAAGGGTTAATATTTGAATTCGGCAGATAATCACATAAAACGGGCTCTTCTATCATTTCCTATCGGGCTTAAATAATTCATTTTCTAAAATTGCAAAATGAAACCCTGCAATTAAACTATACTTTAGCATAATAGATTATTTTCTGCATCTTCCTTTTATGAGCTTTTAGAGAACTTGGCTTTAAAAAAAAAAATAAAATATAAAAAATAAATAAATAAATAAATATATATAAAAAAATATCGTACTAAGAGGAGGAAAAAGGGGCCTTGAATTTGTGTTCATTGTTTATGAAAACAGGAATAAAGCACTTTGCCATCATCGTTGTAGAACATCTCAAAAGAACCCAAAAGCTTTTAAAAGCGTTCAAGGATTTTTTCTCTCTAAGCGGATGACATCTGAAAGGCGCAGATGCGGAAGGTGCATTTTTCTTTTGAGATTATCAATTCTGGGCATTTTCAAGGCATTTCTGAAAGGCTTTCAACAAAAAAATGAATGTCAAGATAGCAGACATTTGATTAGTAATTGTGCTGCGGGATCCTCAAGAGCTCAACGTCCTTGACATGGAAAACCAAGATGGGAACTGGAGACGTTATGGAACCTAATAAATAAAATCCCGGAAAAATCTCATTTTATTGCATTTATACATTGGTGGAAAATTTAGAATTTTCTACGTTTTCTGAACGGATAAACAGATGCAAAAATAGATAATTACAACAAGGAGATGACTTTGCCAAGAGTTGTCTCTTAAAGGGACACTCCAGCCACCATCAGAGCTTTGTGGCCCCTTTAAATTCCCGTGGTGCCCCCCCCCTTGCAAATTATCCCCCCCCACCATCTATTTTCTGTGGAGGAGATGTGTTCCATTAATTTAATCAATCTTCCTAGAGCTTTGAACACGCACTTCACTGATTGGATGACTCCGACAGCCAATCAGTGGCAAGAATTGTCAGGCAATGGTGAAGGAGTGCAGCAGCAGGGCTGCAGCTTCTACTATGAGTAAGGCCTTTTTTTTTATTTTTAGTGAATGTATATGAAAGTACTCACAGAGGGTTAGAGTTAGTTACTTTAATATGCATTCTTCTTGAGTGGGGGGGGTCAGAAAATTGATTGGCCATTAACCCCTTCCGGCTAATCAAAGATCTTATATCTCGGTGTCCAGTTTTCTGAAAATATCTAATTTGCAAGTTTTATTGAACATAAAAGACATTGTCTTCTGTAGGATAATGAGTTTGGGAATTATATCCATTGGGACTCTTAGAGCAACGTCCAAACGCTGATTGTTTTTGGAAGAAGGAGGCAGCGGAATATATTAAAAGAAATACAAAGTATTTAATGAGAGGCGAGCGTGTCGGAGTGCGTACGATGTAACCTTCCAAATCCATTCTCTGTCGCGGGAACAAAGACAGAAATGTTTCACTTAATAGAAACTAAAAATATAAAATTAGGAATGAACCATTCAGTGAATTTTTGGATAAAGAGAAGTGATGACCACAGAATACGTTACCTTTAATTGATTAGCACCGATTTTAGGTTCTCAGATGTGTCTTCGGTTCGAAGCGCAGCCTCTTTTATTCAAATAAAAAATATTAATCGTCAAAGTGAGAATTCTGACCATTATCTGAATACAAGTCCATCGTCTGACTTTTGACAGCTGCAGAGGAATGCAAATCTCACGAATCTCAGCCATCCATTTGATTGGCTGAACATCGTGAGAAATGTAATGATGGCACTTTAAATGTTACCACAACTGCTGCAAAGCTACCAAGCAGAGCCGGCCTTAGGCGTTGTGGCGCCCTGTGCGGACTACTCCTCTGGCGCCCCCCTCACTGCCCCTTCAAACTACCCCCCCATGCCCCTCAAACTACCCCTCCCCTCTGCCCCTTCAAACTACCCCCCCTGTCCATTCAAACTACACCCCCCCTGTCCCTTCAAACTACACCCCCCCTGCCCCTTCAAACTACACCCCCCCCCTCTGCCCCTTCAAACTACACCCCCCCCTCTGCCCCTTCAAACTACACCCTTCAAACTACACCCCCCCCCCCCCACTTACCTTGTTGCCGGAGTCCTGCGGTGAGAGCGGGAGGCATCCGTCTTCTCTCTCTGCCGCGGTGCCGGCATTTCATGTTGAGAGCCGGAATAGTCCGGCGCTCAACATGAGATGCTGGCACAGCGACGGAGTCACGGAGAGTAAGGGGCGCCGAGCGGTTGCCGAGAACTTCACGAGCAACCGCTCGGCGCCCCTGACCGGGACTTAGATTTAAGCATCATTTTTTTTTTAAACTTTATTTAACATGAATGATGTTAAATAAAGTTTTAAAAAAAACACAAAAAAAAACAAAACGATGCTTTAATCTAAGTCCCAGTCAGGCGCCCCTGCAACCATGGCGCCCTGTGCGGTCGCACAGGTCGCACACCCCTAAGGCCGGCCCTGCTACCAAGTATCCCGTTTGGGTTCCAAAGGCTTTATAAATCCCTTTTTAGCAGCAGACATTCAGCCATAATGCTGGCCAGGGGTATAACTAGAAACCGCGGGGCCCTGATATGGAAATTGCCCTGGGCTACCCCCAACTTAAACAGCTGTGCCATCATTGCCCCCAAACAACTTGTTTGTGCCTTCTCTTACATTTGCAACATACAACAAATGTAAACACACATACACACTTACACACACTCCATCTCATCTCACCCCACTTACACATCCCTACACACACACAATACACACGCACACAAGTACACATGCATGCTCACACACACAAGTACACTTCCATGTACACATCCATGTATATATATACAGTATATATGTGTACACCTCCCTGCCCCCACTTACCTCTCACCGCTCACCACTGGTCTGTATCTACTACTACCCGTCATATAATTTTTCCTATTAAAGGGTAAGTAACATTTGCTTCCTACCAGGAAACCCCTCTCCTGAGCCTACAAAGCTAGGTAATGGGGAGGAGGTAATGGGGTATTAGGGTGGGGGAGGGGAAAGGTGGGGAGGATATTTTGCCCCCCCCCTTGAAGAAATCCTGCGGACGCCCATGGAGGGAGGTCATTTAAAGAATATTATAAAAGTGGACAGAAGGACACAATGAATATCTCTGACCAGGGCAGGGATTTAAATGGTCCGTGGCACTTTAAGGCCAGTGGCCGGTAAATGACGCACGCGCGGCTGCTCGCCCTTCTGGTCTGCCATTTTTTTCCTGCTGTAAAGACTCTTAAAGTCTTAACATTCTGAATAACGTAATCGGTTATTTATCATCCGCTGACCCAACTGGATCATAAAGTATTTATTTCAGGAACCTTTGCAGAACGTTTCTGATTGGCTGTGTCAGCGATAATATCGGTTCATTCATAACGTTTCCATTATTCCCGTTACAGATCTCATTCTTCTCTGCGTCCGGATAACCTTCTATAAATAAATATATAAATGGCAGACCTTTAGAAATCCCAGGCTTCGTTATGGAACCCCCCCCCATCTCTCTCCCCTTCAAGTCACCTTCCTCGCTCTCTCCCCCTCTCTTATTTCCCTGCCTCCCTCTCTCTACCCCCAAAAAACACCCATCTCAACCCAAAAATAATTAAGGGACAATAGTTATTTTGCAGTAAAAAAATAACAAAAATAGACTGCTAGATTTTTACTGCTTTCATACTTTATTTCCCGCTATCTCTAACTGATCTTTTCGTAGCGCCATGAAGTATAACAGCCCCTATATATCTCTGCAGTGATTTCCTAAGAAGAATTGTAAAAAAAAAAAAAAAAATGTTGTGCGAAAAAAAAGCCATTAATCCGTGACGTCTGTGAATGATAAGGATCGGTTTCTCGGTGTCAGCAGAATCAGCGCCGCGCTATAATTTACCGGCGTTTATAGAGCCGGGTAATAAATAAAGAATCTCTCTGAACGAGACAGGGGGGTTCGGATATTACTGATGGCGTTATCCGGGTGGCTCCAAAGCACGAGGAGGTGGATCTGGACGTAGAATTTGTTAATAAATGCCCGGGAGCGGGTAGTTGGCTGCGGGGTAGATGCGCGGGTTGGCGGTTGCCGGTGTCATTGAGGTTTAAAGGGATTGAATGCATATAACAGCTGAGCGGTCCCTTTAAAGTCCCACGTGGTCCACCTTGCATGGATTGATTCTGCAGAACCCCCATGTGGATTTGCATCTACGCTTAGCGCATGCACACGATACTCACCACCAGCCGGCTTCCGCGCTGACTCCTGCCCACGGACCTTTTTATGGGTTGAAAAAAGCATATTAAAGTACTTACAAAGTCCTAGACATGTGTACATGGTACATACTCTGAGTGGGTTACTGTTGCTAGTGGGGTACCACAGGGGTCAGTTTTGGGTCCTATTCTTTTTAATATATTTATTAATGACCTTGTAGAGGGATTGTATAGTAAAGTATCAATCTTTGCAGACGATACTAAGCTCTGTAACGTGTTTAACACAATAGAGGACAGCGCACGATTACAAATGGATCTGCATAGGTTGGAGGCTTGGGCTGGGATGTGGCAGATGAGGTTCAACACGGATAAATGTAAGGTTATGCACATGGGGAAGAAAAATCCAGGCTGGGAATATGTATTAAATGGGAAAACACTGGGGACGACTGACATGGAAAAGGACTTAGGAGTTTTAGTTAACAGTAAATTTACCTGTAGCGACCAGTGTCAGGCAGCTGCTGCTAAGGCAAATAAAATCATGGGGTGCATCAAAAGGGGCATAGATGCCCACGACAAGGAAATAATTCTACCCCTGTACAAGTCACTAGTCAGACCACACATGGAATACTGTGTACAGTACTGGGCACCAGTGTACAAGAAAGATATAGTGGAGCTGGAGAGGGTTCAAAGACGGGCAACCAGAGTAATAAGGGGAATGGGAGGACTACAGTACCCAGAAAGATTATCAGAATTAGGGTTATTTAGTTTGGAAAAAAGACGGCTTAGGGGGGATTTAATAACTATGTATAAATATATAAGGGGACAGTACAGAGATCACTCCCAGGACCTATTTATACCCAGGACTGTATCTATAACAAGGGGACATCCTCTACGGTTGGAGGAAAGAAGGTTTCTACACCAGCACAGACGGGGGTTCTTTACAGTAAGAGCGGTGAGATTATGGAACTCTCTGCCAGAGGAAGTGGTGATGGCAAACTCAATAAAAGAGTTCAAAAGGAGCCTGGACGTGTTTCTTGAAAGCAATAATATTACAAGTTATGGATATTAGATTAATAGGGACAGAACGTTGATCCAGGGATTTATTCTGATTGCCATATTTGGAGTCGGGAAGGAATTTTCCCCCTGGTATGGGGCAATTGGCATCTGCTTCATAAGGGTTTTTTTGCCTTCCTCTGGATCAACACAGTAGGGACACAATATGTATATAGGTTGAACTTGATGGACTTTGGTCTTTTTTCAACCTTATGAACTATGTTACTATGTTACTATGTTACTATGTGCGCGTGGACCGTTTTTTTGGGCCATTCGTTTTTAGAACCAAAAATGTAATTTCCTTCCCTTTCGGGCACGCCTCCCGTGGGATTGGGCCAATCGGAGAAGTTGTTGTTGGTGAGTTGTGCGTGGAGGGTCCGCCGTGTCCCAGAAGTAGCGTTTTGCGGTAGATGAAATCTAGCAGCGGAAAGGAGAACTCTAAGCATTTATTGGAGGAGACGGTAGAGAGGGTAGGAGGTGGACTCCCGGGGGTTGTGTTGGAGACGGTGGAGAGAGTGAAACCGTCTACATTTTCTCCAAATCAGAAGGGCAGGAAGTGAAACGCGTTGTCCAAAAATAAAAAAATGTGGTCCCCGCGCGCTTCTATTAGTTGCTATTCCAGCCTGATGCGAAGGAGGCATCGCGTTCGCTCCGTTTGAAGTTCGGTTCAATGGGATACATATAGAAATGAGAGGCAGCTCATGCCCCGGGAGGTCAGTCTCGCTGTATATGTAAATATTTGCGGGGATCTTGTCCCCCAGTCTGACTTTCTTTTGCCCTCCTGCTTCCCAGAAAAAGAAAAAGAAGAAGAAAAAGAAGGGAAAAAAAACCCCAAGACATGAATTACAAAGGACCTTTTTTTTTTTCCGATCAGGGCGAAGCGATGTCTGCCGTGAGGATGATGAACAGATGTACGGAAGTCACTTTACATGCAAGGACTTGTTCTGAAGCGGTCAGGGTTACCGGTGAATATGAATCGTGCCTGCAGGCTGGAGCTGATGAAAAAGAAGTAATGGTTAAATTATACCGGCCCGCTGAAAACATCATTACGGAGAAAAGGAACTGCGGAAATCTGGAGTGCGGGGAAGACGCTGAAGCATCCGATAAATGTATATACTGCGCGAGGTCGTTTATTTCCTCTTATGAGATCTTTTCAAAGGAAACAATTTACTTAGAAGTGAAATAATGTAAGAGGCCGTGTAACGCAAGAAAACATAATTTCTTAGATTACCAATTAATATGGTGTTTTACTTTACGGAAAGGGTGGTAGATAAATGGAACAACCTCCCAGCAGAGGTGGTAGAGGGTAATACAGTGAAGGGATTTAAACATGCATGGGATAGGCATACGGCTCCTGAATCTAAGACGAGACCAACGACTGATTAAGGTTTGAGTCGTTACAGCAGGAGAAACGGGCCGGATTGGGGCCGGCAGATACTATTTTTCATTCTTAAGAAAATTGTAAAATATTTACTTACAGTAAAAAATATGGTGTACAACTCTACTTTTAACCCCTTCACGACAGAGCCCGTACATGTACGGGCTCACAATGCGTTGTCATTAATGGGTTTAAGGGGACAACCCGTTGTCCTTAAGGGGTTAATATAATAATAATAATAATAATAATAATAATACAAAAAAAGCTTAACATTTTCAAAACTAGAGAATATTTGGGTGCAAAGTAAGTTTTAGGCGGCCAATCACTTTTTATTGGACGAGTGAAGTGATAACAGTTGGTTATTTAATGATAATCCCGTCTATCTAATACTAATTTTAGGGCTCCCTGTCCATGGTGGCGTCGAGTAATGAATGCTACGTGCAGGAGTGTAAGAATGAGCGAACGTAATCCCCCCCCCATATGTTTCTCAAGCATGCTTGGTCCTGGAATTGAGGCCAAGGGGGGCATCTAAATTAGAGTGACCACGTGTCCCAGATTGCCCGGGACAGTCCCGCAGTGGGAATGGATTGTCCCGGAATGAGAGCTCTCGGGTGGCGCTTTCCATTGAAAATTATTGAGTGGACGGGATCCATTCGTTTTCTTCGTGGAGGGGGGACACGGCGAGGCAGCGGGAGCCGTGAAACCAGCAAACTTCCAGGTTACGTGGAGGGACCAGGTAAGATGGTTTGGCACTGGGAAGCTGTTTTGTGGGGCACGGTTGGCACTGGGAAGTGAGATTATATTTATAATTGACTGTATTGTTAGTATTTTATTTCAGGAATTAATTTATACATTAATTATACATTTTTTGCACTTTATTATACATATATGTTGGTATTTTTAGAAACAATAAGAAAGAGATTCTCACGTTTATAAAAGTATGACCTTTTTATATAGTAAATACACCGGAAATCGGCCGGCGAATACTTCTTCACCAGTTCCAATCATAACTTTCCTTTAATGACCTCGAAAAATACTTATTTTTACATTTTTATGTTTACCTTTAAAAAAAAAACCTTAATCACTGCAAAACTCGTAATTATTTATTTTTAAAAGTCTAGTTTTAAATCATTTCCAGGAAAGAATGCGCAAAAAATACATTCAAATGAATAAGAAAAGTCAGAAAATTATAAAAATATGTGTATTTTGGGTACCATTACATAAGTTATGGTGGGTAAAGGTGATGGAAACCCTTCCACTTAAATTTAAGGGGTAGTAGAAGTATTATAATTAACCACTCATCTACAGACACCAGACAAGCCAGAAGGCTTGTTTTTCCCTCAGAAATCTCATGGTGCTGCCACAAACACAAGGGATTCTGGGTAGGCGCATGCAAATAAGGTTCACAATTATCACCTTTGCCTCTATATCCACTTTATACATGGATCCCATGAAAGTAATCGCCCGCTGTACAGGACAGCCTTTAGACAAAACTCGGGAAGAGGTACAATAGCCAGATCACCACTCATGGACAGCTGTTTCGTCCTTCATGGGACTCATCAGCCTGAGGTTTCCATCACCTTTTACCCACCATAACTTATGTAATCGTATTTCTTAGCTACCCCAAGCCTCAACTATTAAGCCAGTATCACAACCTCATGCTGATGAGTCCCATGAAGGACGAAACAGCTGTCCATGAGTGGTGATCTGGCTATTGTACCTCCTCCCGAGTTTTGTCTAAAGGCTGTCTTGTACAGCGGGCAATTACTTTCAAGGGATCCATGTATAAAGTGGATATAGAGGCAAAGGTGATAATTGTGAACCTTATTTGCATGTGTATTTTGGGTCAATCACGTAAGACGTTGATTCATTTTTAAAGCTCCGCTGATGCATTTTACATCCACTAAAATATTGTTTCCGAACGAAAATAAGCGCACGGCTTTGAAAAAAATACTGAAATCACACTTTTAATAAATAAAGCTCTTTTTTTTTTTTTTTTTTTAAAGCACAAATGCATTTTGTTTAGGAAAACTGTTCTTGTAAAACAAAAAAGGAAACTTATGATGAGGCAGCTATCGGCACAGATATACAATATATAGGATATTAAGCTCACTTTGGCGACGCACACACAGGAGATGAATAATCATGGTTTAGCTGCGAACGAGACTGACGCAAATACATTACCGCCAACCCTAAGTGGCAATAAATATGGAGACTGTGTGAGGGTCGTTGAGGTTGATCAATGGGCAGAGAGATCACTTCCCAGCCGAGGTGACACAAATGGAGTGGGACATGTGTGTTTGTTTCCCTCCTGCGTGACTCGCGGGAATTAAAGACATTTTAGTTTTAAGGATGGACAGGAACAGTACCAAGTTTCAGCTTCTGTGTAATGATCGCTCCTCACGCGGACATAGAAACAATAAAACATATAAAGAAGAACGTAAAAACCCTATGAAACAATATCAATAAATAAACTTCACATTACAATCATCGTTATATCTCCAACACATTAAAAACAGGTAACAGAAATTCAGCGAACGGCGGCATTTCTAGCCAGGAATTCTTCCTTTTTGGAGAGTATTTTTCATACAGTCAAAAATGCCAATAAAAATAAATAAATAGGTGGAATAATTCACAAACGCCATTGGGGCGTCCCTAAAATATATATATATTCAAACTAAAATCATTCTTACTGATCCAGGCAGGATTTCCCACCGCGGGGGGGGGGGGCGGGGGACGAAGATAGGGTGTCATAAGCCATTTCCGTTATTATTTATTGATTTATATAGCGCCATCGCATTCCGTGGCGCTGCTTATCTAGCGTTTAAATCGTCTGTTACACATTCCTAGATTTTTATATATTTTTTTTACTGTAATAAGGCAAGTCGAAGAAAATTCTGCTTTTCAACTCAGCAGACAGAAGGCACTTTAATCCACTATAATATTCTCAATGCCTTCTTGGCTACTGAAACACCTGAGATGGCCGATCATCGATACATTCATGCGGGCTTCTTAAAATTCTACAGACGTGTAAAAGTTATGTTTAAGTTTAGACACAAGAACAATAGTCTTTCTTTTAACTCTGCCGTTAACAGTATGAATAAAGAAGTGACCAGAATCATTCGGTATATACGGTAATTGTTGCCACCGCTTATTACTCGTATTTAAGTTCTGTGCAGAGAATTCCCCTGGTAACAGACGGGGCGATCCGAACTAAAAGTGATGCCAAAATATTCATAATTTGTGTAATTTTTTTAAAGTTAATCGCAACAAATTTCTTAAGTAGACCTCAATTTTCTCAGCGCTGAGCATTGGTGACGGTGACTATGGGGTTGCTGTGGCGGTCCTAGGACAACGCACCTTGTGAATATGTTACTATATATGTTTATATATATATATACGCATATACCGTATTGGCTCGGATATAGGCTGCCCCCGTATATAGGCCGCACCCTAAAAGTTTGGTGCTTTTTTAAAGAAAAAGTTTTTTTCTTTAAAAAAGCACCAAAAAAACATGCTGCCACTCTGTCCCCCCCCGAGATATGCTGCCACTCTGCCCCCCTCCGAGATATGCTGCCACTGTCCTCCTCCCCCCCCCGAGATATGCTGCCACTCTGCCCCCCTCCGAGATATGCTACCACTGTCCTCCTCCTCCCCCCCGAGATATGCTGCCACTGTCCTCCTCCCCCCCCGAGATATGCTGCCACTCTGCCCCCCCCGACTTACCAGAGCAGACTCCCGGGTGTCTTGCGGGGCCGGCGGGGGACATCTACGCAATACGCGTATACAACCTCCGGTGCCGGGACTCAGCGGACGGTCACCGGCTGCGGCGATGCAAGCGTAAACAGCCTCCGCAGCCGGTGACCGTCCGCACGATGCGCTTAGACAACCTCCCGTGCCGGCACCCCCTCCCGTGGAAAGTGCTGGCAGGGGAGGCTGTCTGAGCGTATCGGGGAGTAGGATGCAGGTCCCCTGCACTGCTGCTGTATCCTAACCCCGCTGCCTGCGGCCTATATTCGAGCCAATACAGTACATATATACATATATATTATACGCATATATATTATATATATATATTATATACATATATATTTATAGTTATATAAGTGGATGAACAAATATGTATTACATTCTCTGTCTTAAAAAAGAGACGGCGTAACAATCTACCAATGAGTGCTTGCATGTTGCGTAATCTATGTGTGACTTGCGTTATCATATAGCGTAGCACGTATGCGGTTTATATATATATCTCCACACGTGTATTAAGGCACACAGACAAACCGATACCCACACCAAAAGATTACTGTCTAGGCGTGAACAACTTACCCAAAAAACGTACTTAACATAAATCCGCACGATAATGATTGCACGAATTCTTAATGCCGCATAAATGGCGATGTGCCGCTTGTTAAAGGGACAGTGACCTATTAACCAGTTTTATCTGTCAATCATTT
Source organism: Sceloporus occidentalis (assembly GCA_023333645.1). Lineage (NCBI taxonomy): Eukaryota > Metazoa > Chordata > Lepidosauria > Squamata > Phrynosomatidae > Sceloporus > Sceloporus occidentalis. The sequence goes on from JALMGF010000178.1 coordinate 229,640, forward strand.
TTATGCATTAAAGAAACCTTTAGAATGTTCGTAGCTTTGTTACTTTTCTATTATCCTCTCTAATAGATGTTAGCTGGGTTATGATTGTCCCCAAGAATAAAAATAATAATGTATAATTCCATAATATGCATTTAAAAGCGTTCATAAATAGACGCTCCTGGCCGTCACCCTCCATATCTGCAGCATTTCTTCTCCATTATGATAATTATATTCTTGTGACGTCACAGGCATGGCATGTTTTATGGTCCCCCCCCCCAAAATTAGTATCTTTAAATTCATACATCCCCCAGCATTGGCTTTTACCAAAATGGGCAATTATTATAAAGTTTATTCTGTTCAAACTTACTTTTTTATAGAAAAAGAGTTATTTTTCTCATCCAGTTTTGTTGTTTTGTAGACCCTGTAAATCACGAGCGATTAAGAAGAACTCTATTCACTAAATGCACTGGAAAAACTAATTATCTGATAAAAATGCTAATAAATAATGTAAATTTTCTGCTGTTTTCCTTTAAGATGAGCCTTTACGGAACAAAAAAAGAAATAAAATAAAAGACCCTTGCTTGGTCCTTAGCAAATAGAGTATTTTTGAGCATCGAGCAGAGAAATTCCTTTCCGACGCTTCAATCAAAATGTTACCAGGTTAATTTGGGGACAATTGACCTAAAATAGTTCTTTTTGGTGAAAATACTCAACTTCTATTGGTCGGTTTCCATACCAAGCTTGATATTTTGTAACAGTTAAAGTAAAAGCTGTTTCTCTAGTGAGTGCACAATAAGAACTTTGCCAAAATATTGCACGTTAAAAAAAAAGAAAGACCAAATTTCACCAGAAAAAAAGGGGAAATGCCCAATATTTATACCCATACGACCTTTGCTATATTTTTGGATGGTAAGTTCCCTTTTTACGTCATCTGCGGACTGGGATGTTGATTGGGGAATCCTATTCTAAAAAAATATTCAATGCTTTCTTTTTTTTTTTTTTTTTAACTAAAAATGTTTTTTTTTGCTTTAGTTATTTTTTTTTGCTTGTTATTTCATGATAGAAAAAACCAAAGATGATCGTTCTGAAGCAGCAGACCCTAAAACAGAATAAATACAATGTAACCGAAGGCTGGTGAGATTGTCCGTATAAATACACATTAAAAAGACCCAACGCGCCGAAAATTGGCTATTTACAGCAAAAAAAAAAAAAAAAAAAAAAAAATAAGGGAAGTCTTTGTCCAGGAGATGGAATGAAGAAGAAAATTCGGTCAAAATACTCCAGTCACTCGCAGAATTAAATAAAAATAATAGCTCCTACACCGCAGGGTCCTAAAGTTTGTGCTTGAAATACAGACCAAGTTTCGGAATCCTCAGATTTCATCGTTTTGTTGCCAAAAAGTTCACGTCGGAAAATGCGAAACGCGTCCGGCACGCGGCCCCAGGCTGGGAGACGGCGGAGAGAGAGAGATCACACGGCCGCTGTTTGCTTTATGCTGTGAAAGCTGATTCGGGTCGGGGACGTCGGGATGGACATCGCCCGGGCTACTCGGACGCGCAGAGAATGGTGATCCTGCCAGCGATGCCACCTCTTCCTGGCGGCCGAGCGCACCTAAAAATCAAAAGCGGAGGATTAAAAACAGGAACGGACCCGATGTATCGCATTCTTTTTGTATTTTTGATCGTTTTAACATGGGCAGGGTAATAAATAATGAATAAATGGTATGGTCCATGACGGTCCATGTAATGGATGTCCTGCAGCCAAGCTGCAGTGTTTCAGGCAATTATATATATCTTATATATATATATATATATGTTTGGGGGGGGCAGGTGTAGCAAAGGCTAGATTTATTCTGTTCTATTTAAAGGGAAAGCTTTAAGGCCAGCGATTGGCTGCTTCAAGCAGCCAATCAGTGGCTAGAATTGTCAGACCATGGAGGAGGAGGGCAGCTGCAGCAGCAGGGCAGCAGTTTCTAGCTCAGGTAAGTTCTTTATTACCTTTATTCTAAATTCTTCTTTAGTGGGGTATCAGGGGCAGTAAACGTTCCCTTTAACACACCTAACACCACCGCAATGGTTAAAAAAAATCCAAAGGAAATACTTAAGAAATAAAATAGATTTTTTTTCTGCTAAAATAGTAATATTTCTGCACTCCGCATAATTTTCAAATAGGATGCGACACCAAATATTTCAGTAACAATTTTGGATTTATCAGGTTTTGAGTGAACTTCTCCTGCGGACTCCTTTATCGAATCAGCTGGAATAATATATTCCTCTCTGAAAGACGATCTGATTCTGGAAGGGCTCAGTTCAACTCAAACTTTTTTTTAGAACATTTTTGTTGTGAAAAATGAGAAAAAATATGAAATATTGATGAATCCAATTTTTTTTTATGATGGGTAAAAAAGCAGAAAGATTGTTTCAAATCACAAACCCCGACGGGTATCCGGCCGCCTCAAAAACCCGTTTGTCAGAGATGTTATTGGAACCGGCGGGTGTCTCCCCTCTGGTTTAACCCTTTAAAACCTTCATGACGGTTCCTGGCGCATGGGGATTACCTCTGTGATTTGGTTTATTCCATTCAAAGGGGGTGAGTGCTGCTGATCAGACACCGATCAGCAGCCTGAAAAAAAAATGTTTTTTTTTAACAGGTTGCCAGCTGATCTATAGGTAAATCATCTGTCTGGCACACTGGAAAACCAGGGGATCGGACATGATGCCACAGCCAGCCACCCCCATCTGAAAATCACAAATAAAATCAACCCCAAATACCAAAAAAAAATATAAAAAAATAAAAAAAAACTTTATAAACATATTGATTTTGTTTCAGAAATGGGCTGATGTCCACCTGTGACTCACAGCTCCCATCACATTCAGCCAGGTTGTTGATGAGGGTGATGAGAGTTGTAGCCCCAAAAAACCCCAGCTGCACAAGCTGTGAAAATGTATCTTTTTTTTATCTAAGCTGTCTTTATATAGCGTATGATGTCATTAAACTTTTTTTTTGCCTATGCTGTTTTTTTTGTGCATTTGGACATAACCTGTGAATAACATAAAAATACGCAACCCAAAACGAAAGAAAAAGAAAAAAAAAACACCCCTGGGAAATACCCCGGATGTCTACGTTTCAGAAAAATGTACTTTGTGGGGTTTTTTATGTTTTATGTGTTTGTGATTACCGTAATCAAGCCAAATCCGGGACAGTTGGGAGGTACGTCACTTTCCCAGATGTTTTAGGAGCAGTATTTTTATGAATATATTCTATGGAATGGTTGTTTTATCTGCGTACCTCGCACATCTGTAAAGCAAACCTTTCATAAGAATATTTACCATAAATATTGGGGAAAATCAAGGAAATAAATAAAATGTATGACTGTCCCTTTAAATGAAGACCGAATCAAACAGACCGATTGCCGCAGGTACAGAGACTGACACTAATCAGCTGTTTCCCGGCGATTGCTTTGCTGCCGATGACAGAAATATTCATTTTAGATGAATAATAAATGCAGGCCTCTAATGAATTACAAAAACATTAATTAAATCTGAATATTTCTATTCATTCCTCAAGAAAAATACGTGAAAAAAAACTGTTGGTTCTTAAAATGAAGATCTTTAGACACTGAAATTACCAGCGATTGTGGGAATAAGGGGATAGAATAATACCCCCCCAGCGCTGTATGCAGTAATATAACCCCCCCAGCGCTGTATACAGTAATATACCCCCCAGCGCTGTATACAGTAATATAACCCCCCAGCGCTGTATACAGTAATATAACCCCCAGCACTGTATACAGTAATATAATCCCCCCAGCGCTGTGTACAGTAATATAACCCCCAGCGCTGTATACAGTAATATAACCCCCCAGCGCTGTATACAGTAATATAACCCCAGCGCTGTATACAGTAATATAACCCCCCCCAGCGCTGTATACAGTAATATACCCCCCAGCGCTGTATACAGTAATATAACCCCCCCAGCGCTGTATACAGTAATAACCCCCAGCACTTTATACAGTAATATAACCCCCCAGCGCTGTATACAGTAATATAACCCCCCAGTGCTGTATACAGTAATATAACCCCAGCACTGTATACAGTAATATAACCCCCCAGCGCTGTATACAGTAATATACCACCCAGCGCTGTATACAGTAATATAACCCCCCCAGCGCTGTATACAGTAATATAACCCCCAGCGCTGTATACAGTAATATTTTTGACAAAAACCTGGTTTTATCTCATTTTGTTCCAATAAACTCCCTTTATCTGCAGACCTGGAGCCGTCGTTGCTGTCAGCAGGGCCGGCCCAAGGCAAAATGCCGCCTGGGGCGAATTTTAAAATGCCGCCCCCCCCCCCTTATCTACCCTTCCTCCCCCCTTGTACTTACCTTTCAGCAGTCCTGCGGCGAGTCTCCCTGTTCGGTCTCGGTGCCGGCTATGAGGAAATCTTCCGGCACTCAGTATTATAAGCCGGCACCGAGACCGAACAGGGAGACTCGCCGCAGAGGAGAGAGAGAGGGGCGCCGAGCGGGGACTGACAGCTTGGTAAGCGAAAACCACTCGGCGCCCCTTTCTCTCTGTTTCGCTTTAGAAAAAAAAAAAAGAAAAAAAAAAGGGGCTTGGGGCGGCGAAGTGCCGCCCCTTCAAAAGTGCCGCCTGGAGCGGCTGCCCCACTCGGCTCCATTGTCGGGCCGGCCCTGGCTGTCAGTCATGTGATATTTTGGGTGACTTTCCCGGCTCAAACACCACACTGAGCTGATGCTTTATGGCAATGCTAATGAAATCGGAGTGTCTGGCTGGGTGATTAAGACCGAGCCATTCTATTGTTCCCCACAGGCAGTATGATAAGGAGTCGGGGGGTTTGTTTAGTAGATCGGGGCTCAGATAACAGAACGAAAAAGCAGCAAGAAAGAATAAAAGAGAATCTAAAACTCCAACTAACCCCGTTCCCACAGAATGCGATACGAATGGCGTTTCTCAGGTGGCGGCCGGGGCCCCCAGGAACCCGTGAATTAACTGGGCGTAAGAGGCTGTCAAGCCACAGCAGTTTCACCGTCAGAAAATCCCACACACAGTACTCTTTGGGGTAGAAAACTGGTTTTCGTCATCAGATATTCCTCCGACGGCTTCTGATCAGCGCCGGTGGCTCGCGGGATTCAGGCGTCTCCGGTTATTATCTAATTTAAAGGCAGCCGATCCGCTCCGATCTGCTTCACGCTCCGTGTGCTGCATGTCACGCCGTATATTGCATTTTTAAAAGTAAATTTCTATTTGATTTACCCAGAAAATAGGCTGAGCTGCTTTAGCCAAATAAATGCTTTCCCCGAGGTCCGTCACTTCTAATCTGGAAAATTCAACTCAAGTATTGACGGCTCAAAGATCGGGGAAAACGTTACCCTTGAGAGTCCGTGACTGGCAGGAGGTGGGCCGCTAATGGCTGGATTTTTTTGTAACTATGAGATAAAAAAGCAATTGAGCCCAATCAGGACAGTTGGCAACTATGCTTACATATGTAAGTTTTCATAAATTCCGTATTATCATTTTAACAAAGTACAGGAGGGACTTTTATTTCATGAAATGTTATAAGAGGCCATAATCTCAAACGGTCAGAGGCTTCGATGTAAGTTTTACTTTACCGAGGGAGTGGTTCATAAGTGGAACAGCCTCCCAGCAGAGTTGGTAGAGGGTAATACAGTGAGGGTATTAAACATGCATGGGATAGACATACGGCTCCTGAATCTAAGATGAGACCAACGACTGATTAAGGTCGGGGGCCGGATGGGGCCGATCTGCCGGTGGACATGGATGTGATTTTATTCTCACCGCAGCAGCCGACACACGGAATGAAAAGTCTAAGTTACTAAAACGGAACAAGAATCAAATCGTCATTTTTCTTAGAGTTCTTACGCCTTACGATCAAATCGGTGCAAAAAAACCCCTGTATTGCAACGTTTTAAAATAAATGATAAAAATATCATTCCCCGTGCAGCCCAGAGGCCCAGCAGCGAGGGGAATAAATCGGGGGCAGGTAGAATTCATTTCGAGGAACTGCCACGATAAAGATAAAAAAGATGACATCATCTGCTAGTAGGGGGGGGGGGAATCACCGATAAAGAAACTGCACGCCGCGTTAGAATTCCGGAATGAGTGATTTTAGATCCAACGTTCTATGGCATGGAGATGCGGCGTTTCGTACAACGTTACAGAAACGCACAGGACTGGTGTATTGGGGACGGGAATTGTAATTTAAGCCTTGGAAGGGGCCATTGGCTCGTTAAAGCGCTTAGCAGGCTGTTTAATCTCCAATATAAAAACCAAGGACAAATCATTAAAACTCAAAATACATAAAAACAAACACTTTTCATAGAAATAGAAGAGTCTAGAAGGTGTTAAATCTCTTACAAACGAATGTGTTATACTACGTGTTCTGCTTATCTCCACTGGCCCTTAAAGGGTTAAATTAGGAACGGTTCCCCCATAATAAAGCTCGGAGTTCCAGTTTTAATTCAGTGATTGGCGGCAGAAAAAAAAAAGCTCCCATTAAACTCAATTAGAGCGCTTTCCACGCATGACCCCTTCTCCGCAAACACGTCTTCTGCATGGATAGCACCTGGGGGGGGGTAAGGAAGGGGCAGAATCCCCCCCCCTGTGCATTTTCTAGAGGGGGCGCCATTGAAATTTAAAGGGGCCTCTCAGCTGTCATATGCATTAAAGCGCATATAATGAGTGGATGTCCCTTTAATTATCCGGATCAGCCGATGTTGATGATGCTGTGCATTGTCTTATTAACCTGTACGGTACTCGTTACTCATTTATTCCAAGTAAACTGTCTCCGCGGTAACCTAATAAGAAGCTGTGAGCGAAGATGCACTCCTCGGAGATCTGAAGACCGGGGGGGGGGATCTTCCCACTTCCAATATGTTTAATATTAAACGGGAAAGATGTCATTGCTCCGGGGACGCGTCACTTTTCTCTGCCGCGTTTCATCTGGCAGCGCATGTTTCTCCGGCGGTCTTAATATCGGATGTATCTGCCGCGGCTCGTTGGGCTACAAGAAGAGGTTTAAGACACTTAAGACGTGCATGCGCTGTACTCACCTCCCCATTCAGGAAGCAATAAAACACCGACACAAAGAAACCCTGGGGGGAAAAAAAAGATACAAAGCGTCTTTTGGTTAGTTTGTTATTCGTGATAACGTGAAGGCAAGCGGGGCGCTGAGGTGTACAGTGTATTTAAACGAGGGAATGCTGGAGTAAGGGGGTCAGGGGCTACTGGCAGTAGTCTCAATGAACAGGACAGTTGGCAGCTATGGGTCATAATGAAAGATATATGAGAAGAGGGTCAGAGGTGAGTGTGAGGTCCCCGACCTCCTACCCACCTGTCCCAGCACAGCTTGGTAGAGGTGGGATATGGTGTTATATATATATATATATATGTTGTATTCACTAATGTGGGAGATTTAGCAGCAATTAGAGGGAGGGGGTTCTGCCCCGTTACAGATCCCTGGTCAGACCTCACCTAGAGTATTGGGGCAGTTTTGGGGACCCCTCATCTCCAAAACGATATCAATGTATGTTTGCTGATGACACAAAATTAGTTAGGATCATTGTAGATAACAGACTTAGCAACGGTGCACAACGTCAGTCAGCTGCTGCAAAGGCATGTAATAAAACGGGTTATTGATTGATGGGAGGATTATACCTTCGTGCCTCTTCGTCAATTTTAAGACCTCACCTTGAAAATGAGGTGCAATTCTGGACACCGGGTCTTAAAAAGGACATTATGGAACTAGAAAAGGTGCAAATGGGGGGCTAGAAAGTTAATAAGGGGTTTGGAAGATTTTGGTTATGAAGAGAGCCTAAAAATGTTGCATATATACACGCTAAAGCAAGCGTGTCTTAGAGGGGATATGATAACGTTGTATAAATATGTGCGGGGCTGATATAAAGAGCTCGTCGTCTAGACAACGGGAAGAGGTCGTCGTCTAAGACGGGAAGAGTGGAGATCTTTATAGTGAGGGCAGTAAAGGTACGGAATCCACTGCCGAGAGACGGGGTTCTATCAGATACACCGGATGCCTCCAACAAGAGTAATAGCAGAACATACAGGGGTATAAACAACAGAATAAACAGTAATGTTTTAGAGCTTCTCGATCCGAGGAGAAATCGCAAGCTTACAATCTGGTCTGAATGTTTCTGGCCTCAAATTCGAGCTGAACATTTAATCTCATTTGCTCTGCAGGGTTGACCGAGGGACCTTCTCCTGAAGGAAGTGCTAAGCCAGGTCCGCCTAGGCTCTCTCCCAGCACCGAGACGTAAAATATTAATAAAATTTATTCGGTTCTGGAGTGCAACATACCTGAAAAGACTGCAGGAATGAGTTGAAATAAATAAAAACTATTTGCGAGACGTCATCTTCTCCGGGGTTCACAAAAAAGAGCATGTAGGTGATTCCTAGGAGAGGGAGGAGAACCAGAGTGGCCTTAACAGCTTTCCTGCAAGACACAGCGGAGAACGCGTTACATTTAGAGACTTATATGGAACTTTTCAAGCTGTTATTTCTTACTTTTAATGTAATTGTATTGACAGAGTAGTAAAAAAAAATAAGAAGAATGTATCGCTCCTCGGAGGCCGGAACTCAGGCTCCTCCCTGGGCTAACGGCACAACCAGGATTATGTTCTAGGAAACCGAGGTTTTACAGACACCCTATGCTGCTAGCCCCGCGATGGTGTTATTCGCTGGCTGTTCGTGTAATAAAGCTTTGGGTATTTGCCCTTCGCATAGTATTGTCCTGGGGCATTATGGGGGGGGGGGGTATGTGTGAATGGGATTGGGCAGGACGCTCGCATAAGGCGGCATTAATCTAGAAGCAGTATTTTTTAATTAACTAAACACCCCATTTAATACATGTTTTCAGCTTTTGCTAATAAAAATCAGAAATTCTTACTCTCTTTTCTTACAAATCCCTGTTTTCACTTATTTTAATTTTAAAATTAATTACGTATACCCTCAAAAGTAGCCCTAAAATTCCAGGGAGAAGCCATGGAAAAATTATAAAAATTACACAATTATATAAAAATGATATCAATTTTATAATTATAAAAAATCCACTTTTTTAGCTGTTAAGAAACACAGAATTTCTTTTTTTTATATTTTATTTTTTTTTACAAATTTCAACATATTCTACTCCAAATATTTTAATAACTACTGCCCAATGCAAAAGGGTAATTTAAAATATTTTTTATACATTTTTAAATAACGTTATTTAGTATTTTTGATACATTTTTAAATAACATTATTTAGTAATGACCTAATATTAATACACCCAGCAACTGAAAGCATTAAAATAACTTTTGTAAATGATTCAATTTATATATTTATTTTTTTACACACAGTTATATGAAGTCAATCAACCCAAAAAGGGATTATAATTTCTTTACATACTTACCTATATTGTATAGTTTCTGATGTTGTTGATGCTCTTAATTTTGTCATTAAAATTCTTACTATATTGAATAAAAAAACAAAATTTATCTGAAAGAAAAGAGAAAATGGCTGTGAGCAAGCGATTCAAAACACAATATAATAATAAAAAAATAATAATTTCTGGTTAATATTGTTTTATTGCTTAAAAATGCACAGGATCCTCATCACAAAAGCCTGACTCTCGGCAGCTTCTGTACCAGTATGTTTTATATTATCATATGGGGGGGGTGTAAACCACAGAGCTGTATACAGTAATATAACCCCCCAGCGCTGTATACAGTAATATAACCCCCAGCGCTGTATTCAGTAATATAACCCCCAGCACTGTATACAGTAATATAACCCCCAGTGCTGTATACAGTAATATACCCCCCCAGCGCTGTATACAGTAATATAACCCCAGCGCTGTATACAGTAATATAACCCCCAGTGCTGTATACAGTAATATAACCCCCAGCGCTGTATACAGTAATATAACCCCCAGTGCTGTATACAGTAATATAACCCCCCCAGCGCTGTATACAATATTGTACCCCCCCAGCACTGTATACAGTATAACCCCCAGCGCTGTATACACTAATATACCCCCCCAGCAATGTATACAGTAATAACCCCCAGCGCTGTATACAGTAATATACCCCCCAGCACTGTATACAGTAATATAACCCCCAGAGCTGTATACAGTAATATACCCCCCAGCGCTGTATACAGTAATAACCCCCAGCGCTGTATACAGTAATATAACCCCCAGTGCTGTATACAGTAATAACCCACAGCGCTGTATACAGTAATATAACCCCCAGCACTGTATACAGTAATATAACCCCCAGCGCTGTATACAGTAATATAACCCCCAGCGCTGTATGCAGTAATATAACCCCCAGCGCTGTATACAGTAATATACCCCCCAGCGCTGTATACAGTAATAACCCCCAGCGCTGTATACAGTAATATAACCCCCAGCGCTGTATACAGTAATATAACCCCCAGCGCTGTATACAGTAATATACCCCCCAGCGCTGTATACAGTAATAACCCCCAGCGCTGTATACAGTAATATAACCCCCAGTGCTGTATACAGTAATAACCCACAGCGCTGTATACAGTAATATAACCCCCAGCACTGTATACAGTAATATAACCCCCCCAGCACTGTATACAGTAATATAACCCCCAGCGCTGTATACAGTAATATAACCCCCCAGCACTGTATACAGTAATATAACCCCCAGCACTGTATACAGTAATATAACCCCCAGCGCTGTATACAGTAATATAACCCCCAGCGCTGTATACAGTAATATAACCCCCAGCGCTGTATACAGTAATATAACCCCTCCAGCACTGGAGCCACCGTTGCTGTCAGTCATGTGATATTTTGGGTGTCTTTCCCTGCTCAAACACCACACTGAGCTGATGCTTTATGGCGATGCTAATGAAGTCCGTTCCTCAATAGATTGTCATTAGTCAGAGCGTCAGACTGGGTAATTAAGACTGAGCCGTTTTATTGTTTCACACAGGCAGTATGATAAGGAGTCGGGGTGATTGTCTAGTAGGTATAGCATCGAGAAACATGTACAAATGGCTGATATGCAGCTGCCTAAAAACATTATATTTTGGGGCAAAAAACTAATACATTTAAAAAAAGAAAACCGCAAAATATTTTTGAAAATGTATTTTTCATCTGATACTAGTAAAAAAAAACAGTGTGGCGGAAAACCCCCTTTAACATCAGTTTTTATAGCCCCCTTGTTGATTATACGCTGCTGTGTTTGATCGAGTCCATAACTATTTTTGATGTATGCCCCGTTTAGCTCGTGGACGGTATTGTGTGTTTTTTATTATCGTGTTTTTGATTTATCCCTTGGTCAGCGGACAGGATTATATTATATATATATTATATATACGGCTCCCTGTATTCCTATGCGTGTTATTCATTTTATAATCCCAAATCCTTTACTGTGCAGTAACTATAGTCAATATTAGGGAATAATTTTAAAAATATGTTACACTTACACATAAATACTGCAATATATATTTAAAAACATACATACCACACAGCAGGGTGCTTAAATATTACTCCTCTCACCCTCCCCAGTAATTAAATGCCCCCCACCATGGTTCATTTTTACCCAGGACTAACAATGTAAGATTAAGGACTTCCCAACCAGAACCTAGTTGCCTCGCTATAAGGATATAGATGGCCAAAGGGCCATTTTCCTAAAACTATGTTGTAGGGAACAATTTGCTACCAAAATAGAGGAAGGTCATGTAGGGAACTGGGTCCTGAGTGTTCATGTTTAAATGGAAGCTCAATGGTAGTCCTACGTTTTGGTGGCCCAAAGCCAAAAGATTTCTCAGGGGTCCATCCTTAGCACAATAAATAAAAGTATATAAACTAAGAAAATCAATATTTAAAAAAAAATGCAGAAGTGAGGTATAATTTTCTTATTTTTTACTATTTTTTACTGTTTCACCTTCACCCCGTAAAACTACAAGGCTGCCTAAGCTGTTTACGTAATAGACCCGCCCCCGCGGAACGTGCTGCAGATTAAATGACTCTGCCTTGTCCCCACGTATCTCCTGTCACCCAAAAACCTTTGATTTTTAACTATTTTGAGCATTCCCTGATCAAGCCAAGTTACTGTAAGAAAATCGATATTTTTTATGGGCCCAAACTTGGAATAAAGAACAATTTAGAGCAATATTAATACTAAAAATAAAACGTGTTACAATCTTGTGGATAGAATGATACTTTTGAGTTCATTGTTAATATTCCTTTTTGCAGATACACCAAGGATATCGCTCTGAATTGCAGTTGTTTACTGTAATAGCTGAAAGCTAACAGGACGCTATTCATTTATTTTGCTCTATAAATTGAACACGGCTTTGCCTCAAGGGCAAACACAACATGCAATATATTGGATCTAGAAAAAAAGGGACGAATAAAACTAGAAGAAAAATAATATGCATCTTTTAACCTGTTGTATGACAGCGGGCTATTCCATCCCGGACAAAAAGGGAAGGAATGCACTACACCAGCAGGTAGGTGGCCAGGAACCTGCGCGGAGATCCTGAAGACCCCTGTGGTGAAGTTTGAGGACAAACTCCAAAATAATGGGAAACTCCAGCCATCCTATGGACTTTAATGCATACAATAACTGAGTGGCCACCCAGCGTCTAATCTTCCTTTAGCTCCTTGGTCTGCAGGGGATGCATTCGGCCAAACATGTCCTGATTGCCAGTGCATTGATGGGCTTGCGCTAGAGCTCCATTGGGTCACAGAAGACCCCTCGCATTCGCACAAAGCTCTTCCGCTGATTTAGGGGGAGGGGTGCCCTCCTACCACTGGTTTGTTGCTTCAAGCTGCCGAAATTGGCATGGAAATCAAAAAACGAAGGGGGGAAGTTAACTGCAGCTCTGATGCTGCAGCTTCTCCTAAAGCCAAGTACCCCCCCCTTCACATAATGAATTCACATTGATGTACTCTCACTGGGGCTGCAAGGGGACATAGGAGTGCCCCCTTAATTACATTATTTCACTGTATCAGGTGGAAGGAGGCGCTTCATCCAAAATATACATCAATAAAAGAGAGAAAATATTTATACAAATAAAGCAGAGAGAATGATTCAAATAAGAAACTCATACATAATTTTCTCCCCGGAAGCCAAATATTCAAAGGAAATATCCCACTGGTAATAAAAACAGTTTAGCATGCGTTGCCAACCTATTATATTTCCAGTCCCATAAGAATGGACTGCGAAACACCACGTTCATGGAATATAATAATAACATCACAATGTAATCGAGGAAATCTGCTAAATCGTATGGAATTCTAATGTCTATCGCGTTGGCGCAGACCCCGCAGCTGTATTAAAAAGTCAAGTATTCTTCTTCTTTTTTTTTTAAATATTAAATAGAAAAAAATGTTTTAATTAAATTAAAATAACTTATTTTCCATGAACCAGAATGACACTAAAACCCCAGAACATTTATTATTATAACTGTGTAAGCCAATTAGGATCCTGCTGCGAAACAATATATGTATATGGAAAGATAATATCGTCTTCCACAAAGTTTAATAGATTTTAAGCAGAATTAATTAAACAGCAATTTGTTAATGACAATTACTGAATGAATCCACGTTTCCAATCCATCTCCTGTATAGAATCAGGATAATTTTTTTTCTGTTGAACTATTGTTTTATTAGCTTTAAGCAATGAAAATAAAATAACAATGTATATATATATATATATATATATATATATATGTGCTGTGTTTGTACTTCCCAGGAGACTTAACTCATCACACATCATTGAGATCCCTCTGATTTGAGAACTTCCTATTCCCACATCGCCCACATCACCCAGTAATTGTGAAAGTCCTCCCAAGTTTTGTATTAAATGGCATCCCTAGTGCTACATTTGGTATGGTCCAAAAAGTTGTAGCTAGCCTCACCCTGATGAAGTTCTAGAGAATATTACATGTTCCTTATACTCACAAGTAGTACAAGGATGACAGGTCCTTGGTAAATGTAATCAATGTATTTTCCTGGTTCCTTTCCAATCCAGCACCTGTGAAATTACAAACGCGATACAGAGTTACTGTGTACTGAGGATACAGTAATGGTATAAAGTGAAGAGGAGATCTCATCAGGCATAGTCAGCAAAAGCACTGTAACATACATGAGCTAAAGCAACAAAGGTTGTCTCTCCTTAGGTTCTATAAAATAGATGTATGGGGATTTAAGGAGAAGTTGGTCATCAAAGAAGGCAGAAACTCAACGCTTCAGTAGAAGGAGTCTACTCTGGAACGGGATGGTTGGATTATTGTAAGAGTATCTAGATCTGGAAATGTTTAAAAGCCATCAAGATGATCTGGAATTAGTTTTGGCAGAGGTGTGAAAGAGCAACAGACACCCAAATGGCTACAGAACCTCCGTAGAGTTGTAGGATGTCTTCTTGGACCTCCATGTTTGTGTAAATCATGTCAGGAGGTTTCTTTGGTGTCTGTTTGAAAGTGTTGGTGGATTATGCACCACTTAAACAGATAAGATGGGGTCTAACACGAAGTATCATCACTGAGACGTAGGCTTTTTTTTTTTATTAATACACTAAGATTAGAAGAAACTACTTGGAAGAAACATCAGGAGATTGGAGGAGAAGACAGGGTTGGGCCAACGGCCATCAGTACATTACAAAACTTCATTACTTTAATCATGTATAAAGTGTAGGAGAAGACGTGGTCAGCAGGTGCTTTCTCATAGAATGGAGGGGTGAAAGTTACCAGCCCGGTGGAATATTATCCTGCAGTTCCTCAACATTCCGAGGAAAGTCTTAGATCCAAGAATTTTTTTCTAAAGTTATTTATTATATTACAGCCATTTGCTAATTTTTGGGGCGGACAGTATACATTCTACTGTGAAAGAATAAAATGAACGTCTCATGTAGCACAAAACATAGATTGATGCTTTCACGACATCACTTACTGTTCATTTTCATAGCAGAGTTTTCCAATAGCCCAAGCAATAATTATCGGACACGGAATACCTGGGGGGAAAAAAAAATGCAATCACATCCAAAACTTTAATGTGCAATATAAATGCAAATACCTATAAATAATTTGGCTTTTAGAAGGAAACCTTGATGTTTATGCCTCGAAGAGTTTTGTAAAAAAAAAAAAAAAAAAAAAAGTTTTTGCGACTTCAAACTCATTTTTCATTATTTTTTTGGTACAAGGTCTGTTACTCACAGTTAATTATTTAATAATTTGCTCTGAAAGATATTTAGATGGAATTATTCGGCAATTTAAAGGGAATTACTTGGTGTGATTTGAGGTATATCAGGAAAAAAAGAAGAAAAAAGGGCTGTCGTCAATGGTCGTCAATTAATCAGTCGTTGGTCTCGTCTTAGATTCAGGAGCCGTACGCCTATCCCATGCATGTTTAAATCCCCTCACTGTATTACCCCCTACCACTTCTGCTGGGAGGCTGTTCCACTTATCCACTCTCTAGTTTTAGTTTATGGCCTTTTGTTCTACCATTTCTCCTCAGCCCCTGTTTTGTCACAATCAAGCATCCCCCCAAAAAAAGAGTTAAACTGAAATTTAAGGCAAAACGTAACATTAATTAAATAATTCAAATAATTTATAGAACGGCGGCAGCAGTAGGGATGATTCTTCTCTAATTAATTTATAGAAATGTTCAGTAGAATAGATGGAAAATAAGTTTGATTTTTCAAAACCCGTTGCTCTGATCTGACCGCTCTAAAAAAAAGAAAAATGTTTAGATTGTAAGCTCCCTGCCCTTATGTTTTTGTAAGTCAAATTGTCCTGAGTTTATCCCGAATGCTTGTAAGCCGCATGTTCGCCCCGACGCATTAAAGCAGAATCCTAAAACTTTCATCAGCCAAACGCATCCAAGACACGGATGTCAGATTGTAGGTTTTACTGAAAATGTTTATGTGCCTCCATTAAGAGGTCTGTTCGGCAGCCGCTTCTACGATTTTAATGACAGCGCCGTTACCGCAGCAAAAAGGGAGCCGATTTTATCTGCGGAGCTTTGCTTGAAAGTTCCAAAAAAAAATCATTTTTTTTTTCATTTTGTCCTCGTTTTAAGTATCAATTTTGAAGCCGAATGCTCTTTGGCTTTTACTTTTCTTACAGGAAATCTGCAAAGCAGAACGACTGCTTTTCGTAAAAAGAGGGGGAGGGTTTTCTTCGATTTCAGATTTTAGGTATTTTTTATGAAATTGAGTGCTTCTACGGAATTGGAAAAGTTTCCTTAGAACTTGGCCAGGGTTGAAACATCAATTAATCCAATTTAATTATGTATTAAATAAATATGTCCTATAAAAAAAAAAAAAAGAATTTGCCATAATGTGCACAAAATGATTGTTTGGGAAGCGGTCTTATCGCCTTAGCAACCTGTGGCATGGTCCTATCAGCTGAGACACTCCATAGGTTGCTATGGTGATAAAGCAGTTTTCAAATACTGGACCAGAATACTTTTTTCATACATAGCGCAATCACCCAATGGTCCCGTGTCTTTACTTTGGAGTTTAGTGCAAAGCTGTCCACGATAGATTCAAATCTCAGCCTAAAACTGCGTAACCTTGTTTTTGTGTATATGAATCTCGCCTGATTGGTCCAGGAACGGCCTTGGGGGTGTGCGACCTGTGCGGCTGCACGGGATGCCATGGCAACAGGGGCGCCTGCCCGGGACTTAAATGAAAACATCGGTTTTTTTTTGTTTGTTTTTTTTTTTTTACTTTATTTAACATCCTCCATGTTAAATAAAGTTTTTTTTTAACTTTATTTAACATGGATGATCTTAAATAAAGTTAAAACAACAAAAAAACCCAATGTTTTAATTTAAGTCCCGGGCAGGGGCACCGGGCGGTCGCTCGTGAAGTTTTCAGCAACCGCTCGGCGCCCCTCACTCTCCGTGACTCCGTTGCGGTGCCGGCGTTTCATGCAAGTAAGGATAATGAGAAGTAGTGGGAAGGGGCAGAGGGGGGAAGGCAGTGAGAAGGGCAGAGGTGGTAGATAATGAGGAGGGGCAGAGGGGGGGAGGCAGTGAGAAGGGGCAGAGGGGATAGATAGTGGGAAAGGGGGAGAGGGGATAGATAGTGAGAAAGGGGAGTTTTGTGACAAGATTTTTTTTCCTTTCTTTTTTTGGGATGGGGGCGCCAGAGGAGTCGTCCGCACAGAGCGCCTCAACACCTAAGGCCAGCTCTGGATTGGTCATTGGGTTTTGATCACCAGCATCAGGCTTTGATATATTGTCATCCAGACATGTGTTGGGGACACAAGATCCACATCTTATTACACCAATTCAAGGGTTCCTGGATCCCTATCAGCCCCACACGTTGCCTACTGGCCCCTGAATACAAATTCACTTTTACGGCTATATTAGTCCGAACCTTAAATATATTCGAACAAAACCAGCATTGTTAATCAAGATGTAACTATTTTGCATCGTTATCCTACAAACACGCTGAAATGATATTACTACTATTTCATACATACTAGTCACATCATCATTTTATTTCATCGCTTTTAGCATATTTCAGCCGAAAAAACCCGATGTGTTTTATCTTAAGGAGAGGTGAATGAATGTAACATTTAACGGGAAACGGAATTCTGCGCGTGAGATCTAAGAACAGGTGTATTTTAACAAGAAGCAAGAATTTTTCTCTTATTCACAAACAGAATCTCAGCGTTTGTTTTTTTCCTGACAGGTGTGAAAAAAAACCGAATTATTCTGCAAAAATTTGCAGTGCTGGAAAAAATTATTAAATGCGCTGAATATAGCAGATTATTTTATATATGAATACATGTTCTCCTTTAGACGTTGTATCATGTCAGCTGTACAGGAGTAAAGTATATATAGTACAAAACAATCTTCTTGTTACAAAATAAAAGCGCCGCTAATTCTCTTGATTTTGTAATAGGTTAAAGGGACAGTTTAATGTCCCGATACCCCCACTATAGAATGCATATCATCAGTGCTGCCATTTTGGTCCGGTTGAATTGCATTTAAATCCATGAAAACTTCTTTCCGTCTCCACACCAAGTGCCTGGTTTTGTGTCACATGACAAATAAGTATTCCCGAAAAACTATGATTTCTAAAAAATTTTAAACAAGGATTTTTTTTTTGTCTAATTGTGCATTTAGTTCTAAAAGTTTTAAACACAGAGTAGGGGAGTAGTGTACGTGAGTGTGAGTGCACTATACTATAGTGTCAGAGTCAGTGTATGTGTGTGTAAATGTACAGTGCTGCAGTCAGTGTGTATGTATGTATACTATAGTGTCAGTGTATGTGTGTGTAAATGTACAGTGCTGCAGTCAGTGTGTAAGTATGTACACTGTAGAGTCAGAGTCAGTGTGTATATGTATAGTGCTGGAGTCAGTCTGTGAGTGTGTGTATACTGTAGTATCAGTGTGTATGTGTATATGTATAGTGCTAATGTCCGTGTGTACAATGTGTGGTGCCAGATGTATGTTTTTCTATGTGTTCACAGTGTTAGAGTGTGTAATGTTATATATGTGTAGTGTGTGTGTGTTTAGTGTAGTGTGTGTGCATGTGTATAATAGTGTGGTGTTTACGATGTTGTTTATGTTACAGTATGGCATTAGCATGAGTGTGTGTGTCTGCATATAGTGTTGGAGTGTGTGTGTTACTGTATGGTGTCAGCATGTGTGTACATGAGCATCGAATGTAAGCTTCTGTGTGTTACTGTATGGTGTTAGGTGTTTGTGAGCATACAATGTTAGCGTGTGTCTGTTACTGTATGGTGTTAGAGTGTGTAAGTGTATGTTAGTATATGGCAATGCTCTACAAACCAAGAAAATAAAAACATGATTGGGGGGGAGCTGGCTCTTAGATCCAAACCAAATTTGTCGACCCCCTGTAGATGTCCATTGAAAAAATAACAACTACTCAAAACTCCAAAAATATGTAACATTTGAGCAGTGGCTTCTTATCTCCTATGACGGTATTAATTCACAAACCAACCCCGTCTCTATATCATTATCATCGTTAAGGCTGAGCCATCCGAAGCTTTATTTATCTAAATTGTAGAATAAAAGCATATAGTGAAACATATTAAACTATGATATTGTTTATTAATAATATTCATGGATTCCTTTTACCCAGTGTCATCACATTCCCTTTCAATCAAAAAGAAGAAATTGGATTATAATAGAACATAAATATTCAGACATCAAGGGAATGAAACAGTTTCTTCTTTTTTTCTCCCCAAGATTCCTATTTTAGATTCATTCGAACCTAATGCTCAGTCTGCAGTAGTTTATATTCGCTTCCATTTCGCTTTAGCCCAAACCTCTAATTTGGTGTTGACCCCATATCTCTGGGTTAAAATTCTTCATTCACGTATGTTTAAATATATAATTTAAAAAAAATGTCAGGTTTGAGAACTTGGGAGACCGGAAGGATAGGATTTGTTCCCAGTAGTTTTTATTTTTCTGGAGAGCGGTGAGAAGAGGGGTCTACAGAATTAGCTATCTCCTCTACTTCTTCTTAAGGACCAGGGCCGTGCTGGCAATCACGAGGCGGCACTGGCACTTTAAGACCAGCAGCTGCCTGATGACGTAAGTGTGTCCGACGGCTGGTATGGGGCACTGACGGCCAGCAGCCCTTCCGGGCATTTGTTTAGTCTGCCAGATGGCCGGTCCAGGCCAACAACACAATATCTGCAACATTTTTATCCAACACTCTTCCCTTGGAAACAATAAACGGATACAATGTTCGATGTTTATTCCCACTGATCAGTCCCTTATGTTCCAGGACCTTAGTCTAGAATGACAGTCGTAACAGATTGTGGGGTCTCGTCACCAAAGCAGCTAATAGACCATCGCCGACCTCATTTCAAGCTTAGTACTAGCGGGTACTGATACTAAGCAGCGGCTTGGTGCACCACGGCACCTCTCATGCCGAATAAAAATAAAATAAATTAAAACATTTTTATATAAGGTGGCCAATCAAATTTATTTTTACTGCATCACGGCTAAAAAGGACCTGCCCTTCCCGACCTGTTGAGTTCAGAGCACCCATTAAATATATAATAAATCTTATTTCATTATCGTGGTTCTAGAGTCCAACCAGAAAGTTCATATAGATAACCTCCTACCTTATAGAAAGCTAGACTGCCCCTCCGATAACATTTCTGGGGCATGCCCCACTCATGATCCCCCCCCCACCCCAATCCCAAAAGTATAAAAGAGGCTTACACCATCCTATGAACAGGAACACCCATTTGCGCAGCTTGTCCGTCGAGTAGGTCATCACTATGGCGGTGTGTAGGTAGCAGCCTTCCACGAACATCCAGAAGAAGTTGGTCACCACAAAGTAATTGTAAATGGTTGTGATGCAACGACACCAGATCTGTAAAAAAAGTCAACTTTGTGATTGTTAGAACTCAGAACCGACGTGTCTACTTGGTAGACGAGGAAAGCCATTGACCCCACGGAGCTCTAGACCGTCATCGTCATTACCCACTTTTATTGGAGTTTTCGCTTTCTGTACGGAATGTTATGTTGATACACGCGAGGAAGGAGAAAAAGCATTATTTCTGTTAATTATAGAAATGTAGCTTTTGGCATCCAATATTCTCCTAGTAGGTTTGTCGCCCATCTAGTATTTTCTGGACGGACCTGTGGCCGACAATAACCCTTTAGAAGCTTTTAGTTTAGGATTTACAAAAATGTGTAATTTTCTTTTCCAGCTTCCACTATTAATTGTTAATGAACAAGTGGAGCGATGGAACCTTACAAGGATGTTTGTATCCGTTACGGATCTCCGATGACAAAAAGCAGTCATTGTGGGCAAACACCAAATGAAAACATCCACCGTGTAACCTTAGTTGTTAGCTTTACGTAAAACCATATTTTTGTCCCTAAAAGCCACTTATTGGCACTAAGCGGCACATATGACTTTACATTTTCATGATATCCCCCTTTTCCAACTCCCTGCTACTGACATAGCCCGGAGCTGCAGCTTCTCCCTAACGTAAGGAATAAATATATATTTTTAAAAACTTTTTTTTTTCAATAATGCATTTTAAAGTACTCAGAATATGCATTATTGTTTGGAATATGTCTCTGAGACAAAGATTTTGTACTAGAGCCGGAGTCAGTAGACTCTCAAAAAAAATCTTAAAAATATATATTATTTTTCTAATAGGTGGTTATAGGCTTAGTACATTAAAAAATTACAGCCATTTGAATCATTATTTTGGACTTTCAACATTAAAAAGTGTTCTAGGTTATGTGGAGAACAAATTTAATTTCACACATGGATACTCTTAAAAAAAGACGACCTGTCTGTTTTAAAACTGGAAAACCAAGCGCTTGATTCTGAAGCGAGCGCAGGCAAAAAGGAGGCTCTCTGGCTTTTGGGGAACTACAACACACATCATTGTCAGCAATTGCTTGTGCTGTGTTGAGTTTGAGCTCAAATATCCTGATATTAAAGTTTCGGTAATAAAAAAAAAAATATATATAATAATAATTAAAAAATAAATAAATATATATATACATAAATATATATAAATAATTTTTTTCACTGTTCTGTACCACTATATTGCTTTATAATGGGTAGTTTTTTATCCTTAATTACAGTAAAATAATTACAAAAGTGCAAATCATTTTATTGTAATTTTTTAATAATTATAATTAAAAAATAAAGTATTTAATTACAATAAAAAATAACAAATAATTACAATAAAATGATTTACTTTTTTAATAATACAATAACATTATTAAGATCTATTGTTTTACTAATTACATTAAACTTATGTAGACCTTTTTCTAATAAAACAATTTATACATATTTTTTTAAATCATTCCAAGAAAATGAAATACACTTATTTTATTTATAATAATAATAAAAAAAAAATTTAAGCAACAGGGGTTGCACAATACGCCCGTGTTCAAGTGGTTAAACCAACACTCTGTGAGGGATTTTTTTAATAAAAAAAAATAGTACCGTAATTCTGGTCAATAAAATGTAAAAAATGGGTTGCTATGGTAATTGCAAAAAAAAAGATTTTACACGAAACTGCTTTGTATTCATAACCCTTATTATCGTTCTAAATAATTGCTACTCTGATGTGTTACTGATTAAAAAATTCTACTTTTCTTTGTTCTAAACACAAAAAACACCGTTCTCTATAACAATGAAAATAAAAAAGTACCTGGAGCGAGCGCTGAATATTGTATTTGCCGTGCGTAACCGCAATACTCCGCCAATGAAATAGTGATTACTTTAAATGTGTTTAGGGACGCGGCGTTCTTTCTACCCACAGGATATAAATTGATGTCGGAGCAATAACACGAATTGCTGTTATTAAAACACTTCCAGGTAATCGGCGCTCCGGACCCCATCCCGTTAGGTCTCTCTTAATTTACACACTCAGTGCACCGATACGGACATAAAGGGGCTGGAAAAAGTGTAACGGGGGTAGGATCTAATTACTCAATTATTCAGTGTAAATTAAAACTTCCAGTTTCGTGAACCACATGGAAAAGGTTTTTTTATATATATATATCAATGCTACATTATTATTATTTGTATTATTATTATTACTATTATTATTATATGTCAGGGGCGTCCAACATGCGACCCTCGAGGTGCGGCCCGCGTGAGGTCGGCAGCCAGGATCACAAGAGCCCTGCTGCTTACTTGTGGGAGGGTCTATTCTCTGCTCCAGTCCCGCCTCCTCTGTGGCTGTAGAGCAGGTAAGGGGGTGGGGTAGGTTGTATGAATGAGTATGTCTGATTGAGGGAATGAATCTGTGAATGAATGAATTTGTGTGTGTGATAGCATGGATGTGTAAGTGCTGGAACCTAGGCATGATGGGACTGTGATTGCTGTTAGCAATCACACTCCTATGATGCCAAGTCAGCCAGTACATGCTGAAACCTGGCTAGCTGCCCCCCTTGTGTATTGATGCTGCCAGCAGTATGGGGTCTGCACTTACAGCCACCCTGTACCAGCGTGTATTGGCTGACTTGGGATGATAGGAGTGTGATTGCTAACAGCAATCACAGTCCCATCATGACTAGGTTCCAGCATTCACTGGTTGCCTGGGTATAAAAAGAGTGTGTTTGCTGTTAGCAATCACACTCCTATCATGCCAAGTCATATTGTTGTGTTACTTTTAATAAAAGTGTGGTTACACACTAAAATTGGACAAAAAATACAATGCCCAGCCAACCAGTACATGCTGGAATCTGGGTATGCCTGAGATTGCTGTTAACAATCATAATATATAATTTTTTGTACAATTTTGGTGTGTAACTTACTTTTATTAAAAGTGTGTGGGGGGTCACTTTCAGTTTCGGCTAAGTGAACCCTGAATTTTCGGTTTTGGTCCAGAATTTTCATTTTAGTGCATCGCTAAAATAAATAGAACTATTTTATTTTTACTTATCCAGAATCCTGAATTTGTAGGCCCAGAAATCCCAGAAATCAGTGAGAGGAAGAGTAAAGGTTTTGTGTCATTTACTTTATTTTAATCTGCATATTTTATTAAAGGCCATATTTTCTCCCAGTGAAAAATGAGTGCGGCCCTCGCACGGATACAATTCTGATGAAGTGGCCCACTGCAGAAACAACTTGGACACCCCTGTTATATGTATTATTATTATTATTGTTTTATTATTATTTGCATTATTATTATTTTATTATTATTATTATTTTATTATTATTATTTATTATAATTATTAATTATTATTATTATTATCTAAGTGGCTGGGGAATAATAAAAATTTTTTAAGGGATGTGAAAAGGCAGCGTAGATTGGATTAAAGCTTTTGCTACGTATATATTTTTTACATAATGGGTGAAAAAAACCACATCACTGAGGTTGACTATAACAACAGAGAGGAAGTAGAAATATGCTATCACATACTGTGCTATGACATCATACACTGCTTCCTCTACTAAATGCGATATGCCCCTAATGTGCATGAATATGAGATCTGGCGGGTGGGAGATCAGTAGTTACATGTGGATATTTATTCGCTCCTGCGCATGCTAGGCTACGACAGTTTTTCTGATAAGAGTGGGAATTTTCTGTAGGAAGCGGAATGCCGTACCTCGTTGCTTTCATGAATGTTATGGTCAATCATTTGAAGCAGAAACCACATTAAATTCCTTAGAATAAACGTAGTAATAAGGTTCCAATGGATGATATTTCGAAGGCATCTTATGCTCCTAGAATAAATAGAAAACAAAAAAGCAAATTATTATTTTTTCATATATATATATATATATATATATATTATTTTTTTTTTTTTTATGTTTTTCATCTCCAGAAAAATGCACAAAAAGTTTCTTAAAATCAACAGAAAGAATATTTGATTGTTACTGCTCCTCTTGATAAGGTTTTATACAGAAACTACCCATTTATTTTTTTTAATCAAGAAATGTAGAAATTGATAATATTTTTTCAATGGCTACCCGTGTTAATCACAATCTCTATATAAGAAATTATTCCTATCTGTACATTCCAAGCAAAATAATTATATAAAAAGTAACAATAATGGACACATTTTTCATCTAGTGCTAATCAGAAGCTTCGACGTGTAGATCTGCTTTGGAGGTTATAAATTCGAGTTGTTTCCAAACATTTTAAAGCTGTTTTAACAGTTTTTTTCTTTAATTTCCAAATTTAGCTCATAGTCTATGAGTAACACTTGAGATAAGACGTGATTGAGGACTGATATATTAGGCGAGAAACTCCAGGATTCCATGAACTGATCCAAGTTTAGTAAACACTGATTCCAAAGTGATGGTGGTACATACGTGGAACAGCCTCCCAGCAGAAGCGGCAGAGGGTAATACAGTGAGGGTATTAAACATGCATGGGATAGATATAGGGCTCCTGAATCTAAGACGAGACCAACGACTGATTAAGGTTTGAGTCTTTACAGCAGGAGAAACGGGCGACCAGACGGGGGCCGAATGGGGCAGATCTGCCGGCAGATTCTATGTTTTAATGATTCTCCTGCTTGCCCTGTATAACCTTGAATCAGAAACATGACAATTAAGAAACCTACTTACATTAATTATACATTATCCAGGGCCAGCGTAGCCTTTTTCCTGCAGGAGAACTTTTCTGAGTAAGTGAAGTCGGGGAGTCAAAGTGTGTCACCGCCAAAGCCTTACTTCAGTGAAAAAAACTACCCTCGATTCCTAATTGCACTGGGTCATATTTACAGTGTAAGCTGCTCAATGCTGAGCTATAAACAGGAACATTTATGGGTTTTTTTTCATGACAATTGTCCGAAATTTAGACTGTTTGAGCCACAAATGCTCTTTCTAAACGATCGCCTTCTAAAGAAACAATGTTTACCGTCCTTGAATACGAATTAAAGCAAGGATACAATTATAAACCATAGCGACGACGTTCCATGTGGAACCAGACGGATCAGAATATTGTTTTTCTTTGTCTATCTATGATTAATTATCATTCATGGCCTTGCTGAGCATCCGACGTCCGCACGCAGAAGAACATGTTCCTCAGAAGTGAGACGTTTCTGAGAAGCATCTCATAATTCCTTGATTCACTTCGTCCTTCACGCCGGCCGGCGTTACGTTGAATGGAATATTCTCTTTTCGAGATGTTTACGGCTATTGACTAGAAGTATATAAATAAACAGA
This sequence comes from Sceloporus occidentalis, assembly GCA_023333645.1. Taxonomy (NCBI): domain Eukaryota; kingdom Metazoa; phylum Chordata; class Lepidosauria; order Squamata; family Phrynosomatidae; genus Sceloporus; species Sceloporus occidentalis. The sequence goes on from JALMGF010000178.1 coordinate 255,294, forward strand.
GCCCTTTGCTTTCGATGTGACTACCTTCCAGAAAATCAATCGCGTCCGCTCGTCCTAAGAATTCTCTCTGCCCGCCGTGGGGGGAGATTCTATCTATAACGGACATTTCTGGCTTCGTTGTGTCACGTAGAAGAATCAAGAGACAAAAACGTTGTAAAAGTTCTACTGGTGCTTTGGGAATGGATAGTGATTCCGACCAGCGTAGAGCGAACAATCGTGTTGTAACCAGACCCAGAGGGGGTAATGTCCTTTAGGGAGTTAGTCTGGTCCGTGTTAGTGGGGGGAAATTACAAAGGGATTGGGTTCAGGGTTAGGTAGGGGTTAATAAATAAAATAAATAAATAACCCTAAAAAGAATGTGAAAACATAGAATAAATGAAAATGATATAAAAATATGGGTTAGTTTGGGGGCAGTCACACAGGGCCAGCTTTGCCCCCAAACAGTTTGTCAGTGCCAAGTTTGGCCCTAAACGGTTTGCGTGTGCCATCTTTGTCCCCAAACAGCTTGCCTGTGCCATCCTAGCCCCCAAACTGCTTGCCCGTGCCATCTTTGTCCCCAAACAGCTTGCCTGTGCCATCCTAGCCCCCAAACTGCTTGCCCGTGCCATCTTTGTCCCCAAACAGCTTGCCTGTGCCATCTTAGTCCCCAACTTGTCTGTGCCATCCTAGCCCCCAAACTGCTTGCCCGTGCCATCTTTGTCCCCAAACAGCTTGCCTGTGCCATCTTAGTCCCCAACTTGTCTGTGCCATCCTAGCCCCCAAACTGCTTGCCCGTGCCATCTTTGTCCCCAAACAGCTTGCCTGTGCCATCTTAGTCCCCAACTTGTCTGTGCCATTCTAGCCCCCAAACTGCTTGCCTGTGCCATCCTAGCCTCCAAGTAGCTTGCCTGTGTCTCTCTCCATCAATGCAGACTGATCCAGCATGCAGGAGGGAGAGTTTGAGAGATCATCCAGTTGGGTGCGCTCTGCACTCTCCATGCTGCTAACCCGCGGCGAGCAGCTTTTAAAGGAGCAGTCACAGGCGATTCCCTTCTAGAGTGGAGGGCTTGGACCCAGTTGCGACCCCAGCAAAAAGGAGTTCCTCCAGTATCCATTGAAAACCTCTGCAGATAATCTCCTTACCAGCATAGCTATTGATTTAATGGAATACAAAGTGTATCAACAATTATAATAATAATCAAAGTATTGACTTACCTTAAACACAAGAAAAGTAAGAAGGCGATGATAAGCGCGAGTACCGATATACAGTGGCCCAGGTAGTTGATAATAAGTGCAATCTTGTAATGCAATGCATACTTCCTCTAAAGACAAGCAGATAACACGATTATGTTAATACAATTCTGCAACAACATTAGAGAACATTTAATTTGTTTAGGAAACCGTAATGATCTTCCTACGCTGGGCATAATCTGATAATAACAGCCCCGTACATGTTATTTTGGTTACAGTAGCAAACTGACCACGGATCTTAATCAGAAACGTAAAGGCAGGAAAGCTTAGAGGAAAGGTGGAACAGCCTCCCAGCAGAAGAGGTAGAGGTTAATACGGTGAATTTAAACATGCATGGGATAGGCGTACGGCTCCTGAATCTAAGGCGAGACCAACGACTGATTAAGGTTTGAGTCTTTACAGCAGGAAAAACGGGCGACTAGACGGGGGCCGGATGGGGCCGATCTGCCGGCAGATTCTGTGTTTTTATATTTATTCTGATCTCCTTTTAATTTGCATTTGCAGCTCCGAGAAACACTCAAAAATGTTCAAATGCTCTTGAAACATGAATCGCTTCGTGTTTAATTAGAAGGGAAATTAAGTTATTTGAAAATAAATGTCAAAAGGATCAACCGAGAAAGTCCCGGATAATGCGACTAATTCACCTGCTTAATAACTCAAGACATGATAATTCCTTTAAGTGTCAGAAACGCGAGCTGCGAGGAGTGCGGCTGATTAAAGAGGCTCCGGGGCAAATGGTTGCCGAATTTCAAATTATGATCTGGATTAACTTGGAGTAGAATTACACAAAATAAGGGACTTTTTATGCTTTGAATTATAATTCCGGGTAAAGGCTTGAATGTGTTTTTTTATGTTAAAGAAAAAAATGACTTGAACTTTGTTTTGATTTTTTTTTAATGGTAGGGAGGGTGTTTTTTTAAAAAAGAGGTGTGAAATTTGAATTAGGTTTGATTAAAGAACCACATAGAGTTTTTAACATCTTTAAGGAAATTTACGTAGAGAACTGAAAATTCCAGTGTCTTTTGAGCCTAAAGGTCCCTGCTTAAGTCCCACTTTATAAACCAAACCCCTCATTCCTCCTCTGATGCCCCTCTCTTCTCCACTGACGTCCCTCTCTTCTCCACTGATGTTCCTCTCTTCACCACTGATGCTCCTCTCTCCTTCACTGATGCCCCTCTCTTCTCCACTGATGCCCCTCTCTTCTCCACTGATGCCCCTGTTTTCTCCACTGATGTCCCTCTCTTCTCCATTGATGTTCCTCTCTCCACCACTGATGTTCCTCTCTCCTTCACTGATGCCCCTCTCTTCTCCACTGATGCCCCTCTCTTCTCCACTGATGCCCCTCTCTTCTCCACTGATGCCCCTCTCTCCTTCACTAATGCCCCTCTCTTCTCCACTGATGCTCCTCTCTTCTCCATTGATGCCCCTGTCTTCTCCACTGATGTTCCTCTCTCCACCACTGATGCCCCTCTCTCCTCCACTGATGCTCCTCTCTCCACCACTGATGCCCCTCTCTCCACTACTGATGCCCCTCTTTTCTAGGACCTCAGAATGGTAGCTGGATATGAGCAGTCGACACTCGAATCCTCCGGGTCGCGGGAACTGCGTCCTGACACGCATCACTCCCAGCTCATTTGCCCCTTTAATGGGGGTGTGCCCATGACATTAGCAGGAATGCCCACTGACATCAGCGGGACTGCCCACCAATATCAGTGGGACCGCCCTCGATGGCAGTGGGAACACCCACTGACGTCAGCTGGTAGACCTGGTCACGTCCCGCAAGGGTGGGCTTCGGGTAGCCGGAGCCCAAAAGTTCCCAGGTATGGATACAAGGGAGTCCCAGGGCTCTAGAGACTCAGTTTATTTATTTATATATCAAAACTGGATTTTTGAACTCATTTTTTATTTTCTATCCTTTCTTCACATTCTTATTTGTAATTTTTGAAACTGTGCCGATTCCGATGTGTCAGAGAAAAAGATAAAAGGGAATTCACTCAAAATAAAACATGATTTGGGTTTTTTAATGTCATGTACTCATTTACTGATTTTTTATTTTTTTTTAGAGTGAATGTCATATGGAAAATAATAATAATATTTCAAGACGCAGAAGGACACATCCAACTCTAGGATAACATAATAATATTTATTATATATATATATATACATACACACAATTATAATACAATTATATCTACAGATATACCTACTGTGTGTAAATATATATATATCATAAAAAATACATAAAATATATTAAAAAGCAAAATATGAAAGTATTAAAAAAATAAAGGTTAACTTTCCTTTCTATGACGTGAAAAAGCAAAGATTTAGAAGACACCGACGGGGGGAGTGTTACTAAAAACAAATGACGTACGATGAGTAAGGCTGAACTTGATGGAATTGTGCCTTTTTTTAACCCACATCACTATGTTCCAAAGACTAATAAAATAATAACACGCATTGGCAAACCTTATTATCCAGGATAGGCACACACTGGGAGTAATTCATCCAGGACGCCCAGGTTCCGTTCTCAAAACACTCTCTGTAAACGCTCCCTGTAATGACAAAATGACGCACGGAACTCAGTAACATTGTGAGTCCTAAAATATGCATTATTTTACCCGGCAGGAGACAAAAAATATCCTCCCAAGTCCTTCCGTTCCCCTCTCTGCACCGGTTTTAACTGATTAAAGCAGCCAATAACTGGCAGGAAAATTATATTTAAAATCTACTTCCTTCTTTTTGTTTTGCCCCTTAGCAACGTCTTAGCAACGTCTGCCCCTTGTTACCAGGTTCTTATTGGGCTTTTTTTGCCCATTTTATGAGCAGTCAGAATAATCTCAGGATGGTTCTTTTAAATTATTAGTACCCGTGAATAATAATTGCCGAGTTGGACCCGGAGTCTCTGGGTGAAGAGCTGCTTGCCCAGGACTCCAGGTCAGTTTCTTCTTTCTTCAAGCATTTTTGGCCACACCCACTCTCCTTCCTACTCCCTGCCCATTTACGGCTAGTCCCGCCCCTATGTACAACTGGCTCTGCCTCATGTATGGCTACTCCTGCCCCCTTCATGCTGCCAATCTTCCGTAATGGGGATAGCTTCTGGTAGCCAATGGTATGCTCATGGACATGGCAATATGTTACGTCATCACAGGTCTTCGTAGTCCTATGGCCAACAGTATGCAGTGAGTGCGTTGGGTATGGGGCCCCTTGGACATCCGTTTTATATGTTGCTGATGTTATAATGCTGTATAGTTGTTGTATATTCCACCCAAATATATAAATATATATAAAACAAAAGCCAAAATTTGTAATCTCTTGCCATAAAAGTATCGATTACCCAGCTACCTGCCAGCTTTTTGTTTCTTGCTACTTTGTTTCTTTTAATAATCTAATCAAAGTTACATTTTATAATTTCGCTTCACATTCTACACAAAGAAACTATTGTGAAAATAAGCAAGGCACTTGTTACAGGGGTGGCGTATATGCTGTGCGATGTATAAATATCACATGGCCACAAATCACAACATGCGCGATATACTTCATAAAAAGCCAGCAGGCGGTAACTGTCCCACTTTCCCGCTCATCAGAACACGGAAGACACCTTTAACTTTTCCCCGACACCAGTGATCGGGTTTATGAATCCGACACAATCATTTGTATTGAATTTAATTATAAAGTAACCTTATCGATATTTTCAGATGAGAAGAAACGCAACATGTGACGAAAAAAAACGAGAAAAACACAACGGATCCGGTAAATTCTGTAATAAGTGGAACGCAAAACCTACATTAACAATGTGATTTGCTAAAGATACATAATTTAATAGAAAGGCTGAAAATAAGAAAAATACATTATTAATACCCTGAAAAAAAAGGACCAAGGGCTGTTCATGACAAACAAATTGCGCATAAAAAATGAAAGTTTTGATATTGCGGGTAATTATGATTAAGGATAAGACGGTTCTATAAAACTCTGAGATCTCAGATCTCTTCAATGCATGGCAGGTCTGGAAAAGGGGTTCATTTTTTTTATACGTCATTTTTATTATATCTTTTATTTTTATTATATATGGTGTAGTTGGTGGGGAATTAATTAGATCGGATTAGGGCTAGGTAAGGGTAAAAAAAAAGAAACATAAAAATTTGGGGTGATTGTCAAATCGGGGCAAGTTAACAAACATATCTTATAATTTATGAATGGTAAAATTGTGAATAAATGTGTTTTATAAAAATCACATTTTTAGCAATTTTATTCATACAAAATAATGTCATGCTCAGAAAAAATTGGAAATAATGGTAAAAAAAATTAAAAAGTCCAACAACTTCGACGGGAATGCCCACTGATGTCAATGGGTAGGCCTGGCGGCATTCTGCAAGGGGGGGGGGCTCCAGGTAGCCGCAAGGGGGGCTCCAGTGGTAGCCAGGTATGCTGAGGGATCATGGGAAATTATGGCATAATCGGATTCATACCTAGGCTGCCTTTGGTGTCAGGGCTGGAAATAGAAATCTAAATAATAAAATCAAACATTAACCCCTTAATGACAAAGGCCATACATGTACAGGCTCAAAATGCATTGTTTTCAATGTCCTAAACGGGTTAAAAATAGTTTTCCATATCGGCTATGGTTTCATCTGAGATTTAATTTTCACTTTATTTTTTTCATTTGTGTTGATTTTTCCGCACTTACAACTTTCAATTCCTGGGGCAAATGTGATTAACGTCCTAATATAGTGCTTTGATGAGAAAACGGAGCCCTTAATATCTCACCAAAGCAAATATTATTTTAATAGCTGTCGTTGGAAATAATTTAGATTTAACGGCTAGAACAAAAGTACATAAAAGAGTGCAGTTTTCTCTAAATTATCCACTTTAAATAAAAATAAAATGGCATTTTCATCATTCAATTTAACTTTAACTGAATAATTATATCATTTTTATTCGGATTTCCCATAAATTGTAAAAAAACCCTGAAGTGTTGTTATTTGGGTATTTTTATTTATTTTTATAGTTTGGAATTTCCCAGTTTAGGCTACCCGGAGCTCTTTATTTTGTTGGGGCGTGGTTTTGTGATAGGTGGGGCTAGCTACAATTAGGGGTGGAGCCAGTCCAATTAAGGGGAGTGAGTAGGAAATAGTAGGAAATTGACCTAAAAGTTCTGTAGAAAGTAAGTTAAAAAGCAATGTAAGCTGTAACATTTTAGTACACAGTTCATATTTTTACTTTATTTTTAAAAAACAGCAATATTTTTATTAGCAGTATTTTTTTTTTTATCTGAATATTTCATTTTTATTTTTTTTTTAAAGAAATTAGATAAATCCTACACTTTTGTGTTTTATCAACACATTCTGCTTATTTTCTTAGCAGTATTTTTTATTTTAATCTGAATTTTTTTTTTTTTTAAAGAAAATAGGAAGTTTGATAAGTCACAAAATGAAATTGCCTTGATAAGAAGCCCATAAAATACTTCTAAAAAAAAATAAAATATCCTTCCTAGTCTTGATTTTCACATTAATATGAAATGTATGACAGTTTCTGGCAACAACCATGGAGCGGACAACAGCCATTTATCACCAGACTCTAATGACGACTTTAAAATTCATTTACTCAGGTACTTCAAGTATCCAAAGCATCATAAATCTCAAGGATGAACTTAACTACCTTATATAAAAGAGAATGTCGCGATTTTCAAAGCTATAAACGTAAAAAGTTCCTCAACCATCGGAGGTTCTAAAGGAACATTACAACAAAATCAAAACATGGTGGCGCAATGTTAATTATAGTTATTTATATTAGGCATGTATCTTCTTCTTGCTCGGAGCAACGGTCCAACAGCCACTTCACCCTGTGCTGAGATATTCAGCTATAAAAAAAAAAAGACTATGATTGGAACAAAAAAACTATTTTTCTGGCTAATTATAATGCCCATAAAATGTCATCACATTCCATCAAATTAAACACCCATCACTCTTCTGTGAATCACAGGTTATTTTTTTTCACTATGGAAAGTAAATCATTGCTTGATGTTCAAAAGCTTTTACTCAGAGGAGAGCTACGACCTCCAAGTCCAACTCAAAGACAGCATCAGTCATTTTTATCTCATCTTCTTTTCTTTTTGTGTACACAGAATTAAAGAAGGTGCAAAGGTGTCATTCAGCAGCGTACCTGGAGCATTTGCCCCCAGGGTGGATCCTATATTTGGCAACCCCCCACTTTAAAATGTAAAAGCACCCTCACTCTCACTCATGCTCTCTCACACTCTCACTCACTCACTCTCACTCACTCTTACTCATGCTCTCGCACACTCTCTCTCTTTCATGCTCTCACACACTCTCTCAATGTCTCCCTACTTTCTTCACCGACTGATTCCGTGTCCCTGTCTCCTTTCCTGCACTTTTCCTGTTGCCTCTTCTTCTCCTTTCTTCTTTCTTTAGTTTTCTTTCGTCATTGGCTTCTCCCCTGTATCGGCTCCACTGACCAGACCTCATAGATCGCTTCCTCAAAGGGGCGGGGCTCCCGCACACACACACACCCTCTCTCCCGATTGGAGGAATGAGGGAGAGGCTGTCTACATGGTGCACTTTTGCGGAAGTACTCCTGGAGCCCTGGTAAACAGAGCTGATGGGAGACGCGGAGGAAGAAAGAGGAGGCAAGAGAAGAAGTGAAGCTGAGGGAAAGGAGACGGGGACACAGAAGGGGTTGGCAGAGAAGGTAGGGAGACATTGAGAGAGAAGGAATTTCTAGGAGACTTGGAACCTCTGTGTGGCATCCCACTGATGAGTGGCACTCGGGAGTACCCCCACACACAAGTACCCCACTGGCTCCATTAACCTGTTAAAGTTACATATATCATCTCTCCTTTATCTTCCCCAACACTTACAAAGGCTGCCTGAACCAATCAATAACCATCAGCAACTTACAATAAGAGAGATAACTTAATGGGGAAGAATAATCACCCAGATCCTGAGAACAGGAAGTAAACATTTCTGCTCCCATGGGATTCATATAAAGTGGGATTCTAACATATTTATTTTGTTTTTTTTATATTATTTTTGTATAGTGTATAGATCGGTGAACAGGACAAATCATCTTAAAATTAAATTATCAATTTAGTCTAACAAAAAACAAGACTGTTAGAATCTTTGCTTCCTGTGCCCACATGGTATACTCACTTGGGGGGAGTCTAATGAGACCCCTCTACGTACCTGTGCTTACATAGAAAATCCTCCCATTGGTTTCAATGGGAGTACTTTTCTGCCACCGATTGGCTGCTTCAAGGAGCCAAACGCTGGTGCAAAACTGGGACCACAGTGGTGACGTTGCACTGCAGCTTCTCCTAAAGTAACTTACTTAAATAATGCATATTAAAGCACCACACGGGTCTTTAATATGCATTCTTCGTTGGTGAGGCTCTAAGGGACATTGGAGTGTCCCTTAATTAATATTAAACTGCCTCGGTGGGTGACCTTGTCTTTGGTTGTATAATTAAAGGGATCCAAGTATCAAGGGAAACTACTATGATTATATATTTTAAATATTGTGTGGCACAGAACATAATAGCTTATTGTGATAAAAATTAATATTTTTTATTTTATTGTCTGCTTCCTCTCTTTCCTAAAAACGAAAACTCTGATCCTCAGCCTGACACGCGCTCAAGAATCATCCTTATTTTCAAATCTAAAACACGCTTTCATCTGCTGGATATTGACAGTGTTATCAGATTCAAAAACACGCTTCATCTGTCATGTTCTGTGCTTTTTAGAGAAGTTAATCTAAAAAGCAGAAGCATCACTTACTATGGAAATATATCTGGTAGTCGGACTAAATTAGATGCTGTCGGCTCTGTGCGGCACTTTTATGCCTTTGTGCTTTAAAGGGACAGTTGACGGCCCCTGTCCATTGACTACATTCAACTTGAGTGAGAGAAACAAGATAAAACATTGGAAAAAATGCACGTACAATACAATTTAATTGCACAATTATATTTTTTAGTAGCCACCGACCCAAGCATTGATCAAAATTCTGCTTTTTGAACTCGGGGTAGGTCTCTGGAAATGGGTAAATTTCATTAACTGTTGCCATAAAACATGGCAGCTCATTGTTTGACTCTGATCCACTGTTGTAACCATAACTGGGAGCTTGTGGGTAACCGGAGCCTGCCCTTGCGGGACGCGGCCAGAACTGCCCACTGATGTCGGTGGGCGGTCCTGCCGAAGTCAGCGGGAGGTCCCACTCAGGGCCGGCCTTAGGGGTGTGCGACCTGTGCGACCGCACAGGGCGCCATGGTTGCAGGGGCGCCTGACCGGGACTTAGATTAAAGCATCGTTTTTTTTGTGTGTTTTTTTTTTTAAACTTTATTTAACATCATTCATGTTAAATAAAGTTTTTAAAAAAAAACGATGCTTTAATCTAAGTTCCGGTCAGGGGCGCCGAGCGGTTGCTCGTGAAGTTCTCGGCAACCGCTCGGCGCCCCTTACTCTCCGTGACTCCGTCGCGGTGCCGGCATCTCATGTTGAGCGCCGGACTATTCCGGCTCTCAACATGAAATGCCGGCACCGCGGCAGAGCGAGAAGACGGACGCCTCCCGCTCTCACCGCAGGACTCCGGTAACAAGGTAAGTGGGGGGGTGTAGTTTGAAGGGGCAGAGGGGGGGGTGTAGTTTGAAGGGGCAGAGGGGGGGGTGTAGTTTGAAGGAGCAAAGGGGGGGGTGTAGTTTGAAGGGGCAGAGGGGGGGTGTAGTTTGAAGGGGCAGAGGGGGGGTGTAGTTTGAAGGGGCAGAGGGGGGGTGTAGTTTGAAGGGGCAGAGGGGGGGTGTAGTTTGAAGGGGCAGGGGGGATGTAGTTTGAAGGGACGGGGGGGTAGTTTGAATGGGCAGGGGGGGGTAGTTTGAATGGGCAGGGGGGGGTAGTTTGAAGGGGCAGAGGGGAGGGGTAGTTTAAAGGGGTAGTTTGAGGGGCGGTAGTTTGAAGGGGCAGAGAGGGGGGGTAGTGAGGGGGGGCGCCAGAGGAGTAGTCCGCACAGGGCGCCACAACGCCTAAGGCCGGCTCTGGTCCCACTTATGTCAGGGGGGGTTCCCATTGGCATCACAGGGGAAATGGATGGGGAATGGGGAGTGTCAGGACCCCGCTGCCGCGACCCAGAGGATTTGGGTGTTCTCCGGGCCTAACTCAGAGAGTTCCCAGGTATATTATCTGGTTCATATAAGTATTATAGAACACATTTTATAATCTCTCAGATGTCTTCATTGGCAAAGTTACCGGCAACAAGAGAGGCATGGAACTTTGTTTTCTGATAACACGAGATAAGTGATTCCAGATGACACAACGGCAGATGTTTTTTGGTACAAAGTGGTGGTAAATGCAGGCCAGGCTCTACAGAGACAGGGATTAGCAGTAGAAAGGGGTAGGTGGTTCTTTACAGATCTCTGGTGAGATCTCATCTGGCGTAATGGAGACGCCATCTCCAGAAAACCAGAGATAATCTAAGGTGAGAGCAAAGAACTACTCAAAATGTGCATGGATAAAACTCAACGAAAACACTAAACTATCTCAACATAGATTGCTTGGGTGGAAGACAAGAGAAGGCAAATATGAAGCCTTCAAAGTATAGGTATAAGGCTTTTCGGAACATAAGACAAGACCAAGCAAGATCTGAAGCTTTAATGGAAGGAAAAAGTGGGCAGAATAGATGGGACAAATAACAAACCTGTCCTTAAATTCTGATGCCATGTGTATCAAGAGAAAGCATCAAAGAAACCCCACCAGGTGGAGGTTAGCGGGGCAACTTAATTATTTGTTGATACACGCCGCTGGACAGGAGACACGCCAACATACACAACGTTGTAGATGGTGCTAGAGCTCTCAGCGTCGGAGACACGCTGTCACCCAACGTCGTCTCAGTTTGTTTGGAGGCAATACTTGCTCTGCTTGCTCTTTCTATGTCAATAAACATTCTAAAACAGAATTATAAGCTAATGTGTATTGATGCATTTCAGAGTGTTCCTGAGATCGTTGTCTAAACATTAGCTGTACGTGCGGTTCAGGCTTATGTTCTAGTTCTGGCACATTCTGTTAATTTGCTTGTTTTTTTATTGTGTGCTGCCCTACAACCCCCCCCCCCCCCACGCGCCAACAACTGTGTAGAGAAATTAGTGTATCACAAAGATATCATTAGAAGAATGTTCTGTCTCAGGCAGGTGACATTTGAATATCCGAAGATATCTTCTGGTTTAATTAAGCATGAAACAAGTTTTTCTATGACATAATAATTAGTACGACAGCTAGTGCAGATTTTTTTTTTTTGTTCAAAGGGAAAATAAGTTGTAAACAAATTAAAATATGGAACACTGAGAAATTATATATATTTTTTTAAATAAAAGGACTAGGGTTTGTGAAAATGCTGACTTGGGGCACATTCGCTAATCAGCACAATGTTCTGCTTCTTCCTATTAAACCCATACATGGGATGGAGACGGAGCTGGGTTAATTGCTCCAGGGCCCCTGCCCTGTGAGGGGCCCGCGCCTGATGCATGCACTGGTAATGATGCTCCGTCGCTGACACGGCTCACTAGAAAGTGATGTCATTTCCGGGGCACAGAGCACAATGATGGGGCTACCGGCCACAGTACTTCAGTAGGCACTGCAGCCTGTATACTGCAGCCTGTAGCTTTCTCATTGACACTGCGTGCCAGGAAGTGACATCATTTTCATCCACATAGCACAATACCTACAGGATGTGGCCTATCACTCCCTCACTGTACTGTTTGCGTGAGAATTATGTCACCTCTGAGTGCCCAATGTCAGAGGCAGCTACAAGCCATGCTGTGTAAGTACTGTGGGCAGCATCAGTGAAGGAGCGTGAAGGACCAGCTTTGAGGGACGTCTGGGAAGCAAACAGTGGATATGGCAAGTAAGTACATTGCAGGAGGGGAGCAAGAAGGGCCCTTTTTGTCTAACTGCTCCTCTGCCCAAAGTGCCTAAATCTGGTCTTGGATAAACTGTAAGGTCTTTGGTCTGGCCCACAGAAGATCCATGGCTGGTAAGCCACAATCTTCCATCATGCTCTGAGCTGGAATCAGTCAGAGTGACTTTCTTGACCAACAAAAGTGTAAAATGATCAATGAGCAAAATTAAACACAGATAAATGCACAGTTACGCATTTTGGGCACTCAATTAAGTTGGTGGTGTCAAGTGTCTTTAAAGGGACGCTCCAGACATCATATCATGTATCTTCATAAAGAGATGGGTGTCTTAAAATAATATGGATATTCATGATATTTAGGACATCTATGACACTTACATTACTTTTACTTAGCCCCCCTATGTTTACAGCTAGGCAGAGCAGTTGGCATTGTTTGGACCGGTCCTTCTGGGGCAGATTTGTGTAGGGCTTCGGGCATACTACAAATCATCCTCACAATACTCATTCTGAAAAGCATGAATTATTGATTGAAAAAGTCGCTTTTAAATCGCAAGGACGTTCTAGTAATGATACCCCAAGAGAATGGAAATGGAAAAAATGACTTAATTATATCAGATTGTCATCTGGACACCGAGACCTAAAATAAAATATTAAAATTACGCACAAAAGGTCATTTCATCTATTTTTACTGAGATATAATATATTTTACATAGAGACACAGGTTACTCTGATGTATCACAAGTAGAAACGGCTGAGAAGAATGGAAAGTAGCAGAGATTTCTCTTGCGACGCTTGGGGATTTATAAACTTCAGTTAAAATAAAACTGAAGGATAAAAAGCTGCTTTACACATAGATCCCAAGGCATGATAGCTTATATATTTGCAATAAATACCTGGACATACATTTTACTGCATATACGTGGTCAACAGTGGATAAATTCCAGCACGCATTTGAACTCGCCTTCCTGATTGGCTGCTCATTTGACGACCTTGCTTTTAATTGGTGCAGAAAACAGGAAGTAGCTCAGCGGCTTAGATAAATGCCCACAATATTATTAATTAATGTCAAGTGCATTATCGGTGACAGGTTGACTTAGAACGTGGTTGGTAATCAGGGACCCCCCATTATCTTTCCATTAACAAAGTGTTTTTATGAATTCTGCTCATTCTAAGTCACCATTCAATAACAAATACAGTCATTGGACATACGTGTTGTATAAAACTTACATGATTTAAAAGGGGGAAAGGATGAAGGAATAGTGGGTGACCATTTGTAAGACCAACACATGAAGCACACTCACACAGACCCCTTTTCACCAGCATAATGTACACTCAAACATATAAACCATTCTCAGCCGCACTAACATGTACCGAACTCTCAGCAAAATAACACATATTCTCCATAATCACCTTACTTTTCTGAGGTTTAGCAGAAAGAGCGCACTTTCAACTTTTGGGTGGCAAAAGTGCTTCTTGGTGCCCATGAATTATTCCCCCATCAGGCTACTAAAATGGTTAAGCCTTACATATCTCGACCTTCATCACAAACACGGGAGAGTTATTTATGGTGATCCATTACATGACAATATTTATAAAGGGAATGCATTAAAGAATGGCGTGTATCTGTGATTTACAGCCCGGTGACGTCCTCTTCTTGTCAGGACAAGAGAAAACAACATTTTTCAGCGAGTCTCCAGAGCCAAAATTGGTGCAATTAGCGTTGGATTTATTCTGCAAAGCTGAGCAAATGGCAAAGATGAATTCGTCTATTTAGCTTTTTTGGTTTGGTTTTGGGAATGCAACAAAATATTTTAGCCGTAGCCGTAGATGAATCTCAAGATTTGTGTTATTTTATATTTAACTATTTTGCCTATAAATATTTATTTTATTTTAGGAAAAGACCATTAAACGGAACAATGGAGCTCGCGGTGTGGAACAGGACAAAAGGAGCCTTTAAATGTTGTCCAAGGTATTAACTAAACACCTCATTCAACATTTTTAGGAGTGAGGATAAGATTGTGGAGCAAAACACATTTTTTATTAGAACCCCGTCTTTGAGAAGTGTTTTCACTCTAATGCTTAGTCCGTTACAGTAGTAATCGATAATGTTAATTAGACAAAGAAATGTATATTTCCATATTGGTCCCGGAGAAGATGTTTGTGATAAGAGTTACCTATGAAGAAGGCACCTCTAGATTCTTTGGACCATTCTGGGACGTAAATTGTGACAGGATTTTGTGAAAGCTGATCACTAATGCAATATAGTACTTCCCAGAAACAGGGAATTCTATACGAAGAAAACAAAATTCATCTCTATTCAGAATAATAAAACAATTATAATTACCACCACTTGTTGCTGTTATCCCACCGGTCCTTGTAGAAATTAATCCAGGTTCAGTGGCAAGAAATTAAGTGGAAAAAATATAACTGTCTACCAGTTATATAGGTTATAACTCAAAGTAACTCCAAGAGTGAAAAATGGTGCCAGAATCTTAAGATTCCAAGTCTCTGGGGAAAATTTGGTGAATAAATCCGTCAGGGTCTGTCCGTTTCAGGGTGCCATCTTTTTAAGGTCCCCCCCTTTTTTTATTAAAGACATAAGCTTTTAAAGACAGGGCTTATTATCATAGCCTCCACCTTTTGATTGGAATTCTCCAATCATAACGGTGGGTTTTACCCATTATAATTAGAATTTCTACTCATATTTACACCGTTGTAATTTCTTACTTTACCTGTGAGAGACGCTCTGGTCTAAGAATTAACTTAAAACCATTACATATATGTTTGGAATTTATCCTTGGTCACCCTTATCGCTAGGTGTTACCTCCTAGATAGTAACTCAGGACTTGGTAGACTTACCATGTATCCCCCATACGAATTTACGTTCCCAAGGATATGCAGCGTCTACTCCTTAACTTTCTCATGGAAGATAACATTAATTGTATCATACTTACTGAAACATCTATATACATGAGTACTTCTTTGTTCTCAATTATAGAGAGAACAAGGACAAAAAGAAATAATCACTATATGATTAAGTAAAATAAAATGGCTCTGACTCCATTTTGTTTTCATGTAAAATACAGAATATGTGGAATACATGTTTTCTATCATAAAATATCTGACAACTTATGACATCACACTGTAAAATATGACATCACATCCACAACGACAGACGACATGGTGTCACGCAGTTTATAAAAGCCGCTGCACTGAGCCTGTTTTCCTGCATTTTATGTGAATTTGATAACATTGACAGAAATGGGACAGGGCAGTTGGCCAATGAGACACACAACGCTGCCGGAACTGTCCTAAAAGGTCAACCGGAAACTAGCGTATTGAATGCACCCAAGATTTCTCATCCTAGACCAGGGGCATCCAACCTGCGGCCCTCCAGCTGCTTCAGGACTACATGTCCCATCCTCCTCAGCCAGCCCCTTAGCTGAAAGAGCATTATGGGAGATGTAGTCCTGCAGCAGCTGGAGGGCCGCAGGTTGGGTGTCCCTGTCCTAGACCTTTGGTACAAGAGGAGGAAGTTTGAAGATATATATATATATATATATCACTATATAAAATATACGCTCGCTGCTCACTTAGCACTAAAACTGATCCTTCTCGTATGTTAACACCACTATGTCAAATCCTCTCTACTTCATTCATATCTTACAAGCATGAAAAAAAATGTAATAAAAGAGACTCAATAACAAGAGACATTTTTCATCATTTTTGTGACAGCAGCATAGGAATTTGTAGCCAAGCACTAAATTACATATTAATCAACTTTGTGACTTTGCCTTTTCTATTAAATATGCTGAATTTTTCTAACTTGCCCATGCAGTGAATTAAAAAAACTCAATTTCAAATAACCCATAAAGCAGTTAAAACGCCTTCTGTATTTTTTTTTTATTTTTTTTATTAATGATCAGCTTGTTTAAAACGTGAAAAAAAGGGATACATCGACCCTGATCTATTCACGTCTTTGGTCGCAAGCCGGGGACTTTTCGTGTTGTTTGCTTGGTGGATTTGATTGGAAATCACCAGAGCTTAAAATTCAGTCTGTAGGTCAGCAAAAAAGGGTTATTTTTCAATCATCTTCGGGGAAAGCGTGTAGGAAAATATGAAAAAGCTACACGGTGATACAGAAAAGAAACTTACTCTGTGTATTTATTAAAGGGAAACATATTCCAGACTATAAATCGCCAGTATTGGTGGCATGATTATTACATGGATTCCAATGCGTTTTAATGTATGGAAAGCAGTGGGTTACTCCCTAATTATTGGAGTTATGATCTTCCTCCTGCCCTTGGCGACTCCTGCTGAAGACAGGAAGCATACTTAAGTAAACTTCCTGTATAGATTCTGTAGAACTTCCTTTGAAGTCAATGGAAGTTTTGCTTCCACTGGAAACCGAGGCAGAAGCAACAGCCAGTCGCTAACTTAACATTGATGAGCTCGGCTCCCACTGGATTTATTTGGAGTGCTGCAGAGGATGTACAGGAAGTGTACTTAAGTATGCTTCCTGTTTGGTAGTAATTTGTGTAGCTGCAGCCAAGGGGAGGGGAGTGAAGTCACATTTTCTAACTCCAATAACTAAAAGACGCAAAAACCAATCAGCATGCAGTAATGTGCACCGGAGTCCATGTTCAATGGCCTCCGAGATAAAAACTATTTTGGAAAGCAGGCCGTCTCTGTAAAGAAATCTCCAGTTCTTCACACTGATTAAACCAATACCCCACCGTTATATGTTTACCATGGAAACCGCCACCCGAACTTCCTGATTATTCCTCCCCACTAAGCTATAGGTGTTCTAATAAGCGAGTATAGTTATGCTATAGCCACAACAGTTCCCTTCTTAAAAATAATAGCCTGAGGCAGAAATCAATATCAAATAGGTAGCACGTAATGCACTTGGGGGATAGATCCACCGACTCGAAAAACATCAGGAACAAAAGATCTAGATCATCTTGTTTTTGTAAACACTGCTTATTTATGTAAAGTTTTTATAAAGGAGCGCAAAGAAACGCACATTAACACAAATAAAATATAAAACAGTTAACGAAATTCGACAAAGAGTAGCTGCAATGTAAAGGATTTTGTAAACAAGATTCAGTCGCTGCCCTTAAGCAGCTAAAAATAAGTCTTTCTGAAAATAAGAACATTTTTTTTATTTTGTTCCAAAAGGGCAGATAATAAAGTCAGATCATCCGGCACTTGACTCGAGTATAAAGGGGGCATCTCGGCAGGCTGCCAAAATGTGGCAAAACTGCCAGCGGCTGACTGCAAAAAAAAAGGTAAATGTTCAGAAAAAGGATTTTTTAAACCGAAGAGGAAGATAAAATTCCATGTTGAGCAGTAAAAAAAAATCTCAAAGGTTTCTATAGCGATTATATCTTTAATACAAAAAAATTAGTTTATAAATGTAACCATATGTCAGCATGGAAGTCATGATAATTTAATAGATTTCAGCATCTTGGCTTATAAACACATCTGGGAATGTCCCTGGGGAAGTGGCTTTGTGAGGGGTGGGTGTAGATAGCTATATGGGCGGGGCTATCCCTGCATGGTGGCATGGCTAGTCACACATAGAGGTGGAGCTATCAACACGCAGGCTTGAATAGAAGAGAAAGTGGGCGGGGAGAGGGCATATTTAAATACCAATCCCCTTGGCCAGAGATATGGGGGGGCAGTGCTTTTCTCGGAGACTCCGGGTCAAACCCAGAAAAAAAAATTAAAAAAAATAATAATAATAATAAAAAAAAATATATATATATATATACAAGCTTCATATCCTGTATATATATATATATTTATACTATAAATGTAGGAGTGATGCTTCCTGAGCCGGAGTTTAAAGGGCAGCTTTTTGGCATAATTAAACCCTATTAATTAAAATCAAATTAAACTTATTTCAAACCTGCCAAAAGTTATTTCCCATGGCATTCACGTTAGGTGGGTTTCTAATGCATAAGTAGTTTATTTCAAATGAAAGAGCGCTACATAGGTTTATCTCGAGTACAGAAGAAGCGTAACATGTGGGATTTGGTAAAAGTGATTGGTCCGCTATAAATTTAATTGAAAACCTTCCTCCGGTAACCTGCATGGTAAGATTTGATTTGGGAAACATTCTTGTCCTTATTCGCTCTGCAATTTTATTCATTCTGCTCGTCAGTCATTTTGCTTTAAACTTATATGCTGCTCTCTGATTGAATTTGGCTTCAAGCTTTTTTTTCTCACAGTCATTTATGTTTTTATTTTCTAGACCATCTGAATATTTAAAAAAAAAAGGGATAATGAGATTTCGGTGCCCACGGTGCGATGCGCCTTCTCCGTAATCTTGTCTTCGCGGTGTACGGAGACGTCTGACGCGCTTGGCTACAAACAAATACCTTGTATACCGCGCTCCCTCGAATATATATATTTTTGTTACGTTAGTCTACGTTTCTAGTAATCAGACCCCCCAAGACTATAAATCCATTTTTAGCCCTAAAAAGGTGGTGCTACTTCAGGCGATGTAACAAATCTTAAAAAATGCAAAGCTACTGTTACAAATTGCAACATCTAATTATAGATTAAATGAACAATCTCCATGAGAAATTAAAATCCTTATGTTGGATATGTTGAATTTTACTGATATTTCTGGTTTAGGGGGGAAAAAAGTGGGCATTAAGAATATTTAAGATCCAATGTGTAAAAAGTTATAACCTTAGATGTTTGGGAGGTTGCACGCAATGGAATGGTCCAGTTGGCTGAAACATTCTGTTTGGTTGTCATGGTTATTAGACCACTTTCTATAATTTTTGCAAAAGAGTCTTTATGTTTCAAGAGTTAGCTGATGGAGAGTTTAGGGTAAATATCGGCCCTTGTTGGCACTTTAATGCGTGAGTGTTACTTTATATTTGACTTTTTTCCTAATCCAAATGCTTGAAGGGGCTTCATCAGAATCCTCTCTCTACATTTGCCCTCCATCCCACCCACAGCTCCATTTCTACTGAGTTTTTGTCATACCCACCAATATACCCATCCTCCAAATCTGGATGCCGGTGTTGGGGTTGTGGGGTGGTGCTACCAACACAAGTGGGCAGAACCAGAGGCATAGCTTCGCCACCCAACTTCCCCAAAGGACCTCATTGCGGGGTAAGCAGGCCATGTGGGAGCGGCAATGGAGGTCTGTGCTGCAACAGTATAGACCCCCATGGATAGTTCAGCTTCCTGGGCCAGCCATGGGAGATCAGAGGATCTTCTCAATCAGCCCAGGCTCCCTACTTCCCGCAAAACCTGAACAATGGGACAGCTACCTGAAAATCAGGACCGTGAAAACTGGTACTGTTGAGAAGCATAGTTTAGCTTACAAGGTGTCCAGGCTTTCAGCCAATGCCTTGTGTTTTAATGACGTTAATGGAATAGCTGCAGTTTAATGAGTGCGCCCCGTAGGGATTGATGAGCCTGGTATTTCCTATAGGCTATGGTAACAGCGGAGTCCATGGTCTGTAGGGATAGGGCTTCGCTACCAGGATGAGAATTGCCCTCAGGTGCAGAAAAACATGTCCTTGGTGCAAAGATTCCCTAAAAATCTAGTTCTAAATGGAGCGTGTATTCTAACCTGCAGACTTTACGGGATTTGTCTTTTTTTTTTTTTATTTGTTGACCCTCCTCACCTGTGATTGAGTTTTTACATTATTAAAATCGACACCGGTACTCAACATGTTGAACTATGTGTTCGAATTCCTTACAAAATGGAACTCGAAACCACGAGGCGATCAAATAATACTTAAAATATTTTCACAGCTGAGAAAACATTGTGAGAAAAAACAGAATTACAAGAACAAGAAGAAGACCTCGAACACAACTGCCAGTATCTGAGATGGCCAAAGAGGGGTACTTTCATTTGGATGGTGGTTAGAGGGGTGGCTATACATAATGTATAAAACCCTTTTTTGGCTTTTTTTTTTTTTTACATATATTATTGTGACTTTTAAGGCTGTAGAACACAGTGATACCCTCATACCCAGCAAACGTTCTAGAAAAGAAGGACATCAGGGGAGGAAAAAGGGACTATCCCTCTTTAGACGATTGGGAGGTATATATATGTATGTAAAATCATACTCTAGAGTAATACTGTAACCAATATTTTTTGATAATTAAGGATACTGTAAAAATAATCTTTTCATTCCTGATGCATACTAATAAATGATTACGCAATAGCCATTCTTTAAAAAAAAATTAAACATGGGAACCTAAAATAAATCCTATTTATTGTAAGGGATTAGATATAGTATTTTGATTAAACCATTTTGTACTATTGTAGAATTACTCAACCTTCCTACGTATGTGAAATGTGGTTCATTTAAATGTAGATTTTGACTCATAGATGAAAGGCTTTAGATTAAAACCCCCCCGAGGTGTCGTGCTTTAACCACGAGAGGTGAACAGGGCTGGATTGGGGATGATGAGGCGGCCCTGGCAATTTAATGATTCAGGAGCGGCCGAAAGCTGGATACATCACTTAGCTTGATCGCGTGATTATGGAGCGATGCCGGCCAATGGCCAACCAGGCACTTGCCCAGTATGTCAGATGGCCAGATTGGGACTGTAGGTGAAGGTGCCTGAGCCTACAGAAGAACATTGGGTCCTCAGTCTTCCTCTTCTGGGGCCACATTCACCAAAATGATATGCACCCCCTTCCTTCCATCAAGGATAAAACCAAGGGAAGGCTTGACCTTCTTGGTCCACCTCCGAAGAGAAGACCCACTGAAGTCTTCACAGGGAGCGTTGGAGAAGACACTACAGAACCAGGAGATCACATGTATGCACCGCTATTTAAAATACTAAGTACATAAGAGGGAAAACAAAACATTACAATGTTGTATAGGTAAAAAAACCACCTTTCCATATTGCTCTGTTTGCAGCCGACGCATGACGCATCCGTTCAGAGATAATTAAGCAGTTCAACTGCAAACCTGCCAAAATTTGTGAACTGTTGATGATTTGGTGGGCTGAGGAACAAAGGATTCTGGGAAATGTCTATCATCTGTCGAAAAATAAAATATTCCCTGTGACCCACTGCTTCTTGCTTGTCAATCTTGTTAATTTATCAAGTGAGCGTCTAGGTCCGTGTACCAGGTGAGATAATTCTGCTTGAAAGCTTAAAAGTAGGCTGGCTTGGAGAGTCTGAAGTAGCTCTCATTAATGGAGATCAGTTAGGGTTGGGAAAGGTCAAGCGGTCACCTCCACCATCATTAATCTAGTAAAACAATGGAGCATAAAATTAAGCGATGTATCATATAACTCAAATTAGAGTGGAATGTTGACGTCTAGTTGAGATATATTTAATATTCGTGATATAATTATATGTATGTATACAGGAAGCTCCATCTATTTCTACAGTGACCGAAACGGAACATCGACGGAAATGTGCGTTGATTTGGCCGGTTGGGCAAAATCAGCTGAATGTATGTCTATGTAAAGGTCTTAAATAAGTTTGAAATCATGTGTAAAAGTGATTTTTTTTTAACTGTGCAAAACATTCTAAATAATTTAATTTTATGAGAGAGGCTGGTGATCAAAAATCATGATTTACATATATTTGCCATAATTGATTTGCTTTCTGGATTCATCCATGTAGAATATAGTGAATGCACGAGGATGCCGCCAACTGGCCATATTGGGAACTACAGTAATATTATTATTATTACTATTATTAATTATTATTATTATTGACATTATACATACATGTATAAAAGGAAAAAGCTTTGTCTCTGGGACTCCCGCGAACCACAGTGAAAGCCATTTTGTAGGAATGAAGAAAACATGGAATGGTGGTGAACCTTCCCAGGAGTGGCCAAGAGGAAAAAAACTAAAACAACAAAGTTCAAGTGAAAATTCCGAGCTCTTTGCTTAGGTTTTGTTGGGGCTCCTCCTTGGAGACCCATCCAAGAGGTCACAAAAGGATCCAGACTAACATAAAAAGAAGAGCTGGCCTCACTAGCCTCAGTTAAGCTCAGTTTTCACCATTCCGCAAAGATACTGTGAAAAAATGGCATCCATGCAAGAGTTGCAAGGCGAAAAACCATTGTGGACCAAAAAAGAACACCAGGGCTCGTCTCATTTTTGCCCAAAAAAATCTTGATGACCCCCAAGACGTCTGGGATAATATTCTGTGGACGGATGGGTAAAAAGTCGTGTGATGATCTGGTGCTGCCTTACTGCTTCAGGATCTGGGCGACTGATGGAACCATGAATTCTGCTCTCTACAAGGGAATCCTGAAGAAGAACGTCCGGCCGTCAATTCGTGACCTAAATCTCAAGCGCAGTTGGGTTCTGCAGCAGGACGATGATCCGAAGAACACGAGCAAGTCCACCTCTGAATAGCTCAAAAGAAACAAAATGAAGGTTTTGGAGGCCGAGTCAAAGTCTTGACTTGAATCGGGTTGAGATGCTACGGCATAATTTAAACAGGCAATTCATGTGCGAACAACCCCCCCCCCCAATGTGGCTGAATTAAAACAATTCTGCTAATAAGAGAGGCTAAAATTCCTCCACATTGATGTAAAACACTCATTGCCTTTTCTTTTACTTTTCTTTACTGATATAGGTTTTCCTTAAATCTTTACCTTCAATAAATGAAATCGTCGTTCAAAAGCTGCATTTTTGCATTTTATGTTTCCTCACGACGTCCTATATCAAAATATCGATTTAAAATCTATTACAAATAAAAGCTAATATATATATATATATATATATAGCAGGAGAACATGTCATCAGGTGTGTAAGAAATCCAATTTACCTTTAATCATCCACAGCCCCCATTAAAACCCATCAATCATATCTGCTGATTATTCCCATTGTGCAACCAAGCAATGAACAAAAAATAAATAAAAACGGATTTTTCCAAAGATGTAACTTTTTGCGATTCTTTGAGAATTACTGATAGAGGTCGGGGGAGGGGTGCTGAAATTAATACTTATGAATTACAATCCATTTCACTCGCTAAACGCTGTCTTTTCGCTGCCAGATTGTAAAAGCCTTCCACTCGCAATAATGAGAAATTCGGTCTCAGGACACAGAAAAAGGAATTTAATGTCTCTGTATCGATTTAACGATGGGCGATAAGACCTTCTGCAGATGTCCGTATTAATCCCAGGGCCCCGCCGCAAGCTGTGCCCAGGGGCCCCTTATCATGTATGGATCTTGGTCCAAAAACACAATTGTTGCCTCTTCATTGCGTTTGAGATTTCTTGCCACTAATTGGCTGCTCAAAGCAGCCAATCAATAGCAGGAAAGCACTTTCACTGAAATAAACGGGAGTGCTTGCGGTACATGCACACGGGGGTCTTTAAACACCCCTGTCCACAGAGTTCACAGAGCCAGGTGCTACGTATATCACGTGCATGGATATGTGTACAGCTGTATACTTCAGGGAGGGGGCAAATAAATATGGGGGGCAATCTGCAGACCCCCCCCCCCATGTATTCGCCAAAGGAACATCATGAAAAGGGACCACGCAGCTAACATACATTAACGAGCATGTGATGGTTGGAGTGGGAACCCAGAATAGATATTAGATTCGATAATTAATGAGATATTTTTAAACAATGATATAAATCAATTAACCAAACGCGCCAACGTTCTTTCACTTTTTTTCACGTTTTTCTATCTAACTCCGGGTGATAAGACCGGCACAATCCGACCTTCTACAGGTGTCAGCGACCGACTTACAAACTGTTCGATATCTCAGCGCCGCAGAGAAAGAAAGAAAAAGCAACACTTAACGTTTTTTACATCAAAACTGGGCGAGACGCGGCCGGCAATATTTGATCCATCGAGCACTTACTGAACACATTAAAATTCTCTTTTTCCGTTGGTGTTAACGGTGACATTAACAGGGTTATTTATATAGAGGGAGAACGCTGTTTTTCAAGACAAAATGTCCTAAATGTCGATTTCTTAGAGACCAGAAGCATTAATATCGGAGACCGTAACGGAGGGTTCCAGACATAATTAAAGGCGACGGCGAGGGGGGGGGGGTATTTGCTGGGCTCAGGAAAGGGAGTATGGATTAGAAAGGAAAGCATTAGGCTGAACCCCTGGACTTTTTGGAGTCAAAATAACAGGGACTCGTTGCGAGATGCGGAATAGGATCAAGTGTCAGCCGTGAAGGCACGTTGGGGAGGCTGGCGGATCGGTTTGCATTAAGTGTGAAGTCCGCGGTCTAAGAATTAATGCTGAGGTGTGCAGAACGCACGAGACGTCTGTGCTCTCCGGGGGTTAGAACCCCGGATCTGTTAGAACGGATTGAATGACTTTTTGTCAGAACTGATGTGGTTGACGTTCCTTCAACTGTGTGTTTGGGTAGTAGGAGAGCGGAGCGCGTGGTGGGGGGGGTTAAGAACATGTCTGGCTATCTAGAGCAAGACAGAAATAGAATATTTTAGAGCTTCTTGATCCGAGGAGAAATCCGATGGCCTTTTGGAGTCGAGAAGGAAGTTTTTCCCCTGATGGCAGAATTCGAAGTTGCTGAATTGGGATTTTTTTTGCCTTCTTTTGGATCAAGAGCAAGAAGGTTAGGTAGAAGGGTTAATGGACATAGTTCTTTTTTCAACCTTATGTACTATGTAACCATGTAAGAAGATTCCCAACATGTAAGAATGTTAACAGAAAATCCCAGGGGCCCCATTGTGTTGAGGGGCCCCTTCCCATGTATCCTGTTATGGATTAAAATGGATCTAGATATTATGGAGCAAATAAATGCAATTTTGCACAAAATATAGGAATGCTTACAATTTTTTTTTGAAATTATGAAAAAAGTATGTAATGGTATTATAAATATATATATCAAAATTCTCATGTTATTCTTATAAAATTAGAATTTTCTACCAAGTTTCTAACAGTAGAGTCAGAATACAAAAGTGGCTTAACGCTTAGAATTGTGTAATCAATAGCCGTCTGCATTACATAGGAGCTGCCATCTTTCTGCCCCATCGTGTCTGCTAAAAATGCGCAGGGAGAGCCCAGAAAGCCGGACACAACTTCCTACTGGGGCCAACAGCAGGATTCCAACTTCAACCCGCATCGAGGCATCATGGGAAACGAAGGTACATTTACATGAAATGTCCTGGCGATGAATTTGGTGAATAACTTAAAATGAAACATATACTAGATATAAAAATTATATAAATATAAAAATAATACAGTCTAAAAATATAATATAAAAATTATATAAAATATAAACTTAAAAACGCAATCTAAAAATATAATATAAAAATTATATAAAATATAAATATAAAAATAATACAGTCTAAAAATATAATATAAAAATTATATAAAATATAAATATAAAAACACAACTTAAAAATATTATATAAAAATTATATAAAATATAAAAATAAGTAAGAGTAAGAAGCTGCAGAGACGCCGGAACTGACAATGTTTCTGCACAAAAACAGATCGATAACTTTTCTCCCCGTAGAGCCAAAGGTTAATTTATTCTTGGATGGAACCCTTAGGAGTTACTCACAGATAGACTAACAGCGGACAAAGCCATGAGGACGGAAAGTAAACTTTCCTGACCTTGTGCATCAAAACATGATGGTGAAGATGAAAACCGGAGGAGCTGCAATAAAATGCAATTTATACAGGAACTGGATGTCATCTTATCAATTTCTTCTAACAGCAATAAAGACAATGAACCAAAGAGCATTTTTATTTGCGATGAAGGGAGTCAAAACAATCTAAAATTTGCTCTGCTACAGAGATACGCTGCAGAATAGAATGGCGCTATTTAAATGAGTGACCGCTAATTTAGATAGGGCAAGAAAAACAACAGAACAGAAAGCGCTGAAATAGCCTGCCCTGTAGGAAAATACATACTCAGGAGGGGAATCACGATTGTTTTCACTCACTTGCACCATTACAGAGGCCAGGCCAACATTAGCATATAGGACCGAGCCCACCCATTTTTATTTTTTTTTAAGCGTTTTTTTTTGGGGGGGGGTTTGCGATCTCTTTTTACACTTCTTATTTTACACCAAGAAGGCTCAGGACCCCGGCTTTCTTTAATATTCATCCAAGTCAGAAAGCTGTGTGCAACGGGTCCCCCCGAGCCCTGCTAGCCATTCATCACCCCAGCCAGGAAAATGCAGCCTGGCTGAAGAGTTAGTAGGTCCAGGAGAGAGAGAGAGTGAGAGAGTGAGAGAGTGAGAGAGTGAGAGAGAGAGTGAGAGTGAGAGAGTGAGTGAGAGTGAGAGTGTGAGAGAGAGAGAGAGTGTGAGAGAGTGAGAGTGTGAGAGAGTGAGAGAGAGAGAGAGAGAGAGAGAGGTGTGTGCCTTCTGGCCCCCCACTCCCCCTAAGAAAGTCTTCATGGAAAGGCTGAACTTGATGGACGCATGTCTTTTTTCAGCCTATGTAACTATGTACTGAAGGAGGTGAAGACTTCAATGGATCTTCTCTTGGGGAGATCCTAGAAGATCCGGCCCACCTATGGCTTCTGCATGGGTGGGAAGCAGGCCCGGCATTTGCCCGGTGGGCCGGACCACGGCAAGGCCGCATTGACTTAGGGGCTGATGGAGCTGCAGCTCCAGGCCCCTACCCTACCTACGGCCGCATTAACCGCCGCAAAAACCCGATGTTTTAATTTAAACCCTGTGCGGCCGCAGACCCCTAAGGCCGGCCATGGTGGGGGCTTCCCGGTGCGACCGCACTCCAGGGGGCGGCGGCGGGGGGCGGTCCGCACCGGGTGCCGCTCATCAGGGGGTGCCAACTTGCGGCACCCGGCACCCCTCCAGAGACGGACAGTAATGTCCGCCGCTGGAGGAGCAGGCTCGCAAGGGAGCGGTATCGGAGGTCTTTAACAGACCTCCGGTTCCCTTGAGTGATTTTAAGCCGGGTTCAACCAGGCTTAAAATCACTCAAGGGAGCCGGAGGTCTGCTAAAGACCTCCGATACCGCTCCCTTGTGATCCGCGCGGCAACAGCTGCTGTGCGCCAGGATTTGTTGTCAGATCCCGGCGCACAACACTGAAGCCGCGCCCACCGCTGTTCGTGCCCTCTGACCCGGAAGAAGACAGAGAAGACAGAAGAACTGAAGAAGAGGAGCGAAGAGGAGCTGTAAGGAGAAAAAAAGGAAAGGTAGGAAAACATTCAGTGAGAGTGGATTGGTATATGTGTGGCTTAGTATATATGTGTGGATTGGTATATATGTGTGGATTTGTATATATGTGTGGATTGGTATATATGTGTGTGGATTGGTATGTGTGTGGATTAGTATATATGTGTGGATTGGTGTATATGTGTGGATTGGTGTATATGTGTGGATTGGTGTATACGTGTGGATTGGTGTATACGTGTGGATTGGTGTGTGTGTGTGGATTGGTATGTGTGTGGATTGGTATGTGTGTGGATTGGTATGTGTGTGGATTGGTGTATGTATATGTGTGGATTGGTGTATGTATATGTGTGGATTGGTGTATGTATATGTGTGGATTGGTGTATATATATGTGTGGATTGGTGTATGTATATGTGTGGATTGGTGTATGTATATGTGTGGATTGGTGTATATATATGTGTGGATTGGTGTATATATATGTGTGGATTGGTGTATGTATATGTGTGGATTGGTGTATATATATGTGTGGATTGGTGTATATATATGTGTGGATTGGTGTATATATATGTGTGGATTGGTGTATACGTGTGGATTGGTATATATATATATGTGTGGATTGGTGTATACGTGTGGATTGGTGTATACGTGTGGATTGGTATACGTGTGGATTGGTAGGTGTGTGGATTGGTAAGTGTGTGAGAGTGATGGGTGTTATGCTGTACCATTTCCAATGTCTTTTTCATGATCTAATTATGCTCTAAAAGTACATCATAACTCCCATCACTCTATACTGTTCCATACAGTGGCAGAGCTGGGAGGCAGAGGCCTTGCACCCCCACCGCAGGACTCCTGAAAGGTAAGTGAACTTCAAAGAGGGAGAGGGTAGATAGTTAGGAGGGGGTAGTTGCGGCGGGCTTAAGGGGCTCTGCGTTAATGCGGCCATAGAGGACCAGTCAGTCCGGTCCTGACTGGGCTTATTTTAAGGTGGGGGCCTGGAGCTGCAGCTCCATCAGCCCCTAAATCAATCCTCCTGTGACAGGGCCAGGCTAGCTGGCTCATATGTCATATGAAGTTTAGCCGGGTCACGGAGCACTTTTGTGTCCGGTTCTGTATACCGTGACCCGGTAATATATTATATTGTGTTTATTGTGTAACCGGCCCAGAGACTGATGTGGATTCAGCCCCAGCCTTCAAAGAGACGATCCTATAATCTGGCTGGGGCTCTTAATCAGCCAACACAGCCCTGTCTGCCCAGACGGCACCCGCACTACAGGGGGGATAACACAGGTGGGGGAACCCATTGTATTCTGTAATCCCCTCACCTGATACATCCCCTGTATACTGATGGGATTTGTGATGGGATGTGGCTGATGGGATTGGGGGTTGGGTTCGGTACACATTGCATTGAGATTGTATATAAAGTTCTGTGTGTTTGTAAATAAAAGAGTTCTTCTTGGTTTGCTACGAATGGTGGTCTGGATGATCCGTGGATAGCTGAGTGCTATCCGTATGAGGGACTGACTGGTGATTCCTCAGCCCTCAAACAGGGGTACCCAGCCTTGGGTACGGTGACCCTGTAACACCTCCCCTGCCACAGGTGCGGTCGCAGTTGCTGCTTGTTCCGGCAACAAGGTAAGTAGGGTGAGGGAGGGGGGTGCAGTGAGAAGAGGCAGAGGGGGGTTAGATAGTGAGAAAGGGGGAGAGGGGATAGATAGAGGCGGTACATATTGAGAAGTGGGGAAGGGGGTTACATAGTGAAAAGGGGCAGATAAGATGAAGAGAGGAGGTAGTGTGAATGCGTATGAGAATGAATGAATAAATGTGTGGATGAATTGTGTGAATGCGTATGACAATTAATGAATTCATGTGTGGATGAATTGCTTGAATGATTTGTGAGACTGCATGAATGTAGTAGCGTCCAGTTTCGGTACCTCTTTACAAAATAAAACAAGAGACACTTCTTTATTTTACAAGCTTTATTAAATGTCAGATATGGAATTATTTGTCCGCGGTGCGGACTTGAAATAACTTCAGCACCGCGACACTCAACCTTTATTAACATGTTACAAAGTGTCAAATATTATTACCACAACCAATTTGACACAATATATATAAATAACATAACCAATTGTAAACATTTTAATAACCACTTAATAACCAACTTAATAACCAAATAAGTAACCTGCTGGTATGGGCGTGTCCACCTGTATCCCTGCTGGTATGGGCGTGTCCACCTGTATCCCTGCTGGTATGGGCGTGTCCACCTGTATCCCTGCTGGTATGGGCGTGTCCACCTGTATCCCTGCTGAAACTGCCGGCGTCCCCTAGCGCGGCAGTCACATGACCTTACGATTCACAGAGGCGCATGCCCCTGGAGTGTCCTGCACTTACACCTCTGTGCACCACAAGTAACCATACCTAGATGGTTAACTCCTGCGCCGTACCAGCTTAAAACCAGAGTACTCGGCAAAATGCCAAAATCAGGGGAGGGACGGGCGGGAAAATTTTCTTTAAAATGGTTGCCCCTATAGGCCACGACCCTTCCTTATATACCCCTAAGGGAGGGTAATTACCCCCTCCCTTCTGGCCCCTGCACGTGCCACTAACTTAACACTTTCAGTACCAAAATTTTCCTTAGTCATGCCTTAACCCCTTCAACAGGCCTGACCATGGGTACCTTGTCCGCACTAAATTCATGTGGCCCCTCCGTCCAATTTTTTTTCCCTCCGGGGCTGTTCTTTAATGAATGTCTTAATGATTTGTGTGAATCATTAAATGCAAAGATGGTACATGAAGGGTGGGCTTTAACAATAAATAAATAAATAAATATGGGCTGCTCAGGCTTAAATGCCCGGGCCTATTTTTTGTCCCAGTCCGGGCCTGGTGGGAAGGAAGGGGATGCATATCCTTTCGGGGAGTGCATGCACCAGAAGACGAAGATTGGGGACTCAGCTCCACTGCGGACACCATCACCGCAGCACCATCTTCACGATTTGATTTGTGCACAGAAGATGACGACCGAAGAGCACAACCTCGGGCTCTCAAAAAAAAAAGTGTGTTTTTTTCCTTGTATTTTGATTTTCTTTTTATTGATACACACAAAACTGAAAAAAGCCATGGTGGAGCCGGTCCCCTAAAAGGCCTGTTTCTTTCTGGCGAGGAGGGGAGTGAGGTAGCTCTTCTGAGTGCCCCCAATCCGTCGTTTTCTGACTTCACTTTATATATGTTTAGACTATTCTAAAACCAGGTCATTGAGTCCAATTACAGCAGAAGCATTGAAGCACATCTTAAAAAAACCCAGATTTTCCCAAACTTTCATTATTCATTATAAGTAGTTGACCCAGAACATTTCTAGGTCCCAGTAATGGATGGTGTGTGTGTGTGAAGCTCTCCGTGATACAATGTATCACACCCAAAACACATGGAGGAACCCACAGAACTTAACATATTTATTAACTATGACTTTCAATTTAATTTTATACATTATCAAAACATCTTAATTCTGTAAAAAAAACAGTAGTATGGAAGATTTTGTTATAATAATATACATGCTTCTACATGCTTGCACGAAGAGAGCCATCATGGAGGACAACGCCAATGTATCTCTCTCAGCTCCTTGATCTTTCCTCAGTACAGTAATTACCCCTATTAAATCCAGCAACGCGTTTTCATTCTATTCTTGTCATGATGGAGCTTCAGAGGAGACCCCCGCATCCCACATTGTGTCAATCATCGTCCTATTAAATAGACTTGTGCACATGAATCAAATTACTTACTTTTACTTTTACTTTTATTTCGTTTTTGGTCAATTTGGTTTCAGGAAGAAAATTTTATTTCCTGCCTTTTCAGTCGGTTTTTTTCTCACTATCTCTCGCTTTTGTTGGCCTGCTTTTCAGAGTGCTTCCACAATAGGACAGAGCCAAAAACACACGCTTACACCACAGGGAAAACGTCTTCCCCTGTTCTTAATCTGTGATCGGAAGAATAAAAGAGGCGAGAGAAGCAGAGACAGGGAAGCAACTGTTTGAAAAGTTAAGGAGAGAGAATGAGGAGAGAACAATGAATACATATTACTGTATACAGCGCTGGGGGTTATTACTGTATACAGCACTGGGAGTTATTACTGTATACAGTGCTGGGGGTTATTACTGTATACAGTGCTGGGGGTTATATTACTGTATACAGCGCTGGGGGTTATATTACTGTATACAGCGCTGGGGGGTTATATTACTGTATACAGCACTGGGAGTTATTACTGTATACAGCGCTGGGGGTTATTACTGTATACAGTGCTGGGGGTTATATTACTGTATACAGCGCTGGGGGTTATTACTGTATACAGCGCTGGGGGGTTATATTACTGTATACAGCGCTGGGGGTTATATTACTGTATGCAGCACTGGGGGTTATTATTACTGTATACAGCGCTGGTGGTTATTACTGTATACAGCACTGGGGGGTTATATAACTGTATACAGCGCTGGGGGTTATATTACTGTATACAGCACTGGGGGTTATTATTACTGTATACACTGCTGGGGGGTTATATTACTGTATACAGCGCTGGGGGTTATATTACTGTATACAGTGCTGGGGGTTATATTACTGTATACAGCGCTGGGGGGTTATATTACTGTATACAGCGCTGGGGGGTTATATTACTGTATACAACGCTGGGGGTTGCTACTGTATACAGCGCTGGGGGTTATTACTGTATACAGCACTGGGGGGTTATATTACTGTATACAGCGCTGGGGGGGTCATTACTGTATACAGCACTGGGGGTTATATTACTGTATACAGCACTGGGGGTTATATTACTGTATACAGTGCTGGGGGTTATATATTACTGTATACAGCGCTGGGGGTTATAACTGTATACAGCGTTGGGGGGTTATATTACTGTATACAGCACTGGGGGTTATTACCGTATACAGCGCTGGGCGGGGGGTTATATTACTGTATACAGCGCTGGGGGGTTATATTACTGTATACAGCTCTGGGGGTTATTACCGTATACAGCGTTGGGTGTGGGGGGGTATGCTCAAGGAGATAATATTTTCTATGGGATTTCCCCTTTAGCCTGAGTTGCCAAATGGAATCAGTGAGACCCAAATCACACTTGAGATCTTTCTGAGCTCCGCACCGAGGGTATTAAAACCTTTGTAATGGTTATCAACGTTGTGACAGGGCCAGGCTAGCTGGCTCATGTGTCATATGAAGTTTAGCCGGGTCACGGAGCACTTTTGTGTCCGGTTCTGTATACTGTGACCCGGTAATATATTATATTGTGTTTATTGTGTAACCGGCCCAGAGACTGATGTGGCTTCAGCCCCAGCCTTCAAGGAGACGATCCTATAATCTGGCTGGGGCTCTTAATCAGCCAACACAGCCCTGTCTGCCCAGACGGCCCCCGCACTACAGGGGGGATAACACAGGTGGGGGAACCCATTGTATTCTGTAATCCCCTCACCTGATACATCCCCTGTATACTGATGGGATTTGTGATGGGATGTGGCTGATGGGATTGGGGGTTGGGTTCGGTACACATTGCATTGAGATTGTATATAAGTTCTGTGTGTTTGTAATAAAGAGAGTTCTTCTTGGTTTACTACGAATGGTGGTCTGGATGATCCGTGGATAGCTGAGTGCGATCCGTATGAGGGACTGACTGGTGATTCCTCAGCCCTCAAACAGGGGGACCCAGCCTTGGGTACGGTGACCCTGTAACAAACGTACTCCGTGATCAGTTATTCTGATTATACCCGCTACATGCTCTATTATTCTATAATAAATGATCCCACATTGTTCTAGAAAGCAGCTTTGTTTCAGCGATGGAAAAGCACAGATATAAATGTATCAGGACTTAGACTCCGATTCCCAGCGGAGCCTTTACTTGTCATGTCAGATATAATGACAGGGGGTCCGCGGCTTTCAAAAGAAATGTGCAAAGTTGATATATTTAAAGATCGGGCATGCTGGAACTCATTGTAAGTGACGGTCACAGCGGAATATATTTCATTCCTGTTCTATCTGATATAAATAGATATATGAATAAATTACCTTCAATAAACAGCCGTGCAGCTCTTATGACTATATAGTGATGGATGAGATACTCTGCACAGCCTGTTTACGCCCCTCATTTTTACTGCCTTCCGGATAAGCTTGACCCCATCTGTTATGGGGAAATATGCTGTTCCCCTAAAGAAGGAGGACATCGGAAACTTTGTTATTCGTCCTCATTCATTCTCTCATGCTGTCTCTCACTCACGTTCTTTCACACCCTCATTCACTCTCTCTCGCCCTGTCTCTCAATGTCTCTCTACCTTCTCACCAGAACAATACAGACAGATTCATGAAGGAAGAGAGGGGCAGAAAGGCTTCTCTTTCTTCACAAATCCATCATCGTTATTCTAGCCTCTCGGAATACTTCTGCAAAAGGGTGGAGTCACAGGGATAGCCTCTCCCCCGTTCCTTCAATCAGGGGAGATGGTGTACCCAGAGGCTCCACCCTTTTATGAAAGTGCTCTGGGAGGCCTAGTTCATGGAGAAGCGGACGAAGAAAGAAGACGGGTAGAAGTGGATGAAGAAAGAAGAACAGGAAGAGAAGAAGAAGCGGAGCTGCTGGAAAGGAAACAGGGACATGGAAGATGTCAGCGGAGAAGGTAGGGAGACACTGAGAGAGCATGAGAGAAAGTGAATTAGAGTGTGAGAGAGCATGAGAATGTGTGAGTGATAACCTAAAACTAGAAGACCCGAGGCAGGTAAGTTGTTGATAAGTGGAATTGCCTCCCAGCAGAAGTGGTAGAGGGTAATCCAGTGAGGGTAGTTAAACATGCATGGGATAGACATACGGCTCCTGAATCTAAGACGAGACCGATGACTGATTAAGGTTTGAGTCTTTACAGCAGGAGAAGACTAGATGGGGGCTGAAAAGGGCCGATGTGCCGGCAGATTGTATGTTTCTATGGTAAAGTACACAAAACAAAGATGAATAAACTTTCTCTGTATAACAGGATAATCACTGCCCTGATAATCACGTCTTTCCTGACATTCCCGTGGTCTGAGCAACAGTTTTCTGTTTCCACTACAAAGAGCAGCTGAATTAATCACTCTGCAAGGCTCCAACGCCCCTTAAAATATTTTCTTTTATGAAACAGTATCACAAAATCTATACTACAAAAAAATCCAATTTGTCCCGAGTAAGCTGTGATGTATTGCGGGAGACGGAATCATTGATTTCGCCCTATTATAGTATTTAGCATTATTTTATTTATGAACTTTGCTGGACCGTAGGCTTTGTGTGGGAGGCTTTCCCCGGCTGTGACTTGAGTCCCTGTAAATTTCTGAAATGATTTAAAGAAAGCTATGGAATTTTAATTTATGGAAATGATTTAAAGAAAGCTATGGAATTTTAATTTTGTCGGCTAACAAAGGTTTGGGGTTAGGTACAGTTGCCTGGGCCAGGTCTCCTGGGTTGGCTAGAGAGGAGCTACTCGCTACAATTTAAGTCAACTGTACCCATGTCATCTCAAAAGAACACAGCGCAATGTATCCATTTCACCCCATAAAGTGGCTTAAAACGCAAAAATTCAGCTTAATTCTTGAGAAGGCTTCTAGTTGAGCCAGGAATCAGCAAGGTTGTCCACCTTGACATCCAAGTGGACCACAGGTCCAACCCTATGAATTGAGAGCATGATAGACCTGATGCAAGAGCTGTTGATTTTCACTTGATGGTTACAGTTTGACGAGTTTATTTATTGGGTGAAACCAGCAATGTTACCCCTGTAACTTAAACAACTTAAACCTTTGTGAATTCTGTTGAAAAGGGGTAAAAGTGGAGCTGATCTGAAGGGTCACCCCACCGGTTGGTAAGGTAGAGGAACCACGTTTACCAAGTAGCTTGAGAATGATCTCTACAACCTATTATTCATACTAACCCCTCTCTCTGTTCTGCTCTTTATTATTATTTTTATTTATTGATTCATATTCCGCAGCACTCTATACATTCCATAGGAACATTGTGTTAGCCCCCCCCAACAGCTCCTCAGCAAAACCCATGGCACAAATTCCGACGTAATGTTTAAAAACACTTTTGTAGAACATTTTGCATCTGCAGTTCATTTTATTCGAACCAGAAACCTAATTCGGCACATTTGGCTTTGGGATAACCCGCGGCTTAATTTTATTCCTTAATGCGAGGATCCGAAACAGAAATAGCGGATGTAACAATATGTGGCTTTCATACATGGAGTCCCATTGAAATACCCGCCATCATCCCCAGCATGGGAGCCTTCCGGCCTTTGTCGTTAGTGCTAATTAAGAAACACGCGGAGCCCAAAACACATGAAAACAAAATAAAACCCAAGCAGTTTCACATATGGACTTTTCTTTTATTTACACATTTGGTAAACACGGTTTATTTCTTTTTCGCTGAATGTTCCGTTGAGTGTTTGTTTTCTATTTATGTCTTCTTATTAAAGAGGATTTGAATTTCTCACTCCTCCGGCTGACATTTATTTAAGAAGAAATCCATTAATCGACAGTAAAACAAGCATTTTGTTCTGGGGCGTAAAGCTGCTCACTTTTTCCCCAAAATGTCATTACGGTTTGGTAATGATCAATATTTACCCGTCTATGACCCTGCGTGGGATTCACTAAAATGTTTCTCGTTCCAAATGAACATTTAAATAAAGGCATCATATTCTCTTCCAGGAGCACAGAATGTTGGGGAGCTATCTATACTTCACACACATACACACACCCATACACACACACCCATACACACACACACCCATACACATACACACACCCATACACATACACACACCCATACACATACACACACACACACACACCCATACACATATACACACACACCCATACACATATACACACACACACCCGAACACATACACACACACACACCCATACACACACACACCCATACACATACACACACACACACACCCATACACACACACACACACACACCCATACACATACACACAAACACCCATACACACACACACACCCATACACATACCCATACACACACACACCCATACACACACCCATACACATATACACACACCCATACACACACACCCATACACATACCCATACACATACACACACCCATACACATACACACACACACCCATACACATATACACACCCATACACATATACACACACCCATACACACACACACCCATACAAATACCCATACACATACACACACCCATACACATACACACACACACCCATACACATATACACACACCCACACACACACCCATACACATACACATACACACACCCATACACATACACACACCCATATACACACACACACACACACACACACACCCATACACACACCCATACACATACACACACACACCCATACACACACACACCCATACATACTCACACCCATATACATACTCACACCCATACACATACTCACACCCATACACATACTCACACCCATACACACAGTGAAAGGCTTTTTGATATTTACTCTATTTTGTAACTGGGAGCCGAAGTAGTGGGCCAGTATGCCAGAGAGGACAATCTCTGTTGAGTTATTCTCCAACATGGAGTAGGATTCTTTTGTTTATATTGTGGGTGTATGCCGGTAATCAAACACCATAAAACCATGTCTGGAAAAGACTACTCTTCAAGTAGTTAAAATGGCAGCCGTGATGATAAACCACTGAACGAAGATTTTTTGTTTTCTGGTGTTCTGGTGTGCATGCGCAAGAGTTCCATGGGTTCGAAGAATTCTATGGGTGCTTTCGTACCAGTGATTGGCTGGCGCTGCTTCCTTTTCACCAGGTGCTTTTTTCTTACAGGTAAGGAATGTATATTAAAAGACCTACAAAGTACCTCCATATGTATTCTTTGCTGTATGGGACATTGGACGGCCCCTTAGTAAATGGCTCCCATTAAATGTAAGGTCCGGGAGTTTATTCCAGTCTAGTCTTGAAGAAAATTGTTAGTGGCTGCTACCGACTACCTGAGGTCTGTGTCACAGAGGTCATTTTGCCCCCAGATAGCTGGTGCATGGACGACAATTACAGCTACAATTCTGCACCGCGGGTCACACCTTCACGATTCCCACCGCGTCCATTTATTCAAAAGAAATTCCTGAACGCATCTTCCAGCTCCCACACTGCTCCATTGAAGCTCCCCCTACTTAACCTTCACGCTTTCACTGCATAACAATATAATGGAAACCTAGGAACAGAACCTGCCGGCAGATCGGCCCCCATCCGGCCCCCCATCTAGTCGCCCGTTTCTCCTGCTGTAAAGACTCAAACCTTAATCAGTCGTTTGTCTCGTCTTAGATTCAGGAGCCGTATGTCTATCCCATGCATGTTTAATCCCCTCACTGTATTACCCTCTACCACTTGTGCTGGGTGGCTGTTCCATTTATCTATAACCCTCACTCAATTTTGTACTGCACCCCATCACACGCTAACATCATGCATCTCTTGTAAGACAGTTATAGTCCAGAACTACTGTTATAAAAATGAAAAGTTCTAATATTTCTAACACAAAGAGGAGGAATAAATTCGCCATGTCCAATATAAGACGTCTGCTCCATTATGTTCTTTTTGTCGCTGAGTGGACTTCTCAGAAAACATGACGTATGATTTTTTTTAATAAAACTATGGTATTTGGCTTAAAAGGGAAATTCTGAATGGGATACTGTGACAGGGCCAGGCTAGCTGGCTCATATGTCATATGAAGTTTAGCCGGGTCACGGAGCACTTTTGTGTCCGGTTCTGTATACTGTGACCCGGTAATATATTATATTGTGTTTATTGTGTAACCGGCCCAGAGACTGATGTGGATTCAGCCCCAGCCTTCAAAGAGACGATCCTATAATCTGGCTGGGGCTCTTAATCAGCCAACACAGCCCTGTCTGCCCAGATGGCCCCCGCACTACAGGGGGGATAACACAGGTGGGGGAACCCATTGTATTCTGTAATCCCCTCACCTGATACATCCCCTGTATACTGATGGGATTTGTGATGGGATGTGGCTGATGGGATTGGGGGTTGGGTTCGGTACACATTGCATTGAGATTGTATATAAGTTCTGTGTGTTTGTAATAAAGAGAGTTCTTCTTGGTTTACTACGAATGGTGGTCTGGATGATCCGTGGATAGCTGAGTGCGATCCGTATGAGGGACTGACTGGTGATTCCTCAGCCCTCAAACAGGGGGACCCAGCCTTGGGTACGGTGACCCTGTAACATTGGTTGGCAGCGGTGGGAAGAATCCCACGACTTGGGTGAAATCCAAACCACCAACTGGGATTACAGACGAGAGACACCAAGAGAGCTCCTGGAGGTTTGTAGCAAAGGAAAGGCTACTCTGATTGCGGACTGCAGAGAGATGGACCGGCACCAGGATGCCCCAGAGGAGAGCCTCGGACTGAGTGCTCTACAAAAGAACATTCTATGGCACCTATCCCTGTACCCAGGAGGGGCTACATCGGAGCAAGTGACGGCGGTGATTAAAATGTGTCACCAGGAACTGAGCCAGAGTGGGTCTGTATCTCCCAGACTAGGGGAACAGACCACCAAAATATTGCACCAGGATATCCAACCCTTCCGAGAACCAGAGGGTGAGACAGACCGGGTTACAGCCGAGGTGTGTGAGCTGGAACACCAGCAATGGCAGTTAGAGTCTGCGCCTGCAGACTGGAGGGATGATTTCTCCCATCCCCACTTCGAATCATACTGGGCACAGTACTGGACAATGTGGGATATACGAGTTCCACTCCTGGGGGAGAACCCGTTGCCGGAGTGGGAAGACGAATTGAGGGGTCTCATATATGCAGAGCTCGACCTCCAGAGCCGCTACCAGGGATTCTCCCAGCAGTTAGCAGGTGAAGACCACAGCGACCCTCTGATGCTGTATAGCCCCGTCGACCCAGGACTGATATATGATGCCTTCCAATTTGACTCGTCCTTCGGAAGCCCCTGCCAGTACTGCAGGGATACAATCTGGGACAACCGTGCAGAAGTCCTGGTTTATGCTATTCCCCCCGAGCTGGAGGCTGTTATGGATTGCCTGGTCCAAGAGGAATGGCAGCTCGAGAGGGACTATAAAGAATTGCTGCGGAGAGTAGAGCTTCAGGAGTTACAAGGAGACTGGGAGCATGGTACTACAACTTGCGGGAGTGGGACCGAGGTCCTCTTCACCTACTCCTCGGCCCCTGCCCTGGCGAGAAGAACCGAGGTCCTCGCCAGCAAGAAGAAGCGGAGGAGGAAGCCAAAAGCTCCGACCCAAGTCCTCACCAACAACCCTGGCTGCTCTACCCCAGCAGAAGAGATGACTGTCCCCACCGCCCGAGTAAGTGGCACAATCCCCCTCACCAAACCCTTATCTATGCCTGTAGAAGCCAGTGCCCCAGATCGTCCCCCTGATTTCCCGAGTGTCCTGGGAGAAGTCCGGGTCACTGCCCCAGAGGTTCCCACTGAAGTCCCCGGTGACCCGGTAGAGGCACCGTTCCCTAACCTAGCGAGGACGCCAGAGGGGCTGCCGAGTTCCCTGGGTCCTCTCAGTAGCCTGGCCCTGTCACAGATACTTCTTACCCCAAAATTAAAGGGTTGCTCCAGTGCCAACGGGGGTATCACAGAAACTTTAAGGGACCACTCAGCTGTTATAAGCATTAAAGTGTACCGTGTACGATGGCTGGAGCGTCCCTTTAAGGCAGGGGTGTCCAACCTGCGGCCCTCCAGCTGCAGCAGCATTACATCTCCCATAATACTCTTCCAGCTAAGGGGCTGGCTGAGAAGGATGGGAGATGTAGTCCTGCAGCAGCTGGAGGGCCGCAGGTTGGACGCCCCTGCTCTAAGGGTTTCTGAACACACGAGAATTTATTAACCAATGTTGGTTTCCTCGAATTCTTAAGAGAATTCAAACGCTTTGAAGACATTTTCAGACTGGAAATCTGGATCTTCCATTCTGGAACAAAGCTGTGAAGATTTGATAGATGCTACGTCTGCTGCTGTGCAATTGAACCAATTAAAATGTTTAAACCAAATAGGCTTTTTTTCATCCCGGTAGCAGCAAGCCGCGATAAAAATTTGAATTCCTACCCAAAATTGAATAGCGTAACTTAACCATATAAGAGACACTAAGAGTAAAGGCAAACATACAACTGGGGCAGCCGTCGACTGATTGTCATGAGAGAAAGATAACAGAAAACCAAATAAAAAAAAAAATAAAAAAAATCTTTTGGTGCGCTATGCATAGGGTGTAGGGTTCCAAAAAGAATTCAATCCATTGGCTAACGAACCATTAGCCCTAATGCCACTGACTGTATGTAACATCGTATCTAAGGCGTCCGCTACTTAAGAATTGGCTTCACCTGAGAATGCGGAACGGTTTTCAGGATTAAAAAGATCAGGAAAGACTAAAGGATCTCAATATGTCCGGCTCGGAGGAGAGAGGGGGGGTGGGAGAGACATTTAAATACATAAAGGGTTAAACAAAGGACAGGAGGGAAGTTTATTTCAAAGGAGGAGAAAAGTTACAACAAGAGACAAGAATCTAACACTAGAGGGTCGGAGGCCGAGATGGGATGTAAGGAAGATTTACTTTACTACAGAAAGAAACCCTGGAGTCATAGGCGTAAGGGGAACATGACCCTGCCAGCACTACAGGACGGTGCACATGGTATTAGGGCAGGAAAGGGTTAACTCAGCAAGGGTTAGCACGAGGTGAGAATGCACAGGGAACGTGGGGGAAGTCACAAGGAACGTGACTGTAGGGGGAAGGGGACAGGGCTATAAAGCCCCTCTAAGCACACGTGCAAGGGGCAATTACTGAACACCACAGGAGCAGTTTCCCGCCCGCCCTCCCTCTTTTTGTCTTTTGCTTTGTGTTTTTGTGTTGGCTTTGTGTGTTTTTTCTTTCCCCCTTTCCCTCTTTCTTTTTGCAGGATCCGTTTTCTTTGCTGTGGCGGAGGAGTTCCCTGGAGAAGTTTGAATGATAATGGGAGTGGCAAGTTGATGGTTTTGGTTAGAGGTTAGAGTTAATGCCCTCCCTGTACAGGATTAAACAAAGCGTTAAGGTGGAGCTCCCCTATCCGACCCGCGGTCGCTTGGGTGATTGTGGTATCCGGCGGAAGGGGTAGTGTGAAGCCATTGTTTGGTGTTTAGGTTGGGAACCCTCAGCTGTTTGTACACAGGTGTACAGAAGACTGTATAGTATTTATACAGAAGTTATTATTAAAGTGTTTTATAATAATTTATAAGATGTTAAATAAAGTTATGTCGAGACATTTGTTAAATAAATGTCTCGGCCTTTTCTAAATCCAATCCTGCTGGTGTCTGTCTCTTATTTCGGGTTTGAGAAATGGGGAACCTCCTGGGTAT
The DNA here is from genome assembly GCA_023333645.1 of Sceloporus occidentalis. NCBI lineage: Eukaryota > Metazoa > Chordata > Lepidosauria > Squamata > Phrynosomatidae > Sceloporus > Sceloporus occidentalis. Next base: position 296,941 of record JALMGF010000178.1, read on the forward strand.
GGGCAGTGCAAGGGTCAAGGAGAAGATCATCAATGTAATGGAGGGCCGGGGCAGATGTGTATTTGAATATCAGCAAAGAGATGTAGGTAGGTGACGTTATGAAGAGCTTTGTAGGTGAGAGTCAGGGTTTTGAAATGAATCCTGAAGAGCACAGGCAGCCGCTGAAGAGACCGACAGAGGGGAGAGGAAGAGAAGTCTGGCAGCAGCATTTATGGTGGATTGTAGAGGGTCGAGAGGGTAAGAGAGAGACCGGCTAAGACAGAGGTACAATAATCGAGGCGGGAGATAATGAGGGCAAGAGCCTTGGTGGCCTCTTGAGTTAGGAAGGGTTTTTAAGATGGGTAACCGCAGGGTTAACAAGAGGTCAAAGTCAAGGGTGACACCAAGGCAGCGAGAATGAGGAGACAGGGAGATGATTGCACTGTTACCATGAAGGGAATCTGATGAGGGAATGTTAGCACTGGAGGGAATATGAGGAGGTTGGTTTTGGAGAGATTGACTTTTAGGAAACGTTGAGACATCCAGGTAGAGACAGACGCAAGGCAGACAGAGGGAAATATATCATAAATGTTATCTTCAGAGCCTCTAAAAGTTGTCTGAATCAGGACAAACTCATGAGCAACACAGGTTTCACGTCCTATCCTAAAATGAGCTACTTTCCTAAATAGTAATCAGGGACTCAACACAGAGTTGGTCGCCGACCACAGAATTCGCACAGCACTCCACCTTGTGGTACCTGTGAGTTACTGCAAATTACTCACAAACACAGCAACATACTTCAAGTCTACAAGTTACAATCAACATCACTCCCCTTAATATACTGAATAAAAATAAGGTTTAAGAATAAAGTACAAACTATAATATAAGATATGGAATCTTATACTGTTTATTATTTTTAGGACAGTTTGGAAAAGTCCTAATTATGGAGCAGATCTGTAAAAACGAAAAATTGTTCTTCTCTGAGCCAACAGGAGATGACGGAAGCTTTTATTTCTATCCCCCCCCCCCTTAGCAAATTTAGAATCTTAATGTTTCCTTTATATATTTACAGTTCACGTAATGGTAAAGATGAATTGAATTTCAAAAATAATCAAAAAAATAATTAACTTTTTAAACATTTTACTAGAAAATCCAAAATCTGCCTGCTTCCTCAAAAAATTGTCACAGACTTAGACTTTAATGCAAATCAAGGTGAATTATGATCCAAAACATGCAATAATTTAAATAATGGTGCATAATGTGTATATATGTATTTTTTTTTATTATTTTTTTTTTTTATGGTGTACGTTTTCTATGAATATATTTTCCTAGACACCGCAACATTGTTTTTACATTTTATATGTTGTATTGATTCTAGTTTTAGAATGTGCCGTTGTTGCACTTCAGATACTTTTGTGACATCATCTCAGAATTTTTTTTATTTGAATGAAAAAAACTTTAAACTTTTAAAAAGTTGCAAAAAGATGGAACAATATCTAGTTTTATTCATTGAACATAAAAATGTATTTTCATATTTTTGAGAGACAAAGAGGAAGTTGCATTAATGTTTCTAAATGATAAGGTCGTTTTTCTGCTATAAAACCTTAATCGGTCGTTGGTCTCGTCTTAGATTCAGGAGCCGGATGTCTATCCCATGCATGTTTAATCCCCTTACTGTATTACCCTCTACCACGTCTGCTGAGAGGCTGTTCCACTTATCTACCACCCTCTCAGTAAAGTAAAGCATCCTTCCATTCCATCTAAACCCTCTAGTTTTAGATGATGACCTTTTCTTCTAACACTTCTCCTCCTTTGAAATAAACTCCCCCCCCTGTACTTTTTGTATTTAAATGTTTTTCTCCTCTCTCTCTCGCTCTCTCTCTCTCTTTCTTCTGTCCTCCAAGCTATAGGGAAAGTCATTGGAATTCTGAACCCTAAATGTTTCTGGAACTTGAGATCTGTTCTCCCCAAGATCCCAATTTTACTCCGACGCAAAGTATATGTGAATGGCGGGCGAGGTATGGTGATCCTCCCGACCGCACGATGAGGTGACGATGAGGTCTGGCGGAGATCCACCAGGTTCTCTCGGGGCTTGTGTGTGGTCTGTAGTTAAGCGGTTTATTGCGTTATGGAACAGAACTGGCGAATCTTGCGCGGTTTATTAAATCACTATCGTGCGACGCGCCGCTTCCCTTCCAGACGAGAGCGTCCCCGAAGGCTTCCGCGAGAGAAACATCGCTAATTATCATCATCAAAGGCTCATTACAGAGGAAACTATTCTTATGCAACTCCAGTGGGCACCTGCCGCCGACGGATTTATCCGGCAAAATAATTGCACTTAATAGTCGCAAATGCGATGTGTGGGATCCTATAGGATTTTTATTAACTACCAATCGATACAAAGTAACACTTGCATGATATATATATATATATAAATATATATATAGTATATAGATGGATGGATGGATGGATAGATAGATAGATACATAGGACAGATACATAGGACGGATACATAGGACAGACAGATACGCACACGCAAGTAAACCAAGCTACAGCAGCAAAAATATACGAAGGGTTAATTACTATGGTGGATTTGTAAAAAATCTGCATTCAAATAAAAAGACATCCATGCTGGAGGGGGAGGAAGGCTGAGGTTGGGCTGCTATAAGCAAAAGAGCTGGCTGAGCGTGCTGGGAGTAGCGCTCCAGTCGCTGCCCCACCTTCCCAATGCCGCAAACAGAACAACTTCACCTCTCTAACTTATCACTGCTTAGTAAATCGTATCTGATCCCCGGCTTGACAGCCACGTCTGTTTTCTCGATAAATCTTTTTTTTTTTTTTTTTTTTTTTGCAAGCCTGTCTTCATTCAGTTTCAGGAATTTATTTAAGATTCGTAAATTAAGATTCATTTCGTCCTTGCTGACAAATTTCAAACGAGAAGTGAAATGTGCCAAAAGCCATGCACGCGATCGGTAACAATTCTTTGTAACATAGATGATTATAAATAATAAATAAAATAATAAAATAATAAAAATAATAATACAATAGTAAGCATAATAATAATAAGAATGCAAAATATAATAATAATAATAATAATAATAAATAGTAATAATAATAATCATCATCATCATAGTTTTGTGAGGTTGATAGGAGAAGATCTTACTAAGTGTGGGTTAAAAAATAACAAATCAAACCCCCCCAAATTGTCACTTACTCGTGGTGTTGTATCTGATCCCATTGAATGAATCGGGACAGGGTCTCTCCACAAGTTCCCCGGCCAAGCTCCTAGGCCAACACGTTCCTATCTGATCGATGCTGGCACTGCAGAAGGGACCTTCAAAAAAAAAAGAAGGGAAAAACCTATCAATTAAGATAAAACAAACCCAAAATGAAAAACAATTAAAAAAACAAACCGGTTAAGCACTGGCGCGGATTACAGAAAATGAAAGCCTCCTCGGTCTCCTACCATCAAAGCCCAGGAGAGAAGGAGAGGAGATGTTCAAAAAAGTATCCTGAAAAGCATCCAAAAGACTGCAGTTGGCATCAAATTCATCAATGATGATGTCAAAGATGGTGCTGTCCATGGCCATTAGGTCTCGCTGAGGGCCGGACACGGGTTGGGGGGGGTCCAGCTCTGCAGACGGCGTTCTGGACGGGGTATGAGGCAGGGCTCTGCTGCCGGTACCCGGCTCCGGTGACTCCTGTGCTGCGATGTGGCTCCTCGCTGTGTGTGCGTGCGCTCTGACAGCTCCACACGCTGCACACACGCTTACCAGGAGGGAGGGCTGCAGCTGCTGCCGCTGCCACTGCCGCCGATACCGAGAAGGATGGGGGGGGGGGAATCACACACACACACAATAGCAGGACTCATAGGGTTAACCCCTTAATGCCTGGGCGGAAAAAGAAGGGAGGTTGATTCGCTTTTTAAACTAAATGGATATAGCGGAATGAGCCCGAGAGAAAAGCAGAGTCGTTAGAGAAAAAATGTAAAGAAGTTTTACTTTGAGGATAGGGTGGTGGATAAGTGGGACAGCCTCCCAATAGAAGTGGTAGAGAGTAATACAGTGAGGGGATTAAACATGCATGGGATAGGCGTACGGCTCCTGAATCTAAGACGAGACCAACGACTGATTAAGGTTCGAGTCTTTAGAGCAGGAGAAATGGACGGACTAGACGGGGGCCGGATGGGGGCCGATCTGCCGGCAGATTCTATGTTTCTAACGTGCAATCGGTTCCGTCTCTCTCTTTTGGTGCATGTTTTTCGTGGCCCCCAAGCAACCACCATCAGTGACCCAAATAAAAGCTACCTGGGGAAATTGCCCCCCAGCCCTGTTGCCAGTCCAGCTCTCCCCTGTATATAAGAGCCCATCCCCCGCATAAGCAAAGTACTGAACGATAACCTAGGGATCATTTAGCATTCTGATAATTCGGGATTATACGCCTCCCCCTTTATCCAGTAAAAGGGTCCCTATAGATTAAAGGGGGATTAGGAGGGAGTCTCTCTGCATCTCATACAGCGGCGTCACCTACATTACAAAAACATTCATTTTAATAATTATGTATAAAGTTTATTAACAGCTTTTCCTAGCAGCTGCACGCAGTCCCAGACGCAAATACCAAAAATAAAAAATAATGTTCATGTTTTTCATAAAGAAACATAAGAAGGTGAATTAAAAAAAATGAATAAAAATTGCTTTTTTTTTCTTGGTATAATTATTTTAGAGATATTTTGGTTTAAAAATTAACTACATTTGCAATCTGAGATCTCCATTATCTAATATGTCCTGAAGTCCCCCCCCCCCCCATTTGTAAAAAGGCTACATTAACCAATCAACAATTATCAGTAACTTAACGATAGGGGAGAAATTACTCAAAGGGGAGGAATAACCAAGCAGACCCCTTTAAACAGGGCTCCATGTAAATCTTTATTTAGTGCAGAAAATTGGGACATCGGCTTTAATCAGAGTTAATTAGCCATTAAATGGGTCAAAAGCGTAAGCGATGACTTGCGACGGTTCATTTTAACTCTCCGGCTACTGACTGAGCGATGCGTACGCTGTTTTGCAAATGACTGCCGGTTATGAATGGGTTAAAGGAGTATTTGGCGAGCCAGCCGAGGCTGCTGTTTCATTTTTGCTTAATCCGGGCTCTGACCCAATAAACGCAAGAGTTAGCCCATTAAATCCATCTGCCTAAAGCCGTAATACACCCTTTAGAGGGCCGCAGAGGGGGTCACTGTTGGCGTTAACCCTTTCAGTTGTAACACATTACGCTTTTTTTGTTGGCATACGATGAGTTAAGCTATTCTCGGAGCTGCAGTTGATCCCGAACGTCTATCGGATTTATGAAGATGATCTCGGGTGCAGAGTATAGAAGTGGCAGCACTGGACACGAAGGCTGAGCGTGTTGGGAGTTGTATCACAAGCAGCCGGTGCGCTGGAGGACCGCCTGGTCTTACCGGTGTTCTTTTTTGCTTTCTCGTCACCAATAAATAATGCATCGAATTACCATATAAACCGGGAGTCCTGATACTGTTACAAGAACGACCTTTGTTTCCCGAAGACCTGCCCATAAGCTTACAATCTAAAAAAAGAACACGGGGCGAGAGGCCTAACGCTGACCCCCGCCGACCCTGCTGTGCGGGGCCAGGACGAGCGGGTCCCAATAGCCCGCCGAGGCTTCTCTGTGCACAAACGCACCTGCAAGGCTGGAGATAACAACATCTGGGGCTGCTGACCCCTGGAATTCTTTATCACCGGACATGCGCACAGGTGCTCGGTACATCAACGGCTTATTTTCTGTGCTAACATTGTTCCTTAACATAATAATTCCCACCAAAAACAGGATACAACACAGCGTGCGGGAGACCCCAACATTTTCTGTTAACCCCCCCCCGAAGCCAAATCAAAAAAATATCTCCAAATAACTCATTTTATTGCATTGAAATGGCTCAGATCTGGAACCAGAAGGGTTAAAGAGACACAGATTGGAAATGGATTAAGCCGTTACGTGTTCGAGGAAAGCCGGGGGGGGGCGTTAAATGTGATACCTATTATTGGGCCAGCGTAGAAAAATATATAGAATATATATATATATATGGAATAAAATATATAGAAAGCTTTTGGGACCTCAGAGGTCTCTTCTTCAGGTTACCAATCATTCCTGTTTTCCCGACGTCTCTGTCGCTCCTGTGAGGAAACCTTTTGCACAAAATCCCCGCTTCTAATGGGAATTTTAATTCCAGAAATCTATTAATATCCAGAATACGCAAAAAAATTGTCGCTTTTGTAGGACGCGGAGAGCCGGCGCAGGTCACGTGATTCGCCAGAAACGGAAATAAAAGAAAAAGCGAAATATTTAACGAATGGAACGTTATTCAGCTCCGTTCGGCCTCATTATACAAAAATACTAGCGTTATCTTAACTTTAACCCTGTAACTGCCTGGTAGCGAATGATTTGTCCTAGAAATAAAAGATATAACTACTAGCAGTCCTGGCTCTGCCTAGACAGTCCTGGCAACCACGAACATTCAAAATGTCCCTTATTATTTGTGTAGTTCAAAGGTCATCATCATAACTTTTAGAACTTTGTTTTGTTCTTAACACAAGGGGAGGAATAATAACGTGGATTTTGAGCAAGTTTTGTTGACTGCACATAAAGCAGGTTCTCGTCCGCATATTTTATCCATTAATGGGTTCATTTAGCCTTATTGGGCTAGAAAACGTAAGATTTGGCTACGAAGACTGTGATATGCTAATAGCCAACACACCTTTGGAGCTCCTGGGAAACACAGGGATTCGAGAGCCAATGAGGGACTGGAACTCCTAAACAGAGGCATTTGGGTGGTATGGATGTGGCCCAGGATGCGGCTCGTAAATCTGTGGTGGCCGAATCAAGGAAACTTGACTCCTAAAATTCATAATTTTATGAATATACCAGAAATTTTTATTAAAATGTACGTTTCGATTCTCCTTGCTTCTCCTTTCCTAATATCTTCTTTTTTCCCCCCAATATTTTCTGAATTTTCTTTTTTCATCCCCCCCCCGTCATTTTATTTATTTTATTCATTCATTAAGTGAAACACAACAGAAAAACGTCTCGCTGAATGGCTACAGAACCCAGACGGTTTTCCTCCTCTGTAATTTTTACAGCCGTCGGGAGCTTTAAAGTCTGTAATGAGTTTATGCAGCCGATAGTGAAATCATTTATTGCATGAAAAAACAGTTGTTCATTTTTTAACGCTGAAGGATACGGCGGCAGGAAAACCCGGAGTCGGCTGGATAATTATATAATAGGATGAGTATATTAGACATCTGTTTCTAGCGCGTTCCGCCAGCCGGCGTACGCGTGTGAGTGGGACAGCACCTTTAACACCATTATCTCGTTACACGTTTTAATACGGTTCCATTATGTAGCTGTCATTTTTATCCTCGGAAACCATGATAGACGTGAATTATAACGCAAGAATTATAACGCGGGGAGAAGGCAACGTGAAGCGCCTGAGATTCCGCATCCAGAAGTGTCACGGCTGACACGGGGTTAAAGTCATACCCCCCCCCCCCCGGGAAGTTATGAGAAGGGGCTTGGCGGAGCTCCAGCTCTTTGGAAGTAGAAGGTCTGTGGAGGGCTGCTTGAAGAACGTGGCTAGCTGTAGGACTAGTGGGGCTAGCTGTGGGCAAACACGGGGCGAGCCCCGCGTGATATCGAACAGATAACGCCGGAGACGGGGAGAGCGACCCGGAGACCCTGGATAAACAGAGCTTCACCCGGAGACTCCGAGTCAAACCTGGTGGCTTCTCGGGTACCTTCACAGTTACGGGGAATCACTAATTCTTTTATAAAATTTGTTGCTGTTTTGTTGTTTGTTTGTTTTACCTGCTGACCGACTACAGAAGATATATTCTGCTGTAGCTCTAGAGCTGCAGCTTTCCTTAAAGTAATTAATTGGTTAAATGAATACATAGTGCTTGCGAAGTACGTCGATACGCACACATTGTTCCGAAGGCTGCTTATAAACAACATTGCTGCTATTGTCGAATGATTATTTAATCAGTTAAAAATTTGCCATCGATTTTTTTGGGGAAGACTTTATCGTCATGTGACATGAAAGCCGGCACTGATAGGTTGTTGGCATAGAAACTGAGATATCTTCTGTAAGCTTTGACTAAACCTTAAGAAGGGCTGCGCCTTAATAAATGCACTTGATATACCGTACAATAAGGTGAGCGGCCAATCAGTGGTGGGAATTGTTGGATTGCAGAGGATGCTTTGGAGCTGCAGCTTCTCCCTAAGGCACATATTCAATGTTTATTAAATTAATTTTAAAGAATGCATGTTAAAGTACTCGCAGAATACTTTAATATCCATTATTCTTTGGCGAGACTGCCTGGAACGTTAAACTGTCCCTTCAATCCAGATATTTTCAAATCGGCGATATCTCCCAACAACACGTTTTTTAGCAAAATCAACTCAGCCTAAAGGTCTCTGTTTTCTCGAAGAAAAAAAAAACCTAAAAAGATCACAAACTTGATATTGTTGTAATATTTAGAATCATCCAAAACGCATGAAAATAAATCAAAAGTTCAGAACAAGCCGACACGTCCAGTCCTTGCTTGATCTACGAACAGACACATTGTCTCAAATAAACAAGCCGGACGATGTAACGATTTCTTCCTGTAATATGTATTTATTGATCTATTTCCAAGGAAAATGTAAGATACCGGGGGGGACAAAAGGACAATGATTTCGACTTTATTCTGGTTTTATTGCGTACCGGCTTAATTTCGTTCAAATTAAAGGTACAGTGTAAAACGTTTCAGACCTTCTGGGTGCTAGATGGACCCAATGGTCTCATCCGCCGACAGATTCTATGTAACTATAAGAGAAACCCGACAGATCACGTTATCATCTTGGATTATTGGCTTGGATTCGCAGAAATGTGTATCTATTAAATATACCTGGGGGTGAAGCCACTTCTCCTGGTCACCACAGAGAATCTCCAGGTGAGACACGGCCCACTACCTGCCATTTTCAATGCTTTCCACGTGTAAAGGTTGGCCGTGGACCCCCAGTGTTGGCGGGACGGCCTTGTGATGTCAGTAGACCACTCTCAATGTGCAAAGAGAACATAGCTGTAGGCTGTTTTTTTCCATAAAAACCAGAAGCATCTTAGGGGGTCTTCATACTCAAGGTCATGTTTAACAGAGTTGGCAGTTGAGTAGGCTTGCCAAAATCCATCTCAACTGGGTTGGATTGAAAAGAGTTAACTTCACCAGATTTCAAGTTGACTTGATGGCACTGGAGTCAACACCTGACTTTTGTCGAGTAGCAAAGGAATGCGCACCGATATCAGAGGTCTCCAACGAGGACGTGAGTTGGCCCAGAACTGGTCACTCTCCAAGTAAATGAAATAGAATAATTGAAAACCAGCTCAATAATGAATTATAGTCAATGGTTGACAGTTTCAACAGAACAGGATGGAAACGCTACAGGTGGTAAGAACCTTAACTAGAGTTGGCCTCCGGGCTTAGTTTGTTGAGTGCATATGCTAGATATGTAAATTAATAGACGACTCGGGATGTAGATGTATAATAATACCCAGCAATGTACTTGTCTTCAGCACTGTGCCAGACCTGACCCAGGGCAGCGTCCACAGCCGCTCCCTCCACTACCATTGTCTGTCCTGTGAAGTTCCAGGGTATGATGTCATATCCCAACACTACACATACAGAGCCTAGGAACAACAGGGTGTCAAGTTGTACAGGCTCGGCAGTCCTCCATAGTGCAAAGGGCCCAGCCGGGCCAGATGCCTCTCTTATAACCGTTCCAATGAGCTGTAGTGCAGGAGGGAGCCTGATCCCCCCATATGACAATCTGCACCAGGTTTTTTGGCAGAAGAGCTGACACCCCAGGTGGCCTTGGCCAACATATGCCTCTGGCTACCTCTGTGACATGTCGCAAAATCCTCCAAAGGTTACCCAGATGAGGCATCAAGCGTCTTTAAAACTCCTCAGAACTCATGTTATGATATTTTTAAGAAATGCTTTTTTTTAACACAAAAGTCTTGGATTTTACTCCAGCAGAGGAGATAACAAAAATTACGATGGAAGAAGGTAAAACTAACAATTGTAGTCATCGGTGCACAAATTAAGAACAAAATAATAGAATCCGGAGTAAATAGAATCTGGGCTGCGCGCTGTATAATTCAATCACATAAATATCAATTAAGAATTTCAGGGATGACGCACTAACCCGATTTATAAATCAAATGGTTTGGAACTTTACAAGCACCAGCAACGCTTCCAAACCAAAACTATGCTCTTCCAGAATCCGTGAAGCCACAATATTTATGCAGATTCTTAAGAGGGAATCTGGATACATAAATGAAAGCCTCGGATTCCTGCTTCGCTCTTGAGGGTTTCCAGCTTATTGAACGTTTAATATGAATATAGCCAGGGCCGGACGGACGGACGGACGGACGATGCCGCAATGGCACTTTAAGGCCAGAGGCCGCCTGATGACGTACAGTAAGTGCGGCCGCACACTAAGTTTTTATGCTCACATAGAGCGTGTCGGGGGCCAGATGGCCAGCTAGTCCGGGAGAGAGAGAAGCATTTTAATTGGTCGGAGCCCCAATGATATTATGGAATTACATTTTAATTCAATGATAACATGTTATCCCATGACTTCCCCTCTGCCTTAAAGCCATACTCCCCCCATAATTCACAATATTTATGCACTTGGACACAAAGTGCGGATAATAATGGCACAGCGTTTATTCACAAAACATACAATAAGAGGACCTTCCCAGCACATTATATAATATTATTAATTCTATGAGAGAAACACCGCTGTGCACCGACATTCTCCCATAGATGTGTTCATCGCACATACCGCCATGTGAGGGCAGCACTGAGCCCTCACAGCCACCACAGAGCTTTAGGACCGTCTCTACCCAGGAGAGGACAACTCCAAACCATAAACCTGGGCCGTCAATCTCTACACCCCCAGCCGTCCATCCTGGCCGTGCTGTGTCACGATGAGGGGGCGATATATATATATCCGCCGTGATCTAGCATTTCCCTCAATCAACCAGGTAGAAAAATGGTGCAAAAGTCTCCTAAACCCATCCGCTAAACTCATCATCTTCCCATTTTCTGGCGAGGTCCTCCCACTTTCGTGACATAAAATACTAAAGTTGTTGCCAAAACACCCAAAATGTTAAATTCATAAGTAGATGAAATGTTACTTAGTTATTCAGGTTTGGAAAACAATATCCAAGTTCAAGAAATTCAGCCAGTACAAGAAATTATTTCGGATGGACCCAGATAAAAGCTCTGGGCAGACACTCCAGACTGTTACACTTCCTCTGACATCATTTCCCCCTGCAGCTCCACCTACATTGTGCATCATTTTAACCCTATGATTTCTATGACAGCTGCTTACATGGGGGTTATAAGCATAGTCCATAAACATGTTCAAATAGGACAAAAACATTTTTCCGTTCGTTTTTGGCCCAATTGTTTTCGAGCAACTAATTTTTTTTTTTGCCCCTTTCGGTTCGGCTGCATATTAGGGGGGGGGGGGCATTTTTGCCTGTGAACTGAGGGCAGTATTTGGGTGACGTCCTCTCCACCGATCTGGAAACATATTGCCCTCAGTTGGCGCTTCCGGCGCCATTTTGTCAGAAGTTTCCTGCCGGGTTATGTCCGCTGAGATGTGGGCGAAGAAACGAAATTCGGTCGGCAGAAGTGGAAGTGGTCGACAGAGAAGGTAGGGAAGCATTTAGAGAGCGTGAGAGAGAGAAGGAGAAATGCGAGAGAGTGAGAGTATGAGAGAGTGAAAGTGAATGTGGACCCACAAATGGAATAAAATTCTGAGCTTTTTGCTTCATTTTTTCGATTAGTGGGGGATCTGGCCTCGTTTTCAGGGCTTCGTACGAGTCGTCAAATTTACCAAAATTCGGTAAATTTGCGATTTGTACAAATCTGAATGCGCAAGTCTAACAGTCTGAATGGCCTGGTACAGGTTGTTAAGATCCCTAATCATGCTGTCTTTATAGCTTCAGGGCTTTCTTTACCGTTACCAAAACTTTCATTTATTTTCCCAAGAATCCGATACCATGATTTTTTTTAATGACATCTCTTAGTTCTTTGACCCAAACACTATTTATAACCAGCCCTTTAATAGCCCCGCGGGGCAGATGTATCAATATGTAAACTTCCAGCTGTATAGGGTATTGTTAACTGTTCGAGTGTCCAAAAAAAAAAGTAATAATTTCCCATCAGTATTTGAATACAAATATCAGATGAAAAATACAATTTTTTAAACTAGTTTTTGCCCCATATTATAATGTTTTCAGGCACCTGCATATCGTTAATACCTGCACCTGCATTTGTTAATACGTTATTTCTCCTCTATTGTTAAGTTGCTGATGGTTGTTGATTGGTACAAGAAGCCCTTGGACCTTGGAAAGTGGGGGAGGGGATCGAGAGAAAAATGTACAAAAAATCCATTAAATGATGGCCTAGATATGCCATATTCAGCTTCCCCGGGGTAAATTTTTACATTTATTTTCTCTTAAAACAAGACAAGTAAAAGCGACAAGCTGTAAACAAATTCAGTTATTCTAAGTTCTGAAGTTAACCCTTTGGGGAGAATACATTAGGAGCCGGTAAACCCAATTTCCTTTACTTAACCCCCCCCCCGCCCTTTTAAACCAATTTGCCTGCATCTTTATTCCTAGTATTTTTTTGATTTTAAAAACCCAAAAATTTCCATAATGATTAACGGCCGCAAATAGTAACGGGTGGAGGCCATAATTTATTAGCCAAGCCACTAAATCGTATTTGGATTATTTTTTGCTGAAGCGCAATATAATAAAAACAACATAAATTATCTTAAGGGTAAACTTAATACAGAAAATATTCATCTCTCAAACAACGCACGAGTTTCATAACAACTGGATTATCCAGCGAATGAACGTATTTATCTACTGCGGCCTGATATTTTAGTTTTTTTGACAAAAAAATCTAATTGGCAATTTATTAAATGATTTCTAGAAGAAGTTACAACAAATGGCCATAATTTAGAGGATCGGAGGCTTAGATGGGACAGAGTGCTAGATAAATAGGACAGCCTCCCAGCAGAAGTGGTAGAGGGTAATACAGTGAGGGGATTAAACATGCATGGGATAGACATCCGGCTCCTGAATCTAAGACGAGACCAACGACTGATGGTAAACTTTAGGGATGCTACTGGTTTACTCTACATCGATTGGTCCCATTTACTCCCCAACTTCCAACACCTATGGTGAGTTGGATTATTGAACAATGAACATTGAACAACAGGGATTGGCTAGCGTCAAACACTATTACCCCTCCCCCTCCCCAACCGGAGATATTAAAGGCTACCCTGGGGGGGGGCGGGCAAAGCAATGAATGGCAATTCCCGCAGCCTTCATACGACTACAATTCCTTGGAGTGCTTGGTGTAGAATATTTGATTTATTACATGACCTGGCTGTATAATTACTACACATTTGTAATGTAACAAGAAACACACATTCCACGCTGTTCCTCTTAGAGAAAACATTCATTTCCCTCTTTTGCTTGTTTCGCAAAGAAACCTTAGCAGATCGGTCATTTTATTCTTTATCCACAAAAAAAAAACCAAGGTAGAAAAAAAATCTAGAAGTTTTCTATGGCAACAGCCTATCAATGCTTACTTCTTCTGCCACATGACAACTAAGCATTCCCTGAAAAATTATGAATAAGGCAAAATTTTGCTTGATTTGGAGCGCTGGGAATGATCTTTTTAATGCTGTATTTAGTTACAAAAGCCTTCAGCTGAGCAGAGTTGGTGGCACATCACCTTTAATGCTTCCAACGTCTTATTGCTGGAGAAGACAGAAAAAAAACTTGCAGACTGAAAGAACTGAATATCCTTTACAATAATAAAAAAATAACAAAAAATATATATATATCTAGCTGTCTGCTTTACAAAGTCAGCATTCCCCCGGAGATCCAAAAAAATGTCAACTACAAGCAGTTTGAGCAAACAGGTATGATATTCAGATTACACGACGCTCCGCAAAACGGCAGGAGGTGTCAAAGACTCGGGCGAGATGATCGATGAAATGTTATTGACCAAAAAAGGAGACAGGATATCCTCTTTAAAGATAAATATATAAATATATATCGGCACTGGGTGCAGAAACATGTAAAGCGGATCTGTCACTTTTCCCAAATAATGTTCTAGCACTAAAAAAGCGATATAATGGTGTTTACAGAAAAGTGATATATACTATATATATATATATATATATATATATATATATATAAATATATATACATAATTAAATATATATATATATTACATATTATTATTATTATTATATCACTAACTGTTCTCATATTGACATATCCACTCAACAAGCGATATAACATAAATACAGTTATAAAGAGGCTGACATCCTCCCTGACATTTTGTGACAAGGGATGAAAAGCCACGGCATTCAAGCAACCGTCTAAGCTCAGGGTCCTCAAGGATGGGTGAAATATTTAAAGAAAAAAAGAAGTTTGTGGGAGATGCTGCAGTTTTTCTGCCTGGTTCTGACTGAAGTTGAAGAAGTGGCCCCGGCACTTTAAGGACAGCAGCCGCCTGATGACGTAGGTGTGAGCGATGGGCGGCTTTTACGTTTTATGCTCAGGTATCACGGGTATCAGCTTTCTCAGGTAGTTGGAGTGGCCGATCAAGTGAGAATGGGTATGGTGGTCTGGGGTTACCAACTATTTCCCTGATGCGCCAGATGGCCATTTCACCCTGTTAACTGTTTTGTATATTGATGAGCTCTTCCTCTTTAGTGGGCGTGGTTTCATAAAGGGGTGGGGCTTGCTAGGTATTAATTCTGCGTTGGAGGGAGGCGAACCAAGACGGTCCTTTGGGCGTGGCTAAACTCTGCTCCTTTGCCAAGAGAAAGAAGAAAAAGCCTTGAAGAAGCACAGCTTCACCCGGAGACTCCGCGTCAAACTTCACCCGGTGACTCCGTGTCAAACTTCACCCGGGGACTCCGCGTCAAACTTCACCCGGAGGCTCCGCGTCAAACTTCACCCAGGGACTCCGTGTCAAACTTCACCCGGAGGCTCTGCGTCAAACTTCATCCGGAGACTCCGCGTCAAACCTCACCCGGAGACTCCGCGTCAAACCTCACCCGGAGGCTCTGCATCAAACCTCACCCGAGACTCCGCGTCAAACTTCACCCAGGGACTCCGTGTCAAACTTCACCCGGTGACTCCGTGTCAAACTTCACCCGGGGACTCCGCGTCAAACTTCACCCGGAGGCTCCGCGTCAAACTTCACCCAGGGACTCCGTGTCAAACTTCACCCGGAGGCTCTGCGTCAAACTTCATCCGGAGACTCCGCGTCAAACCTCACCCAGAGACTCCGCGTCAAACCTCACCCGGAGGCTCTGCATCAAACCTCACCCGAGACTCCGCGTCAAACTTCACCCAGGGACTCCGTGTCAAACTTCACCCGGAGGCTCCACGTCAAACTTCACCCGGAGGCTCTGCGTCAAACTTCATCCAGAGACTCCGCGTCAAACCTCACCCGGAGACTCCGCATTAAACCTCACCCGGAGACTCCGCGTCAAACCTCACCCGGAGGCTCTGCATCAAACCTCACCCGGAGACTCCGCGTCAAACCTCACCCGGAGGCTCTGCATCAAACCTCACCCGGAGACTCCGCGTCAAACTTCACCTGGAGACTCCGCGTCAAACCCAGACAGATCCCAGTCATGGGAAACAGGAATGCGCCTTTCCAAAGAAACTGATCTCAGTTATTCCGCTTTTAGATACAAATCTCAACATCTATAAGATAAACGTTTAAAATAAAGATCTCTAAAACAATTATAACGATTGACAAACTAAAAGCGAAAGCTAGAGTTATACTAAACGCCGTGACAGTTCCTAAATGTTTGTACACAAGCAAGCCTGAGCTCTTCCATAACTGTTCATTTTGATCGTTACATCAGAACATCCGTAAATCACCATATATTACCAAACATTCCGGGAATATCATTGTGAGATTCTGTGTTCCGTCACAAGTATAAATATTTAGTAATTAGCTCGCCAAGGGCACATTCACACATCCGCGGCTCTTTTATTTATTGAACACCTTCTCTTGTTGCCGTTTTAATAAGACATGTGACCAGACCGATTAAATATGTACCCATTATCCTTATTGTGGGATTAATTTAATAACCACTTAGTCTTTTGTCCGTTCTACATAACATTTCCCCGTCTTTTGTCCTACGTTCAGGATGCCCAAAGGATACTTTTTATTTTGGAACGACGCCGAATGATGCAAAAAATCGGTGACGTATGTTCAATCCACAAGTGGGGGATTTAACAGAAAAATCTGATAAAATAATCCTGGTTGCATTCAGTGTACTTTTCATTTCAATGTTACACAATCTCATGCAATTACATTACAGATCAATCTCGGGTAACTCTATGAATGGGCATGTTAGGTTTTATGAATTATCCAAAGTCCATTTACCGAAGCAGGTGCGCTTTTTGGGGTTTTTTTTTTTCAATACCAAATGAGAGTTATTTGATGGCAATTGTGATGTCAAAAAAGATAAGACAGGGCCGAGGATTGATTAAAGGAAAAAAAATGGGCAGACTAGATGGGGCCGAATGGTAAATTCTATGTTTCCAAAACAGAACAAGGTCGTTATCTTTTAAAGAGGCTCAGTGGTTGTTTCTTCCGTTTTTGTGAACACAATTTGGGTTATTCAAGTTTTTATCCTGGCATCAAGAAGTTAAATAAAGTAGCGTTGCTTGAAAGCAAAGCGGCGGGACAAGCCCATGCAAGAAGGCCCGAGTGGGCCGTAACTCGACTACACTTGATGAGTCAAACTCGAATAGCAAGTTAGCAAAAAGTTTGGTAAAAGTTTAGTTACACTCAAGATGAGCTGTGTTGCGTTTGAAACTTTGTATCTCATCAACTTCAATGGAGTTCCACCAAACAGCTGTCAGTTTTCTCGTGAGCCCTAGTAGGATGTGACAGTTGTCCCGTTAGTCAACTCAGCTGAGTTCATGGGGAGTTTGACTACTGCTTGGTCAACCCACTTCTTCTGGAAGAGTTGAGTCCTTGTGTTGCTGTAGAGCCATTCTTCACAAACGCTGATCAAATCCGCTCAGTATGACCATTTGGTGTCAGGTTACTTGCTTTCTGTTTCATCTTGAGTTCTGAGATGCATTAAATCCAACTTGCCTTGAAAGGTGGTAGACCTGGAAATCAAGTCTACCACTTGAGCTGCTCGTCTTAAGACAACATGGTTGAGTTGTCTCATTAACTCTACTTGTCTGTCAACTTGAACCAACCCAACCATTACTTACTAGACCCCAAGACAAGTGTGTGGGGTGTTGAACATTTTTGGCAGTTCTTTGGCAGTTGAGCTGTGAGCAGCAGCTCGCTGTGACCTGTCTGTGAAACCTGGCCAGGACCATGGGTTCAAAAGCCACCAAACTGGAGCTTGGGTTTGGGTAACAAGTAGACCATGAGAAGACTTTTGGAAGTTCATTCAACACAGGTTGATGTGGACACCGCTGAGAACGTCCAGCGATCAGTCCTATCAGAGCTTCTTTTCCACTGTGTTCTCCTTGCTTGTTTCTTTAAAAAAAAAATCTTCAACTTCCTCTCCTTTTCCTTTTTTTTGCTTTGAATTCGGAATATTTGCGCTCAAAGACGTTCTAGGATGTTTAAAGAGCTATTATTAACTCATCATAACTAACGTTAAATAAACACGGCGTAGTAAAAGAAGTGCTGGGACGCGAGAGGGAAGGAAGGTTATTTAGTATTCAGTCCATGTGAGTTCCTTGTGTTCTAAGACGTCGCCATTTATACTAATAGGCGTTTGTCCTTTTGATGAGGTAACCGCACAATAGGTTTATTTTTTTTAAGCAAACTAAACGCTCCAGGCTGCAGCTTCCAGCATCACATTGAGCTCTCGTTATGAACGTGGTTGGCCTTAATTGGAAATCCGAACAATGGTCTAGAACCCTGCGTACTGAAGGGGATCTAGATTTTAAGAGGGGCTAGGCTAAAGAGTTTTTTTTAATACAAGAGCTGATTAAATTACACACAAATTAGGGAATAGAATACATGTTTACTTTATAAATATTTACTGATTCCTACTTTTTATTTTGCATCAATTGTCAGTAAAATTAACAAAAACACCAATAACAGCAGCCATTTTTTTCTATTATATCTTCTGAGCCTGCAGATTTTTTTGAATTTTTTTTCTTTACATTTTTTTTTCTTTCCCACAAATGTCTCAACTGCCATTAGAAATAAGTGCAATATATGGTGAAAATATGAAATAATTTGTTTACTAATAGATGTAAAAGGACGGAATTTGTATCAGATGACTTTCCCAAAAATGTGAACTTCGTGGGCGGGCCTTATCCAGAAAATGGGCAGGGCACGAGAGTAAAACAATTAGAAAGTGGGTGGAGCTTGGGTAGGGCTACAATTAAGACCCACCCATTTCACATATGGCGTCACAACAAAAGGGCATTGGTTAGAGAGGGAAAAAATACAGAGGGTATCTCCGCTCAAGATGGGTTTGGCGCATGGTCAAGAATGGGCATGGCAGATGCTGGACTGAGCTCTTTAAATTGTTTACCTCCTCTAGAACCGCCATAGACATGTATAGAATGCCTTAAAGGGAATATGTATACATTGATACATCCCAAGCTATAAGAATCATTTCAATTGGTCGATGGGTAGAATTGTATTGGATGCAGAGTATTAGGAGCCACGAAACACGGGATGATCAACTCCTGGGACGCCAAGAACATCGTTCAGTCGCTGACGTCTCGGGACCAAGCTTAGAACGTTCTCGCTCTGAAATTCTTTTTTACCAACTAGAATAATGAGAAGCAGTCGGGATCCAACCTCGAGCTAAGTACCTGTCACGGCGCGTTTCCTTTCGCTTTCATTCCAATATCTGTAAGTAAAAAAGACAGCTCCCCCTGGAAAAAAGAAACAGTGCCTGCGCTCGGAACTAGAATAGAACCTCAGAGCGGAACGCCTGACTCAAGACAGAGGACGACAACCTAAAATATATCGCGCGACGGGATAAAAAAAAAAAACTGCGCCTCTAAAATACATCATTTTCACTTTTACCAGATGCGCGTCATTAGTCACGATTAATTCCTGCACAATTAAGATGCAAATGCTGGGTAAAGCGCTTGACCCCCCCGACACGGTTAATGCGAAAAATATCAATAATTGCATAAAGAATTTAACAGCTTGTACAAGAAATGCAAGCTAATGATTTCCTTTCATTACATGTAATAAAAAATGATTGTCCTCTTTTTTTTTTTTTTTAGTCCGCCCTAATCCCCCCCATTAGGAGATAAACTCAATATTATATTATTAATGGGAATATTAAGGTGCCGCCGGCTTGAAAAATAACCAAAGGGGCCCAAAGCTAGGTTTAGAATGAGCCCAAACTTTTTTAACCCCTTAATGACAAAGCCCGTACATATACGGGCTCAAAATGCATTGTTTTCAATGGGTTTAGGGGCCGCCCATTGTCCTTAAGGGGTTAAGAAAGCAGCGGGTAGTTGAGAGCTCGCAGGCTGCTTCCTCTGGGCAGCCAACACTTTCTGCTTGCGGGTGGGGATCTGGTTGCAGCGAGTGACCTATTTTCTTTTACTTAGAGGGGACTGTAAGTAGATCCCACCTGGCTAGGAGCCAGAATAAGCCATCCTAGACGGGGGGGCCGAACGTTTCATAGTGAATTTGAACAGTGTCGACGTGAGTTAATTAACCTTTTCACGCCTCATAATATAGCAACATGTATAGTTGGTGAAAAGGTTAGCCAGTGGTGGATCTTCTGCGGTCCGGCGTAAGGATAAATATGCCAATCCGTTGCAGTTACGCAGCCATTCATTATTTATCGGGGGGGGGGGTGCTTTTGACATTTCGCTGAGATGATTTCACTTGTCTGATTTAATAACTCGGCGCGGCCGGATG
This sequence comes from Sceloporus occidentalis, assembly GCA_023333645.1. NCBI lineage: Eukaryota > Metazoa > Chordata > Lepidosauria > Squamata > Phrynosomatidae > Sceloporus > Sceloporus occidentalis. Next base: position 316,971 of record JALMGF010000178.1, read on the forward strand.
ACAGCTCTGCTGGACGGCGCATCTAGCAGTACATAATACTGTTCAATAACCTAATAGTTCATTACTCAAAGTAAGAATATTCTGCGCGCCGCCGAGAATCCCATTTATCATCCCGGGATTGTCTAAACAATGCTGAACAGTCCTGTTTTAATGCTTGCTTTGTACGTGTCATTTATTCCCGTTAATATGCAGCGTCGGATTATCCATTAGGCTCACCAGATGCACGCCTAGGGCCCCCCCCCCCCCCCGAGCTCTGGGGGTCCCTGGCACGTTAATGGCTTATCTGCCGGAGCTACTGTAGCCTGACATTTCCAAGTTTAGCACATTAAATAACTTCTGAAATGACGTTAATGGATTAGAATTAGTGATTCGTATGTATCGGAAACCCATCCTCTGTGCGCTGCGGGAGCAGCCGTCTCCACTTCCTGTTCTCAGGATCTGCCTGATTATTCCTCCCCATTTTGTTATCTTTTCTATTGTTAAGTTGCTGATTTTTTTTTTAAAAACTTGTAAATTCCAGTTTTTAAAACATATATAACTTCACTACTAACATCAAACTGCGGATCTATAGTATTCCCGCAAACTCTCTCGCCAGTACTGTATATCTCAAGCCAAATAACGTGTTTCTTTCTAATTATATATGCGCATATTTTATCAAAGGTAATTGCTGAATGGTTTAAGACGGAAAGGGGATGAAAAGGCAGCTCTGGCACTTTAAGGCCCAAGGCCGGCAATGACTTTAGGCTGGATATTAGAGGCCACAGAAGATCAGGTGTATGAGGAGCAATGTTGGTCAACGGGCACTTACCCATTGTGCCAAATGGCCATAACACTGAGAATGCATCCTAAATACAGAAACAGTGTATAAAACAAAAGAAAATGCAAGTATCTTAAATTTGAGTCTTTCTGTATAATATATATATATATATATATATATATATATATACACACACACACACATATATACTGTATATACTGTATTTATATATATGTATAGATATATAAATATATATAAATACACTGTGTGTGTATATATATATATATATATATATATAAATGTATATATTTTTAGGTTGAAGAAATCAAGATCAACCTTGTTGTCTATACATTTGCATATACACACACAGATATATATATATATAAATACACACACAGATATATATATATATATATATATAAATACACACACAGAAATATATATATATATAAATACACACACAGATATATATATATATATAAATACACACACAGATATATATATACAGTAGATATATACAGTATATATATATATATATACACACATGCATACATTTCTTATTCAGAAATATTTGTTTTCTCCTCAAGCTTCAGATCAAGCGCCGTTTCATCCATAGTTGTTATATACGTTTCCCAGACATGAAGTCACATTCCGTTATATTCATAAATTAATATATCTAAACATTTCCATATTTTGACCAAAAAAAGCCACTTACGCTGCACTTCCATTATTCCAGCAGCCAGGAAGCGGAGTTTGAGGCGGATCGGTCACTTTTCTGGAATCGTGCATTTTAGGACTCTGTACTGTAAATAAACGCGTGTAATGGCGTGTACAGAATCAAATAAACATTTACACGCGTGTGTTAGAAACATGCCCTGTGTGCGGCCGGAGCAGACACCTTTACTTCCTCTGCATTAAGTTATCATCCACCTATTATGAATGGGGGTCTCCTACCCCTAATGTGAAAGCTTCAGTTATTTTTTAAAGCAGTCCTGGTTTAATGGCGTGTACAGTGCTACATCTTTTATTTTTTATAACATTACCCAGCTGCCCACAAACAAGAATATCTCTCGGTTAGAAAGGTTTCGGGCGGAATTCACACTACGGGCATCTTAGGGCCAGGACTGCTAAATGACGCGCACGCGTCTGCTGGCTAGAGGACCCTATCTTCCTCTTGAGCGGCAGTAAACTGCGTGGCGCCATCGGCCACTACCCCCCCACCCAGGGCATTTGCCCATTGGTTAGATGGCCAGTCCCAGCCTGCAGCGGGGTATCCATTCTCCAGGTACAACTCCACAAAAATAATGTCATTTATGCAGATATTTTTAGTTATCGATGAGAATAATTAGCGTGGATGCAGGGCCTGCTGGAGATTTGACCTTCTGTTAGCGGTAAATCGTGGCTTCCGTAGTAAATTATATTTTGTGTGAATTTGAGTTATTACTTCCAGAACATAAAGAAAATCAAACGTGATCCATAAGAGGAAAAATTCCATCATCCCCAAACTGCACATTATTTTAAAAAAAAAGGACAAAAATCAGGTTTTCAGCCCAGTTTGACTTAAAAATGTCAAACATCTTTATTAAAGGTTGTGCTTCTTGCAAATGATAACTTTTTTTTTTTTCTAGAAAAGACTCAAAAAAGGACTTTTACTTTTTTTGCCGGTGTGGGGCAGATTCCATAAAACACACTTAGGGCATAAAGAAGGCATTTTTCCACTTCAGCTGGGTGAAAATCAGGACTGTACCTCTCAAAATGGGACGCTTGGGAGGTATGGCTCACAGCTCACAGCAGTAATGAATGGACAGGTTACTTATTACAAACGTACAGAGGTTACGGGGTTAGAAAAGAATGAGCGCCCCCCAAAATAAATCAGCGCGACCTCCAGACTATTGCTCCACATAAAAGGCATAAAAAGTAATTTATGACCTTAATACGGTGAATTAAAACGTGCGCGAGACAAATAAGATAAAACCAGGACCAACCCTGCTGACACATCCCAGGTTTCCATATATCGACATCCACATACAATGTATTTTAAGGAAGAGATACATTAATGGGGAGGAATAATCCTGCAGATCCTGACAATAGAAAGTTTAGAAGGCGGCTTTCATATAATACATATAATGGGGTTCTAAGTTTAGGATTACATTGCAAGTCAATTCCAAAAACTCCCTTGGGATACATTTATTTAGCGTATAAAACACTAAAATGTAATATATGGGGGGGGGGAAGTGGAAAGATCCACTTTAAAGGAGTCCGCAGCCTGCAATAACTGCTTCTTGGGGTTCTTTTTTTAGAGCTTTACTGCCCTTACTGCAGATAAATTATGCCTCTGTGCTGAAGTTTAATAATAATAATAATAATAATAATAATATATTTCATATAAATACCTTGGTTTTGTTTTATAAGCAAATGTATTAAATGATTAAAAACAAAGAAAAAAAGCAAAAGAAACAAACAAACAAAAAATCCCCATGGAATATTATTATTTATTAGATGGGCGCGGGGCTTCTGGGGTGATATCCTTAGCCTAGTGTGCGACCCCAGAGCTGGCGGCTTCATTCCAGGATATAAAATAATCCCGGCGGGATTAAACCGATACAGCGCGCGGCGGGGGTCCTATCCCGTTACATTCTACTGAAATATCACGCGTGTCACGCGCATTCTGCAGCTCCGCAGTAACAGCTGTTCATAGAACGCGTGTGCCGGCCTGACCTTTACTCATTCCTCGCAGTGGATATGGACCCGAAGCAGGCGTCCGGTTTGTCAGTAAATAAGAATATGGAAGGAATTGATAACCGGAGTCTAAAGAATCTGTTTGTTCCCCGGATCTCTATCAGGGATGTCAGAGATACACGCAGACCGGACACAGAGATACCGGTTTATTCAGCCTTCTGTATTTGTGCACCGAAAACATACGCGTTTCACAGAAAAATCATACATCTCCTTCAGCATAACCCCCACGCTGTATACAGTAATATAACCCCCATGCTGTATACAGTAATATAACCCCCAGCGCTGTATACAGTAATATACCCCCCCAGCGCTGTATACAGTAATATAACCCCCAGCACTCTATACAGTAATATAACCCCCCCAGTGCTGTATACAGTAATATAACCCCCACACTGTATACAGTAATATAACCCCCCAGCGCTGTATACAGTAATATAACCCCCCAGCGCTGTATACAGTAATATAACCCCCATGCTGTATACAGTAATATAACCCCCAGTGCTGTATACAGTAATATAACCCCCAGCGCTCTATACAGTAATATAACCCCCCCAGTGATGTATACAGTAATATAACCCCCACACTGTATACAGTAATATAACCCCCCAGCGCTGTATACAGTAATATAACCCCCACGCTGTATACAGTAATATAACCCCCCAGCGCTGTATACAGTAATATAACCCCCCAGCGCTGTATACAGTAATATAACCCCCAGCGCTGTATACAGTAATATAACCCCCCAGCGCTGTATACAGTAATATAACCCCCAGCGCTGTATACAGTAATATAACCCCCCAGCACTGTATACAGTAATATAACCCCCAGCACTGTATACAGTAATATAACCCCCAGCACTGTATACAGTAATATAACCCCCAGCGCTGTATACAGTAATATAACCCCCCAGCGCTGTATACAGTCATATAACCCCCAGCACTGTATACAGTAATATAACCCCCAGCACTGTATACAGTAATATAACCCCCCAGCGCTGTATACAGTAATATAACCCCCCAGCGCTGTATACAGTAATATAACCCCCCAGCGCTGTATACAGTAATATAACCCCCAGCGCTGTATACAGTAATATAACCCCCCAGCGCTGTATACAGTAATAACCCCCAGCGCTGTATACAGTAATATAACCCCCAGCGCTGTATACAGTAATAATAACCCCCCAGCTCTGTATACAGTAATATAACCCCCCCCAGCGCTGTATACGGTAATATAACCCCCCAGCGCTGTATACAGTAATATAACCCCCAGCGCTGTATACGGTAATATAACCCCCCAGCGCTGTATACAGTAATAATAACCCCCAGCGCTGTATACAGTAATATGAGGGTGTGCAATGGAGAAAAAAGTGTTATGGGATTAAATAGTCAGAATTTTTTCTCTTTTAAACACTCACCGTTTAGTTTAATTTAATTCCCATCACCATATTGTGTTTCTTTAGGTATAAACTATACACTTTTTGCTCGATTATAAGAGCATTTGCTCTGAAAAAAAAACCTTGTCTTATAATCGAGCAAATACGGTATATGTAAGAATGACGGGTTTCATGAGCTAGATAATTATAAGTAGCCTCCTCTCCATTACTCCTAAGAATATGATTGTAAATCAGATTTTTTTTTTTATTTTTTTTTTTATTGGATCTCATCTATAACATAATAAATGTAACAGATAAATAAAAAAATAAATAAAAACACATTTAATTTTTCTACATGTAAAGAAGACATTTAAGGAAAACAAGCCCCTGTTTGAGAGCTCGGCGAGTAGCCGCGAGTATAGAACGCTTGTTTAGCGTATGAATAAGGGCATTATGGGTGCCTCTGTGCTGGCGTTCTGTCCCCGTGTGAATTAATGCCGTTCCTTTATTTCTAATGAAAGAGTGGCTTATGTATCATTGTAAGAAAGTATCAAGTAATCTCACGCAGTCATTAATCTCTATTAGTTACGAGTGTCTGATAACGACTGTAAGAAACATCGTTTCTGCATGGAAGCCGAAACAAGACGGAGCTTGAAGAACATCGGCGCTGACTGTCGCAAAATAAACACAATCAAACAGATGACTCTTTTAATTACGTGAAACCCATTTTTCCTACAAACCTCGTCTTATAATTACTTTTTTTGTTATCTAGAGCGTCGGTATTGAAGAGGGGGCCGCATTCTTCTGGTTGGCTCCAATGATGAGACCTGAGCTTTGGTAGCAAGAACCAACAATCCAACATGGATCCAAACCAAGTTTTTTATGATATGTATAATTACTTGAGAACATCTTAGACTCTTCCTTCAAGGATGTCTCCAACGTTTCTACCAACAGGGCCCACATGCATATGGTCATGCCTAGGAACTCTTAGCATTTGGCCAAAAGTCTCCTGGCCACTTTGGCCGGGCAGAAGAGCGTCATCATTACCATGCCATCTTTTACCCACTTCCCACCCGGGTATTCTTACGGTCAAGGGAGGGCAGGTGGCTTCTTCCAAGTGCAAGTCATTGAGGAACTTGCCCCCTGGGCCAAATAATTCCTGCCCTTCCCAGCTTATGACGTGAATTGGAGACACCGCATGATATGCCGGTCACCTGAACTCCAACCCGCGACTGCTGTAGTAGCGATATCCGGGTGCGGAAGATAATTATTTACCTCCTTTCTACCAGAAATTGGGGGAAAATTGGGGGAAAGGGTGTAAAAATTAGTCAAACTACCCAACCACCATCCCACTGGGACAAACTGATGGAACACACCTGGCTGCACATTTATTTAAGTTTACATTGACATGGGACTATTTTTATAACCAAATTCACTGGAAAATGTAAAAAAAATAAAAAATACCCCATTTTGGTGAAATAAATATTCTGATCTCCAACAATAATTGATATATCCGGGAAATTACTGGCCATGGTCCAGAAACCAGGAATTTGTGAAAATAAATGATGAATTCTTTTGGATTTAAATAACGTAAGCTTGATCCAGCCAACAGAAAGCATCCAATGAAGATACAGAAAATCACAGGGTAGGTAAGGTAGCGATAGCGTTTTTTTTAATGAACTTTCTTTATTTTCTATCAATTATATTTAAATCCTCAACTACATAAGGATATATATATATATAGAAATATTTAATTTATTTAATATTTCATTTCTGGAGACCCTTCCAATGCTTGAATTTGTTTTTAATATCAGCGTTTGGTTCTTTTCAAAATGACACGGGAGCAATAATAACGGACCATGCAAAAATAATCAGTCCTGGAGGAACAGACCGTGAAAAAATAAGCGAAAAGGAGAAAATCAGACTGTGTCAAAGTTAACAGATTTAGGAAAGCAGACCGCCTGGTACACCCTCCGTATTACACCATCAACAGATCAATCATTTCTCGATTTCAGAAAAACCCATGTCATGGCGAGACCGGCCTGACGCCCAATGTTACCGTAATTATCACGTATATTCTATTTTTGTCACAGTGCTTACATCCAAAAACTTAAATTCTATGCTAGTTGTAGTTTTTGCCCCATAATATAATGTTTTCAGGCAGCTGCATATCAGCCATTTGTATGATTCTTGCTCTGTTATCTGATCCCCGGTCTACTAAACACCCCCACTCCTTATCATACTGCCTGTGGGGAACAATAGAATGGCTCAGTCTTAATCACCTAGCAGGATACTGTGACTAATGAAAGTCTATGGAGGAATGGACTTCATTAGCATTGCTGTAAAGCATCAGCTCAGTGCGGTGTTTGAGCCGGGAAAGTCACCACAATGGAGCCGAGTGGGGCAACCGCTCCAGGCGGCACTTTGCCGCCCCAAGCCCTTATTTTTTTTTTTTTTTAAAGCGAAAGAGAGAGGAAGGGGCGCCGAGTGGTTTTCGCTTACCAAGCTGTCAGTCCCCGCTCGGCGCCCCTCTCTCTCCTCTGCGGCGAGTCTCCCTGTTCGGTCTCGGTGCCGGCTTATAATACTGAGTGCCGGAAGATTTCCTCATAGCCGGCACCGAGACCGAACAGGGAGACTCGCCGCAGGACTGCTGAAAGGTAAGTACAAGGGGGGGGGGGACGGAGGGAGAGGAAGGGTAGATGGGGGGGGGCGGCATTTTAAAATTTGCCCCAGGCGGCATTTTGCCTTGGGCCGGCCCTGGCAACGGCATCTCCAGAGCTGCAGATAAAGTTTATTGTTTAGAGTTTAAACAGCTGTATACAGCACTGGGGGGGTTATATTACTGTATACAGCGCTGGGGGGGTTATATTACCGTATACAGCGCTGGGGGGTTATATTACTGTATACAGCGCTGGGGGGGTTATATTACTGTATACAGCGCTGGGGTTATATTACTGTATACAGCGCTGGGGGGGTTATATTACTGTATACAGCGCTGGGGGTTATATTACTGTATACAGTGCTGGGGGTTATGACTGTTGTAGCTTCGATTCTCCGGGCTAGGCTTAACTCCCCATTAAAAACCCCCCAATAATGACACCGCACACCATAAATATGGATGAGAAAAGGCCACAGCCAATTTTATTTATTAGAGTCATTGTCACCCCAAAACCTGAAACAATAAACATCGGTGCGTTAACAAGGACAATGACTCAAAACACCAACATGTAAATATATACAATAAACACCCAAGCTTGCCAAGCAATCCAGGTACCATAACCAAATGCCACTTAAGGAAGGGACATACCGAGATGCCCCCACCCTGACCTGAGGTTCCAGCACTGACAGCCAAGAACCTCCCACCAGATGTTACCAACCATTCACTTACCACCACATTAACCCCCTGGATACCTGGCAAGCTGCCGCCCCACAGACTGTGACAAACGACATAAACCTACAAACAAAAGAAAAAAGGGAGGGAGGGAGGGACACGCAACCAGGTAAGCTAACCACAAAAAATGGTTCCTGAGCCCGGGAAAGCAGCCACTTATATAATCTACCCCCAACTCCACCCCCGAAATTCCCGCCAAAAAGCCTACCCCTCCTCCGCACAACAGTCAAGGCCCACTATAGCCCATGCTGGCCCCCCCGTGGGCATCATTACTGTATACAGTGCTGGGGGGTTATATTACTGTATACAGTGCTGGGGGGGTTATATTACTGTATACAGCGCTGGGGGGGTTATATTACTGTATACAGCGCTGGGGGGGTATTACTGTATACAGCGCTGGGGGTTATTACTTTATTACTGTATACAGCGCTGGGGGGGTATTACTGCATACAGCGCTGGGGGTTATTACTTTATTACTGTATACAGTGCTGGGGGGTTATATTACTGTATACAGCGCTGGGGGGGGTATTACTGTATACAGCGCTGGGGGTTATTACTTTATTACTGTATACAGCGCTGGGGGGGTATTACTGCAGACAGCGCTGGGGGTTATTACTTTATTACTGTATACAGCGCTGGGGGGGTATTACTGTATACAGCTCTGGGGGTTATTACTTTATTACTGTATACAGCGCTGGGGGGTATTACTGTATACAGCGCTGAGGGTTATTACTTTATTACTGTATACAGCGCTGGGGGGGTATTACTGCATACAGCGCTGGGGGTTATTACTTTATTACTGTATACAGTGCTGGGGGGGTATTACTGTATACAGCGGTGGGGGTTATTACTTTATTACTGTATACAGCGCTGGGGGGGTATTACTGTATACAGCATATATTTTTTCCTATGGAACCTCCACTCTCAGTTAAATTGTCCTCGTAGGAGATGATGTCGTAATCAGAATCCGTATTGTAAGTGATGTCAGCTGGAAGCCACTTAGGTTGCCTGGAAGCTGCGAATCCAACCAGCTCTCCACGGTCCTCAAACACCCGGCCCGACACATTAGGCCATAAGCTTATCTATGCTGACAGCGGAAAACCACTTCTTCCGATACAAATTTCCACCTACACTGACGCGAGAACTTCCTAACAAATAACCGAGGCTTTTCCGCGTTCCTGGCCGATGCTCTTCTACGATGAGACCTCGAAAGGAAATCTTCAAAGAAGCCAGTTTCTAAAATTGCCTTCTTTCACCGACTTGAACTGCCTGCATGAACAGACAGAGGTGGTCTTAATAATAATAATAAAAATAATGTATATTTATTTGAATCTTCTAAGCTGAAAATAGATTTATTTTACACATTTATGAAATTAACAGAACCTTTTTATTTCCTAAACAAAGTTCTTTGGAATAATTACATGTCGGATGCTTATAGGGACAATCAAGGGTGCCATAGAACCCTACCAATAAGCAGTTTATATTTAACGACTTTGTCAGTACTTTAATATACATTTTTTTAGCCTATATGGGAAAAAAAGCCATTTTCGCTTAAAGGGAAGCTGCAGCTCCGGAGCTGCATTGCATCTTCCTATCCATGGTCAACTCATGCTCGCTCCCCTGCTGGGAGACAGAAGCTGACCAGGCTTCACAAGGATACTATACATCCCAGGTACGATGATATAGATTGTAAGCTCCTTTGAGCTTATGTTCTGTCTACCCATTGTACAGCGCTACGGAATTTGACTGCGCTATATAAACCAATAAATAATAATATTAATTACATTAAAGTGCATTTGTTGGCTGAGAATCCCTTTAAAGTTCAACACAACAAATTCCAATATCTGTTTTCTTCTTCTTTTTTTTTTCCGTTTGTCCAAAGGAACAACAGAAGATTTTAAGCAGGAAATCTCAGCCAAAAATCTTACGCTCCTCGCTGGAAGGTCATGAGTTTGCTGCCATTACAACGAAACATTAACACAAAAGGAACGCAGCGAGGCCAACAACGAAAAGGTTAGGTCAGGATTCAACAAAACAAACAAACAAAAAGAAAAAACATTGATCTTGGCCGTTACATTTTCCAAGAAGATCGGAAAAAAAATATATATATATATATAATTTCTGTTTCTCTAAAAATGTAACAATAATACGTAAATGGACACACATGTACAAAGTTAAATTTCTAAATTCATAAAAATTTGGATTTGAAAAGAGATTTAGCGATAAATTTATTTTAAAAAATTACATATTTTTTTTAAAATTGATTTTTTTTTTTTTGTAGAAAATTTCACTTTACAAATACATTTTAAATTCATCTCCCAATAGTTCCAAATATTTTTTTTAAATGTATGATTTGACTTAAATGTCTGTGACAGATCACATTAAAGGGCGGTATAATTAGTTAAAAAATATAAATAATTTATTGCATCGACAAATGGCTCTCAATGTCACGGCACTTATTGTATGTAAAAGGCAGACGTACAAACACCTGTCTTATGTTTGCAAAGCTTTAATCCATGCGAAAAGACGCGGCAGGGTATGTGAAATGACCCTGGGGAAACTTACAAAGTTATCGGGCAAGAAAAAATCTACGAAATACATCTAATACCAGATTACAAACTTTTATCTACACAAACGATTTTTAAAAAAAAAATAAAAATCTAAATTTAAATTATTATTTCAATGTCAACCTCTAAGGGAGGAAAACTTGTCCCCAACTCCAGCTTATCCATTAGGGGCACTAGACATGTGCCTAGGGGCCAATAGCTCTGGTGGAGCATCTCAGGGGAGCTTATTATGTATTTTTTGGTGTGTCTGGCAAAGCATGTCCCCATAGCTCCAAAAATGTATTTTTCATAAGATCCACATTACGCGTTCACATTAATTATCTTCATTTTGTATGCAATAGTCAGTGATCTTTGACTATTTTCAGAATTCCCAGCCCAATGTGGACATGTGGGGTAATGGGGCAGTTGATCCACCTGACTGCTTAATTATTTTTAGCTGCAATTCCCCATATGACCACCAGGGGTGCTTTATATTTACAGTGCGATTCCTGGGAAAAACGTTCCCGGCTCAAACACCACACTGAGCTGATGCTTTATGGCAATGCTAATGAAGTCCGTCCCTCCATAGACTTTGTTGGGCACTTTACAGTTTATTTTGTATGCATAATGTATGGCTTGACTTAATGGTGCCCCCATTGGCCCTCGGTGCCGATAAATCTACTTTACACAGGAAAAAAACCTATTTAAACTGACATGGATGGAAGAAGAACACAAATCTCAGCAGGCGACAGAGAGATAATTTTCTGACTTCCACAATACGTCATTGTCTAATTCGGCAGATTCCACCAACAAAATCTATAACCTCAACCAGCCGAATTAATCCTAAATGTTTCCTATTAGGGCGACACAGAAAAAAAAATACTTGGAAAAAAAAAGTTTGGAGAGTGAATTTCCTGCAAGCTCTGCGATTTATTTCAATCATTTTCCATGTAACGTGAAAAAAGTCCCAAAATTTCGAAAAGTGTTTTTTTTTTTCTAGTATCTGATCCAAATAATGCAAATTTCAAAGAGTTTTCAGCCTCCTCTACGAGTCTATACGTAGAAAATGAATATTTTCATAGGTTTAACCTCAATAACGCATTTATCGTTAATAAATCACAAATATTTCGAGTTTGGTATAGAAATATACCGTAAAACGATGGTCTAAAAAAGGGCTAGAAACAGGTGCTGATCCCGTTGCCTCGAAACGCGTTTCCCGACCTTCAGAGTTAGCAAAATCCCCAACAGCTGGAGCGTAGAAGGTAAACTGACAAGTGGGGCAACTAAATATCTATATTTCTGCTTTTATGCCAAAATACATAATAACGTTCTATGAATAAAGGACAAAAACAGCAAATCCGGGCTAAAACTAAGAATAATCAGCGCATAAATAGATCCATTTAGCTTTCAAGTGATTTTCCAGATTCAGACGAGCGGCCTCCGCTGTGTGGTATATAATCAGGCGTAAGAGGTTACAGATGCAAGCTCTCTCCGCGCCGTAGATAAACGGCGTTGAAGACTGTGTATTTTTTTCGTAACGCTGCGGTTTAGTATTTTATCCCCTATTGAGGATTTCAGGCATCGCGTCTGGAGTTCCCAAAGCATTGAAATTAGAAATATACAAAAGCATTTCTAGAAAGAGAGAGTCGGAGAACAAGACCCCCGTCTGTTCTGCGTGCCGAGCAATATGCTGAGGGCAGCGGCTGCCATAAAGGAAGAACTGTTCCTTTATACAATTTTTTACACTCAGACTAAACAGAAGTACCCAATTATTTTGCCCCAAAAGATCAGAGTCATCTGTTAGTGACTTAATTACTTAAAGGGGAACAAATTATTTTATTACTTGAATCAGATTAAGAATACGTTTTAAAAAATATTCTTTTATTTTAAAGCAGTTGCAATTGTTGCCCCCATAATATAAAGTTTTCAGGCAGCTGTATATCAGCCATTTGTATGAGTTCTATCTCTATTATGTGAGCCCCAATCTACTAAACACCCCGACTCCTTATCTAAAATCAATTTGACTCCTTGTCATACTGAGGAAACAATAGAATGGCTCAGTCTTAATCACCCAGCTGGACTCTCTGACTAATGAAAGTCTATGGAGGAACGGACTTCATTAGCATTGCCGTAAAGCGTCAGCTCAGTGTGGTGTTTGAGCCGGGAAAGCCACCCAAAATATCACATGACTGACAGCAACAGCGGCTCCAGGTCTGCAGATAAAGGGAGTTTATGAGATAAAACCAGGGTACATAACTGTATACAGCGCTGGGGGGGGGGTTATATTACTGTATACAGTGCTGGGGGGTTATATTACTGTATACAGCGCTGGGGGGGTTATATTACTGTATACAGTGCTGGGGGGTTATATTACTGTATACAGTGCTGGGGGGTTATATTACTGTAAGCAGAGCTGGGGGGTTATATTACTGTATACAGCGCTGGGGGGGTATTATTGTATATAGCGCTGGGGAGTTATATTACTGTATACAGCGCTGGGGGGTTATATTACTGCATACAGTGCTGGGGGTTATATTACTGTATACAGTGCTGGGGCATTATATTACTGTATACAGCGCTGGGGGTATATTACTGTATACAGCGCTGGGGGTTATATTACTGTATACAGCGCTGGGGGGTTATATTACTGCATACAGTGCTGGGGGTTATATTACTGTATACAGTGCTGGGGCATTATATTACTGTATACAGCGCTGGGGGGTATATTACTGTATACAGCGCTGGGGGTTATATTACTGTATACAGCGCTGGGGGGTTATATTACTGTATACAGTGCTGGGAGGTCATATTACTGTATACAGTGCTGGGGCGTTATATTACTGTACACAGCGCTGGGGGGTATATTACTGTATACAGCACTGGGGGTTATATTACTGTACACAGCACTGGGGGGTTATATTACTGTATACAGCGCTGGGGGTTATATTACTGTATACAGCGCTAGGGTTATATTACTGTATACAGCGTTGGGGGTTATATTACTGTATACAGTGCTGGGGGGTTATATTACTGTATACAGCGCTGGGGGGTTATATTACTGCATACAGTGCTGGGGGTTATATTACTGTATACAGTGCTGGGGCGTTATATTACTGTATACAGCGCTGGGGGGTATATTACTGTATACAGCACTGGGGGTTATATTACTGTACACAGCACTGGGGGTTATATTACTGTATACAGCGCTGGGGGTTATATTACTGTATACAGCGCTGGGGTTATATTACTGTATACAGCGTTGGGGGTTATATTACTGTATACAGTGCTGGGGGGTTATATTACTGTATACAGCGCTGGGGGTTATATTACTGTATACAGCGCTGGGGGTTATATTACTGTATACAGCTCTGAGGTTATATTACTGTATACAGCGCTGGGGGTTATATTACTGTATACAGCACTGGGGGGGTATATTACTGTATACAGTGCTGGGGGTTATATTACTGTATACAGCGCTGGGGTATATTAGTGTATACAGAGCTGGGGGTTATATTACTGTATACAGCGCTGGGGGTTATTACTGTATACAGCGCTGGGGGGTTATATTATTGTATACAGCGCTGGGGGTTATATTACTGTATACAGCGCTGGGGGTTATTACTGTATACAGCGCTGGGGGTTATATTACTGTATAGAGCGCTGGGGGTATGTTACTGTATACAGTGCTGGGGGTTATATTACTGTATACAGGGCTGGGGTTTACGTTCAAGAATAAAATATTTTATGCATGGGACTTCCCCTTTAAAAATAATGCTGAACATCTGCATGTTTTATTGGATTATGGTTGATTTTGTGCCCTGATTATATAAATATCAGCAGATGATGTCATTAAACTACATTAAAATAAAGAAACGGTTACATAAGAATAGGAAAGGCCATCAGTGATGATTTAACAGAATAAACTGTAATAAAATATATGAAGCAACTTATCAAATGAGTCAACTAATGGGATGTTGATGCCTGGCTGGGGCCCCTGAGAGCCCAGCCATAGACGCAGCACTGCCTCGGTGGGCACAGGCCACTCACCAGTGAGTCCCGCACTTACTTGTGCTCGTGCCGCCCGAGTAAGCCGTACCTCGGTGAGGGACACATATCGTCGTAGCGGATTCATAGCAACCCCCCAGGCACTGCGTATGTTAATGATATTATCCGCACAGCCGAGCAGCCCCTTCATTAATGCTAAGTGCTTGTTATCTACACTCGAGGTAGATAACTGACGCCTGGCCCCTTATATAACACTAATGAATGTCTTGTTATAAGCTCACCAGCCCAGCCCGATCCTATACTGTATATTCTACTATAGAGAATTTTATTTTGGCCTTTTTATTAGGCCCTTCTCTAGGGTCTCTTCCCTATAATTAATAACTTTTCATTAAGTGTAATATCCCCTAGTACTTTCTGGGGTATCTGCCGGTCCTCTGGCCTGAGGTCGAAAGTGTCCTGGAGGCTGAGGTGCTTGTATTATCCCCACAGGCCTGCCTCTGCCTGAACGTAGCACCGGCCATGCACAGTACCCCGACACAGACGGTATTTTATCATGACCCTCCACTCTGGCCTCTAGCTGATACGGAAAGGAATTTCTCATTACTTACGCCTCATTGGTCAATTATTAATTATATTTATTGTTTGTTTATCTTACATGCACATTTTTTGCATCAAAATCGTCAATTTCTGTGGATCAGGTTTTGTATTTTTTTTACGCATTTTTCTGGTCGTTGGAAGTGCCACAGAGGGTTCCAGGGCAATGGTCAATAGATTAAGCTTTTCCTGGTGCGAGCGGTGGGTTTCCCTTTTGGCTGCCTGTTACAGGGTCACCGTACCCAAGGCTGGGTCCCCCTGTTTGAGGTCTGAGGAATCACCAGTCAGTCCCTCATACGGATCGCACTCAGCTATCCACGGATCATCCAGACCACCATTCGTAGTAAACCAAGAAGAACTCTTTTTATTACAAACACACAGAATTTATATACAATCTCAATGCAATGTGTACCAAACCCAACCCCCAATCCCATCACTCACATCCCATCACAAATCCCATCAGTATACAGGGGATGTATCAAGTGAGGGGATTACAGAATACAATGGGTTCCCCCACCTGTGTTATCCCCCCTGTAGTGCGGGGGCCGTCTGGGCAGACAGGACTGTGTTGGCTGATTAAGAGCCCCAGCCAGATTATAGGATCGTCTCTTAGAAGGCTGGAGCTGAAGCCACATCAGTCTCTGGGCCGGTTACACAATAAACACAATATAATATATTACCGGGTCACGGTATACGGAACCGGACAGAAAAGTGCTCCGTGACCCGGCTAAACTTCATATGACACATGAGCCACCTAGCCTGGCCCTGTCACACTGCCACCACTCCTCATCAGTTCTGGGCCTGTCCCTCCCCACATGAAGAAAGGCCAAGTCACAAGGTTCCAAAATTCTATGGAAGAACCACGTCTCCTGCTGGCCTTCTAGCCGAGAAGCACAAGACAGGATCCTTGTGGGCCTCTTGATTGGTGTTGGAGAGGGGAGGAGAAGACTTGCATATTGTCTTGGTGTTAATTTACAAAATAATTCAACATTAAAATACCCAAATCAGACCGTAATAATAAAAATAATTCAGAGTGTATTTATTTTACCTAAGATTAACTATACAGTAATCATCAGATCAGTTACTAATGGGGAAAATCTGACAAAACTAATTGAGAACCATTTCGATTATTACAAAGAGCGTTCTATTTGCATTTTCTTTGCAACGCCCTCGTTGGGCCTATTTATGCGTTTTATGTTCATTTAAGGTGATGGAACGCTTTTCCTGTCAATACATCTTATTTGTTATGACTGGACCTTTTTTTTTTTTTTTAGCGTCAATACAGTTATTCAGTCTGTGCTAATTGGTTGCACAAAGTCGAACGTATGCGCTAAAGTCTCAGCGGGATTCCAAAATTGCTGCACTGTACGGAAATTTTCACAGCTTGGAATTCTATAAATATGTCGGATCTGTTTGTTTCATTACAGAAGAGAAGACCAAAAAGCAAAGGTTTATAGAATCCTTCCTAGAAGGGTCTTCTGTCGGTAAATTTACAATGAGTTACACTTCTACGGCTGGCCCATCTCAAACACTGGCACTTTTACCTCTTGTACGATTCTTCCTGACTCCTTTTAGATTGTAAGCTCCTTTGAGCAGGGCCGCCCTCACCTTTTGTTTCTGCCCAAATTTTTATGTTATGCACGTTAGGGCTCGTGAGACTCGTTCTCCAGGTAAAGAAATAATATTGGTGAACGTCTGATACAATGGGACAGGTATTCCGTTCCCGATACACAGAGCCATACATTCATGTTACTTTTCTTGTAATAAAGTGAACACACATTTAGTAATTACAATAAGTGCCGCACTCAACACAATCCTGTCCAAGGTCATGCACTTAACAGAAAAGCCGCTACTAGGGGCTCGCTGGAGGCTGAGTACTGTCCATCGCCGTAATGACATTGTAACAACAACAGCGGTAATAATATATTCGCTCTTACAAATGCCACTATAAGGGTCCATTCGGTTCAGAATGTAGAAAAAAAATCGCCATTAACCCTTTAGGAGTCTGGTTCGGAATGCAGGAAAATTAGCATTAACCCTAAGAAGTCTGGTTCAGAATGTAGAAAAATCTCTGTTAACCCTTAAGAGTCTGGTCCAGAATGCAGGAAAATTACCATTAACCCTTAAGAGTCTGGTTCAGAATGTAGAAAAATCGCCATTAACCCTTAAGAGTCTGTGCATATCTTCAGAATGTAGATGAAGGCTTCTTAATGTATTGTAAACTTGTCACTTATTTACAACTCTCAGTTTCATTGTCCCCCCCCTTAATTGTTTATTTAACTATATACTTTCCAGCAACCACCCTAAAAAATCCTTACTTTAGGGGGAGTTATCGGCTTTAACAAGACTTTCTATGGAATTTTGTAATCCACACAGTTGAATTATTAAATCCATTAAATCTATTTTCTGTTGCTGCTGTACTGTGGCTTTTAAGGCTGTAGAACCCTTTGATACCCCGATACCCACCAAGACATTCCGAGCTCTTAGAAAAGAGGGAGGAAAGATGGGCATCAGAGATTTGGGGTGCAAAGAGGGACTGGCCAAACTATAAAGGGACAGTTGGGCAGTATACCTTTGGACGGCAGTTGTGAATATAGAACGTGGTAGGATACATTGTTAATCACTAGATGTACATAAATTTCAACTAATAGTCGAGGACATAATATCTAGTATATTATATTATAATATTAACATTTATGAACCCGCTACATACGATAACATTAATAACCATTATATAATAATGTGTAATATACATTAATGCTGTCAACTAGTCACTTTATTCAATTACAGCCTTTGGATGCACAGTATTTATTTATTAACAACATGTGACTTTGGAAAAAGAAAGTTTACTCGAACACTGAAAGGCAATGTGGATAAAAGAGACAAAACACCCAAAAAAATAAACTACCGTATTTGCTCGATTATAAGACGACCCCCCAAAATCTGAATATTAACTTAGGAAAAAAAGAAAAAGCCTGAATATAAGACGACCCTAAAGGAAAAAAGTTTTACCAGTAAATGTTAATTCATGTAAACTATTTTTTTAAATAAAAGCTATGATTGAGAAAAATATTTTTTTTGTTTTTATTTCCTTGTATTTTCCAACCTGTCCCCCAGTTACGCACATCTGCCCCCAGGCTTGCCACACCAATATGGCACTGTGGCCCATGATATGCCTTTTAACCCTCTATATGCCACTGTGCCCCATGGTATGCCTTTTGACCCCCTATGTGCCACTCTGCCTCCAGAAATGCCTTATACCCCTATATCCCATTCTGGCATTTAGGGGGTTAAAATGCATATTATGGGGCAGAGTGGCATATAGGGAGGTATAAGGCATTCCAGGAGGCAGTGGCATTAAGGGAGTTAAAAGGCATTGTATAGAGCACTCTATAAGGCATTTCAGGAGGCAGAGTGCTCTATTAAATGCCCCCTTAACGCCACTCTGCTTCCTGAAATGCCTTATAACTCCCTATATGCCACTCTGCCCCATAATATGCCTTTTAACCCCCTAAGTGCCAGAGTGGCATATAGGGGTATAAGGCATTCCAGAAATGCCCTATGTCCCCCATTTAACACACACACGCACACACACTTACCGGTGCTTCCAAATTCCTGCTGTATTGCCGGGGCAGCGGGTTGACGTCTCCTTCCGCTGCAGCCGGAAGGAGGTGGAGTTGGCAGCGGGGGGTTGTCTGCGTCCGTCGCGGATACCTTTCCCGGCTGTCAGAGATCAGAGTTCCGGCACCTGTGCGGGGAACTCTGATTTCTGACAGTCGGGGAAGGTATCCGCGACGGACGCAGACAACCCCCGCTGCTAGCCACACCTCCTTCCGGCTGCAGCGGACGTTGTCTACGCGGATCGCGTAGACGTCAACCCGCTGCCCCGGCAATACAGCAGGAAGCACCGGTAAGTGTATATGATGGGGGGGGGGGAGACAGGAGGATCCAGGTCCCCTGCAGCGGTGCGGGGGATCTGGATCTTAGTCTCATAATCAGACCTCTATTTGAGGTCTGATTAGAAGACGACCCCGATTAGAAGACGAGGGGTATTTTTCAGAGCATTTGCTCTGAAAAAAACCTCGTCTTATAATCGAGCAAATACGGTAATTACGAACAGCAAACACGGCAGCCCTGGCAGACATAGCTGATTTAATATCGCACATTAAATGGCAGCAAATCAACACAGATTACCGTGTATAAACACATGTATGTACGATCATTTGCATATTACATGTATGTACATTCCGTGCTGTACAGACAAAGATAGGGTATAAGGGAATGTGAGGTGTTTACCCAAATCTAAACTCTTTTTTTTTACATAAAAATTAAAATGACTTACAGAAAAATGCAGATTTTGCTCAGCAGCAGGAATAAAAATGTTAACCCAGCTTTAGCTACCCAGAGCTCCTCCCCTTCACTGGGTGTGCTTTTGTTCAGGGGTGGAGCTAGCTCCAGTTAGACCCTAGAGGGTGGAACCTGGGTGGGTAGTGGGCAGGGAGTGGGCGTGGTCAAACACCACTACCCTGCCCAGAGATTTAAGAAAAAATTCTCCTAAATGTCTTACTAAGTGGTAAAATCAGCTGTTTATAGATGACAAAGTGACATTAAAAGTTTTGAATTAGTCCCCCAAGTAGCATCACCCCCCGGAAATAAAAGTGTCCTTATTTGGCCGTATGACATTTTGCGAATTGGACATCAGCATAGCGATAGGGCAACTTTTCAAAACACAATGTTTGGGAGAGGTGAGAGTCGGGTACCTGTGTTGTTGTAGACCGCAGATATGGCTTCACAATATCGCTCCAGGAGATCGGTCAGGGACAGGTTTTCTGAGCACTGGCAGTGAAGAATTATCTAGAGAGGACAACAATGGTCGCAATGAATGGTAATAAAACCAGTTTTAATTCTACTTTACATTACTTGCAATGAATGACATTTCTTTAAAAGTTTTGTTTTACTTCTACTTCATTGATGGATGGACCTGATAATTAACGAAATTCTGCAGTTTTTACCCTGAGCAACCTTCGCGCAGGACTGTCTTTGATCATTGGTCTTTGGGTCTCGCCAAGTGGGTAAATTGAGCAGTCATGACTGCCACCAGTAGCCTGTTACCCACTGTGATTCTTTCCTCTGTCTTTGTGAGAGATGATGTTGAGCTTTAACAGGGAAAAAAAGAGAAAGAAGAAAGGGGGAGTTAAAAGAGAAACAGGGTGGAGATAGGGGAGAAGAGAAAGAGTCAAGAAACAGGGATAGAGAGAGAAGAGGGAGATAAGAGGGGGAAGAATAAAGGGAGATAGAAGAAAGATAAGGGAAATGAGAGAGGGAAAAAAGAAAAAAGGAGAGGAGGAGAGAAACAGAGAGAGGGAAGAAGAAAAGGAGGGTAAGAAGAAGGATTGAGAGAGAGAAGAAACAGGGTTAAGAGAGTTGAAAGAAGAGGAAAAAGAAAGAGGGAGAGAGAAAGCTTAAAAGGAGAGATACAGGGGAAGAAAGAGAGAAAGACATAACTATACTTACTTTTTTTTTATTCAACAATAAAGGGCAGTAAGTAAGTACTATTTTTTTCAAGGATCAGGGAAGAAAACTATTTATTGTGTGTTTGTTTTTTTTTAATAAAAATTAAGAGCAACAGGTTATTTTTGTAATTAAAACATATTAAAAAAAATCCATAAATCCCTTCCATACCAGAGTTAACTTTGTCAGTGCTACAGTGTATTGAAACAAAGGCATTCCAAAATATTCCTCAAAATACAAGGATTTCTTTAGTGGGTTCCCCGCGTATGTTCCAATATTCTGTATATATTCTAAGTATATAGATTGTGTTATAAACGCTAGGTTGTTAAAGCTTTGCTGAACCAATGCTGTCCTTAATTATAAAAAGTCCTGCAAATCAAATTAAATACATTTTAACGATCAGCGGATTCGTTTCAGGCAATGTCTGTGCAAACCGTGCTGCGTTATCAATAACCGTTGATTGTATTTATTGTGGTTTTGGGAACGGTGTTACCGCCGCCGCCGTCAGAGATCAGAAAGTCACCCCCCCCAGAGGCATCGCAATCAGATGCTGCGGCGTCTCTAGGGGGAATTCGAAGTGTTTCCTGGCGTAAATGTAAATAAAATATACGTGGAATCTACAATCATGTATCAAGGTTGTATCGTTAAATTGGAACTGAATGAATTAAATGAATTAAATTTACCAAAACTACCTGTAGGTTTTTCAGCAGAAAAAGAAAAGTGTTGAGGCCTCACATTTCCAGCCATCGGCCGCACTTATGTCATCAGGTGGCTGCTGGCCTTAAAGGGCCAGTCCCTCTCCTGTCAGTGCCAGTCCGGCCCTGTATATGTGAAAAGGTTTCCTCACCCAGAGGCTATGTCAAATTACATTGGGGCAGATTGCGCATGTGCCATAGAATGGAAATGGGGGGCATTTAAGGGTCACCTTTGACATCCCACTTAAACTTTCCCTTTTTTGTGGTGTTCATGACTATGAACTTGCGGGACGCGGCCAGGACTACCCTCCAATGTCAGCCCCTCTGAAGTCAGTCCGCGGTCCCATTGACATTGGTGGGCGTTTCAGCTGTCGTTGGTGGGCGTTGCTGCTGACATTGCGGGTGGTACTGCTGACATCAGTGGCCGGTCCCAACAATGTCTGCGGGGGATTCCTGCTGGTGGCGAGGGACACGCCCCCATTTAGGCGGGAAATGGGTGAGAAGTGGGGCGTGCCAGGACCCAGAAGATTTGGGTTATGACCCGGAGAAGCCAAGTGAGCTTCTCCCGCCACCTTCACCGGCGAAATATCTCTATTGAGAATGCTACTAAAATACAAATTCAATGACATGATACCATGTCTTTATTACTGCAACCCCCTACTAACCGGCCTCCCCCTATACTCTCTTCCTTACAGGCTCTTCACACCTTGCGGCTCTCTTCAATCGCTATCACTCGCTTATGAAGTGAGTACCTATTCTCTGGAATCCCCTACCATCTCTCCCTTATTTATCCACTATTATTCATTAACTATAAGTTAACTATAAAGAGCACACCTGTTCAGAGAAGCTTACAATCTATCCTCCTCATACCGAGAGCCTGCATTCTGAAATGTACCGTTTATCCTCCCCACCTTCGAGGTCACCGGCCACTGAGTTCTCCTCGTGCCCCTCGTTACAATAAAATCTTCACCCAAACAGTCCCTCTCGTTCTGTCTCGTTTATCCCCCAACCATTAAATAGATTCTAAGCTCACAACGACAGAGCCCCCCCCCCCTGTTCTGTACCTCTATCTCTTAACGTGGATCAGCGTAATTATTAATTTTAATCTTATTATTATTATTAATTTTTATTTTTTTGGCATTATATTAGCTACGGGATCTGCAGGCGCGCCATTCATAAAATCCAAAGCGATGTAATATAGAGAAAAATTCAGCCGGCCCTGTATAATGTATAGTAAATTAGTAAATGTGGGGATATTTCTTTAAAAAAAAAACATTTTACTGATTTTACTACACATTATTCAGGGCCAACCACGCTTGAGGAACCCACCAGAGTTGGCCCTCCATAAAAATGTTCCATCAGAACAAACTACAAGAACCTTTTAAGAAGCATTTCCAGTTTCTATAGCAGCAACCAATCAGTGCTTACTTTAGGGTCACATGACACTTAAGAGTTCCCAGCAAAATATAAGAACACGGTAAAAAAAGATAAGAAAATGGTAAAATTTTTAATATTTCTGCAGAAAGTTTCAACTTTATTAGCCGCGATGCTTCTAATGTTGCATTTAGTAACTAATCAGAGTTGATAGAATCGCACCTTTCATCAAGCAGGGCAGACAGAGACACGATGGGGGGTATTTGATGGTTCTTTTTCCGTTTTTACAGCGGTCAGAAGTTACGCGCATGAAACGTTCTGACGCGGAACGCGATTTGGGAACGCGCCTTTACGGTAGCAGCGCTGGATTCCGTTCCCCGCTTAGAGGATTTAATCCGGTTTGTCAGCGAAGGCCTCCTGGGCTCCTGCCAGTTCATTTATAATTTCAGCAAGAAAATCCTTCACGGCTACAGAGAGGTCCGATACGGAAACTAATCCGGGGAACACAAACGTTACGCACACTGCTGTCTGGAAATGATTTATGGGGGGCGGGCGGAGGGGGGGGCATTTGTATATGAAGGCTCATATGCAATTATATGCGCAATTATTAGCCTTCTTATAGTTAATATTAATCTTTTTATTTTATGTCTCAAGACATAGTCATAGTTACCTGTGAGGAGGATAAAGATATTATGAATGAAGTCACCTGTATTCAAGCAGGGATCCCAACATTGGGATGCTCAGAAATCATGAAATATGAAGGAGCCGGGTCCAGACTGTGTGACCCCGAGAATCAGTTCCGTCGCCCCAAGACTGGGGTAAAAAAAAAAGGGGAAAGTTGGCATCAAACCCTGAGAATTTTAGGTAGGCCAATGTAAAGATACTTAAAGGTTACTGTCTATTGGTGGAAATGGCTACTGTGGTAGGAAAGAGATTATTAAGGTGTTCTTTCTTCCTTTTTTCTTTCTTCCTTTTTTCTTCCTTCCTTCCTTTCTTTCTCTTTCTTTTCTTTCTTTCTTTCTTTTCCAAACACTAGTAATCATCTCAATGTTTTTTACCTACATACTGAACATTCTTTGGTCCTTTTATCTGACGCCATGCGCAGTATAAGGTTGACACAGGGTTATTTTGATTGGCTGGAAGGAGCGGATTGTACCATGATTGGCCGAACCCCCCACCGGCTGTGAAATAATATTGGGAGTAACACAACCCTGTTTGTATTTCAAGAGAGATGCAAATAACTCAATTTGTGCGTGTATACAAAAAAAACAATTTAAATGTAACTAAAAACACAATATTTGTTTCCTTCCTTCCAGCACAAAAGAGGTGATTTCACTGGATGTACCACAACGTGATTTATTTTATGGGTCTCAACCTCTATAGTTTATTGAAATCCACTGTGTGTTACTAGGCTGATCACAACGATGTCATTACAAAATCATTTTCTCCTCCTCTTTAGACATTAACGATTTAGCGCACCTAATACGCATCCCGATCCATGTTTATGGGGTATGGGTAGCGGTCGTGGGTAGACTTTATGACCTATTTTTAAGCCAGGGGTGCCATACTTCGTGGAATGAAGAAAGTGTGCCATTGCTACTCGTCCGATGAAATCCAAAGTGGGCCCATGCCCCGATATTCTTATTCCAGGACCCTGCTTCCCCCCAGTGGGGATATGCGTCCCTTCTTTCCCTCCATAACCAACGATAGATAGAGGGTGCGACAGAACGTTTAGCACTCCTCTGATGGCCCCAGACCGGCCACCTGGTACACCAGGCCAATGCCTGATGGACCACTAGCTCCCCATACTTACCCAATCTACAGCTTCAACAGCAGACGGAGTCCATCTGGAAATGTCCGTCCGCAAGATGCGCAACTCTAGAAAGAGAACATTAAGTTGGGCGCATCATTTGGCCAAAGTGCCAGGGCAGCTTAGTCTTCCCCATTCCGGCACCAGATGCCACCGACTGCCTTGTGAAATTAAGTACCTTTTACTGGTAAACGGAGATCTCTTACATTGACCAACAAAACAACACAAAACAACACAAAGACGTTTGCAGACATCAGGTCCACACTCATGAAACTAGGTCAATAAAAAGTATAAAGTTCTCATAGGAAACGCATCCAACGAAGAAGGGAGGGAGAACATTCAACCTGAACATTATTCTCACCAAACCGATCGTCTTTGGATGGACAGGAAAGGGTCAAACCCTTTGCAAATAAACTTGTAGATCATTTTTTGGGTCATGTTAGCGACAGATGCTTTTACCTCTCGGGGATAAATTCCAAGAATATGGATGAGAGTCTTAAAAAAAAAAAAAACAAGCATGGGAATGAGTAGAAAAACAGAAAATTAAGTGAAGTTACATAGACAGAGTATGATAAATGAAATCGATAGAAACAAAGGCTATGGGGGCTTAGAAGAAACGATCAGATAGTTTGTCCAGTTTAAATAAAAACATCACATTTTATGTTTTTTGATAGTGTTATGCAAATTCTAAGCATTTTAATGGATCCTCAAATAGAAAGTCACCAATAAACAGCCGCCGTTGCTGTCAGTCATGTGATATTTTGGGTGACTTTCCCTGCTCAATCACCACACTGAGCTGATGCTTTACGGCAATGCTAATGAAGTCAGTTCCTCCATAGACTTTTGTTAATCAGAGTGTCGAGCTGGGTGATTAAGACTGAGCCATTCTATTGTTTCCCACAGTATGACAAGGAGTCAAATTGATTTTAGATTGCATTGGGGCTGTCTGAAAATATTATTTTAAAAAATTAGAACAATGTTTTATATTTTATTTTAAATATGATAAAAAATTTTAATAAATAGTATTTGCTCAAGTTAATTCTGCAGGGATATTCCATGCATCTGAAATTATTTCTGCACCAGGGTAGGGTAGGACAATCATTATTTCAAGGCACTGTCCCGCTGCGCTGCCCCACTTTTTTTTGACAGTGAGGACGACGAGCCGTATAGAAGACCAGACCTAAAGTGATAAAACATGCTTTATACAGGGCCAGCATAGAATATTCTGAACCGACCTCCAAAAGCACGTAAGGGCTCAGGAGATCCGTTAACCACTTGGTATTATCGAGAAAAAGTCTGTTCCCGAGCATCTTAAAACATAAAACACAATCAATACATCCTCTTATCACAGAGGATTACGATAAGAAGTGTGTTTGTCTAGTAGACTGGGCTGAGAGAACAGAGTGAGAACTCACACAACCGATACAATGTCAAATTCCCTTTAAAAAGATACATTTCATCTTCACAACTTTGAGATGGAGATGGAACAAAAAAAAAAAAATATATAACTTAAGTAATAAAAATAACAGCAATCGTGTGTTATAACCAGCATTAAAACATGCACATAAACAGACTTTATATATAGCTGCAACCAGCTGCTATGCCTAATAGCCCCATATTGTTAAGCCTGATCATAAACATTTTATTCTAGTCCCATGTTTAAAAATAAATATATAAATATATATTAAAAATTTATTTAAGCGTTCGTTATCTTTTCTATATGGATTTTTCTTAATTTATTACCATATAAAAACCACATAATAAAAATACAGAATATATAAACAATTCTACACAATAATTATATTTACAATACGACGTGAGTGTTTTATTTGTATTTATTATTATTATTTTTTAAATTTGATATTATTATGTATTACCCTGCAAGACATTGAGTAATCATTTTGGATTTAATAATAATAAATAATAATAATATTATTTAATATATCTCCATCATATAATCAATGTCTTGCAGGATAATAATAATAATAATAATAATATTATTTAATATATCTCCATCACATTCCGCAGTGCTGTACAATGGGATGTTTCAATTATCACAGGTTGGCCAATTTACCATGAACTTAGTTAAACTTTTTAAATGCTTTATTGGAACACATTAAGTAGATTAAACTAACGTGTCAACCGTAGTCCTGTACATTTTATTTTATCATCACACACCTTTTATGAAGGTAATCAGTAATAGTAATTCATGACACTTTTTTCACGCCTATTTTGTTATATTCATTGCGTAGAAAAAAAAAAATGTAATCCTATAAATTTCTCCCATCCTGTCCTTATTTTCCCTTTTTTGCTCCATTCATATTTTCTAAGGCTCTGCTTAGTTATAGCTAGCGGTCATGTGACAAACAGAGGGCACTAATAGGTTCAAAGGCTTGGTTGCCGCAGCTGCAGAGAAATCAATCCCCAAATATTTCTATTATTTATTTATATAAAAAAAGTTTTTTGTTTTTTTTTTGTCTTTTTCTGTGTTAAAAACAAGGGATTTGTAACTACCTGGTTTAGAAATATGTATTTCCGTTCCAAAAATATAACAATAATTGCTTAATAATTGTTCTAAGAATTGCACCATCTTCCCGTAGAGCCTCAGAAGATTCCAAAATCCAGCGGGCAGAACAGTCCGGGCATTTTTTTTTTTTTCTTTTTATGTTACTAATCGGCTCCATTCTGCAAAAACACGCGGGGCAGGGTAATAAAGAGGCACGCGATTTCCAGACTGTAATTACAGAGTCTCGTTTTTAATGAAAAAGCTATTTAGCAATGTGATTGTATCCTAATGAAAAGAACGTCTACTCGCCCCAAAACCCCCGGAATAATAATAATTAAAAAAAAAAAGCAAATATCTTCAAACCCAAACAATTAAACAATTGCCATTTCTAACCTCAAAAGCCATT
Source organism: Sceloporus occidentalis (assembly GCA_023333645.1). Lineage (NCBI taxonomy): Eukaryota > Metazoa > Chordata > Lepidosauria > Squamata > Phrynosomatidae > Sceloporus > Sceloporus occidentalis. The sequence continues at coordinate 344,677 of JALMGF010000178.1, forward strand.
TATCAATGAGCGTGGATTCGTATACTCAGCCGAAATTGAGGAGCGGCTTGGAATGGAGCCACGCCGTGCGTTCAGCTATAATCAATAACCTCATCCAGAATCCCTTCCTCCTACACATTGGTGACCATTCCAAAAATTATCTCTCTCTTTATCTCTCTCATATATATATATATGGTAGTGAATTAATTTTGTAACAAAATGGAAACCAAGTCTGGGTTTCTGCCGGGTTGCCAACCTGTTCTTCTTCTTTAAGGAAAGCCTTCCCTGTAACCCAACTCCAGGTCCCATGTGCTCCTCAGCATGAGTGATGGTAGGTGATGCCCCAAAACCTCTTATAAAGTAACCTTTGGTGGTAGGTAATCTTTCTTTTTAGTTCGGCAAACCTCTATGAATCTTGCGGTGGGCACCACCATTGAATGGGGGTGGAATGGCGGAGAAGAAACATTGTGTCCCTGGAATGATACGACCTCTAAGGCTGGTCCTGTCCTTCGGAATATGGTTGAACCAGCAGAGAAAATTGTGGGAACCGTGTGTTTGTTGAGATCCTGATTTTATAATGCGACTCTGACGGACTTCGTTTGGTAGAACAAGGGCCCTGGCGGATGCCGGACATACTGGAGAACTTCACCTGAAGCTCTCCCTCACACGAAGCTCTCCCTCTTCTGAGGGTAATGGACACGGCCAAACTCCACTCTCCTGCATGGAGAAAAGGGAAGGTGACCCGGAGACCCAGGAAAGTAGCGGTTTACTTGGAGAGACAGGGTGCCACCAGGAGAAGGTATGATGGTGAATGAGCAAGAGCCATGCGTAAAGACAATGGTTCGTGAATACTGGGTTGGGGCACCCCCCCCAACCCCCCCCAAAGCCCCTCCAAAAAAATTTTTTTTGCAAATTTTGAGAAAATACCAAATTTCCTTTTACAAGCAGTCATGTTTCCTTTACCGTGAAATTCCAGCAGCATTTCTGAGTCTCGGTTACCCTCCAAGAAGCTGTTCCTGGGGCATTTTCCATTTGTAGAGCTGCTCAATGTTAATGCCCCCCCCCCATTGTGCCACGCTAGCCCCCTGAATGCTGCTGAGCGTTTCACACAAAACTCCTCCATAGGACCCAAGGAGGGATGTGACCGTCCCTTTAACAAGCAAATTGTTCAAACAAATAAAACAAACAAATTTGTCTTAGGGCCGGACCGGGGGCCGCCTATAACGTAAGTGGGACCAATAGATGGATTCTTTCGATATAATGTTTAGAACATTAGGTATGAATAATATATTAGAAAAAAGTCCACATTTTTGTATGATTTTGCTATGATAATTGTCACTAATGTAGTTGAGTTGACCAAAATACATGAATTTAAGTGCCTTTAGAATGATCTTATATGTAAGAATTACTATTTTTGCGGCATTTATAGGGGAAATACGGTTGTTTCCGAGTCTTGCATTATTTTCGTGGTTAGTATGCAGGTTTGTAACGGTAATCGCAAGCAAATAAACAAAAAAAACCTGCAAAGTAAGTATTTCTGGAAAGTAGACAACCCAGGGCTGTTTCACTGGGAGCTTTTAGACCAATCTTTGCAAGTTTAGCCATTATTACTTTTTGTGGGTTTTTTTTCTTTTTCAGTTTTCATTTTATGCAAATTATCTCCCGTTCCCCATGATCCCTCGGGGCGGAGAGCATTGGAATCCCCCTGTCAGCCCAAACAGGAAGTTGTAACCCACTTCCTGCGCATGAGCCACTAGCGCAAACCCCCCCCCCAGTAACATGGAAACATAAAATCTGCCGGCAGATCGGCCCCATTCGGCCCCCGTCTAGTTGCCTTTTTCTCCTGCAGTAAAGACTCAAACCTCAATCAGTCGTTGGTCTCGTCTTAGATTCATGAGCCGGATGTCTGTCCCATGCATGTTTAATACCCTCACTGTATTACCCTCTACCACTTCTGCTGGGAGGCTGTTTTACTTACCTACCACCCTCTCAGTAAAGTAAAAATAATAACAGGAACACAAATGCGTATGCCTCACATTATATAGTCAGTCTAATTTCCCAAACTATCATGGCCATCGGCAATTTCTCATCATTCCGACCCTGATTTTTTGTGACAGGACATTATCGATATGATCTATTAGCAGATAAAAATCCTAACGAACGCTCCTATTAAATTACCGAATTCCCAAGAAAAAAAATCCCCTGCAGATTCAGGTTTAGATGTTAAAATATGTGTTTGACATGTCATACAATTTACAAAACAACAAAAAAAACACAAAAAAATGTCTTGCTCCGGGCTACGAAATGTTCATTTCCTGATCCCACTCACGAAAGGGCCTTAGCTGCTGATTGATGGATTCAACACAACAAATTAAGACGGAAAATGCGTTGTGGATGAATAGGAATATTTAATCGGACGCGGGGAAAGCACGCATTTTATTATTATTTTTACTCCCCCCCCCAGTTAACATGCACCGCTTGGCATTTCCCCCCAGATAGAAATAAATGTCATGCGGGTAGGAAGATGGAAAAGAATGAGCGAGCTTTGGCCGCATCTGTTTCTCAAGGATTTGGGGATTCTGTAGATTATGTGACATTTAATATAAAAAATTAGACTCTTAACGATATGTTTCTAGTCGTTAGAAACTTTGTGAAAAATGGAGAGCGGATACAATGGGGCTGCCTCTCCCCGGCACGCCACGGACGCTTATACTGGTCAAGGACAGAGGACAGCAGGTCCAGGGTGCCGGCAGACCCTCAGACTCGGCTGCTCTATAAGCCATTTACTAATATCGCCAATCGGCCCCTTAAGACTCTGCAAGGGCCATGCTGAGTCAGCACAGTCTCCATAGTTTGTTTCTGGCTGCCTCTGGGATATGACATCATACAGTATATATATATATATATATATATATATATATATATATACTACCATTTCAAATATTTGGGGTCACTGAGCTATGAAGGACATTTCAGGCAGTAACATAATTACAAAAGGGTTTTCAAACCATCAATTAGCCTTTTAAACTTAAACTTGGATCAGCAAACACAACGTGCCATTGTATTAGTGAGGGTATTAAACATGCATGCAGCGAGTGATAAAGGGCCATTGGAACCCAGGAGTGATGGGAGTGATAAAGGGCCATTGGAACACAGGAGTGATGGGAGTGATAAAGGGCCATTGGAACACAGGAGTGATGGGAGTGATAAAGGGCCATTGGAACACAGGAGTGATGGGAGTGATAAAGGGCCTCTCTACGCCTATGAAGAGATTCCATTAAAAAACAGCCATTTCTGGCTACAATAGTCATTTACAACATTAACCCCGTCTGTGCTGGATTTCTGATCCTTTTCATGTTATTTTAATGGACAAAATCTGTTTTTCTTCCAAAACCAAGGACATGTCTAAGTGACCCCAAACTTTTGAACAGTAGCGTGTGTGTCTGCATCTGTCTGCGTCTGTCTGTGTATATATATATATCCTTAGTGTATGTTTCCATTTGGCTGACTATGGTGTTTATACCTTGCAATATTCCAAGAAAACAGTTGATTCCAAGAAAATATATGATTTATTTAAGTAAAAAATATTCATTTCAAATCCTGAACGTTTTGCCGGTCTTCTGAAAAGCTTTTCTGTCCCGGATTTCTACAGTTCCTGGTAAAAACGTACACTAGGCGGTTACATTGGATCTATCACTCTCCCAAATCTTTCATTTTCAGTTCCATATATTAAATTAATGACGCGGTGGGACTTAGCCGACAAAATGAGCAATATGTATGTATTAGAAACTATCTTAATATCCTGTCCCCATCATCTGTATGATTAATAACCAGAAATAACCCAATTTATTAGCTTTGTTATGAAAACTTTAAACGCTGCCATACTAGCCAGAGCTCAAAAATTTAATTTACAAATATATCTGATATTTATTAGAGAACAACCATCTTAACATCCTGTCTTCATTATCTGCATGATTATTCCTCCCCATTATGTTGTTGTCCCCGTGAGAGAAGTGAGGATTTCAGAATGGGAAAGTACAAATTATGCTGATTTCACCATTCTTTGCCACAAATCTCAACTTCCTTAAGGTTAAATAATCCCAAAATGTTATACTAAATTTAATAAAAAAAAAAAAACGATAAAAAAACAAACAAACAAAAAAAAAGAACTTTAAAATAAATAATTAATGCTAAAATTTGTAGGAGTGAGTGGCCCTTTAAAGTTACCTTATATCGGGAGAACATTGAAATTTAAGATTTATTCCCAAGTGGGTAAGAAACACAGAATCCTGATATATGCAAAAGAAGAATTTATGTGCATATTTTAAAATTAATTTTAAAATTAAATAATTTAATTTAAAAGAATTTTTTTTTTATAGTACAATAAAACCACAACACCATGAGACAATAATTATGAAATTACTGTACTATAGTCAGAAACTCAAATATAAAACAAGTCAGCAATTTTCCATAAAAAATTTCTATTATTTAAAAAAAAAAAATTTTAATTTATTTAATTCAACTATAAATTTTACTTAAAATTCTATGGATGGGAAATACGAGATATATTCTGTTTGGCTGAAGAGGATGCGATTGGTTTTTTTTAGTGGACGATTAATCGTAGGCAGCCGTTACTATAATTGTGTGTGTGGGGGGGGGGGATATTTCCTCCGCAGACTGAAATTACTATAATAAACGTTGTCCTACATTTAATGTTTTAAGGTAATTTGAGAATTTTCAGGAAATTAGCTTTGTCAAGAGCCTCATTAAAAAGTACTTTATTCCACGTAGTCATTTGCTTTTTATACTAATTTACTTTCATTTTTTTTCCCTTTAAAGCCTACATAATTTGGTTGTTCATTTCGTTATTTTTGTTTTAATATTTATTTAATCTTTTTTTTTTATTTCTTTTTAAATGTGACTATAATTCATACCTACTTCTTTGTGTATAGAATGTTCCTCGTATGTTTTTGTAATTATACGTAAAATGGTAACCATGTGCAAAACAAAGTTTTTTTTGTACTTGTTACAGGTGAGTGGACTAGAATAGGATAACATAGAAACGTATCATTTGCCGGCAGATCGGGCCCATTCGGCCCCCGTCTAGTCGCCCGTTTCTCCTGCTGTAAAGCCTCAAACCTTAATCAGTCGTTGGTCTCGTCTTAGATTCAGGAGCCGGATGTCTGTCCCATGCATGTTTAATACCCTCACTGTATTACCCTCTACCACTTCTGCCGGGAGGCCATTCCACATAGCTACCACACTCTTAGTAAACTAAAACTTCCTTACATCGCAGGATAGTCATAGGTAGCGACGGAGCTATGGTGAGTTGCCATTGGTCAGTGAAGGCAGTATCCTATTGGATATTGCAGATACGTACAGAACTGGGCACAACAAGGCAATGGCCCCCTCTGCCCCTTCAAACTACCCCCCTTGTGCCTTCGAACTACCCCCCCCTGCCCCTTCAAACTAACCCCCCTGCCCCTTCAAACTACCCCCCTCTGCCCCTTCAAACTACCCCCCCTGTCCCTTCAAACTACCCCCCTGTGCCCCTTCAAACTACCCCCCTCTGCCCCTTCAAACTACCCCCCCGTCCCTTCAAACTACCCCCCTCTGCCCCTTCCTTCAAACTATCCCCCCTCTCCCTACTTCTCCTTATCCTAACTTACCTTGAGGAGTCCTGCCGGCATTTCATGTTGAGCGCCGGAATAGTCCGGCGCTCAACATGAGATGCTGGCACCGCGACGGAGTCACGGAGAGTGAGGGGCGCCGAGCGGTTGCTGAGAACTTCACGAGCAACCGCTCGGCGCCCCTGCCCAGGACATAAATGAAAACATTGTTGGATTTTTTTGTTGTTGTTTTTTTTAACTTTATTTAACATCCTCCATGTTAAATAAAGTAAAAAAAAAACCTTTATTTAACATGGAGGATGTTAAATAAAGTAAAAAAAAAACAAAAAAAACCAACAATGTTTTCATTTAGGTGCAGAGGGGGCGGCAGTGGTGGCGGAGGAGGACCCGCGGCGGCGGAGGAGGACCCCGCAGCGGCGGCGGAGGAGGACTCCGCGGTGGCGCCCCCTGGAGTGTGGCGCCCTGTGCGGTCGCACAGGTCGCACACCCGAAAGGCCGGCCCTGTACATTACAACGGGCCCTTTGGGTTGTCGGCCACCATATTGCGAGGGTTGTTTTTTCCCCCCGGCCCCTACCCTACGCAGTTTGTAATAAAAAAAACAAAAAAACCCAGAATTTTCCGTCAATTTGTTAAACGGTTGCACCGTCCGATTAGAAAATAACCTTGTTATTCTAGAACGCGACGCACGGAATCTAAAAGAAAAGATACCGGTTTATTTTTACACAAAACGTTCAAGATATTTTAAGAGCCCCGTATCGGATTCGGTAACAGAAAGCGCCTCGAGACGAATGTCCCCGATTTTAAATCCTTTCCTTTGAAATAAACACCTAAGTGGGCAGTAAAACCAGAATAGGTTCAAAGCCGCGCTGAAGTATAACCGATATCCTCCAATCAGTATCGAGCGCCCGAGGAGTTAAATATATTTTAGAAGAATTCTGCGCTGGATCAAAAATAAGTTCCTGGTATAAAAATGAAAACCCCTTTTTTTTTAGAAAGTTCCCAAAGAAACAGGGAACACTGGAGTCAGACGGTGCTTCGCTCGCATTCCTGCCTGCACATGCGCGGAGAACATGCGGAAATGTGAAATAAGTCTCCAATTCCAACCCAAAATGAATCCAGTGAACATCTGCTTGCGGTTATTCGCATTAAAACGCTATCCACATGGAATTCTCGCGATTAGTAATCACTTTAGTAACGTTCTAGATCGGGACTGCGCAACGCCAGTCCCCGAGAGCTTCCAACCGGCCAGGAATTCTATATATCCTGCCTGAGAACAGGTAGTTTAATGGATCTGAAATACATTGAGTCGCCTATACCCAAGCTAGGATATCCAAGAACCATGGCCTGTTTGTGGTTGTCAAGAGTGTTCTAGAACAATATTTCTCAAGTGTACCCAATGGCTTAGCCCATCTCATTCGTGGTGTGTACGTGAATTTGTGTTTTGATCAATGTGTAAGTGATGTACGAGCGTATGTGTGCAGGTAAGACTATGTCCGAGGAAGAATGTGTACGTACACGGCCATCAGAACATGGCTTCTATCAAGGAGGTCCTCCTAGAGACCCTAACTTCTAAGCTCTAGAACCTTACTTTTGTAAACCATAAAAACCTTTATTATGTGTAAGGAATGTGCGAGCGTGTGTGTGTGAGTGTGTGAGTGTGTGTGGGTAAGCCTATGTACAAGGTAGAATGTGTAAGTATAAAGCCATAAGAACAGAGGAGCTATTAAGAAAAGTCCTCCTAGAGCCACCAACTTCTAAGCTCTAGAACCTTAATTTTGTAAACCATAAAAACCCTCGATACATCATCTCACCGCAGACTTATTTACTATTATAAAGATATAGTTTCAAAACGATGTATAAAGGATTCCATATTCCAAACCTTTCTAGATAAAAGACTCTAAAGGGTCTGTACTTAATGAATCCTTCTGCAGTATATTGAAGATTGGGGATGGCGGAACGTTAATGAGAATAAAAGGGAATTTAGTTTTTATTCTAGAACACGGACTTTAGAACCTTTCGGGTTTTTCTCTATATGTCACACAGACGGTTGGACGGCAAAACACCATTTACTAAACTGGTCTGGAGTAAAGGAGTCTCACCGAAATAGCTCGTGTCCTTTTATTGACATTTAATGGACTTTCGGACGGAGTAGGGTTTATTTTGTGACACTGTTATTGTCGATGCATTTCTGGAAAGAAAAAAAAAAAGTAAAAAAATCTATAAAAAGCAAAGTTTTCTCGTCTCGTTGCTAGGCTGCCTTCCTGAAAGCAGAGATGCCGCTTGCCCCAAAGGGTAACTGAGCATTTTCGTCGGTCTGTCCAACAACAGATGAAGAAAGCTACACGTTGGGTTCCTCTGTCTAATAGAAAATGTGGGGTTTTAGTTAGCCCAATCTTGAAATATTAGAGGTTATGAGTGCAGAGCAATTTTGGTGCAAAGAAGAAGAAATGGTGCAATCCCCATAATGGCTAATTGCACCACTTTTACCATTTTACACCAGAATTCCTCTTTATACATAAGCCTCTGCATGCAAATGTTATTAGCGCAAAGTGGAGCAATTCGGACATTTGGTTTTATGTTTAGGGCAATCACCATGACGACCTGTGTATTGTATTCAAAATTGTTCTATAAAGATTGATAGATCTGCTGTTCATGTTGTGATCATAGCTAGAACACTCCCAATAATCCATCCACCACCAGGCCTTGGGAGGTAGTACTTTGATCTTCAGGAACGAGGAGGAATGATGGTGGATTCCATCCATTCTCACGTTCTGCCATTCATGGCTGACCATAGCCAGGCCAACTTAGGTGAGAAGTTCCAATGTTCTGGACCAACATCCATCCTCAGCAGGAGATCTGTGGCATCTAGAGCAAAGATGTCCCTACTTCCCAACTAGACCACCTGGCCCATGGAACACATTCCTCGATAACAGGTATATGTACAGGAGAAATGGATCCCATCCATACCTTCCCAGGTCTGCTCTCCTGCTTACGGTTATTGAAGACCTCCAGAACCATTTTTCTTTTGCGTAGCAAAAACACAGCAGGCACTTTAGACGTTACTGTGTAACTATGTTACAAGCATCCTTGTGACCTTGAAGATCTATGACTTGAATTGACCAGAAGCTTGTCCGTTAGAGCTGTCAGATATTTTTTTTAAATACCCGTCTCATCTCGTGTGCTTCCTCTAGCTGCGTTTGCACGTGACTTCACGGTATTCTGAAGAATAATGCCCCTGTCGACATTATTTCACGCATCCTCTGACTTTAAACATGATCACGGCAGCTACTTAAATATTGTCTTTCTATTGTGTTACTTCCTTTTACCCCCCCCATGTTAACAATTGCCCTTTAGTCTACGCCTAAGGCTCTGATCTTAAAATCTTTAGACAAGTAGCTGTTGGTGCAGGATTACATTGTTTGTAGATACTTAAAGAAGTGATTCTATTGTTTGAAAAAGAAGTAATTTTTGCAAACATAACAAATTTCTCTGTAATGTTGGATGATCAAAAATAAGCAATTTTTATAGCAAAAACACACACAAAAAGCCAGAAGTAAAACATAACCCCCCCCACACACATTTGTTTCAAGTTAAACTAATTCACGGTTTGAACTTTGTTACCCAGTTGCCCATATTTTGAGAAATGTTCATTGCTGATCCTTTATGCTAATTTGTTTATTGTATGCGTTTGTCGATGGGTTTGTTAAGCCATGTGTATTACGTTACGCTCGGAGTAAACCGTTGTGCTGTATAAATAAATGATAAAAATAATCAACTACATTAACGACATTGTATATGTTCCCAGATTGCATCAATGTAGCTATTGTACCAGTTCCAGCTCTGTATTTTCTTAATACATGGGAACTTCCTCGGTGTGTTGAACCCTACGGGCCACCTGGTCCTTTTCCATAGTGTGGCACGGCTGGGATAGACAAACATGGGTGAGTGGCCATGGGGAAAGATGGTGGAAACCAAGGAGGTAGAGGCCAACATGGGGATTTAATGGCTGCTTTGGTGCCACTGCAATTAGCCTATGGGCAGACTCAAAGGTTCCCCGGCATGCTTCTTCATCACGGTACCTTGCAACTATCTAGATCAGTTCAATATGGTTGACCGATATTTGCCTGGAATCTGAGTGATGAAGCTTTGGGCATGTAGTTTAAATCATCCATCCTGCCCTACCCTCTAAATATAAGATTCTCCCTAATTATTTCCCATTTTTAAATTAAGTACATATCAGCCAATCAGTGGCATGAGATATGGACAGTGTAGGTGGTGGTCAGCTGCAGCTCTGGAGCTGCAGCATTGTCACTAGTTACTAGACCGAATGCTTAATAAACAAATATGGCGGTTGTTAAATGTACACGATGCCTCTAGCCTATCTTAAGTCTTTGGTAGTATAGCAGGGGTTAATACAGCAACCCACAAGGAAGGAAAAGCTAATAGTGTGAGAGCTAGATCCCTAACACTCGAACCCGACGCACCGAGGCTTTGGTGCCAGGATTTTAAGGTCCGTAAGAGTGGCTCTACTGGTCGCCGGCAGGGGGCTTGTCCAATGAAGAGTGGCTGCCCTTTCCCATTCATATTGCAGCGTGAATGCAGTTATGTCAGTGCTGCTGGTAACTGTTACAGTGCTATACATTTGTTTGATTCATACATTCGCTTCCGGTGATTCATATGAATGATCCAACTCTGTCCCTCATTCATAACACGAACCTATGAATGAAACAAATATATAACAGAGTAACAGAAAATGAAGAGATGAGCGAATATTCGCCCAAAACGAGCACCGGGAACGGGCAAATATTCATAGAATACGAAGACCCCTAGTTACTTATTTTTATTCGATTTCCTTTTCCTTTGTTACCTATTAAAGTACTTTAATATGCTTTCTTCGTCATGGAGGCTGCTTGGGGCATCAGACTTTAATGACACAACACGTTCGATCTAACGCAGATCGGTCCAGGTCAGAAAATGTTAATCTTTTTTTTATCAATTTTCTCTTGTTGAAAGGGTATAATTAGTCATCCCGTGTTTGTTCCTGTTATTTGAAACACTTCTTGTCACGGTGAGGGATATCAATGCTGTGGGTTTACCTGGCAGCTCTGTCATTGAACTTATTGAATGCAGTCAGGTAACCACAACATTCGGAACGTAATAAATGAACGCGTGATTAATGGCAGACATGGAATGTTCGGTAAACAAAATGAAACAGTAATGCGTTCCATGTCTGGTGATGAAAGACCGTCTGCCTCGGCGCACGGAGAGATCCTTCAGCGGCGTCAACAAAGTCAGTAAGCAGCTTCATTTTGGATGTCTGGCGGGATGTTTGTGTCAAAAATTGTAAGAATTAGTAGGAACGACCCTTCACACACCGGGGTCCATTCATTAAATTGACTTGATGTTGAGGAATGATAAGATAAGCCTCACCTATACATTATACTACGCACTAGGTGTACTAATGCATAGGTAAAATGTTCCTACCTGAAAAAAAACAAATTTTACGAAATATTGTAAGATTTTAGTCGTATTTACAGTATTTTTTCCAAGTATATACTATATAGAAAGAAGTGTATGACCCCTAATGGCACCTATATGACCTATTCATTTCTCACATGGGAACTTTAGGCTCCGAATCCCTTTCGAAGCACTCGGTCTTTGGATAGGCCAATGAGGTCGGTGGGTGGGCCCAACGAGGTCGGTGGGCAGGGCTGGTGATATTGTGGGTGGGGCTAGCCCTAACCACTTTATATTTGTATGGACGTGGGGACGGCCATGGGTGGGGAGTGTGCTGTATCCGCGACCCGGAGATATTGGGCTGTGACCCAGAGAAGCGCCGCTTCGCTCAGAGTCTCTGGGTGGAAGGGATCATGCACTATAAATATATGTGTTGTAAGATAAACATCTAGGCCACCCAGTGCCGTATTTACCTGGGTCTAACCCATCACAGCACCATCATCCGACCCCTCTGTGCCGCCGTCCTTACTGCTGAGCTCCATATATGAAGCCATATCTCGGCACTCCACCTTTTAAGGACGCGCCGCATGGAACAGAAGTGAACTATGGAGGCTGGATCAACACAACACAATCCTCCATAAGATAGGAGTCAGCATAGGCCAGAATACACCACCATGGGCACCATGGGCATTCCTTCTGCAGCTGCAGAATAACATAAAAATTTATATTATTCCATTTTTATTTTCTATTTTTTATTTCAATTTTTTTTTATTCTCTTGGAATGTTGGAACAATACCCATAAATAATTTAGTAAATTAATACAGCTTCTATAATTTTAAATAAATATCAAAGAAAATGAAAAAATAATAATATTACAAAGTCCCCAACATTCCATAATCAGAACAATGCAGCAAAAAGGACTAACAAATTGATCGACAAAAGGGCAAGACGGGCACTTTGAGTCATTGCCGAGAAGGAGATGGACATTGTAGCTTAGACATTTGTCACGGAGCTGGCTAGTCCGACCGACTACCTCCGCTGTCTTGTGCTCCCTTAGCCTGGGAAAACACACTTTCCCCGGTTCCCCAGTCACTAGCCGAGACTCAGTGTAGGGTAAAACCAAACGAAGACTGATTTTTTTTGGACACACAGGGCTGGATATATCCAGCAAAACACACATTAACATAAAACAAGATATTGGGACACAAACCGCCCCCTTAATCTGCCTCCCAGAGACAACAGGGGTAGTAACGGGATTAACAATACAATAGGTGTGTGTGTGTGGGGGGGGGGAAGACTGATTTATACAACATTAAACATCAAAGAATGGTGGTCACTCCCTGGTGGCAGATCCTGGCTGTCTGCTGGAGATAATCCCCTCAGTGATGAGATGATACTGCTGGGGGTAGCCACAGAAGCCTTTACAAACGCAGGGCCCATAGTCAATAGGGAGGAGGCTGGCAGTCAGGCTTCTCCAGTGGCCCCAGTGATGGAGGCTTCCGTCACAATTCTTCCCCCTCCGAATTGGACTGACATAGGATGAGACCCCAAACGGGTTGACTCCGTAGTCAGTCAGTTTATTTGGCCCATCAATGCCCTCCCAAAATTGTTGCTCCTGCTGCTGCTGGGAAGATGGGCCGGCTGCGCCATCTCCCGGGTACCGCTGGGGAGGGATGCCTCCTGCATCCCCTCCCTGGTGCTCCTGCTGCCGTTGAGGAGGGAGTTCAGGTTGATCCGGTCCCAGAATTAGGTTCTGCCGCTGGGGAGATGGACCGGCTGTTCCACCTCCCTGCTTCTGCTGGGGGGGCAGGTCGGCCGCTGTATCTCCCTGAATTCCTGCAGCTTTGGTAGGTGCTGGGCAGAGGCCAGCGATGCTCTGCCCTGTTGCCAGCACTTCAGCTGGGGTTAGGGCATCTTGTGGGTCGGCCTGCCGCTGGGGAGGGAGGGCCGCTTCCTCCGCTCCCGGACATGTGAGCTGCCGCTGGGGAGAAGGGCCGGCTGCCGTATCTCCCTGGATCCCTGTAGTGATTGCAGGTGTGGGGCAGAAGCCAGCAGCGCTCTGCCCTGTTGCCAGCTCTTCAGCTGGGACTAAGAGATCTGGGCAGACTGCCCAGCATTCTGAGGACCCAGGTGTGGAGACTGCAGTGTTATCCACCCCTCTTGGGTTAACATCCTCAGACAATAAATCAAATAAATCCCCAGTCTCTGGTTGTGGTGTAAAGTCACATAGCTCTGGTATCGGATCTGGATTAGCTGCCCAGCATCCCTGTGACTCAGGGGTGGAGACCGCAGTCCCATCCACCCCGCCTGGGTCAACATCCTCAGCTGACCACTCAATCACATCCACAAAATCCACACAATCCCTGGACACTGGGGCATTCTGTTGAACGCGTTCGAACAGTTTTTTATACGCCTTCTCCAGTTCCCACTCCTGTGTAATTAAAAAGTCTAAATCACCTTTAAGTTCTAGTGCATCTGGGAGGTCCCACTCCCTGAAATCCCGGATGTCCTCAATCCGCCACTCCGCTGTGCTGCCGAAGTCCGGATCCTCCTGAAGACTATCCCATAATAATCCCAGGCCACCGAAGTCATAGCCCTCTGGAGAACATTCTTTCGCAGTTCCCCAATATGCTTGTTCTGTATACCACTGCAGAGCCCTATAGTGATCTTCCAGCTCTACCTCCTGTTGGACCAGCTTGTCCAATTCAGATACCCATTGCTCCTGGGGTTGCTGTCCCAGGAATGACATCCGTAGTTCCCGCTGGTCTCTAATCTTTTGTTCGGAGCTTGGAAGACACAGACCCCGGCATATAACAGCCCTCTGCCATACTGACCGTCGAACCACTTGCCTCAGGTTCTGGTATTGTTCTGTAGGCAGGGCAGTGGTGTAGCAGGAGAGGATGACCCGCAGCAGCCCCTGGAATTCTGATACCACATCCATGTCCTCGTCAAGGCGACCGAAGTCTGCCGTCCTGTCGTTTAATCGCGGTAGAAAGTAAGTGTCCCTCGGACTAAGAAGCAATCCCACCGCTGCCACCAATGTCACGGAGCTGGCTAGTCCGACCGACTACCTCCGCTGTCTTGTGCTCCCTTAGCCTGGGAAAACACACTTTCCCCGGTTCCCCAGTCACTAGCCGAGACTCAGTGTAGGGTAAAACCAAACGAAGACTGATTTTTTTTGGACACACAGGGCTGGATATATCCAGCAAAACACACATTAACATAAAACAAGATATTGGGACACAAACCGCCCCCTTAATCTGCCTCCCAGAGACAACAGGGGTAGTAACGGGATTAACAATACAATAGGTGTGTGTGTGTGGGGGGGGGGAAGACTGATTTATACAACATTAAACATCAAAGAATGGTGGTCACTCCCTGGTGGCAGATCCTGGCTGTCTGCCGGAGATAATCCCCTCAGCCAGTGATGAGATGATACTGCTGGGGGTAGCCACAGAAGCCTTTACAAACGCAGGGCCCATAGTCAATAGGGAGGAGGCTGGCAGTCAGGCTTCTCCAGTGGCCCCAGTGATGGAGGCTTCCGTCACAACATTTATTCTAGATTTTTTATTAGAGTTTTATTGGGCACCTTTAAGAAGTAAGAAGATTGTAGCTTTGAGGACAATGTTGTCCCTTCTTCAGGCTTAAGTCGAAGGGCATGTGGTGCTCAGGACTGGATTTTACACCAGCGAACCAAACCCATTCTTTTCTAGTCACTAAGACTCAAATGTTGGTTTCTAATGAGGATCAACACTCTGATTAATGAGACTAACATTGATTAACGTTGGGCTTGAGTGAGTTTGGGCTGATTTTGGACCCCACTCCGCAATTAGCCGTCTCTGTTGAGATCCACAGGGATCCAGCTCGGGAGCTCAGCTGGGGGGTAAAAAAACAACCGCGATGGCAGTAGGTTCCTTCAAAGTTCAACCGCCCCGGGGCACATCTCAGTATTCTTGGAACAAAATTCCACATTGTTCTAAGCGATGAGCGATCTTGTCAAGTTTAAGCGTTGGTTGGACCCAAGTGAACTTTAGAGAATACCCCTTGTGAAAGAAGATATCTTAGGTCCATTTGGTCCAACTCAACCCTTAGTGAATGGACCACACCGTTTTTGCGTTATACTCACAGTAATCGTATTTAATTAGAAGAAAGCAGCCTTTTATATCAATATGCGGAAAATATAAAGGTCTACGTATAATATCAGTATTATAGAAACAACACCAAACTCTAACACACTTTGTGTCTGAAGTTCCCCCTAAAGACCGGGCCGGATTGGGAATTAAAACCAGCCCTGGAAATAATTCAATACCAGTTCTCACCCTAATCAATTTTGTTTGAAAAAAGGCACAAACCGTGCATTTTTTAATATATTGGGAAAGGAATAGTCTTGAATAAGATACGTATGAAACCACATCGTTCCTAATATCACTGCGGCCCGTGACATCATGTGATGGACTGGGCTGTGCTAGAGTTTGAATGATGAGAAAAAAACATCTCAATATGAAATTAACCGCTTTCAAATGTATTTAAATAATTTACTGAACACAAAGTTACTAAAACAGAGAATTACTTTCACAGAAGGGGCAAATAAAGGGGCAAATAAACTTGTAGCTCTCCTAAATACAAAATTAGAGCTAAAAGTGTAAGAGGGGAGCTGAGGGAGGGAGACAAGTGTGGAAGAGTGAATGTGTGTAACTATGTACATGCGTGTAAGTGTGTATTGTTAGAGTGGCTGTGGGTGTGTGTAAGTGTATGGTTTTAGATTGTGTGTGCGCATGTATGTTTAGGTGTATGAATGTTCATGCGTGCACTTCGTTATGTATGTATGTATGTATGTATGTATGTATGTATGTATAAGTGTATGGTGTTGGAGAAGCTGTGTGTGTGTACGTTTGCGTAAGCATTTGATGTTAGAGGGGTGTGTATATGTATATGTAAGTGTAGTGTGTATGCATGGATGTGTGTTAGTGAGTATGTGTATATGTATGTTTATGGTGTTATTATGTATGTATGTGTAAGTGTAGGGCTGCCCCTGATCATCATACCCCCAACATCCTAATTCATTCTAATACCCAACCACAGCCATTATCAGCTTCTCTGTGCCCCCCAAACAGCTTGCCAGAGCCATCTTTCCATTCCTGCCTCCCTGTACCAGTCCAAAATTATTCACAAAAGGGCCAGCAGAACCACGTATGCAGGTAGGCCAGTCCGACCCTGCTAAAGAAGCCCCGTGTAGCTGTGAAATGGGGCTTTTTAAGGACTTATTGTTATTTCCTTCTCCCTCGTGATTACTAGACTGCATGTACCGGTTCTCTAACCACTATACAAAGCAGGAGCGATGGAACTTTACACTAGAATGTTTGAGTCTAAAATACCAAAAACGCTACTAAAAAAAACAAGATCTAAAAGATTGAATACTTTTTAAATCATTTTTACATTTTTTTTACATATTTAAATACTTTTTCAAAAACTATATGTATTTTCCTCTAAGGGCAAAAGTGACAGCAAAGATTACATTCGCAATAATAATCATAACATTCCATTGCTTTAAAAAAAAAAAAAAAATTTACAAAAAGAATTCTGCTGAATTCTGCTAAAATGATTTACTCTAATAATTTCCGGGTTTTTGTTGTTCATTTTGTTAAAATCAAAAATTTCGATTTCAAAGGTTTTATATATTTATTTTTCTTTTATTATTTTAACGTTCACGCCTTTTTTTTGTACAATAAAAGTTATGAAACACTTTTGCAGATGATATACGTGGTTTTCTTTAATGTCTCTTTTATATATTCCATTAATCAAATCTATCAGACCCACTCGGTCTCGCATACATCCCAAATGTCTCTGTTTGACGTGACCAGTCCCTCTTTGGACCCCAAACATCTTCCTCTGATGCCCCTTTTTCCCAGGAGGTCAGAATGTTTGCTGGGTATGAGGGTATCGCAGGGTTCTACAGCCCTAAAAGCCCCCCCCAGTAATATGTGCAGAAAATGGCTTTTAAGTTAAATTGTGTGAATAAAATACTGCAAAAAATATATATTTTAAGAATAATTAATTATAACTTTTCAATCAAACAGCGGAATTACAGGGATGAATTTCTGTACGTTTTTCCAGGTATTTGTAGGAAAATATCTGCCCCGTCAGTAGCGTCAGTGTGCATTGATCAGCCAAACCGCAGGAGCTTACAGATGTCATTTAGCCGTGTATATGTTCCGTCGGACGTGTGGAAAGGGAGAAATGTCACGGTATAAAGGAAGCCAGCTGTCATGTATGTGAAACGCGGCATTTTAAATACAATGTTCCCATTGCTGTAATACCCGCTGGTGTCAGTCCAGCCGACACGGGCTACAAAGCAACGGGATTATAGAAACTGCAGGCCGGCCAAATTAAGTCTGCTTTACATTCCCACTGCCCCGTGCGGGGGTAACACGCGGCGGCCAATCAGAACGCAGATAGAGGGAAAGCACTTCATTTAACGCGCGTGCTAGTATTTTCATAACTATGGATATGTTAAGAGGCTTTCGGCATTCCGCTGATTAATCTTAATAAGTGATAATTAAGTCACTCCGGAAAAATAGCCGGCAACGTTCGTTCGGAGAAGAAAATATTGAGCTACATGAAAAAAAAAAAAAAAGATGGAAAACACGGAATTATTAAATAAGATAACCAAAATAATAGATCTATGCGTGCCTTGTAACCACAACAAGCGCACAGTGAAGACTCCAAAACAGGAATGGTAAAGGCTTAGAAAGCTCAGCTCTGGCAACAAGGAGAGGGTGGTAGATAAGTGGAACAGCCTCCCAGCAGAAGTGGTAGAGGGTAATACAGTGAGGGTATTAAACATGCATGGGATAGACATACGGCTCCTGAATCTAAGACAAGACCAACGACTGATTAAGGTTTGAGTCTTTACAGCAGGAGAAACGGGCGACTAGACGGGGGCCGACAGGGGCCGATCTGCCGGCAAATTCTTTGTCTCAATCTGGCTTAATTGCGCATTTAAAGTAGATCATGTACATGGTGTTCGCTGTCCAGTTCTGTCCAACAGACACCTACCAAAATAGGATAATGAAAGGAGCACAGAAAGGATGCAGTCAGGGTTTAATGTCAAAAACTCTTACGTTTCCATCTGGATCGATGGACAAGAGGAGGTGACTTGCTTACACCCGATGCTGAAACGGCTCGCTTACATGTACAGGCTTTGTTATTAAGGGGTTAAATTAACAAATATATTCAGAAATAAATATTTTAGCCCATGATGTGGCTGTTTTAAGTTTGGGGTCAGTTGTCCTTGTTTTTGAAAGAAAAGCAGATTTTGTCGTTTAGAAATCCAGCGCAGACGGGGTTAATGTTGTAAATCACTATTGTAGCTGGAAACGGCTGATTTTTAATGGAATCTCTTCATAGGCGCACAGAGGACCTTTATCACTCCCATCACTCCTGTGTTCCATGGGCCCTTTATCACTCCCATCACTCCTGTGTTCCAATGGTCCTTTATCACTCCCATCACTCCTGTGTTTCAATGGCCCTTTATCACTCCCATCACTCATGGGTTCCAATGGTCCTTTATCACTCCCATCACTCCTGTGTTCCAATGGCCCTTTATCACTCCCATCACTCCTGTGTCCCAGTGGCCCTTTATCACTCTCATCACTCCTGTGTTCCAATGGCCCTTTATCACTCCCATCACTCCTGTGTTCCACTGGCCCTTTATCACTCCCATCACTCCTGTGTTCCACTGGCCCTTTATCACTCCCATCACTCCTGTGTTCCAATGGCACGTTGTGTTCGCTGATCCAAGTTTAAGTTTAAAAGGATAATTGATGGTTAGAAAACCCTTTTTGTAATTATGTTACAGCCAGGAATGTCGTCGTTTTTCATGAAAACAGCTCAGTGACCCCAAACTTTTGAACATTAGTGTATAAATATATATATATATATATATATATATATATATAGCAACTTTGGTAATAAGTAACTTTCATAAATGTTGATATCACTGTCATGAAAGCAAAACAAAACGTTAGACCACATCATACATGACATCACAGAAAATCTATGACATCACTTTTAGGGATGAAGACATTGTTGCCGCTGTATTGGAAACAATAGCTCTTTTTTCAGACAATACTCACAAATGTAATCTTTTTTATAGGTTTAGAAAGCAGTAACATTTTTCAGGAAACATTCTTGTTCGGAACTATCACGGACGTTCTCTCACAGAGATGTATACGGGTTACACGTTTATATAAATAGGGACTTTGAAGTCCTAAAGAAAGAAAAGGATTTGCGATAAAAATGATTCGATGTAAATAAATGATTCTTCAAAGCTGAGTTTGTGAATGTGTGTATGCGAGGGAATGAGTAAACAGGCTTTATTTGTTATACCGGGACTTGTATAAATAAACCGTCGCCGACATCATCAGAAATACATTATCAGCGCCACAAGTTCTGATTATCCTCTCGTAAACGGTAATAGAGCACACTTTTCACGGAGGAAAAAAAATAAATCAACAGCTTGCTCCAGGAAAAAAATAAACATTTTTTTGGACAAAGTTGGGCTATTTTGTGCACTTAACTGTTTCACCGCCGGTAAATATATGTGATGGACTGGTGGAAAATCCTAAAAAAAAAATGGGTTCAATAATGTTGGAAAAAGAAAAAAAACTAAACCAATGAAAGCATCGGGAAAGAGTACAATGAACAATTTGGGCGCAAACTGCGTAAACAGTCTGCTGGTTGCTATGGTGACTGCCCCAGCTCTACTAGATTGAACTATTACTATTCTTCCATGTTTTAAACATAAGCCTCTTAATCTTTTTGTTTTGTTTTAGAGATATTCAACGGTTTAAAGTTCTTTTTTAACTTCAATCCCTGAGGATCTGACAACGACAAGGCCTTCCTCGAAGCTCTTAAAATAACAACCACCATACAGATCTTACTTGTAATCCGACGTACGCTAAATTACGAAAACGTTCCTGTTCCCTTAAGAAAAATGGCAGAATTTGTGTTCCTTGTGGTTATAAAGTAATATACAGAGACATTTATAGAGCTGTCAAAGTCTTTGACCATGGTCTCCAGGACACTTCAAGGTGGTCCTCAGGATGATGTAAGAAGCATGAAAGGAAGGCCACGTGTCTGAATTAAAAACACAGTCATCGGACGCAACCGGTCCTTTAACTAGAACTTTAGGGCGAAAACCGATGATTTCATTTCTATTATTTCATGAACGTATTTTCACGTCTTGATGATCACAAATGGTGGAGATTTAGGACTTGGTCCTTCTCGTTCAATACCTTTTCATAGTGGGTTCCCTGAACAAAATCATTGTGAACCTCCATTCCATTCCAGACAATGTTATCCGCACGTAACCGGCTTGGTGAACCGGTCCTAAAGCAAGTGCCAACGCAAAGGTTCTTCCGATTGGGCAACAAGAACCCTTTATAACCCCCCCCTTAGATTATATGGGACTCAAAAGTAGACATGTACAGAAAAAGACATGGCTGCCATTGGTCGTCGATTGGCCGCTGTCTTCTTGTATAATGACCATACAAACATCACCATTAGCTCCATGGTGACAGAGGAGGCAATAGGGTAAGTCAGACATGGTAGGGCAAATTTGTTAAACTTTGAAGCATCTCAGAAGGTCCTAACGAGTTCTGCGGCATCTGCAGAATACGATCGACTCGATTGGAGGCTCGACAGATTACATCTGATCTCAGGTCCCAGTCTAGCTTTAGCTGCCCCAGAAATGTAAAGCCGTTGGGATACGAACGGGTCGGAATTCATGAGCATTTGGGACAAATATCGAGATCTGTCTCAGAAACAAGCAGTGACCCAGGTTGCGGAGTTAAAGAGATTTCGCAAAAATCCTCCGCCATTTTTGTTTTCTGGACAGTTTTCCTTGGTGGACGGCAACCACGCAGCATCATCGCTCCAAGTATACTCGGTTAGCTTGGTTTTGGGGAAAAAATTGTCTTATTTCATGTTTATGCAAATTTGTACTTTGAGGTCCTGTATATTATATTTTGGCACTTTAAGAATAAACTAATATAAATAACCACAAATGATTGAATGAACTTGGTGAGTATCAGACATGCGCAATATCGAGCCAGCGGTATAAATGAAATAGCACGCGAGAATTGGTACGCTCTTCAAAGCTATGGCAACCAAACCACAAATTGGAACACACGCACCGAATTACGCGGCGTCCAAATTTATAGAGAAAAAAAACAAAACATGCGATTTTAACAAATAACACATTCTAGAAATGCGCTAAAAAAAAAAAAAAAAAAAAAAAAAAAAAAAAAAAAAAAAAAAGCGGAAAAGTAAGATATGATCCCAAGCTTCACAAACATTGGAACGGAGTATTACCAACAGCTACTGTTATACGTCTCGCGTTAACTCTTCACATTGTGCAAGGGCTTTCCCTTGGAATGCGATGTTCATGCCTTCTGAACTCGAAGGGTTAAAAATAAAATATTTTTTTTACAATTTTCACCTTTCGGCAGTGAATATTATTAACACGCACACTCTTATTTGTTCTACTCATAACGCATAGTTCTACCTTTCAAGGATGAAAGCCGAGTGGAACACACGCACGCACACACAGGGGTTTGTGACAGTACCCGCAAAAAAAAAAAAAAAAGTCATTAAAAACTTTTTTTTTTTCAAATCAGAAACAACAATAAACTTTACCGGTAAATCTCCAAGGAATTAACCTGCAAATTACAAAAGTCTGTTGCAAAATCTTTAATTACGCCCTCGTTCTGGCTTAGCAGTTGGAGCGAAAATCACCGAACGACATAAATCCGTACAAAAAGATGCTTAGTAACTACTTTCTACAAAATTGGTAAAAAAAATAAATAAAAAAAAATAGTGCTTGCGCATCGTAGCACAAAAAATAGATGAAATTCCATTAAAAATAGTTCAACGACCTTGTTTGCAGGAACGCACGCACGCTGGAATTAAAAATGACCGAGATAAGGTATATTGTAGGGATACAGAAACAATGAAAAAACATACTGAGAACAAAAATAACAGTTTTTTTTTTAATATTTTATCCCGAGAGAAGCGCGAAGTTTAAACGACAACAAGGGTTAAAAATAACCACAAAAAAAGAGAAAAGAAACGGAATTGGTTCAAACTCAGCAGAGATCTTCTGAAATAAAACTACTTTTTAAAAAAAAGATACACAAAACGTTAACCCCTTAAAAGCCGGAAAACTTTAATTTTTTTCCCCCGATTCTGACATATCATCCAAATTCTACTGTATCCGCAGGACCCGGCGACGTGCGGAACGTAACCCCACGATCCGCCATATGATAAAAGATTTTTCCCAGATAGGGAACGGGACTTACTTGAAGCATGAGAAGGAGAATTGAAGATTTCATGGTCAGAAGGTCCGGCGGGTCGTGGCTTGCGTACGAGGATGTGGATGATGATGATGATGACCCGAGACGTCTCTCCGGTAATAGATCTCAGCGCACCCCGGGGCGAAGTGTTAACTTAACAAGGCTTAGCTTTATTTGGCTTCGATAAACACACTTGGAGCTGCTCCCTGTAAGCACTGCTCACTGACTCACACAGGTTTGGACTCTATGTAGAGCGAAGGAGTGGCTTCCACTCCAACACACATATTCACAAGCAGCTTTAAAGTCACAGAGCCACGGACCATCGCCCCTTTCGCTTCATCACATGCGCCACCTGATATTCCGCAGCGTGGACTTGAAGATGAAGTGATGTGGAGCGTCTGACGGACGAGAAACAAAGCCAAGTTTATTCGATCAAAGTTAGAAGAACTATAAGAATACAAATATTTACTAAAAATATTTGGCTTTTTTTTAATAGAAAATTCCGTCTGTCTGTCACCACTTTTAAATTTGAATTATTATCATGGAAAATATATATATATATATATACAATTTGATCCGTACGTAGTATTGGTGAATTGCCCAATAAATAAGTGTATGGATCAAAAGAATGCATTGTAAGATTGATAGGACATCAGACAGTAACAATGTGACAGTGACTGATTAAGAAATGCACTGCCTGGCTGCAACTCAAAAGATTACATCACAACTATATTTTGATCTATACATTTATTATACATTGTTTTACACGCTGAAAAAAGGAAAAAAGTGCAGTATTAGGAAAGGTTGGCACACAAGCAGGTTGGACATCCCACAGTTCTCAGTAGCCAATGATAATTATTTTTATTATTATTAAAAACATAGAAAAAAAATTGCTGGCAGGTCGGCCCCCGTCTAGTCGCCCGTTTCTCCTGCTGTAAAGACTAAAACCTTAATCAGTCGTTGGTCTCGTCTTAGATTCAGGAGCCGTACGCCTATCCCATGTGTGCTTAAATTCCCTCGCTACATTAGCATCTACCACTTCTGCTGGGAGGCTGTTCCACTTATCTACCACCGTCTCAGTAAAATAAAACATTCCATTAAAGCCTCTGACCCTTTTGATCACGAGCTCTTGTTCTAACATTTTTGCAAAATGTGTGTTTTATCGATTTTTTACACTTTCAATTCATGCTCTTTAACACTCGGTACGGAAAAAAAATTTAGAACTCTAAAAAGGTGAAATTATTATTTTTTTTTTTATATGATAATTAAAATACTTCTTGTGATGAGACCCTGGGGTTTGTGATCCTAAACAGAAATCCATGAATAATAATAATAATAATAATAATAATCAGACAAGCAATAAAGACGTTTTTTTATACATATCGATTGTATTCTGATTTTGATACCCGCTCGTGAATAAAAAGCTGAATTATAGTAAATTTGGTAATATCCGGATTGTATACCCCACAAAGCGGGATACCTTTGTTTGGGGGGTAGGGTCAGGACTGGGACATCCTGCATTCAACCCAGGGGGCAAGAGGAAGCTGGAGATCTCATAATATAGGGTCCCAAAAGCATGACGATAGTGGCAAGAGCAACAATGATCCAGAGGTAAAATCCTGTGATGTCCCCTGCATACCTGCCAAAATAGACTGCCTAAAAAGAGCACAAAAAGGATACAGTCCAGGTGTAAATGCTGCCTAAAGCCCCTGGTGGCTATAGATGGTACTGCAAGTAAAGCACACAAAATTCTCCATGATCGCTGTCTGTTAAAAAAGGACAGTTGGGCAGCTCTGCAGGACAATGCCGGAAGATCGAGACTGTGACACCAAAAATGGGACGGTTGGTAGTTATCATGTACTGCGTTCTGGTTTCATGGACGTAAATAATGATAAAGGTTTTTTTCTGATGCCTTATTCAGTTACAAAAATAACTGTAAATAAGGCACAATTTGCATCAAAAAATTCTTGGTAGTGCCCCATCCTAGCCATACACCCAAAACAGATGCCCAGCAAACACTCAGGGGAGGAAAAAGGGGCACAGGGATTGCACTCCCGAAGAGGGACTGGCTCTACTAACCAGGGACACTTGGGAGGGATGTCTCTATTCTTACTAACAGGGTTAAACAGAGTTTATTTTTTATGTTTAACTAACGAGAGGCTCCTTGTCTCTCTCACATGCGACCTTCAGCCGTCCAAATTAACCGGAGGATTAACAAAAACGCATCAAATAACCACAAATATTCATCGAAGTGAGATCGCTGGCGGTGCTTACGCCACGCAGTCCAATTGCATGCGCCACGTGGTATGATTTCAGTCCGATTGCATGTGCCTCGGAGTTTGATAGCATGCGCCGCGCAGTCTAATTGTATGCTCCCCGCAGTCTGGTCGCCTGCGCCGTCGTCTCCTGGAGAAACATTAATGGAAGTTATTCAAATTTCTCATCTGTCAGATCATTTAGAGACCCAACGGCAACCTCTGTGACCTCAATTTCCTTTCTTAAACAAAATTTCACCAATTCTTCCAACATTCTAAATGACCAAAGATGGATCAGTTTCAGGTGGTGCGGCCCGGGATGGGACATTAACCCATTCCCTGCTGTTTCTATACACATTATCGGGGCTTTTAGGGCTGTAGAAGCCTGCGATCCCCTCATACCCAGCAAACATTCTGACCTCCTAGAAAAGAGGGGCATCGGAGGAGGAAAGAGGGGCAATCAGGGGAGGAAAGAGGGGCAATCAGGGGAGGAAAGAGGGACAAGGAGGGACTGGAAGGTATGACGGGTGGATAGACACACATATTTATTACACAAAAAGGATGAGCAGTTATTTGTCCCAAAGGTCACGGATTTCTCATGATAAAAATCATAATAATATCTTGGCACGAGGTGAGTCAATACAGAAGATATAAATCATAAAAAAAGGCTGCCCTTTAAAAAGAGGAAATTGTGTTAAATAGTAAAATACTTTCGCCTTTCAGACGTCCTCCTCAACCCCTGGAATAATTTCCAATAATCATCAAAATCACTTAAAATGGAGAAAATGCCGTAATTTTTACGGTTTAGACATTATTGTTATGCTGTTTTGTAAATTGATATGTTGTAATTTTCTTATTTGGAAAATAAAAAAATTATAAAAAACAAAAGGAAAAAAATCCCACAGCCTCCCCCTGATCTCTAACGAGACCCCCAGACAGCGCTACCATTGATTTTAATAAAAATCTCTTTCCTGCCACTGATTGGCTGCGCAAAAAATCAAGACAAAAAAAAACGCAACCATGGAAAAGGAGTAAAATTGCAGCTCTGGAGCTGCAGCTTCTACTAAAGGTTTTATTAAAATACTCATCTATTATCGTCCTATTGCAACATAGTATTTATTGAAACATCAATGTATCTAATAACATAAAGCTCTGCTTTTCACTAGAATAAATATTTTATTAAACTCTTTTTAACTAGAATAACTATTTTTTCTCATATATTTATATATATATTTCCATTTAATTTATTATTTATTACTCTTTTTTTTATTTTTATTTTTTTTTTGGCTTGTTTAAATAAAAATGTACTTAACACCATCGGAAAGCCACAAAATCCTGGGAAAGACGGCATTTCACCAGCGAAGTGCGAAAATGATTTTTTTTTTGTTCGATTCTGAATTATTCAGAAGAACAAACTATGCGAAGGGGAACGGGATGGTTTATTTAACTTTGGGGTGTTTCTATACATTGAAGAGCAGAGCGCCGCACGCTGCCATTAGCGTGAATGCATGGAGATGATATAAGTGATATTACGCGGCGTTATATTAGGAATAACACAATCGACACTTGGACGGGGATTGTCTTTGTTGTGATACGCGAGTTCCATTAACCCTTTCAATTGAGTTAAACCGTATTACATGTTGTCACAGGGCCGACGTGGGCTTAATGGTGATTTTCTAAGGATTTTTGTAAAAACGGCTAAATACCGTGTCAGTCAACATATTAATGACTTTTCGGAAAAGCGTCTTTGTATAGCAATAACAAAACGTTCTAAAAATATACGTTCTCTACCAGCTGCGTTCTACTCAATCGCATGAAAACGCGGGACCGGAATCACTGGAACCGGAATCCAACCTCCATTCCGTCTATTTAGGCCAGAGGCCGGAATGTAAAGATGGACACATTTTGATGCCAAAAAAAAAAAAAAAAGGACATTTTTTAAATGTCCCTTTTTGTTTAATGTGAGAATTCAGTTCCTGTAAAAACATCTACATTTTCCTGGAGTATTATAAAAAAAAAATGTAAAAAAAATGGAAATACATTTTGCAGATAATTTTGTGAATTTTGGTCTCCGGAGTGTCTTTCTGGAAGAGTGCGTTTGTAAGGGGGTGGGGCTATCCGGTTGTGTAGGTGGAGCTATCTGGTTGTGTAGGTGGGGCAAGCCCAGCATGGGGCAGAGTTAGTTGTGGGGAGGTTGGGATAGCGCACGCATAGGGGAGGGCTAGCCCAAAGAGTTTTGAGTAGGAGAGAAAGTGGGTGGGGAGTGGGCGGAGTAAAGGGATAAAGCGACCCGGAGACTCGAGGAAGCAGAGATTCAACCGGAGACTACGGGTCAAACCGGGTATGATTACCTTCAGAGTATCCATAACTATGTCCATACCCAGAGGCGGGCGGGAATAGGACAAACAATTATGGGGGGGATTCATGCATTTACAAAGGGGGACGCCATGTAAATTTAAAGGGACCTCTCATCTATCACATACATTAAAAGGCATACGATGACTGGAGTGTCCCTTTAAAGCCACCTTGCCAACCGAACAATGCGGGTCCAGCTCGGGCCGATCCTTTACAATGTATAGGAAGCCCCTGAACTGCAGAATCTCACCCCTTGATATAATTTAAATATTAACCCTTTAAGAGGCACCGGTTCTGTTGTAGTGACTCACGAATGGCGATCGTCAGATGGCTTTAATGAAGGTCTTTATGAAGACCATGACTTGCCAGGGGGTAAAGATATGCTGAATGATGTCACCTGTATTCAAGCAGGGATTTCAAGCCTGCACATTTGGCATACACAGTGTCTGAATAAGGCACTCAAGTAAGGGGTTTAATATCCATGACACCACAAGTCCCCCCGATATAAAGTGGTTGGAGGGCGATACAACGTTGTGATGTCACGGACACTTTATGTACGATGTGTGATGTAACACACCTCGCACTGTCCCAGCATTGGGGGTTTAAAGTATTTATTTATTTTCTGGACGTTCGAACGGTTCTGAATGTTTTGTTTGTGCTTTAGCTTGCTCTATTAACTATTTGAGAGAAGGACTGATGTGCTTCTCAGTGCATTAATGGGCTAAGCTATTAGCTGCCTTTGCTCCCTCTCATGCTGTGAGGATTTCATGTGAAACACGAATAAAAGAGCCAAGATTAGGTTCATAATCACAGTTAAAGGGCCAGTAAGTTATTTTTTGCTTCCTGAAAACAAGGCTGTAACCACTGAGATTTATACTGAGATACTTTATTTTCCATCAGGCTGATGATGCAAGGGGATGATGTCAGAATCCATCTTGGCTGAGGCCGGGTGCTGATGGAGCAGTGAGGATCACTTGTCCTGGATCGCAAGCAGCGGAGGAGATCCCTTCTACTGGTCTAGATAAAATCTTCCTGCCTCGCTGCGGGAGCAGTGAGTGAGCGACTGTCGGTGACCAGATCACCAGAATTCAAGCAGGCATTGCCGGTGACCCTGAGAATTCTAAAGTCTTCACCGCACTTTATAGATGCAGGCACCGTGCTTTGGCTTGTTCATAGGTAGGCGAATTAGTGGACTGCCTGGGTGACAATAATTGGATTGAACTAAATCCAGGGTTTTATTAGTGAAAAAGAGTTACCTAAATTTCCGTGACATTAGATTTAAAGGGACAGTACAGCTTTATAAAAATCCCTTATAGTGAATAGCAGAATTGAGACGTTTATATGTTGTAACTCGCATTTTGCTTAAAAAAATAAGCTTAACCTCAGAGGTCCGTTATTCTGTTTATTTGAAAACAGAAGGTCCTTCGAGTTCAGCCTCTCCAAGCTATTCCTAATTACATAAAAAAACAAACTTTCAAGCACATAAAATTGTTGGTCAGAAAAGAATCTTCATGACAGCGTGTGCAGTCAACAAGTTTTAAATGACCCCACGTACCCCTGAATAACCTTTCTTACCCCCCAAAAAAACAATTCAACGTGTATTCTGTAAATCTCGATGGATAGTAAATTCCAGAGCTTTACGGCTCTTATCACACAGAATTTCCCTTCTTTGTTTATAATAGGACTGCAGCTCCCGCAACATGAAAAAGTCACCATATCAAGAAAAATATGTGTGAGACTTTTAGAATGAGGACCTTAAGCCATGTGAAAAAGTAGCCCCTCTTTGAATTCTATGGTTTTACATGGCTTCTCCATTTTGGCTTTATTTTTGTTGAATAAATCATACCACGGTGTAATGTGTCACATGTGGCTCATCTGAGATTGGATTTTCCTATTTTTTATCAATAAAAGGATGAATCTGCACAGATACTCCATCAACCATCATGATGAAGAAAACCTTTGCACTCCAGTTGGGCACCACTTCACCCAAACAGGTCACTCCATACATGACCTTAAAATCAAAACACTGAGAGGTCATTTCAAAAACACCCAAGAAAGAAAGACATTTGAAGCCAAAATGATACATTTTTATGATTGTAAAAACAGAGGACTTAATGTGGATTTGAGCTTCTTAACACACTATCAAAACTTCCTATAACCTGTGCTTTTTTTTTTTTTTTTTTTTTTTTCCCTCTCTTCTTCTCTCTCTCCTACATGCTCACCCCTGCTCCCCCTCTAGCCTTATCTGTGCAGTATATGCCACTATTTACTATTTACGACCCTCTTAGTTTTTTGTCTGCAAATTCTCTACCATGTTGTTTTAACCCCTGTTTTAACCCTGTATCAGAACATGTACTGGTCAGTTTTAAACTGTGTTTTTCACTTGCTTGGTCAGAAATGCTTTTGACTTGATAAAGGGAGGACTCCCGAAAGCTCGTCTATTATTTTAAATACTGTTAGTCCAATAAAAAAGGTATTACAAGATTCTGCAACATTCTGGTTTTTTGCATTCTTATACACTGGACTAATACGGCTACCCCAAACTACAGTACTATGGAAGATACCGCATATAGCCGTTTAACAAAGCAATTCTTCAAAATCACCACAAAGGAAACAAAGCTCAACAGTGACATATACTTCTTATCTCACTGTAAGAAAAGAAGGCTCATCCCCAATGGACTGAGGATCAAAAATCCAGTCGCTACAACGCATAACTCACAATATGCTGAAAACCTCTGCAAACGCACCAGTGAGAAACTTAGGAATCACCTTATCCACCTACTATATAAGAAAAAAACAAGCATTCAAAATGAAAAACAATCCCTGCTTCAGAAACTACGGGGAATGAACATACACACGACTGTAAAAGTGGAAAAAGAAATGCAATATTTCAACGCCAAACAAAAGAGAGAGCTTTTCATGAAGAAAAACAACAAACTTAACAGGCTTTCCCAAAATGTCAGCAAACGCCATACGGAGGGAGAGACCAGGATCACCACTAAAGCACCCAGAGCACCTGAAACAGCCGATGGTCTCATTACTAACCCGGACTACAACACAAACAGCTCAGGAATTATAAATATTTCAGATTACGAACTGTCCACACCTGAGATATCTGTCCTCTCCAAAGGATTATCATTTTGTCCAAGTACAAAATTAGATGACATTGAACTGTACTCAGACCTGGAAGAATTTTTTAGGAGACTACGATTAAAAGAGTTCTTTCACAATAAAGAGAAAACAACCACAACGCCGGATTACAATATCAAGAAAAAGAACTCTCAATTCACTCCAGCACCAGGACGCAACAGCAAATTGGACAGTTACATTGAAAGTTTCCGGCTAAGAACTGCATCCTTAGTCACAAAGCAGCACCATAATAAAATCAGAGCTAATCTGTCACCAATAGAAAGAGATGCAATCAAGGATTTAAGGAATAATCAAACCATCACAATCAAACCAGCGGACAAGGGAGGAGCAGTCGTTATTATGAACACCCAAGATTATATAGAAGAGGGAAACAGACAATTATCAGACAGCACATACTATAAGAAACTGATCAAAGACCCCACCAAGGAATACACTGCCAAACTGAGGAAGTTGATCAGATCTGTCCCAGAGGAACAGCAAAAAGGATTGGAAACGTTCATACCCACCAATCCCAACATAGGGACATTCTACATGCTTCCGAAAATCCACAAACCAGGGAACCCAGGCAGACCTATAATAACAGGTATGGACACACTAACCGAACCAATTTCAGGCTTAGTGGAAAATATTTTAAAACCCTTTGTTAAAAACACTAGGAGCTTCATACAAGACACCACTGACTTCCTTAACAAACTCAGTCAAATTACAAACTTGCCTGCCAATTCTATACTTGTAACCATGGATGTGGAATCTCTATACACCAACATCCCACACGTAGATGGAATTGAGGCCTGCTCTCTGTTCCTCTCAGAACATACTCATAACCAGAAATACAGTCCTCAAACCATTACTAAACTCATAGAATTCATCCTCACACACAACTACTTCAGTTTCAACAACAATATATATCTGCAAACCATGGGCACTGCCATGGGGACGAGAATGGCACCACAATATGCCAATCTATTTATGGCTGACCTGGAACAACGATTCTTGGAAACACAACTTCACAAACCCTACAAATATTATCGCTACATTGATGATATTTTCATTGTCTGGACGGACGGAAAAGAAAACCTCAGAGAGTTCCATAACGCATTTAATAGATTTCACCCATCTATCAAACTCAAAATGGACTTCTCCACAGAAAGTGTAAACTTCTTGGATACAACTGTCACAATAAACAAGGACACACTACATACATCCCTATACAGAAAACCCACAGACCGATCCAACTACCTGCACAAATCCAGCTTCCATCCATCCCACACAAAGCAAGGCATCATCCATAGCCAAGCCACCAGGTACCACCGCATCTGCTCCAACACTGATGACAGAGACATGCATCTAAAAACACTGTCTGAGACACTCAAACAAAAGGGATACAAACCTAGGATCATCAATAAGAAAATTAACTCTGCTCTACAAACACCACGTGAACACCTGTTGCAATACACAGACAAACAAACATCCTCACGCATACCTCTAGTAGCCACATACAATCCTGCCCTAGAAGAAATCCGAAAAATCATCAAGGATCTGCAGCCAATGCTAGCAGAGGATGTGGTGTTAAAAGAAATTTTCCCTGAACCCCCCATCTTGGCCTTCAGACAACCAGCTAATCTCAAACAAAAGCTGGTGAGTAGCAAACTACATACTGAAACTACACACACAGATAATGGAAGCAAACCATGCAACAAAGCCAGATGCAAACTTTGCCAACACATCTGTACCAGCAACACAGCCACCCACAACAACAAGACATACAATATTAAAGGATCGTACTCATGCACTTCACAAAATGTTGTATACATGATTCAATGCACCAAATGCACTATAGGGTGTTACATCGGTGAAACCTGCCAGCAACTCAATAAAAGGATGAATCTGCACAGATACTCCATCAACCATCATGATGAAGAAAACCTTTGCACTCCAGTTGGGCACCACTTCACCCAAACAGGTCACTCCATACATGACCTTAAAATCAAAACACTGAGAGGTAATTTCAAAAACACCCAAGAAAGAAAGACATTTGAAGCCAAAATGATACATTTTTATGATTGTAAAAACAGAGGACTTAATGTGGATTTGAGCTTCTTAACACACTATCAAAACTTCCTATAACCTGTGCTTTTTTTTTTTTTTTTTTTTTTTTTCCCTCTCTTCTTCTCTCTCTCCTACATGCTCACCCCTGCTCCCCCTCTAGCCTTATCTGTGCAGTATATGCCACTATTTACTATTTACGACCCTCTTAGTTTTTTGTCTGCAAATTCTCTACCATGTTGTTTTAACCCCTGTTTTAACCCTGTATCAGAACATGTACTGGTCAGTTTTAAACTGTGTTTTTCACTTGCTTGGTCAGAAATGCTTTTGACTTGATAAAGGGAGGACTCCCGAAAGCTCGTCTATTATTTTAAATACTGTTAGTCCAATAAAAAAGGTATTACAAGATTCTGCAACATTCTGGTTTTTTGCATTCTTATACACTGGACTAATACGGCTACCCCAAACTACAGTACTATGGAAGATACCGCATATAGCCGTTTAACAAAGCAATTCTTCAAAATCACCACAAAGGAAACAAAGCTCAACAGTGACATATACTTCTTATCTCACTGTAAGAAAAGAAGGCTCATCCCCAATGGACTGAGGATCAAAAATCCAGTCGCTACAACGCATAACTCACAATATGCTGAAAACCTCTGCAAACGCACCAGTGAGAAACTTAGGAATCACCTTATCCACCTACTATATAAGAAAAAAACAAGCATTCAAAATGAAAAACAATCCCTGCTTCAGAAACTACGGGGAATGAACATACACACGACTGTAAAAGTGGAAAAAGAAATGCAATATTTCAACGCCAAACAAAAGAGAGAGCTTTTCATGAAGAAAAACAACAAACTTAACAGGCTTTCCCAAAATGTCAGCAAACGCCATACGGAGGGAGAGACCAGGATCACCACTAAAGCACCCAGAGCACCTGAAACAGCCGATGGTCTCATTACTAACCCGGACTACAACACAAACAGCTCAGGAATTATAAATATTTCAGATTACGAACTGTCCACACCTGAGATATCTGTCCTCTCCAAAGGATTATCATTTTGTCCAAGTACAAAATTAGATGACATTGAACTGTACTCAGACCTGGAAGAATTTTTTAGGAGACTACGATTAAAAGAGTTCTTTCACAATAAAGAGAAAACAACCACAACGCCGGATTACAATATCAAGAAAAAGAACTCTCAATTCACTCCAGCACCAGGACGCAACAGCAAATTGGACAGTTACATTGAAAGTTTCCGGCTAAGAACTGCATCCTTAGTCACAAAGCAGCACCATAATAAAATCAGAGCTAATCTGTCACCAATAGAAAGAGATGCAATCAAGGATTTAAGGAATAATCAAACCATCACAATCAAACCAGCGGACAAGGGAGGAGCAGTCGTTATTATGAACACCCAAGATTATATAGAAGAGGGAAACAGACAATTATCAGACAGCACATACTATAAGAAACTGATCAAAGACCCCACCAAGGAATACACTGCCAAACTGAGGAAGTTGATCAGATCTGTCCCAGAGGAACAGCAAAAAGGATTGGAAACGTTCATACCCACCAATCCCAACATAGGGACATTCTACATGCTTCCGAAAATCCACAAACCAGGGAACCCAGGCAGACCTATAATAACAGGTATGGACACACTAACCGAACCAATTTCAGGCTTAGTGGAAAATATTTTAAAACCCTTTGTTAAAAACACTAGGAGCTTCATACAAGACACCACTGACTTCCTTAACAAACTCAGTCAAATTACAAACTTGCCTGCCAATTCTATACTTGTAACCATGGATGTGGAATCTCTATACACCAACATCCCACACGTAGATGGAATTGAGGCCTGCTCTCTGTTCCTCTCATACTCATAACCAGAAATACAGTCCTCAAACCATTACTAAACTCATAGAATTCATCCTCACACACAACTACTTCAGTTTCAACAACAATATATATCTGCAAACCATGGGCACTGCCATGGGGACGAGAATGGCACCACAATATGCCAATCTATTTATGGCTGACCTGGAACAACGATTCTTGGAAACACAACTTCACAAACCCTACAAATATTATCGCTACATTGATGATATTTTCATTGTCTGGACGGACGGAAAAGAAAACCTCAGAGAGTTCCATAACGCATTTAATAGATTTCACCCATCTATCAAACTCAAAATGGACTTCTCCACAGAAAGTGTAAACTTCTTGGATACAACTGTCACAATAAACAAGGACACACTACATACATCCCTATACAGAAAACCCACAGACCGATCCAACTACCTGCACAAATCCAGCTTCCATCCATCCCACACAAAGCAAGGCATCATCCATAGCCAAGCCACCAGGTACCACCGCATCTGCTCCAACACTGATGACAGAGACATGCATCTAAAAACACTGTCTGAGACACTCAAACAAAAGGGATACAAACCTAGGATCATCAATAAGAAAATTAACTCTGCTCTACAAACACCACGTGAACACCTGTTGCAATACACAGACAAACAAACATCCTCACGCATACCTCTAGTAGCCACATACAATCCTGCCCTAGAAGAAATCCGAAAAATCATCAAGGATCTGCAGCCAATGCTAGCAGAGGATGTGGTGTTAAAAGAAATTTTCCCTGAACCCCCCATCTTGGCCTTCAGACAACCAGCTAATCTCAAACAAAAGCTGGTGAGTAGCAAACTACATACTGAAACTACACACACAGATAATGGAAGCAAACCATGCAACAAAGCCAGATGCAAACTTTGCCAACACATCTGTACCAGCAACACAGCCACCCACAACAACAAGACATACAATATTAAAGGATCGTACTCATGCACTTCACAAAATGTTGTATACATGATTCAATGCACCAAATGCACTATAGGGTGTTACATCGGTGAAACCTGCCAGCAACTCAATAAAAGGATGAATCTGCACAGATACTCCATCAACCATCATGATGAAGAAAACCTTTGCACTCCAGTTGGGCACCACTTCACCCAAACAGGTCACTCCATACATGACCTTAAAATCAAAACACTGAGAGGTCATTTCAAAAACACCCAAGAAAGAAAGACATTTGAAGCCAAAATGATACATTTTTATGATTGTAAAAACAGAGGACTTAATGTGGATTTGAGCTTCTTAACACACTATCAAAACTTCCTATAACCTGTGCTTTTTTTTTTTTTTTTTTTTTTTTTTTCCCTCTCTTCTTCTCTCTCTCCTACATGCTCACCCCTGCTCCCCCTCTAGCCTTATCTGTGCAGTATATGCCACTATTTACTATTTACGACCCTCTTAGTTTTTTGTCTGCAAATTCTCTACCATGTTGTTTTAACCCCTGTTTTAACCCTGTATCAGAACATGTACTGGTCAGTTTTAAACTGTGTTTTTCACTTGCTTGGTCAGAAATGCTTTTGACTTGATAAAGGGAGGACTCCCGAAAGCTCGTCTATTATTTTAAATACTGTTAGTCCAATAAAAAAGGTATTACAAGATTCTGCAACATTCTGGTTTTTTGCATTCTTAGACCTGCTAAGGAACAGATAACTGTTATTATCTCCTGATATGTAAACTCATAAAATACAAAGAGGGTTTTCTTTGGGATGAACTGGAGCGGAGATTGCGAGCCGGGCGTTTCGTCTAACATCAGCGCCTGACCTCACAGACGCTCTACTGGATGAACGGTAAAAAATCCCACAGAAACTCCCCAAAATCTCGTGGAAATCCTTCCCAGAAGAGCGGAAGCCGTTATAGCTGCAAAAGGGGACCGACTTCATATGAATGTCTATGTATCTAGAATGTGATGTCATAAAAGTCCCTATTGGGTTAATGGTCAGGTGTCCCAATACTTTTGTACATATAGTCTGTATCATAAAAAGTTAAAAACCCACTTAAGAACTTAGTATCGTTTTTTTAAGCAAAATGTCATATTTAAAATTATTACTTTCTTTTTGGCTCAGTGAGCCAATATAGATTTTTTTTACCATATAGATTTTTATTGCCTTAAATTATGAGTATTGCCGGGGTTTAGAGTGTTAGAGTGTTGCCGTTCCAACTCCATTTCCTCTCTCTGTTCTTCCTGCAAATTTCTTTCACTTCCTCACGTTTGGCAGATAAAGAAATATTCAAAGCGATCTTTCAAGCAAATATAATGCCGTTATATCCATATTCAGTTAACATCTAGAATTTTTTTTTAATGTTACACATATATATGTTGTGTGTCCCCTTTGATCAGAACAAACCTTCCCAGGATTCTACGTGTCAGCCATAAGAGAGCTTTTATCGCAAAAAATGACTAAGAGAAAATCATGGATACAAGAGGGAGGGGCCCTTTGGCTTCAGGGGGTGTGGTTAGAGGCGTGGTTAGGGTGTGGCTTTACCACACTTTTTTAATGTGATTTGATGAAGTATTATTATTATTATTATTATTATCCTTTATTTATATAGCGCCAACAGTTTACGCAGCGCTTAATACAATACATAAATTCAAGGGATATGACAAGACAAGAATTGACAGACTAAGACAAACCGATACATTTGGTGGAGAGAGCCCTGCTCGCAAGCTTACAATCTAGAGGGAAATGGGGTGACAAACATAAGGCATAGAGAAAGGGTGAGAGGTATTGTGGGGGTTGTATCGATGACAAGGAAGTTCTAGCAGCTAAGATGGTATGCTTCTCTGAAGAAGTGGGTTTTTAGATGTTTCTTGAATGTTGGGAGGGAGGGAGAATGCTGAAGGTTCCTTGGGAGAAGATTCCAGAGATATGGGGCAGCTCGAGTGAAATCTTGTAGACGGGAAAAGGAAGAGGTGATGAGTGAGGAGGAGAGCCTTAGCCCATGGGAGGAACGTAGGGATCGAGTAGGAGAGTATTTGCTAATGAGGTCAGAAATGTACGGAGGAGCAGTGTTATGGGGGGTATTATTGGGGAGCAGTGTTATGGGGGGTGTCACACCAACCGGTGTAGTACGTACATGGACTGGCTACCCGGTAGAGATGGCACAGCCAATTTCAGTATGTGAGGGGTTAATTCGATTGTATAGGCATGTGGCGCCAAAAGGTCTTTTTAGATAAATTGGTCTTTTGAAGCTGGGACTCCAACCAAGGCCCTCTGCAAGGTGTGAAATTTCACAGGGAGGCAGTGCCTTTAAGTCTGCTAGCCGAGTCCTTCACCATATGCCTGTATCCCCTCATATATAATGGATTCTTTGATATGCTAAGTGACCACTAGCAGTCAGGAAAACCATTCCATATCCAGGTCATATCAAACACATATCAATAATAACTTATATATTCATTATCATACCTCCTTGTGTGCATACCTAGAACGGGGAAAGCGCACCCTACAAAAAGAGTGCAAACATGGCAGCGCCACTTAACCAGTTTGGAAGGAATTGTGAAGTCTATGATGTTTAGTCATAAGTAGCTAGTGTGACATATCTATGGACTTCACAATTTACCGGAAATTCATAAATGCATGAATTATGGCTGTGGCGAGCACAGGAGGGACGATAAAAAGAAAATAAGTTATTTTGACTGATATGTTTCCACTACTCAAGGGGGAGGTCACTTATGGTACACCTTCCCTCCGCTTACACCACCTCTGGGCCGGCTTGGAAACTCGAGATGAACTGGGAAAGAGTATAAAGTTAGTGAAAGAAGATTGGTCAGTGTGCTTACTAGGGGCCAAGATCTAATTTTGAGTAAGTCGCCATCTTTCCTTGCCGGAGCCCTACGGACAGAAAAACTGTTACTTGACCATTCAGTGAGTAGTTAGGTTTTCTGTAATTTTCTCCTTTTTATTTTTATCTGTTCGTGTAAATACTCTGTTATCATCTTTTTGTGTATGCACTGTGATTTTTTTGTTCATAATAGATATTCCTTTATTAAGTTCTGCCTTTGTCTGGTAAAGACTCACGTTACCTGAAGAGACCGTTTTATTGGTAATTTTAAATCACATAATTATTGTGTTAAAATATACTGTGTGGGTTTTTTTAGTCTGATTCGTTTGGGGTACCAAGGCACCCCATTTCTAAATTGTCTTGGTGGTGGCAGCGTTATTTTGATATTTGTTATATCATTATAGTTAATTGCGGGTGGTATTAAGGGTGGATATTTGTATTTTTATCACTATTTCCGGTCTAGTGCAGACAGATAGTGAATTTTAACCCTTTTACCACCAGAACCAAGTCACGCGCACGCTTGGAGTAGAGTGCGTTCGTGACAAATTGGTGGCACAGCGGTGGGATAGTTAAAAAGATTTTTTCCATCTTGTTCGGTACCAGATTTCAGTGTTGCTGGATTTGCTAATCCAGACACTAAAAAGAAATTGTTTCTCAATTTCCAAAGGCTGAACTCAGTGCATACTTAGTATATTTACACCTCAACAGTCCCCCCCCCTCTTTGTTTTCTTTTCTTTTGCTATCATTTGTTTGGGCCGGTGTGATAAATGGAATACCAAACACAATCCAAGAGTGCTCTGGAGCAACGTTGCCGTGAACAATGTATTCCCATCCGGGGAAAATCAAAGGATGAACTTATTCAAGCGCTTGTGGACTATGATATGCAACAAGCAGCGCAAAGTGATGCTGCAAACACTTCTGAGGGAGGCATGGTCACGCGGGAGATACCTGCAGCTGATGTTGGTGACGTGTCAAGATCTGGAGATCCCTTGGACTCTTATCTACAAACTGTCTTCAAATACGTGGACTCAACAGATGCAAACCTCAGACTGCAGCTTATCCTTAAGTATCAGGAAGCTGCAGAGCGCCAGGCGGCAAGAGAGCATGAACTAAAACTGGCAGAGTTGGAGAGGTTAAGTGCCTCACCTATCAGTGTGGTTTCAAGAGACTCTTCTGCACCCAAACCACGTGCAGAGAATTTTCCCACTTTGGACAAAGATGGGGATCTGGATGTTTTTCTGCGCAGTTTTGAAAAGGTTTGCAGGCAGTACCAATTACCAAAGGACCAGTGGGCAAAGTACCTTACCCCTGGTCTCCGAGGTCCTGCGCTGGAAGCATTTGCAGAGCTACCAGCAGAATCTGACCAGGACTATGAGGCAATTAAGGCTGCACTGCAGAGACGGTACAACCTTACCCCTGAGGTGTACCGAAAGAAATTCCGGACTTTGCAAAAGCGTTCCACCGAGAGCTACACTGCAGTTGTGGGACACCTGACGACGGCATTCCGGCAGTGGACTAGAGGGCTGGAGATTACAAACTTAGAAAGCTTGGAAGATCTGATCATCAAGGAACAGTTTTTGCAGCTGTGCCCAGCCAATGTACAAGAATGGCTGCTGGATCGGGAGCCCAAAACAGCATTGGAAGCGGGTGAGCTGGCTGATTTCCACACCGCCAACCGAGCACAATCGGACCGGGGCAGAGGTTTTACTACGGGAGCATCCAGCTGGAAGACCACTACACCACAGCTTCCCACCACCCAGTCTACAATACCCTCTTCTGCGTCGGCTTCTACGCGTGGGGATATCTGCAGATGTTTCATTTGTAACAAAGTGGGGCACCTTAGTAATACGTGTCCTGATAAGAGGAAGCCTGCACCCCCATCTGGAGGGAGTCGCCCCTCGGGGTCACCATCTTCTGTGTTGTTCGTCTCCAGCACTGAGAACACCTCCAATGTGAATCTGCAACCTGTCACTGTGGGAAACAAGGTAACTGTGGGGCTCAGAGACACGGGGGCAGAGGTGACTCT
The DNA here is from genome assembly GCA_023333645.1 of Sceloporus occidentalis. Lineage (NCBI taxonomy): Eukaryota > Metazoa > Chordata > Lepidosauria > Squamata > Phrynosomatidae > Sceloporus > Sceloporus occidentalis. Next base: position 384,640 of record JALMGF010000178.1, read on the forward strand.
TGTGCGTCCAGAGCTAGTGAGCTCCGAGGACTTTATTCCTGGCAAGACCTTAACAGTGCGGGGAATTGGGGGAGTACGTCCTGCGGTGCCAATGGCACGAGTATTTTTGGATTGGGGAGCAGGGAAGGGTGTAAGGGATGTGGGGGTATCAGATAACATTCCTACTAATGTGTTACTGGGTACTGATTTGGGTAGGCTGTTGTCAAAATATATGCCGGAGGATGATACTTGTGATTTATCCAGATCTTCTAGGAGCCCTACCATAGAAAGGGCAGTGTGTAACAATGTAGCAGGGAAACCTCATGGGGAGAGTGGGCAGAAGGGTTGTGCGTGTCCGTCTGTGCTAGAACCCGGAATGTCTGAGGTGCTGTGTGAAAATGTGAGAGGGCCACCTGGCAGTGAAGAAGGGCAGAGAGCGAGTGAATGTCTGTCTGTGTCAGAAACCAGGTCCCAGAACCCAGCATGTTTGTGGGCAAAGAGTGGGAGTGTGACAGATGGAGTAACTGTAGCCGTGGTAACCCATCAACAGTCTGCCCAAAATAAAGGAGAGGAGCTGACTCAGCCTGCGGAACCAGAAGGGATGTCCGCAGGGGCGCCTCACCCCTCTTTACACTCCTCCCTAGTAGCTCTGGAGCCGGAGTCTGAATCGGAGCCCATTATTGGCTCTGAGGGACAGACCCTGGAATTCCAGCAGGCCCAGCAGACAGATCCCACATTAGAGAAACTGAGGGACCGTGCTATGCAGCCGCCCACAGACCTTGAAAAGGAGCGGGTGTACTGGGATAAAGGGAGGTTATATAGGGAAACTATTCCCGCAGAAGGGCAAGAGCCCTTGGAAACAGAAAGACAGCTGGTGGTGCCCCAGAGGTATAGGGACCAGCTGCTGAAGGTGGCTCATGCCATCCCCATGGCTGGGCACCTGGGTGTGCTGCGGACTAAGTCCCGCTTGTCTCATCATTTTTATTGGCCTGGTATGGGCACGGATGTGGCAAATTACTGCCGCTCCTGCCCTGAGTGTCAGAGGGTAGGAAAGCCTGGGGAGGTGGGTAAGGCTCCCTTAATTCCTCTTCCCATAGTTGGGGAACCCTTTGAGAGGATAGCTGTTGATATTGTGGGACCCCTTGCTATTCCCAGTAGTTCGGGCAAGCAGTATATTCTAACCGTAGTAGATTATGCCACTCGCTACCCCGAGGCTGTAGCGCTGTCATCTATCAGGGCTGACAAGGTGGCCGATGCTCTGTTAGGCATATTCTCCCGTGTGGGATTTCCCAGAGAGATGCTGACCGATCAGGGCCCCCAGTTCACCTCTGATCTGATGCAGTCTCTCTGTAAGAGGGTGCAAGTAGAGCATTTAATGACCAGCCCCTACCACCCCCAGACGAATGGCCTGTGTGAAAGGTTTAATGGGACCCTAAAACAGATGCTGAGGACATTTGTAGAGTCACAGGGGAGGGATTGGGAGCGATACCTGCCGCATCTCCTATTTGCTTATAGGGAGGTGCCGCAGGAATCCACAGGCTTTTCCCCATTTGAGCTCCTCTATGGACGTAGAGTGCGCGGTCCCCTAGCTCTGATTCGCGAGGGATGGGAAGGAGACTTGGGGGCCCCAACGACATCTGTTGTGGACTACGTAATGCGGTTTAGGGAAAAAATGCAGACCTTAATGGGGGAGGTGTGTGAGAATCTGAGGGTTGCCCAATCCAAGCAGAAGCACTGGTATGATCGTAATGCCAGAGAAAGAGTGTATGAAGTGGGGCAAAAGGTGCTTGTGCTGATACCCACGAGGCAGAACAAGTTACAGGCGGCATGGGAAGGTCCGTTTACTGTGCTACAGCGGGTCAATGATGTAAACTATGTGGTGTCTTTGGATGAGAGGGGGAAAAGGAAAAAGGTATACCACATAAACATGATGAAAGCATATTATGACCGGGAGCCTACTGTGTTAACTGTATGTAGTTTGCCTGCGGATGAGCAAGAACCTGACCCCCTTGTGGATTTGTTGGCTTCAACCAGGGATTTAGAGGGCATTGAGATAGCCCAGGTTAATACCCACTTAACAGAGACTCAGAGAGGTCAGCTACATGAGGCACTTAGACCTTACCATAAGGTCTTCACGGGGAAGCCTGGCAGGACACACCTAGTGACACATCATGTTGACACCGGGGATCACCACCCCCTCAGACAGGCTGCCTACAGAGTATCCTTGGAGGTGAAGGCTGACATTAGGAGGGAGATCGAGGAAATGCTGGAGCTGGGTGTAATTCGGAAGTCTCACAGCCCCTGGGCCTCCCCAGTAGTATTAGTCCCCAAAAAGGATAAGACCACAAGATTCTGTGTGGACTACCGGCGGTTGAATCTGGTAACTGCATTTGATGCTTATCCTATGCCTCGCATTGATGCGTTATTAGACCAACTAGCTGGGGCCAAATTCCTGAGTATTATGGATCTCAGCCGCGGGTACTGGCAGATCCCGCTGACCCCTGAAGCCCAAGAGAGGTCTGCCTTTATCACCCCTTTTGGGTTATATGAGTTCCAGGTGATGCCCTTTGGGATGAAAAATGCCCCTGCCACATTTCAGCGGCTCGTTAATCACCTGCTAGAGGGGCAGGAGGGGCATGCGGTAGCATATCTGGATGATATTGCGGTGTTCAGTGATACTTGGGAGGAACATTTGATTCATTTAACAAAGGTTCTAGACCGCATAGCAGTGGCTGGGCTCACTATAAAACCAGATAAGTGCCAGCTGGGCATGGCAGAAGTTCATTACCTGGGGCACAGAGTAGGAGGAGGGACCCTACGTCCAGAGCCCAGTAAAATAGAGGCTATAATGGCCTGGCCTGTCCCACAGACTAAAAAGCAGGTGATGTCATTCCTGGGTACTGCAGGATATTACAGGAAATTCGTACCACATTATAGTACCCTGGCCAAACCCCTAACCGATCTCACTAAGAAGGCACTTCCTCGAGTGATTAAGTGGACCCCAGAGTGTGAAGGGGCCTTCAATGCCTTAAAACAGGTCCTTACCGACTCCCCTGTACTACAGGCCCCTAATTTTCACAGACGGTTCCTAGTACAGACTGATGCCTCTAATTATGGGCTGGGAGCAGTGTTGAGTCAGGTTAATGAGAAGGGGGATGAGCACCCTGTGGTATATCTCAGTAGGAAGCTGCTGTCAAGGGAAGTGGCCTATGCCACCGTAGAAAAGGAGTCTTGCTATCGTTTGGGCCTTGCAAAAACTACAGCCATACCTATATGGACGCCAGTTTACTGTGATTACTGATCATAACCCCCTACACTGGCTACACAGGGTGGCTGGGACAAATGGGAAACTTCTCAGATGGAGTCTAGTTCTCCAGCAATATGAATTTACAATACAGCACAAAAAGGGGAGTACACATGGCAACGCCGATGGTCTGTCTCGCCAAGGGGAGGATCCCACCTAATACGCAAGGTAGAGGCATGTGAGCCTCCTCCCACTGCGTCTCTTATTTGGGGGAGGTGTCACACCAACCGGTGTAGTACGTACATGGACTGGCTACCCGGTAGAGATGGCACAGCCAATTTCAGTATGTGAGGGGTTAATTCGATTGTATAGGCATGTGGCGCCAAAAGGTCTTTTTAGATAAATTGGTCTTTTGAAGCTGGGACTCCAACCAAGGCCCTCTGCAAGGTGTGAAATTTCACAGGGAGGCAGTGCCTTTAAGTCTGCTAGCCGAGTCCTTCACCATATGCCTGTATCCCCTCATATATAATGGATTCTTTGATATGCTAAGTGACCACTAGCAGTCAGGAAAACCATTCCATATCCAGGTCATATCAAACACATATCAATAATAACTTATATATTCATTATCATACCTCCTTGTGTGCATACCTAGAACGGGGAAAGCGCACCCTACAAAAAGAGTGCAAACATGGCAGCGCCACTTAACCAGTTTGGAAGGAATTGTGAAGTCTATGATGTTTAGTCATAAGTAGCTAGTGTGACATATCTATGGACTTCACAATTTACCGGAAATTCATAAATGCATGAATTATGCCTGTGGCGAGCACAGGAGGGACGATAAAAAGAAAATAAGTTATTTTGACTGATATGTTTCCACTACTCAAGGGGGAGGTCACTTATGGTACACCTTCCCTCCGCTTATACCACCTCTGGGCCGGCTTGGAAACTCGAGATGAACTGGGAAAGAGTATAAAGTTAGTGAAAGAAGATTGGTCAGTGTGCTTACTAGGGGCCAAGATCTAATTTTGAGTAAGTCGCCATCTTTCCTTGCCGGAGCCCTACGGACAGAAAAACTGTTACTTGACCATTCAGTGAGTAGTTAGGTTTTCTGTAATTTTCTCCTTTTTATTTTTATCTGTTCGTGTAAATACTCTGTTATCATCTTTTTGTGTATGCACTGTGATTTTTTTGTTCATAATAAATATTCCTTTATTAAGTTCTGCCTTTGTCTGGTAAAGACTTACGTTACCTGAAGAGACCGTTTTATTGGTAATTTTAAATCACATAATTATTGTGTTAAAATATACTGTGTGGGTTTTTTTAGTCTGATTCGTTTGGGGTACCAAGGCACCCCATTTCTAAATTGTCTTGGTGGTGGCAGCGTTATTTTGATATTTGTTATATCATTATAGTTAATTGCGGGTGGTATTAAGGGTGGATATTTGTATTTTTATCACTATTTCCGGTCTAGTGCAGACAGATAGTGAATTTTAACCCTTTTACCACCAGAACCAAGTCACGCGCACGCTTGGAGTAGAGTGCGTTCGTGACAGGGGGTATTATTGGGGAGCAGTATTATGGGGGGTATTATTGGGGAGCAGTATTATGGGGGGTATTATTGGGGAGCAGTATTATGGATGGCCTTATATGTCAGTACCAGGATCTTAAATTTAATTCTAAAGGTAATTGGGAGCCAGTGGAGGGTTTCACAGAGGGGGGAAGCAGAAGAGGAGCGACGTGCAAGGAAGATGAGCCTAGCAGCCGCATTAAGGATAGACTGTAGAGGAGAGAGTCGAGACAGTGGAGTGCCAACCAGAAGAGTGTTGCAGTAGTCAAGACGGGAAATGATAAGGGAATGAACCAGGGTTTTTGTGGATTCTTGGGTGAGGAATGGGCGGATACGAGAGATGTTTTTTAGGTGCAAGCGGCAGGATCTGGCGAGGGACTGAATGTGAGGGATGAAGGAGAGGTTTGAGTCAAGGATGACCCCAAGGCATCGGGCCTGGTTAGTAGGGGAGATAGTCGTGTTGTTAATGGTGATAGAGAATTCAGGTAGTGGAGTGGAGATGGAGGGAGGGAAGATAATGAGTTCAGTTTTAGAAAGATTAAGTTTCAGGTAGTGTTGTGACATCCATGAAGAAATAACAGACAAGCAATTGGTAATACGGGACAGGAGAGATGGAGAGAGATCAGGAGAAGACAGGTAGATTTGGGTATCATCTGCATATAGGTGATACTGGAGGCCAAATGAGTTGATTAGTTTGCCAAGAGATGAAGTATAAAGAGAGAACAGCAGAGGGCCAAGGACTGAACCTTGGGGGACACCAACCGAAAGTGGAAGGGGCGATGATGTCTTGCCAGAGAAGTTGACAGAGAAGGAACGGTTAGACAGATATGAGGAGATCCAGGAGAGAGCTGTATCTCGAATGCCTATAGAAGCAAGTGAGTCTAGAAGAAGGTGGTGATCAACAGTATCGAAAGCAGCAGAGAGATCCAGTAGAATTAGAATAGAGTAGTGACCTTTTGCTTTGGCAGAGAGCAAGTCATTGGAGACTTTTGTTAGAGCTGTTTCAGTAGAGTGAAGGGGTTTGAAACCAGACTGTAGAGGGTCAAGGAGGGAATTAGAGGAGAGGAAGTTAATGAGGCGGTTGTACACAATCCGTTCAAGCAGCTTAGAGGTAAAAGGAAGCAGAGAGATAGGGCGGTAGTTAGACAAACAGACGGGATCTGAGGAAGGATTCTTTAGAATTGGTGTGATTAGCGCATGCTTGAAGGCAGATGGTACAGTTCCAGATGATAGAGAAAGATTAAATAGGTGGGTAAGTGATGGACCAAGGGATGGATATAGAGACTTTGTAAGGTGTGAAGGGATGGGGTCAAGGGGACAGGTTGTTGGGTGAGAGGAAGAAAGAAGAGTGGCTATCTCTTCTTCGGTTGTAGGGGAAAAGGCAGTTAGTATAGTAGGAGTGGAGAGAGTGGTGTTGAGTGGTGTAGGAGGGAATTGTAAGGAAGAGAGGTCTTTTCTAATAGTCTTGATCTTCTTATTGATAGCTACTTATGTAACAGAGTAAGGCACGTAGAGGAATGCACTTTATTCACATAGTTTAACCATAGTGTATAGGTTATTGTGACTTTAAATGGGACTTCCCTTTATAAACCGAGACACTTGGGTGGTATGCCCTTAATTCACAGTATATGGAAGCCACAGTGCTTATGGCCACGGCATGCTATTCGTCTAATCATATCCTATGCATTGTGTCTTTAACCCCTTAATGACAAAGCCTGTACATGGGTTTAGGGGCTGCCCTATTGTCCTTAAGTGGTTAATGTATGTTCTCGCCAATATATAGGCATTCATTAACCGTCTGAGTGCTGGAGGGACACTTTCCCTAGGGAGCTAGGTTCATTTTTTGAGGTTTTCCTACACTTTAGGTGGCAATCTTATAAAAAACTTAAGGAAACCTGTACATATATATATATTTAGAGTATTTATAGATACCTAGCTAAATCCAAACTGTGCATCTCATCACGTGATATAATCATAGCTGGGGATTCTCTGGGTTTGACCCGGAGTCTCCAGGAGAAGGAAAAAGGCAGCGTCTTATAGTGCAGTCTATGGACCTCCATTGTGTAAATTGGGATCCGATTTCCCAAGAAGACCAATTCCCGGATCCGTCACTGAGTGGTGGTGGGGTTTTGAAGGTGTGGGGGGAGGGGGCTGTGACATCCCAGTTATAGATCCATTCGTGTTCCATCGTAGCATTTTTGTGGCTCACTCGTGGTTTTTGCCCGAGTCCTTCACGTGGTTTCGAAATGTCTCGAAGACGAACGGTCTCTAAGGAATCTGGATTGTTGTGAAGATCGGTGGAGATCTTTGGTCATCGCTGATACGCGGCGGGTCTATTTATCACCGATACAATGAGGTTAATGTAGCGCGCAAGACACACAGAACGAGAGATAAAGGGGAGATCACGCGATACGCGGCGTGTTTAGAATCATCTGTCAGGAGCCGTGAACATCGCTGGTGTTATTACAGAAAATTACCCCATAGGCAAATGTAGCGAAGATACAAAAAACGTACCAGCTGATAAGCATCGATCGCTCGGCCCGTCTCGCCTCTACATTCTTCTACCTGTTGGGAAACAAAATCCCAAACTTAATTTAGCCCTGGCTGTTTCACTGAGATATATGTTATTTTCTACAACAACTGCTGGAAAGCTATGCCATGTACCTACCACTCCTGTCAAGTTCTTCTTTAAAGGGACAGTTGAATGTCCCGGTAAACGATTCCAAGGAATAATACCCTGTGAGTACTTTAATATACATTATTGAAAAAGTTAAAAATACTTCTCCTGCTGAGGGAGAAGCTGCAGCTCCCCAAATCCTCCGTGGTCCGATGATCCTTCAAGTAGCCAATCAGAAGTCCCTTTAAAATCAATGAGATCGCCGTGCATGCAAACATGAGGGTCTGTGTTCCATAATACATATTTAATGCTGGGTAAGTTTAGATTTAGCTATACATGATGCAGGGCCAGCCCTTCCTGCAGAAGAAGCTCACAAGGGGAGAGCCCTTCTTAATGCATAGAGAAGTCAGTGAGTTCAAAGGGTCTATGATTTGCCATACGACGACCACCAAAAGGTTTTGGGGGAACTCACGCGACCCACCAGTTACGCTGCGTTTAGGTCACATGACATTATGTTTGGTCGCTGTCCGCAAACAATCACCCATCACAATCGATAGGAGCAGCGAATGCGCATGCATGCGGGGGTCTCTTTAGACCTACTTTTCGTGAACCCCCGCCCGCCCCCCTGCAGAAAGGCCGATGCCTGTGTTTGTATTTTGTAAACTTCCAACGCTCGCTTGCTAACCTCCGACGTGATCCACCTATAGCCGGGAGACTTTTACTAATTAGCTTAAGCCCATAATTGCCCAAGTCTTAACAATTTAGCTTATTCATCAATATAATTGAGCAATTAACCCACCAGCGGAAGAATCTGCCAAGAGTTCTATTAAGAGCCGGCAGATTCAGTACCATGCCATACCTTCCAACTTTCCCATTCTCCGAGACGCAGTCTCCTTTTCTGTGCACCGTCCTGTTCAGTGGGTCCTGTTGACTAGTCAGCCTTATCTCACCTCACCAGCCACACAGACCTCAGGCGCAGCTCCCACGTGGCCCCTTTGTGATGTATTAAGACTGGTACCCCTCACAATGGGTAAGGTATTTGCCCTTGGCCTGGTCTATAGCACCACCAGCTACCCACTTCAGGATGTGGGTGGGGGCGTGGCTACTGAATCAGTGGGAGGTCTCACTGGCGTCAGTGGGCGGTCTGCTGATGTTGGTGGGGGCGGTCCAGCTGAAAGCAGTGGGCGTAGCTCCAAAATGCAGAAAAATCAACCGTCAGAGGAGGGCAAGTGGGCGGGGATTGGGAGGAGCCTTGACCCGGAGACCCAGAGAAGCAGAGCCTCACCCGGAGTCTCCGAGTTATGCCTATTATTATAACCTTTATTTGTGTTTTTTGGGGTAGAAAATGATAATGTGCAACGGGAAAAATAAACAAATAAAATATTTAAATCGGAATTCTGGCTTGGAATATGTATTTCTTTGGCATTGGAAGTAAAACGCGAGCCCCATAAGGAAACAATCAAAATACTGTTTTGTCTGTTATTTGGCAGAACATTTGTACTCACCGCAAACATCAACAAGAAAAAAAACGATTAGGGATCGGCTAATCAGGATGAACCGAAAAGAGTCGGTTAAATGGCAAAAAAGTTACAATGTTTCAAATGACCTAATAAATAAAAAATGTGTTTGAAAAGAAACAGACGCAGAGACCGGGTTCTTTCGCTTTCAGCATTTCCCTTATTTCAACAATCCCCCCCCCCCCAAAAAACTCCTAAAAAAATATATGTCTTCCAATAAAAAGTCCCCCCCCCCCCGACCAGGTTTCAAATACAGGATTGGTTACAAAACATTCCGAGGGAATCTTTACAAAGAGTGACGAGCGGATCTGGCCGACGCGTTTCGCCGGAGAATCCCGAATGTATGATTGTGATTTTGAAAAGCTATTTTAGGACACGTGCGGAGTCAAGGGGGGGGGGCAACAGATTTCTTCACGTTTCTCATAAATCTCCAAGGACGTTTTGTTAATGATGTATTTTGATTGGCTGCATTGTAAAGTATTCACTAAATGCTGGGAAATCTGACCTTTAAACTTTTTTTCCTCTTATTGTACCGGGATCGAAACTCTTTGACAAATTAATATAAAATACTTGAAAGACAGCTATCTGTCATACACACTAATGAGCATTATCACCCTCGGCCCCATTCGGCCCCCCCGGCTAGCCTGCCCGTTTCTCCTGCTGTAAAGACTCAGACCTTAATCAGTCGTTGGTCTCGTCTTAGATTCAGGAGCCGTATGCCTATGCCATGCATGTTTAATCCCCTCGCTGTATTACCCGCTACCACCTCTGCTGGGTGGCTGTTCCACTTATCTACCACCTTCTTGCGTGTCTTCAGAAGAAGTCCTGACCAGCTCATATGGTTTCCCTAAGATTTTCGGTCCATAGTCTTGTTTAAAAAAATCCCTGTTTCTGGTTTATTTACAGTTTAATGTCAGGCAGCCGATCGATCACATTATGTACGATTGATTAACAACAACTCCTTCAGAGCGATTAGCGCGAAAAAAACGATTGTACAGATTGGCTTCAGATTCTGTGTACATAAATGTTACTCTTCCTCTGTTTAGCTTCTGCGGGGGGGGGGGGGGGGGTATTAAAAATGTCCACTTTTCCGAGTATTATTCTCAATCACAATACATATTAAACATCAACAATCGTCAGCGTTCAAGAACAGTTTATCCTTTAATGTAACCGATATCAATCTTGATACGTTGTTACGAATAAACGCCAGGTGCAGTTGTAGTTAATTGTTTTTTTGTTTTTTTTTTAGCAGTTTCAGAACTGAAAGCGACGGTCAAACCCCCAGGGTGGTAAATTAGAGCTAACGCTGCCCAGGGCAGGATCCGAGGTCCCATCCTATGTTGGCATCGCAGCGGAAAGGGTTGCGTTGCCTCTACGGTGACACCCTGCTGGGAGAGCTGCCCCTCTTGTCCCATGGATGGTATGGTCCTGGTCAACCCTCTTCTTATTATTATTTTCATTTTTGGCAAGTCCCCCCCATGCACACACAGTCTCCCTCATCCCTTTAGAGCACTTCTGTGTAGATTCACCCCCCTTGATGATACCCTTGCCCATTTACCAGGCTTCTACGCAGTCGTCCAACTGGGGTCATCACTTTCAAAGGGCATTGCCGGTGTCTGTACATGCGCGTGTACACATATAGGTCACTGAGACACATGTGGATAACTCAAGGCAGTTTCTGGTGACTTGATTTCATGGGTGTAGGAACCCCTAAAAATATGGGGGGGACAGCATTTTCCCCCATCAGATCCCCACTTTCTCACACTATCTACCCCCTCTCACACTTTCTTACTATCTACACCCCTCCCTTCTCACTAGCTACCCTCTCCCTATCGCCCCCTTCTCACTAGCTACCCTCTCCCTACCACCCCCTTCACACTAGCTACCCTCTCCCTACCCCCCCTTCTCACTAGCTACCCTCTCCCTACCCCCCCTTCTCACTAGCTACCCTCTCCCTACCCCCCTTCTCACTGTCTACCCCAGGGGTGTCCAAGGTTTTTCTGCAGTGGGCCACTTCATCAGAATTGTATACGTGCGCGGGCCACACTCATTTTTCACTGTGAGAAAATATGGCCTTTAATAAAATATGCAGATTTCTGGGCCTAGAAAGTTTTGTGGCTACAAATTCAGGACTCAGGATAATTAAAAATGAAATAGTTCTATTTATTCTAGGGATGCACCAAAATGAAAATTCTGGACCAAAACATTCACGGTTCACTTAGCCAAAACCGAAAATGACCCCCCACCTTTAAAAATAATAATAAAAACTCACATTTTTAATAAAAGTAGGTAACACACCACAATTGGACAAAAAAATTTGCAATATGACTTGGCATGATAGGAGTGTGATTGCTAACAGCAATCACACTCCTATCATACCCAGGCAGCCAGTACATTCTGGTACAGGGTGGCTGTAAGTGATGTGCAGACCCCATACTGCTGGCAGCATCAATACACAAGGGGGGCAGCTAGCTAGGTTTCAGCATGTACTGGCTGACTTGGCATGATAGGAGTGTGATTGCTAACAGCAATCACAGTCCCATCATGCCTAGGTTCCAGCACCTTCACATCCAACCAGTAAATGCTGTAACCTAGGCATGATGGGACTGTGATTGCTGTTAGCAATCACACTCCTATCATGCCAAGTCAGCCAGTACATGTTGGTAATGGGTGGCTGTAAGTGATGTGCAGACCCCATACTGCTGGCAGCATCAATACACAAGGGGGGCAGCTAGCTATGTTTCAGCATGTACTGGCTGACTTGGCATGATAGGAGTGTGATTGCTAACAGCAATCACAGTCCAATCATGCCTAGGTTCCAGCACTTACACATCCATTCTATCACACACACACTCATTCATTCACAGATTCATTCCCTCAATCACGCATACTCATTGAAACACCCTCCCCACCCCCTTACCTGCACTGCAGCTCCTCGATGCCGCTCACAGACTTCAGCAGAGGGCGCGGCCTCCCTCTGCGTTCTCTGGTACTGCACAGAGGATGCAGGATGTGATGTCACGTGAACTCTGCTGGGTTCCGGTTCCTCTGTGCAGTACAGAAGACCCTCCCACAGGTAAGTAGCAGGGCTCGAGGTGCGGACCGCGTAAGATCGGTTGCCCTGGCCCTGGGGGGGATTTCTTAATTATCAGTCCCCCCCGCATGAGTTACTGGGGGGGATCTATCCCCCCCGTCCCCCCCGGTTCCTACGCCAATGCTTGATTTGGAATCCTTAAGAGCGAGACATTCTTTACTGAACCTAAAGCATAGGAGCCTGGAGCCGACTCCTTTATATTCTATTCCCAAATCCAAACTCCCTATTGGTGCTTTTCTCCCTTTCTGTATAACAGCGGAAATCCCTGCTTGGAAACAGGTGAACATCTTTATTCCCTGATTACTCACGGGTTTTCATGAGGGCCGTTATTGGAACCATTTGGTTGCCACCATTAGTACATCACTCCAGTAGAACATGTATGATGGCCTATTACAGGGTTCATATCTGAAGAGTCTCGGGGTCAGTTCATGTAGATGGCCCCCGAGAGCCTCCATGTGACCATTAAAAGATTCCATTGTTGGGTTTATAAAGGTATGCAACGCTCTTAATTATTCTCTGTACTTTTGGGGGGGGGGTTTGTACTGTAGAAGCTATTTGAATGTTCGAGGACAACACAACAGAGAGAATGTTCAAACACAAAAGCTCTAGATAATATAATATATAATATAATGCCTGTTGTATAATGCATCGTACTAACCTCTGACAATGGACTCGCCACCGACAAAACATGTTTACAGCAACACCGAGGGCAGAGTGTTCCGGACAGGGGCTCGCATTCATAAGCACCTCTCTTCATTATCAAAATTGTTTAGCAAAATAAAATGAAAACTAAAAATATCTGTACGCAAGCCGTGTATTGTAATCATATAATGTTCAAGTGCCCCACAACAAAATCACATGGAAGATAACTATATTAATAACTAAAATATACTCTGTACCAAAGTACGCTCAGAAAAAAAAAAATATTAATAACATTCAATTCCCGTCTTTTATTATATTTATTATATTTATAATAGGATTATTTTCACGTAATTAATCAGAGTCGAAGTAAGTCATAGGTTGGCAGGGTTAAGAAGGATGCTGGTTGTTTGAGAAGAAGGTACCCATGGGAGAAAATTGTGATTAAATTGAACTATTTAATATTAATAGTTAATTAAAAACATTTATTAAGTATTTTGTATTGCTTTGTTGACTGGCAAACACAGATAAACAAACAAAGATCTAGACTTTGAACAGTAATAACTAATTAACCAAAGTTTTAGTGTAAAAATTAGGGGGTTTTTTTCCTTGAAATTGTGTAGATAGTTAATAAAAGTGTGCAGAGAAATTTAGGAGATTCTGAATATAAATTAGATATGATCTTTGACGTTAATAAATGCAAGGTTATGCATTTGGGGACAAAAAAACTGAAAAGTGACGCTGATCATTATGACCTGTTTCATTATAATATCCTGGTGGATACAAATAGAATCATTATCATTTTGGTTCAAGACTGAAAACATATAGGATTTAGGAAGCAGGTAGAAAAATGTGGGATTCAGCAGACTTTTTATCACCAAAGCAAACTGATAACTGATTTTATGGAATTTATGGAAATTCTGACTACATTCAATTGTATAGATAGAAAATGCTGATTTACATGTTAGACTCTTTATATACAGATCGACCTACTTGCCTAAAATAAAGCATATTACATTACACAATGTTTGTTATATAGAATATTCATTTTATTTGGGGGGGGGTTACATATATATATTGATTCGACATACTTTTTACAACATATTTTTTATTAATAGTAATAGGCAAAAAAAATTGTTTTTAAAAATATTGTGCTGTTTGTTGTAGTTTTTATATATATATATCTGGTATCGGTTATCTGAGCCCCGATCTATTAGACAAACATCCCGACTTCTTATCATACTGCCTGTGAGGAACAATAGAATGGCTCGATCTTAATCACCCAGTCCAACACTCTGACTAATGAATGTCAATGGAGGAAGGGACTTCATTGGCATTGCCATAAAGCATCATCTCAGTGTGGTGCTTGCCACATGACTTACAATAGCAGCCATGAGGTCTGCAGATAAGTTTTGCTGGAATAAGATGAGATAAAAAAACAAAATACTGTCTGCGCTTCTCACCCTAATAAAGTTGGCAACAAATATATAAACATAATATAAATGAGAGGTTTTGGTTATATGAATTGGCCAAAGCATAATTAAGCTCACCCGCCACGTCAAGGCACACTCAATAGGGTGAGATCCTACTCTCACCTCCTACATAGTGGGCACACAAAGCAGTTTATACTGCTACCAAAACCTTATTAATGTGTTGGGGGAGGTGCAATTAAACCTCCTCCCCATTAACCCCTGGACAGCAAGCTGCAACCAGACTGATGAGGAGCCAACAACCTCAAATATGTGCAAACAGGGAAAAGATAAAATGTCGGTGCGCTAAGCTAGTCTCAGGCTCAAATAATACAAATGTATAATATGAGGCCTACCAAACAGTGTGAGCATGCTGCAAATACAGTGTGTTGGCTGTACAATGTATACAAAAAACAAAATACTGTCTGCGCTTCTCACCCTAATAAAGTTGGCAACAAATATATAAACATAATATAAATGAGAGGTTTTGGTTATATGAATTGGCCAAAGCATAATTAAGCTCACCCGCCACGCCATAAGATGAGATAAAATCAGGTTTTTGTTGATGCCGACCTACATCCTCGCCATTTATGTAACCATGTTTAAGTATAAATACATGAAATACCGCATTAAAGGTACATTATTCCGGTTATCCTATTGTTTGCGTCAGATCCTATTACTCGTGTCATCATCATCATCTGCTCTGCGCCACCAGCTATTCTCCGAAGACTTTATGTTTTTTTCTTAAATTATGATAAGGAAAAGTTATACCTTTTTTTTTTTAGACAATATGTTGTGTGTCTCGCTTGCTTAATTTAAACTTAGAATATTTCCAAAAATGGTCATTTATATAAAGCAGTTCTGGCACAGAATGGTAAATATTTGAGGAACATTCCATTTCCACAAATGATTACCCCAAAATCGATTGGAGTAAAGTGAAATTTTGGAAAGAGCAGGAGTGGAACCCAAGAACGGAGCTGGTTAACTACTCAATATGCAGTACGCAGAGTAATCAGCAAACGGGCACAAAGCCTGTAATAAGCATAAGCCGGTTCAGGACTCGAGAGAACCAGCAAGGTCAAGGCAAGTCGACTCAGGAAACCAGAGAAGTAGCGAGGTCAAGGCAAGCCAGGTCAGAAAAACAGAAGATCAAGCTAGGCAAGCTAGATCAGGGCAACAGAGAATCCAGCAAGGTCAACGAAGGCTGGACCAGAAAACCAAGAGACAAGAGAACTTGAACCCCACAAGACGGTAACCATCTTGAAGAAGCTGGAACTTTCAATAGCAACTAGAAAGGGAAAACATAGTCAAGTGACCTCAGTAACGCTGGCACCGCCAGATGACGACGCCTGCGGGTAAATTATGGGCAGGGAGTCTTCGGTGCATGTGCGCATCGTGTCATGACATCATATGGGAGAAGCAGCCAGCAATTTCCTTGAGAAACTGAAGGGGATCTGGCACCCCACACGACGCAAGGACCAGGTCAAGTCACGACTGTCATGGTGGACCTTTACTGTGGATCTACTTATATAAGAATTAAACAACACAATTGGTTTGATGGGTTCATTGTAGTACACTTAGCTTAAAAAAAATGAAAAAGTACAAGGTTTTTTTTGAATGTTGACCCAAAAGCGATTAACTTTCACACCTTTCACAAAGCCTGGCGCTGCTAATCCATGCAAACACCGCACCTGCATTCATTTACAAAAAACCTTTAAACCTCGTTTTCTGGCGACACCTCTACATTGTGCCTTTGTTGACCCACAACACACATGGCGCATTCGGTTACAACAATGGCCACCGAAATTTATTAGCAAAAGGTGACGCGGTGTGTATCGCCAGTAATGTAACAAAACATTTGGTCCATTGGTCTCCCCCCTCAATGTGTTGCCTAGTAAGCAGCAGCAAACACAGTACGTAGGAAGGGTGGATGGAAACCATATCCCAATGTCTCCAACTCATGGCCAGTAGACAAAGTTGCGATGAGGATCAGCAATATAAGTTTTTAATTGTATTCCTTTTCTTTCTTCACTTCTTTCTCTTTTTTTTTATGGGTTCTTCTAGTGAGAAGCATGAGTGAGTGGCAAACATGGCTACTTGGCAGACTTGGTGTGCCGGGTCAAGGTCTGGCCTTCTCGAATATTGGCTTATGGCCCGGCCAAGGTTAGCTGGTCAACCTCCTAACACCAAAGGATTTGGTTATGCCAGTTAGTGGGCTGTGTACACATTTCACCCTGGTGGCATGCACAATAAGTATGCCCTGCGCGATATGTCAACCTGCTTGGAAGCCATGTTTGAAGTATATAGAGAAACAAATTACAGATAAAACATTTTACTCAACCTACGGCGGCCGTATAATTTTATTTTTTTTCGCCATTCTCACAGACTTAACCTCGAGAAAAACATAATCAAAAGGACACAAAAAGAAAATGTTTTCAATTGGTTGTAAGAAAATATTAACACCATTAAGCAGTGCTACCCCCAGAAATGAAGGATGATTAATCGACCTTTGATATTATAAAATATTTGCACACCGGAGCATTTTCCAGAAGTTTTGGAATCTAAAAAGTCAATTTTCTGGCAAATAATGGTAAATATATATTCCAGTCCAGATGAACATTCCATTTCCATGGTGATTACTCCAAAATAGTCAAAATTGAGACCTTTTGACTGAATATTTGTTATCATGCAGGTGACTGTCCTGGGATTTTTCTGCAGATCTGCTCATATAATATTATATATAATAACGACACAAACTATCCAGGGAGAAATTCATTTGCTGGGTTCTTTGTAATACCTTCAACTTAAAAAAAATAACAAATAAAAAAGACTGATTAAGGTTTTTACATCAAGAGAAACGGGCAGACTAGATGGGGGCCGAATGGGGGCCGATCTGCCTGCAGATTCTATGTTTTTATTTTCCAGGATGATAATTTCATTCTGAAACGACAAAGTAAAGTACATTTGGGAGTAAAGAACGTAAAGCGTTCATAGAAGAATAGCGGTATCCATGGCTGCCGAAGTCCATGGTCTCTATGGGTCAAATGTCTGTTACAAAGCTCGTCGTTACCGATCTTGGCCAACGCGTCGCCCGCTTCGTGTTTACAAAGATCTTCAAACACAGTTTTCTCCCGACACCCCTGCATTGTGCCTCTGTTGACCCAGCCATTGAGCGCTAACAATACCCAACGCGTTTTATTAATGAGGAGTGACATCATGTGTATTGCCAGTAGTGTTACAAAATATCATGCACTGTTGCTTAGTAAGCAGTAGCAGACGCTTGGCTTTCCACCGAGAGCAGGGGTGTCCAAGCCGTGGCCCTCCATCTGCTGCAGGACTGCATCTCCCATAATGCTTCAGCTAAGGGCCTGGCAGAGGAGTGTGGGAGATGTAGTCCTGCAGCAGCTGGAGGGCCGCAGGTTGGACACCCCTGTCTTCACACCTTTTATCATATAAAACACATATCATTGGGCTTGTCTTTGGACTCTATCTATATCCTTTTTGGATATAAAGTGCTCTAGAACAATTCAGGGGGAGATTTAGCCAACAATTTGTTTCTCGGGTTCCATAAAGCACCAAAAAAAATAAAATAATAATTTTCACTAAATAGTGACATTAATAGACTTTTTTTTAAATTAAACTTCCTCTGTCCTCGACGGAAAATATCCCAATATCACATATCATACATTGTGTCCAAGCACAGGAAATCTTCCACTGATATTTTACCGTTAAGTTTATTTTCCAGGATCTAATTCCATAAATGGTGTATAATATATAATAAATAATATATTTTATATATATATATATATATATATACTTTATACACACATATATATTATATCTAGATTATATCTATTATATTTTTTACATGCGAAGAAAATAAACGCTCAAAGTAAAATCAGATTATTCATCGGTGGAGAGTCTTTCGACAAGCGACCCCCGCTGATCGGCGGTAATCCGACACAACTGGTTGACTTTCTAGGGAAACGAATGATTGTTAAACTAATAACAGATCCCTGTGTATTTAAGAACCGAAGCTTGATTAGTTTAAAGAATGTTAATACCGGAAAATGGTACAGTTAAAAAAAAAAAAAAAGTTTAAAAAATGTCAAAAATGTCATTAACGGGCCTGTAGTTAATTACTTTGAGGCGAAGTCATGTGCTGGCAGGTTATCCGTTACTTTGTAATTCAGCAGAAACATGTGTATAGTATGTGTATGGTATGTGTATAGTATGTGTATAGTATGTGTGTACTATGTGTATAGTATGTGTATAGGATGTGTATAGGATGTGTATAGTATGTGTATAGGATGTGTATAATATGTGTATAGTATGTGTATAGTATGTGTATAATATGTGTATAGTATGTGTATAATATGTGTATAGTATGTGTATGGTATGTGTATAGGATGTGTATAGTATGTGTATAGTATGTGTGTAGTATGTGTGTAGTATGTGTATGGTATGTGTATAGTATGTGTGTAGTATGTGTATGGTATGTGTATAGTATGTGTATAATATGTGTATAGGATGTGTATAGGATGTTTATGGTATGTGTATAATATGTGTATAGTATGTGTGTAGTATGTGTATAGTATGTGTATGGTATGTGTATAGTATGTGTGTAGTATGTGTATAGTATGTGTATGGTATGTGTATGGTATGTGTATAGTATGTGTATAGGATGTATATAGGATGTGTATAATATGTGTATAGTATGTGTATAGTATGTGTATAATATGTGTATAGTATGTGTATAGTATGTGTATGGTATGTGTATATGATGTGTATAGTATGTGTATAGTATGTGTGTAGTATGTGTATGGTATGTGTATGGTATGTGTATAGGATGTGTATAATATGTGTATAGTATGTGTATAGTATGTGTATGGTATGTGTATAGTATGTGTATAGTATGTGTATAATATGTGTATAGGATGTGTATAGTATGTGTATAGGATGTGTATAATATGTGTATAGTATGTGTATAGTATGTGTATAATATGTGTATAGGATGTGTATAGTATGTGTATAATATGTGTATAGGATGTGTATAGGATGTGTATAATATGTGTATAGGATGTGTATAATATGTGTATAGGATGTGTATAGGATGTGTATAGGATGTGTGTAGGATGTGTATAGTATGTGTATAGGATGTGTGTAGGATGTGTATAGGATGTGTGTAGGATGTGTGTAGGATGTGTATAGGATGTGTATAGGATGTGTATAGGATGTGTGTAGGATGTGTATAGGATGTGTATAGTGTGTGTATAGGATGTGTATAATATGTGTATAGGATGTGTATGGGATGTGTATGGGATGTGTATGGTATGTGTATAGTATGTGTATAGTATGTGTATGGTATGTGTATAGGATGTGTATAGTATGTGTTTAGTATGTGTGTAGTATGTGTATGGTATGTGTATAGTATGTGTATGGTATGTGTATAGTATGTGTATAGTATGTGTATAGGATGTGTATAATATGTGTATAGTATGTGTATAGTATGTGTATAGGATGTGTATAGGATGTGTATAATATGTGTATAGGATGTGTATAGGATGTGTATGGTATGTGTATAGTATGTGTATAGGATGTGTATAGTATGTGTATAGGATGTGTATAGGATGTGTATAGGATGTGTATAGGATGTGTATAGGATGTGTATAGGATGTGTATAGGATGTGTGTAGGATGTGTGTAGGATGTGTATAGTATGTGTATAGGATGTGTATAGGATGTGTATAGTATGTGTATAGGATGTGTGTAGGATGTGTGTAGGATGTGTATAGGATGTGTATAGGATGTGTATAGTATGTGTATAGGATGTGTGTAGGATGTGTGTAGGATGTGTGTAGGATGTGTATAGGATGTGTATAGGATGTGTATAGGATGTGTATAGTTTACATGTAGAGATTCCAGCTTAGATGACTGATCTGAAGCTATGCTGTCATGTGAAATATTCTTAATGCGAGATATCGGATGCATGATCTATGATTTTTTATTTTATAGTATAGGTTTTTCAACAATTTCTCATTCTGTCATCTGAGCCCCGATCTACTAAACAACCCCCCAACTCCTTATCATACTGCCTGTGGGGAACAATAGAATGGCTCGGTCTTAATCACAAAGCAGGACACTCTGACTAAAATGCTGGACTTCTTTAGCATTTCTATAAAACATCGGCTCAGTGTAGTGTTTGAGCCAAAATATCACGAGTTATAACAATGGCAGCCTCCAGGGGGGTTTTACTGTATACAGCACTGGGGGTTATATTACTGTATACAGCGCGGGGGGTATATTACTGTATACAGCACTGGGGGGTTATATTACTGTATACAGCGCTGGGGGGTTATATTACTGTATACAGCACTGGGGGTTATATTACTGTATACAGTGCTGGGGGTTATATTACTGTATACAGTGCTGGGGGTTATACTGTATACAGCGCTGGGGGTTATATTACTGTATACAGCGCTGGGGAGTTATATTACTATATACAGTGCTGGGGGTTATACTGTATACAGCGCTGGGGGTTATATTACTGTATACAGCACTGGGGGATATATTACTGTATACAGTGCTGGGGGTTATATTACTGTATACAGCGTGGGGGTTATACTGTATACAGCGTGGGGGTTATATTACTGTATACAGCGCTGGGGGGTTATATTACTGTATACAGCGCTGGGGGTTATATTACTGTATACAGTGTGGGGTTATATTACTGTATACAGTGCTGGGGGGTTATTACTGTATACAGCGCTGGGGGTTATATTACTGTATACAGCGCTGGGGGTTATATTACTGTATACAGCGTGGGGGTTATACTGTATACAGCGTGGGGGTTATATTACTGTATACAGTGCTGGGGGCGTTATTACTGTATACAGCGCTGGGAGTTATATTACTGTATACAGCGTGGGGGTTATATTACTGTATACAGCGTGGGGGTTATACTGTATACAGCGTGGGGGTTATACTGTATACAGCGTGGGGGTTATACTGTATACAGCGTGGGGGTTAGTAATTTTTGCACGGGATTTCCCCAGCAGGTATCCGCGGTTATATTTGGCTCATAAGAAGCTATTTGCTGTTTTCATAAATGAACTCGTTGATGCTGAAAGCTGTGAAGGCTCCGCTTTAAGAAAACTTCACTTAATTAAAGTTATTAAACTGAAACAACAACTGCTTCTACTTTCTGGTCTCGCAGACGCAGGCAGCCGTAACTCATCCTTCTCCATGCACTCACTCATCGCGTCTTCACACCCGGCAGATAAATCAGGATCTATCTCCTTGCAATCTTTGGATAGCGTTCCAGACCTGCCTGAACATCCCCAGCAATGTAAATCTTTTTATTCCAGATTGATCTCCCTAAATATTGGATTATTCTTATATATTTAAAATAAATATTTCAGAAAATGGACAAAATTGGTGCGGTTTAAATTGATATATTTACATTTTTTTTCTCCCTTGTTTAAGCTCTAATACAATTTATGTTGCTTATTTTTTAATGCATTTTCAGTGTTCATATTTCCAGAATGATAAAATCACAAAATATATATAATAATAATAATGAGAACAGCCTCTCTCCAAAATAAGATACATTGTATATAAAATTTTAAAAAGTCATTACTTTTTTTTTAAAATATATATTTTTGAGAAATATACAGATGAATAAAAATGAAGATTTAAAAAAAAAAAAAAATGTTATATTCTTTTTAAAGCTCAGAAAGTAAAAAAAAAAAAAAGTATTGTTAGTAGTAATGTTTGTGGATTCCTCGAATGTCTCTGTCTCTCTATTGACCCGTCTTCAAACCGAAGTCAACTCCACAGGTTAAGAAAGTGTTAATTTTGATTCAGGGCACTCGCTTTTTCTAGAACTGCATTTCTCTACCACCAGCTTGGGTAGTACCGATCTAGAACTGTGAAGACTACTAAAAAAAATATATCACAAGTTTCGTATGAAAAATAAGCAGCCCCCAGATTATAGATACAGCAGAGCCATAATTAGGGTTCTTGGTGCCTCTTCTGGAAGCAGGAGGGGGTACGGAACCATTGCTATCTGGTGGCCCAAGTGCGTCCATCACCTCGCACAATGCATGGGGCAGCTGCACCTCTTGCCCCATGGAAGTTATGACCCATATGACCTAATGCCCCAAAACTACAGAGATGTCTTAAAATTTTTTAAAAAATCCTGATTTCTTCAATTATATCTTGGGACCATTATTTTTCATACATTTAATTTATATTTTTTCCATTTTCGGTGGATTTAGCCCTGTAATCTGTGTTAAAAGACGGCCATTAAATTCCATCTTTACATTAAAGCAGATCTGTCATTTTTTTTGCCAAATACTATATTTTACTATTCCTTGCAAAAAGTTAACATAGGATATCATTAAATTTACATAGACAGATTCATATAATTTTAGGCTTGTTTTTTTTTTTATGTATACTTTATTAGCGATTCTGATTTTGTTTATTATTATTCAGAATAATTTCATAATAATAATAATTTATATTATTATTATTCAGAATCACTAATATATTATATAAGGCTGATATTTAATAACCAGTGTAGATATTGATAACAAATGAAATTTGAAGCAAAAAATAATACAAATAAAAATATGAAGCCCCCATAAAAATATTTATCTATACATTTAATGACATATGTTAACTTTTTTTTTGCAAGGAATTGTAAAGTATAGTATTTGGCAAAAATGACGGATCTGCTTTAATGTAACGATGGAATTTAATGGCCGCCTCTTAACACAGATTACAGGGCTAAATCCACGTGTCTCAAATACGGAGAGAATATTGTTGTTGTTTTGTTTTTTTTGTGGAATTTAAAGCCGTTTGGTCTCTTACGGGGTTTCTGTTTTGTGTCTCCAATAGTTAATGAGGGCGTCATTTTAATTAGAAGGAGAAAAAGCCTTGGAAAATAGAAAGGTCGCTTTGAGGTGAGAACGCTGCCCTTTATAGACTTAATTATGATTAAAAGCACATTCCCCAAATTCAGAAATTACACGTAAAGTGATATAAAATAAATGTTGCCTTTTCTGTAGTCATGATGAAAGAAAACAAAACGAGGCTTATTTAGTCAACCTCTTTTATTCCATAAAAACGAAAAGAAATAGTAATTTTGTAAGAACGTATTAGTGAAGGTGTAGGCAGGTATATTGAGAATGCATGAAACTTTACCTCTTCTGTATAAAACCAATCTAAGAAAAACATATTTTTTTAAATGGTAAATATTTTAATTTTAAAATTTTGTGATAATTTTTGTGAAAAATTATCTCAATTTAAAAAAAAAGATTGCGTAAATGAGTTTTCTAGTCTTATATTGTAAATATTCATATATATTTAATTTATTCCTCACTTTTGTCTTATGCTCTTAACGGGGCTTAGAGGCCTCCATAGTTGTGTCTTCGGGGTTAGTCTTTCCGTTGGGGATCTTTCTTGGCTCCTCGACTTCCCTTTAGTGTCTGGCGTTTCACGTCTAGACAATTAATTAACCCAGGTGTGGACTGGGCATTGTAGTTAGCATTTTTGGTGATTTTGGGGGTTTCTGTTGATTGTCTAATTGTCTTTTTGAGGGTTTCTGACCTTGGCTTGCCTCTTGACGTTGCTTCGACTCCACCATCCCTTGACCCTTCGGTCTGATTTTTTTATTACATTGGCCTTGGAATCTAGAGCGTAGACCAAGGACACACAAGGGCAAGTACGGTGGACAAGTTACGAGAGCTCAGAATAAACAGAAGGCTGTATTTTGTCCAAAGCACATAAAACCGCTTACCGTGTCAAGGAGCTCCATAACCGAAACACAATGTTACTGAGCTAAGACAATATGGCGGAGCTTCCAAACCAAGTATCTGTGATTAGAAAGAGGGTAAAATTGTCTCAACTATTTAACCTTTAATAGGGAGCTCAAACCAAGAAGACCTAGAGGGGCTAAAAGCCCAGCTATTTTGTCTTTTTGGTTTGTAACATTTAATGGGTTCATGCCAAGTGTCTCTTTGTAGGAGGGGCAATCTCTCTCGTCCCTCCCCCGAGGTTCTTCTTTTTTCAGGATCTCAGAAAGTTTGCTGGGTATTACAGGGTTCTACAGCCCTAAAAGTCACGATCATTAAAAGCGGAAACGTGTTAAAGAAATCCCTTATTCTTCTTTGAAATGCCTTCCATTGTTACATAAACCTCTGTCGACGGGTCACAAAGTTCCATAAAAAGTATTGGTAAAACTTGGTAAATCAAGGTAAAGGGTGGTAAACGAAGGTGTCCCTTCTCTGGTCATTTCAGGTATGATATCATATTAATGTGTGATGTCATGTAATGCAGCTCAGCTCTGAGACCTCCAGGGCTGCCTTTTTTGAAATACCGTATTTTTTATTTTATTTATAATTGAAATATTTTTTTAAATATTGTATCATGTTTAGTTATTTGCTTTTTCAGGTTTGTTTTTTTTTTACAATATACATTAATTGTAGTTCTAGACAATACTTTAGGGCCAAGTCGCACATCCCGCAGATTAAGGAAACGATCCCAGGAATAAAGACAGGACTCTGTAGGTGATTCTCAAGCCTGTTTGCCGAAACTGCGGTGAGTAAATGTTTGTATTCTCGATGGAGCTCCATTTAAACTATTTTTAAACCCAGAAACATGCAATCCCCATGGCAAGAACAAACAGAAAGTATTAAATAGTCTGAGGTCAAGGAATCATTTCAGTTATTTGTGAATGTAAATTTCCACTAAACCCATGAGAGATCCAGAGTCCATGGCAGAAAGGCCCTTCTTTTGAGGATATCTATATATAAAAAATAAATATAAACATAATTTAATAAATAAAATATGAATCCTTTTTTTAATAAAAAAAACCCAAAATGTTTTATATTTTTTTAACTTGTTTACATATTTTTTTATGTTTTCTCTCAGCTTAAATACGACAATAAACACCCATGTTCCCATTTCTACCCAATTGCCCCCTAATATAAGACTAATACTTCTATCAGTCATCAGAATCATTGGCACCGATATTTTCATAGTAATTAAATTGGAATATATAATTGGGCTACAGTTAAAGGTCCATACGAGCCACCGTATTGGTCGCCGGCAGGGGCCTCCTCTAGCATCAATCAATGAAGGGCAGTGCTGGGGGTGATATAACTGTATACAGCGCTGGGGGGGAGTTATTACTGTATACAGCGCTGGGGGGGAGTTATTACTGTATACAGCGCTGGGGGGGTTATTACTGTATACAGCACTGGGGGTTATTACTGTATACAGCGCTGGGGGGGTTATTACTGTATACAGCGCTGGGGGGTTATATTACTGTATACAGCGCTGGGGGGTTATATTACTGTATACAGCGCTGGGGGTTATATTACTGTATACAGCGCTGGGGGTTATATTACTGTATACAGCGCTGGGGGGTTATATTACTGTATACAGCGCTGGGGGGTTAGATTACTGTATACAGCGCTGGGGGGTTATATTACTGTATACAGTGCTGGGGGTTATATTACTGTATACAGCGCTGGGGGTTATATTACTGTATACAGCGCTGGGGGGTTATATTACTGTATACAGCGCTGTGGGTTATATTACTGTATACAGCGCTGGGGGGTTATATTACTGTATACAGCGCTGGGGGGTTAGATTACTGTATACAGCGCTGGGGGGTTATATTACTGTATACAGTGCTGGGGGTTATATTACTGTATACAGCGCTGGGGGTTATATTACTGTATACAGCGCTGGGGGGTTATATTACTGTATACAGCGCTGAGGGGTTATATTACTGTATACAGCGCTGGGGGTTATATTACTGTATACAGTGCTGGGGGTTATATTACTGTATACAGCGCTGGGGGTTATATTACTGTATACAGCGCTGGGGGGTTATATTACTGTATACAGCACTGGGGGTTATATTACTGTATACAGCGCTGGGGGTTATATTACTGTATACAGTGCTGGGGGTTATATTACTGTATACAGTGCTGGGGGGTTATTACTATATACAGTGCTGGGGGGTTGTTACTGTATACAATGCTCAAAGAGAACAATATTTATTTTTAAGGGACTTCCCCTTTAACTAACTAGCAAAGTTATAGAAATTTAATTCAGATTTTGAGGGTAAAAGTCACCCGAAATAGTTTCCCTTACAATTATAACACGACATATTTAACAAATTAATATTCAGCAGATGACTTCTTCTTCATTACTTGACTTAATTCATTACATTTTCCTATATGAAATATTTGCCTGTAAAACTTCATCATCGTCTTGGCTTATGTTAACCTAATCTCATGATTTTATTATACATCTGGCAGCGCTGACCTGCCATTTTATAATTAAATATTTTAATAATTCAAAAAGTTTTAAAATGGAATAGAATTTGGTTGTTGTGTTACACAAACTCTACAAATGACTCCAACGGTTTTGTTCAACATTCAGAAATTAAATTTGCATTTAATAACAATAATGAATAACTTATTAAAGTTAATATATTTAAAACAAATATTATTAAATAATTGTTTAAAAAAAAATGGAAAAACTGTATAACATTTTTATATATTTGTTTATATTAATATTATTAAAAAAAGGTATGGTGATATATAACTTTTTTTTTGCACACTTGATTCATCATCATTCCAGAAGAGGTCTTATTTAACTTTAAATCTGAGCAAATTATATAAATGCATTTGTCTTTGTGCCTCTAATTTTTATGTTTTATGAAGAAGGAGGGTTTTGGGGGGGGGCAATTTTCTTGTCTGAGTGGGGGTCACGATGCAGGCCACCATAGAAGCAGTTACAGCTCTTTAATTTAGAATCTGCCGGCAGATCGGCCCCCATTCGGCCCCCGTCTTGTCGCCCGTTTCTCCTGCTTTAACGACTCAAACCTTAATCAGTCGTTGGTCTCATTTTAAATTCAGGAGCCGTATGTCTATCCCATGCGTGTTTAATACCCTCACTGTATTACCCTCTACCACTTCTGCTGGGAGGCTGTTCCACTTATCTACCACCCTAACATTCCATCTCTTGGAAATTCTCTCCTGATATTTGGTACATTCTGTCTGTAGCTCATTCAGTAGAGATTAATTTAATAACCTGTTGTTCTCTTGAGTATATGAAAGTTGTATAATTTGTTATATTATCGTCCTCAGTATACAGTATCCTTTACTGACCTCTGTGCGCTGATATTTTGAGGCCGGATAATCCATTCTTGTAACATAACAGGTGGCGGTTTCTCGTGCCGCTCCCTGCAAAGCATTTGGTTTGTTCTTATTTTTAGGCAGAGATAGGGTTGCCCCATCCGCTCCTTAATACAGAACAGACAGGGGCTTTGTTGAAGACTATTTTTTCTATCAAAGTTCTCACCAAATCACATTCTTATCATTGTGTTAAATACACGATCGTCTACATGTGTGCTGCTTTCATGTGTATTCACAGCTCTGGATTACCCAAGTAATCATTAATATATATATATATATATATATATATATATAAACCTATAATACATATATATAATCACATAATATATATATATAAAATCATAAAATATATATATAAACCTTTAATACATATATAAAATTGTATAATATATATAAAATCATATAATATATATATAAAACTATAATACATATACAACGTCATATAATATATATAAAATCATATAATATATATAAACCTATAATGCATATATAACGTCATATAATATATATAAAATCACATAATATATACATATATAAACATATAATACATATATAAAAACGTATAATATATATATATAAACTGTGAGCTGGGATCATGTAACCACACAGTCTTAAGGTTTGAAATACCACATAAGGCTGAATTATTTTTAGAATTGTAGTCCTTTTTATTAAAAGGTCTGTAAACAAACATAAATAAAACAAACACAAAGAAAAGCCTTGCTCTCTGAGCACTTACTGACAAACAAACTAACTATCGTTGGACGGCTTACCCGCTACCAACAAAAAACATTTAGCACAGACCTTTTTCGTTTAGGAACCGTTCAGCAGATTTGTTTAGGAGAAAATGCAGTCTCACTCACTGCTTGTATGTTTCTCACCTGACTAACTTACAGGGCTCCTTTTTGTAGCAGCCCCCTGCTGCTCATTGGTAACAGGTGAGTAAATCTCTGAACCAGAACTCCTGGACTGGCTGCATCACCTGCTGCAAGTAAACTGTGGAGTGGAGCACTGGCCCTCCCTTCTCTCCAAATGCTCCACCCCAGGGACCCAAACATAACTACAACATTACCATTACTTTGCTGGTAACAAAACATTCTCCCTGGGGTTATCGAATACATTGCACTGCAGTATTTTGTGGGAAATGTACATGTTATCCACCACAATGCCCTGTTCCCTGTCACAAAACCTATAATGCATATATATAAAATCATATAATATATATATTAATCTATAATATATATTAATAAAATCACATAATATACATCTATATAAACCTATAATATATATATAAAATCACATAATATATATATATATAAACCTATAATAGTTATATAAAATAATATTATATATATTAACCTATAAAATATCATATATTTAAAATCATATTATATATATATATATATATATATATATATATATACACTATTTTCAGGTTCACATCAAGGATTCTTTAATCACAAAAATAGTGAATTTTTATTTCCGTCTTAAGGCCTGTAATCATGAAGATGATTAGAACTCTTTTAATTTAGATCTCCTGCTGTTGCAACGACTGCTGTCCTCGAGGATTAGATCATTCTCAGTGAAAAACTGAAAATGTTTTCTTTTCTTGCTTTTTTTTTCGAGAAATTGCAATAAAAAGACAACCATTGGGCCTCTATGAGAGAGTCTTAGATAAGTGGAACAGCCTGCCAGCAGAAGTGGTAGAGGGTAATACAGTGAGGGTATTAAACACGCATGGGATAGACATACGGCTCCTGAATCTAAGACGAGACCAACGACTGATTAAGGTTTGAGTCTTTACAGCAGGAGAAACGGGCGACCAGACGGGGGCCGGCTTGGGGGTCGATCTGCCGGCGGGTTCAATGTTTCTGCCATGCTCAGTGTGTGCAAGTCCCACCTTCATGTTCCCCACAATCAACTGAAGCCCAAGCAAACCTGCATACTTTGCTACAAGGTATACAGAGTGGACCAAGAGATCTCCTTTATTATCTGTTATTGTTTTCTGTATTGTTATTATCATTTTCCTGTTTCTGTGCCTGAATTGTCTATTACCATTTTTTCTGTCTATCTATGCTTTATGGCCTAGGAATGCCCTTACTGGGAGTTGCAGCATTTTTCCACTGATTGTTTTATTTGTTTTTATTTGGTAAAATTTATGTCATGCCTGTCACTACTTAAGTGTGTTATATTTTACTTTCTATCTTTCTGCTCCACTGACCCCTTAACTCCTATATCTGCCCTCTTACTGCCCCCGTCCACTTTAACACTATTTAACACTCTCTATTACAGCTCTCACAACCTGCAATACCCACCTTCATGTTCCCCACAATCAACTGTTTTTTTGCTCTCCCACCCGCCCCAGTGGTGTTCTAATATATAGACAGTTAAGTACCGGATCTACTGGATCACGCCAGTAGGGGGCACCACACTGTGGATCCCTTTATTACCCACTACTCCCCATTAAAGCATTCCAAATCCTATCCCTCCCAATCTCTCTGCTGTCAAAGCTATCCCAGTACCTCTACACTCAACCTGTATATGTGAAACCTACCTGCATTTGCTCTACCACTCCTGTCCTATTCCTATCATTCTCAACCAGCAAACTCAATCAACATGCGCAACCTAACCAATCTTATTCCTATCATCTCCAACCATAAACTCCCTCCCGTCTTTAACTGTGCCCTATGGAATGCCCGCTCGGTATGCAACAAACTCGCTTGTATACATGACCTTTTTCTGTCTCATGCTTTTAACCTCCTAGCTCTTACTGAAACCTGGATCCCCTCCCAAGACACTACTGCTTCTGCTGCACTCTCCTTCGGAGGACTACACTTCAGCCACACTCCTAGGCCTGATGGCAGAAAGGGTGGTGGTGTAGGCATCCTTCTCTCACCTCACTGCACCTTCCAGAATATACCAAGCCCTCCCTCCCTCTCATTCGGTTCCTTTGAAACTCACACAATCCGTCTTTTCTCTCCACTCTCTCTTCAAATTGCTGTCATATATCGCCCTCCAGGTCCTACCTCGCAGTTCTTTGACCACCTCTCTGCCTGGCTCCCTTTCTTCCTCTCTCCTAATATCCCCTGTCTTATTCTGGGTGACTTTAACATCCCTTTAGATATATCTAACAACTCTGCAAGCTCCAAACTCCTCTCCCTGACATCTTCCTCTGGTCTCTCTCAATGGACTAATTCCCCTACGCACACTGAGGGACACTCACTCGATCTGGTTTTCTCCAGATCATGCTCCCTTTCAGACTTCTCCATTTACCCCTTCCCTCTGTCTGACCACCACCTCCTATCTTTTTCTCCAGTGCTAACCCCTAACAAGACATACTTACAACGCTCACCTCATACTTGTAGGCCATTACCAGAAAATACCATTACCCAACTGTCAGCCTCACTCGAACCTCTCTTACCTTCCATGTTAACCCTTTCCTGCCCAGACACAGCAGCCTCTTTTTACAACAACACACTTGCTTCATCCCTCGACACCATAGCTCCAATTACTACAAGTTACCCCCGACAATTTAAACGCCAACCATGGCATACCAAAACCACACGGTATATTAAGAAGTGCTGCCGCACAGCTGAGCGCTACTTCAGAAAATCAAAATCCAGCGAAGACTTTACTCATTATAAATTCATGCTTCACACCTACAACTCTGCCCTCTCTCTCGCCAAACAGCTCTACTTCTCCACTCTCATATCCTCTCTTTCTTCCAACCCACGACGCCTTTTTTCTACTTTCAACTCCCTTCTCTGTCCCTCCACACCCACACCACAAACCTCTCTCACTGCCCAAGATCTTGCTACCTACTTCAAAGAGAAGATCGAGACTATTAGAAAAGACCTCTCTTCCTTACAACTCCCTCCTACACCACTCACCACCACCCTCTCTACTCCTACTATACTAACTGCCTTTTCCCCTACAACCAAAGAAGAGATAGCCACTCTTCTTTCTTCCTCTCACCCAACAACCTGTCCCCTTGACCCCATCCCTTCACACCTCACAAAGTCTCTATGTCCATCCCTTGGTCCATCACTTACCCACCTATTCAATCTTTCTCTATCATCTGGATCTGTACCATCTGCCTTCAAGCATGCGCTAATCACACCAATTCTAAAGAATCCTTCCTCAGACCCCGTCTGTTTGACTAACTACCGCCCTATCTCTCTGCTTCCTTTTACCTCTAAGCTGCTTGAACGGATTGTGTACAATCGCCTCACTAACTTCCTCTCCTCTAATTCCCTCCTTGACCCTCTACAGTCTGGTTTCAAACCTCTTCACTCTACTGAAACAGCTCTAACAAAAGTCTCCAATGACTTGCTCTCTGCCAAAGCTAAAGGTCACTACTCTATTCTAATTCTACTGGATCTCTCTGCTGCTTTTGATACTGTTGATCACCACCTTCTTCTTGACTCACTTGCTTCTATGGGCATTCGAGATACAGCTCTCGCCTGGATCTCCTCATATCTGTCTAACCGTTCCTTCTCTGTCAACTTCTCTGGCAAGACATCTTCGCCCCTTCCACTTTCGGTTGGTGTCCCCCAAGGTTCAGTCCTTGGCCCTCTGCTGTTCTCTCTTTATACTTCCTCTCTTGGCAAACTAATCAACTCATTTGGCCTCCAGTATCACCTATATGCAGATGATACCCAAATCTACCTGTCTTCTCCTGATCTCTCTCCATCTCTCATGTCCCGGATCACCAGCTGCTTGTCTACTATTTCTTCATGGATGTCACAACACTACCTGAAACTTAATCTTTCTAAAACGGAACTCATTATCTTCCCTCCCTCCATCTCCACTCCACTACCTGAATTCTCTATCACCATTAACAACACAACAATCTCTCCTACTAACCAGGCCCGATGCCTTGGGGTCATCCTTGACTCAAACCTCTCCTTCATCCCTCACATTCAGTCCCTCGCCAGATCCTGCCGCCTGCACCTAAAAAACATCTCTCGTATCCGCCCATTCCTCACCCAAGAATCCACAAAAACTCTGGTTCATTCACTTATCATTTCCCGTCTTGACTACTGCAACACTCTTCTGGTTGGCATTCCACTGTCTCGACTCTCTCCACTACAGTCTATCCTTAATGCCGCTGCTAGGCTCATCTTCCTTGCACGTCGCTCCTCTTCTGCTTCCCCCCTCTGTGAAACCCTCCACTGGCTTCCGATTACCTTTAGAATTAAATTTAAGATCCTGGTACTGACATATAAGGCCATCCACAATACCGCTCCTCCGTACATTTCTGACCTCATTAGCAAATACTCTCCTACTCGATCCCTACGTTCCTCCCATGGGCTAAGGCTCTCCTCCTCACTCATCACCTCTTCCTTTTCCCGTCTACAAGATTTCACTCGAGCTGCCCCATATCTCTGGAATCTGCTCCCAAGGAACCTTCAGAATTCACCCTCCCTCCCGACATTCAAGAAACATCTAAAAACCCACTTCTTCAGAGAAGCATACCATCTTAGCTGCTAGAACATCCTTGTCATTGATACAACCCCCACAATACCTCTCACCCTTTCTCTATGCCTTATGTTTATCACCCCATTTTCCCTCTAGATTGTAAGCTTGCGAGCAGGGCTCTCTCCACCAAATGTATCGGTTTGTCTTAGTCTGTCAATTCTTGTCTTGTCATATCCCTTGAATTTATGTATTGTATTAAGCGCTGCGTAAACTGTTGGCGCTATATAAATAAAAGATAATAATAATAATAATAATAATTTCAACACTAAAAAAGGACGTTTGGTGCTAAAAATGTTACTTTTAATGCAGCATTAGTTATAAAAGTGTTAAGTTCAGCAGTGACGGCCGAAAACCTTTAAAACGAAATAAAATGTAAACAGTTATTCTTTAGACGTCTCACGTTACTGTTGTGTTTGTACAGTTTTTCTCTTGTTTCTCTTGAAAAAAAGGGCGGAAAAGGTTTAAAGACCCGCTGCTGGCTCAGGAATTAGCGGCTACGCATGGCCGCCGCGGACGAGAAGCATTCGTGTTTTCCCAGGAGCGCGGCACAGGCCGAGATTCGGTTTGGCTTCAGGTGCAAAAGTTTTTTGAATATTCTCTAGAATAAAAGCTTCTATGTAACCGAAACTGGGGGAAAAAATCAAGAAACTGGAGGAATTAACAATAGACGATAACAAAGGGTTAACAAAATACAGCGGGTTCGACTATAAGAAAGAACATTTTCTGCCATTCAGAAGCATTAAAAAAACATAAATACGGGAAATCCTGACAGTTACACTTTTAGTATCGTTCAAGCAGCCAATCAGAGGTGTGGAAACAACAGCATGGATGGCACTACAGCTCTGGAGCTGCAGCTTCTCTTTAATACGCGTTCTTCATTGAGAAGGCTGTCTGGGATTTGGGAGTCTCCCTATAATGGGGAAAAATTGGGAATAACCCCCAAAATCCATCTTCACACCATGGCTTCTCTCACGGGCTAATTAATAAAAAATTGATTATAATTTTTGTACATTTTTTTTAACTAATTAAAGTCAGATTTCTCTGGGGTGTTTTATTGCAGAAGGGTTGGGGGGGATTTCTTCATTTAACGACCCAAAATACGGACTCATTCCATGACGCACCCATGCGGTCGTTCTCTCATCTGCAAAATGCAAATATCCATAGAATTAATGTAGTTAATGTAATTAATTAATGAAATAATTCATGTCATTGCTTGAATTATTTTAGGGGAAAATTGGGTCAAATATTTATATTTTTAAGCTCCTGACGGAATCCACAAAATGGAACACGCTGCAGTTGTGCCGCACTGCGATCTCCCTGATTCCCGGGGTATTTAAATGATTATTTTTAAATGAAGCCAAGAAAACTTGTCTTCTCTGTAACTCTGTATCCATTCCCACAGATCTGCCGGAGCGCAGCTGGGTGCCGAGACTTTATTTCTGCCGCGTACGAAAATAACCTCATAATATGAAAAAAGGGGAACATTTCCTACGTCTTCACATATTTATAATAAATACAGCCAGCAACCCCCTTAAATACCCGCAGCAAGGGATCGGAATCCTACGAGTTTCCGAGTGATCACGTGATCGCTTATTTGGACGAGTACCGGAAGGTCTCCTCCGAGAGGCTACCTCACCCAACAGATGTAATCAGATAAATGTCATCATTGGTTTTCCGATGCGGATTTCACTTCCTATCCTCATTACCAGGCTGTCTGTAGCAATAAGGATCAGGAATCCCAACCCAAATACTTGAGGAAGTGTGTAAGCCTCCTACTATACAGAAATCTGCGTGTAATATAGAAGCTGCCTGCAGATCGGCCCCATTCGGCCCCCGTCTGTAAAGACTCAAACCTTAATCAGTCGTTGGTCTCGTCTTAGATTCAGGAGCCGTATGTCTATCCCGCGCATGTTTAACACCCTCACTGTATTACCCTCTACCACTTCTGCTGGGAGGCGGTTCCACTTATCTACCACTCCTTACATGACGATTAGGAGGGCGTGATACATTTATGGAATTTTTTTTATATTTTATCACGTGCATGGGATCCTCTAGACTCATAATCTTCCACAACAAAGTTATAATCGAGCGTCTCTGCTTCGTCAGTGATGCCCGGTTGTGGCTTGATGGACGCGTTTTAATCTGTGTGAGGTTCAGCTGTCACCTTGTAGAGAAAAAACAGGTCCGTTCATTAAAGGTTCAGCTGTCCTTTGAGATAAAGGTGCAGCTGACATGAATTGATAGCGTTTGCACGCACTCACATACCTCCGCTCCACAAACGTCTCCGACGGTCCCGAAGAGTCGAGCTGAAAATGTTCACAGAACAGAGTATTATTATTATTTATTGTTTTATATAGCACCGGAGCGCTGTACAATGGGTAGACAGGACAGAACATGTAGTATATAACATAACAATATGACAGAAACCACAGGTGGGGAGGGCCTTGATCAAAGGAGCTTGCAATCTAGAGTATAGCAGCATGGTGCTTTAATTGCCCTCTATAAAGGATGGTCCTGCTTGAATTAGTTGAACCTCGAACTCCACAATTCACTGGTGGGAGATGAGTGGGCAGCGGGGTCAGACTGGCGATGATGAGGAGCCCCTGGCGCTTTAAGGCCAGCGGCTATCTGATGACATAATTATGCGTGTGGCCGGGCGTATCCAGCTACATCTCCATTTTTAGGGTCCTCACTTCCATGGGGCAAGAAGGGTATCTGCTCCCGGTGCCACAAGGTAATGGCCACCCATCATCTACCCAGCAGAGATCTCCTGCACCCCCTTCTGCTTCCAGAATGTGATGTTTTTGGGGTACAGTAATACCTCCAGACCCTGCCCCAGGTGCCAAGAACACCCAGTTACGGCTTTTTTTCGAAAATAGAGAGAATAAATCTACAACAAGCGAGTCCCCGTAAAAACCAGAATCCTTTTTTATAATACGTAACAAAAAACTGCAACTTTTTACCGAAATAAAATCCATCTACTTAAAAGCGCGTCACTCTCCAGCAGATTCCGGGGCTCAGGGGGAAAACGCGTAGATCTACGAGGCATAAAAACAATTATTTATTTTTTTGGAGAAATAAAAGCAGATATACACAAAAAAAATGCGTCCTGGAGATAATGGTGGAAAAAGACAGTTAAATATATAAACAATTCTCTTAAGACTCGAAAGAACGCGGAAATCCTTCACAAACATCGCACAAGCACGTTTCACATTAAGGTTGTTTCCTTGGCCAAAGTCTCGGAATAAATAAAAAAAAAAGGGAAATTTACTGTAAATGCAAAAAAAAGGGAGAATTTCATATTTTAACGATATTTTTACTCTGAAATATGGAACATTTCAGCTCCCTAGTGGCAAAATTAGAAACAACACAAAGATTCAAAGTCAGAATTTCATTAATCTGGCAACATAATAACAATTCTTTACATTTCGGGTCACGATATTCCGTGACTTATCACAGAGATACAATGTAGCCGAGGGGACGGCGGGGGAGGGAGACATTCAGCAAGTAATGCCAAATATTTTTCTAATTTATCGTTTTTACCAAAAATAAAAGGAAAAAAAATATGTATTCGATCGGAAAACGTAAATTACAATATTGAGAAATTGAGAAATATTTATCTCATTTGTTGTTTTTTTTTTTTTAATAATAATAATAAGAGGAAAAAAATATGAATTTGATCTGAAAACGTAAATTACAATATTGATAAATATTTATCTAATTGGTTGTTTTTATGAATAAACAAAGGGAAAAAATATGTATTTGATCTGAAAATGTAAATTAAAATGTTGAGAAAATGATGTAGCAGGATGTTTATTTTGTGTTATAGGAACTGGAATTCTGTCATTTGGGGGGAAAAAAAGAAATAAATCACCAAAATAAAATTAAAAGGGCAATAAAATGCATTAAACGAAATAGAATTTTGAATAAAATGCCTTTTTCTCATCAGTCTCATTCCTATGTCTCCTCCATCCTCCATTTTGGTTACAGGTTGGTTATGGGATACCCCTGTTTATTGCACATGTGACCTCTTCTTGGCCCTGTGATAGGACAGAAAATGCCCGGCAAAAGTCCATAATAACTAAAACAACAAAAAAAAACAACCAAACCATGATTGACCAAGTCATTGGCTTACTTGGCTCGTGATTGTAGGAACTTCGTTAGCCCGTTCCTGGTTGGTCTTCAGATCTAAATATATATTTTTGATTTCAACGTGCTCCGTCCTCTCGTCAAAAGGGTTCTTTCATATTTAGACTTAAATGTTGTAAATTGATCCCAATCAGCAAGTCTTTGCAGCCGGAAAAGCAGGCAGACTAGATGGGGCCGAATGGAAGTCCTACCATCTGTCTAATTCTATGTTTCTTCTGTAGCATTCCATCAATGTTGCTGAATTTAACGTTAATTGTTAATTTCATATTTTTCTCCTCATTATAGTAGTCTAAGCTTCTTTCTGCCAATGGGATGACTTTCAGAAGCCGTATAGAATGTATTTAATTCCTGGCTGGAAACGAGGAAACGCCATTAGAGCGCTAGCGCAAGATAATCAGGTGATTTCTTTACATGCGGAGTCATTTAATTATACATTATAAGGGTTTATGTGTCATCGCATTATTCTGAATTAACAGCCAAAGGAGAAAAGACTAATCAGTTATACATTAAAAATGCAAAACTAATTATTCCAGAGATGATTCAACTGTAAAAATGGTAAATTATTACCATAAAATAACGGAAACACACGGAAATAGCCTTTTATAACAAATTATTAAATATATGAAAGAGAATATAAAATAACCCAAATTTTATTATGTGTTAAATGGATTAAAAGGAAGTTGCAATGTTCAGTTCTGAATAAATGTAATTTTGGTAAAAGCCTGACATTTAATTATTGTGAAGTAAATTCAGCATATTCAGGTTACAAAAAAAAATGTAGATGTGATACAAAGGCATTGGAATTATGATAAAACAGGGGCGGGCTATCTGTGGATAGGGGTGGGGCTATGCAAATGTTAGAGTGGGACTAGCCACACAGAGGGGCAAGGATAGCCCCGGAAAGCCTTTATTGGAAGGTAACTGGGTCAGTTTGAGGTCATATGCTGGTGTCGGGGTTTGGTACAAAGGATGTGGTAGTAACATAGAGGTCTATTCACTAAGCTATGAGAGCATGCAGTTAGCAGCTGAAAACTCGGACAAGTCGAAGAAAAGTCCAACTTGCAAATTCACTAACACCAATTTGCATGAAGACTCACAAAAAAAAGTAACTCTCAACTTGCATACCCTCGCCTGCAACTCATGGATTCATCAACCAGCAGCAATCAACTGGAACCTAATCCCCCTTCCCCTAAACTTATATAACATTTAAAATTAAAAAAAATGACGGTTGCCCCCTCTCTCCCTAGGCTCAGTGGGGGGGGGGACTCATTAACCCGAAATTTGCTTGCTTTTTTTTCAACTTGCATTCGCTCAACTCTATTGAAGTTGAGTGATTTTTTTTTGTGCCAGCGCTAATGCGAATCGGTTTTAGTGAATTTACAACTTGAACCTTTGTTGTCTTCATACTGACTTTCTTTTTCTAACTCGCATGCACTCACAATATTGAGTAGAAAGCAAATTGGCTATTATGGAATCGGGGGCTCTGCTTGCGCGACAAGGCGTTAATCACAGATTCGAGCGAAAGAAATCCACCAATAGGTACCTGACAATATGTTTCAAATTATAAAAATACGTAGAAACCATACATCAACTGAGAAGAGAAACCAACAAAAATACAAATGTATCAATTTGTAACCCGGCCGCATTGCACCGCGCTCATCGGTATTCTAGTCGACTACGTTCCTCGAAAACAAAGCGCTAATATCACAAGACGTGGACGTTTTAGGCATGGACAAAACTTCCAAGGTTTCTATTCTATTGGAAAATATTTAAATACTGTTGGAGGAACAAATATTACCCGCAAAAAATGTTTCCACTACTTTCTTAATAAGTCCCTTTTTAGATATATATATTTATCCGCTGCATTGGAATCAGTGATTAAAGGGTACGCTGTACGGATACATTTATCACGGACGTTAAATCGATAGTGAAGCAAACCAAAGAACAAAGCTGAGCAAAATATATAACACGTGAGTACGATTTTAAGCCTAGTTAACTTCCTATTTACTGGAGAACAGGGGAGGAAAAAAAATGAGCGACGGGTATAAAAAGGATATACTTAGTGCTATATCCAAAGCAGCATATACTGGTATATATATATATATTAGGGGAATTTTTAATAATTTAAATATCTCATATTTATTGCTATTTCTTCTATTTTCTGTACAGTTAGACAGGGAGTGTGTCTGTTTAAAATGTCTCTGAAAAAATATTTTTATATTAAAGGGACAACTTCGAGTGCAGGAGACGTGTGAGCCACAATATTGGCTTTTTTAGGGAGTCTTTTCTGCCACTGATTGGCTCCTTCCAGGCAAATTAAGGGTAAGCGTAGATTGGTTTATAACGTCATTTATTGATGATAAAGCTCTATGCAGCAGAGGTACATTTACCTTGGGTGCTGCCCTTCACAGATCTGCCATCCTCATTGGAGAGTGGGGGATATGATGTCATATCCTGGCGCTCCTTGTCTGAAAACCTTGACATAATATTACATATGTAAATGGGACAGTTGGGGAGCTTGGAGATTTCCATTGTAACTAGCCCAAGAGGTGATCTGCCCCCTGGTTTTGCAGCCAGGAGACTGCTGCTCCCCTGGACCAGCTTCCCTAATGGACCTGCTTCCCCCTGGACCTGATGCCCTCCTTGGACCTGCTTCCCCAATGGACCTTTTGCCCCCTTGGACCTGCTTCCCTAATGGACCTGATGCCCCTTGGACCTGCTTCCCCAATGGACCTGTTGCCCCCTTGGACCTGCTTCCCTAATGGACCTGATGGCCCTTGGACCTGCTTCCCCCTGGACCTGATGCCCTCCTTGGACCTGCTTCCCCAGTGGACCTTTTGCCCCCTTGGACCTGCTTCCCTAATGGACCTGATGGCCCTTGGACCTGCTTCCCCCTGGACCTGATGCCCTCCTTGGACCTGCTTCCCCAATGGACCTGTTGCCCCCCTTGGACCTGGTTCCCTAATGGACCTGATGGCCCTTGGACCTGCTTCCCCAATGGACCTGCTGCCAGTCTACTTCACTGCAATACAGACCAGCCAATCCTACCCAGCTCCCTTCTTCATCAGAGAGCGCCGCAGTGATATCGTGGTCATGTATGAGCTCCCATGAGACTATTTCTCATAAATCTAATTCCAGGAACATTTTAACAATTTTTCACTTAAATAACTTTGACGTTATGGTTCTAATAATATTTTCAACACCCGTAATGGTAGTTTTGATGTAAAACAGATGTTATCCATTAGGCATCCATTAGGCATAAATAATGAGAAAGTGTTATAGTGATACAGAGTAGCAATTAATAACGTGATTCATGTTTATTGCTTCATGTGTTACATGATCTCTGGAGGGTCTCCACTTGTCTTCCGTTAATAAATTCACAGCAGCAGCCAGTGGTGACTTTTGTTTTAATTCATTGCCGTTAATCTAAAAAATAAAGAGAAACTTTTAATTTGTTCAGTTATGCGAATAAAATAAACTGCAACCATATTGATAATAGAATTAGGCTTTCATGACAAACTCAGCTGAATGTATAATTCATATATCCCAGAGCGGCTCACCTGGAGCTTTACCTTATGGCTCCATGTGGGAGCTGGAAGGGGTGGAGCCATGATAGATGGGTGGGGCTAGAATATATATCAGCTGCCAAGCAAGTAGTGATTGGGCAGAACTCGGTGGAGAGCAGAATGGGGATGAAAAGCAGTCTTGTAACAAAAGGTTGCCAGGGCCCACACATGAAATGCATGGTTGGGGCGCACTCTAACATACTAACATACTTACACACGCTAACACAGAAACAGTAAAATACACACAATAACATACTTACACACACATTAACATATGTGCACACACAGTAACATACTTATACATGCACACTAAAATACTAACATACTTACACACAAACAGTAAAATATACACACTAACATACTAATATACTTACACACACACTAACACACAAACAGTAAAACATACACACTGACATACTAACATACTTACACACAAACAGTAAAACATACACACTGACATACTTGCAGACACTAACACACAAACAGTACAATACACACACTAACATGCTAAAATACTTGCACACACAAACTGTACAATACACACACTAACATACTAACATACTTGTACACACTAACACACAAACAGTACAATACACACGCTAACATACTAACATACTTGTACACACTAACACACAAACAGTACACACGCTAACATACTAACATACTTGCACACACTAACACACAAACAGTAAAATATACACACTAACATACTTACACACACACAAACAGTAAAATATACATACTAACATACTTACACACACAAACAGTAAAATACACACACATACTAACAAACGCGCACACAGTAACATACTTATACATGCACACTAACATACTAACATACTTACACACAAACAGTAAAATATACACACTAACATACTAATATACTTACACACACACTAACACACAAACAGTAAAACATACACACTGACATACTAACATACTTACACACAAACAGTAAAACATACACACTGACATACTAACATACTTACACACAAACAGTAAAACATACACACTGACATACTTGCAGACACTAACACACAAACAGTACAATACACACACTAACATGCTAAAATACTTGCACACACAAACTGTACAATACACACACTAACATACTAACATACTTGTACACACTAACACACAAACAGTACAATACACACGCTAACATACTAACATACTTGCACACACTAACACACAAACAGTAAAATATACACACTAACATACTTACACACAAACAGTAAAATATACATACTAACATACTTACACACACAAACAGTAAAATACACACACATACTAACAAACGCGCACACAGTAACATACTTATACATGCACACTAACATACTAACATACTTATACACACTAACACACATACTATCATATGCCCTCACACACATAGTAACATACTAACACATGTACACACAAACAGACTGACATACTTATTTGACAGCGTGTGCCGGACCCGATGGAGTGCACCCTGCTGTGCCGGCCTGGCGGTTTGCCCTGCTCCGGGGTGTTGGAGGATCTGGTGAGACACATGGCCGGTCTGGGCCTGGTGGGGAGCGGACGGGGCCAACACTTACAAACTCTACCGCCAGCTCCCGCTTTAGAGAATAAACCCAACTATTAGTGTTTTTGCGGTGAGAAGGGTGGCGAGGAGCCTTACAGTAACTTTTTTACTTTCCTTTGAGTTGCAGACATTTTTCATGATGTCAGAATAAGGTGTTTTAGCTCTTTATCATTTTGTGTGACACTTAGACACAGGCTGCCCCCCGCGTGTGGAGGCGTAGAAGGCGATACTCCCGCTGGGAAATCTAAATATTTAGCATATTCCATTTTAATCGATTCATAAATCACGCATATATAAGATTGATAAATGAAACATGAATCCATTGTGGTAGGAAAGAGCAATACTACCCCCCCACACACACCCCCGGCAACCAGAGCACCAAGTCAGAACCTTATTTCAAACTAAATTTATTAATTAAAACTCCCTATGAATGTATCTTTTTTGTCCGTTAAATTATTCCAATTAAGTAAGGGATACTTTTAAACTGGGAATCTGAGCAAACGTTTCCAATAAGTGTCCTACAATCTCCTTGCCATACCCTTACATAAAAGAGTAGAGATAATTGAATGGGGAGGAATAATCATGCAGATCTCGAGAACAGGAATTTACGATGCCTGTTACCATTGTATATAAATACAAATGTATGGACAACTCCAGTGTTAGCGTGTGTTACGGTGTTACATTGTTTCACATTTGTACAAATGTTCTCCTTTGTTGCAGAAAATGTTGGTGAAATATCAGAAAGCAGAATTCTGTACAGATTGGCCGTTGTGGTGCGGTCAGGAAATCATGGATTAGAAGGTTTTACTTTAATTTCTTATTTGTGGTATTCAAAAGGGTCTGGGTAATGAATAGATTGTAAGCTCTTGTGATCTTGAGCTCCACACCTTGTTCTATATGTCATAATATATCTATATATAAATACATCAAATAAAGTAGCAAAATCTATTTGGCGCAAGATAAATAATAATAATGACTGAGGTTATTGTATGTAATATTCACAATGTAAAAATCCAACAGAATTCTGTGTAAAAAAAAATTTGGGGGGGGGGGGGTTTGTGCACCATTTAATATACCTTCCCACCGCAGGACTTCTGGAAAGTAAGTGAACTACAAAGGGGGGGAGAGGGCAGATAGGGGGGAGAGGGAGTAGATAGTGAGAAGAGGGGGGAGATAGTGAGAAGAGAGTGGGGGAGATGGTGATAAAAGGGGGACAGGGTAGAGCGTGAGAAAGGAGGGTAGTAATAATAATGAAATAAAGAAACAGAATGAGTTAGAGAATGAATGAATGAATGAATGAATGTGTGGATGAATTGTATATATATATATATATATATATATATATATAGTGTATTTGTAGCGTTTTAAAATTGCCCCCCTACTGTGGTCTCTGTCCCCCATGTGCCCCCCTAAATATGAAAGCTGGAAACGCCACTGACCACCCTCTCAGTAAAGTAAAACTTCCTCACATTCCATCTCAGCCTCTGACCCTCTAGTGTTAGATTCTGGTCTCTTGTAACGTTTCTCCTCCTGCACTTTATTAAACCCCTTTATGTATTTAAATGTTTCTCTCCCATCCCCCTCTCTCTCTCTTCTCTCCCCCAAGCCGGACATATTGAGATCTCTTAGTCTTTCCTGATCATTTTTATCCTGCTAACCGTTCACCATTATAAATCCCCAATGCTCTGCCGTATAAAACCAGTACCATATTCTTTATGTTCCAGCATTTCCTTCACAAATGGAGGATCTTAAAACCGTAGCCTATAACACTAAAAGAGCGATATAATTTCATTTGCTCCATAAAAAAAAAGTACAACTCCAGTCCGTGTTGGTATAGCAGATTCACAGCCTGAAACAATTTACTTATCTTGACAAATAATTCCTCTTCAAATCTGTACGGACAGCGTTACTCAAGCAGCATGAAAATCGACCCATTATACAGCGCTGTGGCATATGATGGTGCTATATAAAACAATTAATAATAATAATAAAAATAAAAGGCACCTGCTTCTACTTCACGCCTGGTCCATTTAAATAGGCACACTATGAGCCATTATGAGCAATTACCATTTACTAGTTAGAATGTAGAGGGGGCTGCAATTAGATCCTTGTCCATTTAGCTCCTGGAAGTAGGTAGGAATTACTTAGAAATGAAACAATTATATTATTGCTAGGAGATAATTATGCTTTAATTTCTGGTTCCATCAGGTGAGTTCGCAATTATTTTACTCTACTGTATAGAGAGAGGACTGACATTTTGGCGGGAGTTCCGACCAGGTTCTGCAGAGAGAAGAGAAGATGAAAGAGAGGATGTACAAGAGAGAAGAACAAGAAGATGTGGAAGGGGTCGGCAGGGGAGGTAGGGAAACATCTAGACAGAGTGAACGAGAATGAGAGTGAGTGAATGTGAATGTGGGCACAAATTTCTTTCCCGAATTAAAAAAATGCCCCCTGATTTTCGAACCGAATGGGCAGGAAACGTAATTAATTGCCCAAAAACATATGGGCTAAAAACGAACCGAAAAATTAGAATCATTTTTGGCCCATTTACTCGTTTGTTAAAGTGCGTAGTCTCTATCTGTTTCTTCTAACTGGAATTGGCATGAAACTGTGCTGAAGATAAGGCTAAAGAAAGACCAAG
This sequence comes from Sceloporus occidentalis, assembly GCA_023333645.1. NCBI lineage: Eukaryota > Metazoa > Chordata > Lepidosauria > Squamata > Phrynosomatidae > Sceloporus > Sceloporus occidentalis. The sequence continues at coordinate 429,383 of JALMGF010000178.1, forward strand.
TAAGGTCTGAAGTCTTACAGCAAGTAGAAAAAATGTGGCTAGACTAAGGAGGACCAAATGGCCCTTAACTATTATTCGCCTTTATTTATGAAGCACAAACATATCCGTGCAATTTAAATATGGGGTTTTTAAAAAGTGAATAAAAACAATTGAACAATCAGATACCATAAGAGTTGCGAACCCAGCCTACGAACTTACAATCGAGCCTTATCTCACTTTCATCGAACGTTCCTAGCTAGATGGTGGTGGGCTTCTGAGGGCCCTACCTGTGAGCTTCCGTTTGGAAGAAGTGACTTCTTACGTAGAATGGTAGAAGAACCACGTGTTATATCCTGCAGCTTGGTGCAGCTTGGTCCTCCATAACGTAGGGCAAGACCAGAGGTCTTCAACAAGAGGCCAAGCTTTCATTGTAGTATGTAGTACAGGCAGTGATAAAATATATATATTGTTTATTCATTGTACTTATAAAGATATGATCTAAACTAAAAAAAAAAATCACTTCTCAAAAGAACCGAGAGATTTCGACCTCTTCCGGACCACAGGCCGAGATATCAGGTTTTTAGCTCTTGAGCTGCTCTCATGGTAGAACTTTTGCAATAGCTGTTCTCCTTCGGTCTCTGCCAAATAAATAGACTGTCTAATCTTATTGGACAAGCTCCGTAATGAACACCGGGTAATGAGGCATCCATATGACCAAAGCGATAAAATCCATTCCCTTAACACGAGTCTTTGATTGGTCAATAGGTTCATTTTTTCATCAGCCGATAATTATCGAGGTTGGCAAGACGCGTGTCACTTGCTCTCGATTTCATTCATCTCTCCAAAAAGTATAATTTCAGATTCCTCAGAATTCATTTTGATGGTTAAAATGATGAATAATAACTTGGTTGGGATTAATAGGTAATCAAACTGAGAAGTTTTGGCGCATATTCTGTATAATTGATGAGCGTTCGCTATGTAAACAAGCAAGAAAATGTATAAGAGAAGGGGGAGAGCGGGGAAGAGAAGAAGGAACGGAGAAAAATAAAGACGTGGTTAGAATGCAAGAGGAGGTGAAGAAGCAGACAGGATAAAACTATATGAGGCAGGAGTTCAAGTGTTAATTGTTTCAGAGCATTAATTGAAGGGCTTCAAGGGGTAAAAAGATTTCTGGTGCCACTTATGCCCTAAAAAATAAAATACAAAAAGGTCCTGTTGGTTAAAACGTTGAGGAATCATGTGCTAGGCTACCCGGAGCTCTCCCACTTCTGGGGGAGTGGCTTCATGAAGGGTGTGGCTAGCTTATCCTAGGGGCAAGCCTATCCCCAGACAGTCTTGAGTAGGACGGAGAGTGGGTGGGGCTAAATGTCACGCTCTCTGCCCAGAGAAGGAGAGAAGTAACCCAGAGACTCCCGAGAACGCCGGTTTACCCAGAGACTCCCGGTCAAGCTCGGAGAATACCGAGTATCCCTTTCAGCGTGTCCCTAGTCTACTGAACCTCATGGGAAGTCCAGTATTGGGTGAAGGACAAATAAAAAATATATGACATCAAATATGAAAAAAAAGAAGAATTAACCCCTTAAGGATAATGGGCGGTCCTTAAACCCATTGAAAACAATGCATTTTGAGCCCGTACATGTACAGGCTGTCATTAAGGGGTTAAAAGCATATAATATAGTGAAACTGCTCGTGGGAGCTGGAAATAAATGAACAAGCATTTTTTTCCACTAATTAATAAAGGATCTATACATTACACATTGTGATTACTGCACCTTGGTAACATTAATTAACTCATTCACGGAATTACTAGAACACTAATTAAATCTAGATATTTATTCGTTGATTCCGGGATGAAAAACATTGGACTATGGTAACGGGGAATTCGGCTTTCAAACATTCTTCTCATATATATTTGTGTAAATTAATGGTTAATTACTGTACAAATCCTAAAGCTCAATATCCAGAAAGGTTAGAATATGTCACGACACAGCGTACAGAGGAGACTCCGTAGTCAGGTAGGACTGGCAGGGATGGTCCAGAGAGCCGAGGTCAGGATACCGGAGAGCAGGATAGTCAAGGAACAAGCCGAGGTCAGGATACCAGAGATCAGGATAGTCAAGGAACAAGCCGAGGTCAGGATACCAGAGATCAGGATAGTCAAGGAACAAGCCGAGGTCAAATACAGGAATCAAGCAGGTAAACGCTATCTGGGTGCTAGCACAGGGCATAGACGACCATCAGAAGGCAAAGTCTCAGAGTTCTGAAGTCTCTTAAATAGGCACAGGAAGTTAGGCACTAATTGGAGATTTTCCGCCAAATTTTCAAAGTGCCGTTACGTCACCTCCTGCGTGGCCATCTTGTGGTTGGCGATTCCGTAATCCTCCCATATAGGTTGGGGTAGTACCTGACGGCGCCACTAGGTGGCGTACAGAAGAGCGAGTCCGGACTCCAGAGAAGGACGCGTCTCCCGGCTGCAGCTGCTGGGAGGATCTCGTGCAGGTAGGTGGTCTCCCTCTTCCTCGCGGCGGCTGCGGCTGCTGTGTAGAAGCGGGAGGTCTCCCCCTTCTGCGCGGTGGCTGTGGCTGCCGTGCGGGGGCAGGGGGTCTCCCTCTTCCTCGAGGCAGTTGCGGCTGGGGCTGCCGTGCAGGGGCGGGGGGTCTCCCCCTTCTTCGCGGCGGTTGCTGCTGCTGGTCCGAAGCGGGGGGTCTCCCCTTTCTTCGCGGCAGCTGCGGCCGCCGGACCGAAGCGGGGGGTCTCCCCCTACCTCGCGGCTGCTGCGGTTGCTGACCGGGAGGTCTAACCGCTGAGGCCGTGACAGAATATTTTTGAAATTATTTTTAAAAACTCCTCGATACTTTTTATTTATATATATATATATTGGCCATGAAATTCTTGACTTTTTTGAGAGAAAAGCTGAAATTTTATTCAAACCTTTGAAACATTTTGAAATTGAATTTTCAATTTGTGATATAGAATAGGATTCATTTAATATGCCTGGGTATTCAAATAAATCTTTCCTAACAGTTTTCTCGAACGCGTCTCTAAAATGTCATTCAAATCAGTTATTTGGAAAGTATGCCGACGCCGTTACTGTTGAATATGCAGACAAATTACCAAGATCTCTCTCTGTGACAGCCGAACAGCTTCACAGAATCTGATATTAACTCGGCAAACAAGAAGGGACCAAATATTACACATTAGCACGAGTGGAGCTCAGGTTACCTGAATACTCACTTCATTTATGCAGCACTAAGGTCACCCAAACCTATGTAGGCGCATATGAAATCCACATGGTGCTTGGTGGGTTGGCGCCCATTGTTAAGGTGGCTCGGACAGCCAATAGAAAATAAAAGAGAGAGAGAGAGAGAGAGTTGGAGAAGGTGGCTGAGGCGCTGACCTGGTCCCAAGCGCCGGTGACAGAGCTGGACGATAATGGGACAAACTTCAATGATTAAAAAGTTCAATTTCTCCCTATTTTGCGAATCCGTCTCTGGGAGTAATTCCACGAAAGGGTGGAGCCACAGCGTGCTCTAATGGGACAGCCTCTTCCCTGTTCCTCCAATCACAGGAAAAGGTGTGCGCGGAGGCTCCACCCTTTTTCCCCACCAAGAATACACAGTCGCTTCATAGCCTGTCCTACGGTGCCTCTGAAGTCCGCCTGATGAGGACCCATGATGGCTGAAACATATATCTGGGTTAGTTGGTTCCCTCGTGCAGGGAAACTTTGCATAATGGGACTCATATGTTAAAGGAGATTTTTCTCCAAGACAGCTAAAACTTGAGATGTCTCCCAAGTGGGGGACCCACCGTAGGACAGGCTATGAAGTTGCTGTCCGTTCTTGAGGAGAATCTCAAGTTTATTTTGTATGGTATTTCACCCTTTGGGAATCTCTTGGGCTCACCCTAAGTGAAAAGGTGAGTCCAGACGTCAACCTCAATGCTTTCTTGTCCCTGGTGTGGTGCCGACTGGCCTCCACTGATGAGACCTAAATGAACTATGTCTCTATACCCTAAACATGTAGTAGGAGGCAGGTCTAATTTGTCTAAAAGTAAATAGTTTTCAAAGTTTTTTATGTTGGATATCATTTATTAAACAATGTTATGTCTTGTGACACTATTAAAGCAATCATTTGGTACATAAAGTATCTCCTGCTTCCTAGCATTTATGGGACTGCATGTCCTTGCAATCAGTTACGCAGAAATATAGGCCTTTTTGCTTTACAGATTTCAATTTCTGGAGTTAATTCCTACCTTCAGTGATACATGCGATTATATGACTCGAGCTACAGCAAACGTTCAATAGAAGCCAATTAAATGCTTAACCATCTCTCACCCACATTATACAACGCAAAGTCATTTCCATTCAAGGGTAATTATTCCATCGAGGCTTCTAAAGTCATCCTTCAACTTGAACTGTACTTACTCTGTAAGAGGAAAACTACCTTTTTATCAATATTATCAGATTCATTTTAAAAGAAAGATTGCACTGTTTTTCTTTTTTGAACCAGATGTCGTTTTTGCCCCATAATATAATGGAAAACAATAGAATGACTCAGTCTTAATCACCCAGCAGGACTCTCTGACTAATGAAAGTCTACGGAGGGACGGACTTCATTAGCATTGCCATAAAGCATCAGCTCAGTGTGGTGTTTGAGCTGGGAAAGTCACCCAAAAAATCACATGACTGACAGCAATGGCGGCCTCCACGTCGGCAAATAAATGGAGTTTATTGGGACAAAACGAGATAAAACTTGATCTCTGTCAATGCTGACTGCCATTACTGTATACAGCGCTGGGGGGGGTTATTACTCTATACAGCGCTGGGGGGGTTATAACTGTATACTGCACTGGGGGTTATATTACTGTATACAGCAGTGGGGGTTATTAATACTGTATACAGTGCTGGGGGTAATTACTGTATACAGAGCTGGGGGTTATGTTGAAGAAGAAAAATATTTTCTGCTTAAAACTACATATTGCTTGGTCTATACATGTGACGGAGCGAGCGTTACCCAATCAATGTCCTGTTCTGAAATCCCCCCCCCCTTCTCACTCCATACCCTGCCAAAGGCTGCCTGAACCATCCTGCAACAATCAGTAACTTACCGACGGAGAGCATAACGGAATCGGGAGGAATAACGAGAGCAAATAGCGCCACCATACAGCGAGATGGTGGGTGACGCACACTACACCCAGAACACCCGGCAAAGCGCTCAGTGCATTCATCCGGATCCAAAAGGGTTACTTTAAAAAGGATTATATCAGTTAGCAAAGACGGACCGTGATGAATCGTCACCCCAGGGATGATGAATTGACCTTCTTCAAAGGATGTTGAAATATACACTTATCTCAGCACGTAACCTTGGAAAACAAACACAACAGATATTATTTGAGGCTCTTTCTCCTCTGATGTCTCGGATGTACTAATATTCCTTAGACCTTTCCTGGCACTTATCTTTATAAGAAATGGTTTCCAAATCGCAGCCATTTTTTAACAAAAAAAACCACATTAAAGCGACCAGAAAATTGCGTTTCTAGAAACATGCGGCACGCAGATTAGTACAGCGAATTTGGGTTTATAGAATAGAAGAGATCCGGTCAATGCAATAAAAGTGTTGGTAACTGTAAGAGAATTTTTGTTTGATGAGGAAATGATCAGTCTGTTTCTCCATTAATCACGACCCCATCCCCAGCGCTTCTGCAACTGAATTTAATGTTTAGATTAGACTTGAAATTCGGATTTGCATGAATTGCAAATTTATTGAATTTTGGTAAATTTGGCAATTCGTACACAGCCATGAAAATAAGGACAAACACCCCCCCCCCAAGAATCGGCTTATAATTTTCGTCAAAATTACGTGGTCCACATTCACTCCTTTTTACTTACACACTTTCACTCACTCTCTCATACTCGTTCCCTCTCCCTCTCACACTCTCTAAATGTTTCCCTACCTTCTTTGGCGACCATTTCCGCATCTTCTTCCTCTTCTCCCTTATCTTCTATCTTTAATTTTTTTTTATCTTCCTCCGTATTCCGGCAGACATAACCCGACGGGAGGCGCTTCTGGTGACGTCCTCTCCCTGATCCTCCAATCGGAAGAATTTTGTTCCCCAATTAAAAATGCCCCCCAGATTTTTGGCCGAAATGAACAGGCAAGGAACATAATTCATTGCCCGAAAACCAATGGGCCAAAAACGAACCAAAACATTTATTCGAATAATTTTTAACCCATTTGTACATATATATATATTTATTTATTTTTTACTGTCATTTTGCTTGTGTTGTATTTTGTAAAATCATATATTAAAAAAAAAAATACGATTTCAGTGCACATTAAACTATATATCATTCTTATTCGTGTGTAAATACCATTTTTTATGCTGAGCGAATCCGTTGGGGGTGATTGATAAACGTGCCGCGCCGTAATGAAATGTATGAGTAGATATATGGCTGTCATTGCCAGATTGAGTGGTTCATTCGCTCTCCATACAAAAGATCCACTTTAAATACATCCTTATCCCTACGGCAACACTTCCCCCGTACCGAGTGGATCGGGGATTAATAATGGAATCTTCGTGGGACGATATAGTTCACTTTATTGATTGTAATAAAGCTATATCTCAAGAGTAATCAATATTTTGCTGGCATCGTATTTTTATTTCATTGGGTTACAGAGATGTTTCCACAGCCGATGTAACTGCAGGTACTGGTGAGATAATGAATGATATATTTTGGTGAATAATTTGATTTAAGGGACTGTAATGTCTTGCCTCGGAGGTTTATTACCCTGCGTATGGGTGAGTGAGGCTGCGTGCACAAGCATGGGCATAGGGGGCGCTCCAACACACAGTCCCCTGGTCAGGATTGGACCTTGCTTGACCCGGTCCAACATACTGAACAAGCTAATGGTCCATCCAACAAAGAGGGTTCCTACTTAGTGTTACAGATACTAATCTACATTTTCTCCTTAAAGGACCATACTTGGCTCTATCCTCCTAATAGCCTCAACATGCATCCTGAAGACACCATCCGTCTTCTCCCTCAACCTCCTAATAGATTGTAAGCTCACAAGACCAGGACCCTCTCCTCCTTCCGTTGCAGTCTTTCATTCGGCGTTCCAATATTATTATGAAATTAGATATTTGTCAATTTTATCGTCAGTGTTAATTTTCACTGCGACCCCTTCCCCTCATTGTGATAGCGCTACGGAACCTGCTGGTGCTCGACAATTAAAAAAGACTTACCAGAGCAGACTCCCGGGTGTCTTGCGGGGCCGGCGGGGGACATCTACGCAATACGCGTATACAACTTCCGGTGCCGGGACTCAGCGGATGTGCCGGCACCGGAAGTTGTATACGCATATTGCGTAGGTGTCCCCCGCCGGCCCCGCAAGACACCCGGGAGTCTGCTCTGGTAAGTCTTGGGGGCAGAGGTAAAACGCATCGTGCGGACGTTCACCGCTGCCGGTGAACGTCTGCGCGATGCGCTTGGACAATCTCCCGTGCTGGCACCCCCCCCCGTGGAAAGTGCTGGCAGGGGAGGCTGTCTGAGCGTATCAGAGAGTAGGATACGGGTCCCCTGCACCGCTGCGGGGGATCTGTATCCTAACCCTGCTGCCTGCCCGGCGCCCGGAACTGCATGTCCCGGGCGTCGGGCGCTAGACCCCGAATATAGGCCGCACCCCCACTTTAAAGACTTAAAGTGGGGGAAAAAAGTGCGGCCTATATTCGAGACAATACGGTATGTTTCAAAGTATTGCGCTGGGTGCGCTGAAAAGAGTTTTTGTTCAATACACAGCAAAGAATGATCCAAGGCCAAGCTTCCGTGTGCGAGGTGTTTGTAGGAAGCTTTTATATCATACAAAAATATAGATAAAAGCGCCCTTAATCAGCCGCTGAATGGAAACGGTACAGTGCGATAAATTCAAAGCACCCGGAGTCAAGGATTTATCTTTATGTAAAGAATTGAGTCATTCAGATGAGAGATTGCTGGGAAAACTCAATTATTTCAAAAGTTCTAACGCACAAACATTCTGTACATTAGAACTTTTGCGCAGTGACCATAGCTGGCCCTAGGCCAAGTGGCATCTCAGGAAAGAATAGTCTCAATAGTGAAAATATTTTTGAAGCCTAGCAACATCGAGCGGTAAAGAAGCTGTACAGAGAAGGGGGCAGCTGAGCCAGATCTACAGGATGCATCACACCCCGGCACATGTGGATGTGTGTGCGTGCATGATTGTGCATGGTGAGCATGAATGTGTATGAATGTGTATGTGAAAGTGTGTGAGAGGGAGTATGTGAGTGAGTGTTTAAGTCTGTGCAAATGTGAGCGTGTGTGTAAAAATGTGTGCCAGTGTGTATGTGAGTTACCAGGATTTGTGTGTGAGCATGTATGTGTTTTTGTGTATGAGCATGTATATTTGTGTATGAGAGTAGATTTGTATGTGTGAGCATGAATGTGAATGTGTGTGTGTGAGAGCATGGATGTGTATTGTGTATGTGTAAGGTGTGGGAGAGGGAGATGAGGGGGTGTCAGATATAGGATCCAGGGGGCCAGGTTCACAGAGAAGCAAGTGAAAGTGTGAGAGAGCATGAATGAGAGAGAGAGTGTGAATGAGAGTGTAAGAAAGTATATAAGTGCGTATGATGGCTGGAGTGTCCCATTAAATGGAACTCGGAACCATGTATATTTAGAGTGAAGGATCATGGGATTTGTAGCTCATATACAACTGGAGAGTCAGATGTTACCCAACTACTGCTTAAAAAGATCCTGATATGTAATTTAACATACGATTTGCATAATCACAGAAGCCACAGTTAATAAAATGAATGAACGACATTAATAAGAAGTACACCAAAAAAGAACAAAAAAAAGATCAGTTTCTTGGTAACGCTGTTTCTAAAGCGTTAGTGCGTTTGTTAAAAGTCTTTTTTTGGGTTTCAACTATTGAGTTGTAGCATAAAAAAAATGTCTTTAAATGGCCCATAAAAGTTTACGCTTCACATCAGAGTAATTTTAAATGACGAAGAATATTATCTCTTCGTCAAATTACTCCGAAGTTAATCTTACGATGCATGCAGAAAAAAAAAATTGTCATGTTCTCATTGTAACTCCTAACCTTGCGTTTAGAAATAGATGGAGAGGAAAAAATGTGAATGTGAAAAACCTATTAACGCAAACGACTTTCACACAAATGTGCAGAATTTACATACCTTTACATATCAATAAATATGCATTGGACAATTGTCAAGGGCCTAGTAAAGGTCCTGCTCTATCACCATGACAACCTCAAACATTCATATTCTGTGTCCTTTGTGATTATATTTTCAATCCTCCTGAATAGTTTCCAGATGTTATGAGGCAGCGTTCAATTTAGAGTGGTTATTCACCATATGCCGCCTACTAACCAGTTGCCGGATGTCAGACATAATAAGAGGGGGAAGGGCACAGCTGGAGTCGCTACTCTTCAAACTGGGGCCTCTCTGGCTCCTTGTAGGAGGCTCATCACATTAGGAGGTTGGGCTAACCCTTATATAGGGGAGGAGCTAGCCCCAGTAGACTTAAAAGAGAAGAGCAAGTAGACAGTAGACACAGAGTGAGTTGGCAGAACCCAAGGGCCACACTGGGGAAAACTAAGGGGGCCTGGCACTCTAACCTCAATGGTTCTCAAATGACGTATGTGCGTACCTGGTACGGTGAAATGCCACTTTTTTTGGTCATGGCACTAAATCTCTTGATTTAAGGGGTGGAGTTTAGGCATGCCTATTCCCTGCCCATTTCCCCTCCCACTCCCATACAAACCTAAAGAGCTTGGGGCTATCTCTGCCCGTAAACGTTATTAGTACCCCTCTGGCGGCGGGATACCCCATTACATTTTAAAATTCACGCCGTGCACCGCCGCACGATGCTTCTGAAGCCCGCCAGTGTGCCAAATAGACCAGTCTCGGCCTGACAGAACCGAGCATCACTCTCCCCGCCAGGAGATTACAAACACTGACCCGTCGTCCCTACAATAAACAGCCTTTTGTTTCTTCAATCCTTACTGAAAGGGTGGCAGATAGATGGAACAGCCTCCCAGCAGAAGCGGTAGAGGGTAATACAGTGAGGGTATTAAACATGCATGGGATAGACATACGGCTCCTGAATCTAAGACGAGACCAACAACTGATTAAGGTTTGGTTCGTTACAGCAGGAGAACCGGGCGACTAGACGGGGGCCGAATGGGGCCGATCTGCCGGCAGGTTCTCTTTTATATGACTACAGAGGCTCTAGCGCCTGTATTGAAAACTCAACTACACTGTAATTGCTTTAAATAACTGCTATTTTAGTGCATAATTCAGCAAATTCAGAGGTTTTCCCCTTAATAAACGTAAACGTTCCCCTCTCAGAGTATTTAATCATTTGTTCGGGGGGGGGGCAGAGTTACCGCTGCGGGGAATCAAATTGGATCTCGTAACGTTTAAACTGGGTTTGAAGGATTCGGCGTAATCAGCGTTTCTTTTTGATGGCCCATAATTCGCCGAGCTGAGTCAGCTCCCTCGCTGAAACAATTTAGAGAGAAAACGAGGAATAATCAAGGAATCCTTACCAAATCCGAAGCTTCCGGACGATGGAATCACCTTCATTCGAGTTTGTTTCCAGAATCCTCAAAGACGAGACAGGCAGACTAGATGGGGGCCGAATGGGGGCCGATTCTATGTTTCTACGCTAAAATAATGAAGCCATAATCACAGCGGGTTGCAAAGGAGAAAAAAAAACAAACGCGTTTTTCGACCTCAACATCAAAGACGTAGATATAAAAAAACATTTATTATGTCTTATTTCTGTAGCGTTAATGAAACCGAGGATATTGTTAGTAAATAATACGAAAAAAACCAACGTAAAGATCAAAAACACAGAAAAACTTTTAATGGACAAAATGAACCATTAAAAAAGAAAAACGCGTGGGTTTGAAGGCGTTTTTTTTTTTTTCCCCTGTAATTGTAAATTGTTTGTTTTAAAAAAATTAATTGTGAATCTGAATTTTTTTTTCTTGTTTTTAATCCACCGAGTGGAAATTTTTTTTTTTACTGATTTGAGACGTTTCCAGGGAGGTGGGGATTAAACGTAGCTTTAATTTCTGTCTGAGGAAGCAATTTAAAGCGCGGGGGCGCATTTATTTTGGAGAAAATTACATACAGGGTCCAGGAAGGCGGAATTTCGAGGCCATTTGTGGGCAAATAAAGCCATCTGCTCCATCGCGCATGCTGGGTGGTTTTCAGGATAACCGTGGTTCGCCTCGTCTGCGACCGCTGCTAAGTGGCCCCATTTACAGACCGCAGACCTCCCATCTTTGAACCTGTCTTTTTCTCTAATATCCCTATTTTTTTCCCATTAAAGTCTCATTTGTAAACTTCATTTAAAACCCGGCTTAGTTATGCATAACGTGGTAGGTTTTCAGCTTGGAAAATGTCTCCCGCCACCAGAACTAAAGATCCTTTCATGCAAATAATTTCACTTTTACTGTATGCTGGCATTCCGGAGAGAATCCAAAGGAAATTGCAGGAAAAAAGAAAAAAAGAAAAAAAAACGCCCAACGCGTTTCACATTGTAAACTCACCCTTAGGAATTTATACATCATACTAGAAGTTACTTCTAGCCATTAAAATAAGACATTTTCATCAGGACCGGGTTGCCCACTTTGTCAGTATAAAATTAACTAAGAAAAATAATTGGGAGCAATGTTGGTCACTCTTGATTGGTCGGTTCTTGTTCCCTAGCTAATCATGGTGAATACTCATGTACCTGATTGGCTGCGCTGCCATCATGTGACATGGAAATCTTTTATATTTCCCTTTTTTAATATATTTTCCACCCGATCAAAAGTCAGCTTTGCTATAAGTTATGGTGCAGAGTAGGCACGAACGCAGCAGTTTCACGTAATTCGATGACACTTTTGTGAGTTGGTAAGGGAGAGAGTGAGCGTGTATGTATGTATGTTAGAGTGAGTGCATAAGTTATACATGTGTGTATGTCTATGTGTGACAGGGAGTGTGTATTAGCATGAGTGTGTAAGTATGTGTTAGAGTGTGTATTAGTATGTGTTAGAGTGTGTGTTAGTGTATGTGTGTGTAAGTTTGTGTGAGAGAGTGTGTGTGTAAATATGCAAGTTAACAGATGGGGCAAGGGTCTAATAGGGCCACTTGGTTTTACCTGCCCCCGACTGAGAAGGTGACAGCCATCCCCTGTTTCAGGTCCAATTTTATAATAAGATGTGGCCCATTCATTATATGCTATGTTCCTCTTTGGGCCCCGGATCCCAGATGCCCCTCTTTTCTAGGAGGTCGGAATGTTTGCTGGGTATGAGGGGATCGCAGGGTTCTACAGCCCTAAAAGCCCCGATAATGTGTATAGAATCAGCAGGAGATGGCTTTATTTATTAAATAGAATACATTATTCTTCTTCCTCCTCACCTTTGGAGCTCTCGTGGTTGCAGTAAGCGGGGATTGTTTTTGAGGACGCATGCTGACTCACAGCAATTCCAGTTCATGAAATTTAAAATCAAGACCTCGGAATCTGTTTCCCATCTTCGGCATTCTATGGTTCTGTTAACTTGGTTTACGTTGAAAATATTGTTTATAAACGGGGGGGGGGGGGGGTGAACGGTTGAAGGCGAGAGAATATATGAATAAAATCTTAAAGGAACATTTAATATGAGTGCAGTTCTTGAACCAGGGATTTAAATAGAGCAACCCTGTGGATTACGGAACAGAATGAGCCCCGCCAGGTCTGATTCATCGGAATGCCAGGGAACGTGATCTTCGGGAACTGCAGGAACAGAGAAACATGGAGGTTACGACGGGGGAAAGTCCACCAAAAAGTTTTGTTTATGATTTAATGTGTTTTGGGGTTAATCTACAAACCTAAATCACTGAACTAGCCATGATTTCTTTCCCATTATTATTTCCCTTGCTATTCTAACAATCAGATTCTCATTGTAAAGGTGTAACAATTAGCGCCGACAACAGCGCCACGGACAATTAATAGAAAAAATTAAAACAGATATTAAATTCTGTACGCGTGTGAATCACAGACACGGTTACTACAATAAAATGCCAAGGTCAATTAAACGGCAAAGTCTGCGACTCAAGAGAATCATTCTGTTTTTCCCATTCTGCAGGAAAAGATGTTTTCAATGTACGCCGCATTCAGAAATAGTGAATCTATTGGTCACCGGCAGGGGGCTCGCCTGGCATAAACCAATGAAGAGCATTGGTTGATGCCAGAAGAGAACGTTGCCGACGACCAATAGAGTTGCTCTTACGGACCTTTAAAATCTTGGTGCCAAAGCTACTGCTAACCGGCTTAACCCCGTATTAACCCCTGTTGGAAAACAGGCAGAAAATGAAGAGAAAAACGAATACGAAAAATGTATACGAATATTCGCCCGATACGAAGGTTTTTTTCCCCGGAAAACGAGCATGAAGACTTGGCCGACGGCTGTTCTGTATACGGTAATGACCCCGGGCGCTGTATACAGTAATAACCCAGAGCTAATACTTTATGGCAAAGTCAATTCCTCCATAGACCCTCATTAGTCAGAGTGTCCGGCTGGGAGAATAAGACCTAGCCGTTCTATCATTTACCACAATGTACAATGTTGAGCCCTTATGTCACCTTAGACAGTGATTGAGACATAAGATAAAGTCATAATTATTATAATCATTTTGACCATAATTCAAAATACACCCCTATCTCGCCTGTATATATCAACCTTTGGTTTCCTTTTATAAAAAGTTAATGAGATTTTTATTTCCCAGCCTGCTATAGACTATGGGGGGGGACAAAAAAGTTCCCTTTCATTGAAGGTGATTACTTTAATTTTGAAGTCTTTGGTGTAAAGTCTCTCGAGTAAACAAGTTAAATGCTTTTTAATGTTGAAAGAGATATCAGCGGCTCTGTGAAGTGAGTTTGAAATCTCTCATGACTTCATTAGCCCAGACTTCCTAGAAAATAATTTGTGTTCACGAATCCCCGTGCGTTGGTTCTTAATAATTTTCAAATATTGGAAGATAAATTGAAAAGGTATTCTGTTTGACGCACAGTGAAAATTAAGTATGTCAGGTAGTGACGATCTTGCTTGGAATCTTCCAATACAGTGGGCACCTAACGTCTTTGGTGTCACCTTCCATGGCTAAGGCCTAAGAGAGGGCAAGATCTAAAGTCTTCAAGGGAAAATGGCAGCCAAAAAGCACAGCCTTCCCCCAACCACATGCACAGAAAACAAAAAAAGATCCAGGGCACCTAAAAGTGCCATTTAGACCCCAGACTGCTGCTGGTATTTATAAAAATCACTTCAACCCCAACCAGCCATAGGCCAGGCCAGCATGGAAATCAATAAAAAGTGCAACGAGAGGGTCCTTGTGCCAATGGTTCGCTTACCAACCCAACCTCATTGAGTGCAGGTTGCTACCATCATTGAAAAACAAACACATGTGGTAAGTGCCCAGCTGGACCAAACCTGAGGGCTCCATCAGGACACTTCTGGCTTCCTTGTGCCCTCAAGCTTAAGGACACTGGACCAAGCAATCCGTCTCTTTTAGGCACTCGCTTGATCTTAGCAAAAAGAAGCAAGTGAAAATCACAAGACATTTCATTGTGAAGACTGGAGAAAAAAAGAGAAAGCGATGTCCAAGTGTCCAAGTATGACTACAGTAGATGCCGAATCCAGGGTCTATCCTGTGGGATGTCTTACTTCACTCGGTGGCCCTAAAGGCCTACAGGAGGGCCGGATCTTCTTTGTTCAACTCCGCATAAAAAATACTATAGGAAACCGCAAGGGCTACCTCAATTCTCAAAAACATGCTCTTCGAGCCTGGACAGGCGCTCTCGCCCATAAGGACAGAGGATCAAGCTGTGAGGACACACGTACTCGCTTCATCTTAGCCAAAAGGCAGAGGAGTAGGGGTATATGTGGCCCCTTCCTTCCCTCCCAGACCAAAGCCTATAGAGGGCCAGATCTTCCAAGGTCTTCCCAAAAGAGGAGCCCCACTGACGTACTTTGGACCAATAGGCACCGCTCACTCCCCCTCCCCATATCAAAACCGAGTCTTTGAGGACCCGGTTCCACTGTGTAACCGTATGAAGTGCTTCTCAAACTCAGCTCAACAAATAGTATATAGTACAGTGCACTTGTGCCATTACTTGCCCCTGCCCTTGGCTGGCAAGTTAAAAAATTACCCCTCCATCACCAGCTGTAGGCCAGGAAAACTTATGAGAGGTAAATAAATAAAAAATGCGAATACAAGTGGTCCAGAGTGAACATTTTATACGAAATTTATACTATTTTGCCTTTTTTTTTCTAATGGAGTAAACAAAATCGTTATTTCAGTAGCGTACCTAGCGGGGGGCGGGGGGGGGGGGTCCGCACCGGGTGCCACTCATCAGGGGGTGCCAACTTGCCGGCACCCGGCACCCCTCCAGAGACGGACAGTAATGTCCGCCGCTGGAGGAGCAGGCTCGCAAGGGAGCGGTATCGGCGGTCTTTAACAGACCTCCGGCTCCCTTGAGTGATTTTAAGCCGGGTTCAACCCTTGAACCCGGCTTAAAATCACTCAAATGAGCCGGAGGTCTGTTAAAGACCTCCGATACCGCTCCCTTGCGATCTGCCCGGCAACAGCTGCTGTGCGCCGGGATTTGTTGTCAGATCCCGGCGCACAACACTGAAGCCGCGCCCACTGAACCGGAAGAAGACAGAAGAACTGAAGAAGAGGAGCGAAGAGGAGGAAAAGAAGCTGTAAAGAGAAAAGAGGAAAGGTAGGAAAGCATTCAGTGAGTGAGAGTGGATTGGTATGTGTGTGGATTAGTATGTGTGGATTGGTATGTGTGTGGATTGGTGTGTGTGTGGATTGGTGTGTGTGTGTGGATTGGTGTGTGTGTGGATTGGTGTATGTGTGGATTGGTATGTGTGTGGATTGGTATATGTGTGGATTGGTATATGTGTGGATTGGTATATGTGTGGATTGGTGTGTGTGTGTGTGGATTGGTGTGTGTGTGGATTGGTGTGTGTGTGGATTGGTATGTGTGGATTGGTATATGTGTGGATTGGTATATGTGTGGATTGGTATGTGTGTGTATTAGTGTATGCGTGTGGATTGGTATACGTGTGGATTGGTATATGTGCGGATTGGTAAGTGTGTGAGAGTGATGGGTGTTATGGTGTACCATTTCCAATGTATTTTTCATTATATAATTATGCTCTAGTACATCATAACTCCCATCACTCTATACTGTTCCATACAGTGGCAGAGCTGGGAGACAGAGGCCTTGCACCCCCACCGCAGGACTCCTGAAAGGTAAGTGAACTTCAAAGGGGGAGAGGGTAGATTGTTAGGAGGGGGTAGATAGGGAGAAGGGAGTGAGGCGGGGGGATAGGGGGTAGATAGGGAGAAGGGAGTGAGACGGGGTAGGTAGGACAAAAAGGAGTGAGAAGGGGTAGATAGGGCAATCATACTCCTATCATGCCAAGTCTGCGAGTACATCCTGGAATCTGGGTATGCCTGGGCATGACAGGAATGTGATTGCTGTTAACAATCATATATATATATTATATTAATATTGTTATTTAATTGTTTTGTCCTATTTTGGTGTGTTACTTACTTTAAATAAAAGTGTTAGATTTTTTTTTTATGGTGTGGGGGGGGTCATATTCGGTTTCGGCCAGGTAAATGCTGCATTTTCGGTTTCAGTCCAGAATTCGTTTCGGTGCATCCCTACAACTAATGAAGTGGTAGGCCTACACCACATCAATGTTTGGCTTAGTATATAGTGATAGGAGTTATGCTGCACTATTGTCAATGTCTGGCTCAATGTATAGTGATAGGGATTACGCTGTACCACCGTGAATGTGTGCCTCAGTATATAGTGATAGGCGTTATGTTGTACCACCATCATTGTCTGCCGCAGTATTTAGTGATAGGTGTTATGCTGTACAACCGTCAATGTCTGCCTCAGTATATAATGATAACAGTAAGTGTTATGCTGTACCACCTTCAGTGTCTGCGCCGGTATATAATGGTAGAAGCTATGCAGTTTTAAAGTGTGTGTGTGGGGGGGGGGTGCCACATTCAGGATCCGCCCCAGGTGCCAAATACTCTAGGTACGCGTTATTTAAACCCCTACTGTGGAATATTCTTTAGAATTTTAAACTCGAATACTGACAATGTTATCGTGAAATGCGTTTCTGATTGTAGTTGATTGGAACTGATTAGGTATTTATTTGCCTTTTTATTGTCCTGAAAGCTGCAATTTCTTCCTTGACATGAGCGGCAAAGGTTTTTATTTCAAATTCACTTGTATTGTTTTTAATTGCAGAATGATTTTATTCCTGATACCCATTATCTTAATATAATTGTGATTATACTGTAATTCCACACACTTTTTTTTTTTTTTTTACGGCTGACTGCCTTTTGGACAATTACCATAGTAACAGCATAGCCTTTTCACATTGTGCTATAATATAGATACATCGCTGGACTTCTAAAGAAAGATACAATGTGTCAGTATAGTAAAATAGAATAGCTTTCGACAATTTTAGGGGGGAAAAAAGGCTTCATTATGAACTGAGGTACACCGTCCAAGTACCATAATTTACATTTTAGGCTTTTTAGTGTAATTTTTTTTTAAACAAATGGGTGGGTTCAGTTATACAATAAATATGTCATATGACTACATATACTGTAAGTAATTTAAATATATATATATATTTATGTATATTGTATACCTTCCACTCATTTATTTTTTTATGATTCTGTTTCTGTTTGTGGACTGGGGTAGTTGTTTAACATTTCACCTTAGGGTACTTGAGTGCGTCAAATCACTGACATTGCATTTGAGAAATAACAGCCAATAGAAAGATTCGTACAGAAGAAAATGTGAGGTAATACCCTTAAAAGCCAACAGAGGGCACACTGCAATACACCAATAAATGGCGCTTTGAAATAATCTTTACAACCAGTAGGTGGCGCATTAACAATTAACAGTAAAAGCTCAGAAGCCCCTAGTGGTGATAACTGGAAACTGCAAGCGAAAGAGGACCCTGCTCCTAAGTCTATAATATTTGTTTATAATATAGAAATCAGGTCTGTATGGAATGCATTGAAAGTTAGAGACAATAAGGGGTTATGTATGCAAGGTTTTTTGACGTAGGGTTCTAAAAGTGGTCTAGTCTCCATAGCAACTAATGTACTCTTCCATCGGCTCCTACTGCAAGAACACCTATTAAACATTGTTCCAGAATGACCTTTTATCCGTGATCCCCATTAAATTCTTGTTGAATAACTCTAGAAACATTGTTACCTGACCCCACACATTTCACTTTAAGAATCATTTTGTCATGAATAAAAGTGGGTAAAATATAAATAAAAAAAATACTTCTGCTTCTGCTTTAGCTTCTTGACTCAACTGTCAAAGCAGCTCATGCTTCATCAATAGAGTCTGTAGACTTATAATTGGCATAACGTTTAGTAATTATTATTAAGCTCTCTTTTTTATGGCCAATCATTATTCTGAAACATACGTTTAATGTTCATATTCATGAAAATGTGCAGTTTCTTAGAACTAAGTGGAAATGTCAATGCAGAGATACATTTCTGAATTAAATAAATAGCCTAGATACTTAATGTTTTAATATTAATTTACTTGCAGATCGGCCCCATCCGGCCCATCTAGCCTGCCCATTTCTCCTGTTTTTTTTCATGCAACCCATATGTTCTATGAGCACAAAATCATCTACTTTTTTTTCCTCCTTTTTCATTGATAAATAATAATGAAAAGACATTCCACGTTCTTTGGAAAATTATAATTTTAGTTATGTGATTATTAGGCATAAGGTTCACGGAGAAGCCGTTTGCTGTAATCAGCTGCGATGCCAGGACTTTAAAGCGTGCGATTAAAAAGGAATACAGAAACCCGAAATCATTATCACGCCAACGCAGCCAGAAATTAGGAAATTGCTGAAATTTGTTTCGTAGACTTTGTTTTTGCGTTAACTTTTTTTTATTGCTTTTATTGTTTGTTTTTTAAATAAAAACCTATTTCTCTTCACCGGCTGCCTGTGCGCTTCGAGATTCATTTCAAAATCCTGACTCTTACCTTCAAAGCTCTTCATAGCCGTTACCCCACTTACATCTCCTCGCTCATTTCTAAATACCCTCCTCACCGGTCTCTCCTCACCCATCTCTAAATACTAGACTTGGGCACCAGGGGGCTCTTCGTGCTCGTCTTCGTGGAAAAAAAAATCTTCGTATTCCGCGAATATTCGCCTGTTCCTGTCTTCTCTTCGGGCGAATATTCGGGTTAATACGGGGTTAACGCATACCGCAGCAGCTCTGGCGCCAGGAGTTTAAATGTCCGTATGAGCAACTCTATTGGTCGTCAGCAGGGTGCTCGTCTGCCATTGGTTGATGGCAGACGAGCCCCCTGCTGGCGACCAATAGGGTCGCTCGTACAGACTGTTAAACTCCTGGTGCAGTAACTTGTCCGGCAGATACCATTGGTCTCCCTGTTCTATCATTTATTAACTGATAGAACAAGGAGACCAGTGGGATGTGCCGGGTAAGTTGCAGCGTTGGGGTTTTAAAAGTCTGTACGAGCGACCAACAGAGTCCCGCAGCAGGCAAACTTTGCCTTTCCCCCTTTGACACAGAACACAGAACCCGCCGGCCTATCGGCCCCATCTAGTCTGCCTGTTTTTCCTGCTGTCAGAGGTGTAACTAGAAACCACAGGGCCCTGGTGCAAAAATTGTCCTGGGGACCCCCAACTTCAACAGCTGCTCTGTGCCATCATTGCCCCCAAACAACTTGTCTGTGCCTTATTTGCCCCTTGCCCCCCACATACACTCTGGCACACATATATGATTCTCACACAAATTATACTCACTAACACACCTATACACATTCATTCTAACACACACTCCATGCTCGCTCACACACACATAATTACACATCCATACACATCAGTCGTTGGTCTCGTCTTAGATTCAGAAGCCATATGCCAATCCCATGCATGTTTAATACCCTCACTGTATTACCCTCTACCACCTCTGCAGGGAGGCTGTTCCACTTATCTACCACTATAGATTTAAATCTTGTTTTAGTAGATGGTATACAGTACACGTGGTGCCTTCATATAATCTTGCTTTTTCTACAAAATGTTACCGAAACTCTTAAAGCACACTAGTTTTATTTTCTAAGCCTCCTTCACTCATCGGGGTCTATGCATTTCACCTTTAACCCATACATTACCGAGTGAAAGCAATGCCATAGAATTCCGGATACGGTTGAATCAACGCTTTTCCGTTTGCCTTTAATACGGAAGGTTCGAACGTTTCCCGTTATAGAACCCGCGGAAACTGATAACTGCATCAATAATTTTCCAGGCCAATGAATGTGACGATGAATTCTATCTTCCCGTCCGGCTAAACCGGTTCATTCGCTTCCAAGATTAAGGTTCTTTTTCATTAGCCTTTTTCCGCGATTGAATTTTTTACCCTTTTTTCCTCTTTTTTTGTGTTTGTTGCCTTCAGTTCTGTGATACCAAAACTTTAATGCTTTGCACGGAATTGGAACCGTTGGAAATTGGAAGTCAGAACCGTTTCATGATAGCAACTTTGCAGTAGTGGTTCTAAAAATGATTTAACCCATTAAAATGTTATCACTTTTATGGCAGCTTTGTGATTTCTTACAATTCTTTACTTTTGGACAGAAGAGCGTATTTCAGTAAGCAAAGAACAAAACGAAACAAAAGTATCTTTCTTTTCATATTATAGGGAAACTCCAGTCATCCTCATGGCAAATACGGTAGTGTGTTGGCGCGAGCGCCTTGATTGAAGAGAGAACAGGGTAATGAAGATAAAAACATTGTTTTAAAAATAAAAAATATTCTAGTACATACATAAATACATATTCTTACATAGTGATAACAAAATATTGAAAACTAATTGTATAAATAATATTCTTGCTATATAATAACTTAAGAATAGAGCTGTTTTTATATTTTTATACGCATCATGACAATGGCCTTTTTAAATGTTTTGCAGTGTGGTTTTTTTCACACACATTGCAATTCAGGTATGAATTTAGAGCTCCTGGTATGTGTTACTGCCAAACAACACCTGGATATGTTTTCAGCTACATCTCTTGAGTAACCACCGTGCATGGGTTTGTTGGGTTATTTGGGAGCAAAAGGAGCACTTTTGGGAGGTGAGGAATTTTAACATCTGGCCACCCTACCATTATGTCCTATTCGGAACATCTTTGAAGCCAGGCAATTGAATTTACCCCATCAATTATATATATATTTTTTTTTTTTAAAGACACCCCAGAGTATTTCAAATTCTAGTACTTTAACTCTTTCAATGCATTCATTCTACCACCCACACAAAGGTTTGTCGGGTTGTTTGGTGGATAAAAGGCCACATTTGGGACATAAACAATTCAGTTTTCCGAACTGGAAGTTTGACACGTGGTCATTCCGCCCAGATGTCCTATTTGTGACATCTTTGAATGTATCAGTGTATGTACGGGTGCTTGCACTGAGTGCTGTTTCGCACCCGATCAGTTTGCGGCAAGCTAGCAATGCTTGCTTCTGCTAACACTGTCATTAGACAGTCTGTTCTTGGTGAGCATCTCATCCTCTCTTTGTATGGCATTTCACCCCTCGGGAATCTATTGGGGCTCACCCCAAGTGCAAAGGTGAGTCTAGATATCCCACTGACAAGGCCAATGAAGGCTAAAACATACATCTGGGGTTGTTGGTTCCCTTGTGCAGAGGAGATATGTCTCACATTTCAGTTCTGGACTGGCTTTTTGGTCGGGATCAGACTGATGGAGATTATTCCTCTGTAACGGCACAAGAGAGCAAAAATATGAGATGCTCCCAAGTGGAAGCGTCTATCTGTTCTTGGCGAGCATCTCATATTCTTTTTGTATGCCATGATCCCCCATGTAGCAGAAGGAGTCCCTGAAAAAAGATTTGGCCAAAGGGGCATCTTGCCAGCTTTTTGTGGAGCTATCTATAGGAGCATGAAGGGGTTCATCAGTCGTTGGTCTCATCTTAGATTCAGGATAGTCATATGCCTATTCCATGCATAGTTAAAATATCCTTCCTATATTAGCTACTTATCTACAACCCTCTCAGTAACGTAAAACTTTCTTGTAGCTGAGAAGCATGCGTAGCTACGTGACCTGGTAATAAAATAGCGGAAAAAATAATTAATGTTATGCAAGTTAGTTCCTGGAAATGGGTCTGAATTTCATAACACAATCTGAAGACCCAAGCGCATTCTTGTGGGCTAATGGGAATGATTGTCCTTTTGGCTCTTAACCCCTTAATGACAAAGCCCATATATGTACGGGCTCAAAATGCATTGTTTTCAACGGGTTTAGGGACTGCCCATTGTCCTTAAGGGGTAATATATGAATGAAGACCAGCAGAGGCTTATAGGTAGAATATGTATATATATATATATAGCTTATTATGCGACTACATGAACTCTATAATAACCTGACGATCCCTAAAATAATCTTATAACTCATTATTATACAATTTCCTTTTTCTTGCCACAAATTAATGAATAACCTTAATCATAGGATATTGTTACATTTTATTACCGAGAGAGATTCTTCAATGCAGGTTAATCTGGAGAGTCTAAATTTTTTTATTTTTTTTTTGAAAGAAATGATAAAATAAATAAAGCTTCGCAGCGCAAAACTAAAAAGTATTGGATATAATCCTTCAACTTATTTCAGGGTTCAGCGATTTCCTTAGCGAAAAAAGAGACAGGAACATTTATACCGTAAATGTAATTTACAATCTTTTATGGATTTAACCAGAAAATTAATATTGCGTACAACAGAAAATCTTATGTAACTTCGCTTTATTGATTGCAACAAACGGGGCTGCAAAATCCTAACTGAAATGGAAGTTTTATGATATTTTTATTATAGCTTTTTTTTTTTTTCCTCTCCAGAAAGTAGGATTTAAAGAGTCTAAAATATAAAAGAACAAAGTTTAAACAAATACTCATGTTTAAGGATGTCCCCCATCGCTGCAAAACAATAAGCATGACATACAGGTATGGGCTAACGAGCAGGTTGCCTCGCCTTTTTTTTTGACGTACCTGTACATCAATGTGGTACTGAAGGGGTTAAAGTGGAATTATTTCTTTTAATGATTACATTCATGGTGAGTTTAAAAATGACTTGACTGCAAAAACTCTCATCATTTACTTTTATTCTAGTATGAGATTAAAAATATGTTTTAAAAAATATTGCTGTTTTCTTTCTTAAACCAATTCTAGTTTTTGCCCCATAATATTCTGTTTTCAGGCAGCTGCATGTCAGCCATTTGTATGATTCTCGCTCTGTTATCTGACCCCCGATCTACTAAACAAACACCCCGACTCCTTATCATACTGCCTGTGGGGAACAATAGAATGGCTCAGTCTTAATCACCCAGCTGGACTCTCTGACTAATGAAAGTCTATGGAGGAACGGACTTCATTAGCATTGCCATAAAGCATCAGCTCAGTGTGGTGTTTGAGCCGGGAAAGTCACCCAAAATATCACATGACTGACAGCAACGGCGGCTTCAGGTCTGCAGACAAAGGGCGTTTATTGGGGCAAAATGAGATAAAACCTGGGGGTTATATTACTGTATACAGCACTGGGGGGGGTATATTATTGTATACAGCGCTGGGGGTTATATTACTGTATACAGCGCTGGGGGTTATATTACTGTATACAGCGCTGGGGGTTATATTGCTGTATACAGTGCTGGGGGTTATATTACTGTATACAGCGCTGGGGGTTATATTACTGTATACAGCGCTGGGGGTTATATTACTGTATACAGCGCTGGGGGTTATATTACTGTATACAGCGCTGGGGGTTATATTGCTGTATACAGCGCTGGGGGTTATATTACTGTATACAGCGCTGGGGGTTATATTACTGTATACAGCGCTGGGGGTTATATTACTGTATACAGCGCTGGGGGTTATATTGCTGTATACAGCGCTGGGGGTTATATTACTGTATACAGCGCTGGGGGTTATATTACTGTATACAGCGCTGGGGGTTATATTACTGTATACAGCGCTGGGGGTTATATTACTGTATACAGCGCTGGGGGTTATATTACTGTATACAGTGCTGGGGGGTTATATTACTGTATACAGCGCTGGGGGGTTATATTACTGTATACAGTGCTGGGGGGTTATATTACTGTATACAGCGCTGGGGGGTTATATTACTGTATACAGCGCTGGGGGGTTATATTACTGTATACAGCGCTGGGGTTATATTACTGTATACAGCGCTGGGGGGTTATATTACTGTATACAGCGCTGGGGGGTTATATTACTGTATACAGCGCTGGGGTTATATTACTGTATACAGCGCTGGGGGGTTAGGCTCAAGGAGAATGAGCGCATATAAGAATGCTATAGAAATGTATCAAGGTCTATCTTTATTCTGTAGGCCGTTACATCTCTTTCTGTGTGATTGAGTTTTGAAGCTCCTTGTTTCTCGCCCTGATGCAATAATCTTTATTCCCCAGACAGACTGTGGATTCACGCAGTAGTAAATCAATGTCACCTCCGCACGTAATTTGCTAAAACAGATTTTTGTCCTTATTCAAAAGTGCATTTTTTCCCCTTAAGGCTCTTTTGGGAATACAGTTTTACAACCAAGTCTGAAGTTAGAAATCACAGGAAACGTTATTAACCTTGGACTAAGAGTTTGATCCACGTCTGTAAATGTACATTATTAATAATTATGTATTATTTACAGCTAGAAGAGAGATATTCTTATCATTTAATGTTTGTGAAGATCATAGCGAGACCGGAAACCTTTGACCCTGGTGAGCCAGGTGGACAAAATGATGGTGCTTGACAACTGGACACCGCTTGGGTTGTGAAGCGAGGGATGTTGGGTGCTATTGAGGACTTTCCTGCCATTATGGGCAAGTCCAGCTCCTGCGTGTCCCACTGAGCCGGGTCTGGAGGAGACCCCCAGCCGGATCACCAACCTCCCGATCACTGGACCCTCCAACAAACGGTTAAATTCCACTTGGTGTTTAGCTTACAAGTATTTATTTTCGTTTGTATCAAAGCCTTCCCCGGCTACAATGTTTATTTTACGTAATTGTAGAGAAACGCGCATCATCTGCGATAAATTATTTCTCCGCGGAAAGACACTTGTTGAGTGGCATCCGCAAACAAAGCCACGTAACCCACTGATATGAATTATACACGACCCCCCCCGCCTTTACTTATTCATGCGCTAAAAATATTACAGCTCAGTTTATCAGTGTGATTTCTGCACTCAAGAAGAGAGAGGGGAGATGTGATAGAAACAATTACAGCGCTAGAGCTTGTTTTTAACTTCCCATTTATAGAGTTCTAAAATTTGTTTCGGTACGGGGGGGGGGTTAAAGAACATGAATTGAAAGTTTAAAAAAAAAAAAAATAAAGCACACAAGAGCTCATGATCTAAAACTAAAGGGTAAGATGCTTAAATGTAACAATGTTTACTTTACTGAGAGGGTGGTAGATAAATGCAACAGCCTCCCAGCAGATGTGGTAAAGGCCCAGGTCATAAATAGAAATCACAGGGCCCCAGTGTGAAAACTACCCAGGGCCTCCTATCTTCACCAGTGCCACGTTTGTCCCAAACAGCTTGTGAGTGCCACCTTTGCCCCAAGCAACTTATCAGTGCCAACCTAACCCCCAAACACTCTTCTTCTGACAACTTTGCCCCTCAATAACTGGTCTGTGCCATCATTGCCCCTAAATAGCTTTCTGTGCCTTCTTTACCCCTAGCAACATACAATCTGGCATACATACGTAAACACACTTACACACATTTACACATGCTTACACATACACTTACTCATATTCACTAACACACACTTACATACTAAAGTTAACACACACTCCATCTGACACCATTCACACATTAATGCTCGTGCATACAAACACTTTCACATACAGATTCATGTTACCACACACATAGACATTCATGCTCCCATACACTTATACATAGACATTCATTCTCACATTCACTTATACATAGACATTCATCCCCTCATACAATTACACATAGACATTCATGCTCACATTCACTTATACATAGACATTCATCCCCTCATACAATTACACATAGACATTCATGCTCACATACACATTAATGTTCACCGAAATATTTCTGAAAAAATGTATTTTTAATCTGATGCTAATAATAAATAATTATAGTGTGGATGGGATGGTTTCATACACAGTTTGCTGAAAGGCTTGTAATTGTTAAAAGTATTTTATTTATTTTTTACATTAAGTATACAAAAATATTTAAAATGAAAGTTCTAGCAAGAAAAAAACCTTACAAACTTTGTTATTTTAGGCAAACCACGAATTCCGAAAACTATTTTTCTTATAAACAGGTCTATCACCCTATATGTAGGTTTCATTTTTGCACTCGATAGTTTTTTCGTAGTTGATAAATCTAGTAATTACCCTCGCGCATGTTCGGTGTTATTGGAGAGGTCCAGGTACAGAACCTAATTCCTTAAAACTAAATTGGATTTTCACAATGATGTATGTTTCCTGTTTTCAATGTGTTATTAGCGTTTTATATGTATGTGTATCAAATTTTTGGTATGTTTGTCTATGCCGTACTTTCTTTTTAATCTTCTCGAATTGAATTTATTTTAAGCAAGCCCCTTTAAAGTATTAGATTTGAATTTAGTTGGAATATAGTTGTAGCAATTCAGCTAAAAAAAATTAGTTTTAACCTAATTTGCATTTCATTTTTAATAAGTAATATAACAATGTTATTCATCTCTGAGCCACATATAAACGAGCTGCCACTGCAGAAGCTCATCATCGTAGTAGGGTTTTATTCCAGTACTCTATGGATCTGTCGTGAAGGTTCCAGGAATGGCAGCTGATTATGAAGTATCAGGAGCAGTTGTTTGAGGGGCACTCGGTTCTGCCTACTCACCACCCAGTCCCACTCACTTCACGTCCCATTTAATGCCTTTTCAGGGCCCGTTGTAGTCGAATTGCAGCCCTGTCCTTCCTATCTACTGTATGGCAAAGGAAGGGGACAGCTGAAACGTTCCCAGGGGCACGAATTCCTCATTACAACAAATGGTTGTGACCTATAACGACTACATTGGGGGATGGGGGAACCGGGTGCAGATCTCCCTCTTGGGCTATCAGGACCTCTGCTCAACGAGCCGTTACAAAGACGATCTCCCCAACCGGCCCATTTATGCTCTCCAGACTGGGCTGAGCTGACATAGAATGTTTTAAAAGGCAATGGGTGGCTTTAAGTCACAGAGCGTTGTGATGATGTCATATTCCCGACACTCCTCAGCGAGAATGACGGCCAAAGTCAATATGTCACCGACGATAGCTATGGCTTCTAGACCGGGATAGACATTTTGGTCATCTGTCATAGCCAACGAGTTAGCCAAGTATGATATGAGGTACCTCAAAAGCTCCACCGTTCCATTATTACGAGAATCATTCTGTTTCATGATGAATTATTGCATCATCGGCTGAAGAAAACAAAACAAAAAGTGTACGGTCTATCCAGGGATTTTTTTTTTTTTTTTTATTCAAAATACACAACGGCCATGAGAAAGATTATTACCTAATCCCTGATAAATGGAAAATGATACTCAAGCCGACAGGAGTTGTTTAACAAAGAATAGAAGCGAGGCCAAAAATCTTTGTTCCAAATCAAAGATAAATGATTTTGTTTGTTGTTCTTGCGGTTGTGAGAAAGCCGATGATTTCCATCTTGGCTCGCACAGAGCACGGGCAAGTCAACAAGCCATTGACTCAAATGATATATAAATATTTACTGTTATTATTTTAATCAATCACATAATTTACCAGCGGACGCCTAATTCTAAAAAAGCAAATATTTGGCTTTAGGATATTTTTCTAATTAGCGCCTTTGGTGAATTGGCGTGTAAGCGAAATCCGCCGACGGGAGAGAGAGAGGCGGGAAAATTGTGTCTGATAAAGTCCCGTATTCAGCAAATCCTGAAATTGATTGTCAAGCCGCACATTGTACGTTCAGCGTTTTTATCTGCATAAAATATATATATCATTTATAAACACTATGTAGGTAAAAAAATAACATAATTTCCCCCAAAAACCCAATGCTGAGTCAGCGGTCAATGATTTATAACTCTAATAAAAGTTTTTTTCTTCTCCCCCCCCCCCCCGTCTTCACAATAGTAGTATTGATATACTCTTAAAGGGAAACCCCCACTTGAATGCATATTATAGCTGGGAGGTCCATGTTAAATGTCATGGTGTCTCATAAATGCGCTTGCCTCGTACCATCAGCTACTTTGCCAGCAGGAGATGTGATCAGCTGCACCCCCCCCCCACAGGTGATATGTTTACTAGACTTGTGCGTTCCGATTTGTATGAATTTAAATTTTAGCAAAATGTCCCAATTTTGTCAATTTGTATGGAAGTGCGAAAGCGAGGAGGGACCTCAACGAAACAAACAAAAAATGAAGCAGAGAGCTCCTTTCATTGTTTTTTTTTATCTCACTCACTCTCAGTCACTCTTACTCACACTCTCTCACACACTCCCACCCCATATCACACTCCGTGTCAATGTCTCCCCACATTCTTTGATGCTCCCGCCCTTCTTTCCTTTTACCGCACCTCCGCTTCTTCTCTTCTCGTTCTTCTGTCTTCTTTCTTCGTCCTCTTCTCCCCATGTCCTCTTTCTTCGTCCTCTTCTCCCCGTGTCTTCTTTCTTCGTCCTCTTCTCCCCGTGTCTTCTTTCTTCCTCCGCTTCTCTGTGAACCAGGCCATCTGGAGCGCTTCCGCAAAAGGGGTGGAACCTCCGGTTACACCCTCTCCACCTGATTGGAGAAACGCGAAGAGGCTGTCCCTTGTGACTCCGCTCTGTTGTGGAAATACTGATAGGTCAGAAAAAAAAGCAGACAGGTTTGTGGAGAAAGAGAAGTGCAAAAACGTCTTTCTCCGTGACTCTGCCTGCATTATTCAGACCTATAATAATCCGTGCCTAAGGAAATAAGTAGTGAGTGCATGGATTGGATATTAAGTAGTGGTCATAGAGGCAAGTAAAGTAATAAAAAAAGGAGGACCAAATTTGATGTCCAAGAAATGACCAGGAGAGAGACTCTTGTCTTGGTAATGGAAGTCTTCTTCTTCTTCTTAGATAAGCCAAGATTACATCCTTACCTTCTCCCAATACTCTCCCCGTCGGGATACAATGTAATTCTTGTAAGTTTAATTCCAAATATGTCAATAGAGACGCAGCTTACTATGTATCCATCGCTATTGTAACTTCCGGAGAACTTGTAATTCTAGATTCCAGACGTTTCTCAGATACGTCCTTTGTTTTTTCGCTTTCTATCTCAATCCACCAGCGTGTCCTGGAAGATGAAATAAAGCCGCTACAAGGTTCATATAAACCGTAAGCCTGATAATTATACGTCTACCTCGGTTCTCGAGATAACAAACGTTATTTCCAGAAGCACTACGGCGAAGCATGTCTCCGATCATAAAGACGTACTTGAAAGCTCAATAACTTGCGATGTCAAAATAAAATATCCGTCAACCGTGACCTTTTGTTGAAGACTCGGGTAATGTATCGGTCGTATGACAGAAAATATAAAAAGAAAAGGAACAAAAAAAAAACTGTGATATTTGACAATTACTTTGTTGTCATTTTTCTCAAGAAAAAAAAAATGAATTCACCTGGCGGCGCCTTTCTTCTGATCCTGATTATTTTAATAAGGTTCTTCTAATGTGTTATTGCTATTCTGCATTTCATTTTGTTCCCAATAATGAACGTTGCTGAGAATGCGGGTATCTGAAAACAAATTAGTTGTTTTTTGGGTTTTTTTATGTTGTTTGAGCAGGAAATAAAAATTGCAGACATAAAAAGAATTTTTGGAATGCGTACACAAGTGATTTAATAATAATATTAAAAAAATGCACGTGGGTCAATAGTCCATCGCCAAAAAAAAAAGGAGAAAAGAAAATATGTCCAGATGGTTTGAGTTAAAAAAACATAAGGAACAGAAAATTGTATCTTATTAAAATGTTTGAATCTTGTTTACTTTTATTAATAAAGTGGCCGATGTGCCCATTGTTAAAATTACGTTGCCAGGAGGTTACGGGGAGAGCCAAGGAAGCAGGTCTGCAATCCAATGGCGCACCGATCGCCGCTCTGTGACATCGGCGTCAGACACAGTGCGACAACATGGCTTTTATATCTGTAGATGCGGTAAACATGCACGGGATAGGCATATGGTTCCTGAATATATAGAGAGTGGTGGATATGTGGAACAGTCTCCCAGCAGAAGTGGTAGAGGGTAATACAGGGAGGGGATTAAAGATTAAACATGCATGGGATAGACATACGGCTCCTGAATCTAAGACGAGACCAACGACTGATTAAGGTTTGAGTCTTTATAGCAGGAGAAACGGGCGACTAAATAGGGGCCGGATGGGGCCGATCTGCCGGCTGATTCTATGTTTCTGTGTATCATTTTGAATTTCCGATGAAAGCCAATGTCTCTTCCTTTCTCTAATCATCTACTCTTTTTTTATCACAAAACAATTCCAAACACAGATATTAAGCCCAATGTGCAGAGACATAACATAAAACGATGGGGTTCTTCTGCAAGCGGCTCCTTTCATCTATCCCTCGCGTGAAATGAGAATCTGCAGCTAAATCATGGACATAATGAAACCTGAGTGCACTTTTTTGCCATGAATAAGTCAGTAAAATGCTAACGAGAATACCTGGTAAAAATAAATAAATTAAAAATATATATAAATATTTAAGACCTAGGAACCCCACCTCAGGCGTGTGCTGCATGAGAGGACACATATCCCGTGTTACGTGACTTTGTGCTACTATGAAAGGAAGCCCAGAGACTAGAGGGACATAAAGGAGAGCTGTACCGATGATGGGGGAGGGAGAGAGTGTATGAGCATATGTATATGTAAGTGTATTGGCATGGGGTTAGTGTGAGTGTTCCACTGTGTGACAGTAAAGTGCATGTATGTGCATATGGTGTGTATATGAGTGTATGTTACTTTATGGTTATAGAGTGTGCAGGTGTTAGTGTGTGGTGTCAGAGCGCGTGTAAGTATATGGTGTTAGCGTCAGTGTATGTTATTATATGGTTAATGAGTGTGCAGGTGTTAGTGTGTGGTGTTAGAGCGCGTGTAAGTATATGGTGTTAGCGTGAGTGTATGTTATTATATGGTTAATGAGTGTGCAGTTGTTAGTGTGTGGTGTTAGAGTGCGTGGAGGTATATGTGTGGTGTTAGAGTGTGTGTAAGTACCGTATTTGCTCGATTATAAGACAAGGTTTTTTTCAGAGCAAATGCTCTGAAAAATACCCTTCGTCTTATATTCGGGGTCGTCTTATAATCAGACCTCAAATAGAGGTCTGACTATGAGACTAAGATCCAGATCCCCCGCACCGCTGCAGGGGACCTGGATCCTTCTGTCTCCCCCCCACACACACACTTACCGGTGCTTCCAATTTCCTGCTGTATTGCCAGGGCAGCGGGTGGACGTCCACGCGATCCGCGTAGACAACTTACACTGCAGCCGGAAGGAGGTGTGGCTAGCAGCGGGGGTTGTCTGCGTCCATCGCGCAGACCTTCTCCGACTGTCAGAGATCAGAGTTCCCAGCACCAGTGCCGGTGCCGGTGCCGCACCGGTGCGGGGAACTCTGATCTCTGACAGCCGGGGAAGGTCTGCGCGATGGACGCAGACAACCCCCGCTGCTAGCCACACCTCCTTCCGGCTGCAGCGGGAGACAGATGGAAGACTGCTGCCCCGGTATAGAGCAGGAAATTGGAAGCCCCGGTAAGTGTGTGTGTGTGGGGGGGGAGTGTTAAATGGGGGTATAAGGCATTTCTGGAGGCAGAGTGGCACATAGGGGGTTAAAAGGCATATCATGGGGCACAGTGGCATATAGAGGGTTAAAAGGCACATCATGGGCCACAGTGCCATATTGGAGTGGCAAGCCTGGGGGCAGATGTGCGTAACTGGGGGGCAGGTTGGAAAATACAAGAAAATAAAAACAAAAAAATATTTTTCTCAATCATAGCTTTTATTAAAAAATGTAATAGTTTACATGAATTAACATTTACTGGTAAAACTTTTTTCCTATAGGGTCGTCTTATATTCAGGCTTTTTCTTTTTTTCCTAAATTAATATTCAGATTTTGGGGGGTCGTCTTATAATCAGGGTCGTCTTATAATCGAGCAAATACGGTATATGTGTGGTGTTAGAGTGCGTGTAAGTATATGTGTGGTGTTAGAGTGCATGTAAGTATATGGTGTTAGCGTGAGTGTATGTTATTATATGGTAATAGAGTGTGCAGGTGTTCGTGTGTGGTGTTAGAGTGCGTGTTATTATATTGTGTTAGTGTGAGTGTATGTTACTTTATGGTTATAGAGTGTGCAGGTGTTAGTGTGGTGTTAGAGTGCGTGTTATTATATTGTGTTAGCGTGAGTGTATGTTACTTTATGGTTATAGAGTGTGCAGGTGTTAGTGTGGTGTTAGAGTGCATGTAAGTATATGCTGTTGGCCTGTGTGAGTGTACATTATAGAAAACCCCCTTCAAAAGATAGAATTGCAACTTTGAGGTTGTCGGAAGCAACAAAAGGACCTTCATATTGAGACCCCCAACGAGCCTATGAGTATTTAATTAGTAGGTGTGAACGTTTACGCAGGCGGAAGGGGAGATTTAAGTGATTTAAACCAAATACCAATTGTTCTTATTTTTAACCCCTTAATGACAAAGCCC
This sequence comes from Sceloporus occidentalis, assembly GCA_023333645.1. Classification (NCBI taxonomy): domain Eukaryota; kingdom Metazoa; phylum Chordata; class Lepidosauria; order Squamata; family Phrynosomatidae; genus Sceloporus; species Sceloporus occidentalis. The sequence continues at coordinate 462,241 of JALMGF010000178.1, forward strand.
GTACATGTACTGGCTCAAAATGCATTGTTTTCAATGGGTTTAGGGGCCGCCCATTGTCCTTAAGGGGTTAATAACATTGTAGATCAGTCTTTCTTTCACAACCCAAGACGTGAATTATTCCCTGGATCCGTCGTATCTCTGAGTTGCGGATTCTTTCCAAATGTAACCGAAGCGTCTCGTTACGCGTCGCCGGGGTGATCAATCAGTTTGCATTGTCATTGATTGGGTTTCTGCGAAACCATAGATCACACACAAAGGGCAAAGCGATTTTAATTTAAATGACTGTCCGACGTCTAAACACGGGATAAGTACCTTTCCATCTGCATTATTCCCTTATTAGCAGGGAGGTTACTCTTGGGGCAGAACCCTTTGAAGCAGCGAGCGGCTTCATATACAGATTCACCGATCAATCAATTTAGGAATTCATAGAAATACGGTCGTTTGCATAATAAAAGGACAATTTAGCAATTTTTTTTGTGAATATATAAGGAGGAACCGTCGCCGGCAGAGCGTTCAATATTCATTCGTTCGAATGACACGTTTCCTTTGGTTTAACCGTTTGAGTGCCGGGAGTCCTGGACACATTTCTCCCCGTTTAAACCGCGTAAATAAAATACATTCTTCTTCTTCTTCTTCTTCTAAATGTCTCGCCCAATTAATTAAATAAATAAAACAGCCAAAAGATTTTAAAAAAAGATGAAAAAAAAAAAGTTTTCTTAAAGCCCGGCTTTATACCCTCACCTTGCCCCCCCCCCCACCTGCAGTTACCAGGAAAAGTTGTAACTTTGCAAATGATTACTTTTTTTAAAAAAAAATCCCAATAACATCCCCCGTTAGGATCACAATTAGCTGCTAAAGTTCTCAGCGCTTGAGGTTTATCGATTTTGCCCGACGGAGTACGAATTCTTTGAAAAAATATTTTCAATCAAACCGGCGATAAGTGACGCAGCTCTTCCCTTCATGGAAACCCCTCATTATAAATTAATCGACGTCCGTATCAGAGATACATTGATCTTTATTAACCCCTTAAGGACAATGTACGGGCTTTGTCATTAAGGGGTTAAACAGATCGTTATTAGCGGGGGGGGGGGTGCATTGGCTGGAACCTTTTTTCCTGAATTAGTTTGGATCTAGAAAGTTTCCACGTACAACGCTTCTAAATGGAAATGGAAACCACTAAGGGTATGTGTTGGGCTCTACTGGCCAACGACCGTCCAGGTATTTCGCCCGGCGTGACCGTTGGCCAGTCCAGGTCTGGAGAAGACTTCATTAATAATAGTGAAAGACTCGGTTTCATGGGGTCAGGGAGGACCAAGGGCAATTGGAGCACAAATACGTCTCCAGGTTGTCCATCCTTAAGAGGGACAACCGGAATGTATGGACCAGCTTGACGATATGCTTCCTTTAACAAACAGCCTGGGAAGGGTAGCAGTTTGAGGATTATCCGTAACTTTATCCCGGGTAGAGATTCCTGTGCGCTCCTCAGCATGCGCAGCCCTACGCTGGAACATTCAAGTGAATGAACCAGGGAACCAGAGCAATCTTCAGCTATACCGGTGCTAAGCGCATCGAGTCTGTCTCACTGAGACGACGGCGCTGCTTCCCAAGACCGTTATCTTGTATCTTCTTGAACGTAATTGTAGCGAGATTGTGTTGGGCGTCATTTCCATCTTTTTTTTCCCTGCGATATAATCATGTAACACAGCCGGCATATGCTCACAGATAACGGAGCTGATACTTTATAACTCTTCCTTAATATTATTTTCGGAGTTTACTACGTTCCATTACGGATTGTACTTGTAGAATCTTTGAGGTGTAGCATTAGACAGCTGCTAGAAGCAGCTGGGACCTGGAGATGTCGGTTTATGACGGCAATTCTCCCTGCCCTCTGAGCCTTTCCTGATTATCTTACTTTAGGTGACAAAATCAAAGCGGTTTATTAAGAAGGAGATTGGAAAGGACCCAACAGAAAACGGAAATTGCCCTCTGTTCTTCCAGCCGTTTTCTCCAATACTAAAGATGAATTAATTTGCTTTTCTGCTGGGAACAAAAAAAAAAAAAACCACAACTGTTTCCAAAGGGTAAAAGGGTTTATTTAGTTCTTTTAAGTTTAAAAGTTTACATTATGGAAGTTGACTCAGATCCTGATAACTGGAAGCTAGGATGGATTCTCCCATGGAGATGGATATCTATCCCAAGGGGCAGGGGAATGCTTTAATACATACCCCCCCCCCCCAGCATTTCGGGTATCCAAATCGGAACACAAGTGTTTGGGGTGCTTGGCTAGAAGCATGGAGGGACTTGGTTGGATCAGAAAGTGGCATGGTTGGACCAAGGATGGGCATGGTATTGGTAGGATCGCCTACCCATCAGAAGAGCCACCATGCTAAGCTCGGCAAGATGGCTTCATAAGAGCTGTGCAGACAGAGGATCTTTAAACCTGCCCGTGATCCCCACTGCCCGCAAAAGCTATGCCAGAGATTGGGACTGTCCAATGAAAATCAGGATACTTGGGAGGTATGCTTTACATGTAATATGTAGCTCTCAAAACCATCTCTTCACTTTACCATTGCAGCACTCCTAGCAAAAGGGTGCCCAACTCAGAAGATCAAGGAACTTACCTTCAGGGATGTCCATGATGCGCCACTTTTTTTAAAGGGGAAGGAGCTTTTAGGCACGAAAGCCGTTATATATAAGATGGGATGAGGAAATCTCATCTGTATAGAACATCGTGACGAGGGAAACATATTTTTTCATTTACTAAGCCGTTTGTATTTCCCCTAAGAATCTGCCTGTTTCCATGAATTTCAATCCGCGTGAAACAGACACAGTAGCAGGAAAATAAAAATTAAACCCGGGATCAGTTTTAGTCGGTGGTAGGATTGATTTGCCACCAAAGATGATAATTAAACTTGTCCATGGATATATTTAGTTATCTGTCGTGAACAGAGGAGTAATATTCTGCGGTTGGAGGAAGAAATCCCTTTTGCCACCCGGTAGCAGTTATTTAATCAGACTCATTACCTGGCCAACGAACGGTGACTTCCAAAGTTCAATAAACATGGCTGCATTAACCCCCTCGTGCGCTTTCTCCAGGGCTCCAGGAGGGGTTCTCTGGTAGATGGTCATCCACACAGAGAAGCGATTATAATGAAAAAGAGATGCATGTAGTTAGGCATAGGGGTGTAAGATAGGTAACAGGGCTAAACCTACGGTTAGTGGGGCCTGGGTGTGATATTTCTGCAGCCCCCTGTAACTAAGTCACACATGTACTAGCACACAGACTCACTCTAACACCCGCTGACTCTAACACACACACATTCACTCTAACACCATACGCTTACACATACATACACACATCCTCCCTCTCCTTCTCCCAGGCACCACTAACCCTACGCTCATCCCTGACACTCTTACACCGTCCACTAAGACACACACGCAAGATAACAACAAATACTAACACACACACTGCACAGTAACACACACTAACACCATACGCTCACACACAGACACGTATGTTCAGTAATGCAAGCTTGCATCTGTACTCTAAAAAATATCGTATACACACACCTGCAGGAGAGTCAGCTATATGCCAGTCTCAACTTCTTGAGAGTCGCAATCCCAGCCCCCATAAAATGAATTGAAAAATAAATCAATAATTACATGTGACCCAGGACCCCCTGTTAAATGGAATCCATAGACTTGAGGTCCGGCGTGGGAATGGTGCTTCTGAACAGGGACGCGTGGAGGTTTGAAATAGTATTTATTGATTAATAAATGGCTGACTTGTTCAAAATGAATTTGTCTTAAATCGGCAAATTCTTCACACCACCTACAGGCCCTGAGATGAGGTTTTAGAGACAGGGACTGTACTGCCACCTAGTGGCAGGAGATGGCTCTGCACACCTCTTTGCTCCCAGCCCTTTTAACAAATCGAGGCAAAATGTACATTGGTGGCTAAAAACCCTTGTTTTCTGCTTAATCTGAATTAACCAGTGCAGACACCTCCCTGCCTAATTTGTGACCAGTTGGCAATTTGGGATCTATGATGAGTTAAAAACAATGTCTACTGGAATGTCTTATCATCTAGTGAAACCCAGCATGTCACTGGGATAAGACACTACTGGAGGTTGAGCTGCCAGAGACAGTTCTGGAACGGGAGGACCTGTCCCTTTTACCAGGCAGACAATCCTATTCTGGACCAGACTAATAGCTCTGAATGAAAATGTGTTTTTTTTGGGGGGGAGGGGTTAACTTTTTTTTTTTTATTATTATGCTTTTTGGAGCCCGAGGTGCGTGCTCCTGGGTGCCGTAACTGTGCCAAAGGCAGTAGAAGCCAGACTACGATACCGAGTTCCCTCACGGAGAACTCGGACAAATTCCAACCCCCCCCATGGGAGGGTCAGATCTTGAGTCTCACCCCGAAGAGTGAGACTCCTTGCTGGTCTTCTTGAAGAGAGGAAGAGGCCAGAAGGCTCCCAATCCTCCTCCAGCAAAGTCCAGGCTTCACTGCCTCTAAAAAGAAAACAGTGTCCAAAAACATGGTATCAAAAACGTGTGCCAAAGAATCGTGGGGGCCAAGCCGTGAATTTCTAAAGCCGTGAATTCAAAAACGGGGAAATTAATAGGCACTCGTGTAAAAAACAATGTGGATTATATAAATTAAAGAAAAATAATTTAAGGACAGACCATTGCTGGCCTGCCGGATTCAAAAATAAATCATCTTAACCCCAAGACCTGATGGTACATGGGGAAAAGGTAGTGCTGGTAGGCCGCCAGTGAGAACGTGCGGTGGCCTGCAATACCACACACAGTGACTCCAGCATTTCTGCCGGGGCAATTCCACCTCAGGCTCCATTGCTTTCCCAACCCTAAGGCCAGAGGACCGCTGTCATCCCCCCCCCACCACAAGGGGAACTACACTTGATCTTAGCCAAAAGGCCGAGAATGAAAATGTTTAATGCATCCTACAAGTATAGAGAGTGGGCTGATTTCACATGCGCATAACCTGCGTGAAGACACCCGGAAACAATGAATGGCTTCCAATGGCGGCGGATGTGAGCCTGTTAGGTCGGATTTATGATAACAAAGGGGGCAAAACCCCGATGGAATGAAATGGTGGGCACAGAAATTTAAACAATAACAAGGTCTTTGACCAAAAATCACAAGTGTGAGAAAAAGCTTTTAGCTGTGAATGTTTCCCAGGAGGAAAACATAGAAACATACAACCTCCAAGCAGATCAGACACATTCGGCCCGTCTAGTCAGCGGGTTATTCCTGTTGTAAAGGCTCAAACCTTAATCAGTTGTTGGTCTCGCTATCATCTGATATTACCCTCTGTATCAGCTGTTACCCTTCCGATATCACCCTCTGTATCAGCTGTTACCCTTCCGATGTTACCTTCTGTATTAGCTGTTACCCTTCCGATATCACCCTTTGAATCAGCTGTTACCCTTTCCGATATCACCCTTTGAATCAGCTGTTACCCTTCCAATATCACCCTCTGTATCAGCTGTTACCCTTCCGATATCACCCTCTGTATCAGCTGTTACCCTTCCGATGTCACCCTCTGTATCAGCTGTTACCCTCCTGGGATGAAGCCAATTCCAGCCTCACGTGGATTCTGTAAACGGCTCTGATTAGAGCTGATGGATTCCTGTTGGTTTCATCAATGGTGTCTTGTTGGATGAATAGAGCAGGTTTGTTTCCAGCCGTCGTGGCGGTTCAAAGTCACAGTAAATGCTCTCTGATCCATCCATCACATATCCGAATAACATGGGGGGGGATTATGTAATTGCCTGTTTACCATTTTGGCCCAACAAGTGACCTCCTCTGCTTTGAAAGGAAGGGGGTTTTATGCGATATGTAATATGTTACATTGTATAACTTTTCACCAAGGTAAATGTATTCTATAAACAGTGGCAAATGCAATCAAATGGTGCTGATTTTCTACTATTCTATACTTTTATGAATGTAAAACTTTTTTCAGGGGTGAGCCTAGGGTGCAACCCCCCTCCCCCCTACATAACTAATGCATACACACTAACATGTACCATACACTAACACACACACTCTAATACCAAACAAGTACCCATACATACACACACACACATTCTAATACCAAACAAGTACCCATACATACACACACACACTCTAATACCAAACAAGTACCCATACATACACACACACACTCTAATACCAAACAAGTACCCATACATACACACACACACATTCTAATACCAAACAAGTACCCATACATACACACACTCTAATACCAAACAAGTACCCATACATACACACACACACATTCTAATACCAAACAAGTACCCATACATACACACACACACTCTAATACCAAACAAGTACCCATACATACACACACACACTCTAATACCAAACAAGTACCCATACATACACACACTCTAATACCAAACAAGTACCCATACATACACACACTCTAATACCAAACAAGTACCCATACATACACACGCTCTCCCTCTCTCTCTTTCTCTCTCTCTCTGAATCATCAACTGAGCAAAACCATTAGGTTTAAAAGCCTCAGTTTAAATCCCACAGTATTGGTGAAAAACTCTAATAATACTACAGGGATTTAGAAAGTAGGCCTTGTGGTCCCAATATCAAACTTTATATTTTTTTAGAACAAAATTAGGTCTAAAATACCCCGGGGTCTCTGTTGGCATCACATTAACTTTTAGGTTAAAAATATTACTATGTAGAAAGAAACTACACAAGAATTGAATCTTCTCTTTTTTTTGGAGTTTTGGATTTATGTGTAAATATAACGCAATTATATTCCATCTGATATCAGATGTAGTCAGACTATAAGTGTCTTATAGCGTTCTCTGGGGGTAACGGAGTGGGACTGGAGGGCACACAGGTTACTGCTTATCCGATGCAGTAAAAAGTGCACAGATGTGGCCAAAATTATTAGATTTTATTTGAGTTATGCCAAAATTATATCATTTCTGGATATTATCCCCAACAATCTCGTACTGAACATCTTGTGCCCCTAATGCCCTCCGTATGAGTACCATATGCTGGCAGCTTAGATAAAGGAAATTAGAAATTGGCACATTTTAGTTAAAATAGAATGTTTATTCCAGATTTTCAGAAGTTTCTCTAACTTAAAAATTAATAAATTACAGAAAATAAAGATTTTTTTTGGTTCCTATTGCAAAATGCTTAAAAAATAAAAGTACCTGCTTGTTGGCCGATGATCTTGCATGCCCTCGGCGGGAATGATGGGAGTTGTATTACACATGAGCTCCTCTGCCCTTTCTTTGAATGTCAAACTCGTATAAATGTTCGTTTCTGTCCCTAAATTGTTTCTTTGGGATATTGATGGGGGGGGTCAGACCCGGGAACTTGCTAAATTAGCGGACCCTGAGACTCTTGAAATATTAACCCTTTAACCATCTATTGTGAAGATTCTATTTAGCAACTCGCCAAATGTGTCACTCAAATGGCTCTAATACCGGCCGTCATAGAAACCTTGACTTGTCATTATTTAAAGATACGCTTAATTGAGTCACCTGAATTCAGGCAGGGCTATCAACCATAATATACCGGGAGCAAAAGAACCAACTGGGAGTCTTATATAAGATCACAGCAGGGGGAGAAGGAGTCAGCGCCAGACTGTGTGACCCCGAGAATCTGCCCCTTCACCCTGAAATTGGGGCAAAAACCCTTAGACTACATTGAGTGACAGACTCAAATAGCGAGACGCGGCTCCATATATTTCAAAATGTTGCCCTCGACAACAACTGTTCATATTGCAAAATCTGAAAACAAGTCAATTGATGACCTCCGATACAAATATGTCCGTAAATTCCTATCCATAACCTCCTAAACTCCCTGAGCGCAGGTCTGATTCCCCCCCACCCCCCAGGCCTGATTGTTATTATCCGGGCAGAGAAGCCCCGAGAACAAAATGCGTCTTCAGGATATTTTCAGAAGTCGTTAGCAGAACTTTGATTTATTGCCTAATACTTTACAGCAGATGTAAAAATAGAAAAACCATTTTCTCAGGTTTCAGATCATTAGAACGATTTCCAGCTGAATTCCAGCCGTCGTTACCGGCAGCGTTCTTAAAGTGAGCAAATCATTCTTTATTTTCTGTATCGTAAATACATGACGTCAGATAAACGAAATTTATTCAAAATACCAAAAGTTTGTGTTTGTTTCATTTTTGTAAACATTTTTATTCCGTGCAATCGCTCTGGGGAAATTTAGCTGGCTTTGTGAAAGCAGAGACTGGCAGCAGCCTGTGGCAGAGTCAGCATTATCCAATCATTTTCCTCCTTATCAGCCCCTCCCCCTTTACACAAGCTGCCTGAACCAATCGGCAACAATCAACAACTTAACAGGGGAGAAAGAACTCAATGGTGAGAAATAATCATGCAAATCCTGGAGACAGCGGAAGAGGAGGGCAGCTGCAGCGCTGCAGCTTCTACCTACGGAGGGTTAGGTTTACTGGAAGAGTACTTTTACATGCATTTTTCTGTGTCTGGGACATTAAACTGTCCCCTTTAGGTACACCGGGCAGAAGAGGACAGGAGATAGCTAATAATGTAATTTTGTTTGTCCTGAGAAAGAATAATTACTGTATAATTACTGTATTTCCCCAAGACGCTCCCTTGTATAAGAATTTTGGGGGCCGAAATGTAAAAAAAATATATTACATAAAGTGATTGTACTGGCTGCCTGGGCATGATATGAGTGTGATTGATGATAGCTGCTAGCAGTTGTTAACAATCGCACTCCTATCATGCTCAGGCAGCCAGTACATGCACATCACTTTCAGCCTCCCTGTGCCCCCTGCACACGGATCCATGCTAACACACACGCACACACACACACACACACATACACACACAAACGCACATTCATTCATTTACTCCCCACCCTTACCTGAACTGCAGATCTTCAGGTGCCGCTCGCAGACTTTCGTGGGGGCCGCTGTTACCCTCTGCGTTGCTCAAACAGGAACTGAGCGGAGTCATGTGATGCGATGGGCATTCACGTGACTCCACTGGGTTCCTGTGTCGCCGCGACGGATCAAGAGCCCCTGCTGAGCAAAACAGAGTTAAGCAGCAGGTACTCTTTCTAGTAAAAAAAATAAAAATTCTACCACCACTGTATAAGTCTTATACAGTGGTGGTAGAATTTTTGGGTTTTTTTACTAGAAAGAGTTATTAGACCCCACATTTTTCTAAAAAAGGTGCGTCTTATCCATGGGGAAATACGGTATATAGTTTTTTTTGCAAATATTGATATCATTTATTTCACGAAAGAGTCATTTAGAGCCCGGCTTGGAATCCAGAAATAGTCGTGCATTGTGTGTAAATTAGCGGAAGCAGCTACAGCTGAAAGCTAAAGCCTCTTCAAAGAATCATCTGCCATAATGAAACGCTGAGCGAAGGTCATGGGGATGTTGGATGCGCAGCAAGAAAAAAACCATAAATCAAAATAAATCTACAAACCCAAAAGGCGATAAAAGGAAAACCTGATTATATTGCGTTAAACCAGCGTCGCCTTCCAAATAATCACCGCCGAGTATATGAAACAAGATCAAAGTTATGAAAAGGCCCTTCTCTGTAATGACGGATCGATCCGGAAAATTGGCCAGAAAATGTAAAATATTCAAGAGCCGGCATGTGGTTTTTTATTGAATTCCACCAACTAATAATAATGTTCTAGATTGTAAGCTCCCTGCTGTACCTCGCTGTGGAATAAGAAAATAAATGAAAATAAATAAATAAATAAATAATAATAATAATAATAATGTAAATATTTAAAATATATATATATATATATTATAGATTTGCGTATTCATTTTACAATCCAGATGTGTTTCTAATTTAGAAAAAATGAGTTAAATAAAATATTTAGCTTGAATTATTATGTATTGTTTTATATAGCGCCGTCATATTCCGCAGCGCTGTACAATGGGTTTTAACGGCATTTTGTTGAATAACATACATTGATAAGTAAGTTGATAACAGTATAAAAAAGAGAGGGTACAATGAACGGCATTCCAGTGGAGCAGCAATAAACCGAATAACCAATATCTGTTTGGATCGAGTTCTATAGAAGTGATATTAAACTAGATTGTAAGCTCGTGAGCCGAGTCTCTCCACCTAATGTATCGTTTTGTTTTAGTCTGTCAATTCTCGTCTTATCCCTTAAATATATGTATTGTAAAAAGCGCTGCGGAAGTTCCTGGCGTCATATAATTAAAAGATAATAATAATAATAATATAATAACTAGAAAATCAAAGATTTATATGTCTTGTCTCTGAATCCAAACCTCGGGGTTCCAATCAGTTGAGGCAGAAATGTAACTGTTTAGTTACCTTCATGATGGAAAAGCACAGATTGGACTGCATGAAAAAATAAAACTGAGTTTGACCTCACAGGCAGTGTTCCCTCTAAGCTGTGCGCTTGTGCGTGCGCACATAGCTTTTTTAGAGAGCGCACACGTCCAAAAATTGTGCGCACAACAGTTTTTCCCAAAAAAATTCAAAAATAATAATTTTTTTGAAACTTTATGCGGCGCGGATATTGTGCGCACAAAATTTTTGCTCTGTGAAAATTTTTGCACAAGAGAAATTTTCTGCGCACGCCAACTAAGAAAAATTAGATGGAACATTGCTCCCAGGCACCCCGAGAATCGGAGCTCAGCTCAGTTAAAGGGTGAATTTAGAGCTCGATAAATCATGATGTTAAATTATCGCGTTTCTTTGCTGATTTTATGTGATTACCTTTGTGTTGCTATTTCCTACCCCTTATGTACTATAATATAATAAATGAAACACAGTTTTGAAGCAGATCTGTTAATAATAATAATAATAATAATAATAATAAAAAGTATTATTATTATTATTATATTTTATTTACGCAGCACTTTCACAATACATATATTCAAGGGGTCTGACAAGACGAGACTCGACAGACTGAGACAAACCGATACGTTAGGTGGAGAGAGCCCGGCTCGCAAGCTTACAATCTTTTCCCAAATATTATATATCATTATATATATATACGCTAAACAGGCCAATATGATATGTTTACAGATTATAATAGCATTATCTATGTCTGAGAAATCCACCTTATGTTTTACCATAGGAGCAGCCGATTTAAACTCTCTGTTCTCAAGATCTGCATGATTATTCCTCCCCATTGAGTTATCTCTACTTTAAGTTGCTGCTTGTTATTGATTGGCTTGCGCAGCCTTTGTAAGGGTGAGAGGAAGAGAAGGGAGAGAATTTTCCTATCATGAAGTCTCCTTCAAAGCCAACGTGGACAGTCAATTAGAATCAAATGAATTAAACAAATTAAGCTCAAATAAACGAAACTAGCTGGAAAAAACGTGTCCAGATCCTCTTGATCTGAATAGAAACTGATACAAGAGAGACAACATTTACAGATATATATATAAAATAACACATTATCATCATATGTTACAACTGTTCTGAATTTATATACAGGTAGTAGTTAAATATGTCAATGATATAATATATATTTACATTTTTATATATATATATATATAATGGGTTTTTTATTTTTATGTTAATAAATGCAAGAAAGGACCTCTGAATAAATAGCCAAAAGGGGGGCATTAAATTACATAGCGCAATTAAATATGGTGCCACCATTGGAAGGGTATTTATTAAAACCCCTTTTTACCGTCTTAGAATGTTCTTTTAACTTCCCACCTTCATGCGGTTTGCTCGGAATCCGTCAATCTTCATTGCTGAAAGCTCTCTTGTAATTCCCGTCGATATATTCCCATTAAATACTGCAATAAAATGTTTTTTTGATCAGCTTATTGCGCAGGATACTTTTGTATCGTTACTGGCAAAAGTCCCAGAAAACAATAAGGTGGAAACGGTAAAAGAAATGGCGTTAATTATAACCCTTGCAATGCTGGCACTTTTTTAAGTTATGGATTATGGTATACGATTCAGCTATTTAAGGGGGTAGGTGCAAGGCATAGGTAAATTGGGATTGATTCACTAAACCAGTCTAAACTTTAAACGCATTTAACATAAAGGAAAAAACACATGGTTAGCGAGTCCCCCCAAAAAATGCTACAACGAATGGTGAAGGAACATAGTGGCTTATTCTGGCCAAGGCCTGGGATGAAAGGTTCAGATTGGAAAACAAAGTCATACTGCTCCTGAAAAAATAATAAAAAATATATAGTTTTTGTGGATACATTCAATAAAAAAAAATGAGAAATTAGGGCAAAGCCAAGATATAAAGAAAACTTTTTCTTAGGCTCTACTGCCATCTAGTGTTACTTACTGCATACTACATGCGTGGTTATCTTCCTAGGATTTTTATTCATACCGTATTGGCTCGAATATAGGCCGCACTTTTTTCCCCCACTTTAAGTCTTTAAAGTGGGGGTGCGGCCTATATTCGGGGTCTAGCACCCGGCGCCCAGGGTTAGGATACAGATCCCCCGCAGCGGTGCAGGGGACCTGCATCCTACTCCCCGATACGCTCAGACAGCCTCCCCTGCCAGCACTTTCCACGGGGGGGGGTGACGGCACGGCACGGGAGGTTGTCTAAGCGCATCGTGCGGACGGTCACCGGCTGCGGAGGTTGTTTACCCGCATCGCCGCAGCCGGTGACCGTCCGCACGATGCGTTTTACCTCTGCCCCCAAGACTTACCAGAGGAGACTCCCGGGGCAGAGTGGCAGCATATCTCGGGGGGGAGGACAGTGGCAGCATATCTCGGGGGGGGGGGGGACAGTGGCAGCATATCTCGGGGGGGGAGAGACAGAGTGGCAGCATGTTTTTTTCTTTAAAAAAGCACCAAACTTTTAGGGTGCGGCCTTTATACGGGGGCGGCCTATATCCGAGCCAATACGGTATATATTTATGATTATTATTATTGTTTATTGTTTTCTTTTATAGCGCCTTCATATTACGTAGTGTTAAAAATAACTGAAATGTGTTAAAATTGTGTCACTGTGCGTTAATAATAATAATTATCTTCATCTTTTAGCGCCATACAGTTTATACAGAAATAAGTGGCAGGGATGGCCCTATCCATTATACCCCGTTACAGAGAAAATGCTCTTCAGGGGTGGAGCTCCCAAGCGGGGGACGCACCGTAGGACAGGCTATGAAGCGGCTGTCTGTTCTTGGTGAGCATCTCATGCTCTTTTTGTATGTTGTTTCACACACCTCATATGTCTCTTCTTCAGATGAAATAATACACACACCCCGACACTGACACTAACATACCCAAACACACTAACATACCCCCATCTTCTTCTCTTTATCGCTCATATTAGTTATCTACCCCTAAGTCTCTTATTATCTCCCCTTCTCCCCATCTCCCTTCTTTCGTATTATCTCTCCCCTTTCTCACTCTTTTTCTCCTTTTCCTTTATCTCTCCTCCGCGTTTTCTCTCTGACTTCTCTTTATCTCTCTGTTTTATCTTTTGCACGGCGCAGATCATATCGATATTTTGTAGATTGTGTTTTCACAATTAAAAGTGTCAGACGTTTCTGCATGTGATTTCCCGGGACATGACCCAGAACATTGTATGTACTGGGGCTGTCTCAGGAAAACCAGGACAGTTGGCAGCTATGGCTCACAATCTCGAAGAATAATCCTTCCCTGTGGACATATGGTGCATATACCAGCGATGTCCGGCACTGGGGTAAAGAACATGCAGGAAAGGTAAGAAAGTAAGAAAGTGAGATGGCCAAAGGGGTCATACGTATTACATTTTATTTTTATATCGCCAGCAGAGTCTGTAGCGCTGCGACCATAAGGAAGACTGAAAATTAGCAGCACACATAAAGCTGATACTAAACAAAATTGACAATAACGTTAATACACGTTGAAACACACTGGCACTGGGATCTGCTCTTGTGAGCTTACAATCTATTAGGATCATGTTAGCCCTAAATATAGTCCTAAGCACTAATTCTTTAGGACCTCTTTCGCTCTTAAGTGCCTTTTAAATCATGATTGCTGGAGAAAGAAAAATATATTATATTTTTCTATTATTTTCCATGTAAACAATCCCATTTCCATTTGCCATCATTATATTACTATTTGTGCCAATTTTGCTTATTTTTCCCTCCAGTATGAATAACCTTACCCCTGTCTTCACTCAGGGTATATATCCCCCCCCCCTAGAGCTTTTGGGGATGTTTGCTAAATAATGATTCTCATTTTAGCGTAACCCCACACCTTTCCTCTTATATGTATAGTAAATAATGTGATAAAATGGTTAAAATGCAAAAAAACATATGCTTCAGGAATAATAAAAATATGTATTACCGTGTATGCACAAAGTTCTATTGACATGTGGCGCCATCTAGTGGCCATTGGGTGTACTGATCATATAGGTTCCTGATTAAATGTCAGTATAATATTATTATTTATTGTTTTATATATAGCGCCATCATATTCCGCAGCGCTGTACAATGGGACCCATCATATCATAAATCAGCTCAAATTGTTATTTTTCATATGAGAAAGTCATATAGCCATGTATTGGGGGGTTAAGATAAAGGGGACAATCTACACTACCATAACATTAATCTATATAGCGCCTGCAGATTCTGTAGCGCTGTTACAATAAGAGGCAGTAAACATACACGATTTAACATAACACACACATTAACACAAACGGATACAAAAGGGATTCCTATGATTCTGAGATGTTTTGAATAAACGTTATATCATTCCGCGTTTTAAGTTACTACAGCAATTGTAATTTCATCTGAGGAAGAGACTTCAGAGGTCTTCCGAGCTTATGTCACTTTATATCTTTTTCTGCTTTGGCCGGATAATATCAGCTTTGACTAAAGACTCCATTTTCTCTCGGGGTGATTACGGCTACATCTATTTCCCTTAACTTAAACAATAGCTAAAAGATTGCCATAACTAGAAATATGTCCAAAAGTCACAGAAAAGCTCCTAAAAGTTTCGTGCCCCTAAGCCACGCCCCATATAATAAAGCCACTTCCTCCCTTTGACCATTTGAACCATTAGGTGGTCGGCAGACAAGTCACCTAAACTTTGGGGAATATTTCTGACTCCATCATAACATTGTTCGAATTAGGAACAATAAAGCTATTACAAAAAAAAACCTCACACCGCTCCCCACGAATCAACCAATCGCTTGGAGAGGCTAGACACGCTGCCCCTCGTGGTGGGCGTGGCCTCGCACCTGTGTGCTGTACCGGAAGTGACCTTCCCCTGGCAGTGGGGTCACATAACACTCACCCCACGCGCGTGGGTTCTGGGCTTTCATGCAATGCGGTGCTTAGTGTAGGAGCAGCTCCGTGTCCTACACCAAACAGGTTAAAAACATGGTAAGTGCTACATTTAAAGGCACAGTGCGTGGGAGAGGGGGAACATTCACGGGATTAATGAACCCCAAGAGCTTCAGCACCAGTTAAGGTTAAAGCTTTGGTTCCAGTTGGAGGGAAGGAGGGGTTGGGATGGCTAACTCTCCTCTGGCACTCAGGAGGTTAATACGTTTTTGCACAGCTGCAGCTGTTTTGCTGCTTTTATTTCCGGTTTATAGACTTTGAGAAGAGACAGTTGCTTCCTTAAAGGGTCACTCCAGCCATCAAATGCACTTGAATGCACATGGTAGCTGAGGTCCCTTTAAATGTTCAAGGTGCCCCCCCCCCGCAAATGCATAGAAGGATGCTGCAGAACCCCCCATACAGATTCCCCCCCCCATATAGATTTATATGAGATGCTTCCTGCCAGTGAGCTCCAGCACTGGCTCTGCAAACGCTACAGGTGGGGGGGGGGGTCTGTTCAGGACCTGTGGTTTCCTGATGCTGATTGGCTGCTTCAAGCTGCCAATCAGTGGCAAAAAATCATCACACTGGAGGAAACAGGCAGCTGCAGTTCTGGAGCTGCAGGTTCTACTAGATTGTAAGTAGTTTATTTTTTTCAAAATCTTTAATGAATGCATATATGTGATCACGCAGCGCTGTAAGCTCTGGCGAGGCGGTTGGTGTGTGTGTGTGTATATATATATATATATATATTGCCCGTGTTAAAGGATTGACCCGCTTTCTCTACTTTCCGTTGCAGGCTAGTACCATGATAGCTGCCGGCCTGACCATAGCCGTTGCAGGGTTTGCAGGTTTGTAGCTCGGTATTAAACTGTGTAGCTCTTTTATTTCTCTGAATGGATCTTGTTAAAGGGACAGTCCGCGGCCTCACTAAACACAACTATATAGTAAAAGTATTATTACATTTATATAGAGCCGTCAGGTTCCATAGCGCCGTTACAGTCAGTGAGTCGGTGAAATGATTTATGAATCGTGAACAATAATAAACCGGTACCGAAGGAGAAGAGGGCGCGGCTCTTGTGAGCTTACAATCTATTCGCGGGGTGAGGGGAGGACGGCTTGGATGGGGATGAGTCGATCGAGTCGGGTTGATCTGTTTGTCATTCAGGTGATTTGGTTATGATGCTGGCTTAGAGTGTTAGGAGAAAAGGTTGTACGCTGCGTGATAAAGTACATAGTAAGTATATGATTAGTTGTGCAGGGATGTAACTGGCGGTCACAGAGTGCAAGTAAACGCGTTCCCTTAAATAGAATCTGTCAGTTTTCCCAAATTCCCTACATTTTATGGTTCAGGACGGTAAAAAGGTCTGCGTCTAAATCTTAAAGTAAGCAGTGGATATGCATTCAAGTTTGGGGTCACTGAGCTTTTTTTCATGGGAAAACAAGGACATTTCTGGGTGTAACATAATTACAAAAGGGTTTTCTAACCATCAATTATCATTTTAAACTTAAACTTGGATCAGCGAACACAACTTGCCATTGGGACACAGCAGTGATGGGAGTGATAAAGGGCCATTGGAACCCAGGAGTGATGGGAGTGATAAAGGGCCATTGGAACCCAGGAGTGATGGGAGTGATAAAGGGCCATTGGAACACAGGAGTGATGGGAGTGATTAAGGTCCATTGGAACCCAGGAGTGATGGGAGTGATAAAGGGCCATTGGGACACAGGCGTGATGGGAGTGATTAAGGTCCATTGGAACCCAGGAATGATGGGAGTGATAAAGGGCCATTGGGACACAGGCGTGATGGGAGTGATTAAGGTCCATTGGAACCCAGGAGTGATGGGAGTGATAAAGGGCCATTGGGACACAGGCGTGATGGGAGTGATTAAGGTCCATTGGAACCCAGGAGTGATGGGAGTGATAAAGGGCCATTGGGACACAGGCGTGATGGGAGTGATTAAGGTCCATTGGAACCCAGGAGTGATGGGAGTGATAAAGGGCCATTGGGACACAGGAGTGATGGGCCCCAAACTTTAGAATGTGTGTAACATTTGGCCGACATTCTAATGTTTTATTTTTTATGCAACGTTTACAAAAAACGAGTGATAATGAGACAGGGAAGCAAGTGCGGGTCTAATAAAGTGACGTGCTCTAAATACCTATGGCTTGGTTTCGGGGATAGCTTAGTGGAACTCTTAAGTAACATACGGAGTAAGCAGAGAATGAGGCATAGATCCATATATTCTTTATCGTTCTTTGTGTTCTCAGGGCGTTATGCTTTTCAAGCCTTCAAACATATGGAGCCCCAAGTGAAGCAAGCTCTTCAGACTCTGCCCAAGTCGGTACGAGATGTTTTAATATATATATTTTTTTTTTAAGTGCAATGATCGCTATAAAATGTGCGGTGGGTCCAGGGGGGACGTTCTGCTGTTACTGTATCTTGATTGGCATGCAGTGTATATGTATGCTTTTTAATTAGAAGGGCCATCTTTTAGAAACTGGCAGAGAGAACTCTTCCCGGACCCCTGGGGTATATTTATAAATTATATATGCATCCCCCCCATTATGCCAGTACTGTATACTAAATTAGTTGCATTATTTTATGGTATTTTTTTTCATTTTTTTTTTCTTTCCCAAAGGCATTCAGCGGTTATTACAAAGGAGGATTTGAGCCCAAAATGACCAAAAGAGAAGCCGCATTAGTCTTGGGCGTCAGGTAAGCTAAATTATATTCGGGTTATAATAAGTTAACCCTGCGAAGAGCAGCCTGTATGTTATTATCTCATTATATTCTAAAGGTTTTATATATACGTTAAGCAGTGGCGGAACTACCAGGGTCGCAGGGGTCGCGGCCCGATTCTCGCACCCGGGCCCTGAGGCGTCTAGTTACGCCCCTGACGTTAAGTCAGTACACTCGCCTTATTCTGTGTAGAAATCTGTGATCGGCAGCACGGGCAGAGCTGGGTTTCAATACTTTCTCGTAACCCCTTTTAAACCTTCATGACGTAGAAGAAAATAGCTGTCCTCTCTGCAAAAGCATTCTGCCAAATTACCCCCCCCCTGCACGCATTTACCCCCCTTCCCCGCCCACTAGGTCCCTCCAGCATTTTCTCTAGGAACGCAACCCCCCGTTCACACATATATTAAGTTTTATGCGTTATTTTCAGAGCGCCGTTAAGATGAGGGGACGTTTACAGAGCTCTCAAGTCTCCCGAAAACACGCTTGTTTCTCCCGTCTCTCCGATGCGTCCAAAAGCCATTCTATTCCGCACATCTGTCTGCGGGGGGGGGGGGGGGGGGGGGGCCTGACTGCTGGGGTTGGAGGGTATGAGGGGCATCTTATCAGGAGCAGGGAATGATCGCAGGAATGATGCTATTTGCTCGGTTGAGCCGTCGCTGCCCCTTTAACCCCTTAATGACAATTGCCGGTCCTGGCACGGCACGGAAAAGCATGTGCTTTACGACAATTGACGTGCCAGGACCGGCACGTCTTTAAACGGGTGCAGAAAGCGATCTACTATCGCTTTCTGCACCCAAAAAGCGTTGCTGAATGCCTCGACCTCGAGGCATTCAGCAACGCCGCGATCGGCACGAAGGGGCCATCTCTGGCCCCTCCACGGGGCGTCAACATCCGCCATACTTTGTATGGCGGCGGACGCCCGTTTTAAAAGCGTTTAGGAGGCGATCGACGATCGCCTCCTAAACTTAAATGGTGTCGCTGGAATGCCTCGATCAGGAGGCATCCAGCGACACCAAACACTAACCTTTTGATGGGCTGTGACCGCTCCGGAGAGCGGTCACAGCCGCAGCTGCCGGCAATCTTCGCCATCAAGGAAGATGGCCGCCGTCCTGTAACAGGAACCACAAATTTTAAAAGTTCGCTAGATAGTCCAGACCATCTAGAGAACTTTGGCTCCACTTGCAGGTTGAATACAGGTACTGCATTCACCATGCAAGTCAATGGAGCCCAGCTTTCTAATCACAGTGTGATTAGTAAAAATAAATTAAAAAATAAAATAAAATTAATAATAATTAGAAAAAAATAGTAAAAAAACAGTAAAATGTAAAAATCATTTCCCACTGATGTCACTATCAGGGGAACCTCCAAGTTGAAAAAAAATGTTATTTTTTTTAAAAAAAAATAAAAAAAAAATATATATATATATAAAAAATATATTTTTGTGAGCAACTCCTAAAATTAGCATATTAGCTTAAAACAATTCTCGCATGGAAAGAGTTAAAATACTGGCATATTAAATGCCCGTGGGGTGTCTACTTTTAAAAAATGTATGATTTGATGGGGTAAATTGAATGGGCCAGGTTCAACAACGTCCCAATTAACACGGGGGGAAGGATGGCCACACATCTAATTTCCAATTAGAAAAATGCACACGTATCAAATGTGGCCTTTTAGTTCCCCCAAAAAATGACACACCCATGCATGTGGGGTATCACTGCACTCAGGAGATGTTGCTGAACACATTATGGGGTGTCGTGTGACAGCGGCATATACCAGGAGCTGTAAATTCATACATAAAGTAGGTGTGTGTGGGAAAAATACACACACAAAAATATTACTGCAAACTTTGAAAAAATGCTGGTGGTAAAATATGTGCATGCAAAGAGTTAAAATACCAGCATTTAAAATACCCTGTGGTGTCTAGTTTTGAAAAATATATGGTTTTGTTGGGCACACTGAAATGGCCTGGCTCAAAGATGTACCAAATAGGGCATGGGCAGTGGATCCCAAATGCCAAAGTTCAACATTGAAAAAAGCGCATGCCCCAAATGTGGCCCTTTTGCCCCAAAACAGCCAGGCAAAATCATTCATGTGAGGTATCGCTGTACTCAGGAGATGTTGCTGAACACATATTGGGGTGTTTTGTGATAGTGACATATACGAGAACATTTTAATTCATACCTGAATTAAAATGTGTGTGGAAAACCAAATGCAAAAAAATGACTACCACAAAGTTTGACAAAGACTGGTGGTAGATATGGTGCATGGAAAGAGTTAAAATACTAGCATTTGAAATACCCTGGGGTGTCTAGTTTTCAAAAATATATGGGTTTATTGGGCACACTGAAATGGCCCGGCTCAAAGATGTACCAAATAGGGCATGGGCAGTGGATCCCCAAATGCCAAAGTTCAACATTGAAAAATGCGCATGCCCCAAATGTGGCCCTTTTGCCCCCAAACAGCCAGGCAAAATCATTCATGTGGGGTATCGCTGCGCTCAGGAGATGTTGCTGAACACATATTGGGGTGTTTTGTGATAGTGACATAAACTAGAACATTTTAATTCATACCTGAAGTAAAATGTGTATGACAAAACAAATGCAAAAAAATGACTACCATAAAGTTTGACAAAGACTGGTGGTAGATATGGTGCATGGAAAGAGTTAAAATACTAGCATTTGGAATACCCTGGGCTGTCTAGTTTTCAAAAATATATGACTTGATGGGGTAAATTGCATTGGCCGGGTTCAAAGATACCCGAAATGGCACATGGGGGGAAGAATTACCAGATTTGGAAAAAATGGCTTTGAAATAGCAAAACGCTACCTGTACTTATTGCCCCATAATGGGTAGAAAAAAGCAAAAAAACATAAAAACATTGGGTATTTCTAAACTCAGGACAAATAGTAGAATCTATTTAGCAGGTTTTTTCATTACCTTTTATAGATGAGTAAAAGATTTTTCAACTAAAAGTTAGAAACAGTCATTTTTTTCTAAATTTTTCACCATATTTTATAATTTTTTTAATAGTAAATAATATGATACAATCAAAACAATGTCATCTAAAGAAAGCCCTTCTTGTCCTGAAAAAAACAATATCTAATGTGTGTGGGTTCAGTAAACGGGAAAGAAGAAAATTACAGCTAAACACGAGCAGCGCAGAAATGTTAAAAAGGCCATTGTCACAAAGGGTACAAAAAGTAAAATCAGCCTTTGTCTCGAAGGGGTTAAAGGATATTTAATGTATTCTATAGAGCTGCGTATATAACAGTCGGCTGTCGCTGTATCCCGGCTGCTGTTTATTCATCGCTATTGACGGGGGGTCCCCTTTCTGCCAGAGGACGGGGCCGAGCATCGATTTCATGTCCGCTTTCATTATCCGCTTCATGTATTCCTGACCTCGTTCCCCGAGAGGGAAGCTAAGACTTTGTATCATTAACATACAGAACTGCTGCAGCCGCTGTGACCTTCGCCGTGACTTTCTTCGCCTTTCTTCTGCATCCTCTTTAATATGGTTTGATGTAATACGAACACGAGCAAAACATAGCAGATCAGTCACTTTCCCAAACCTCTTAATTGTGCCATCAAATTACAGAACAAAGACCTGCATAGTAACACAGAACCCGCTGGCAGATCGGCCCCATCCGGCCCCCGTCTAGTTGTCCGTTTCTCCTGCTGTAAAGACTCAAACCTTAATCAGCCGTTGGTCTCGTCTTAGATTCAGGAGCATGCATGTTTAATACCCTCGCTGTATTACCCTCTACCACTTCTGCTGGGAGGCAGCTTCATTCTTTTCGCTCTAAGCCTCTTGTATATTATATAAGGTTACTTGACATGTCTGGATCTTACGCTGGTGTTCTTTCCGTCTAGTCCGACAGCCAATAAAGCGAAGATCCGAGAAGCCCACCGACGCATTATGTTGTTGAATCACCCGGATAAAGGTAAGCTTTTCGTGCCGGCCTCGGTATATGGGAACACCATGATTGGAAGCGAGTCGCATGGTATTGGGGCCTCAGAAGTCTTTTTTTCAGATGGCGAGCGGAGAGCTCTGAGGTCCCAAGCTCTTTTTCTGTACGCTTGGAACTTGTTGGCTGTTATCTCTTGTTTATAGCGAGCTCCACGTTTATTTAATCTATTTATTTATTTTTACTTGATCTATAGGTGGATCTCCATACTTAGCAGCCAAGATTAACGAAGCCAAGGATTTCCTGGAAACTCAGTCCCGGAAATAATACTAATTACCCCAAAGACGGGGTGACAATAAAATCACGTGGCTCACCGTTCGCCCCGGCGCTTTATTGATGGGTCCGTGACTCAAGAGAGTCCGGCTGGGTGATTAAGACTGAGCCTTTCTGTTGTTCCCCACAGGCAGTATGATAAGGAGTCGCGGTGTTTAGTAGATCGGGGATCAGATAACAGAGCGAGAATCATACAAACGGCTGATATGCAGCTGCCTGAAAACTTTATATTATGGGGCAAAAGAAAACTTTTTCATGTGATATCAGTTGGCATTTAAAGCAGAATGTTAAATCACACCATGTAGCTATCAAAGCCCTTCCTGACACTCGATGGTTAACTTAAAGGAACAGAACCGATAAGCAAACCCCAGCGGGCACTTTAATGACCGCTACGGGCATGACATTAAAACGACTTGATGCAACATAGTAACTTGCAGAGCAATCCTAATATCTCCGACTCACCCTTTCTAACGGCTCTACTACCGGCCCTCGTGGAAACCCTGACTTGTCATTATTTAAAGGTACATTTAGCTAAGTTACCTGATTTCAAGCAGGGATATCAACCGTAACATACTGGGACCATATAATTACCCGGCGTATTATATATATATATATACTCCCCTCCGCGTACCGGGCTCAGTGTCAGGAAAGAAGACCCCTATATAGCGCCATACGGCTCCTGAATCTGAGACGAGACCAACGACTGATTAAGGTTTAAGTCTTTACAGCAGGAGAAACGGGGGCCGAATGGGGCCGATCTGCTGGCAGCTTTTGTGTTTCATACATCATTCATGCGAACATTCTGAGCTCTTAGAAAATACTGACGTCAGCGGAAGAAAATAGGGACTGTTCCTTCAAACTTGGGAGGTGTGGGTACCAGCGCTGAGCGGTACCTGGGCCCTGCGTGCAGCCCGTCGGGTAACTCTGTGAAGCGGCAGATCAAAGGCAACAGGAGAACAAATGGTTAAAACACAGAGTTATTGCCCCAGGGATCTGGTCCTGAGCTTGGGGGGCGGGGCAGACGTGAACCAGATGTTCAGATGGGGGACGCAGGGTGTTAAACCCAATGACCAAAGCCCGCCTTTATACGCCAGGTTCCAGGGCCCCAACATCCATCAGGAGCCCCCGCCTGGGTACCAATATATAGTTACACGGCGAGCTTGGTCTGAATGTGGGTTTCTAGCTAGTCCTCCCCAGGGACCACCCCTGTCGGTGATCAGGGCTGCCCCCAGGGTGCCCAACTAGAACCGATATATGGGGCTAGGGCCCCCATTGCGAGGAAGGGGCAGAGCGGGGTGTAGGATGGGGCAGGAGGCCCTGTCTTTAGGTTTGTACTGGGCCCCAAGATTTCCGATGCTGGAGATAATATATTTTCCAAGTTAGATACTGACAGCAGCTATAGAGAAATGAGGAGGACTTCCCTTCCAATCAGTGTACACTGTGATGGATGCCCCCCCCCACACACACACACAAAATATACATTCATACTACTCTATTAATGATCCGCATCCCGGCAGCCGCTGCCACGTTACGGGATTACAGGATTCCTTAACAGCTTTCGCCCTCCCGGTCAGATTCTGCATCTCAGGCCAGTACGGCAGGGGTTAACCCAGCAGAACCGCTAAACACAGCTGTGAGGAGGCAGTCTTCGGCCATACCATTCTACTCAGGAACGGGGGGGGGGTCTTTCCATCCTCCTTCCTTATTTCTGTTTTTCTATTGGCAGAAATAGGGTTTCCAATCGATACGCCGGTAATCGCAGCAATCACAGAGTGAGTTTTGTGAAGCAGCACGTGCCCCCCGGAAGTGGAATTTACTGGTAAATATTTGGTTTCACCCCCTGTGTCTGGGGCGGATGGTTAGGTCCTGTGTTAAGGCTGCAGAGCCCTCAGTCCGCCCGCGGTGTGTGTGAGGTAAGATGCTCGGTGTGTGGTTGGCGGGTTACCGGGGGGGTGGCGTGTCTTCCCGTTGTAAGAATGTAAAGAACCAACGTGATGAACGGTTTACCGGATAAAGATTATCGGGGGAGACTAAGGGGAGTATTATGTCCGGCGGGTGGGGGGACATTTAAGAACATGAAGGGATTTAACAAAGTACAGGAGGGGAGATTATTTCAAAGTAAGGCAAATGTTACAAGAGACCAGAATCTAACACTAGAGAGTCAGGGGCTGAGATGGGATGGAAGGAAGTTTTACTTTGCTGAGGGTGGTAGATAAGTTGAAAAGCCTCCCAGCTGAAGTGGTAGAGGGTAATACAGCGAGGGGATTTAAACATGCATGGGAAAGACATATGGCTCCTGAATCTAAGACGAGACTGATTAAGGTTTTGAGTCTTGATGGGGCCAATCTGCCAGCAGGTTCTGTCAGACGGCAGGTATTTTTTCTGCCACGGGAAGTCTTATTTCTTTCCGAGTCCTTGGTTGCAGTTTTAACACTTTATGTGCCAGGGGTTGGTCAGGGTTTTAATTACCCCTTTCTATACCCCCCCCCCCCAAGAGCGAATCTCAGAGGAAATTTCTGTCTTCTGAATCTGATGAATTTTAACTTGAAGCCGTTTGGGGTGGAATTTATTCTCAAAAGGCTGAAAAAAGTGCAAGGGTTAACTACGTGAGCGCCGGTGCCGGAACGGAGAGCTTATTCGCCGCGCGTCTTCCGTTTATTTTAAAGCTTTTCTTGGACACCTCCGAGGTCTCTTCTTCAGAAGAAAGCTTCTGTAATGTTACATCTTTTTCTATGCCAGGCCAATAAAAGCTATTGACTGTTTCCATGGCAACATTTTTATTTTTTTATCGTAGGGAAGGTTTAGCCAAACAGCAGACGGTTAGGGGCAAAGAACTACAGGTCCGTTGCTTGGGGGTGAGAGTTATTAGCCACACTAGCCACAAAAGTTATTGCTTTTATCGTTTCGTTGTTTAACCCTTTTGTGGACAGATGCCTTCCCCGCTTCCTAAAATCTTAGAAAATACCAATGTTTAATGTTATGATTACTGGTCTATCATTTCTTTATTCACTAAACGTGCGTTAGAACCCCCTCCGGTCCGCGCACCATGTGAGCAGCTGTCCTAACTTCCTGTTCTTGTAGTTTACATGATTATTCCTCCCCACTATCGAGTTTCCTGATTTTCATCCAGGTGTGAGGGGGGAGGGTTAATTGCCGCCCCCTCCCCCGGGGTGCTCTGATTTTACCCATTATGTGTATGCATTCTTCCTGTAAACCTCTTTAATACTGGGCCGCTTAGATAGATTTGGCCCCTGGGCTGCGGGCCCCCCCCCAGCTCTCCCCTGATTCAGTGGGGGTAAGAAGGCAGCAGACCCCAGGGAGCGTCTGCTGCAGGAATTGCTTGGCTGGCCCTGTATAATGTATGGATAACCCATTGAACTATACGTAACCTGCCGGTGTTGGCCCCTCATAATCTATAGTGAAGTCATAGAGCAGAAACCACAGCGGTCTCTTTATTGATGAAGCCGTTAGTGTTGAATCAGTCGTCTTGAGGGTGAGGACGTACAGAATTAACCCTTTAGTAACACTGTTCCCATGCTAAAGCTCCTCCCCCAGAGGCTCTTTACTGTATGTAATACCAGGAAGGGGGGGTGTATGGAGGGGATTCTGATGACTCCCTAAATGCATTTGGATGTGATAATGGATAACATGGAACCTGCTGGCAGATCAGCCCCCGTGCCATGTTTAAATTCCCTCGCTATGCCGGCTTTCACCGACTCTGCTGGGCGGCTGTTCCATTTATCATTTAGACTGAGACGGCTTCAGAATGCAGAGCCTGCGGCTGTTTGAATGCCGGACACGTGGCTGCTGGGGGCCAAAGGAGAACTTAATTGGCTTTTTCTGTGTAATCGGGGCTTGATATCCTCGCTATCTGTCCCGATCGCTGCGGGAGAACATCGCCTGCCCTCGGAAGGTGAAAAACCAACGGCAGAAAATACTTTAATAAATGTAATCATCTTCATCCCCAAACGGATCGGAGTTATTGTGGTCTGGCTCAGCGCACATAATAAAATAATTACCGCTGGTGTGACGCGTTCAGTCACTGAACGAGGGATTATTCTATTACGGCCGATACAGAAGCCGTTTGGATGTTGCAGGTAGACTTTGGACGATGCAGGAAGTGCCGCCGTTGGGTAAAGGTGTAGTAGAGATGTAGCACGGGTTCCCTGGCTCTGCGGGAATGTGCGTGCAAGAGTGTTTAGGAGCGGGGAATAGATGAGACCCTGCAAATTTCCACTCTCGACTCTGTGGGTCTGTCTCTGACTCTCGCTCTTTCTCTGCATGATAATTAGACCGAAGACCGATGCCCCCCCCCCCCTTTCTGAAACTCTTTATGAGGAAGCAGGGAGCCGGAAGAGGTCGCTGGCGAAGCATTAAGCGGATAAGAGCTCTGATTGTTCCTTCTGTTGAGACCCCCTGTATGTATTGGTTTTCGTTGGCAGTGAAGGGGTTACAATGGCTGCCACAGTACCTTTGTAGCCCTGGGTAAGAAAAGTGGCCCCGGCTGGCTTAACAGCATGCGGCTGTACAGCACCATCTACCTATGGGGTGTTTGCCGGATGGCTAGCTGTGGCCTGCTGGTCCGTCTCAGGGACGTCGGGGAGCGTGAGATTAGGGTTCCAAAAAGGGCCCAATATATAAAATACGTGACTTAATCGTTAAATAACAGGGAAGCTCCAGCTAAACGAAGAGCTTCTTTACATGGCGGAGACGGTCAGCTGACCCTCCAAACCCGGGGTCTGCGTATCCGAGGTCGTCGTCGTCGTCATGTTTCCGGATGACGCTGATTATTTCATCTAATTGCTAATCAAGTTGATTGCGTTGGTTCAAGGGCTCAGCGCGTGAATTTTAATTGTCGCTTTATTTAGTACACTTCTGTTTTCAGTAACAATTAACAGGTAATACATTCTGCGTTTTTCTAATTAACACGGGAATTACAGCCGGGGGGGTCCGTGTGTTTTCATTATTACTTGAGAATATTTCTCTAAGCAAAATTATCCAACAAGTTAATTAGATGTGGAATTAAAGCTCTCATAATGCTCAGCCACAACTCAAAAGAAGTCCCCTCATTTATTATTATTTATTATTAGAATCCTTTGTAAACCTGGAAGGAAGCCCCTGTATATGGCTGGCTGGCCGTTATGGGAGTTGATGCTATTGTTGAATTGAGAAACTAAGAATATAATGTTTTGTTTTTAAACCCCAAAAGTTAAATTATTCCAATTTTGTTTAATTTTATTAATTTTGATGGGTGTTTGGAATATCGTATTTGCTGGAATATAAGACTTTTTTTTTTTTTTTTTTCCCCCCCAGAGAAAATGGGGGCAGATGTGCATAATTGGGGGGGGGGGGGGGGGGGCGGGTTGGCAGATAAAAGGAAATAAAAGCAAAAAATGCATTTTTCTCAAGCATAGTTTTTATTAAATATGAAAAAAAATAGCTTGCATTAATATTTACTGGTAACTTTTTTCCCTAAAGGGTAGTCTTATATTCAGGCTCCCCCCCCCCCCCCCTCTAAATTAATCACATTTTGAGGGGTCGTCTTTTATAATCCAGCAAATATGGTATATGCCAAAAGCTAATTTTAGGTAACGGGACAATACAGTGTATTTAAATACAAAATATTTTACTTAAATCTCTACGGGCGAAAAATAAGTACAGTTTTTTTTTTTTATTTGCAGTAATAGTTTTGATTAACCAAGGGTCTGTTTGCTGAACCTCTAAATGTATGTTTTCTAGAGATGTCAGCTGATCTCCGGAAAAGGAAAAAAGAGGTGAAAAATGAGACGTCACAAGAAAACATGGCTGAAGAAGAAGGCAAGGAAAAAGAAAGCGACCGATTTTGGTATAAATGCCTAAAAAAAGGAGCGATTGTGTTGCTGTTGGTTGGCGTTCTGCTTGGCGTAAAGGTTTACCGCGACGGCGAGGCGGTGAAGAAGCAAGAGGCGGCCCTGAGGGCACTTGGCAGCGAAGGTCTCTTTCTCTTCTCCTCGCTGGACTCCGATAAGGATCTGTTCCTCAGTCCGGAAGAGTTCAAGCCCATATCGGAGAAGCTGACCGGAGTGTCTCCGACCTCAGACTACGAAGAGGAGGAGACGCTGGATCCCAACGGCGAGACTCTGTCCGTGGAGGCGCGTTTCCAGCCTCTGCTCATGGAAACCATGACCAAGAGCAAGGATGGATTTCTAGGCATCACTCAGAGCGCTCTCTCGGGGCTGAGGAACTGGACCTCGCCAGCAATACCCAACAATGTTTTCTTTGCCAGGCAATTCAAAGCTTTCCTTCCACCCAAAAACAAATTGGATTTGGGGAACCCCTGGTGGATCATTCCCAGCGAGTTAAATATATTCACGGGGTACCTTCCCAACAACAGAGTCTACCCTCCGGCGCCTAAAGGAAAAGAAGTTATTATCCATAAGCTGCTATCAATGTTTCATCCGCGTCCGTTCGTAAAGACCCGCTTTGCCCCGCAAGGTTCCGTGGCGTGCGTTCGAGCGATCAGCGATTTTTATTACGATGTCGTGTTCCGGATCCACGCCGAATTCCAGCTAAACGAACCTCCCAACTTCCCTTTCTGGTTCTCTCCCGGCCAGTTCACCGGCAACGTCGTGATTTCGAAAGACGCTTCTCACGTGAGGTACCTCAAACTCTTCGTCCCGAATAACCGCAGTTTGAACGTCGACATGGAATGGCTGTACGGAGCCAGCGAAAGCAGCAACATGGAGGTTGACATCGGATACCTTCCGTTGATGGAGTTAGAAGCCTCGGGTCCGTCCATCCCGTCTCTGATCTACGATGAGAACGGGGAAGCGATCGAGAGCAGGAACGCCGAAGGAGAGCCTATAGAGTTTGTATTCGAGGATATAAATTGGCAGTCCGAGATCTCTTGGCAAGAGGCTGCCAAAATCCTGGAGGTGTCCCTGTACCCATTTAAGAGGGTATCGTACCTCCCGTTCACGGAGGCTTTTGAGCGAGCTTCCGCAGAGAAGAAACTCGTGCACTCGGTCCTGCTATGGGGCGCGCTGGACGATCAGTCTTGCTGAGGTTCGGGGCGAACTCTCCGAGAGACCGTCTTGGAGAGTTTGCCCGTCCTCGCGTTGCTCAACGAGAGCTTCGTAAGTAGTTGGTCGCTAGTGAAGGAACTAGAAGAACTTCAAAATAACAAAGGCAACGTATCGCACGCAACGTTTGCTTCTCTCCATTTAGAGAAATATAACTTCCCCGTGGAGATGATGGTGTGTCTTCCCAACGGGACCGTCGTCCACCATATTAATGCCAATTATTTCCTGGATATCACTTCCATGAGGCCTGATGAGGTGCAGAGCGCCATGTTTAGCTTTTCTGATGGTCTGGAGGACTTGTCCACCTCCACTTATGTTAAGTTTCTGAAGGAAGGGTTAGAGAAAGCAAAACCATATCTGGAATCCTAGATATTTGCTCCAAAACGTCACTCTGTTAACCACTTTTCCAGCGAGCAGCTTTGGTCTTGGAGGATATTTTTAAATGTTTCCTCGACCTTCGTTATGGTCGGCGTGTCGAGAGGCTCAACCCTCATCGGTTTCACGGCCCTCAAAACCAAAGTGTTACCCGTCTACCTTGACCCCAGAATGTTAAATGCTGAGAGGTTTGGGAGTTTGCAGCATTCTTGGCGGCCCCCTGGCCATCAGTCTGCCCCCTATTTACCTGATCTGCCGCTTCAGCATGCGGCCGATGGATGGGTTATGTCCGGCCGCAAGCTATGTGAGCAAATGACTTATTTGTTTTGGGGTACGTTCTGGAAACATTTGACCATCTAATAGCCCCACCGAATCTGACATCCTAATCTACAAACTACTTTAACCCCTTAAGGACAATGGGCGGTCCCCAAACCCATTGAAAACAATGCGTTTTGAGCCTGTACATGTCCGGGCTTTGTCATTAAGGGGTTAACCGTATACTGGTAAAACAATGACATATATTGAGGATATGGGACAGGCATATGTTTTTGAGGGGTTTCTTTTATTTACATTTAAATCTTTGTTTTATCTCCAATTTTAACCCTTTCATTTTACTTATTGTGCATTAAAAAAATCCAGTATTAAATATTAGGTTGTTTACCACTTTTCAGATCATCACAGTATTTTACAGTTTTAGTTGAAAGAGGAAAAACTTTACTTTTATTGTATGCACATTTAAATCTTTGTTTTAACTCCAGTTTATTTTAACCCTTTCATTTTTCACATTGTGCATAAATTCCGGTATTGTACGCGAGTTTTGTTTACGACTTCCCTTACCTTCTTTCTTTGTACTGTAAAAAGGCGAGAGGGATTTTTTTTTTTTTTTTTGTGTGTGTGTTTTTTGTTTTTTTTTCCGCTGTTCTCCATGATGATCTGAACTCAAACCGAATAACGGTTCCGATCTGAGCTTTCTTGACAGAGGTCATTTAGGAAATTAAAAAAAAAATAAATAAATAAAAATCCTCCCGTTCTGCAATAAATGTTTTTAGGTTTAATCTGAACGACATTGATATTTGTTTCCCACTATGTGTCATTACTGTATTAAATGTATCATATAAATGTATCATATATAAATATATATGAATCACCAGCTATAGATACAATGATATTTCTCCTTTCTGATGTTTGGTTATGTCAGGGAATGTATCGTATTAAATGCATTTATTTCTTCAACCCAATGACTGCAACAACGATTGTGCCAGAATTTCAACGGCTAGTTTCCTAATAAGTCACCAATTCCAAAGAGCGCTAGACTTGGATCTTGTGCTCCGAGGGGCAGTGATGTCACCAGCAGTGGTCTTTCACAACTGGCTTTTCCTTTAGGGACAGCCTGGAAAGGGTCTCAGCTGTAGGACATGTAGGTGAATAGAGCACTGGTGGCTGCCGGCACCAATCTCTGAGAGATGCAGGTTTTTCCATTAGCGAAGACTAAAGACGAGCCGCTGTCCTGCCCGTAGGCAGCTACCTTTCTAGCGGACTCCTAGTTACCCCTGCAAGGGACCCTCCATGTTCACGTGCACCCAGTCATTACAATTTGTCGCTTATTGCCCCATGTGTTGTCTGATAGTTATGGCATCTCACATGTTTATCTTCCCTGTAGATGGGTTACATCCAGCAGTCTGTAGAAGACATTCATACAGTAATCTAGGTGTAGGGCTGTAAGAACTGGTCCCGGGTGGGCTACACGGACAGAGCCAGATGGACGTGACGCCTGGTGGGGGCTTCTGGGGTTTATTCACTAAAGCGGGAATTTTCAGGTTGCAGTTTGAGTTTGTGGACTTCCTATACATTACGAAGGGCCGCTCCTTCAGAGTTTCTCTTGCAGAAAGGGCTGCGCTGGCCCTGCATAATGTATAGTCCAATCGGTAAAAATACTTCCAAGAAATCTCTCATCGTATAGGAAAGACCCTCCATAATGCACTATGAAGTTACGTTACCTTTTTCATAGAGCGCTAGCAGATTCCGATACTTCATTACAGAGAGAAAAGTCCCAATGTTAAGACATACCTGTACAGAAGCAGGAAGCAGCCCTGCTCCCGTGAGCTTACGATCTATCAGGCAGCTGAAGGGGGACTGCTCGGGCTTTAAAAGCCACAACTTACCTGCTAACTCCCTCTTTGGTGAATAAACCCATTTCTGAAGGTTTGCACACTTTTTTTTTTCCTGTTGCTCATCCTGTTTTATGTTTCTATAACCAATTGCATTTTATTTAGGACTCTTGTATATGAACCATGAACATGCCGGGACGTGTCAGCGCCGCGCGATGGTATTACTATGCATATTCATATCAAACTATTTCCTATTCTTATTTGCTTTATTTAAGTGTAAAACCGTTCACTATTTTTGTATTCTATGCATATTATGGTAAAACACAGTGTTAAAGGGACTATTATTATTAATGTAATCTCTAATGTACGCGGAACTCTTTTATACGCTGGGTATCTAGTCTTGCGGACTGTAGCAGGACTCCGGGGTTATTTAGTATCTCCTGCCTCCTCTGTTCTTTATGACAGTCTAATCTTAAAATGATTTTAACGGGGTTAGATTCGAGTGTTTGAACAGGTTGGGGGTCCTGGATTTAAAATAAACCCCCATTCGCTCCAAGCTGAACCGTTCCATTTTGTATTCTTTTTTTTTTTTTTTTTTTTTATAGAACAGACTTTCCAGTTTGTTTTAGTTTTATTTTTCACAGGATTTGCGATTTCTTAAAGTATCAGACTGTTTGTGAATTGTACCGATTATCAAATAAAGCCTGTTGATGTGAACGCTGCCGTCAGACCAGTTTTATCTCAGTTGCTGTTTTGTCTGTATTTTTATATTCTTTATATAGTATTCTTACCATGAATACGGCGATGATGTCATGAGTGGGTGCAGTCATGACATCGCAGTCCGCACACCTTCAACCAACGTCAGAGGTGTGGCTAAGTGTTTTAGGAGAATAGTGTTTTATTTGCCCCGTTTAATTTATAAAGCCATTCCCTGTTTCTATACTCGTTATTGGGGATTTTAGAACCCCGTGTTGCCCTCTTACCCAGCAGACATTCTGAGCTTCTACAAAGAGGGGCATCAAAGGAGTGAAGAGGGGGGTAGGGATTTGGTGACCGAATAGGGACTGATCAAACTAAACAGGCACTTGGGAGGTATGATAAACGTTTAAGCTGACATGAAGGCAACCCTAACGTAGTTTTCCAAAATGTTTTCCTACGTGTTGTAAGTCTCCCAATGCTCGCTAGCCTGACCTGTTTAATCAGCAACGCAGCTCTATGGTAAGAGCGTGGGATGAGCCCGAACAATGCCTCTGGTGGCCACAGGTGGAACTGCGAGTCACTGGCTTCGCACCAGGAAAGCCAGCCGCCAATCTCTACCACGGGTCCGGCGAGAATTTAGACGCAGGTTCCTATTGAGATAGAAATCTAGAAGATTAATATACCGTATTTTCTCGATTATAAGATGACCCCCCCCCCAAAAAAAAATTATATCAATTTAATATCAATATGCCCTATAAGAAAAGATTTACTAGTAAAAATGAATTCACGTGTAAACTTCAGCCAGGGCTTCTATGAATGAGCACCAGAAGGTCATTTGACACTGGCACTCCGTCGCAGAAGTGCCGGCAGCAGCGCGGAGGTTGTCCTCCAGCGGCTGCCGGGGATCTGGATCTTAGTCTTGCAGTCAGACCTCTATTACGTCTGTAACGTAATCGCAAAAGGGTTTCTAACCATCAATTATCCTTTTAAACTTAAACTTGGATCAGCGAACACAACGTGCCATTGGAACCCAGGAGTGATGGGAGTGATAAAGGGCCATTGGAACCCAGGAGTGATGGGAGTGATAAAGGGCCATTGGAACCCAGGAGTGATGGGAGTGATAAAGGGTCTCTGTACGCCTATGAAGAGAGTCCATTAAAAATCATCCGTTTCCGGGTACAATAGTCATTTACAACATTAACCCCGTCTGTGCTGGATTTCTCATACTTTTCACGTTATTTTCATTTTCAAAAACAAAGGAAATTTCTAAGTATCCCCTAACTCTTGAAGGGTGTATAGCGCCATCATTCTGCAGCGCTGTGCGATGGGTGAGTGTAATAATATGGATTTAGAGAAGTCAAGGCTGCAGCTTAAATGTTCTTAAAATACAGACGTTTGTGGGATTTAAGTAGTTTTCACGCAGTGTGTATTTCAGGTGATGGCAGCGTAACCCATGCAGAAATGTTTGTTTTATGAACTCTGTTGTCTGCGCTCCGTATCGTGGTGATCAGGCGGCTCCTGTAACCGGGGCCCTTCTGTGGCCCTTTCTAAACCAGCTGCCCTGAGACTCCTGAGATATTAACCCGTTAATAGCCCGTTGTGAATATTCTATGTAGCCACTCGCCAAATGTCACCCAAATGGCTTTATATACTGGCCCTCATGGACACCTTGACTTATTTAAAGATAAATTTAACAGAGTCACCTTAATTCAGATCCAGACTGCGTGACCCAAAGAATCTTCCCCAAGACTGGGGCAAAAGCCCTGAGCGTCCCCAGGTATGGAGATCTACATGTTCTATACGTGTTCGTGTTCTATACGTGTCTGTGGTTAATGGGGCCGTTTTGGTCGCTCTACGCTCATCTAGGGCCGGGTGCAGTAACGCAGCTGAACCCTCGGGGCCTCTTTTGACAAAAGTCTCCAATTCTTTCCCGGAAATGGCCGAGACGGACAGGTGTGCGTTTTGTGAGACCCGTCCGCAGGGCCAGGCATGAGTGTGAAGTTCAACGAATTATAACATAACCCCTTAGGTGCCGCTAGTACACACTGTATCTGGTATGTTCTAACGCCGTCTATTATTTATTAGAGGCATTATGATTATTATTTTTATTATTATGTTTTAGTGATTTGTGCAGCGCAGAAAATACTTCAAAAACAACATTTTAAAATTAAAGCATTCTCTATTGGCGCTCAGAAAAGTCAAATATTGGTAGATTCATATAGTGCCATCATATTCCACAGCGCTGTACAATGGGTAGACAGGGCATATAATACCTAGGGCATCGTATAACAATTTGGGCACAAGTCCTGACATTTGGGAACCCGCCTTTCAAAACAGAAACAAAAGTGACCCTCGCGGTTTGCGCAGGAATAAAGTGCTTCTTGAAATGTTGCATTTCATAAAAAATATGACGTTTCATTTTTCTAGTATTTTTAAATGCTACAATATTAATAATAATGACGGAATAATAACTAATATAGCCCTATTATTATTTTTACTATTATTGTTATTGCGATTTTATTGTTATTCATGTTGTTACTATTATTGGTCTCTGTCTACACTGCTGAACTACATCTCCCAGCATGCCTCTGGTTCCCTGCTGGAATGTTACGCGTTCACCGCGCCACGGCATCAGTAGCGGGGAGCCTTGTTGCTATGGGAACGGCGCTCCCCTAGCAACCGGGGCGAAACAGGTCCCCCGGCCTGGCTGAGACGTTTGTGGCTCCCTGTGGAGTTTGAGCAGGAGCCGGCGGCATGCGGTCACCCTGACCGGCCACGGGAAGGATGGATAACAGCCTGGTGGAAGCCGTGGCCTCCTCTTTGGTGCGGGAGTTCCTGAGCAGGAAGGTGGGCGCCCCCGCTGTATGCGGGCCTGGGAGATGCGGGTAGGGGGCGAGTTCTGGGGGGGTCAGGCAGCCGGCTGTTTTATTAGCGCACTCCGGTTCTGTCTGTGAGGTAGAAATCTGTGTTTTATACAGTAAAAGATGAAAGGAACCGGTGGGACTGCGAGACGTGCCTCAAACTAAGGGAAACGTTAATTTATATATGTATATAAATATATACGGTATATATATATATATGTGTGTGTGTGTATATGTAAATAAATACAGTATGTGCGTGTATATGTAAATATGTATATATACGGTGTGTGTGTGTATATGTATATACGGTGTATGTGTGTGCGTGTATATGTATATACGGTGTATGTGTGCGTGTATATTATATACGGTGTATACGTGTGCGTGTATATGTATATACGGTGTATACGTGTGCGTGTATATGTATATACGGTGTATACGTGTGCGTGTATATGTATATACGGTGTATACGTGTGCGTGTATATGTATATACGATGTATACGTGTGCGTGTATATTATATACGGTGTATACGTGTGCGTGTATATTATATACGGTGTATGTGTGTGCGTGTATATTATATACGGTGTATGTGTGTGCGTGTATATGTATATACGGTGTATACGTGTGCGTGTATATGTATATACGGTGTATACGTGTGCGTGTATATGTATATACGGTGTATACGTGTGCGTGTATATGTATATACGGTGTATACGTGTGCGTGTATATGTATATACGGTGTATACGTGTGCGTGTATATGTATATACGGTGTATACGTGTGCGTGTATATGTATATACGGTGTATACGTGTGCGTGTATATGTATACACGGTGTATACGTGTGCGTGTATATGTATATACGGTGTATACGTGTGCGTGTATATGTATACTGTAAATATGAGAAATAGTCCCAGGTCTTGTAATGTAATCGTAAACTTTACTGTAAAAGTGGACATTTCTTTCCTGTTTACAAAATCCACATAAATGGATCGTTCCAGGTCCCCCTCGTCCTGCCGTTCACGCGTGTGCCTAAAACATCACGTGTTGGCAAATATGCAGATCGCGGGAACCAGCGCTGCCGGCTGGAGCTGTCTGACGGCGTTTATTTATTATTAAATAGATATTTATTGGCGTGACCCGCCGCGTGATTCTTCTCCGCCATTTTTGTTTCCATCAGGGGTTAAGAAAGAGCGTCGCGGTGCTGGAGGAAGAGCTGCCCCGGACTCCGCAGAGCATCAGTAACCGGAACGCGCTGCGGGCTGCGCTACACTTGGACTCTCTGTACCAAGAGAACAAGGTAACCATAGAAACGGGAAAATGCTTTAACAACCGTACTTACTAAGGTCACCTAAAATTATTTTAACTTGATGAATAAACTAAATTAATAAATGTTATGCATCTAAAAATAACAAAAGTACCAAAAGTCACTTCACAGGAAGTATAATCTTTGATGAAGAGGCCGGTCATTTAAAGTTTTATATATATATTCGTTGTTTTGGGCACTTTTGTACTTAAAGAGGCTACTTCACTGTTTAATATATTATTTGGATGGTTAATGACACCCTCCTACATGCATACGCAGAAAGCGCTCCCGTAGATTTAAGGGGGGGGGGGTCCGCTTTCCCAGGGTGCAAAAATTGTTGTCCAATTAAAGAATTCATGTTCCGGTTCTCACAAAGTGCTTTAGCGGGCTGCGCAGGGGCAGAAGGGTAACGCCTGTCACATCTCCGAGCGAATATGTCTGTCTTTCTGCAGCTGACAGAAAAACCCTTAAAGACGCTGCTGGAGATTCTAACGAAACATTTCCTGGAAGATTCCGGAAGAACCAAACCACAGCGAAGGGCCACGGAGTCACCGCAGATGTTTATCAGGAGCCATCGGCCCAAAGACCCCGCTAGCACGGCGCTAGACGTCTACGATGTGTCCGACGACGACTTCGGAGGGAGCTCAGCCGTGTCCGACTCCAGCAAGACCGAGAATCGCAGGTATTCTTCGTTTCCAATAACTGGTTGGGGCGAAAAAAACCAAAAACATTCCAAATGGAGCCTCATTTTTGGCTCGGACAGAATTCACCTGCGCGGGACTTCCGGCAGATTTCAGCCCATGTGAGGAGCGGGTGGACGGGGAGGAGCGCCTGGAGAAGTGTTTTGTATGAGCGTGAAAGGTGGAGATTAGAGCAGAGGTCATTCTCCTGCAGAAAGCGATGCGCCAGCCCTGTGTAATGTATTGTTAATGCAGGGGAGAGGGAAAATCTCATTGAAATATCCATGTTTCAGGACCACCATCTATTGACGGTGAATTTTTTGGAAATTAATTTATCTGTCTTTCTGTATAATGCGGGGCTAGACAAATCCCAGGCGCCAGGTAGCCATGGCTTCTTCGTTCTGAGATCTGGCATTCTGCTGTCTTATTTTTCCTCTTATGGCTACTAAAGAAAATGTAAACTGGATCCCAAATTTTTATGTCTTGCTCCTAACTTCTATTTTCCCAGCCCCCGGAGACTGCTGTGCACATCTGTTGGCTTTATGTAACGTTCAAAAGTTTGGGGTCACTTTTCTGGCTGTAAAATAATTACAAAAGGGTTTCTAACCATGAATTAGCCTTTTAAACTTAAACACAGTGTGCCATTGGGAGTGATAAAGGGCCATTGGAACACAGGAGTGATGGGAGTGATAAAGGGCCATTGGAACACAGGAGTGATGGGAGTGATAAAGGGCCATTGGAACACAGGAGTGATGGGAGTGATAAAGGGCCGTTGGAACACAGGAGTGATGGGAGTGATAAAGGGCCATTGGAACACAGGAGTGATGGGAGTGATAAAGGGCCGTTGGAACACAGGAGTGATGGGAGTGATAAAGGGCCGTTGGAACACAGGAGTGATGGGAGTGATAAAGGGCCATTGGAACACAGGAGTGATGGGAGTGATAAAGGGCCGTTGGAACACAGGAGTGATAAAG
The DNA here is from genome assembly GCA_023333645.1 of Sceloporus occidentalis. Taxonomy (NCBI): domain Eukaryota; kingdom Metazoa; phylum Chordata; class Lepidosauria; order Squamata; family Phrynosomatidae; genus Sceloporus; species Sceloporus occidentalis. Next base: position 500,595 of record JALMGF010000178.1, read on the forward strand.
GGCCGTTGGAACACAGGAGTGATGGGAGTGATAAAGGGCCGTTGGAACACAGGAGTGATGGGAGTGATCCATTTCATGTTATTTTAATGGAAAACATGCAAACAAGGGACGTGTGTAATATGATTATAGTGCTGATTGTTTTGGGGTTATTTACTGTGAAACATGCCTGTCCAGGAGATATATTCTGGTGTTAATCTCTTTTTAATCAGTTAAGTGGTGGAACCGTGAGCCGGCCCACAGAGTAGTGCCGGAGTTTTCTTTTCCAAGTCTGGTGTAAAGTAACGGATGATCACCGTTTTGTCTTCCTGCAGGGGTGAGAAGAGCGTAACCGTTTATAAAGCTCATCAGTCCAAGACGTTGTGTCCAAAGAGTACGAAATCCGAGACGGACCCAAAAAGCCTCTACTCGCCTTCTGAAGGAGAAATAAATCCTGTTGAGGAAACCAAGCCGGAGGTTCCCAGGAGCCCGGGGTCCATTCTGGATGTGAAGAATTCCATGCCAGAGACGCAGAGGCCAAAATCAAGCAGGGTGGTCCGAGGGATGATGTCTGGACCCGTCGCCAGCTCACAAGAGGTAGTTGTTAGGTTTAAGTTTGTTTTCGTGACACTTGCGTTTGGTGATATTTTATATCTGATAATATGTTGCCTTTTAGGACGTGTTGAAGAAAAGAGGGCAAAGAAGATCCGCGTCGATGACCGCCTCAATTGGTTCCAAAACCGACGTGCAAATTAACGAGCTTCTCGGAAGGAGAACAGAACCTAGTCTTGGTTCCGCAAACGCGGCTCTGCAGCTCGGGAAAGAGTTCTCGGCGAAGCTGCTCTCGACAGCAACGGCCGCCGACAGCCTGAAGAACGCGTCTATCGGTATGCCGGAAAGACAGAGAAACGGGTCGACCTTAACAGAGCGCCAAGCGTGCGCGAACGAAAGAGAGAGCTTCAAATTCCCGTCTGGAGGCGAGAAACGTTCTCGACCAAAGAAAAATGAAAATAACCCGACTTCCGACAGGTCAGTTTCTCATGTTATGTATTTTTTTTATTTATTTTTTTAAAAACCTGTCAAACTGAAAAATTCTAAAAACAAAAAGAAAAAAGGGACTTATAATTGTATAAAATAATCCTTTATTTCATCACCTTAAGGAAATATATATATATATATATATGGCCAAAAGTATGTGGACACCTGACCAAGGAGAAAACGACCCCAAATTTTGAACAGTAGTGTATGTATATATATATTTCTTACAGCCGTAGGACAATAACAAAAGGCTAGCAAAGAATCATGGGAGTTCTCCTTTAACCTCGGTGAACTTGTTAAGAATGTCCACCAGGTGGCAGCACTTACTCACAGATTGCTGCCGCTCCGATGACGTTTCCACGAATTCCCCAAATCAGCTGGTTTTACACGTCGGGCTCCAGTAATAAAAGCCACAAATCACAAAATTTAGGGGGGTTTTGGAAGATTTTACCATTCTGGGTCCATTCTGTGCTAACAAGCTTGGCACAGATCCCCATTTGTAAAGCTACTGAACAGATGTGTTACTCTATAAACAGCGAGCAGAGTAATTGGGATATTACAGACCTCAGCGCTGGTCTGACTTGCAGGTTTAAACGGGATCTTATAAAATTCATAGTTATGCACACTAAATATAATGGGGTAAATTTTTATTAATATATATATATATTTATTAGAAATATAATGTAAAACTAGAGCGTGAGAGGTTTAGATTTAATGTAAATTAGTTATACTTTACTAAGGGTGGTAGACAAGTGGAATGGCCTCTTAGCAGAAGGAATTTAAACATGCAAGGTATAGCAATATGGCTCCTGAATCCTAGACGGGACTGAGGAATGATTCTATGTCTGTATGTAATACAAACGTGCCTTTTGTGTTTACCATGTGAACATCATGTTTACAAGATGTGCATGATTATTCCTCCCCGTTATGTTACTTCTCACATATTGTTGTGGCTCGGTAAGATTAGGATGAAAGGACAGGAAATTGATTGGTTAATGCTGTCTCTGCCACCTTTTTGCCACAAATCTTGGTTACATGCTATAAAAAGGGTTGATAAATGGATTAAGTTCTGCTCAAAATCTGCAGAGACGTCAGTTCCCCTTGAAACAGAAGTTATTAAAATAAAAAATTGTCTGCTTATGAAGAGGATGCCAGGTGCATGCTGGGATATATTCATATCTGCCAACTCTCCAGGTTTGACCTGGAGTCTCTGGGCGAAGCTCTGCTTCTCCAGGTCTCTGGGTCAGTCGCCTCTTTCTCCGGGGCACAGTGTTTGGCCACACCCACTTCCCACCCACTTAAGCTTATCTGGGACTAGGCTTGCTCCTGTATGCGGCTAGCCACACCCCTTCTGTAAGCCACTTCCCTAGAAGAGGAACCCTCCGGAGAGTTCCCAGCAATGGAGCAGACGTACGTTGCGGCCCTTCCTGGGCTTCATCAGTAAGGGGAACGCCGCGGCTTCTCTTGGCACCACGGAATGGAGGTCACGTGTAAGTGGAAGCGCCAAACTCGTGGTTACTCTTTATAGTCTCGATTTGAGGTGTTCTCACCCAAGACAGAGTAGAAGTTATCAAAATGCCATTTATTGAGGGCACTGAGGCTTAAAAACTTCTTGTTATAAAACTTTATTTGACGCTAAGTATGTTCAGGACCCATGGGTCCCCCTTATAATGAGCAGTCACTATGGCAACCATCAAAGTGGTCTGAGAGATTGCACCAAATTGGTTTCCCTTGTGGAACAAGCTTTATGTAAGACGTCCTTCCTGGGAAGGGTCTATAAGAGGGGTCCTTAAATAACCCAAATCACGGACTGAGAATAATAAAGAATTGGGACATTTACTGCTTCCCTGCCTTCTTCCTCCCCATGTGCCGGCTCCACATCCTCATGGCTGGCAGCCTCAATAAAGCCAAGCACGTGTTTTTTACGCGGAGCTGACGCCAACATGCCGGCCGACGGGAAGCGGTGCAAGAATAGAGCGGCCGGCCCCTCGGAGAATAAGCCCGTCGCCCCTGCAGCACGCTCTGCCTCGGGCCTGGGAATTACTGCTCTCGCCGGCAGCCGCCCGGGGCTTTGCCACAGCAGTCCTGGCTTCAAACGCACACCGCAAACAATGGGCACAGTCCCACCGGGGGCCAAGGACTGAAGGCCTTTCATGTCAGCGGGGCCCCCAGCAGCCCACCGTTCTCTCCATGAACTTCATAGAAAAGTGGATTGTAAGCTCACGGGGCAAGGTCCTCAGCTCCTGTTCTGTATATGACAAACACCCCATATTATATATTCTCTGGCCCCTATTTAAAGGTATCTATTAAAGGCATTTATTGTCTCTTCTTAAGTGGTAGAGGGTAATACAGTGAGGGGATTAAACATGCGCAGGATAGACATTTGGCTCCTGAATCTAAGACGAGACCAACGACTGATTAAGGTTTGAGTCTTTTCTGAACTCGTGATCTGCCGTCAGATCACGAGTAACTTTCTATGTATTCAGTTGTTTTGATCGCATGTCACTTATCACATGTGTTTGTTGCCTGTGTATGGGGTTTAAAGGGACGTTATGGATACAGGACAGTTTGTTCTGTCTTTTGCTTCCTCTCATTAGATTTGGGCAGGAAGACTACGCCGGACGTGTAAGGAAGGGGCAATAACACGGGGGGATTGTCGGCGTCGCAGGAACAATTGACATTGAAGCTCGTAATTACTTTTTTTTACTGTCAGATCAGGATGTAAATGTTCCATATTAACAAACTCCGTGCCAGAAATAACCTGGGAACCCACGAAGACTCCGCGTTCACGCGCCTCCTATGTACACGAGCCTCTAATACACCAATCACCAGACTTTACTCTACTAAAGGGGGTGACTGTACTTTAACACGGACCCTTATGACAAATACACGATGTGGGGGCAGAATATATATTACGTTTCTGTTATCTCTGCTCCGTGCTACATCAATCACATGGACCGTTCTTTACATCCATCACGCATAAGAATAAAGAAAAAATGGCGTCTGTCAGAATCGGGGGACCTCTCCTCTGTTCCTCCAATCAGGGGAGAGAGTTTTCCTCCAATCAGGGGAGAGAGGGTCTCCACCCGTTTGCTGAAGTGCCCCTGGAGGAGCGAATACCGAGGAGAAGTGGATGAAGACAGAAGAACGAGAAGAGACAAGAAGCAGCGGAGCTGCGGAGAAGGAGACACGGAAGCAGGTGGCGGTTGAACGTGCACACAAGCATGTATGGGCCCCGGTGATGTCACCATGACATCATAAGGAGTTTCATCTGGTTATGAGAGATTTCTGATGTCTATGAGGACCCCAAACGGATCCCTGCTAAAAAAAAATAAAAATGCAGCGGCCAGGAAAATTAGTAGCCATATTGCTTAGAAGTAGCTTTCTTTCTAAGGCGGGAGAGTGTCTGGTAGGAAGAGAATGTCGCGTTATGCCGCGTGAAGCTTGAGTGAATAGAAGCGTGCGTTCGGGGACCTGTTTCGGGTTCGTTGCAGTTAACCCCTTCATGCCTGGCCTCACAATGCATTGTTTTTAATGGGTTAATGGACCCCAGACACATCAGGAAGGGTTAATAACCACCATTATTGTGTCTGCGGACGGTAGATCCTGACCTGCTGCTCCTCGATGGCTTCTTCTTTCGCCTATTGTCTGCGTCAAGAAGTCTTTGCTCCAAGCAAATGCAATAAAACCATCTCTGCGTTTCCATGACAACCTTCCAACGCTTCTGCTCCATTACAGCAAAATGCCGCCGTGTCTCACGCTCGCAACGTTTAATCCTTAGATGAAAATGTATATATAAATGGGTTTGCGTTTCTGACGTCAGGCACGGTGGCCAAGTTGCTGATAGACATGTCCGTGCGTACGCTGCGTCATCGGCCACGCGGTCCACCGAGCCGAACGGTAACATCTAAAGCGGCATAACCGCCGATGTAACTTGAGATCAGCTCCAAAAAGGAAAGACTAAATCGGCTTTATCGTTATAACGTTAGAGCGTTTCTTTTTAGTCTTTCAGCGTTTATTGGTTCGTTTGCGAGGCTTAGAAGGCTGTTGTTGGCGTGAAGAAGCCGTAACTATGCTTATTGTGAGACGTAAGAGATCTCGGTATGTCCGGCTTGGGGGGGGGCGGGAGAGACTTTTTACTTTACTGAGAGGGTGGTAGATAAGTGGAACATCCTCCCAGCAGAAGTGGTAGAGGGTAATACAGTGAGGGGATTAAACATTCATGGGATAGACATACGGCTCCTGAATCTAAGACGAGAGCAACGACTGATTAAGGTTTGAGTCTTTACAGCAGGAGAAACGGGGGCCGAAAGGGGCCGACAGGTTCTGTGTACTTGTATTCACATGCTATCTGAAGCTCTCCTTACGTATAGAAAGGATTCTGCGATGGTTTTCTATAAGGATCGCTTCCGGTGTTTTATATAGGCGGTTTTGTCGCCATAGCAACCAAGCAAACATAACGACCCTTTCCGTAGCACGCGGAGCTGGGGCTCCGGATCCCGTCTACAGAATCGGCTCCTTTAAAACCTTCGAGGTTGCGGAGAGACTACATATCTGTCGCTGAGCGAGGGAAAGGAAGACGTGGAAGCGAAAGATATGGGTTTGGGCGCGGCGCCCGCGATGTGAGATTTCCACATAGCATGAGATGTACGTTCCGAATGGAAAGCGCGCATCAATCACGCAGCGTTACAGGGGTGGGAACGCTAAATATCGCCCGGAGAACGTTACAAAGAGCCCTCGACAAACAATAGGCGGCCTTGAGAGCCGACGCGACTTCCGAGCATTACATTGCAGCCACGTTTTTTTATTTATTTATTTTTTGGTTGCCTTTCCACCCGTAGGTCGTTAGTTGTGGGATTTTAACGCGATCGAAATGCTTTATGCTCCCCCCGGTTTAAAAAAATAAATGAAATAACTTATTTTTTTATTTCGACAGACGGACGGCGAGATCCGTTTCACACGAAGATGATAACCGTGGAGAAGATCTGAAGCTAGGTAAAAAAAAAAAAAAATTAAATTATTTAGCTGATGTGTGATTTAAAAAGTACTTTTTTTTTTTTTTTAAATGAAAAAGCTGCCGTTCAAGCTACTTCAGTGAATTTAGCCCTTTTTTTAACGTTGTTCCTAAAAGTTCGTGCCATTTATATTTATTTTTTGATCTGGGAACATTTATGTTAATTCAAAATCAGTGGGCCTGCCGAACAAAAAGAGTTAAAGTACTTTGCGAGTAGTTTTTGAAATGCATTCTTTTAAGCCTGCCGAAAGATAAGGCAAGTTACTTCTCTTAGGGAGAAGCTGCAGCTCCAGAGCTGCACCAGAACAGTAAACTTTGATGCCCCGTGATTTTTTCCTATTCTGTTGGAAATGTTAAAAATGCTGCCCTGCAGTATGTGGGATGTATAGACTCATGGAAGGTGACCAATTAGACAGATATGCATCCTCCATACTGCAGGGCAGCATTGTATCTGGGCTGGTCAGCAATATGTAAAAATTATACGCGTCCTGGAAAACATGGCCCGACGCGGCCACCCTGCTGGCTACTCATGTGCCCCGCGGGCTAAAAGCTGTATTTAGTCCCAAACAATAATAATAATAATAATAATAAAAAAAACATCATCATAATGGGGAGCTGAAATCCATCATAAAACCTTAAGAAATATATGTGGGGTGGGGGGCTAATATAAAAGATTAAGCAGCTGCTCAGGACCCCCGTTATAATACCTGCTTATGGACATTGCATGTTGGGAACGTGACTGGTGCATTATGGGATTGCATGTGGTATGTATGATTTATATCTGTGTGCGCATTCCCTATGGGTAAAATGTAATGCATTAAAATGTTTAAGAAAAGCGTAGTATTATAAAATTATAAGATTTAAGGGGTAATTTTTGTGCTCTTCATACGTTTTTTGTTTAACAACGGGGTGAAATCTCTCCTTTCAGATGATGTCGAAGATGATTTGGTTACTGCGGAAATTGCCAAGATTTCAGTATTTCCGAGGAGTAAAATCCAAGTGGAGGGGAAAGCGATTAGCTGGACCCTGGCAGCGGTAAGACGTATTCTCGGCTCGCTTCGAGTGACCGCGTACGATGAGGAGCTATTACATAGTTAATGAAATACAAATAGAAAAGAAGAATAAAGTAAAAAACAAAATGCATTTAACTCAGTGATGTCATTGTGACATCACTAGCATACATAAAATTTATATTGCGCTGATAATAATAATAAAAAATTAACCCCTCGTTCACTCCCCCCCCCAAGCCCGCTTAAACCAATATTAAAAATATTAATTGATAGGGTGCTATTTAGGGGATCTTTCGTCGTATTTTATATTCTGTGGATTCATCGGCTCATTGAATGTTTTGCAGGAGTTGAAAAACCTCCTGTTTGGTTCCAGCCTCCGATGTTTTAGCGAAGAATGGAAAATCCAAAGTTTTACGTTCAGCAACAAAAATCAGCTGAAGTACGGCTTTGTGCAAAAAAAGGTGGGTTTGGCGAGTTCAAGCGGCCGCGCATGTTAAAGGGTCGGGCCGGCCCCCACAATCAGGTTTTAATGGATATTAGAGTCCGTTCTGCTTCGGTTTAACGGTAATTATTCGTTTTTATTTTGCATCATTACACGATATAACTGTCCGGGTCGTTGTTTTGTTTCTTAGGGTGGTCCTTGTGGAGTCTTGGCTGCCGTGCAGGGTTGTTTTTTGAAAAACCTCCTCTTCGGGAAGGAAGGTGACTCAAGGTACAAATAAAGTTTTACCCAAAAGTGTAACTATGACCCCGAAATTAATATGTATAATAATAATAATATTAAATAAAACATAATAATAGTATTAATAATAAAAAAAATAAATTGCAGCTACCAGCAAAGAGCTCTCCACCGGGTATGTGGGGGGGACACACTTAGGAAATGGGCAAGCCTTCCCAGCAATCTGGGACATCAGGTGGTCTGCGGACCACAAAGGAGAAGCCGCTGGTGGAGAGCTCTGTTGACAGTTGGCCCCCCACCTCCACCATAGCCTTTAGCAAGTCCCTGGTGGGCAGCTGCTCTCTACCCCTAATATAAGTCTTAACGCACTACTGATGGGAACGGGGTGATTGAGGTCCCCGAGATAAACAGTCCCCACTCATAAGGAACATCTGCGAGGCTTTCTAAATATTTGTTATTCCCTTTGGGTAGAACTCTGCAGCCGTCAGACACGCAGAGGACCTTCTGCCTGTGCAAAGCAGTAGCCGACATCTTATGGCGAGCGGGAGACGGAAGAGACGCGCACGTGGCATTGTAAGTCAACATCTAGATGTTTGCAGGCCTCTTCAGGGGCTGAAAACGTAAATTTACCCTTATAATGCCTTTTTTTCTTTGGGTTTGTAGCGGCTTCATTCAGGGCCATCTCCCTCTGTAGACCGCATTGACTGTCCAAACCACGGTGCTTTTTCTAAGCAGGAGTCCATCCGGTGTTCCTTTGTATTGCTGATGGGGTTCTTTGGGATTTTCCAGATTAATAACGCACTTTTTTATTTTAGGTCGTCTGGGAGGCAACAGTTTAGTCCGGCTGGAAGATACAAGGCAGACGGAGTATTGGAAAGTGTAAGGTGCTTTGCGTCATCTTCGTACGCTCACCGTTATTATCATTAATCATCAGTATCAGGCATCAGTATCTGCCTCTTTGTCTATGCATCATGACATCAGGCTATGACATCATTGCAGAGCTGTTTAGAGAGGACAGCCCAATATTTGCAAATATAATGTCTAAAAACATCTCAAAACCTGCAGTGAATTGGCAAAAACCTGAAAAACACAATAAAACTTTTAAGAGATTTTCTACATATAAAGAGAAAACACCATTTTGGGTAAATCTTCTTGTTTATTGAGACAAAATTAATGCAGTTTTAAGAAGAAGTAAGAAATCTGGAGCATCTGAAACGCTGGTTCCTGTGACCTCTGCCCCAGGTTAAAGATGTTGTCCCCGAATGACGCCACTTTGTAACAAAGTCCATTAGCAGCATCTGCAAGAACACATTATGCCCAAAGGTCCCCTAGGACCCATGACGCTTCATGTCCAATGAACTGCCTGGGTATTTATTATGTAAATGTGTGTATATATGTGTATATATATATATATATATATATATATATTATTATTATTATATTTTGTATTTATGACTTATCCTGTTGCCAGAACTGCACTTTTCTCCGTTCACGTGCCCACCTCTCACTTTTCACAGATCATCATATACAGGATACAAAAATCTGAAGATCTCTTGGACTTTCTGCAACAAAATGTTAGCCAGGTAAATGTCGTTTATTTCCAGTTAATTCTTTATTATTATTGTCAACATCTTCATTCATGTTTTTGGTGATATCTGGTGCCCTGGGATTTACCTTCATGGATCAGAGCTGTTCCTGTATGTATGTATATATATATATATATGTACGATGTCAAAAAATAGAGTATTGCAGAGTATGCGGTGATACCTTTTTTATTGGACTAACATAATATTAAAAAGACAAGCTTTCGAGAGTTATCCTCCCTTCATCAGGTCTGAAGCAATACTAATCAACATGATAGAGGTTACAACTTAAAACAAGTGATGGTATAAGGGGGGGGTTGAGTGGGGTGTCGTAAATAATAGGTCTGGAGGTGAGAAATGCAGAGAGGTAGAGAGATAACCCAGGGACAGAACAAATAAACTTAGGGAAACCAATAACCACAGTAAAACATCAAAGATAACAGCAATTAGATATTGGATGACTAGATGAAGTTCATATGAAGTTCTGGTAGTGTGTAAGGAAACCAGAATCCACATTAAGTCCCTCTTTTATGGTGTTAAAATGTGTAATCATTTTCATCTCAAATGTTTTTCTTTCCTGAGAGTCTCTGAAATTTCCTTTGAGTACTTTAATTTTTAGGTTTTGGATGGAGTGATTGTTCTGTGTGAAATGATGTCCTACCGGGGTGCAATATTTTTCTTCCTCATGGTTTTTGATGGAGCTTCGGTGCAGGTTCATTCTAAGGTGCAGCTTAAGCCCAGTTTCTCCAATGTAGCCCCCTTTGTCACATGCAGAGCATTGTATGATGTACACCACGTTTGCCGATGTACATGAGTAAGAATCTTTGATGCTGTATGTTTTGTTGTTGTGACTGGCTGTGTTGCTGTCACATATATGTTGGCAAAGTTTGCAGCGGGATTTGTTGCATGGTACGGTGCCATTCTGTGTATGCTCCTGTTCTGGGGCCAGTTTGCTGCGCACTAATCTTTTCCTCAGGTTTGGTGGTTGTTTGAATGCCAGTATTGGGGGCTGAGGGAATTTTTTTTTTTTTTTTTTTATGTATATATATATATATATATATATATATAATGCATAGTTTTATTTTATTGGTGTCTTTTCATTTCAATTCTTGCTTATTTTAGGGCAGTTGATAAGTGCGTACAAAATAGCGTCTTAACATTTAGTATTTTATATTTTTTTCATAAGATCTGAGTTAAACATTATATGTGTTTATAGCACTGAAATTAGGTTTAGTTTCGGCATGAATGTTTCTGATTGTATCCAATTCAGCAATATTTCATGGACTTTATTCTTTACGACGGGCCCACCCCAGTGAGTTCCTCCTGCAAGAAGAGCTGAGGCGGCCCTGTATAATGTATAATTAATGTGAGGAGATTCCTTGAAAATCTTCTAACCAAGTTCCAGATATACTTATCGTGAAAAGACTGCATTCTTGTCACGTACCGGGGATTTATGCTGCAATGTTCTTAATTTATCAAAACATTTTCGCTGGTTTTTCTCAATCACGTGACTTGATTCAAATTTATATTCCTTAATGATTTATTTATTTCCGTTTTCCAGAATTGTCCATTTTTATCTCTTTGTGTCAATATTTCATCTCATTTCCAATGTAACCTAATAAACCCGACCTCGAAACATTACAAACCCAAAACCGGCAAACTGCAAACGAAAGTGCAGAATTTCTAATCAAATTGGCTTTTTTTGGTTGGATTTCTAACAGAAATCTCTTTTTGCAGTTTGAGTTTGGGCCCTTCGGCTGTATCCTGCTTACCGTCTCTGTCGTCCTTTCAAGATCTATTGAGCTGTGAGTATAAATATTTTCATCTCATTTACACCTTTATAATGTACCTTCTGTCCAGCATAGTGAATAAGAGCAAGAGAGAGAGAGGAGGAGAAATGAGAGAAAGAAAGAGTGAGGGAAAAGAAGAGAGCATGAGAGAGAGCAGAGAAAATGAGAGAGAAGAGAAAAAAAATAATATATAATTGTCACATAACAAAATGATTTTGGTTAGTATATGTGATACTTCTACATTTTAAAGCTCTGATATCCTATCCTAATCTACTCATCTACTCAACAAACATTCTATTGTTTGCCTTGTGGCAAACGATAGAATAGCTCAGTCTTAATCACCCAACTGGACACTCTGACTAATGAAACTCTGCGGAGGAACGGACTTCATTAGCATCGCCATAAAGCATCAGCTCAGTGTGGTGTTTGAGCCGGGAAATTCACCTAGAATATCACATGACTGACAGCTCCAGTCTGCAGATAAAGGGAGTTTATTGGAATAATATGTTACTTTTCTGTATAAAAGATTTGTTTTTTTATTATTTCTCATTAAGACTCCCCCTTTTAGAATTGTAACCCTTTCAGTGCAATGAATTACACATCATGATGGGACACAAGGAGCAGTTTTGCAGCACAATTTAATGCATGTGAGAGCTGCGTGGTCCCTTTAAATTTCTGTGTTGTCCCCTTTGCAGATGCATGAGGGGTCTGCAGAATCCCCAATATTCATTTACCCATCCCCCACTAGTTATTTCTCCCTGCATGTGATATACTGTAATCAGCTCCGGCGCTGGCTTGGTGAACAGGGCAGAAGGGGGTTTGTTCGGACCCCGTGCACACTCACAGAAAACGCTCCCATTGATGTGAATGAGAGCACTTTCCTGCTGCCGATTGCCTGCTCCAAGCAGCCAATCAGTGTCAAGAGGGACACAGTGTCAAGAGGGTAGATACAGCCAGCCATGTAACCTGATGGCATCGCTGCGCGCTCGGGGGTATTTTCACCCCTGTTAAGGATATTTTCTCAGATCCACGCGTTATCCTTTCGGAGCCGGGGGCCGCAGCGAGCGAGAGGCATGGCGGCCCCCGGTGCCGCTGGTACGGCCATTGAGCGATCTGTTTACATAGCTGGCATACTTCTGGCAGAGCATGAAAAGTCAGGGCAGGACATTTGGATTTTGCCGGGATTTATCATTTTTCCACTAGTCTGGGAGGTCTTCGCTGTTTATTAAAATTCCAGCCAGCTCCTAATCATAAGAATGAATCATCCAAAAACGACAAAGCCAACGAGCGATTGTGATGAAACAAGTGCTCTGATTAACTGTTACAACACGGCAGCGGTGGGGAGCTTCCCGGTATCTTTAAAATAAAGTTTCATTTAAAAATTCAGGACTTCAAATATGTAAAATTTAAATTAAATACATTTTAATTTTTATTTTTTAATTCTTATTTTATGTCTGATAATTCTTTATTTTAGTTTTAATAATTCCTTATTATGTCTAATAAAATAAGAATTATTAAAAAATAAAGAATTATGTCTGATAAGTTTTATTCTTGTTGTTATTCATGGCTTTTTGTTAGATGCAAAGAGACCTGGGGGAGGAAAAGTGTGCTTATTACCATAGCAACCAGTGGAATGTTTCTGCTGATTGGACCGTTCCACTGCATTCTATGTCAGTAGTGAGACAGTCGGACCGTACTGGATCCGCTAAACTCAACCCCACCTTCTGCAGATCACAGATCTGTTACGTGGAGCCTCTCCGTCCCAGAGCGTGGACACTGAAAGCCTAGCGGCTGAGAGTGATGGTATTTGGCATTCAATAGAGCAAGGAATGCAGTTTAAATAAAGAACCTGACTGCAGATCGGCCCCATCCGTCCCCGTCTAGTCGCCCGTTTCTCCTGCTGTAAAGACTCAAACCTTAATCAGTCGTTGGTCTCGTCTTATGCCTACCCCATGCATGTTTAATACCCTCACTGTATTACACGCTACCACTTCTGCTGGGAGGCTGTTCCATTTATCTACCACCCTCTCAGTAAAGCAAAACATGTGCCAGTCCTGCTCCCATTATGATACAATTACCGCTATTTGCCCCTCTGCAGTGTCAACATTTAGCAGTTCGTCCCACCTTTGCAGCCAGTGGACGTCAGGAGCCGTTTTGGGGGGATCCTCTGGTCTCCCATGACCAGCCCAATGAGCTATAACATAGATCAAGGGGAGTCCACCCTGCGGCCCTCCAGCTGCTGCAGGACTACAACTCCCATAATGCTCTTTCAGCTAAGAGCTGGCTGAGGAGGATGGGAGATGTAGTCCTGCAGCAGCTGGAGGGCCGCAGGTTGGACACCCCTGACATAGATTGAACCACAACTCAATGAAAGGTCACTCAAAGCCGTGTGCCAGGGTATGACATCATAGCCTAATCTTCCATTTCACTACCTGTAGCCCTGCCCCGCCTACCTATAGCCACGCCCCCAAATTAAGGTATACTGGTTCGGAGTGTTGGAAGCTTTTAATGAAACGCAAACCTTTGCCCTTTGCCTACCCCAGCAATCTGTTGACTTGTCACCCCGGCAACCAGTTTAGTCATCAGGAGCATTCTGTGCGTTGCTATGGTGATAAGACCACTTTTCAAACTTTGCTCCTGAATCATTTTAGCCAAACGACAACTTCGCTCATAAAGCAATAAACTTTAAATTAGAGACGCATCGATGTCTTATAATCAGATTCTGAAAGAGGGCCGACAGCGGCTGGTTTCATGGATAATACGGCCGGGACGTGGCGGCTGCCCAGCTCGCGTTGGGAAATGATTTAAGCAATCGTCTACTCTTTATCCGTGTTCTATATTGTGTTCCAACAAGAAAAACATGCTTATCCTCCCCAGAAAATTAATGATCTTCACATTACCTTTTGGCACAAAACTCAACTCAAAAGTACTTGCTGTTTATTTGACTTTGTGTAATAACAAGATATTAGTGCTTTAGGGCAAGTTCAGAGGACGCCGTAATCTGAAATATGCCAAGGATTGGCAACCGCGAGATTGGGAAAACTGAATGAATCTTAACTTGTGATGGAATTATATTTATCTACCAAATAGATAGATGAATGCGACGCTCGGCATTAACCATTTAAAGGGAAAAAATGCTTTGTTTAAAGCCACTACACGCATAGCGTGCCAAAAGATGTATCCAATTTTATATATATATATATATATTTACACACACGCAGATATATACACACTAGTTTGGGGTAAACAAGGACATTTATCATAAAATAATTGCAAAAGGCTTTCTAACCATCAATTAGCCTTTTAAACTTAAACTTGGATCAGAGAACACAACGTGCCATTGGAACACAGGAGTGATGGGAGTGGTAAAGGGCCATTGGAACACAGGAGTGATGGGAGTGATAAAGGGCCATTGGAACACAGGAGTGATGGGAGTGATAAAGGGCCATTGGAACACAGGAGTGATGGGAGTGATAAAGGGCCATTGGAACACAGGAGTGATGGGAGTGAGAAAGGGCCATTGGAGCACAGGAGTGATGGGAGTGATAAAGGGCCATTGGAGCACAGGAGTGATGGGAGTGATAAAGGGCCATTGGAACACAGGAGTGATGGGAGTGATAAAGGGCCATTGGAACACAGGAGTGATGGGAGTGATAAAGGGCCATTGGAACACAGGAGTGATGGGAGTGATAAAGGGCCATTGGAACACAGGAGTGATGGGAGTGATAAAGGGCCATTGGAACACAGGAGTGATGGGAGTGATAAAGGGCCATTGGAACACAGGAGTGATGGGAGTGATAAAGGGCTCTTTACGCCTATGAAGAGATTCCATTAAAAATCAGCCGTTTCCAGCTGCAATGGTCATTTACGCCGTCTGGGCTGGGTGTCTGATCCATTTCATGTTATTTTAATGGACTGCTCAGAGAGTGACTGCTGTTGTCACTGTGCGTATTTGTATAATGATGTCATACCCCCTCTAAGAATACTTTTTCTCATGTAAACAAATACTCAAGTCTTTCTTCATAACTGATATGTGACATTCCTCTTATTTACTTTATATACATGAAAATATCTCACGGGCCCTTGCAGCAGCTGCCTGACATTGAGCACTGTTTACCTAAAATAATTCCTAAGTCTTTCTCGTTTAATCGTTCCCCCAGCAAAACCCCATTTAATGGATAATATGCACATTTATTTCCTTCCCCCAAATCCGTAACTTTGCACTTCTCGACATTAAATCTAATCTCTCTCTTGTATTGTTAAGTTGCTGATTTAAGTGTGATGTACTCCCCTCCGCTTAGCTCCAGCTCCAGCATGCGTAGGAAGAGCTAAACTTTATTGCTGCCGATTGGCTGCTTCAAACAGCTAGTCAGAGGCTGGAATCATCCAACCATGTAGAAGCATGGCAGCTGCAGCATCGGGGCTGCAGCTGCTAGTTCAGGTGCCTGTTTATTTTATAGTTTTTTCCCATTTTTTTTAATATATATATATATACTACATTAAACTGTCCCTTTAACAAACGTAAGATGTTTCAAATTTGTCGCCCGTCTCCTGAGTTTCTATGGCTGTTTTTATGGCCGAGCTCCTCGTGTATTTGGCTGTAAATTCTTTGCTCGCTGGACCGTTCCATTCCACGCCGTCACCCGGGAGATCCCAAGACGCTGAGCAGAACAATCGTCCCAGTGTTGCTCTGGCCAGCGAGCAGTTAACGGCGTAAACTAGTGACCCCTTGATTGTGGCTTCCGTTATTAATGATGATATGATATGCAGATGCATGCGCGGAGCTCCCGATTCTGCATTCCCACATTGTTTATGGCCAAACATGCAATTAGAACATCCTCCTTTTGTCGCAGGCATCCAATCTGTCAAACAGATTCTAATCGCTTTGACGTGTTTACCTTTAAACGCTTAACGGCGGGTATAGGATTTTACCCCTAGACCCCCGAGCTCGGGACAGACTCCCCCCGCGGAGGTCTTGTGATTGAGGCGTTCCTGTACAGAAGTTCCCTTTGAAGTCAGAATAAAATGATTCTAAAAATACCCTCTTTCATTTTCTCATGTTCTCCGTTGCCCTTATTTACCCTTGTTTTCAGCCCATCAGGGGCTTATCCATGGACCATACCAATGAACCTGTGGGGGGGTACAGATGTCCGTGTATAAAGGGTAAAGAAGTGAGAATCTGTTAAAGCAATCAATAGCAACATATTATACCTTGATAAATGACAATATTAGGTAAATGCCTAATAAAAACCTTATAGTATGCAAAGTGGCCTTGTCACCGTAGCAACCGGTGGAATGGCCCATCTCATAATTCCATACGTTACTACGATAATAAGCGCCGGCTTCCTTTTGTCTCTTTTACACGTAAAGCCTCAACGATTAATTGTCAGGACTGGAGACAGGGATGCAGGGAAGGAGATCTTGTGTCTTTTAAGGGGGGCAAAACTAGATTTTTGCTCAGAAGACCCTTCCAGCCCATTGTCATTAACCTTCCTCTTGAAACCTTGGCTCCTCGTGTCTAATTATTCAGCGGATCAGGAATTATTGTAATTTGTATCAGATTGTATGGTTTCCATCGTATAAAGGAGCGCAGGTCTTTGTGGGTCGCGCGTGCTCCGGGATTGCGTTCGTGTCCCGAAGTGACCCTGCGGTGTGTATTCTATGTGATCCATACGGCAGGAAAAGACGGAAGCTTTAAATAAATCAAGGAAGCCTTTCCTAATGCCGGCCGGAACGTGTCCCAGAAGCCCGGGGTTGAGCCGAGTGCACACGTCTGTTTTACTGACGGCGGATCTGTCCGATGGGATCGCGGGGGGCCTTATTCTCACACGCAGCGTACACGCTATTTGCGGCTACTGTAAGAGTTAAAATTTTCAGGGTCATATTGGCTATATTTTATAACACTGTAGAGACTCCCAACGCGTTTTACCGCATGCAGATTCTTGTATGAAGTTGGAACGTAAGACTTCTGCCTAATTTAAAGCAACGCTCCGGCCATCGCACCCGCTTTAATGCCTTGGTCCCTTTAAATGATTGCGCGGCCCTTTTCTTTTCCAATCCGTCTATAGTATTGGTGCCGGCGACATTAAACTGTCCCTGCGTCGCCTTCCTTTTTTGGGGGGGGTTCTGTTTGAATGCAGCCTCTTAGCCCCGAAATCACGAGTTTATTGTCCGTTTAGTGATTATCTCTGGGACTTGGCTGCGGGGTTTTCGATGTAAGTAATAATCCAGACAGCCCCCGGGGTTGATATGACTTCGGCTTAATTTGCTGCCAGGAAACCCACTCCCTGCGAGCGGCTCGTAACTTCCTGACTTCCCGGATCTCTTATCATCTTCACCTATTCCTAATGCAGATTCCCACTGATGAACAATGCGGCCCCCGGCGTGATATATTCCATACTTATCTCCCCGCTTTAAATCTTTTTGCAGGGTTCAGAAGGATTTTGATGTTCCCACAAATTGCTTAATTGGTGCTCATTCATATTGTACACAAGTAAGTAATCTCTCTCAACCTCTCTCTTTCCCCCTTTCTGTGTCGCCCTTTCTTTATTTCCCTTTCTGTCTTTCACTTTCTCTTTTCTCTGTCTCACTTTTCTTCTCTCTCTCTCGCTTTCTCTTTTCTCTCTTTTCTCTCTCTCGCTTTCTCTTTTCTCTTTCTCTCTTCTCTCTTTCTCGCTTTCTCTTTTCCCCCTCTCTCTTTTCCCCCTCTCTCTTTTCCCTCTCTCTTTTCCCTCTCTCTCTTTTCCCTCTCTCTCTTTTCCCTCTCTCTCTTTTCCCTCTCTCTCTCTCTCTCTTTTCTCTCTCTCTCTCTTTTCCCTCTCTCTCTTTTCCCTCTCTCTCTCTCTCTTTTCTCTCTCTCTCTCTTTTCTCTCTCTCTCTCTTTTCCCTCTCTCTCTTTTCTCTCTCTTCACATACTCTGCCCCATGACATAAGCTGGCACGTTTCCGGTCTTCCTGTTCTGTTTTTCCCCCTTTCATATCTTGCGATTTATTTCCTTATAATGACATTTATTCAGTAAAGGGACTGCCCATTGAGAAAACAGAGCATGTGTCAGGTCAGGCACTAATGTTGAACTATTGGCGTTCCAGTTCACCCCAAAGGTGTTGGATGGGGTTGAGGTCAAGGCTCTGCGCAGGTTATGTTACTCTTCACTGGACCTAAAGGGCCCAAACCCTAAAAAACATCCCCAGTCCGTTATCCCTCCTCCGTCAACCTTTACAGTCAGCACTATACGTTCCGGTAGGTAACGTTCTCCCGACATCCACCAAACCCAGACTCGCCCGTTATACTTCCCGATAATGATCGCCCGAGTGTCCAGCGACGTTGGCTTTACCCCACTCCAGCCGACGCTTGGCATTGTGCACGGTGATCTTCAGCTTGTGTGCAGCTGCTCGGCCGTGGAAACCCATTTCACGAAGCTCCCGACACGCAGCGCTTGTGCTGATGTTGCTTTCGGGGGGGGGGGGGGGGTCGCCTGTAGTGAGAGATGCCACAGAGGACAGGAGATTTGTACAGGTTATGTGGCGACTCCGCTCCGAGGTCTACCGCTCCGTGGCGGAGCTGATGTTACTCAGAGACGCTTCCGCTTTACGATAATAAAGCGGACCGGGGCAGATCTGGCTGGGTTGCCTATGAGTTTTGATTTATCCACTGTCGGCAATGGGTGCAGCTGAAACACCTAAACTCGGTAATGAAGAGGGGGTCCCGCTTACCTTTGGCCGTACAGCGTATAAGTCGTTTCAGTAGTGAAGGATATACACCACGTATCACGCGGTCATCTGGAGACGGCTACGTGGCTTGGCAGAGGAGAGACAAACATACACATGTGATTTAACTTACCATGTTATAATCAGAGCTGTCCACCCGGGCCGAACAAAGACTTGGGATCTTGGCAGAGCTGCTGGGGGGAAGCTGGACCGGCCTGGCCTCATTTCTTTCCTCCACGCGAAGGTCAGCACGAGTGCGCAGGGACGAGAAATTAGACCTTTCACCCGCGCGTTTTGGAGGAAGGTTATTCAATTAAGCGAAATGCATGGGTCTGAATCCGAGGCTTGAGCGCTAATCTTCTTAATTTGCATCAATAAATGAGGGCTACTGGGCTTTGGAAAACAATATTTGGCTTACCCGGAATATGGTGTTTCTTACCGTCATTTACGTTCGTGTATATATTACATAGATTATATTAAAACATTTTTAAATATAGGGTCATGCGGAGGAGATATTTCACCTTAAGTGGCTCTGTTTGTGACAGTTCTTTTAAAGTGACCCTAATGTTTTGAAGAGATAAGTGGCTAAGTGGAACAGCCTCCCAGCAGAAGAGGTAGAGGGGATTTAAACATGCATGGGATAGACATACGGCTCATGAATCTAAGATGAGACCAACGACTGATTAAGGTTTGAGTCTTTCCAGCGGGAGTAACGGGCGAGTAGACGGGGTTAAGGATTCTAGAGTCTAGGTTTGTGGAATTAAATGGGGGGAAATAGCAAATGTAGAATGCCTTTAAATCTCAATTAATACTCGGCACTGTACAACCAGTATTATCACAGAGCCATAGTAATTATAAAGCATGCTACATGCGTAAGACTGGATTCAGTTTTGGTTTTAGAGGCAGATACAGGTCAAGGGCCGCCATGCCGTGCTCACAATGGGGGGCCACTAGGTCCCATATTCTACAAAAGGTCCACTAAGCTCCAGTTCCCAGAAAGGAGCCACCACCAAGGTGCTCTGGGTTGCAGTATTCTGACACGCCCCACTCTCCACCCATTTCCCTTCCAGCCACACCCACCAACGTCAGCGGGACCACCAAACAAGAGAGGGCTCCAGGTAGTGGGGGGGTCTAGATGAACCCTACATACCCAGGTGGAGACCCTTAGTGTTGTCTTCATGTTGTGTCCTTTGTTAACATTTAGTTCT
The DNA here is from genome assembly GCA_023333645.1 of Sceloporus occidentalis. NCBI lineage: Eukaryota > Metazoa > Chordata > Lepidosauria > Squamata > Phrynosomatidae > Sceloporus > Sceloporus occidentalis. The sequence continues at coordinate 520,599 of JALMGF010000178.1, forward strand.
TGGCATAAGATGTTGTCTTATTGCATCATCGCGTCCGCTGACCCCGAGTCCCACGATGACCCGGATAAAGAACGCGTTGGCGCACAGACGCCCGTGGATTAGTAACGCTGCTTACAATCTGATAACCTTAAAGAAAAGAACACAAGATGCGCTTACAACACAACAGAGCATTGAGGACATGAAAGGCGCGTCACACGATATCAGCAGACGCCGGCCGGCAGCGCTCTGTAACGATTTGTGCTTCGGTCACTGTCTGCAGTCACACAATACCTCAGTTATTCCAAAAATATGATTTGTGCATAAACATCGTAATTTAGAGACTCGCGGAAAGGCGACAGTCCGGCTGTTTTAATATTCTAGGTTTGCTTAAGGTATAAGAAACTATGAGGTTCCAAATATAACACAGATAACTGAACGGTACCCCTTATGATGTCATAATGACATCACTGGAGTCCATTTAATTATTTACTAATTTTTAATTTCATTTTTTTTATATTCTTTTTAACTTTTTATTTTTTTATGTTCGTTAAAGAGGGAGAAACACAGTAAGGTTGTGAAGCGGTAAAGTATTTGAGACCCACCTTATGTGTATATCATGGGAGCAGCCATCTTAACTTCCTTTTATTTCAGGATGTGAACAATTATTCCTCCCCATTACCTTATCTCTCCCATTAAGACAGACTGGTACAGTAGGAGAAGAGGGCACTGCGCTTGCGAGCTGTTAGGCGGTTGAGGGGGAATGAAGCGGAAGGTTCTTACTTAGTTTCGGAAGGTTCACAAAACTTTGTTCTCCCAAATATATTCATTTATATCAAATTATTGATATTCATAATAATAATAGTAATATAATAATATAATAGCAATAATAATAATAATTATATAATAATAATAAACGTGTTGAATGTCCTTGTTTATTACAGGAGCTTGTAAACCTTATCCTCGGAGGCCGAGCCGTGTCCAATGTGTTCAACGACGTGATGGAACTTGACTCCGGTAACGGGAACGTCACTCTTCTCAAAGGAATCGCCGGTCGAAGTGACATCGGCTTCCTGTCCCTCTTCGAGCATTACGGCGCGTGCGAGGTATGCCCTCTGTTTTAATGTCTCGTTATTGGTTATTGTGGCAAATTATTCCGATCAAAGTTGCGTTTGATATAAAACATTAAATTATTGGCAACATTTCTTTAGATTTATTTATTTTTGTATTTTTATTTTTTTAGACCTGGTTTGTGTTATTTGTTTGCCTTCAGTAGTAGAAGTATTATTATTTAACACTCATCTACAGACACCAGACAAGTCAGAAGGCTTGTTTTTCCCTCAGAAATCTCATGGTGCTTCCACAATTGTTGACCTTATTTGCATGCGCCTACCCAGAATCCCTTGTGGTTGTGGAAGCACCATGAGATTTCTGAGGGAAAAAACAAGCCTTCTGTCTGGTGTCTGTAGATGAGTGTTTAATAGTAATACTTCTACTACTCCTTAATTTTAAGTGGAGGGGTTTTCCATCACCTTTACTCACCATAACTTATGTAATGGTTTTTCTTAGCTACCCCAAGCCTCAACTATTAAGCCAGTATCACAACATCATGCTGACGAGTCCCATTGAGGATGAAACAGCTGCCCATGAGCGGTGATCGGGCCACTGCACCTCTTCCTGAGTTTTGTCCAAAGGGCTGTCTTGTACAGCGGGCGATTACTTTCATGGGATCCATGTATAAAGTGGATATAGAGGCAAAGGTGATAATTGTTAACCTGATTTGCATGCGCCTACCCAGAATCCCTTGTGGTTGTAGCAGCACCATGAGATTTCTGAGGAAAAAACAATCCTTCTGACTTGTCTGGTGTCTGTAGATGAGTGGTTAATTATAATACTTCTACTACCCCTTAAATTTTAGTGGAAGGGTTTCCATCACCTTTACCCACCATAATTTATGTAATGGAATTTGTTTGCCTTCAGATATTTATAATCTGGATGACGGTAAATTCTAAGCCCTGAATAAGAAGCATGTAAGCAAAAGGGTTAAATTCAGCGTCCAGAATTAATATGTAACAAATGAACGGGGTTTGGGAAAATCCATTGTAAATAAAAGAAATAAAGCAATTCTTGGAGATGAACCAGTAAGATCTTAAAGGTCTAATAAAGAGCACAAAAAATGATTTAAGAAACGCGCCCTAAAAGTAATAATCTTCAGGTATTTTTTCTTATGTGTATTGTGGCCATTTAAAAAAGAAAAAAAGACGAGTGGGTCGAGTTAAGGATTACTTAAGTGACCGGTCTTCCTTGAGGTCACATGCCCTCGCCTACAAATACTCACAAAGCAATTGTGCATATTCACTATTGTGAAAAGTCTACTTTGCCGAAGAGGGCATGTCAAAAAACAGCTTGCGGGGCTCCCCTGTTACGGTGGGGAAATGATACAAAAAGAATCAGGGCAACGGATTGAAAAGTGGCTGCTGGTGGCACAGAAGCATGTTTATGTATTGGTGTGCAGCAGAGGCCACTAGTGGCTGGAGGAGGTATTGCAGCCTTTGTTGAGTATAATGTAAATAAAGTGTTAATGATTCCACTAGTTGCTTGCTTCTTTTCGACTTGACTCTGCTTCAGCTGAGTGTGAGCGAGCCGGTAATAGTGAGTAAACGATTTAGGGTTTTTTCCAGTTCACGCACACTCGGAATTTAGTGGAGATACAGCTATGTGACACCCGACTGATGGCACGTTAACCCCTTGTAACCTCTGGTAGGCATGTGTGTCGATGGCACAGAGAGGTCATTGCATGGATCAGTCCTTGAAGCGCTATGGGAGACTGCAATGTGCTCCCAATGCCCGTGCATGCGCGTGCGGCAGACCTAGCAGTACTGCCACCACCAGGGGAGTAAACAAATAAAACTATCATTTCCCACTAAGACAAGAAGTCGTAAAGCTAAACACGGATGCTTCAATGGTCCCTGAAAAAAAAAAAACCTGGTTGCATCGGTGAAGCCAGGTCTACTTCCTCTTCTCAGCATCTGCATGATTATTCCTCCCCAATATATTTTCTTTCTCATATGGTTACATTGCAGGATGTTGCTGATTGGGGGGGGGGGTGTATTACCCGACATTAAATTCTTTCAGAAGCACGCAATCAGTTTATGTAACCGTTTTCTACCTTTTTTTCATTCTGGATAACAACATCGTTATAAAAACATTTGCGGGGTAATCGGCGCAGAGCGAATGAAGGATATTATAGGAAGTGAAAGCCAAATGTGAGCGATCGCTTTTCCACGCCGCGTGTTTTATTTGGATCCCAGCGCCTCGCCCCTTTCCAAAAACAAGCAAATAATCCGCTCTCGGGAAAACAAACATTTACTTATTAACCCCTTAAGGACCGGGCTCATTTTTCGTTTTGTACCCTGTGGGACCGAGGCTGTTTTGACACTTTTGTGGTGCTTGTGTTCAGCTGTAATTTTCTCCTCACCCATTTAGTGTACCCACATAAGTTATATATTGTTTTTTTCAGGACAAGATGGGCTTTCTTCAGATACCATTATTTTGATCGTATCATCTTATTTACTATAAAAAAAATTAAAAAAAACATGGTGAAAAATTGAAAAAAAAAACATTTTATGACTTTTATTTGAAAAATCTTTTACTCACCTAAAAAAGCAAGTAAAAAAACTAGCTAAATAGATTCTACTACTTGTCCTGAGTTTAGAAATACCCAATGTTTTTATGTTTTTTTGCTGTTTTTTGTAAGTTATAGGGCAATAAGTACAAGTAGCGTTTTATGATTTCCAAATCTTTTTTAACAAATCTGGTCAGTCTGCCTCCATCTCCTCTTTGGAACATCTTTGAAGCCGGTTAACTCAATTTAACCCATTCAAACCATATATTTTTGAAAACTAGACACCCCAGGGTATTCCAAATGCTGTTATTTTAACCCTTTCCATGCACCAATTATAGAACTACACTTTGTCAAACTTTGTAATAGTAATTTTTTATTTTTTTTTCACACAAATTGTACTTTAGTTATAGATATACAGGTCCTGGTATATGCCACTGTCAAACAACACCCCAATGTGTGTTCAGGAACATCTCCTGAGTACAGTGATACCCGACATGCATGGGTTTGTCGGGTTGTTTCAGATTTAAAATGCCACATTTGGGAAGTGCGCTTTTTTTCTCCATTTTGGTCAGTCTGTACCTATGCCCTATCTTTGAGCTAGGCCACTCCAATTTACCCCATCAGCCATTTTTTTTATATATTAGACACCCCTTGGGTATTTGAAGTGCTTTTTTTTTAACTCTTTGTTGAGATTTTTGAGAAATTTTAGCACTTGCTCAAAATAATAAACTTTATTTTTTAATTTTATTTTATTTTTTTAATACTTTTTTTATATTTTTTTTACACATTTTTCTGGTACTGGATGGTTCATCTAGTGACATCACTGCATAATAATTTTTAAATGTTAGCACATTTTTTTTTTATTTTTTTTTCCATTTTTTTTTATTTTTTTTGAATATTTTACTAATCACATAGTGATTAGAAAGCTGGGCTCCATTGACTTGCATGGTTGAATGCAGTACCTGTATTCAACCAGCAAGTGGAGCCAGTTCTCTAGAGGGTCTGGAGACCCTCTAGCGAACTTTTTCGTCTTTATTGTTTTATTTCCCGGGCCGCCGCCATCTTGCTTGATGGCGAAGATCACCGGCAGCGGCGGCTGTGACCGCTCTCCGGAGCGGTCACAGCCCACCCAGAGGTAAGTGTTTGGTGTCGCTGGATGCCTCCTGATCGAGGCATTCCAGCGACACCATTTAAGTTTAGGAGGCGATCGTTGATCGCCTCCTAAACGCTTTTAAAACGGGCGTCCGCCGCCATACAATGTATGGCGGCTGTTGACGCCTCCGGGAGGGGCCAGACATGGCCCCCGATGCCGATCTCGGCCTTGCTGAATGCCTCGACATCGAGGCATTACAGTAACGCCGTTTAAGCGAAGAAAGTGATCGTTGATCACTTTCTAAGCTTATTTTACTTTTTGACGGTTCAGGACCGTCAAAGGTCATTTAGTGACCTTCATGTCATGACGGTCCTGAACCGGCAAAGGTCGCGAAGGGGTTAAGCCGTGAAAAGTGGCTTTTTAGGAATTTGTATTAATGGGGGGGGGGGGACGTTTAATTTGGTGCGCATTGTCTTGTATCGCCAAAGCCTTGTAGATCATGGCGGCAGCCATTTTACCCTTTGCATGATTATTCCTCCCCATTAAAGTTAATCTACAAGTAAACCCAACCCTCTACGAGTACTTAGGTATTTCTTCTTCAAAAATAAAAGAAAAAGGGAAAGAAAAAAACAAACCTGACTTAGAAGCTGCAGCCCTGCTGGCAAAGCTGCCCTCCTCCTCCATAGTCTAACATTTGTTGCTGCTGAGTTAAAACTATAGGGCTGCAGCCTATAATCGATTGTTTGTTCTTATAAAGAGACGGCATTCTTATAAAGAGACGGCATTCTTATAAAGAGACGGTCCACTTTTAGTGATTACTAAAATATTAGACTTTATGGTTTCTGGGGCTGCGCCGCTTCGGTTCAAAGACAGAATGAGTAAATTCATGGGACGCGTTTCATGTCGGGGTTTGTGGCCGGGACGCCGCAACGTAAATTTATTAGGAGCCCTGAAGTCACTTTGGGGTTAATGGCCACGAGCCGCGTGAAGCTCGCTATTGTTCAGTGTTTGGTTCAGCTTTTACTTTATATTTAGCAATAAGACTTGAGACTTTAGTTCTTGCCAAAGTTTTACAAGAATAGAGATATGAATTAGGATCTTTTTATCTTAAATGCATTTATCTTCGATTTTTAGGAGTACAAATGATAAGATTCGGACATTTTTGTAATTTCTCATTTCGTAGACAAGTTTAGTTAATTTATTGGCTTCTTGTCTAAAACTACGTACCGACAGGGCATTGCTTGAGATCCAAAAATTATACAGAAACGCATTTAATTTTTATACTTTTATGTATACAATCCATGGATGTGAATATATATATATATTTTTTTTTTATTATTATTATTATTATTTCTTTTTTAACAAAGTATATTTTCTGTAATTTATTGTTATTAATAATATTATATATTAATATATTTTTTAAATATAATATATAAATATTTTGTTTTAAAAAGTATATTTTCTGTAATATATTATGTTATTATTATATATCATTAATATATATTTCCAAATATAATATATATATTTTAAAAAAGTATTTTTTCTGTAATTAGTTTAAACATTATTATTCACCGATCTTATACGTACCACATATAAGAAATCCATTCCTTAAATTGACCCTATCGCCCCCACGAGCACGCACTTTTCTGTAGATAACGATCAAATGTCCATTTTTCAGATGAAATTGAAAGAAAATGTGTGAAGGTTTTGGAATTTTGTTTATACGTAATGGTGGGTGGGACGGTGCAGCCTCGGGGGGGGGGGGGGGTTCTCTCCATTCACACCTACCGTTCATCTGGAAATTCCACGCGGGAATCCTCGTCTGATGTATGAAGGTGTCGGCGTTCACCGACCGCAGCAGCAGGAGGCGGCTGGCACGCAGAACGAGCTTCGGAGTCGTTAATATTATTTACTGATTTATATAGCTCCACCATGTTCCGCAGCGCTGTACAACGGGTGAACAGGACATAACATGTTCCGGAGCGATGATACAAAAGGGGAAGAGGCCCTGCGTAAACGAGTTTACAATCCAGAAAGGGTTTTTAGAATCTAAGAAGGGTTTATGTAGCTAGTTTTTATTTGAGTAAAAATAATTATTATTATTATATTTATATGTATATTTAATTGGAGACGTCCCATGCAAATATATAAACATAAGCGTGGACACCACACTGAGCCGATGCTTTATGACAATGCTAATGAAGTCCGTTCCTCCGTAGACTTTCATGAGTCAGAGAGTCCGGCTCGGTGATTAAGACTGAGTCATTCTATTGCTCCTCACAGGCAATATGATAAGGAGTCGGGGTGTTTAGTAGATCGGGGATCAGATAACAGAGTGAGAACCTCATACAAACGGCTGAAAACATTATATTATTATGAAATCAGGGAAATATTTATATATATTTGAAATAATATTTTTTCTATTTCTAATCTGATAACCTGATATAAGTGAGAAAGAGAAAATGTCTATCCCGCGCATGTTTAATCCCCTCACTTTATAAAGTATTATTGATAATCTTCAAAGGATGACGCAATTCCGCTACCTGTTCTTCTTTTCGAGCCCCAAAGATGTTCTTCGTATAATAATATAATATGTTTGTTTTATGCTGGCGTTCGTAGTTTTCTTTCTCGTAAACTAAAAATGACCTTTTTTCGGAGCCCTGAGGTCATCGAGTCGGTTTGGAAATCCCTGGTAAGGAAATTCTGCCGTTTTTAAGAATGCAGGAATGCACGCGGGGAGCGGAAAGCAATATGTATCAACCATCTGCATCTACTGTCCAGACGCAGGCAATCTAACATGAAACGGGAGAGAGGATTTAGGATGTTACCAGGAATATTACTTACTTTTCTGAATCAGATTAGATGCCCGGCAAGGCAAATTGCAGCAAAAAAAAAGAAAAAAAAAATCCCCCCCCGGTATCCGTTACACAAAATGTTACAATACGCACCATTCCGTCTGTACCTCAGGAGGTGGCGCGACGAACCGACGTCCACCCCGGATAGCTACACTACCGTCCAAAAGTTTGGGGTCACTCTGAAATTTCCTTGTTTATTAAAGAAAAGCAGATTTTTTTTTTTCCAATAAAATAACTTGAAATGGATCAGAAATCCAGCGCAGACGGGGTTAATGATTATTAAAGCTGGATTTTTTAATGGAATCTCTTAATAGGCGTACAGAGGCCCTTTATCACTCCCATCACTCCTGTGTTCCAGTGGCCCTTTATCACTCCCATCACTCCTGCGTTCCAATGGCCCTTTATCACTCCCATCACTCTTGTGTTCCAATGGCCCTTTATCACTCCCATCACTCCTGCGTTCCAATGGCCCTTTATCACTCCCATCACTCCTGTGTAACAATAGCCCTTTATCACTCCCATCACTCCTGTGTTCCAATGGCCCTTTATCACTCCCATCACTCCTGTGTTCCAATGGCCCTTTATCACTCCCATCACTCCTCTGTTCCAATGGCCCTTTATCACTCCCATCACTCCTGTGTTCCAATGGCCCTTTATCACTCCCATCACTCCTGTGTTCCAATGGCCCTTTATCACTCCCATCACTCCTCTGTTCCAATGGCCCTTTATCACTCCCATCACTCCTGTGTTCCAATGGCCCTTTATCACTCCCATCACTCCTGTGTTCCAATGGCACGCTGTGTTCCAAGTTTAAGTTTAAAAAGCTGATTGATGGTTAGAAATCCTTTATGTTACAGCCAGAAATGTCCTTTTTTCCCCATGAAAACGGCTCAGGGACCCGAAACTTTTAACCGGTAGTGTAATTTCTATATGTTTTGTTACTGTAGCTTCAGGTAAAGTTCTGTTTTTTTGTTTCTAGGTTGGCTCCTACCTGAAAACGCCGAGGTACCCCATCTGGGTGGTCTGCAGTGAAAGTCACTTCAGCGTCCTGTTTTGCTTGCGGAAAGAGTTAATGAATGATTGGAGAATTGAAAGACGGTTTGACCTTTACTATTACGACGGACTCGCAAACCAACAAGAAGAAATACGTCTGACAGTCGGTGGGTGACACCTATCACACTCAGCTTAGATTTCTGTGAACACCTTTCAAGAACTGGAATAACTGGCGTAGCGCTGAAGGGAGCCGAGTTCCGTTTCCCATCTTCCAATAACCTTTATCTGGAGGCCGCACACTGAGCTGACTCTTTACGGCAATGCTAAAGAAGTCCCATTCCCCATAGACTTCAATTAACACAAGAGTCCGACTGGATGATTAAGACCGAGGCATTCCATTATTTAGCCCAAGACAGTATGATAAGAACTTAGTGTGTCTTGAATAGTAGAGCAGACCGAAGCGTGTACAAAAAGGCCCCCATACAAGCGCGTTTTGTATTGTCAAAATAGAAAACTTTATATTTTTAAAACTCTTGGTGATTGAGTTTTTTGTTTGTTTTTAAGGTCGGATTTGTCAGGGCTTCTCTCTGAAGTGTTGCGTACGGTTCTGGACGGTCACACAAGGGAAATCTTTCTACTTTAGTAGTAATATCTAGGGAGATGGCTCGGAGCGAGCTCAGCTATAAACTTCTCAGCGTAGAGAACAAAATTAAGAGTCTCATGTTAATAGAAACAAAAATTGCTGACAGATCGGCCCCATTCGGCCCTTCCAGTCTACCTCCTGCTGTAAAGTCTCAAACCTTAATCAGTCGTTGGTCTCGTCTTAGATTCAGGAGTCGTATGCCTATCCCATGCATGTTTATATCCCCTCGCTGTATTACCCTCTACCACCTCTTGTGGGAGACTGTTCCACTTATCAACCGCCCTCTCAGTAAAGTAAAAGTTCTTTAGCCTCTGACCCTCTAGTTTTACATTACCCCTCGCTATCTTCACTGTTCCAGGCTGTACATGTTGTCCACGAAAAAGCCTTTAGATGCCAAATCGTGGGGTTGAGGAGAGGGAGAGGAGGGCAGTTTAGGAAATGAATCCTCCCACCGTTCACTACAGATATCATCTGAAATAATCCATTAATTACAATAATCTGAATTCCTCCCAACAGTTACACGCGCCACGGGTAATTGTGATAAATGAATGTGATGTAATGGGGGTCGTTCCCCTTTAATACCAGGTCCCCGGCGAAGCTTATTCCTTAAACATATTTTAGTTAAATGATCTCTGGCGACAGCAGCTTACGCTTTCTGTGCTTTTCCCTGCCTCGCGGAAGCTCTGACACCCCGGCCGTCACGCAGTACCGGGGCATTTAAGGGATTTTACCTCTTGCGTTCCCGAAGCACTAAAAATACGTCAAATAAATGCCCAATCCTAACATATTTTGCCCCTTTTCAGACACGGCTGAAGCTTACAGTGAGGACCCTGAGAATGACCTCATCCCACCGCTTGAATACTGCATTAGGACAAAGTAAGTCATTGCGTTAACAATGAGAAATCTTAAATCCAAATTAACCTTTTTTTTTTTTTATAGCCTTCTGTTTTTACCCAATATCGTGTTTGTTACTCCGTTTATTTATTCGTGCCGATGGCGTGGTAAACTTATTTTGATAACATAACACACATAGTCTCTCTCTCTCTCTGTCTCTCTCTGTCTCTCTCTGTCTCTCTCTGTCTCTCTCTGTCTCTCTCTGTCTCTCTCTCTGTCTCTCTCTCTGTCTCTCTCTCTGTCTCTCTCTCTGTCTCTCTCTCTCTCTCTGTCTCTCTCTCTCTCTCTCTCTCTCTCTCTCTGTCTCTGTCTCTGTCTCTCTCTCTCTCTCAGCGCTGGTGCACCAGGGAGCCTCATCAGGCTCCCGTAGGGACGATCTGCCCCGGTCTAGCTTCAGAGGGGCCTCCCGCACCATGAGCCGCCATCCTTGATGCAGTTGATCTATGGCAGGAGGACTCGGCGTCCCGGCCCGTGGTTACTTGTAACCCATACAGCGAGCTGCGCTTCAACTTCCTTCTGTAGGACAGCAAATGTTTTCTTTCGCCAAATACCTTCTCTAGTAGACAGACTTCTTGCTTTTGGTAGCCGTTTAGATATTGGGAGCAGGAAGAAGTCATTATGGAGAACGGCCAGCCGGGCGCGGAGAGCGGATAGAGAAACGGTGCATTCTCTTTTTCCCAAGTTATCCATTAATTGCATATTTTGGCCCAAACATAAACATTTCCCAAGTATTCTGGAAATCCTTTTACAGAGAGAATAAAAAAAAGCCAAACGTACAGCTAAGGGGATGCAGATGTTAAGAAAAAGCCGAAGCGAGCGCAATATCGGCCATGATGTTCCTGCCAAAAAGAACACGAGAGTGGAAACAGCTGATGTGTACTTCATGCGCAGAAAAGTCATCCTGTCACTCACACGCGTCTCGGCGGTCTCAAATACATTGTGTTTCCACCAAAAAGGATGCATGACTGTCAGTACTAGAAGCAGAATTATTTTTATTGGATTCTACTGACAGGGGGGGCAAAGGTTTTTGCCCCGATCTCCGGGCGAAGGGGCAGATTCTCAGGGCCACACAGTCTGGTGCCGATTCCTTCATACTCTGTGCTGATGCCTAAGACTCTTAATTAGTGCTTTTGTTCCCAGTATGTTATGGGTGATAGCCCTGCTTGAATGCAGGTGACTCAATTAGGAGTATTTTTAAGTAATGAAGTCGAGGTTTCCAAGAGGGCCGGTATTAGAGCCGTTTGGGGGAATACAGTTCGCTACATGACGGGCCATTAAGGGGTTAATATATAAAGAGTCTCGGGGTCAGCTCAGTTCAGAGGGTTCCCGGGTATGGTCGTTGGTCACAGCGGGGCTTGCGAAGAACGAAGAACGTGCTGCCGCTCGTAGCGTGTGTGTAAAAGTCCGCGGGTCACTGAGGGTCACGTTCTGCGTATCCTGAGGCTGCTCCTCTTCATCGTGTCGGACGAGTCCTGCTTAAAGCGAGTTTCCAGGCTTTATTGGTTTTATTTGGTCCAAGTAATATTCTTGTGGAGCGGCATGACCTTCACACACACAGCGGTCTCTGCAGGGTACCCCGTAAAGGTCACAGTTTACTTCAGCCATACGTTGTACGGCGCTGCGGAATATGACGGCGCTATATGAATCAATATATAATCATTCAGACGTTTTTTCCCATCGTGTCCTCGTTGGGTTATCCATAAAGCCCGGAACGTTCATGTTCCACGGTGACTTTTTAAAGAGGATCTCCTCTAATAGTTTGGTAAGGGATAGATATATATATATATAGATATGTGTGTATATATATATGTAACGCTTGTCACAAAACGTGACTCTTAGCACCCGGAGTCCGTCTGCGGGGAACGTTATGTGTTAATATGAGAACTAACCGGGACCCCCCCCTCGTGGAAGTATCCCCCAAAGCTCTTATTATGCTCCAAAAACCCCAATTGCCCTCTGCTATTAAATGAAAAAATAATTTTAACGATAAATGGTGTTCTCTTCTAGATGGAAAGGCGCCGGCGTCGACTGGAACGGCACAGAACCCATCCTTTAAGTCACCCAAAGGACCCCCCCCCCCCATCAGAAAGCATTTGAGGACGTTTACCTTCAGAGCCCGGCCGTGAATAACAGGAGCCCACATGACGTCCCGGACTCTTACTGACTCGCTTTGTCTGCTTATCATGTAAATGAACCCCTTGTGTCCCGATGAAGCCTTAAAAGAAAGTTTTGTACCAAATGTACGTAACGTGTTGTTTGTGATGATTTCTTTTGATGTTTGCGGCTGCCCCGACCCTCCAATGTATATCAAAAACATTTTTGGGAGAAGCCATATGGCGTTTCCGGCTCAAAAGGCCGTGTCGGATCGTTCACGTTGCTCGTAAAATCCAGATGAGTTTCTTGTCTGAGAAGCAAATAATTCAAGCGGTTCATCCGCCGGGTATTCTGAAATCAGCGGTTTGGTTAAAAAAAAGAAATAAATGAATAGGAGCTCCCACTGAATTAAAAACAAAAAAATCAACAAACCTGTAAAATTATAGCGACAAATCAAACATTTCCCACATTTTTGGCACAAAAATCCTAATTTCTGCATATTTAATATGGAAATATAAAACCAAGCCTAAAACCAAATCTTAATTTGCTCTTTACTATCGCAGCTGCACGATGTAAGGATCAAAACATTAAGCCCCGCATTGAGTGCGGCTGAACCATTTGTTGGATGACATCATCAGAATCGCTATTCTATAGAATGAAATGGGCGCGTATTCTCATCTTTATTATTTCTTGCTTTTTTTTTGTTAAACTGTTACTATTTATCACATCATTTATATATTATATATTTTCGGATTTCATAAAAATTGCATAACAGAAAAAAAAAAAGGAGCCTTAAACTTTGCTTTCCGGGCCAAATCCCTCCAGAATTCACTCAGCCGACGCTTTTATTATGACAACAATTGTCATGGAATATGTTTCCTCTCCCTTAAAATCTGTCGGCTGCCTTTCCTGGTACCTTGCAGACCGGCAGCTTCCTGCGCGATTATTATTTACTGATATATACAGGAATCGAGCACGAAAAATCCTTCCAAACGCTTACCGGGCGTAATAAGTAGACTTCTATATGGAAGGCAGGGCTGCCATCGGACCTATTTACTCTTAGGAAGGGCCAAGAGGGACTCTCCCTGACTCTTCCTTACACTTACAGTCTCCTCAGGTCAAGAGAACCGAAGTGCTGGCTTATTTTACTTTGCTGAGAGGGTGGTAGATAAGTGGAACAGCCTCCCGGCAGAAGTGGTAGAGGGTAATACAGTGAGGGGTATTAAACATGCATGGGATAGACATACGGCTCCTGAATAAGATCCGAGTCTTTACAGCAGGAAAAACAGGTGAATTAAGGCCAAAAGGGTCTGATCTGCCATCAATTTTTATGTTTCTGTGTAATAAAAGCTGTCTGAGGCTAGCCACACCCACATGCCCCACCCCAACACACCTCTACCCCGCCCTTTGAGAAAGCTACACCCCAGAAGGAGAGCGCCGGGTAGCCTAACCTGGGAAGTTCGCAGCTATGTTAACTCTCGCAATGCCAGAGACCCGTGGCAAAGTGTGACTGCCGAAACAGACAAGTTTCTCAACTTATATTCATCGTTTCTCGAAGATTTTGCTTTTTTGCCTAATTTTGTGGTAAACAAGATCTCAAGACTCCATCCAAGAAACGTTCTTCCTTCTTCCGCTCCAACCATTGGCGTAGGGAGAGCATTTCTCCAATCATGTGCCGCCTCATTCCGCTTATTTAACCCCTCGGACGCAGGCAAATATCTTGCTCTGCCCTCTGAGAAAGAAAAAAAAAAATACGGATAATAAAATACATATTTTTTTTAAATAACATACTAATAACAAAACAAATAATAAAATGTATCGGGTATCGCTGTCACCTTCTCATACAGCATCCGACGGGGTTTATTACCTTAATCCCGTTATTTTCTATAAACACAACCCTTTTCTTTCTTTTTTTACCTTTTTTATCAATTTGACCCTTTTAACCCTCAGATTGCATAAAAAATAACCTTTTTAAACATAAACACAGTTAAATTTTTTTAATAACCTACCTATAAAAAATCTTTCAGCCGTCGCGCAGGTGGAGCAGTAAGACGTTACGATGCCTGCGAGTCTGCAGCACAAGATAAGGAACCTTAATTGACTTTTTCAGGACTCCATTGCGGAGCCGGTTATATAAACTACGACGACCCCTCGCAGCGGGGGCTCCGCACGGAAACTTCCTATGTATGAATAATCCGGCTCGGATCTGTTATTATTGGCTAAACAATGTTGCACCCAGCTGTGACTTTCACGGCTAACCGGAGGACGTTACATACAATGCGCTCTAAGGTTTTGTCTTAAGGCACGCTTAGGAGAAACTTGGGCTGAAATGAACGATAAAATGATATTTAACAATTAAGACCAAGCCGTGACTTCTGTGAACGATTTCTGTAAAGCCTGGAAACCCCGTTTATTTTATTGCGATGTAAAATCAATAATTAGTATTATTTTGGAGTGTATAGCAAGGCCGCTATATAACCAGTATATATATATACCGTATATACATACCTGGGAGCTCTCAGGGTTTGACCCGGAGTCTCAGGGTTTTGGCCCCAATCCCAGGGTCTCGGGGCAGATTCTCAGGGTCACACAGTCTGGAGCCGACTCCGTCCTATTCTCCTCTGCTGTGATTATAGATAAGACTCCCAGTTTAGGAGTTTGCTCCCAGTATGTTGTGGTTGACATCCCAGACTGCTGCTAAAATGAACCGGGATGCCAACTAGGAATTACCCAGCTAAAGATCAGCAATACCCGGGGCAGCACAAGAGGTGCAGTCATATCCAGCTGTCGGCCGCATTTACGTCATAAGGCGGCCGCTGGTTTTAAAGTGCCATAGTTGCCTCACCGTCCCCAGTCTGGCCTTGGAACCATACCTATGTACTTTGTTGAGGCCACGGGCTTCATATTGAAAGGGCCACATCCAAGATCTGTTGGTCTTCAAGATGGCGGCCATGGTCATTTTCATCAATGCAACTCAACCACATCTGTTTGTAGCCAAAAAAATATTTTAGGGCAAAGTACTAAATCTGGAGCAGTCACAATGGAACTGGGGCCAGTTGGCACCAACATCATCAGCGTATAGATTTATTTTAATGACCTGACCTAACATGATGATCGCTCGTTGTGGAGGACATCTGGAACCTTTAAGGCTAAAAATGACTTTTTTCTGGGTATGAGAGTCATTATTTTTCTCTGTCTTCTGCTGGCAGACTCTAGCATTTTATGAAACCACCGCCTGCCTCGCTCAATGCTGTCTGGCTTTGCCAACGGTGATGGACGCTACCAAATGATTTAACGGCTACTGTGTGACCTTCTTTTACCCCACATCAGAGCAGGTGTACTTTTCATATTCCGCACACGCTTTGTATAAATGTTCAGAGAACGCGGCTATGTCATGTGTGTAGTAATGATCATGATACGAGCTAAACATTTTCAGACACGCGGGAAGAGCGTGACAGTTTGATGGAGTGTCAGCTCGCTTGGAACTTCTCAGCATTAACACAGCTCCGCCACCAAATAATGTTTAATAATTATAAATCACCATGGATTAAAATTTTTGGTCAACAATTGTATTTGATTTTTGTCTAGAATACATTTTACTGCCACTAAAAATCCATTCATATGCTTTTTCTTAATCCAAATATTTTTAAATGTTATCCCTCATTTAATGTGAAATCATCTTAATGAATATTCTGAGACAGACCATTCGAGTTTTTATTAAAAATATATATAATTTTACATCTTTGTAAATTATTTTTAATAAAAGTGAATAGGCTAAAAAGAATGTAAAACGTGTGGCAAATTTAGACAGATCAATAATAAAACTTCCCAAATATTAATACTACTACTATCACTACTATTACAACTACTACCACTACTATCACCACTGCTATCATTACAACTACCACTACTACTACTATCACTACTACCACTATCACCACTGCTATCATTACAATGACTACTACTATCACTACTACCACTACTACTATCACCACTGCTATCATTACAATGACCACTACTACTACTATCACTACAACTTCTACTACCACTACTATCACTACTGCTACTACTATCACCACTGCTATCACAACTACTACCACTACTACCACTACTGCTATCAGTACAACTACTACTACTACTATCACTACTACCACTACTACTATCACTACTATCACCACTGCTATCATTACCACTACCACTACTACTACTATCACTACAACTTCTACTACCACTACTACTACTATCACTACTGCTACTACTATCACCACTGCTATCACAACTACTACCACTACTACTACTGCTATCACTACAACTACCACTACTGCTACTATCACTACCACCACTACTACTACCACTACTACTACTACTATCACTACTAATATCACTATTACTATCACTACTACTACTACCACTACTACTACTATCACTACTACTACTACAAATAATAATAATAATAATAACAATGATAATATAACCAATAATAATAATAATATCAGCAATAATAATAATTATAATAATATTATTAATAATAATATAACCAATAATAAGTTGACAAAAACATGTCTTATGTGTTCGGCATTTATCCCCACACTGACCTAAATTTTTCACAAAAGTGGACTCCATAAGAATACGCGGTGATTAAAGGAGTTAAGATGTTTCATAACTGTAATCTTTGACGTCACGCGTCGTCCTTGGCATTTGGGACACCACAATATAAGAGCAATTCAAAGCAACGCAGAAAGAACAATACGCAGGGAGACCGATTTGTGCAGCGGACCAACGCCTCTCCGAAACTCATTGGGACAGGACAAAGCCAAACAATGTACTTCCTATGTTTTATTACTTTCTTTTACTTTATGTGGTGCCAAGGAAGGTTGATTTAGGAAGTACCAATAATTAACCATTGATGTTTAGAGCTGGGTTCCCGTGAGATTTGCTCTTAGCGGTTACATTTGTTTTGTAGGAAGTGGCTTCTCGAGACCTCGCAGATAGTCCCCGTGCACAATAGCTTCCCTGACATAGGTTAAGTGAGAGATTTTACTCAATCGGTTTTGTTTCGCACAGTCCGATGTGTTTGTCCCTGATAACGAGATCATGACAACGCGCCACTTTGCAGTGGGTTGTTTTCGGGATTGTGTTTTTGATCTGGAAGGAAGTAGCTAACTAAAAAAGTATTGCTTTTAAGGAGGTAGATCACACAAACTGAAAGTTCCTGGATGTTCTAGAATTGCTTTACTGAAGCGGAGCCCGGTCAAAATAGTAGGCAGCCACTAACCAAGTTACGAGTGGCCACCAGCCAGTACGGTCTAGTGCCAGGACTATATAGAGCCAAGGAATTAAGCGTGAGCAACCTATCAAAGGCCCAAGCGTCTAGCGGTGGTAACGGAGGTATACAGGGGACAAGTTTAATCTGCTTGGATAAAGAACCCCATTGGACAACCCCAATTACACTACAGAAACTATTATATAGCAACCATAGCTAGGAGCTTTCCAGGGTAGATGACCTGGAGCTCTCCCTTGGGGTATATCTACAAATAGAGATAAGGCTAGACGCAGACAGGTTTATTTGGATAGGGAGAAGGAAGAAAATGGATGGGGGAGTGGGAGAGACTAAACCCTGATCTCCTGCCTGGAAAAGAGGAGACTAGGGCTGCAACTAACGATTATTTTAATAATTGATTAGTTGGCCGATTATTTTTTCAATTAATCGATTAATCGGATAAAAAAATGCAATTTTTTTTCAATTTAAAATAATGTAATAAAAAACGTACAATTTACACTTTCATCTCTTTATTGCAATGGCCTCTCTCTATTCACCTTCTTATTTTACTGACATAATAATAATAAAAGCTACAAGAACCCAAACACAGTGTTTCTCAAACTAGGTTTTAATACAAAGTTATTAGTAAATATTAATTCATATGTTAACTATTTTTCATATTTAATAAAAGCTATGAGAAAAAAAGCCTTGTTGAAATTTTTTTTATTTACCAAACTGCCCCCGGTTATGCACATCTGACCCCCAGCTTGCCACTCTGCCCCCATATATGCCTTATACCTCTTATATGCCAGATTCCACTGTGCCCCTGATATGCCTTATACTCCTTATATGCCAGTGATATGCAACTGAGCCCCCTGATATACCTTTTACCCCCAGATATGTTTTATGCCCCCCTGATATGCCTAATATCGATATGCCTTATACCCCCTATATGCCCTGAAATTCATAATACCCCCCCATACACCACTATAACTCACCCATACACCACTCTGGCTCCTCCCCCTCCCATATACCACTTTGCCTCCTCCCCCCTCCCATACTCCACTCTGCCTCCTCCCATACACCACTCTGGCTCCTCCCCCTCCCATCCTCCACTCTGGCTGCTCCCCCCCTCCCATACTCCACTCTGCCTCCTCCCCCTCCCATACATCACTTTACCTCCTACCCCCTCCCATACTCCACTCTGCCTCCTGTCAGCAACGGAGGTTCAGAAGACACCAGGGAGCCGGGTAGAGAGGCAGAGTGGCGTATGGGAGGGGGAGGAGCCAGAGTGGTGTATGGGAGGGTGGCTCCCATACACCCCTCTGACTTCTCCCCCTCCCATACACCGCTCTGCCTCTCTACTCTGTTACTGACAGGCACTTTCACTGCAGCTTCACAGAAGCCTCAGCGTAAGTGAAGGGCAGTAACGGAGGCTGTCTGTGCGATGCAGACCCCCACCGGCTGACAGAGAGGATGATTCTCTGTCAGCCGGTGGGGGTCTGCACGATGCGCACAGACAGCCTCCGTTACTGCACTTCACTTACGCTGATGCTTCTATGAAGTCAGTAACGGAGTCAGGAGAGGGGCAGAGCGATGTATGGGAGGGGGGAGAGAGACGGAAGTGAGAGACCGGCCGACAGTGAGGGGAATCCAGGTCCCCTGCAGCGTTGCGGGGGATCTGGATTCCGGTGTTATAATCCGATCTCTGTTTGAGGTCGGATTATATAAGGAGAGGAGTTTTTCCAAGCATTTGCTCTGAAAAAAACCTCTTTTTATAATCGATAAAAATTGATTCGATTAATCGATAATGAAAATCGTTGTTGTTTCAGCCCTAGAGGAGACTGACCCGATGACTTGGGGAAGCCGGGTCCAGATGGACTGTATAAACCAGGGGTCCTCAAACTACGGCCTGCGCATTTACCCGGGCCGCCGGGTGTTTTTGCCTCAGGACATCCATGTTTTCCCGAAAGATGCTTTCGGAACACAAGGATGCCTCTGTGAAGTCCCTGCGGCACGCGTTTACTTTAAAAACGCGGGGACCGCCGGGAGCAGGCGCACGCAGCGACGTCACTGACGTCCCATGCGTGCACCCATGGCAACCGAGCACCGCAATATGCCGGCATATTGCGGCGCTCAGCAGTGAAACAGCCGGCACCAGCAAGCGGCTTTTAAACACTGATGCGGAGGAGAGAGAGGGGCGCCTAGCAACCGCTCGGCGCCCCTCGTTCTCCCCCGCATCAAAAAAAAGAAGACAGCCTTTAAAAGCCGCTCGCTGGTGCCCGCTGCTTCGCTGCTGGGCGCCGAAATATGACGTCATATTACGGCGCTCAGCAGTGAAGCAGCGGGCACCAGCGAGTGGTGCAGGAAGAAAGAAGCATCGTGCTCCCGTCGCTGGACTTCAAGGTGAGGTAAGGTGAGGTGAGGGGAGGGGAGGGGTATATATAGTGGGTAAGGGGGGAGAGGATATATAATGGGTAAGGGGGGAGAGGACATATAGTGGGTAAGGGGGGAGAGGATATATAGTGGGTAGGGGGGAGAGGATATATAATGGGTAAGGGGGGAGAGTATATATAGTGGGTAAGGGGGGAGAGGACATATAGTGGGTAAGGGGGGAGAGGATATATAGTGGGTAGGGGGGAGAGGATATATAGTGGCTAGGGGGGAGAGGGTATATAGTGGGTGGGGGGATATATAGTGGGTAGGGGGGGAGGGTATATTTGTTGATTTAACTTTACTTGTTCTTCATTTTAAATATTGTATTTATTCCCGTTTTGTTTCTTCACTTCAAAATAAGATATATGCAGTGTGCATAGGTATTTGTTCATAGTTTTTTTTTAACTATAGTCCGGCCCTCCAACGGTCTGAGGGACCGTGAACTGGCCTCCTGTTTAAAAAGTTTGAGGACCCCTGGTATAAACCAATAAGAGATTATATTACATTATTATAAACTGATGATTACATGATCATACGTCGTATTGGTCCAAATGAATTTTAATTAATAATAATTATTATTATTATTACTATTTTATTAATTAGACACCAACAAATTACGAAGCTCTGTACAATTTAATTTAAAATAGCTTGACCCTTACCAGCCTTGGAGAATTGTTCCCTTCTTAACTTCTTATCATATTTATTATTATTATTATTATTATTTTCTAATGTTTTAACTGGCGCTGGACTCCAGGAGACCAATTTTGCTGTATATCTGACAAAAACTAATTATTCAATCAATCAATGTATATGTATACAAAATTGTTTATTTATTTTTTATTAATTTACGTTATAAATTCTGGTGGTTCTGTTGAAGATCTCAATAGGTAATTTGTAAAATTATATATTTTTTTTTTCATTGGATGTTTTGGGTTCCCATCTTCGGCCAGCCCTGTCATTATTCGTTATGTTGTTCATGTTTAGAAGGGAATTATATGGCGGTGACCGTCTATTCACGGCGTTCACATGCAAAAGAATTTTTTTTTCTAGAATACATGTTTAAAAACCCATTTATTGGGTTAATTTGTCCAATTAAGCCATTCGCGCATAAACTACACTTTGTTAATGGTATAAAAAAATAATTAAGACTAATTAATGAAAAGAATCAGAGAAGCAGATAATGCAATAAACACAAACGGGGTAAACAAAAAGCACAACTGTTTTTTGCCGAAATGTAGGACATAACTTGTGTTATATGAAGTGTGATAATCGTCATTAACTCTTTTAGTGCCAGGGTTTGCTTAATGCATATAACGCCTTCTTTCTTTTTTTCTCCGGGGTAGTCAAAGGATTGGAAATTTATTTTCGAAGGTAAAGTGTTGCTTGTTGACACTTTGAATTCCTAATTTTTAGGTCTGTTTGCAAAGCATTGAAAATTTTTTTTCTTTTCGTTTTCGTTACTAATATAAATCCCCCCGTTACTTTCTGTTGAGCTCTATGTGGGAGCCGCCATCTTGTTGCCCCATCACATGGTTTAAATCCCTGTCTCACCCTAAGATATTACGGAGGGACCTGTGCGGCTGGATGCAGAAGCGGTCGGCGGAGAAGGTAGAGAAACACTTAGAGAGCATGAGAGAGAGTGAACGAGCAAGAGAGTGTGAGAGAGTGAGTGAGTGAGTGTGAGTGAATGTGGGCCCACAAATTTCTAATGAAAATGCTGGACTTTTTGCTTTTTTTCTTCTGATTCGTGTCGGGTCTGGCCTCGTTTTCAGAGCTTTGTCCGAATCTCCAAATTTACCAAAATTCTGTAGATTTGCAATTCGTACGAATCTGAATGCAGA
The DNA here is from genome assembly GCA_023333645.1 of Sceloporus occidentalis. NCBI lineage: Eukaryota > Metazoa > Chordata > Lepidosauria > Squamata > Phrynosomatidae > Sceloporus > Sceloporus occidentalis. The sequence continues at coordinate 542,309 of JALMGF010000178.1, forward strand.
AATCTAATATACTGTATAAATGTATGTGTATATATAAATACAAATACAGTATATATATGTTTATGTATATATATATAGGAATTCACCACTTTGTGTGTAATAATATTTCCCGAGGTTTCTCACAGTTGCTTCGATCGGATTGGTCATTATTATAACAAAAAGAGATCATTTCACCATAACGCATATAAAAATACAACACCTTCCTGCTGGGATATTCTAACAACTTACAGCAAGCGAGTAGGAAGCGTCCTCTTGACCTGTTTTTGTAAATAGTTATTCTCACGGCTCATCCAGTTAATGCGATTAATGTTATCTTTAGTGCATTTCTAGGCGTTATACTCCATGCTGGTGCTGGGAATACTTTTCCTTTTTTTTTTCTTTTTTTTCCCCTCTATAAACAATGAATGAGGTCCCAGATTGTGTCAAACTATTGTGATTTTTTTGCATCCACAATAATTCACAGAAATCTAGTATTTCCTGGCAGATCGGCCCCATTCGGCCCCCGTCTAGTCGCCCGTTTCTCCTGCTGTAAAGACTCAAACCTTAATCAGTCGTTGGTCTCGTCTTAGATTCAGGAGCCGTATGTCTATCCCATGGATGTTTAAGTTCCTTCTGCTGGGAGGTAGTTCCCCTTATCTACCACCAGGCCCGGACTGGGACAAAAAATAGGCCCGGGCATTTAAGCCTGAGCAGCCCATATTTATTTATTTATTTATTGTTAAAGCCCACCCTTCATGTACCATCTTTGCATTTAATCATTCACACAAATCATTAAGACATTCATTAATGCAGTCTCACAAATCATTCAAGCAATTCATCCACACATGAATTCATTAATTGTCATACGCATTCACACAATTCATCCACACATTTATTCATTCATTCTCATACGCATTCACACTACCCCCTCTCATCATCTTATCTGCCCCTTCTCACTATGTTCCCCCTTTTCACTATGTAACCCCCTTCCCCACTTCTCAATATGTACCGCCTCTATCTATCCCCTCTCCCCCTTTCTCACTACCTAACCCCCCTCTGCCCCTTCTCACTGCAGCCCCTTCCCTCACCCTATTTACCTTGTTGCCAGAGCAAGCAGCAACTGCGACCGCGCCTGTGGCAGGGCAGGATTGACTTAGGGGCTGATGGAGCTGCAGCTCCAGGCTCCTACCTTAAAATAGGCCCAGTCAGGACCGGACTGACTGGGCCTATATGGCCGCATTAAGGCAGAGCCCCTTAAGCCCGCCGCAACTGCAACCGGGTCCGCCACTCTAAGGCAGAGCCGGCCTTAGGTGTTCTGGCGCCCTGTGCGGACTACTCCTCTGGTGCCCCCCCATCCCAAAAAAAGAAAGGAATAAAAACTTGTAACAAAACTCCCCTTTCTCACTATCTATCCCCCTGTATCACTATCTACCACCTCTGCCTCTTCTCACTGTTATTATATACTGAGGCAGACATTGACGGTGGTACAGCATAATACTTATCACTATATACTGAGGCAGAAATTGACGGTGGTACAGCATAACACCTACCACTATATACTGAGGCAGACAATGACGGTGGTACAGCATAACACCTATCACTATATACTGAGGCACACATTGACAGTGGTACAGCGTAATCCCTATCACTATACATTGAGCCAGACATTGACAATAGTGCAGCATAACCCCAATCACTATATACTACGCCAAACATTGTTGTGGTGTAGGCCTACCACTTCATTGTCTGGCTTAGTAGTAGGGATGCACCGAAACGAATTCTGGACTGAAACCGAAAATGCAGCATTTACCTGTCCGAAACCGAATATGACCTCCCCACACCATAAAAAAACCCCTTTTATTTAAAGTAAGTAACACACCAAAATAGGACAAAACAATTAAAAAACAATATTATATGTATATATATATGATTGTTAACAGCAATCACATTCCTATCATGCCCAGGCATACCCAGATTCCAGGATGTACTCGCAGACTTGGCATGATAGGAGTATGATTGCCCTATCTACCCCTTCCCACTCCCTTCTGCCCCATCTACCCCTTCTCACTCCCTTCTCCCCTATCTACCCCCTTTCCCCCTAGCTACCCCCTTTCCCCCGTCTCACGCCCTTCTCCCTATCTACCCCCTCCTAACTATCTACCCTCTCCCTCTTTGAAGTTCACTTACCTTTCAGGAGTCCTGCGGTGAGGGTGCAAGGCCTCTGCCTCCCAGCTCTGCCACTGTATGGAACAGTATAGAGTGATGGGAGTTATGATGTACTTTTAGAGCATAATTAGATCATGAAAAAGACATTGGAAATGGTACAGCATAACACCCATCACTCTCACACACTTACCAATCCACACATATATACCAATCCACACCTATATACCAATCCACACGTATATACCAATCCACACGTATATACCAATCCACACGTATATACCAATCCACACGTATATACCAATCCACACGTATATACCAATCCACGCATATATACCAATCCACGCATATATACCAATCCACGCATATATACCAATCCACACATATATACCAATCCACACATATATACCAATCCACACATATACACTAATCCACACATATATACCAATCCACACATATATACCAATCCACACATATACACCAATCCACACATATATACTAATCCACTCTCACTGAATATTTTCCTACCTTTCCTCTTTTCTCCTTACAGCTCCTTTTCCTCCTCTTCAGTTCTTCTGTCTTCTCTGTCTTCTTCCGGGTCAGAGGGCACGAACAGCGGTGGGCGCGGCTTCAGTGTTGTGCGCCGGGATCTAACAACAAACCCCGGCGCACAGCAGCTGTTGCCGCGCGGATCACAAGGGAGCGGTATCGGAGGTCTTTAGCAGACCTCCGGCTCCCTTGAGTGATTTTAAGCCGGGTTGAACCCGTCTTAAAATCACTCAAGGGAACCGGAGGTCTGTTAAAGACCTCCGATACCGCTCCCTTGCGAGCCTGCTCCTCCAGCGGCTGACATTACTGTCTGTCTCTGGAGGGGTGCCGGGTGCCGCAAGCTGGCACCCACTGATGAGCGGCACCCGGTGCGGACCGCCCCCTAGAGTGTGACGCCCTGTGCGGTCGCACACCCCAAAGGCCGGTCCTGCTCTAAGGGGCCGGGAAGCCCCCACCAGGGCCGACCTTAGGGGTTTGCGGCCGCACAGGGTTTAAATTAAAACATCGGGGGGGTTTTTTCAACTTTATTTAACATCCTCCATGTTAAATAAAGTTAAAAAAAACTTTATTTAACATGGAGGATGTTAAATAAAGTTAAAAAACCCCCGATGTTTTAATTTAAACCCTGTGCGGCCGCAGACCCGTAAGGCCGGCCTTGGTGGGCACTTCCCGGCCCCTTAGAGTGGCGGACCCGGTCGCAGTTGCGGCGGGCTTAAGGGGCAGGTGCCCCTTATGCCCTGCGTTAATGCGGCCGTAGGTAGGGTAGGGGCCTGGAGCTGCAGCTCCATCAGCCCCTAAGTCAATGCGGCCCTGCCGTGGCCCGGCCCACCGGGCAAAAGCCCGATGGCCAGTCCGGGCCTGTCTACCACCCTCTATTCCTATGTAGAGTTGAAGAAACGAAACATCTTTGAACGTTCCTGGAAACATTTCAAGGCCGGTCCCCCATAAATGTCACTCTCACTGGCAGTAGTAGGGCTGAGTTTGGTGCGACCAGTCCCGAGGGGGCGGTGCTAGGTTGGGATTACCGCGATGGGGGTGGGGCCAGATGGCGCCCCTCATGCAGAGTTTGAAATACACCTCAGAAGTCCAGGAATCAGCTGTGATTTCTAGAGCTTTTGGGTTAGATCCTTGTTATTTAGAAAACTTGTATTAATTTAATAAGCTATCCAATTCTGCGATGGATCATCCAACATTCATGGATGGTAACCAGGCTACTGAGAATAATATGGGAGTCTTCGACGTAGCCAAATATCTGCAACGTATTGTTTCATCTTTAAAGAACGATTCTGGTGCAAAGTTGGAAGGCAATGGTCTGGTCACCGTAGCAAACAGCAGAATATTCCTGCTGATTTGACAATACAGTTGGTTGTTAGGGTGATGAGACCATTCTCTTCAAACTTTGCACCATGCAGAACTCCCCAAGCGTCCCTCTAGCCCATAACTTGGGTTTAAAATCTTCATTTACCTCTTTTATCATATTTTTACACCATCCATGTGGCAGGGAGGAAGAACGGTGAATGGGCATTTAAAAGGTGAAGGTGAAAGTAGGGGGCAGCTGGGCAGTTTTGGCATCTTCACTTTATACATGGATTTCTTGAAAGTAATTGCCTGCTGTATAGGACAGCCTTTAGACAAAACTCAGGTAAGAGGTACAGTAGTCAGATCACCACTCATGGACAGGTTTTTGTTTTTTTTTGCGATCTCTTTTCACCCTTCTTATTTTACACCAAGAAGGCTCAGAACCCCGGCTTTCTTTATTATTCATCCAAGTCAGAAAGCCGCGTGCAACGGGTCCCCCCGAGCCCTGCTAGGCTTTCATCACCCCAGCCAGGAAAATACAGCCCAGGTTTACTACAGGTGCCCAGCCAGAAGCCATGGCTAAAGAGCTACCGGTAACAATCAGCTCATCCCAGGCTCTAATAGCAAGAAGCAGCCATTAACATGCAGCACAGCCTCTCCACACTTCATCCTTAATGGGACTCAGCAGCATAAATTTGTGATACCAGCATAATACTTGAGGCTTGGGCTAACCAAGAAATACCATTACATAAGTTATGGTGAGTAAAGGTGATAGAAAACCCTTCCACTTAAATTAAGGGGACAGTAGAAGCATTATTATTAAACACTCATCTACAGACACCAGACAAGCCGGAAGGCTTGTTTTTTCCTTCAGAAATATCATGGTTCCTACCACAATCACAAGGGTTTCTGGGTAGGCGCATGCAAATAAGGGTCACTCAGACGGGCACCCTATATCCCCTAGGGAATCCCGCCCCTCATATTTACACACCCCAATCAAAAGCACCCCACACACATACATGCTCCCTGCCCATTTAGCTATGCTAATTCCCAGGGGCCTGTTCCGGTTTTAGACGTTTGGTGTTTTGACCTGACTTGTCCAGTGGCTCTGCTCCAGTTTTTCATTTTGTCTACTGAAATCTTGATTCCTGGTTCTGACCCGGCTTGTCCGGTGATTCTGTTCCTGCCTCCTGCTTCATATTAGATGCTTCTGCCTCTTGGTTCTAGATCCGGCTTGTCCTGCGACTCTGTTCCAGTTCTCCATTTTGGCAACTGATGTTCCGGTCTTCGTCCAGCTCCGTATCTCCTTGTGACAGATATATGGAGAAGCATATTATTCTGTGTATTAGTTTGGGAAGCTGTTACATTGTACTTGGTTTATTGTATGTGTCGATAAAGTGTTGAAACCCATCTGTACGTTTCTGGAATGGAATCTTCAGTGTCTATCCCACCTGCGCCTCCTAAGAATCTTCACTGCAGGTGACCCTCGAGGATCCCGAATGTTATACTCTTATCCAGAAGCCAGGAGGCAACGACATGGAAGATGCTGTGATTTGCAGTTGAAGTTGTTGACGACTGGAAGGTGCCAAGGTGAACACCGGCCAAGACACAACTCAGTATCTTGACTCCATGCCAACGCCAGGGCAGGAAACCAGGAGAGTGAAGGAAGTTCCTCCGTTTCCTACAGAACTACAGATAATTTTTTATGCAGAATGAACTGAAACATCACAGATGCCGACACTGCTGAAAATCTCATAACTTCATTGTGATAAAACTCATCATGGGTGTTCAAATAACATTAAAAAAATATTTCTGCTATAAAATACTTTGTTGTTTATCTAAACAGGTCACCATTTTGTGCTGGTTAAGCCCTGCCTTCTAGCCACAGCTCAAGCCACGCCCAGGGCCGGCCCGACAATGGAGCCGAGTGGGGCAACCTCTCCAGACGGCACTTTTGAAGGGGCGGCACTCTGCTTTTTTAAAGCCGAGAAGAGAGAGAGGGCGCCGAGTGGTTTTATCTTACCAAGCTGTCAGTACCCGTTCGGCGCCCCTCTCTCTCTCCTCTGGGAGCCCTCTAGCTCGGGCTCAGTGCCGGCTTGTAATGTTGAGCACCGGAATATGACTTCATTTCCGGCGCTCAACATTACAAGCCGGCACCGAGACTCACCGCAAGACTGCTGAAAGGTAAGTACTGGGGGGAAGAGGAAGGGTAGATAATGGGGGGGCGGCAGGGAGAGGAAGGGTAGATAATGGGGGGGCAGCGTTTTAAACTTCGCCCCAGGCGGCATTTTGTCTTGTGCCGGCCCTGGCCACGCCCTCACATACATGTGACCTTCTTTGTTTTCGAAAGGATTTACTCCTACTTATGCGGGCTCATGGGCAAACGTAAGGGAAAAAACGGGAAAAATCCATTATTTCTTCCAAGAAAAGTGACTAGAAATTCTGTTGCTAGGATACATACTTATGTATGATGTCATTTGTTCTCAGCTGGAAAGGACGCCGACAGGTTACTAAGTGTAATTTAGATCCCAAAGCACAAGCGAAACAGGTGTGTGTGTGTGTGGGGGGGGGATTCTGATGATATTTAAAAAAAAAAATTCCAATGATATTTAAACAATTTAAAATACTTTCTCTAAATTATTTTGGAACACTTAAATTGGTCCGTGGTGCATTTTATAATTTCCTAACTTTATGTCCATATTGGTATAATTTGACACGAAAATGTATAATTTTATTTCCAATATAACTGAAGTAGAGGAAATCATATTATATGATTATTAATTATATTAACTAATATTTAAATTCATATTTTTAAATGTAGATATTTCAACTATATCAATCGCCTTTTTTTATGTAAATCCAAATTAGATAATTCACTGCTTCTTCTTTAACCATTGCACAGCACTGCAGAATATGATGGCGCTTTATCAATCAATTAATAATAAATTAATAAATCATTTTTTTTTAAAAGGTAATAGAACTGTATATACAAAAAAGTTGTGATAATTTATTATAGTTAAATTTTTTTACTGGATACAATATATAACAATAAAAAAAAAAAAAAGAATTCTTAAGACAATATTACAACGGAACTGGGACTCCGGGAGATTGTCTGGTCCTTATCTGGTTGTTGTAAATATCTGGTTGTTTTTTTTTATTATTTTCCTGTTTAAGTAAAAAAAAAGTAGGATGTCTGAAATGTTCCTATTTTCGAGATAGTTTTTACGAGACGTTCGAGTCATTCTGTTGAAGGATGTCTTTTGAAATCAGGGAAACACATGTTTATTTAAAATTAGCTTTTCAATAAGTAATATATCGAGACAATGAAATAAATGGAATTGTCTGGATGCACAGATAAGAAAAGACAAAAAACAATAATAAATACAAAATAAATAAAAAACTAAACAAAAAATAAATTAAACTAAAAGCACACAAAAAAAAACCACAGGTCCTGATGCAGAACGCTTTTTAACGCTATTAGAGATTTTTTTTATGGTGGGACAGACTTCGGGTGCAAATGAGGCAGATTTGTCGGCCCGGCGTTCACAGAGCGCAACTTGGATTCTGGAACGAAAACAATCGAGTCATTAATAAAAAAAAAGAAGAAATGTGACTAATGCTAAGCAACTGAAAACAAGAAAAGCTCGGAGCGAAGGAAGGCTTCGATCTGGTCGCCGGCCAAGATGACATGGGGGAATCATTACTGCATTAAGCGTCCTCACCCAAATCCCGGAGCCCATCGCCTGACTCGTTATTTAAAGAAAGATACGTTCGGTTTCCATTCATTTAAGGCGGGACGGAAACAGCGCGCCACAATAATATATATTTTTTTCACATTACTGGTTTTTTCCTCTAAATTTGTTCTCCAAAGCTGCATTAATGTTAATGCCCTTGAAATGAAATATTAGAATCAGAGGTCATAATCCAAAACAAAACGGTCAGAGGATTAGAGTGTGGCAGATATGTGGAACAGCCTCCCAGCAGAAGTGGTAGAGGGTAATACAGTGAGGGGATTAAACATGCATGGGATAGGCATACGGCTCCTGAATCTAAGACGAGACCAACGACTGATTAAGTAACACGGGCTGAATGGGTCTGATTAGATTTTGTATAATAGCATAAAGCGTATCCTCCGTTTGCGTTATCTCATGTGATGTCATACATCTGCCTGCCCACCTTATCCTGGCAGGGTTGTGATGTCACGTGTTCTGGGTTTTCACCATGTAACGCTCCTTTTTTTTTTCTACATGCGATGGATGGCTTGGGACCAAGTCATTAATTGCGACGTCTTGTTGTCAGGACTGCTGTGATAAATTTCCGAACTGTTGGTAGCTAATTATAAACAATGAAGAGACTGGGCTGTGATTACTGTTTGGGGTAACTATTTTTTTATACAGTTATCTGTTCAATGGCAAAAGCAGCAAAATCATTTAATTTGTCATCCCAATCGCCCCCCCCAGCCAGTGATGTATTTACCTTTGGGGCAGCACCCCCAGCCGCTTGCCGCTTCCCCCCCTCCATGGTCGGCGACCAGGTACAATAAAAGGCACTGTGCACTCTTGGCCGATTAGGATACATAAAGGATACATAAGAAGGACACCAATATTTTGGTCCTAAAGAGAGACTGTCCCTTCTTAACCTTAACAGGGACACTTGGGACTTCTATACATAGATACAGTTACACACTCCATAAATATATTACTCCGTTCAAAAGTTTGGGGTCACTTGGCTGTTTTCATGGAAAACAAGGACATTTCTGGCTGTGACATAATTGCAAAAGAGTGACCCCAAACTTTTGAACGTTTATGTATGTTTGCGTGTATGTATGATGGCTGTAACAGTGTCTCCCAACATCTAAAACCAAACGCACCTGTTATTAGATTACTAATTTCTATTTATGCTGTTTATGTCTATTATTGTTTTTGTTTTTTTTATATTGTTTACTTTTATTGAATCTGTATATTCTGCATGTAAAACCCTTTCTGGACTCGGCTCCCCGCCTGAAAACGAGAGAAATCCCAACGTATTCTTCCCGGTAAAACTCTAAATAAATAAATAAATAAATAGATAGATAGATGAGTTAAATATAAAACAATAACCAAAAAGAGTATTTTTTAGCCTTTTCTAGAGTGCGTCTGTATGCTGTGTGTTGTGTCGCGGGGCAGGTACGGATGGCATTTCCAGTAGTGTTGACAACAGAAGCCATTAATCCTATATTTAGTCTGGTTTTACGGTTCCATTGGTTGATTGGTGACATTTCCTATTCCTTGACAAGATCACAAGTCTGAGAGAGGAAACGGGTCTCTCCGTATCCCAGAGGGTCTTTCCTCCTGCGTCTAACTTACCTCAACACTCTTTTGTCTGCTTGCAGTTAAATCCTTCTGGGGTTCTTGAGAAAGGCAGAGATTTCTTAGTAAAATACACACGAGGGAACTTCTAACTGTTTGTCTGTACCACACCGACGCAAACCGCTAATCACATGACTCATTCGCACTCGGAGGCGTCTAGATTCACCAATGTTATTACCAGTGGCAACAATATCTTTCCAAGTAAGAGGAAGAAGCTTACGCACAATGGAAATTAATAAAGGTCATATGTCATTTTTTTTTAACGAAAATCACAAATAAATGAAATATTGGCTTTATTTGTACATATTTATAGAGTTTGATATATAGAATATATATATTAGATATGTGCAAGACATTCGGCCAAATTTTTCAGTTCATTTTTGGCCCATTGGTTCTCGGACGATGAATTACGTTCAGTTCGGACGAAAATTGGGAAAACGTTTAATTCAGGAACAAAATTCGCTGCCCGGTACTCGCTCTCATTCACGCTCTCATGCACTCTCTCTATCACTTCCTTCTCTATTGATCACTTCCTCATCTTCTGGTTCTTCATCTTCTCTCTTTCATCTTTTATTTTCTATCTTCCTCCACATCTCTATGCAAACTTCAGCCAAATTGGTGGCTCTTCCAGTGACGTCCTCTCCCCTTGGGAAATATGGCCCCAAGTGATCTAATTCCCGGTTGGACCTGCTGTTGCAAAAATTTGAAATCTAATTTAAAATGGGCGATACCAGATGACCTCATGGCCTTATCAAGAAGTTCCTGACGCCTCTTATCACTGCGTTCTCGACAAATAACAAGGGGTCTTGCATCAGTTACTTCCATCCACGCTGCATACATCACGAAATACTTTGTCTGCCTTTTCATTTATTTAAAGAATGTGTACTTGCGCTCGTAGATAACGCTAGGTGTTGCAGAGATGTGAAGCGACGGTTAATGGATTCCGAGAGCAGATAATCTTCCTTTGCAGTTTATTTACAATTTTGGAATTTCAGAGAGCTGGATATCAACAGGTTATGGGGAGAAGGAGTGAGATTCTCATACGCACACGGGAACAACTAGAAAGAATATTAAAGGGAAACAGACACTCATCCCCTCATCCCACTTCATGCCGGGAATTAAAGTTGATTATTAATAGTATTATCATTACTAATAATATGTTATATAATTGTTGGATTGTTATTATTTTTAATTTTAGATTAGAAAGTAAGGATAGTTTCTTTAAAATTTGCACAAAGCCTTCGCATACCTGGGAACTTGTGGGTTCCGGTTACCCAGAGCCTACCCTTGCGGGACGCAGCCAGGACTGCCCACTAAAGTTCATATGATGGCTGGATTGTCTCAAAATAATAAACATTCCAACAAAAGAATCATCGATTATGTCCCATAAATGTGCTTTCCCGGTGAGAATGCTAAATCATGCGTTTGGAAATGTTGTTTCTTAAGAGAAAAATAAAAAAATGCTTATTTTACACTTTAGGGGTAAGTTTGGCATAGATTAGACACGTAACGGTTTGGAGCATTTGTAGAAGCGCGTGTTTCCGAACACTCCTAACCATAAGGAAAAATTTTCCCAATAAAATTTTTTTTATAATGGGAAGTAAATTGAAATAATATGTGGAGGCAACCCTTTTTTGGAACATGTTTTCATGATAAATGGGTAAATAAGAAAAGTTATGTGACTATGCAGACATCAGCGTCTGCAGAATCCCCCAATGCGTTTGCAAAAGCAACACCATGAAAATTTAAAGGGACCACGCAGCTATTCTGTGCATTAAAGAGAATACGACAGCTTCATGTGCCTTTAAAGGCCACCAATGGATACATTTTAAAGTGCATTGTAACGATCTTAATAGGTTTTATTTTAACAATAAAAAAAAGGAAAAAAACTTAGCCTGGTAATAAAAAATAATTTTTATTAAAAATTAATACCCACCATTATCACCCAATATTTATTTTTTTTATAAAGCATTTATTTCACTAAAAACCCCATTAGTAGTAATTTATCACATAGAATCTGCCGGAATTTCGGCCCCCCATTCTGCCCCCGTCTAGTCGCCCGTTTCTCCTGCTGTAAAGACTTAATCCTTAATCAGTCTCGTCTTATATTCAGGAGCCAGATGCCTATCCCATGCATTTATTACCCTCTACCACTTCTGCTGAGAGGCTGTTCCATTTATCTACAACCCTCTTGGTAAAGTAAGGCTTCCTTACATTACATCAAAGCCTCTCACCCTTTAGTTTTATAACCTTCTTAATCAACGGGAGTCGCTTGTTTGTTTGTTTTTTCCTTATTTCTTTCTATACGTAAAGAGAATGGAGATTTCTCTAGCCAACGATACAAAAGCCAACACAACCCTAAATTCCTACAGATACATAAAAAGTAACAAATATGCCCGTGACGGGGGCAATACCCTGTAAAGGAAACCATACATAACGGACTTAAACCAAGGCTGAAGGGGATCCAAGAGTCCTGAGGGAAGAACATTCCTGCGTTATAGGAAAATTCCTTAAATAATAACAAAGGTAATTACATCCTGAATAATCAAAAGGAGTCACAATAAGAAAAGAATTCAAGATAAAATAATATTTTTTGTCGAAACTCGGATTATTAAAGTTAAGAAGCATATGGAACTTTTCGGAATGCAAAGTTAGTTAGTAAATTATATTGAGCTCCAAAAGGAATTACCGAGCAACAGGAAGGTCTTCATGGATTTCTGTTAAAGTGAATAGTAGAAGCATCATTAAACACTCATCTACAGACACCAGAAGGATTCTTTTTCCCTCAGAAATCTCATGGCGCTGCCACAACCACAAGGCATTCTGGGTAGGCACATGCAAATAAGGTCAACCATTATCACCTTCGCCTCTATATCCACTTTATACATGGATATGCCCTGCTAGCCTTTCATCATCCCAACCATGAAAATACCGCCTGGCTGAAGAGTTACTAGGCCCAGCTTTACCACAGATGCCCAGCCAGAAGGCATGGATGAAGAGCTAAGTTTAACAATCCAATGAGCCTGGGATGCTGACTTATTACCTTAGGCTTGGGGTAGCCAAGAAATACCATTATATAAGTTATGGTGAGTAAAGGTGATGGTAGAAGCATTATTAAACAATCATCTACAGACACCAGACAAGCCAGGACGCTTGTTTTTCCCTCAGAAATCTCATGGTGCTGCCACAAACACAAGGGATTCTGGGTAGGCTCATATTGCACCTCTTACCTGAGTTTTATCAAAGGCTGTCTTGTACAGCGGGCAATTACTTTCAAGGGTTCCATGTATAAAGTGGATATAGAGGCAGAAGGAGATAATTATTGACATTATTTGCATGCGTCTACCCAGAATCCCCTGTGGTTGTGGCAGCACCATGAGATTTCTGAGGGAAAAAGAATCCTTCTGGCTTGTCTGGTGTCTGTAGATGAGTGTTTAATAATGCTTCTACTACCTCTTAATTTTAAGTGGAAGGGTTTTCCATCACCTTTACCCTCCATAAAGTATGTAATGTTAAAGTGAATAAATCCTTTTTGAGGTTCTCCGTGACATGGGATTAAAATTATTTGACCAACTAGCAGAAAGATTTTTTTAAAAAAAACACACAAAAAAACAAACAATGCTTCCCTTTCGCAGGTCTTAAGTGCAAAAACCCATGAATAGGTCATATAAGCCACTGATGACCTCTGAAGAGTCTTGAAAATGCATGGTGGTTCAAGAAAGGGGCCCCTCTGGACTAATAGAGAAAGGGGAATATTACTGTTAGCCAAGTTGTATGTTGGCCAGCAGGTTCTTCATTGGTGGGTTACCTGCAACAATGTTACCAAGCACCAGAGTTAAGTGTTGGATAATGGGGGGTGGTTGCTTCTTTCCTGCTCGACCACAATTATGGAAAGGACTTCAAGTGCCTGGCTACAATCCCTAATATCCAGAACCCCAAATGGGCTTGGGGATGAGTGCCAGTGGTTATTTAACCACCTAATGGTTAATGCTGCCAGACAGCCGGTCATTACATGGTTAACGCAGGTTGTGGCCAATGGCCTTACCCACAAATTTGCTTGGGGTAAGAAGGTTGGGGGTTTTGGCCTTGCCAGGCTATAAGTGGTCAAGGGTATTTGGTATACAAACAACCTCAAACATTTTCTAGTAGTATGAAGTTACATATATGTTATCCGTGTTTGAACTTTGAACCCAATATGGCCATGTTTTGGAGCATTCAAAGAGCAATAAAGAGAAGTCGCGGACCAATAATGCTATAGAGGTATATTACTCCAGGAGTCATAAATCACAATTTATACGCACACCAGCATTAATAAATATACATTTACAAAGAACCAGAAAACAAACAGTCAAGAAATACAATGAAATTAGGCTGTACCAGTGAGGTCTTCCGAGAATATCACGTAACCAACATACATCCATAAAACGCCACATTTAAGACAATTTCCTCCCACTAAATAACACCAATTCCATGGTTTCCCAACAATCTCCCAATCTTCCTATTTCCCTCTATGGTATGTAATCAGGGGAGGACTGGGGATAACGATGGGACCCCGGCACTTTAAGGCCGGCGGCTGCCTAATGATGTAAGTGAAGCCGACGACTGGTTATGACAGGGCAGCCATTACGGTTTTCTATGCTCACGTAGCATTCGCTCGGCGAATGGGAATTTGCCCCAGTATGGCCGGTCCGGTCCGGTATATAATATCACTGTTATTCTTAAATTTTAAATGACACATTTTACTATATTAAAATAATGGATTCCTTCCTTCATGCTTTTTGCATTCTTTATATAGAATAAAGGCCTCTAAACGTAGGAGGAACAGCCTCACTGCGCAATTCTCTCCCTGCATTGTTCCAGAATAATATATTTAGGATATTCCCACTGGTTTGTGACAATACATTATGTGCCAAGTGGTTCTCTGGATTGCCAATTCCAAAAAAAACCAAAAACATTCCAATTGTTTCTTAGGATAAAGAGGTCCGCGCAACTATTGTTATCGAAAAAATATATTTGTCTTTTTCTTTTAATTCCCTGAAATATGCGGAACTTCCTTGCAGTCGGCTCGCCTGACACCGGGCAGCCAGGAAATCCCGACGCTCCGTTCTGCCCTTTGAAAACAATATGAATTGATGTCTTTTCGCAGCTCATCAATGGGCTTAATATGGAACGGAGTTGTTCTTATACCCCCGTGGTGGCCCAAACTATGTGTTGCCTACCTGACCCACCCTATATGAATCCCTGTGTTGGGATTACCAAAGGTTAGCCTCTTCCGGATCTTTTGGGCTCATCGCCTGTTCATCCCGAAAGGCTTAGGAAGGGGGTACGTTGGGTGTTAGAAGCCCTAACGCATGCAAATGGGTGCATGCCCCCACCCCTTCCTTGCTCCCCTCTTTCCTCCCCTGCGCCCCTCTTCTCTACTCTGAAGCCCCTCTTTCCTCCCCTCATATTTCCCCTATTTCCTCGCCCGATGACCCTCTCCTCTCCCCTGATGCCCCTCTTTTCTAGGAGGTCAGAATGTTTGCTGGGTATGAGGGTATCGCAGGCTTCTACGGCCCTAAAAGCCCAGATAATGTGTATAGAAACAGCAAGAAACGGCTTTATAATTGTATCAAATAATATATATTATTCTTTTTTTTTAACTACATAAAAAGTGTATTGTCAGTACATAAAAGATGTAAAGAAAACTGAAAAAGAAAAAGAAAGCATTAGAAGGAGAAAAAACCTGAGTCACCTTTTTTCAGTGAACTGGAGTTCATACCTCAGTACTACAAATCCCATAACTCCATGGACTCCTGAGAACTATGGGAGTTGTAGTGCATAATGAAGCAGAGTGCTAGTAGTCCGCTAACATTGTTTTAATTTTTTATTTTTATTTTTTTATTTTTATTTTTTAATTAAGTAGAGCTTTTGGGAAAATTTAGACAAAATTATATTTTTTAAAATTGTTTAAAAAATAAATAAATCGTTGAAACATTTAAATAATTAACAAAAATATACCATTTTTTTTTATGCTTTACCAGTCACGAAATTAAAAATCATTAGAAATAATATTTCAGGTTTATCGTTATTGTGTATTTCTACACAATTGACTTTCGGCTGATTTGAAACCCATATGGCAAATCTAAAATTAGATTAGAACTCTGAGTTTTTAATTTAAGCCTTTTACGTCATCACTGGAAGATCACAATGTTCGGAGTCCGGAGAAGTATCTGCATGGAGGGGGTAACATCTTCATAACTCTGACCCAGAGCTCCCATCACGGGGATTCAAAAACTCTTTTCACATGATTAGTGAAACGCAGGAAATCACAAGCTAACAATTTCCCCACCAATCATCGTCTCATTTATTTTGCTGTAAAAAATGGAATTTTAAAAAAAATACGAGGGTTGCCAAATTCTGCTGAGTTTGTATGTAGTGAGCAGTGAAGGACCCCGAGACTCTCTGGCCACCGTGTCCACTTTAATGCACGGGGTCTCCTTACCGTTCGTGGTGTCTGGAGGGATTGTTCAGAAGCCCGCCATATGCATTTGAATGTTTCTCTACCCCAAAGCTTCTAGGTTTTCAGAAGAGGTGGTAGGCGTGCTGTCTGCGCCGATATTCTATGCCTATCGGCGGTCAGCTCCAGTGATGGCTTTTCGAGGATGTCCGGTGGGCTCCAGGTGAAGCACTGCTGCTCTGGGCCTGGGGCCAACGCAACATCAGTGGGCTACCCACCGACATCAGCGGACTGACCACCAACGTCAGCGGACTGACCACCAACGTCAGTAGACCACCACCAACATCAGCGGACCACCACCAACATCAGCGGACTGACCACCAACGTCAGCAGACCGCCACCGACATCAGTGGACTGACCACCAGTGTCAGTAGACCGCTCATCAACATCAGCCTACTGAAAACTGACTTCAGTAGACCGCTCACTGACGTCAGCCCTAGAAAGGGGGTAGATGGAGTCTGAATATTCCCAGGTATACAGGGGGGGGTCTAACAAGACCCCCTGCGCACAAGCACAGAAAGCTTCCCATTGAAGCAACAAATCAGCACATGAATTGGAGTTTTGGATCCAGGGGAGCACCCCGAGAATCTACCTCTGCAGCAACCACAGTTTCTATCGAGCATCAGGATCATGATGTCATAACCCAGAGACTCTTCTCTGATTGTTCATCACACAATAAGAACACAGAACCTTAAATAAACTTCTCCAATCAGTGTGCTTTTGTGTCACATGACAATTCAGCATTCCCTCAAAAAATCATATATGAGACAATTGTTCTATATAACGAAAGAGTTATTTCTATGAGGAGTTTAGGCCAATCAGTTATAGGGATGATGTCACCTTTGATGTAAAACCACCATTTAAACTATTCTCCTCTCAAATTATTATCATTTTTTTAAATGTCCCTCTTTTTTTGTTAATCAGATTAATATTTCCCAACTCTGACATCACATGTGTGTCTCCACCAAAGGCATTGTATGCAAATTTCCCCTGGCTTCCCACAATCCTTCAGTGTTTAGGATTGTTAGGATTGTTAGGATTGTTTAGGATTTGCCAGCCCAAGCAGGCTGCGCATGAGCTTCTACCGTTTGAGGTCACATATGGCTCAGGGCGAGGTAGCTGCTAAAAACTTGATATGGAAGCACATAATAGAGGAGATTTATAAATTAAAAACCTAAGCAGAAAACAATCCGTAAATATGGAATGAAGATATTGCGTTAGTGATTCAACAAGCATAGACTAGGAGGGCCAAGTGGTTCTCTTCTGCCATCATTATGTATCTATGTTAGCTTACTGGGAGGGTAAGATAAGTGGAACGGCCTCCCAGCAGAAGTGGTAGAGGGTAATACAGTGAGGGTATTAAACACGCATGGGATAGACATACGGCTCCTGAATCTAAGACGAGACCAACGACTGATTAAGGTTTGAGTCTTTACAGCAGGAGACACGGGCAGACTAGACGGGGGCCGGATGGGCCGATCTGCCGGTGTAAAAGGTATCACATTAATGAACACATTGCTAGAAAGAATATTACATTCCCATCGCGATCATCGCAGGATAAGTCACAACCAGCCCTCCAGAATAACCAAAACGTCAAAAAAAGACTCTCTTTTAAAAATAGCTATTTTTTTTTATTGTCATATGACTCAGTTCCACCTCCACGTTTATGGAAAGCCATACCAGGGCGGGGAGATTTTTTCTTTAAAAAAGGGGTAATGAGATCAAAAGGATGTCTGCCCTCCTCTGTGAGAAGTTCATTCGAAACCCATTTTATTTGCAAAAAAAAATATTGCCGATAAAAAATAAATAAATAATGAAATAATAAAGCTCCCTCGGCAGACGCCATCCAGTTATTGGCTCCAGTAAATTAGGCAAAAGCAGAATTATTTATTTTTTTCGAGACTCCACCGTGTTACACGAGTCTGGCCCCAGACGCTCGGCACCGGACGGGCTGTATGGAACAACTTGTGGGGAATTGGTTAAAAAGGCAAGAATCCCAGTTCCTTAACTGTCAGCTTCTAGAAATAACCGAGACGCATCACCGCTAAACAGAGGCCAAACCCGAGACAACGGAAAAAATGACAGAAATATCGAAAAACGCGCCGTTACTGCTTACAATATAACGCGGATGAAACAAAGTTAGCGTGCAAATAAACAAACTGATTTATTAATAAAAAATCCACCTTTTCAAAAACATATCCTTAGAATTTTTTGATTTTATTGCAATTTTGTTTTTTTTTAATAAGGATTTAACCATTTAAAAATAAAAATAAAAAAATTAATCTTGATCTACTGGATACATTTTTATATTAAATTTTAATTTATAGAAACATTTCCTACATCTTCTGGCTGTTTTTACCTTTTGGTTTTTTTTTTTTCCTTTTCTTATTTATTTATTTTTTCATTTTTTTTTCTTTACAACTTTAGAATATTAAAAATATAAAAAAAAAAAAAAAAATTAAAGGAAAACGCATTTTAAAAATAAACTGCTTGTCCAGCACAATGGTGACAAATTAACTTGTAAGCAAATCAGCCTTAGAATTGTAACCAGAACAATGCAAAAAGTTACAAATTTCAGAATTTGGATTGTTACTCCTTCATGCCCCTAAATCAAGATATTTTTGCTGATAATTTTTACATTATACATTCACTATACGCAGTGATTTTTTTCTGTTTAAAAAATAAGAATTTCCAAATTCATTTCAAAATTACATTGTTGTTTTTCACATTCCAAAACCACAAGATAGTTTGCTAGCGTTTTCTGTAGATTTTGCATTTAATGTACAAATTTTCATTTCAAAAATGACATTGTTACCTTTTCACGTAAAAAACACAACATATCACGGGTCCCTCCCCGCTCCCCCCCCTTTTTGTGTGGTCCTCCAGTTTCTCCCCTTCATTTATACAATAAAAACTTTGATTTACAAAAAAAAACAAAACAAGATATATATATTTTGCTTTTTTTTTTCCCTGTAGATTATGCATTTTTTGCAGAAATGACGCGAGTGTGGAGATTGATTAAATGCTTTTTATTTTTTTATTTTTTTTTTACTTCGTTTAGCTCAGAAAAAAAAAGAAAGAAATTCTCCCCTCTCTGGAAAGCAGGGAGAGCAGAACGTTGTTGGTGGAGAACTTGGCAGCCTCTCCGGTAACTTCCAACAACGGCATCGATGTAAATTCTCCTTCCTCCCTCTGTGAAACACCCCTTTCCTCCTACAGACCACCCAAACCCTATAAATAACCCATCGCAAACTTTTTTCCCTTCACATTTCTTCCCAGACTTTTGGCAGGAGACTCCTGAATAGATTTAAAAAAAACCAAAAACAAATAAAAAAAAAAACTCAAAAACATTTTTTAGGGCAAAAATGGCAAGTGAATTTAAGAAAAAAGCTTTCTGGAGGGCAATAATTGCCGAATTTTTAGCGATGAGTATTTTTGTTTTTATCAGTATCGGAGCGGCGCTGGGGATGAATTTCCCCGTGGCGCAAAATCAGACCTCGACCCGGGAGCAAGACATCGTGAAGGTGTCGCTGGCGTTTGGGCTAGCGATTGCCACCATGGCCCAGAGCGTGGGCCACATCAGCGGGGCCCATCTGAACCCGGCGGTGACCCTTGGCTGTCTGCTGAGCTGTCAGATTAGCATCCTGAAAGCTGTCATGTACATCGTCGCCCAGTGCCTGGGGGCCGTGGTGGCCACTGCCATCCTGTCCGGCATCACGTCCCAGATCGACAAGAACTCTCTCGGTCTGAACGGGGTAAGCGATTTTATTTCTCAAATTCCAATATTTCCTATTTTTTTAGTTTTTTTCTGGGTTTCATGTAAACTCGCTGCACCTGCTGCTTGGAATGGATGCAGCCCAACTTTTTTTTTGCAATTAGCATCAGAAATGCCTTAGAAGGCAAAAAAGAACTAAAAATGCATTTAAAAAATGTATATTTTTACACTTTTATACAGGTTTTTTTCTTGCAATTTCAGTAAATTTAAATAATATACTTCTTCATAAAATAAAAAAAATCTGTATATATATATATATAATATAGATAGATTAGACAGTTTTAGTGTAATGTAAGGATGTGTTACTGTACTGAGAGGGTGGTAGATAAGCAGAACAGCCTCCAAGCAGAAGTGGTAGCAGCTAATACAAGGATGTGTACTTATATAATTATGAAAAAGTGTATTAATAAATGTTTTAGTGTTAATTGGGGGTGGATCCAGTATATATATATCCTCTGGCAGTAAAAAAGTTTACGTTTGGTTCTTTATTTTGATGCCTGAACTGTAATGTTAGGAAGTTTTACTTTATGGAGAGGGTGGTGGATAAGTGGAATGGCCTCCCAGCAGAAGTGATAGAGGCTAATACAGCGGGGGGGATTTAAACACGCATGGGATAGGCACACGGCTCCTGAATCTAAGTCTTTGAAGCCCCCAGTCTTATAATAAGGAGCCACATGCCTATCCCATGCATGTTTAAATTACCTCTACCTCTTCTGCTGGGAGGCTGTTCCACTTATCTACCACCCAGTAAGAAGACTCATTTGCTCGTGAAAAAGTAACATATTACTGAAGTCGTACACACGGTGAATAATAGAAGACGTACACAGCAAACGTATCGTTAGAGGTGCGAGAGCCGGAGCGGCGGGGCCATCAATGCCGGCTTTTAAGTGAAATAATATAAAAAAGAAAACATAACAAAGAGCGTATCGGCCGAGGGTCTGGGCGGTCAGCGTGACTGAGTGCAGTAAGAACAGGAGGGCAGTCTGCCCCGGGCAGCGGATCAAAACGCCTTCATTCTGTAAATAACCCCGCACTGATCTGTATTCACGTAAATGTTTGCTTATCCCTCACGAGTTAGTAATGTACGTGATGAATAACGCCAGGTGCTTATCTGCGCCATTAAGTCCTCAGAACAAAATAGAAAAGGGTTGTGGATACATTGAATAGCCTTTCACCAGAAGTGGTAGAGGGGGGAGTGAGGTGGGATAACTGAAGACTATGAGCAAGAAGTTAATACGTCATTAAAATCTACGCTGCTATAGGGGTTCTGTATTAAATCTGAGCCCCCTGCCGAGTTTTAAAAGTGGTCCTATCTTCATAAAAAGCAATAGAATGATGAAAACACAATTCTGTTGGTTGCTATGGTGATAAGACTTTGCATAAAAATCTACATCAGAGTCACTTTGTACTCATACCCCCCATGTTACAGGATGTAAGGCCAGAATATAGGGATAAGGGATAGAACTAAAGGGTGTAGATGTAATGTAAGGAAGTTTTACTTTACTGAGTGGGTGGTAGATGAGTGGAACTGCCTCCCAGCAGAAGTGGTAGAGGGTAATACAGTGAGGGTATTAAACATGCATGGGATAGACATACGGCTCCTGAATCTAAGACGAGACCAACGACTGATTAAGGTTTGAGTCTTTACAGCAGGAGAAGCGGGCGACTAGACGGGGGCCGAATGGGGCCGATCTGTTGTCAAATCTGTGTTTTTAAGGCAATCTTAAAGGGTTTATTTGTCAAATAAAAAAAGTTTGATTGAAAGAAACGCACAGCCAGGTTTGGAACAAAGGGGCTTTGGCCTCATTTAAAGGGACGGCTTTCAATTTAAAAATAAATAAATAAATAAAGTGAATAAAAACCTTAACATGTCATGAAGTGTTTTTTTGTGTGTTGTGTGACACACCGTGAATATACTTCTCCTGCTGCTGGCGTGACCCACCCCGCAACATAAAGGAGCGTCTATTGCCACTTTTGGGGCTGTTTTTGTGACGAACATCAGTCCACTCCTCGGGGGGATAAACTGAGATGGCAGCATTGTGTGGCCTTCCTTGGTGGGTGGGGGCATTCTCTACCTATGAAAGTAACCACACCTGAAAAAGTGATTTTTTTCCCCCTTAGTATAGTGAGGAACAAAAAAAATTTAATTTTTTTTTATCAATTTTTGGCAGAATTAAAAAACTTCTTGTTAATTTTTTTCTAAAAAAAGATATGCCAATAAATCTTAATCGTCCACAGGCCACATCTGCTAAAAATTCTGAATTTCTGCAATTTTTGTCAAAATTTGAAACTCTTCAGTTGTGCTTTATTTTTTTAGCAGATAAAACAACGTGTGTATAAAATGTAAAATGATTTTGTCCCTCAAATAAATAATCAATATCATTAATTAGTTGCCACTATACAGTTTCAAACACTTTTGTTAAATATGAATCAAGTATAGGATAGGATTGTGTATACATATATATATATATATAGTGTTAGAGTCAGTGTGTGTCAGTGTCAGATTTAGTGTGTATGTGTGTATATGTATAGTGTTAGAGTCAGTGTGTGTCAGTGTATAGTGCCAGATTTAGTGTGTGTATGTGTATATGTATAGTGTTAGAGTCAGTATGTGTGTGTCAATGTGTAGTGCCAGATTCAGTGTGTATGTGTGCATAGTGTTACAGCCTGTATGTTTATATATGTATAGTGTTAGCCAGTGTGTGTGTGTGTGTGTTTGTTGTTGTATAGTGTGTGCATGTGTTTAAGAGTGTGATGCTAGCGTGGATGGTGCTGTGTATGTTACAATATGGCATTAGTATGAGTGTGTATTCAGCATATAGTATATATATATATATAGAGAGAGAGAGAGACGGGTGAGAGAGAGACGGGTGAGAGAGAGAGGGAGAGAGAGCGTATATATATGGCTACACAGACTATGATAGAGTTTAATCCAGTCCAGGTCCATGCCCCAATAAATATGGTTTGAAAATACATTTTGAAATAATTGAGTCTCTGTCAGGTTCTTTATGGTGTAAAATACCCCTTGTCATGAAGGGGTTAACTGCGGCACTGTACAGAGTGTTGCAGCACTGACGAAAGGTGTGTTTTATGTCGTATTGCCCCAAAAAACATCCTTTAACTGCAGACCAGGGGGTAATAAATACAAATAAAAACACGATTGGGGAAGAAAATAACGCTGGCTCCTAAATTCTTCGGCTGGCTTCCAGATCCAAACCAAATTTGTCGCCCCCTGGATCAAAGTGGAGCGCCCCGCGAACAAGCGAGGTGTTGACTTTGGATTCCTTACAGGTGCCACATTGTATCCAGGAGCTCGTGTTAATAAATGGAGTCGCGTTCTTTATTTGGTGGGGCTGCTGCGGGGCTCCGGGACGCAGATCATCGCGCATGTTGCTGCCCACCTCTGAGCCCTCCAGGTCACGGCTCACGTGTTTGATAATTAGTGGCGGACCGGCTGTGTTTTGTTAATCTGACTGTTAGTTGCAGATTTTATTTTCAGGAATAAATTCATATCAGATGTGGACAGGAAATAAATTCACTTTATTTGGCATCTGGGGGGTTTATTTTCCTTCTGATCTCCCCTCCTTCAGTTTTCTCCACCTGTCTGTACTCCTTAATATATATTACCCCTCTTTTCTCCTCTGATACCCATCTTTTTTCCTCTGTGGCCCTTTTTAACCCTTGATGCCCCTCTTCCCTCCTCTAATGCCCCTATTTTTTATTCTGATGCCCCTCTTACCTCCCCCGATGCCCCTCTTTTCTAGGAGGTCAGAATGTTTGCTGGGTATGAGGGGATCGCAGGGTTCTACAGCCCTAAAAGCCCCGATAATGTGTATAGAATCAGCGGAAAATGGCTTTATAAATTAAATAAAATGTATTCTCCTTCTTCTAAACACCTTAATAACCTGGCAACAGATATCAATATATCAAAAATCCATATAAAAAGTATCCACAAACCTATTAGCTGTTCAGGCAAAACGTGTTATAATAACTTAATACATTTTGTGAAAACTCAATAAACCATAATAATTCGGTAACGATCACAGTGTGGGGGATACTACTTTCTGGCAACATTTTGTTTTAAAGAGATATACTAGACTTTTGCCCCTCTTGGGGTGCAGGTTGTCTCCCCCTCGCTGTTATCATTCATTATTCCTGATGTTAACCTCATTTTTACAAACAGAAAATTCCATTTATTGTTTTTTTCCTTAAATTGCGAGTTATGAACGCTCTAATCCCCCCCCCCCCCCCGACCCGTCTGTAAGGCCCGTAAAGATTTCAGGATTTTGGGTGTTCCTGGGGTCTTCAGGTTAGAGGCAGCAGAATACTGTCCCCGTCGAGGATCCTTGCACATGAAGCTGTTATGGATCGCGCATGGTAGAACCCAAAGCTACTCCATTGTTCTGTGCGTAGGAGTGAAGCGTGAGGTTTTGCCTTCACCCTTCTCATTAGCCTTCTGCTCGCGGGATACGATGTCCCAAGTCCCTGGTCAAAGAGGGACACTTTTGTTTTAGGGGGTGTGGTTAGAGGTGTGGCTGGGGGTTGGGCTTTACCCAGACTTTTTTATGTGACTTTGTGGCCTGTTGGTAGCTATTGCTGCAACTGAGTGGGGCATTTAGAAGAAGAATACTGAGTTTTATTTACCCCGATTAATGTATAAAGCCCTTTTCTTGCTGTTTCTATACACATTATCGGGGGTTTTAGGGCAGTAGAACCCTGTGATCCCCTCATACCCAGCAAACACTCTGACCTCCTAGAAAAGAGGGGCTTCAGGGGAGGAAAAAGGGGCACAGAGATTTGGCATTGCCTTTAAAATATTCACATTACCTTAGTTGTACAAATCAAACAAATGTTTACATTTAATCTCTTTTCCTATATATTGGAAGCCCCAAAAATCCTGAGGGGAGGGGGGGTTGCAACTCCAAAACACCCCAATTCTGGAGAATTCTGACCCACTTTTGGGTTTTTAAAAACTCCCGAGGGGGCAAATGAACGGTAATTCTCTATGCAAACCCCAGACGCATTTGCCTAACATAAAATCTTTAACCCTTCGCAGGCAGCTCCTACGACGGGTTGCCCGGGCCCACCGCTTGCGAAAAACAGTTAAATGTCCTTACAAAAGCATCATTAAGGAATGTCACATATTTTAATACGCTTCTAATGACATTCAGGGGATAAATGGCAAGACCCGGTACCCACAGTTCCCACTACTTTTTCTAAAGGTTAATAAAAGAATGTAGATCCGAGAGATGGCCCCCCCCCCCAAATGAATGGAGTCCTTGGTAATGGACTTTCTTGTGTTTCCCCGCTGGGCCGAGACATTTATTTCATTGCGATTTCAGGGAACCCGCCCTCCGGAGGGATGAAAGGAGGACTTATCTTGATTCTGTCCTCGTGTGTGTTATAAACAACAGGACCCGGGGCTTTGTGAAGCCTCCCGTCACCGCCGTTCCCTTGTGAGATCATGAGACCCGCTCCTTATATACAACAACAAAAAAAAGTGGGTGATGGAGACGCGTAGCGTTACCGTATCCGCGGTGGAAAATGTGTCGGCGGTCCGTAAAGAGCCTATTCAAGTGACAAAAAAAAACCAAACCTGTAAACATTGAGTTGGAGCCACAAAGTCTTCTCCTCTGAGAAGATCTTCTTGTGTACATTATGACCTAATCGGTTATTGTAATAACGTGATAGATTCCATCGGAATTATAAATAACGTTGGTCTCTCTCCCTCCAACACAAAGAGCCGGCGGATAAAAGGCCTGATTATTCATGGCATGAGGATATACCGCCGGTTAACATAATAGTAACCATGGCGATGCCAATCATGAAAAAACCATCCGACAGCCCAATAAAAAAAAAAAAAAAGTGCTCATTGGACGCAGACTTTAGCGAAACAATAAATAGTCTCTCGATAATTACGGTAGTAAAATGTGACTGTGTACGTCCGTGTTGGTATGTACGCTCAAACGCGTTCACAAAAGTAACTCGTGGTGATTAGCATTTTCTTAAAGGGACACTCCAATGAAGAATGGGCTTTAAAGTACTTTTTTGGGGTACTTGATGCTTGATATGCGTTCTTTAACCTGTTAAAAAAATAATAAAGCTAATTAGCTTTAGGGCACGATTCAGTCCGTTTACCTGGAGCCTTCCTTTGAAAGTTTTTGTACGTACCATCAAGTTCGAAAGAACAAAATTCTCAGAATAAGACATTTGGTTTGTTGATAATTAAACAAATATGAATAAATAAACCCATTGCTTAAAATGATACAGTGACGGTATTAAAAATGCATGGGGTAGCTTTACTGAGCATGTGCACTGAGCATATCGGGGTACACTTCCTGCTTTCGGTTGAGGCGGCAGGGGGCGGAGTTTAATGAGGCAGAAAACTCACTTTGTAACTGCTGTAACTAAAGAATGCCTTCCCCGATTTCCATGCGGTCAAAGGCACTGGAATCCACCCAAAATGGACTACAGCATGCATGTGACATGGAAATTGGGGTGGAGTGCTGCATTCATACATATATGGACATATAGAAGTACAGCAGAGTAGGTGGAACTACATCTCAAATTATAGAAACATGACCAAATGGCATCGTACCGGTACTCTTTTAGTAAATAGGCTTCCTGACTCATAACCATTATTAAATGTATGTTTCATTTATCTTAACCCTTTATTATTTTTTGTATTTTTAGCTGAGTGAAGGAGTGTCAGCCGGACAAGGCTTAGGAATTGAAATCATCGTCACCTTCCAGCTGGTCCTCTGTGTTCTTGCCGTCACCGACAAGCGACGGACTGACATTTCAGGCTCCGTACCCCTCGCAATAGGCCTGTCTGTTGCGCTGGGGCATCTTATTGCGGTAGGTATATAAATCAGCCTTAAAAACAAAGAACTGCATGCAATTGTATATCATTAACCAAGCAACAAAGGGCAAATTTATCAAGATTGAAGTTTGGCTCAAAACTCTAGAGAACTTAACAATGGATTCTAATTAACCCTTTCCTCTATTATTGAGTTATACTGTAATTCGGGCTAATATATTGTCTCTGATTTGGCAAATTCTGTGTTCTGATGTATTTGCGTTTATTCTATATAATAAACACACCAATCTCTCAGTTTATTTAGAATTTTTAATTCATGTTGTTGAATTAACAAAGTTGTTATTGCCTATACTGTGGCTTAACTTGTTGATGTCCCTTCTGTATAGATCGATTACACCGGATGCGGAATGAACCCCGCAAGGTCCTTTGGTTCAGCCGTCATTACTAGAAACTTCGCCCACCACTGGGTAAGTTATACAATGTCAGCAATCGTAGAGACATGTGGATTAGCGAGGTGAGTCAGGAGCAGGCACTACCATTCCTCATAGTGGACATTTAATGGGGTCCATGGTGGACAATTTAATGATATTCTATGGACCTTCACAAACCTTGCCACGGACACTTCGGCTGTCCCGGGTATGAATATAAACACTACAATTTGTGGCCCTATAGAAAAACATTTAGTGATTCTCAGGAATAAGCCCAGTGTTGGTAAATTCAGACCAGTGACAACTAAAGACTAATGTCATGGCTTTGAACTTAACTCCATAGTTCCTACCTGAGTAATCCAAACCCAAAGCTGAGGTCTAACCTTTGAAGTTAATTCAACATTAATTTCCTTAAAGAGTAAACAAACGCCTAGCGGTAAGCACTATGGGCGACTGCCTAGAGCCCTATCAGGGTCTGTAGCCGGCTGCCGTCCATCAACAGTTGAGGAGATCGGAAGAATTCTCAGAGCCACTGAGCGTGGTGGAGTTTAAGGTCAATCAATACCTCATCTGGTCCAGGCGCCCCTTATGATTCCTTTCTGTTACGGGAGCTGGGATATGATGTCATATTTCGGAACTCAGCATGAACCAGCAATGGTAACAATAAGAGCAAGGTTTAGGCATTTAATGGCATATTGTCCTATCAAGTAGGCAAGAGGGACAAGTTGGTTTCTTCTAGAGTTCACCCAAAACTCAGAGGGAGAACAATTTTGTAATTTTAATCAAACTGCTTAATATTTTAGAAATATTAAACATTTTTAAACTAACTGCCAATGTTTTATTAAAAATGTAATTTTTTTTGGTTATCTTAGATATTTTGGGTCGGGCCGATGATCGGGGGAGCCGCAGCTGCCCTTATATACGACTTTATCTTGGCGCCGAGGACCAGTGATCTAACCGACCGCGTTAAAGTGTGGACCAGAGGCGTGGAAGAATACGAGTTGGACGGGGATGACAATGCCCGGGTCGAAATGAAACCAAAATAAAAATTTCAAAATTCTTAAAAAGAAGAATATTGAGTGATATCAGAATTATGGACTTTTTTTGCAAACAAAAAAAAAAATCTTGTCAAAATGAACTTGTTACTGCAGATTTCTTCAAATTTTGTATTATTCGTTCGCAATTCGTATATTAACCTCACTATTATTTAAAGGTGCTGTTCCACCTACTCGGCAAAAGAACCACTTGGCCAATCTACTCTGCCTATTTTAACACTTTTTTGCATTAAATATGTCATTTTGCTTACTGGAAATAACTTTAATTAAAGTACAACTTTGCAAAAATTGGTATTTTGGAGGGAAACACTTAATTGTCATGTGACACGATGACAGGCGCTGATAGGTTCTTGGCATAGAAACTGAAAAAAAGGCTTCTTAAAAGTTTCTATGTTGTTTTTATTTGAATAAAATAATAAATTCCGCTAACTACAATTTTTTGGAATACTAGAGGGGGCAATTGAGTGGAATAGCACCTTTAATAAAAGTGCTTTCTTTAACACTTTCAGTACCAGACCGCAGACGGGGGTTATTAGCCATTTTATATAAATAAATATATATATATAAAGTCATCTATCTCTGATTGTTTGTTGCCAAGCATAGTCTATTAACCCTTGCACGGTGGAACATCAATTAATTTTGTATCAATATGACCACTTAAATTTGTACATTTACTGTTATTATCAATGCATTTTGGGAAAAGTACATGCTGTTTTATTTCAATGTTAAGGCAAAATATTATTATTTTTTTGTACGGTAAAAGCAGGTTTCGTTCAAAGAACAATTTCAAAAATCAAGAATGAAAAGGAACGGTCATTTTGGATTTAAGGAGCAAAAAAATCATCCCGTATTTTAAAAGCCAAATCCGAGAAGAATAAGGCAGGCATCAAATTTAGGTCTAGATTGGGGGAATTTGCATGTTTTGGAGGCTCACGGTGGGTAAGAGGTCGCCGCGAGTTTATTCACAAGAGTAAACTATAAAAGAAACATTTTATATATTTTTGTATATTTTATAACCTGTAGCCCAAACGTAATCATCATTCTTAGTAGCATCGTAGCTTTTTAAAGAAAAGACCTGGGCTTTTCTCTGTAAAGTCATAGAAACAAAACACAGAATCCGTCTGGAGATCGGCCCTCATTCGGCCCTCATCTAGTCTGCCCGTTTCTCCTGGTGTAAAGACTCAAATCTTAATCAGTCGTTGGTCTCGTCTTAGATTCAGGAGCCGTATGTCTATCCCGTGCATGTTTAAATCCCCTCACTGTATTAACCTCTACCACCTCTGCTGGGAGGCTATTCAAAAAGTTATCCTTTAAAGAAGTGGTTTGTGGTTGGTATACGGCTTACATTGGCCATTGGATTGGCTTAAATATCAACATACAGCCCTTTATCTCTTATATTAAGTCTGATCTGCATTTCTATACAGCATAAAACACTCAGGACTTAAACTAAACGAAACAACGGCTCATTATTCAATAACACGTAGGACTAAATAACAAGTAACGGACTCACACATACTTTCATCTGCACTGTCTAATTTAACTAAAATGATATATATTAGATATTCAT
Organism: Sceloporus occidentalis; assembly: GCA_023333645.1. NCBI lineage: Eukaryota > Metazoa > Chordata > Lepidosauria > Squamata > Phrynosomatidae > Sceloporus > Sceloporus occidentalis. The sequence goes on from JALMGF010000178.1 coordinate 571,791, forward strand.
TAGATTTTACTATGAATTCTGTCAGTATTGTAAATACATATTTGTATGCTTTCTGAATAAAATAAGCTTGTACTAACAGATATTCTCTGTTCCTGATTGGGTGATTGGGGTCCTTTAAACGCATCCTACACATCATTAAATGTATAGATCAAATTTCCTGGCGCTTCTTTTTCTTGTCTTGTGATGATTTTATTAGTTGAAGGACACCATAAGCTTTGGTGTGACAAAAAGGTATAAGACCTAGAGGGCCACCAGCACTGTGCACCCTCTTTAACTCTACCCCCTACTCATGGAGGGTAGTTAATGCCGAGGCATCTCTGTCTTCTCCTACTTGTTGCCACGGACATGGAGGTCCTCAGGCTTCCCTTTCCTTCGTTAATGGTTCATTGGCAGCAAAAGAGGAGAAATATTGGCCAGTCGTGGCACAGGTCTACCTGCTCGGTAATAGATAAGCCATGGATGACCAATACTGGACAGCGTTCCATTCCACCCCACCGCATCCCGGACGGTAAATGGTGGGATTAATGACGCTGGGACAAAAATGTTCAGGGTATGGGGGTACTGCCTCGGATACCCCAACGTGCATAATTATCCACCCTCTCTTATTACCTCCATCCAGCGGGTAATTCCAGTGGGTACGTTAGACCCTCTTCAGAACAGGTACATTTTATTCTAATCAACAGGGCTGGGCTGCCAGAAGTACCCCACGCTTACAGTCTCATCGTGGGTTTAAAAAAAAAATGTTTTTATTTATTTTTGGGCTTTTTTGGACCAGTGTCCATATTCGAATATAATTGACCATGAGTTTGCCAAAATATCAGTTCTGACCCCAAATTTTACAACGTTTACTCTTTGGGAGACACGAAAAGTTTTCAAAACTAACAAAAATATAAAGAAAGGTACAAATCGTATCCATAGGGCACATATTTATTCGGTGTTATAATCCATATAATCCAGATACTAAACGAGTGCAATTAGACGCTATATATTTAAAGCAAGCAGAACAGAAAAAGGAGAAACCGTGAAGTACGGGAGAAACTTCACAGTTTCTCCTTTTTCTGTTCTGCTTGAACTTTTTGAACTTTTTTCAACTTGTATCCCAAGGAGAAGAGTTATATTTATAGCCGACTCTTTTCCACCATCTCCTGCTCCACGGGTTCTGCAAGATATATATCTGTAGGTTTGTTTTTTTTATAGTTATGTTTTTAATTTGTCTTAGATATTCACACCTGCTCGGCATAACCTCTCCATGTTCTTACAATGAGAACATTTCTCTGTTATCATGACAATTCACGGGTTGAGTTTTGTAAGACAGACAGGTCAGGAAGGGAGCATGTCTGGAAAAAACAGCAACCAAGAAGGAGAAAAAAAAAGCTCTCCACCCAAGGAACCGTCCGCCAGCTGGATCGCCATTCCACATGCTTAACAGACGAAACCCAGATGTGTTACTATTCCTTATGATACATTAACGGACTGTTATCTCCCACATTATGAGGTGCTCCACCTTAAACAAAAACATTCACGTGAAAACCATACGTATTAAGTCAGTTCCTACACTCGATTACGAATGATGTCTACTACTGGCCGGTGGAGACCTTGTTTCATAATGTAATTCTTTCTGAAATCTGGGTTTTCAAAAAACACAGTCGCCGTGACACTATCCCTACCCACGATGTTCCTTAAAACATTCAACGTTTAGTAAGTTAGCTATTATATGGAAGCATCAATCGTCGAAAGAACTTGCTTTCGATTACAGCCACCTGTTATCTGCCCTCTGCCAAGCCGTCTATTGGTTTAATCATACAGTGAAGTTCATTTGGTGGAGTGGTTTGAAGCCAAAGCCTCTGTGTTGCCGTGAGTGTTCCTTTGGTCTTTTTTTGCCCGACAAATGAAAAATCCAAAAATGTGACTTTTTTTTCTTCCGCACTTCCAGAAATGTCTTCTCTTTTCTAATCCGATGGAAAGTACTTTAGAAGAATGAGTAGAATTCGAGAACTTTAAAGTGAAACCTTTAAGATTCCAATTGGGTGAAGAAGATGGCGCTTTCCTCGTCTATGACTTGTAGCTACGTAGATGTTGGTACCGAGGGTCTACTTCAGGGCCAGGCTGGCAATGGCACGGCGGTCCTGGCACTTTAAGGCCAGTGGCCGGTTGATGATGTAAGTGTCAGGGATGTTTTTACGCTCAGGTAACGCATGGTCCGGTTTTGGGGTTCTGTGGCATTTAAATCTGTATCTTTGCATTACTTTTATTGTATAAAATAATGACAGCATCAGTACTGATTATTCAATGACCAACCCCCCCCCCCTGCCCCCCCAGGATTTAGTAGAAGTTATTCTCATAAATATTCTGAGAAAGTTTTTCCTGTTTCCGTTGATAGTTACGGACAGTTTCGTGAAAGATCAGGAAAGAATGGAATCAGCGAAATCATTTAACAGAGTTTGGATTACATTCTGTCGCCTGTTAGCGCTCACGGAACAATAGTCCTACTCGGGGCAAATATTTTAATGTTTTTTACCTTCGCAAATACGTTGACCCAACTTCAGCTGCATAAACATCACTTGGAAACATTCTGCTTGATTCCTGCTTTATTTCCGTTTATGTAATAGCTGTCAACAGCTCATCAAAGCCACGGAACATCCACAAATGTACACATTATCGGGTAAACATGGGTCGTTTTTTACTTACTTTGGATTAGTAAAATATGACATCCCTAGGAAGACCTAAAAATAAGTGATTTGGGTAAAAAGCTGGTGCTTTTTTAAAAAATATAAAGAGCTGGTCAACAGTAGAATAACAATAGGGACAACTGGCCTCGACGTCCACAGAGCTGAATGTCCCAGGACATTTAACAAAGAGTCAGCTTCATGCCATCCCTTAAAATGGAAATTCTAGAGTTTTGCCAGAAAATAAATAAGGGGTGGGGAAAGGGCCAAATGCATGCAGGGGGGTTATGAGGAATCGAGGAACGGGATAGGGTATGGGGCACAGTAGGGAGTCTGCGCCTCCCATAGGACTTTTTAACTTATTAAATAAATGTGTACATACTCCAGGATTATTTAGTTAACCCCTTAAGGACAATGGGCGGTCCCTAAACCCATTGAAAACAATACATGTACGGACTTAAAGGGGTTAATGTAACCCTGTGTATTTCTCCCTCCTTGGTTAACAGGGGTATCCCCTGTTTCATTTTTGTATTTATTTTTATATATCTATAGTTTATATTTATTAGCGAGGGGTAGGTGCTGATTTTGCAAGTTCACATTGAAATCACTTACCCTTGCATGCCCTCACCTGTTACGCACAAAATTGTACATCGCAGGCCCTCAAAAACCTCTTTTTAGTGAATAGACCAAGCTGACATAAGCATAGTTCCTGTAGCTGCAGGCTGCTGGCTGCGAGATCCTCACACAGTCTTCCTTACGTTTTTTCCTACAAGCAGAGAACCAGGCAAATACCCCTGCTTCAGGAGAGGGGTCCCATCAATAGGTACAATATTCCTGCAGTACATTGCAATAGAGTTTACACAGCATTAGTAAGCAGCAACCGGGGACCCCTTGCAACCAGAGGTCCTGGGGCAAATCCCCCCCATGACTGATGCCATGGCTATCACATGACTCCATATCAACGCATCAGGAGTCACTAGGGACCCGCTACTAGCAAAAGGTGCTTGAAGAGTTACTGCTTATGGGCTCCTCTCTGCTATCATCCAAGAGTTTACAATCTGCTAGGACTTAACACTCCTCTTTTTTTCTATTCCCTTTGCTTATTCTGTCGTTACACTAAGCCTTTCCATTGAATACGGTTATAAATTAAAGCCATATTTAAAGCAGGGTTGGGCTAGACAGAAGTCCTTGGACACTCTTGGGATGGAGTTAAGAGCCAACATGACATTACCGAGGAAAAACTGACAGCCTAACTATTTTCCTCCTATAGAACTCCACTCTCCGCTTGGAAAACATAAAATGAAATAACAGACCATGAATCACGGCACGACCGCCAAAAGCAGTGCTTGTGTTTGGCAGGATATTAAACCGAATACGAGTTAATATGGAACAAAATCAGCAAACTATTTACGAGGGAAACTACTCATTGTTTTGGAGCTTCCATGGATTTTGTGTATTTTGTGTTGTTGAGAGATTTGTAGACTACTAACAACTGTAAATCTTAGTTGGATCTGTCACATTCCCCCTTTGTATAACGCAGTCAAAGCAGCAAATGGTTGGCACCTCGTCATAAAAAGAAATATTGCCCACATTAACGTAGGTGGCACCTTTTTTGTTTTCACTTAATTCAGGATCGCCGGACAGAAGTGCACTCACGGAAAATGCCAAAGTGGAGCTGAGTTCCACTTTGTGATGAAGGATGTGGGTTGACCTTTGGGCTCCCGAATCCCCTTGAAGACTTCATTGGTTCTCCTATTGGAAGAGGGAAGATCAGACTCTTCACATTCACAACCAATGGGAAGGAAGAGATTACATATCCCTTTGAGGGGCACCAGACTGGGCACAGACACCCTCACCATCTTCACTGACGTGGTTAAAGCATGACATGATCGGTTTTTTGTTTTTGTTTTTAAAAAATCTTTTTAAAATCTTTTTAAAATTTCACAGTTTCAAAACAGACCATATATCAGATCAGATCATATAATTCAATATTTTGATGGTTGTTTTTTTTTTTAAAACTTAAAGTAAACCTATTGAGATCGCCATTGCAGTTGTTAATTGGCACATGGTACCCAATGTATAGTCATATGTTATCTATAATAACCGCATTGTTTCCAGCCCTTCAGCATTGGCATCGGATGCCTCTGATCTAAATGGTGACTTTTATTTGAATAGAAATTCCAGCTGCAGCTTCAGTCTCACAGAGAAATAAAATCCTTCCCTCGTTAATAAAAAACAGAATGGCCGAGCCAGTTCTCCCCACATGGCCCTTCATGGTCAGTATTATTTGTTCCATAACAGTAAGGATTTTAATATTCCGGATTATACAAGACACGCACGGCGCGGAGCGAGCTCCAGATGTGACTGTTTTCTATTCATTAACTAACAGCTACTTTCCTCCATGCTATCACGGGCTATTGAACATACTTCAGCTGAAATCCTATACAAGCTGTTTCACTTATTGCTCCTTATATTTAATAATTAGACTTGTGCCTTCAGATTTTGGTGGAAGTTCCCCTTAGGGCAAAATGACAGCGCTTTCAGTGACGTCCTCTCCCCACGATTAAAGGATCAAGGGAGAAGACGTCACTGGAAGTGCCGCCATTTTGGCAGAAGTTCACGTCAGGTTATGTCCGTGGAGATGCGGACATAAATAGAAGAGAGAAAATAAAACATAAAAGAGAGGAGATGAAGAACAAGAAGATGCGGAAGTGGTTGGCAGAAGCGTGAATGGTTGGCAGAGAAGGTAGGGTAACATTTAGAGAGAGTGAGTATGTGAGAGAATGAGTGAGAGTCAATGTGGGCACACGGCAACAAATTTTGTTCCTGAATTCAAAATGCCCCCCCGATTTTTGGCCGAACCGAATGGGCAGGGAAGGAAATTAATTGCCCAAAAACGAATGGGCCAAAAACGAACCGAGGAATTTGTCCCAATCACTTTTGGCCCATTTGCACATGTCTAATAACAATCCTTACATAGTAAAATTAGATTAAAGAAATTCTCGTTGCATAAGAACTTGTCAAATTTCATTAAACATCAAACATTTTTAGGTTTGCTTTCAAAATATAAAGCTTGGCCTAAATTATGACAGTTTCGTGGAGATGCATTGTACTGAATGAGTCACCTATCAAGTAACCTCTGTGTAAAAGCTTTGCAGAAGCAAAACCGATAAAAAGAACGTTTAGCAGAGCCTGGGTATGGAATGTGATTAGATTGGAACTGTTGAACTCGTCTATTCACTAATAAGTGAAGTAGACTTGATCACAGTTAAATCCAATCAACTGCCAAATGCACTGACTCTCTATGAAAATCTTAGGATGGGTTCATTTTTGGGCATTTGAATTGGGATGGAAGTCAAATTAAAAATCTTAATTAAAATTAACCCACCTCCCTAAAACAAAGAAAACAGAGTTTTCAGGAGAGCTGTGGGATTACCATTTCACTATTCATTATGCAGAACCAACGCCGGCAGGTTCTTCTAGCAAGCTAGGCTGAGCTGGCCCTGCATAATGTATAGTTAAGTGAGTGAGGAGACTTTGAAGAAATCTCACTGATTCAACTATACATTATACAGGGCCAGCCAAGCTCTTATTGCAGCCAAAGCTCACTGTTGAGTGGCATCAAGGAGCTAAAACCACAACAGACGCCAAAGTGAGTTGACCCAAAATGCCATTAAATTCAAGAGAAATGAGAGGCTTCATAGTTAACTCCACCTCAACCGACAGACTCACTTGGTGACTCAACTGTTGGACTCATATCAGCTGCCTTGACAGACTCAACAGTAACTCAATCCAAATCAATGGAGGCTTGAACATGTCCAACTAAACATCACTTGACCTATCTTGACCTCAGACAACAAAGAACTGATTGAATGAGATACATTTCAACTTATGTTGGAAATTCACCATTAAACCAATAAATAGGCATGGTCCTCGACCATATAGAGCCCCAGGCAAGATACCCCTTTGTCACCCCACCGTCAGTGTAGGAATATATCCCGACGCATTGTAGAGCCGTCCGTGGCACCGATCTCTGGTTCCAGGCCATCTTCTACAGATCGGGGAGCATTTTCTATTCTGACTGCTGGCTGTCCCCCCCCCAGTACAGGGACCCCGGCATCTACCAGACACGACTGGCACTAAGACCGACCCTGCCAGTAAAAAAAAATGGCCTCATTTAACACATACCTTATATTTTAAGATCAAAATGAGAGCACATTCTATAAACATAGATTATCCTAAAAACTTGAAAGATGGGAACAGGAAATCAAAGCAAAAAGAACAGTACAAACCCAAATCCTAAAATACCGGCCTTAAAAGGGAGACGAAATCCCTGTTATGAGAGCTTGGCCAGCTATAGCCTCTAGAAGTCTTATCGGGAATAAAAAAAAAATAATAACCCCAACATACTTCACATTTGATCTTTAATAAAAACAAATAAAACCTGTTTAGGACAAAGAGGAAGAACTTTGTACTGAGCGGAGTCCTAAAAAAATAACCGACTCTATTGTAAAAACGCAAGTTTATTTTTTTGATTGAACCGTTACATTGTGAGTTAAATAAATCTTGAAAGTTTTGATCCGAGAATAAGAGCACAAAACACGAAGAATAGTATCATGTTTTTTTAATCAAGTTCTGGATAATAAATGGTTTTTTTTTTTTAAGAGCGCTTTACAACTGAAAATACGATGGCTATTAAAGGGACAGCATCATTCTGAAATGAAGGAGAAGAACATACGCTATATGGACAAAAGTATTGGGACACCTGACCATTACACTTACAGGGACATTGATGACATCACATTCTAAATACATAGACATTAATATGAAGTTGGTCCCCCCTTTGCAGCTATAACAGCTTCCACTCTTCTGGGAAGGATTTCCACAAGATTTTTGGGAGTCTCTGTGGGATTTTTGCCCATTCATCCACTAGAGCGTTTGTGAGGTCAGGCGCTGATGTTGGACGAGACATGGGTTCATCCCAAAGGTGTTGGATGGGGTTGAGGTCAGGGCTCTGTGCGGCCGGTCAAGTCCTTCCACCCCAAACTCAACCAACCGTGTCTTTATGGAGCTTGCTTGGTGTGCTGGGACAGTCATGGTGGAATTGAAAAGGGTCTTCCACAAACTGTCCCTACAAAGCTGGAAGTATAGCATCATCCAAAATGTCTGAAGGGGACATAACAAGACATTTTGGACAATGCTATGCCTCCAAAGAAGTGATTATAGTGCCCATGCATGGGTAAAGTCTCCCAACATTTCAGGTGGCCAACAATGGGTACATTTGTTTTAGGGGGTGAGTGGGTAGGGAAAATTTTCAAAATAGCTTCCATGGGGGCCAGCACAAAATGCTGTGTTTTTCACCTGCTTCCGTGGAATGATGGGTGGGGGATGGGGATGTGCTGTGAAGGGGGGATAAGGCGCACTGCATCTAGAAGTTAATATGATACAAGCGGCAGGGTTGGTGGGTATTTGTGTAACTGAGGGGGCATTTCGAAGAATAATGGTTTTTTTTACCCCGTTTAATTTATAAAGCTGTTTCCGGCTGTTCATATACACATTATTGGGGCTTTTAGGGCTCTAGAGCCCTGTTATACCCTTGTACCCAGCAAACCGCAAGAGGGGCATCAAGGGAAGAAAGGGGGGCATTATGGGAGGAGAGGGGGGGGCACAGGGGAGGAATAACACACATTGGGGAGGAAAGAGGAGCACAGGGGGGAGAGAGGGATTCAGGACCCAAAGAGGGACTGGTTAGTCTAAACAGGGATGCTTGGAAGGTACTGCTGTATATAGGACCATTTAGTGAAATGTCTGTCACAAACTGCTGGTAAGGGAACTGTCAGGACTCGGGCGATCAGGTCGGGTAGGAGCCCATGCGCAGGGGATACTTGGGGTTCAGTCTGTAACCCACGGTGCATGATTATGCAAACAACGACACCACAAGCAGAAATCCAGGTAATGCAGTGTATTTTATGTACCGTATTTGCTCGATTATAAGACGAGGTTTTTTCAGAGCAAATGCTCTGAAAAATACCCCTCGTCTTATAATCGAGGTCGTCTTCTAATCAGACCTCAAAAAGGCCGCTGGGGCCAGGCTGCTTACCAGGCTTTGGTTGCGAGCAGCAGGAGAACAGGAAGCTAGCAGAGTGTCACATAACTCTGCCTCCCCCCTCCTTCCTCTGGGGGCGGGGCCAGAGAAGTTGCTCGCTCAGCCGGGCCCCTGCAGAAGTCTGCGAGTGAGAGATCTGCAGTTCAGGTAAGGGGGTGGGGGAGGGTTTTTTGTGATTAATGTGTGAAGTATGTGTGATTAATGGAATGAATGAGTATTTAAATGTTTGTGAATGAGTGTGTGATAGTATGGATGTGTAAGGGGGGTGGTGGTGGTGGTAGCATGGCATAGGGAGGCTGTACTCAGACTCCTATCATCCCCAGGTTCCAGCATGTACTGGCTGCCTTGGCTTGATAGGAGTTATATATATACCTCCAGAAATGCCTTTTAACCCCCTATATGCCACTCTACCCCATGATATGCCTTTTAACCGATTAAAAGGCATATCATGGGGCAGAGTGGCATATAGGAGGGTATAAGACATTTCTGGAGGCAGAGTGGCATATAGAGGGTTAAAAGGCACATCATGGGGCAGAGTGGCAAATAGGGGTTATAAGGCATTTCTGGGGGCAGAGTGGCCACCCTGGGGGCAGATATGCATAACTGGGGGGGCAGGTTGGCAAATAAAAAAATATATATTTTTCTCAATCATAGCTTTTATTAAATATGAAAATATTGTTTACATGAATTCATATTTACTAGTAAAACTTTTTTTCCTATAGGGTAGTCTTATATTCAGGCTTTTTGTTTTTTTCCTAAATTAATATTTAGATTTTGGGGGGTCGTCTTATGATCAGGGTCGTCTTATAATCGAGCAAATACGGTATATAACAGGACCAGCAAATACGGGTAATACAGTCTAAGCAAGAAACCGGACGTATGGCAAAATAAAATACCGGTAATAAGTCTTTTGGCACGGAGCCCGCTTGGAAGGGCACAAAAGGCACACAGCCCGCTTGGAAGGGTACGAAAGGCACACAGCCCGCTTGGAAGGGTACGAAAGGCACACAGCCCGCTTGGAAGGGTACGAAAGGCACACAGCCCGCTTGGAAGGACACAAAGCAGGGAGTCCACTTGGAGGGACACAAAGCAGGGAACCAGGAACAGTACAGGTGCAGAGCCACAGCAGAAAGGTCCATAGACTTCAATACAAAGGCCCTGACTGAAGGGCAGGGCAGGTTCATAAAGGCAGGGTAATCCAGGTAACAAGGCCCAGCTGGATGTAGACTAGGGCTCAACCCAGGTAACAAGGCACACCTGAGTTCTGAGTGCTCCAGAGGGCGGAGTGTGGCCACTAGTGGTAGCGGATTTAAACGCCACAGGTATAAAAAAGCCATGGTTCAGGCAGCGAAAAAGTGGTTCCTAACAGGAACATTCCATTGGTTGCTATGGTGATAAGACAACATTGCAACAGCTTTTGATAGAATCAGACTTTTTACTATTTGCAGCAGTTGCTTTTTTTCTTTGAGTGATATTCTTATGAAGAAGTCAATGGTGCTGAAAATGTTAACCGAGCAGTGGTTTCTGGAATGCGTGTAAAATGGGAATTATATATTTTCTCCTGGTTCAAATACATTAGTCACAGTTTTCTTGAATTGCTTTTCTTCTCTTGCCTCCTGGTGGCTTAACGCGGAATTTTCCATTCCTATTTGAACCCTATTTTTATCTTAAGCGTTGGGACCCCCAAGCTCCATGCTTACACACAGTAAAATACTTACATACACCAACATATGAACTTACGCACACAGTAACATAGTAACATACATTCACACGCATACAGTAATATACGTTCACACACACACCTACCATACACACAGTAATATATAAAATATAAATGGATTAGATAAAGCCAGATGTGTCACCTTTAGCCAAATACTTAAACTCAATTTTTTTTAAAATAAATATCTCTATAACATTCTAATTACACTTAATACAAAAATCGATATTATTGTTAGTTTTTAATACACTTAATACAAAAATCGATATTATTGTTAGTTTTTAATACACTTAATACAAAAATCGATATTATTGTTAGTTTTAAAAAAAGGTTCCCATTTTAGTATCAGTGTATCATTTTTTATACTTTAAAATGTATTTTATAATTATTTAATTTTCTGAAATGCTTCCAACGTCACTAAATACATTTGAAATTAAATGTCAAAAGCGGGGCAACCCAAATTCCGTGGTATTTATAGAAGCCGACCGCGGCTCGATCGCCGTGCAATTTTGTAAAATCTACTTCTGGACTGGAAAGTTTTAGAATGCGGCGGTTTTACAGGGAAAATTTGTTTCATGACATCAAGGATTCCGCTGCTGAGAAATCGAGTCTGTAGTAAAGTTTTTGAGAAGGGCTTTTGTTTTTGTGCATTAAATATAGTCAAATAAATATATGTTCTTGGTAGGCGAGAATCTTATGAAAGGTTTACCGTGTGGGATGTAGGGCTATATTTATGATAATTTAACCGGAAAGGGGAATTCTGTGCTAAATTTGGAGCAGTAACCATAGAAACCAAGGGAATTGTTTGCCAATTGTTTCTTATTAAAAAAAAAAAGTTGATTCTGTAAAATGTATATATATTTTACGGTTGGGAGGTCCTAGAGACAGCAGGATTTAAACAAAATGTCTTCAGATGTGGTTTTCAAAGTGGATCTTTAAGTCATAAATATGGGAATTGTCTAGAGTTCCGCTACGGAACTCTCCATCTCTGGGTCCTTATAATAGGCAGGGAGGGGGGGAGGGTCTTGGTTAAGGAGGTGGGGCTACCCAGACATAGAGGTGGGGCTAGATCACAAATGAATTGAAAGAAGCTAGGGGCAATAAAATCGGATAGGACCTGGGCTGGGAACCTAGGGGGAGGGCTAGCCCCCAAAAAGTGGGTGGAGAGTTGTTAGGGCCAAACAGTTAAATTAACTTAAAGGTAAATAAACTTGATAGTTGACTATTGACTAATCAAGACAAAATAGTATTTAGCGACTCTTAGCCTTAAATCTAAAGCCATGTTCTAATAGACGGCTCACTTTCTTTTAGAAGGAACCAAAAGAGAAACAGATAAAGAGGGTGAAGAATATTGAAACGCTGACCAAGAACAGTAACTGCAGCAGAACAAAAATGTAAAATTTAAAATAAGAAGCAATAACATTATATCTGGCCTAATTCTATCCAAAACCAGAAGCCGCATTTTCTACATTTTTTAGAATCTGTTCTAAAAACTGTAAAGGGAAATGGAACAGAATTCTGTATTGAACAGCAAACTTTCACCACTGAAAAACACTTTGGTTTGGTTTGTGAAATAGCAAAAAAAAACAAAAAACCCCCCACTTAATTTTCATTTTAAAAATCTGTTTTTATGGATTTGGGAGTTTGTTAAACCAGCAGTCTATTTTCCTCTGTGACTATAAAACGATTATTTAGATGTCTATATGTGACGGACTCATTTTATATTATTTATATTATTGTATAAGTGACCCTAGCTGGTGCCACCATGCAGCCAGACACTAAACCATTGATGTCAGGTCAGGAGATCACCAGGAGGTCCATAAACGAGCAGATAATCGCACCGAACATCCTCCATGGCCTCAGTTGGGATACAATGATACAAATGTGGTTTCCTTCATTGATCCCTGGAGAAAATATATGTATAATATATCTATAATATGTAGAACAGCTGGCACGTATGCAAATGAAACCTCTGTGTATGTATACAAGTGTTCAATATTAAGGTTCTTCCATTCTCATTTAGAGTCCCAAGCTATGACATACTTGCTCGATTATGAAACGACCCCCCGAACTTTGGCTCTTAATGAAAAAGAAGAAAAGTCCTAAATATAAGATGACCCTATTGGGAAAAAATATGAAAATCACTCTTTTAGCCACCCACTCACAGGCACGATTACACTCTGCCACTCACCCATATACATGCTTACACCCATATGCATGCTTACACTCACTCAGCCATATACACATTTATGTTAGTAAAGGATGTGCAGGAGTGGCGGTAATAAAGTGGTTTTTTTTAAAAGACAGATAGGGTTTTCTTTAGAGACTTAACCTTTTTTTACTGTTTAAAATGCATAAAAATGGTTTTATTGCTTTCATTATTTTTTACTTATTACTTTATTTTCAGGGAGACGGTATATCTCTCACAGAACACTGAATTGTCATTTAGTGTAGTGATCACATTTTAAAAAAAAAAGTGTTTTGGCTGGTTTGCCTAACTTTTAAGGCAACTAGGATCAACTCTGACCCCAGTTAACGAGACTTTTCCAACGGAGGAAAAAAAAGCGCAAGATTTTTTTTTTAAATCTCTTACATAAACCCAACTGTGTTATTAACCAACTTGTAGACATATTTTTTTAATGGTTAATTTATCTAACACAATGTCCGAGGCAAAATAAGTCATTTATGTTATGTACTCTTTATTTGGTGGAATGAAAAAACAAGAAATGTATCCATAGTATCCATCGGCACTAAACCAGATATGTCTGATATATAACCACAACTTACTTTTATACATGCATCCCAAATCTTCTAGGGTTCATAGAAGGTCGATGTCATCTCTCAAACATGAACGTTAGGACTTCTGCAGACTCTCACACGCCATGTTCCTTCACAATTCACATCCCACGTCGGAAAATTGGTCCCTAAAGATAAAGTTTATCCATAAAGTGAATATTTATTTTGCTGGTGATTGTTTTCTAGTATAAGCACAGCCCGTTCCTTTGTTATTTAATTTCATGTCCTCTTCCTTTTGATATAATTATTTTATTTTTATTTTGTGGGTACTAAATGTGGTCTTCTGAGGCTTCCTGGTTTTGTACTGTTCTGAGAAACTTAAATAATTGTATCATTTCATGGTCTTTAGAAGATAATGTTACTCTGTTACATTGTTTTCTTCTCACTACATTTGATTTCCTTGGATGTGGTAAAACAAATCTACGTTTAATGTACAAAGCACCGTAGTGGGATAAGTTGATAATTCATCAATGGAACCGATGGAAGGCTTCTTTTAACCTCTTTGCGCCTGACTTTGTAGGAACAAAGTTTTTCCAGAATGTTTTTACTTGTACAAGACCAGAACTCTGTTTGTTGGACTGGGAGGTTGTACGTAGCATTCAGCTTAACCCAGGCTTAAACTCTTACTGACCTGACCCATCTTAAAACTAAGTAACGACTAGACTTGTGCATTAGAATTTCTGTGAATTGCAAGTTTTCTTCTGCCTAAATTGGCGCATTCGCTGACCTCCTCTCCCAGAACCTCCAATACGGCGGGAGTATGTCAGCAAAAGCACCGTGAGTTGGGGGGAAATAAATTTGCATTTCAACAGAAGTTCTCACCAGGTTATGTCCCTGAGAAAAGCAAGGAGATGTTCTGGTCTTTTAGCCCCCTGGTGAAAGATCAGCTAAGGAGACTGTGGAATCGCCAATATCTATACTTTAGAACTCCAAGGCCTTCATAGCGTATGTGATTCTGCACTACACCATTACTTAAGTTATGGTGGGTAAAGGGATTCTGGGTAGGGGCATGCAAATAAGGTCAACAATGATCACCTTTTGCCTCTATATCCACTTTATACATGGATCCCTTGAAAGTAATTGCTCGCTGTACAGGACAGCCTTTAGACTCAGGAGGAGGTGTAATAGCCAGATCACCGCTCATGGTGTCAGGTTTCACCCTACTCAGCCTGGAGTGTTCACTGTTGCTTTAAGCTCATGTTGTTTCTCAACCACCAGTGGCCGCCCTTGTCACTCTGAACCACTCAGACCTATCATCATGTATCATGTAATTAAATACTTAAAGGGAGTTGACATGGGAAAGGAATAGAGTTTATTTAAAAGGAGAAATGCTACCACAACAAGAGGACATAGTCTTAAACTAAAAGGTCAACGGTATAAATGTAACATCAGGAAGGGTAGTGGATGCATTGTATAGCCTTCCAGCAGAAGTGGTAGATGGCTAAGCTAGATATAAGAGGCCAGGGACTAAGACAAGTATTCTGAGGTGGGGCAAACTTGATGGGCCGAATAGTTCTTATCTGCGGTCACTTTCTATGTTTCTATATCAGCGTTACCGACACAGAGCACCAACATGGCTTTCGTGTCTGAGTCAATACCGAATGCTTGATAAATTGTTTTTAATTTTGAATTATAATTATAAGTACAGGTATTTTAACATCCGCACCCCCTACTGTTCAGCTACAAATGTGTTATCTTAATGATGCTGGATATGCATGCAGATTCCTATAAATCTGCTGCCATCTAGTGGTAAGTAAAGTGTTTGCCAGAAATTTTAGTTATTCTGATAACTGTCAGGACCTGGGCCAGCAGGTGAGGTAGGAGCCCAATTGCAGGAATATCTGAGGCTCTGTCTGTACTCTAAAATGCATATTAACAGACAGACCAAGAGATAACAGTCTCACACCAGGCTGGCATAAAAGAATAGATTGTATTGATGAAAGCTGGCAATATTTGATGAAATACTGGCTTAATAGTTGAGGCTTGGGATAGCAAAGAAATACCATTACATAAGTTATGGTGCCCCCAAGCCTCAACTATTAAGCCAGTATCACAACCTCATGCTGATGAGTCCCATGAAGGACGAAACAGCTGTCCATGAGCCATAATCTGACTACTGCACCTCTTACCCGGGTTTTGTCTAAAGGCTGTCTTGTACAGCGGGCAATTACTTTCAAGGGATCCATGTATAAAGTGGATATAGAGGCAAAATGACATCATTGTTAACCTTATTTGCATGTGCCCATCCAGAATCCCTTGTGGTTGTGGCAGCACCATGAGATTTCTGAGGGAAAAACAAGCCTTCTGGCTTGTCTGCTGTCTGTCTGTTTAATAATACTTCTACTACCCCTTAAATTTAAATGGAAGGGTTTCCATCACCTTTTACCCACCATGACTTATGTAATGGTATATATTAGACTTGGGCACCAGGGGGCTCTTCATTTTCGTCTTTGTGCTTGTCTTCGGCATAAAAAAAAATAAATCTTCATATTCCGCGAATATTCGTCTGTTCCTGTCTTCTCTTCAGGCGAATATTCGTGGAAATTCTTCGTGTCTGTTTTTCTTCTTTTTCTTCCTGTTAAGGGGTTAATACGGGGTTAACGCGTACCGCAGCAGCTTTGGTGCCAGGGGTTTAAATGTCCGTATGAGCAACTCTATTGGTCGCCAGCAGGGGGCCTCCTGCTCGCGACCAATGAGCTCACTACCATATATATAGCTAATATATTCTCGGGCAGAATGCTGCCCTCTATTGGTAAGATACATTGAGTAGCATTGTTCCATATGCTTGAAATCCAAAGTTATTATGCTACTCAATGTATCTTACCAATAGAGGACAGCATTCTGCCCGAAGATATATTAGCCATATGTGGTAGTGTGCTCATTTTAATTTATGAATTATTTAAATAAAATATATTCCCATGATCCGCTGGTCTCCCCTCTGCAACAGTTAAATGTCCGCACTCCCGGACATTAATTCTGTCGAACTGGCAAACTCTTTTTTTCTATTTATTTGGGTTTTTGTTTTTTTTTATTAAACAGTTAGACTAAAGGATCATGGGAACATATTTTATTTGAATAAATGCAAATGAGCACACTGCCACATATGGCTAATATATCTACGGGCAGAATGCTGCCCTTTATTGGTAAGATACATTGAGTAGCATAATAACTTTGGATTTCAAGCATATGGAACAATGCTACTCAATGTATCTTACCAATAGAGGGCAGCATTCTGCCCGAAGTTATAATAAGTTATTATGCTAAGTTAAATCACAATCTCATAAGTTTTCAAGTTTCATTGTCAATCACCACAAAAATGTAATTAAAAAGAAGTGTTAAACTGAAATATTTTACTTATATTAACTCAGTAAACAATTTGCCATTTTTGTTATTTTATGTACTACTATGTTTTTGACTGCATTTTCTCATCTTTTTAAATTAACAAATGAGCGGAACTGGAAATATTTAGTGGAAATTTAGAATTTGTTATAAAATTTGCCATTTTAATAATCTGATATTTTTCTCTTGAATTATAAACAATTTTTTGGTAAATAATGCTTGGTCCTTCTACGATGATGGAAACCCAGGAACACAAAGGGGACATCAAGTGGCTCTGATGCTTGTTTTGTCTGCTAACATATTTTTCTGGGCTAATTTCACTTATTTTTGCCAATTTGTCTCTTATCATCAGAATATTCATCAAAGCCACAACGATCACATAAGGTGGTCTGGGGATCGATTTGCATAAATAAATCAGATTACGAAATCTGATCAAAAGTCTAAGCATTTTTGTAATTAATGGGTAATTGTCAGGCCCGGACTGGGACAAAAAATAGGCCCGGGCATTTAAGCCTGAGCAGCCCATATTTATTTATTTATTGTTAAAGCCCACCCTTCATGTACCATCTTTGCATTTAATCATTCACACAAATCATTAACACATTCATTAATGCAGTCTCACAAATCATTCAAGCAATTCATCCACACATGAATTCATTAATTGTCATACGCATTCACACAATTCATCCACACATTTATTCATTCATTCTCATACGCATTCACACTACCCCCTCTTATCATCTTATCTGCCCCTTCTCACTATGTTCCCCCTTTTCACTATGTAACCCCCTTCCCCACTTCTCAATATGTACCGCCTCTATCTATCCCCTCTCCCCCTTTCTCACTACCTAACCCCCCTCTGCCCCTTCTCACTGCAGCCCCTTCCCTCACCCTATTTACCTTGTTGCCAGAGCAAGCAGCAACTGCGACCGCGCCTGTGGCAGGGCAGGATTGACTTAGGGGCTGATGGAGCTGCAGCTCCAGGCTCCTACCTTAAAATAGGCCCAGTCAGGACCGGACTGACTGGGCCTATATGGCCGCATTAAGGCAGAGCCCCTTAAGCCCGCCGCAACTGCAACCGGGTCCGCCACTCTAAGGCAGAGCCGGCCTTAGGTGTTCTGGCGCCCTGTGCGGACTACTCCTCTGGTGCCCCCCCATCCCAAAAAAAGAAAGGAATAAAAACTTGTAACAAAACTCCCCTTTCTCCCTATCTATCCCCCTGTATCACTATCTACCACCTCTGCCTCTTCTCACTGTTATCATTATATACTGAGGCAGACATTGACGGTGGTACAGCATAATACTTATCACTATATACTGAGGCAGAAATTGACGGTGGTACAGCATAACACCTATCACTATATACTGAGGCACACATTGACAGTGGTACAGCGTAATCCCTATCACTATACATTGAGCCAGACATTGACAATAGTGCAGCATAACCCCAATCACTATATACTACGCCAAACATTGTTGTGGTGTAGGCCTACCACTTCATTGTCTGGCTTAGTAGTAGGGATGCACCGAAACGAATTCTGGACTGAAACCGAAAATGCAGCATTTACCTGTCCGAAACCGAATATGACCTCCCCACACCATAAAAAAAACCCTTTTATTTAAAGTAAGTAACACACCAAAATAGGACAAAACAATTAAAAAACAATATTATATGTATATATATATGATTGTTAACAGCAATCACATTCCTATCATGCCCAGGCATACCCAGATTCCAGGATGTACTCGCAGACTTGGCATGATAGGAGTATGATTGCCCTATCTACCCCTTCTCACTCCCTTCTGCCCCATCTACCCCTTCTCACTCCCTTCTCCCCTATCTACCCCCTTTCCCCCTATCTACCCCCTTTCCCCCGTCTCACGCCCTTCTCCCTATCTACCCCCTCCTAACTATCTACCCTCTCCCTCTTTGAAGTTCACTTACCTTTCAGGAGTCCTGCGGTGAGGGTGCAAGGCCTCTGCCTCCCAGCTCTGCCACTGTATGGAACAGTATAGAGTGATGGGAGTTATGATGTACTTTTAGAGCATAATTAGATCATGAAAAAGACATTGGAAATGGTACAGCATAACACCCATCACTCTCACACTTACCGATCCACACATATATACCAATCCACACCTATACCAATCCACACCTATATACCAATCCACACGTATATACCAATCCACACGTATATACCAATCCACACGTATACCAATCCACACGTATATACCAATCCACACGTATATACCAATCCACACATACACCAATCCACACATACACCAATCCACACATATATACCAATCCACACGTATATACCAATCCACACGTATATACCAATCCACACGTATATACCAATCCACACATATATACCAATCCACACATATATACCAATCCACACATATATACCAATGCACACATATATACCAATCCACACATATATACCTTAGGGGTTTGCGGCCGCACAGGGTTTAAATTAAAACATCGGGGGTTTTTTTTCAACTTTATTTAACATCCTCCATGTTAAATAAAGTTAAAAAAAACTTTATTTAACATGGAGGATGTTAAATAAAGTTAAAAACCCCCCGATGTTTTAATTTAAACCCTGTGCGGCCGCAGACCCGTAAGGCCGGCCTTGGTGGGGACTTCCCGGCCCCTTAGAGTGGCGGACCCGGTCGCAGTTGCGGCGGGCTTAAGGGGCAGGTGCCCCTTATGCCCTGCGTTAATGCGGCCGTAGGTAGGATAGGGGCCTGGAGCTGCAGCTCCATCAGCCCCCAAGTCAATGCGGCCCTGCCGTGGCCCGGCCCACCGGGCAAACGCCCGGTGTGCCCGATGGCCAGTCCGGGCCTGGTAATTGTCATCTCTGCTATGAAGAATATAATTGATTCCAGCACTAATCAGCTGTTCTGATTATCTTATTATACAAGGGTCAGATTTATCCGGCTCTGAAACTCACCGAAGACAAAGGCCAAGTCATTTCATGCTAATTATCATTTATTTCCAATGATCCCTCAGTTTAGGCTGCGTTGGAATTCTACTGCCAGTCCAAACAGGAAGTTGTAATCCACTTCCTGTTCTCCCCCTGCATTGTTACTGCTCGGTAACAAAATTTATTATATAAAAGGGTACTTGTTAAAGAAAAGTTATACATTAGGGAAACTTGGAAATAGGGCACTGGGGTAAAATAAAAGAAATAGGGTACTGGGGTAAAATAAAAGTTGTGAAAATGCATTATTATTGTCTCTCAGGGCAGTCTATAAAAGTAATTAATTAAAGTTTAAATCCTTCAGGTCCAATGTATACTGTAGGTCAAAAAAATTACTAATAACTGGGACGGTAATTATTTCCATATCTGTGATATACCCGATTTATGAATTTTTATTACTCTGCAGACCAGAACACCTTCTTGGAGTCTTCAATTTACCATATTTGATGACCCTGATTATAAGACGACCCCCTAAAATTTTAATATTAATTTAGGGAAAAAAGAAAAAGCCTGAATATAAGACCACCCTATAAGAAAACTTTTACTAGTAAATAATATGAATTCACATGAAAATTTTTGAAAATTCTGGACTCTACAAAAAGAAAAACATAAAGAAAGAGAAAAAAGGAAGAGGAGAAGAGGAGCAGTCAGAGCGAGTTAAGCAATGAGGTCTCAATCTTAATTAAAGGTCCCCTTGTTCTATTATATGATAAGCTGAATGTATGACAACCCGTTCAATACATTTGTTCCTTGTGTTATGCTAGCGGTTATAATTGCTATGATTTTAAGAAATATTGTGTTCCGATAAGAGTAACTGACAATTCTTCTTTGGTATTTTTAAGTATTTAGCGTTACCATGGCACCCAAGTTCCTTAGAGACTGAACGCAACCAGAGGCTCTGTTCTCCTGTATGAGAACCTGGCACTTATTACTCTAGTGGATTTTGTTAGTTGTTTATTTTATTTTGTTAGGTTTTTCTCTTTCTCTGTTTCTTTAGAATTTTTAGCATCTTACGAGAAATTTCCTGACTGCTAAATAGGAAAAAAATTTTTTTTATATTTTCATACCTTCCAACAATTCAATTAAATGGAATTAAAAAAATATTGTTTTTTAAAATAAACAGTAACATTTTTTCCTTCATTTGCATGATGCATCTCTTTGGAATCACATTGTTTTGGCTGGAGTATGACATAACAGTAACGGGTGAAATAAAAAAATGTGTTTTTTCTTCCTGGAAATGAACAGTAATTCAAGTTCTATTGACATTAACAAAACAAGTTGAACCATCCTGTGTTCGACTGAAACACACAAGGGTTAATTATCCGTTCCTATGAATATAGCATCTCTTTTCTGTTTTTTTTCCATTTTATTCTCAAAACAACTCAACATTTTTCCCTTTAAAGTAATTCACAAAAGCATATTTTTGAAAATCTCATATTTTTGCTTATTTTACCTTATTGACCCTCAAATGCAGCCATCTTTATTCACAAGGTATGCTGTTTCATGGAATAAAGATGGCTGCATTTGAGGGTCAATAAGGTAAAATAAGCAAAAATATGAGATTTTTTAAAAAATATGCTTTTGTGAATTACTTTAAAGGGAAAAATGTTGAGTTTTAGATTTGAGGATCTATCGATCATCCTGTTGTATATTTTTTATTCGTCCTAGTACAGGTCAGGTGTCTGTAATTAATTCACGTCATATAAGGAGACAAATCACACGGCAGACTGTGATAATTATGTGGTAAGAATACTTTAATGGAGTTTGTGGTGTATCCGTATCTGGTAATTCTCCAGGTTTGACCCGGAGTCTCCGAATGAAGTCCTGCTTCCCCTGGTCTGTGGGTGGTTTCTTCTTTCTCCAGGCAGGGGCATATTTGACCACGCCGACTCCCATCTACTTTGTGTCCATTTAAGGCTTTCTAGAGCTAGCCTGGCCCCGATGTGCTGCTTGCCACGCCCCTTCAAGAAGACACTCCCACAGAAGAGAGAGCTTCCTGGTAGACGATCCTGGGAGTTTCCCAGGTATGATCATGTAGGAAGTAGACAGTGTTGTTCCTGGGGTTTCTCTCACTATGTTCCCTCCTCTTTGCAAATGGTTGGTGATGACATCATCCACTGGAATGACGACCTAGGCGGCTGCCTAGATGTTAGGGCCAGCTTTGGCAGCTGATATTTTTCATTTACTTTTATAATCTTCGTATCCTGTTCTTCTATTTGTCACTTACCTTGGACAATTTTTCCTGCTGTAAAGACTCAAACCTTAATCAGTCTTGTCTTGGCTTCAGGAGCCATATGCCTATCCAATGCATGTTTAAATCCACTCACTGTTTTAGCCTCTACCATATCTGCTGAGAGGCTGTTCCACTCAGTAAAGTAAAACTTCATACACATTCCATCTAAGCCTCTTACTCTGTAGTGTTAGATTCTGGTCTCTTGTTTTAATATTTCGTCTTCTTTGAAATAAACTTTCCTACTTTGTTAAACCCCTTTATGTATTTAAATGTCTCTCTCCCATCTCCTCTCTTTACTCTCCTCCAAGCCAGACATATTGAGATCCCGTAGCATGTCCGGGTAATTTTTATCCTGCACACTGGTTTAATGATAAGCATTAAAAAAGGCATTACAGATAGAATAGAATGTCTTTTCCTTAGCAACAATGCTGTATTTATTCCTATAGAGTAGCGCAACCAAAGAAAGAACAGAATCAATGTTAAAAAAACGAGACTGAAATACAAGGGACTGGTCGACATTGGATATACATTTTTCATCTATTAAAATGAAACCTATAAGGGCACAATAATAGAAATTAATAGGAAAAAAGAAGTGAAATAAAAGTAAAAAAAAATACAAAAAGCACAAAATTACTCAATCTGCATTTAAGGATTTTCCCTAATACCTCTAGCTTTAAGAATTCTCCTTAAATGTACAGAGATCGTTGTTGAGTAAATTATAGCAAAATCAAATGTGTTGAGTCCACCCTAGAATTAAATCCTATATTTAATATTGTATATTTTTAAGAGATTATTTAAAGGTATTAAACTGATCTTCAGTGCTTAGGTAGAGTGTTTAAATCTGTAACAGGGTTTAAACGGTTACAAACGGTTAAAGTATTGAAGTGGTTCCCCTTGGTGTACTAATAGAGAATGGAAACATTCCTGAGCATCATGCCAGAAAAGTATGACATCACAATGAGTAGAACAACATCAAAATCGTTCAGTTGAACTGCTTGCTACAAATGTAACAATTTTAAGTGTTGGTAAAAGTTTGTGTTCTTTCACTTTCACTAGTTTTACCAACTAAGAATCTGGGCTTAATGCCAGAATGCACAACTCCTAAAGTGATTCGCCAAGTGTTCTGCAGAGAGAAGCATAAGTCTTAGTTAGTGGCAGTCATAAATCTGCAATTGCCTTTGGTTATTCTACAATGACCTGAGTTTGATATGTTTATAACACATATATGTTTACGTACTATGTACTATATATAAATGTATATATTTGCATATGGTTATTGTCTGCTGTTGAATTTTTGCCACAAACCTGAGAACATCCTCGCTGCTCCACCTGGTTGGGTAAAGATATTTTTTTATATACACTCACAATTAGCTTTTACATGTGAGAATCTCTCTTTTCAGGATGTTTTGGAAGTGACCTTAAATTGACTCATTTTTCCACATCACCGAATGACACATCTGAATTATCTACATTGTCAATCATGTAACGTAGTGCACGTATTAAAAATGTTATATTCTGACATAAGGGATGACATGCAGACAGACCATCCGTTTTACTTTCATTATCTCTAAAAAACACACTTTCAAATAATCAATTTTGCCTCCTCGGGACAAATCGGAACAGAAAGGCCGCTGGGTATTGTGGAAATTTTTTTTAATCTCAATTACCAGATAAACTACTGAACATATAGCAAAATGCTGAAAATTCTCTGTGGCTAGTTCTGCTACCCAGCACTTCTGATATGTGATGCTCCAACAGAATACGGCATTGGAACCTTTTATATAACAATAAGGTAGCACAGAAACACAGAAATTGCCAGCAGATCGGCCAAATTTGCCCCTTCTAGTCTACCCAAGTAAAGACTCAGGCGTTAATCAGTTGTTGGTCTTGTCTTAGATTCAGGAGCTATATGTCTCTCCTATGTATGTTTAAATTCCCTCGATGTATTAACCCCTACCACCTCTGCTGGGAGGCTATTCCACTTATCTACCACTTGCAGCTTCAGAATCACAGATAACGTTTCAAAATGAATTGCACTCTCTACTATGTTAAACAAATAAATCTTAGCAGGTAAGTTAATTTATTCTTTCCTCCGAAGGGTTCATCAAAGCAACACAGACCCTTCAATGTAGCTGTTGTAGTTATGTGGCAACGGCTAACGCATCACATAAGAGAACAGGGTTTTTGGCTGTCAGCTGGTAGGACTTTTAATAAATTATCAGAGAGTTCACATTAATACATTAAATGTTTAATAGAAGCTTCTGTCTACATGATTCTAATTGTTATTAAAATTGTATTGTATTGGAGGAATTGACATTGTTTTGTTAAGCTCCTTCCACTTACCTTTAGCTCACTGCAAATGTTTCGATAAAGTGTGTGTCGTGGTGTATTTTACATTGACAAATCAGTGCATACGTTCATTTCCTATAGGACTAATCTCTCATTTCTCCTCCCCTGTCTGTCTCTACTTAAAGCAGGAAGCATACTTAGGTATGCTCATTACACACGGACTGTAATCGAGTTGCGGAAGGCAGTCACATGAATGGTAGGTGATTATCAGCATTGATTTTAATGGGAGCCACACAGTTTTCATAAAAAGAGAATGGATGCACCAATTTGCCTGCAGAAAAAATCAATTTCTATTCAAAATAATCGCTAATATGCACTAAAAATGACTTTAAAAAAATTAAGTATCCTTTTATGTGATATTTATAATTTACATTTTTGGTATTTCTATATTTACATGTTTCATAACAATTTACCTTAACTTCTTCGCAAGACAAGAATTGAACATATTTTCGTGACTTCATGCCTTTAAGGGTCCTTGAGTATGGACTCTCATTAGTCAGAGAGTCTGGCTGGGTGATTAAGACTGAGTCATTCTATTGTTTCCCGCAGACAGCATGATAAGGAGTCAGGATGTTTGTCTACAGTAGTAGAGCGAGAACTCAAATGGCTAAATATGCAGCTGCCTGAAATAATTATATTATGGGGCAAAAACTACACTTATAAATTATCAGTATCAAGTATCAGTAAAGGAAGCAACTCCATAAAAAAAACCCCAATATTTTTTATTTAATTTCCCTTAATATTAAATAATCAAATATTCAAAATAAAATAATTAATTAGAAAGACCAGTGGAGGCATATCATATGCCATTTAGTGCAAGGTGTATACAGTCTTACTGGTACCTTATGCTTATTTGCTCCACAATAATCCCACCTTAGTATAAATTTAACACATGCGCAATGATATGCTCTGAGATGTACAACAAACACACTCTAGCACCATATACTCACATACACTCATGCTAACACCATACACTAACAAACAGACACTAACAGCATTTACTGACACACACCCTAACACCATACATTCAAACACATATTAAGACCATTCAGTAACATACACTCTCCCTCTAACACCATAGACTCTCACACACATGCCAACACACACACACACTCTAATGGCAAACAGTAACACACATGCTAGTGCTATACAATGGCACACACATAGTACACTCACACACACTAACACAATTAACACAATTCCGCACTCACTCTAACACCATACATTTATGCATACATACATACACCCATACATACATACATGCACTCTCTCGATACATACAGGGAAAGAGGGTCCCTGGAAACATTATATAGAATGGCCCTGCTATTAATGGCACGAAAGATCAACAATGATATAAAAATGTTTGCCTTTTTTAATAGAGCCATTCTTTTAAGCCTCTTTTATGTGTTTGAGTCATTATACTTTTCCAAGTTCTCCACCAATGGCAGTGCTAGGGAGTGAAGATAGGGGCATTGGTATTGTTAATTAGAGATTAAGGCTTTATTAATTCTGTTATCATTAAGATGTGGGTTTTTTTAACATGCCAGTTTCCAAGATTAAAAATGAGGATACGGACAGGATGTTATTTTGGCTTTGTATGGCATGCCTGATTGCACCCCTTGTTTCCACCTACACTTATATAACCTAGTCGTGCAGAACCTCTTATTACTTAGGATGCCAATATTTAATTAGAATGTTAGGCACTGCATGCTAATTATGGAAACGTGACTCAAACATTTTAAACAAATCAATTGCACAGATTCTTTTTAAGAAATATTTTATTCATCTGCATGCAAGGCGAATTTTAATCCATTTACCAAAATAAATGTATTGAATTTTTTTTATTTTTTATTTTTTAATATTTAAATTTTGCCTATAGAAATTCATAGGAAAATGTAATTTGAGTTTAGAAAAAAATAATTATAATTTCTTACAGTATAGATTTCCTTATAGCAAATAAAGTTTGATAAATTATTCTGTGGGAAACTAAACTAATAATGATGCAAAAAAAACAAAAAAAAAACATTATGCAGAGGTACATAAAAAAAAACCCCAAAATTTGCATTTACTTAAGAGACACTATTCAGCGGATTCAAGCACGCTGGCGAGAGACGTGTCAACAATGTACGGCAGAGCCAAGCAAATCGCAGAATGTGGTTTAAGATGCTCGGAATAGAGTCCTGTGAAATCTTTTGGAAGTTTAAAGAATGCGTTATGCCAACCCGAGGTGAAGCCAGAGAGCTCTGAGAATTTGGGCTCATTTCCCTCGCGAGATAGATCCCTTTGTGCGTCTTTGTAAAATATGTGACATTTCGACAAAAAAAACCAAGAGTGGTACTCAGCGATTGAAAATTACGCCTGAGAGGATAAACGTCGGAATCCGAGTATCATTAGTATTCTACGGTGTCGGTGAATAATCCTGAGGTGAGATGGAAATGTGGGAAAAAAGAAGATCTTCAATAAAAGCCTTGATTAGAGTAGATACGCAAATTGCAAAAGTAGCAGAACGAGGGTTTAAATTCAATGAAAAAATCGCACCGTAATATATATTAATTTTAGTATATTAATCAATTACTAATTATTATTATCTTTTCTATAGCGCCAATAATTTCCGCAGCGCTTCTTACAGTCCGTACATTCAAAGAGTCCAGCTGTTAGAATAATTTTTTGGGGACAAAACAGGACTAAATGCAAGACGTTTGACATAAGGGATGGCCTGTCTGCATGTCATCCCTTATGTCAAACGTCTTGCATTTAGTCTTGGGTTTTTTCCCCAAAAAAATATTGTTGGGTGAAGTGCAAGTTTGTCTGGAGATAAATTGTGAAAGGGAATTTATGAGTCAAACAGAGGGAAGGTCATGGTGTGGATTATAAAGATTTTGGGGTGAATTACTTAAAACACTTAAAATAGCAAGGCCTTGATCCAAGTTCACAGGTAACATCCAGCAGTGCTATGAACCATCACATATTTCTGTGTCGCCATAAAGCATCAGCTCAGTGTGGTGTTTGAGCAGAAAAGTCACCTAAAATATCACATGACTGACAGCAACGGCGGCTCCAGGTCTGCAGATAAAGGGAGTTTATGGAATAAAATTTAGATAAAAAGCAGGTTTTTGTCAACATGATCAACATTACTGTATATAGCACTGGGGGGGTTATATTACTGTATACAGCGCTGGGGGTTATATTACTGTATACAGCGCTGGGGGGTTATATTACTGTATACAGCGCTGGGGGTTATTACTGTATACAGGGCTGGGGGGGTTATTACTAGACTTGGGCACCAGGGGGCTCTTCGTGTTCGTCTTCGTGCTCGTCTTCGTAAACCATTACACGAAAGGATCATGGGAATATATTTTATTTGAATAAATGCAAATGAGCACACTGCCAAATATGGCTAATATTTGTTCGGACAGAATGC
The DNA here is from genome assembly GCA_023333645.1 of Sceloporus occidentalis. NCBI lineage: Eukaryota > Metazoa > Chordata > Lepidosauria > Squamata > Phrynosomatidae > Sceloporus > Sceloporus occidentalis. The sequence goes on from JALMGF010000178.1 coordinate 599,405, forward strand.
TGCCCTCTATTGGTTATACATTAAGTAGCATTGTTCCATATGCTTGAAAGAAATCCAAAGTTATTATGCAACTTAATGTAAAACCAACAGAGGGCAGCATTCTGTCCGAACATATATTAGCCATCTGTGGCAGTGAGCTCATTTGCATTTATTCAAATAAAATATATTCCCATGATCCTTTCGTGTAATGGTTTAATACAAAAAAACCCCAAAATAAATAGAAAAAAAGAGTTTGCAAGTTCGGCAGAATTAATGTCCGTGAGTGCGGACATTTAACTCTTGCAGCGGGGAGACCAGCGGATCATGGGAATATATTTTATTTAAATAATTAATAAATGAAAATGAACACACTGCCACATATGGCTAATATATCGTCGAACAGAATGCTGCCCTCTGTTGGTTTTACACTGAGTAGCATAATAACTTTGGATTTCAAGCATATGCTACTTAATGTAAAACCAACAGAGGGCAGCATTGTGTCCGAAGTTATAGTAAGTTATTTATGCTAAGTTAAATGTCCGTACCGGCGACTTTGTTGGTCGCTGGCACGGACTTTTAACTGTTGCAGCAGGGTCCCAGGTTGATTTTTTTTTTTCTGCCTAGCAACTAGTGGTAAAGGGCCGTGCGAGTGAGCCTATTGGTCGCTTGCACAGCCCTTTACCCTACGGATTTCTGCTCCCGTTATCCAACGCAGCATCGCAGGGGTTAACGGGAGCGGAAATCAGGAGTTAAAAAGGCCGTGCGAGTGAGCCCTATTGGTCACCTGCAGGGTCTTCCTCTGGCATCAACCAATTGGTTGATGCCAGAGGAAGACCCTGCAGGTGACCAATAGGCTCACTCACACTGCCCTGTAACCTCTGACGACGAACCTGCGGATTTCCACTTCAGTCAACTCCCGCGATGCTGTGAAGATAAGGTAAGTTAGATGGGGAAGGGACCGGGGAGAATAGTAGACGAAGTCTTCGTCTTCGCCTACGTTTTACCGGCACTGTCTTCTCTTCTTCATGTCTTCGGAACGAACACGAAAACGCACTCTTCGTGTTCGTTTTCATGTTCGCCCGAAGACGAATGCACAAGTCTAGTTATTACTGTATACAGCACTGGGGGGGTTATATTACTGTATACAGTACTGGGGGGGTTATATTACTGTATACAGCGCTGGGGGCGTTATATTACTGTATACAGCGCTGGGGGGGTTATATTACTGTATACAGTGCTGGGGGGTTATATTACTGTATACAGGGATGGGGGGTTATTACTGTATACAGGGCTGGGGGGGTTATTACTGTATACAGCGCTGGGGGTTATATTACTGTATACAGCGCTGGGGGTTATATTACTGTATACAGCGCTGGGGGTTATATTACTGTATACAGCACTGGGGGGTTATATTATTGTATACAGCACTGGGGGTTATATTACTGTATACAGCGATGGGGGTTATATTATTGTATACAGCACTGGGGGGGGTTATATTACTGTATACAGCGCTGGGGGGGTTATATTACTGTATACAGTACTGGGGGGGTTATATTACTGTATACAGCGCTGGGGGCGTTATATTACTGTATACAGCGCTGGGGGGGTTATATTACTGTATACAGTGCTGGGGGGTTATATTACTGTATACAGGGATGGGGGGTTATTACTGTATACAGGGCTGGGGGGGTTATTACTGTATACAGTTTTGGGGTTCATGCTCAAAGAGACAATATTTTTTGCCCACGGGACTTCCCCTTTAAATAGCTATCAATAGCACATGTCAAAAGTGTCCTTTTTGGACATTTTAAAATGTTGGGAGGTATAAAAAGTAACCTTGCAGAGGCATTTCCCTCCAGGTATACCCATGTATGATTGTTGCATGGATGTATCTGCGCAGGGATAAAAAGGGTTGAATGATAAATACGACCAATGACTGAAAGGAGTGCGACCTTGTATTGTATTTAACGAGTGGGGTTTATCACCCAACGAGATCACAGGATGAGATGTAGAAGGTGAATATATTACCGCATCGTGGAACACTTTGGGGTAATTAACACCATGAGCATTTTCTGCACCAATCAGGAAAAATGGCAGTTAATTCTTTAATAGGTCTCCATTAAGTCGCATCACATTCTCCACCTTTTGTTTTTCTAGTTGGTTGATTAAGGACGTTCCCCATTAGATTTAACTCATCATTGTCATTCCGGAGCTATGGTTCAGTTCATGCCCCTACTGTGCAGTGTATTAATATAACAACAGTTCCCGAAATTCAGACAATCTTCACTGAATGTGCAAATTACTCCTGTATTGAAATCATGATTTTCACAAGACACATTGAGGTTTTTTTTTTTAAAATCCTCATTGGGGTACTGGTGCCAGGATGCATAGGATTCTACCGATACAAAGTTATCTTTTTTAATTGTGTGCTGGTTAAAATAGCCACGGAGGTAAGTAGTCAGCCATATTTTCAGAAGGTCTAATGGCTTACCTGGGCAACAAGTTGCCTTAATGCATGCGCAAGTAGAAGAGGCTCTTAAAGAGTCCGCATCCCCTTCATTTATACGTTACCTGGAGGCTAAGCTTTCTCCTCCCGTTTCCAAACCGGTACCCATTCCCATTGTTTCAAGGCTTTGACCTTGGTTTGTCTCCTGACCTTGTCTCCCGGTTTGTCTGCCTCTGCTACGACTACTACCATTGGTCAGAGTCTGCGTAGGATTTCAAGGTTCTCAATACCCAGGACCAGGTAGGTCGTATCATATATACAGTTTCTGCCCCCTACATGCAAAGAGCTCCCCCATGAAGTATGCAGGGTGTAAAACCCCACAGTTGGGAATCAGTTACTTGGTTATACATTACACATTGTACAGGAGGCAGCACTTTACTTCAGTTCTTCAGCAACATGTATACATGTCCTGGACCAAATGGCCAGGGTGGTGACCCTAAAACAATTCATTGGCCATAATGGGAGGGTTTGCCTGATACAATCGCATAGTATAACTAGTATATAAATAGTATATAAATAGTTCCCACTAACCGCGCCATTAACTCATACTCAACAGTTTGAAAAGTGGTCTTATCGCCATGGTAAGGGGATAGTCCAGTCCCCCAGGAAAATAATAATCATAATATTAATACAATTAATAATACAAAACCCCTAAAGCTATACCTTTTGGGCTTCCATTCTCCTCTAGCAAAGCTTGAATGATGATGGTGGTTGACATTTGGTTGGAATTAAATCACACCCCCCCTAAGTGACCTCATATCCTGTGCAATTTTCTAAAGAAATTTGTAAAAGAACTTGATAATTCTAGAACTAGAATAACAGTAACTAAATGCTACATTTTATATTATGATTATTAATATATATGTTATTATTTTATTTATTAAGCGCCAACGAATTACATTTAGCTCTTTCAAAAGAGAAGTTGAGTCCCTGACCCCTTAATGACCAAAATATAGGGTTTACAACAATTTAGGTCTTCTGTACAGCATGAGCTACGAACCCCAAACATCCTATTAATTTTTAGGCCATAAACAAAACCAAATATTTATTTTTTTCTGCCATAGGATGAAAACACTTGCTGAGCGTTCATTTCCAGGTGTAAATATTTTCCTTGACACGATAGCTTCTATTGTACAAGCGAACGACGAGGGAAAATGGAAAGCGATGTTCTAAATTGAGATAAAATGTCATTTTAACCTTCATGACTGGTATGTTTTCTATGAAATCATTAGATCAAATGTGAAGTGATTAATACAAAAAAAGAGATACACAAAGGAGAGATTGAAATACTTTGACAAGCATGTAATTAAGCCACTCGGATTAAAATGAACACAATTAAGATTCTGGTTTAAAGAAAAGAAAACCAATCTTCACAGGTCTGATGTGCCCGTGAAAAGTCGAAAATTGATTTTATGGCCCTAATTCCTGAGACAAAATCAAATTCTTATTCACTGCTGGAAAGTTTGTAGCAAGTAGTGGTTTGGGGCTTCCATCGGTGACCAACAAGTGCAGACGGTCTGTGGGGCAAAAGAAGACCAATTTGGTGTTGAACATGAACATGCAGGTTGATGTGCAGCTACGCCTTGAATAGTAACTGTCCCCATCATAGTTAGTTTATTAAGTCTATATCTTTGGATTTTTTTAAATTCAATCAGTGTAATCATTTTAAAAAGGGATCTATTAGGGAAGCAGAGATCCTGGGCAAAAAGTGGCAAAAAAATTAATTTCCCCAGATATTGATCATTTCTAGGCTGCTCCTATGGTGTCTACGCATCGTGAGATGAACTTGGAACGGAGATTGCGAGCCGGGCGTCTCGTCCAACATCAGCGTCTGACCTCACAAACGCTCTACTGGATGAACGGGCAAAAATCCCACAGAAACTCCCGAAAAATCTCGTGGAAATCCTTCCCAGAAGAGTGGAAGCCGTTATATCTGCAAAGGGGGGACCGACTTCATATGAATATAATGGTCAGGTGCCCCAATACTTTTGTCCATATGGTGTATATGCTGAAGGATCTTCAGTTGGAAGGTTTTTTCCCAGAATCTGCTAAATTGTAACTATTTTCTAGTGTAGCTAAATGCTTTTTCCTGGCTCCTCTTTGTAATCCATCCAACACAATCACATCCTACCTACAAACTGATGCCCAATACTGAATCGCGTATTCCAAATGCTTTACGTAGAGGCATCAATACCCTTTTTAACATCTGCTAGTTCTATCTTTTTCTTTAGCGAATCGTTACTAAGGCTAAAGTTGATTAGTAGGAATACCCCCCCACCCCATGTATTTACCCTTTTCCCCACCCCCTAGCGCATTGACTTGCTGGAGTATACTGACCGCGGGGAGCGCTCCAGGGAGCTTTTCTGCCACTGATTGGCTGCTTGATGGAGGTTTTTATATTCATTCTTTTTTGGTGAGACTTCATGGGACACTGAAGTTTCCCTTTAATTTTGTCAATTAAAAATTATTTCACACAATTTAGTGATTAAGACCCAATGTGACCCAATGGAAAAGGGTTCACTCTTTTAAACAGATAAAAAGTTCTGAAAATATCTTTGAAAGAACATATAGATTCTATATGTACTGTGACAGTGTAAACCCCAGGGAGATGCTTAGTGTGGCATTTGGGTACAGGTGCTATCCAGATCATAAATATGGGTCCCTGGGGTGGAGCAGGGTGGGCCAATGCTCCGTTTCCCCATGCTGTGGAAATTCCATGCCAGGTTTTCCAGGAGGCAAGAAATCTGCAGGATCCGGTCCGGGATTCCTATGGGGCCGGCGTCAGGCACAGGTGCTGGACATTAAAAACCCCTGGAGCCTGATACTCAGAGAGACTGTTGGGGGGAGAGGAAGTTTCCCTGAGCTCCCAGGGCAAGGAGAGGCCCTGAAGAAGACAATCCCTGAGCCAAGTGAGGCATCACCTGCCTGGACATTTTGTGTGCTGTCTGGGGGAGGTTTTCCAGAGCCTGGTGTAGCTGGGTCTGGCGGGGAGGTTGAGTCAGTGGGTGATTAGGCCGGTCAGTCTGAACCAGCATAGTTCAGTTAGAGAGGGCTCCAATTGGGAGCTAGGTTTTCTTTTTATGATTTGTTTTTTTGGGGTTTAAGCGGTTAAAATAAAGCGCTGTTTTGTTCAAAGCTGCTGTTCCTGACTCTGATTGCCCTAGAGGACTGTGCTTAGGACCCCTAAAAGTGACATGTATGGCCCTCATGCTATAGGGTTTGTCCCAGTACCTAGTAACAATTCTCCAGCAATACATTCTTCAAACATGCTTGACTTGCCTATTATCAAGGTTAAGCATGAAAATTTAAAAACATGTAAAAAAAAAACAAAAAAAAAACATGCTATTAAGAGCACCTCTCATCTTCTGAGCTTTCAGTGTAAATAAATTAATAACCTTTTTTGTTAAAAAAAAAACGTGTCAATCAATAAACTGTTTCAAATTGAGATAAGAGGCATCATGTGGCAGAGCCAGTGTGATTTCAACAATTCCCTGTCCTGAAATCCTCGTCCTTTAAAATATATTAATTATTATTATATATCCAGGATTTGAGAAACACAATAAGTCACCTAAAAGGAGAAGAATTCAGTTTTTTTAGGATTTATAGAATACTACAGACGTTATTATTATTATTTATTGTTTTATATATAGCGCCATCAAATTCCGTAGCGCTGTACAATGGGTGGACAGGACATAACAAGTAGTATGTAACATAACAATTCGACTTACAGGTGAGGAGGGTCCTGCTCAAAGGAGCTTACAATCTAGAGGGATTTAGGGTGTATTATACAATAGGCACATATATATAGAGATAGAGAGAGAGACAAGTTCTCTAAGGCAGCAGAAATTTTCTAATTAACTCTATTTTTAGATGCATAATCACACATTAGAAGTATGTCATTATGTCATTTCAGATTCTTGTCATATATTACTCGAATTACTAAAAACCAGATTGTTGAAATATACATTTATTTTTTCTTCTTCCATGGAAGGAAATGGTACTGAAAGGTTGATCGGTTTGTCAAGATATGTTAATTTTTCATCATTCTTTCAAAAAATAATGTAAAAAAGCACATGTGTTTGACTCCCGGGATATCAGCGGGGCCATCTACCGATGTCAGCACGACTTCCTGACCTCATCCCGCAAGGTGGGCTTCCGGTAGCCAGAGCCAAAAAGTTCCAAAGTGTGATTAAATGGCACTGCTAAAAGAAGGACTTTTCATATCTAGAGGTTGAGTCTGGCTCCTGCGTGGCTTGACGAGCCATGGCTTGGGTCAGGCTGGGCTTATGCCACACCACTGGTCAGCTTGCTCTCCCCATAATGCAAACCTTGTACGTACCGTGGATGAATGTTTAATTTGTTCCCTTTTATCTCATCTAACCAGATTAATTAAGCAAATCCAGGCACATTTTATTTATTATTAGCCCTTATTAACCTTTACATATTAAGCACTAACATATTCTGTGCTCTGAAATCAATGATAATTACTAACATTCGGCTCTGGTCCATTGGGACAGATCATTTGCTTGTACGTTATATGAATGCGGTGGGGTGTTATGTCATTTACGCTGCCCTCAAATTAGGGCAGTTGGCAGCTATTCTTTGATGTTTTTTTCTCAACTTCCCATTCTTTAAAGACTGGTATTTAATAAAATAAACTGACTGGTGGGAGCTTTTACGATAACATTGAATTCTGCAGCTGCAAGCTTCGTTTATAATATAATTTAACTATGAATGGGCTCAGGAGACATTTCTGCTAACAAATAGTAACCTGCGACAAAAGTAAAAACAGGAGCATCTTAGAAATGTGGAATACATAGTAAGTGCTATGGAATATATAAAACAATAAATAATAATAATTATAATAGTAAATAGAGTTGTTTTTAAAATACCTGCATATTAAAGTACAGATCTATCCCGAGTGATGTGCTCAATGCATTTATCTAAGGTGTTCAGGTAGTCAAACAATATTAAGGTAGGTTGAATTGAATTCTATATTATATATAAAAATATACACTATATATTTTTTTTGTTAGAAATAATCTAAAAACGCTATAAACCACAGCCATAATTTCTAATTTGCTGAGTGTTATATTGAACTCAGCCACTAGGTGGCATCTGTATGCAAGATCATTTGTCTGTAATATTTTAGATTATATAGTGCTTATACATAGGAATTATATTATTATTATGTTTATTATATAGCGCCAATAATTTCCGCTGTTCTTCTTACCGTCCATACATTTAAAGGGCCTGACAGAACTAGAACTGATTGCATTTTTTTTATTGATTTTTATAGCGCCCACATATTCCTTAGCTTTACAATGGTTACACAGGATATAACAAGCAGTGCTCAACATAGCAGTTTAAACTTACAAAAGCAAAAGGTAATCAAGGCCCTGTTCAAAGAGGTTACAATCTAAACATTAAGTATCTTTACAAAATCTTTGCAAAAAGGTATTTGAAAGTACATAGAAGGCGGCCACCGGCTAGATATAATTGCCAGCGCTAAATGTAGCCTGTGGCCACCCATATCATCAGGTAGCCACTAGCAAAAGCAAGCCTAGGGTTAGTGTCACCTGGTTGTAGTATTTTTTCCTGGCCCCCATAACTAATACACATGTTGTCATGACTGTGAGTACTGGTTCTGGTAGGAGTCTCTGTGCAGGGTCAGGTTCTGCATCAGAACCCCGCATGGGGCAGGTAGGTGTAGATGCACCTTTTAACACCTTACACTTACATACACACACACATTCTTCTGCGTCCCCTTTCCACCTCCCAGATGCCACTAACCCTATGCTTACCCCTGACACACCAATACCATACAATGACACGCACCCATGATAACTTCATAGACTGACAACCATCCACACACCAAATACTAACACACTCAATCTAAAACCATACATGAATTTCCAAACTCCAACACCATACAGTAGCAGACACACATACTAACACCATGCACAGGCATACAAGCACACACACTCTATACACTACATACTGACATTCACACTCAAGCATGTGCGGCAACACATGCTAACAGCGCACTCTTAAAAACATGCACACACAAATTGTTCGCTCATCTTCATCTTAAATGTTCGGAATAATCAAGCTGTGACAATTTCTAATTTTTTTTTCCTAAAACAGAGATTTGTGTAAGCATTTACATTGGCAAAACGAACATTGGGTCTCTGTTACATTCATGCATGTACAATGTGTAATCACTTCTTTCAAATACTTACCTGATTTCATGTAAATTGATGGCTAGCTAAATTTAAAATACCTCTGGATTTTATTTGCTCTTACATATAGATTTAAGGCTTTACATAGATTTAATCCATTAGATACAGTTATGTATTTATATAACCTATAATCCCTGATTTATATATTTATGTGACTTGAGACAAGCTGATGAGTAGTTAAGTAGAAAATACCTACAATTTGCTGTTTGCTTTTACATAAGGAATTATGTATTTTTGTATTAGTCGAATATATTATGCGGAATTATATGTGGGTGAAAATATAATCCTTTCTTTAAAACTCTTATCAGACTTGAAGCAGACAAGTACTTAACAAAAATGACTATAAAATCTGCTAAAATCAATTTTTTCCCACTATTATAGAGCACTTGGATAGTGGGTGTAGTAGACACATAAAATTGTTCATTTTTTCTGTTTTCTGGATCACTTGAAGTGTTAGGCGCCTTTATAAATTTATTTGTTCATTATAGATTGGTAGATTTGAGATACTAAACTGAAGCATACCCCCCAACATTTCAGATGTCCAAAACCTTTGCTGGAGGAGTGGCTGGAGGTGGTCAGGGGCAGGGCTAAAGGTAGAAAGAGGTGGAGTCAGGGTAGGATCAGCTGCCCACCTTATTCAAAGTGCCACCCACGAGGAGGCCACATCGGGTGCTGCATTGATAATGATTTTACAGATCCCTGGGCTGGTCAGGGGACACCAGAGGACGTTATCTCCTCAACCAGCCAACAATCCCCAGTGTCTACAAAAGTGGGACAGCAGCGTGGGACAATAACTGAGAATCTTCATACTTCTTAAAATAGACAACATTTACAGCCGCTCACTTATATGAATGAAATGGATATTGGTTATTTTTAATTTTAGTGTCTCATTTTACAGTAGAGGAGATGCCTAGGAGTTTGTTTTTTTATAGTTTCCAGCTATTTTCTGCAAAGTTGCCATGATTTCCAAACCTCGTATTCTAATTGGAAAAAACAAATCGAGACAGTAATCACAATCCAGTCTTTTTTTCAGACAAGCCAATTTTCGTTTTTAGCATTTCTATTCCACTCTCATTATCGTCTTTCACTAAAATGTAGGTCTTCTTGCTGAGGCGAGAAGTCTTCACATGTTTAAAAGTTGTCTTACTGTGCTATTAAAAAAATAATAATAATAATCAGTAATATTTTAATGTAAAATGCACACTGGAATCTACTTTGTATAGACTGAGCATGTGTAACTCCTCCCCCAGCTGTGTCTATTGAAATCAGGAAGTGCACTTCCTGTACACTTCCTGTATGAAACATTCTTACTGTATATACAGTAGCACCTCTATGAATTATGAAATATTCGTTTCTTGAATCATAAAAAACCCTAAGTCTCTAATTGTATGAATCAAAAAAAAGGGAATACCCCCTCACACGTATCTGAAAAATCTAATAGAAAGATACAACTTGACTTTTATTAATATAATAATAAAACTTCTACAGAGCTTAGTCCAAACTATAATATAAACCATGAGTGATCTTAAATATGATAAACCTGCTTACATTCCCTACGTAACTATTAACAGCCCTATAACTGTTCCTTCTTTCCAAACATTTTGTGTAAAAAATGCATTGTAGATGAGAAGGAGGTTCCTGGAGTGCAGAAAGATTCCTTTTCAATTAGTTTTTTTCTTTTCTGATAGTAAGGGATGTAATCATATCTTTAGATTTTTTTTTTAAAAAAGGGACATTTTATGTACTTGCTTTGATCACAGCATCCTTATTAATGTCAGACAGCTTATCTTTACCATGCCACTGGATGGCTTTCAGATACAAATATTTCTATTAAACTGACACAAGCCTAGATTCAGAGTCATGCCCTTAAGAAATTATACTACATTTCAGTGTGGTGTTTGTTCAGAAAAAAATTATCCAAAACATCACATGACTGCAGTTCAGAGCCTAGGGGCACTGATGCCTGGGCGCAAGAATTTTTTTGGCACCCCCAGGTGGTTGTGGGTCTTTTGGTAACCCCTCTCCTTAACAAACATAACACTTCTAACCACACCCATTATCTATGGCAATTACTCTCTCTTTAGGCCTCCTGACTTCACCAAGTACCATGTCATCCACTTCCCACAGTGCCAATTCGACCCCCAAGCAGCTTGTCAGTGCCATGTTTGCTCCAAACAACTTACCAGTACCATCCTTGCCCCAAACACTTTCCCAGTACTGTTGTTATCCCCAAATACCCTGTCAATGCCATCCAGAATGTCAGTGCTATATTTATGCCCACACAGCTTATCAGTGCCATTTTTGTCTTCAAACAGCTTGACAGTGCCATTTTTGCACCCACATTTTGTATCATTGCCATATTTGCCCCAAGCAACTTGCTAGTGCCATACTTGTCCCCAAAACAGCTTATCAGTACCACTCTTTGCCTCTAGACAGCTTGTCAGTGCTTTAAGTCCCAAATAGCTTGTCAGTGCCACCCTCGTCCCCAAACAAGGCTGATTGAGCCAGGACAGACTTCACCCTTTGCGCTGCTATACCCATCCAATACGCCTCTGCTATTTAGAGCACCTGGGTGCAGTGCACCCTGTGTACCTGCCTAGGCTTGACTCTGCATGACTGGCAACAAAAACAACCTCTGGGTCAGCAAATAAAGAAAAAATAGTGTAGTAATATGAAAGAAATCATTTTCTTCAGTGTTAAAGTAAATGCCATTATGGATATTTATTATACTAAATTGCATAACAACCCCCAACAGCCAATTTAATATACATAATAATATAATAATACCCTTAAAAATGACATCAGTGGGATTGAATATGATAAATATATATATATATAATTTTTTTTTTATTGGTAACAGTATTTATTGGTAAAGTAACAGTTTTAAAGTCACATAAACTTTTAAGACTTCAGAAGTCTCTTGCTCAGATGGAATGATTACTTTTGGACTAAAGACTCCAGTTTTGTCTGGATCAATTTGCCTTATTATATCACAGACAAAAATATTTATTTGTAATTCTGCTTGCTTTGATAATAGAGAAATGTTTTTAATTCCACCAAATTTAGATTGCATATAAGGTGGATTTTACCAATGGGTAACCTTCTATTATGGAAGTAATAATGCTGTCAAAAAGGTAGAGTAAAAGTTTGTATTTTTTAAAATAGTTTCTAATAAAATTGTGAATTCAATTGTAACCACTTTTGTAGCATAACCACCCAAAACTCAAAACGGACATCCCTAGTAACATGAGAATTTAATATTATTATATAATATAATATATAATAATATATAATATAATCTATAATAATATATATATTATATAATAATATATATATTATATATATATAATATATTATATATATTATATTATATTATATATATTATAATAATAATATTATATAATAATATTATTTAATATTATTCAGCAAAATTTCCACAAGCCAATAGCGTGGCGCTATACCTTGTATATACCTTTGATCAATACGTCTGAAAATATTCAATACAATTTAATAGTTTAAGGAAAATGCGTGGAACAAAAGAATAATTTAGTTGCTAGCAAGAACTGATTTTCAAAAGACTATGCTATACATGTTAACAATTTAATGACACTAATGATTCAATCTGAAGATTCCCAGGCATTTCACACATCTCTCAGTTACGAGGAAGATTTGACATGTTTAACCAACATGTTTTTACACTTCCATAGTCTTACACGTTCTTACACTTATCACTGAATAATCAGATCATTAAAGATCATTAGCAGCTTAAAGGAATTGTTATAGAACTGGAAGAAACTGCATTTCCAAATTTTCGTATGTTAAACAGTTTAGTTTTAAAAGTTTACCAAGAGAAAACTAGAAAACTAAGATCGGCAGCAGCCTGTGGCAAAGCCAGTATTATCTAATCAATTTGCTGCTGTGAAGTTGTATCCCATCTCCTTCCCCGATCCTTAGAAAGGCTGTTTTAATTATTTTAACAAGGAGCAGCTTAGCGGTACACTGACCAACATCCCCCCATGTGTATCTGATCTGCCACTGGATGATGCAGCGTGTGTCCAGCGGCTAGATATGCCCCAAAGCATTCTACACAAGCGGAAAAAGTAACGGGTGGCCGAGTATATCCAGGTGTCGGCTCCACTGACGTCATCAGGAGGCCAGCACCTTAATGAGCCAGGGCCACTTGGCCATCCCCAGTCCTGCCCTGAGTTTAATCATAGGGGAGAGCTAATTTAATGGAGGAGGGGAGGTCAAGCAGATCCTGAGAACAGGAAGTTAAGATGGCTCCTCCTATTCTATCCAGTGGCAAATAGGCTTTAAGAAAAGATACACCTATACTTGGAAGCTCCCCAGTGTTGTCTATCTAGAGCACCCATGTTCTGGGGTGATGGGGCTAGCTCCAGTTACACTTGAGGGTGGGAAGTAGACGGTAGCGTGCAGGAAGTGGGTAGGAATAGGAGGAACCTAGGGGAGTGGGCATGACAAAATGCCACTCCCATCCCCCGACATTAAAGAAACTGACCCACGGAAGCATCCCCCCCCCCCCCGAGACTCTGGGTCACAAATTATGTTTCCAGGTATTAATACATTTAAGATTTGTTGTTTTGCTTGTGTATAAGAACGCACAGGAGGTAGTGTCACCCCTCACTCCAAGTACTCTGAGGCAAAAAGTGTTTTGCTTTTGTAACTACCAACAAATTGCAGTTCTGTCCGTAGTGAATTTCTAATGACATAAGCATAATGAAATTAGTGTTTTCTTGCAACATTCTCATATCAGTTGACCGCGCACCCAACTGTCAGAATCGGCATAAATTCGGTGTTTCTCATCTAGGTTTTTCTCGGGATTGATTAGTTGTTGGAAAAAAAAAAAGCTTCAATCAGTGATATTATTAAATAGCTCTGCGGGCCAGATCTTGTAATGCGGATTAATAATTCACTGCCTGGGTAATTGCTGCAGTTGGTTTCCTGATCAGGTCTAAAAATGGTGGTCTCTACAAGCAAGTGAATGACTTATCCCAGTAACACTGAGTATATGACTCGAACATCCCCAAAAAGTATATATATTATAAATCTGCTAATGGGGTGAAACCGGATTGTGTAAATACGTCCATTGTCTCTCTTACGCATGTTTAGCACGAATAATTTACAAAACTAGTTAGCATTTGTATCTTCTATACAGGAAATTGTATATATAAATATCTTATAATAATACATTTTTGCTTTCCTTAGTATTTTGGCCTGATTCATTTTTTTTTAGGGGGGGTCCTCTTTGCAAGAAAAGTTTTTGTTTGCTGCAAAGTTGGTGGGGGGTGCAAATATTAAGGCAGGGGGATAGGAAGCAGCAGGAACTGATACTCTTATGTATAGTCGCTGAACCTGCACGTTTCAGTGGAAACCACATTTTTGAATAAAGTGCTTGAGGGCCAAGACACATTTTAGCACCTGCTATAACTATACATAGGTGACAACCTTAGATGCAGCTCACACTTTACTGAATCTAATCTATATATTGATAATTATTTATATATAGCTATTCACTGTAAAAAGTTTAGGGTCACTGTAACATAATTGCAAAAGGGTTTTCTGACGATTAATTAGCCTTTTAAACTTAAACTTGGATCAGCGAACACAACGTGCCATTGGAACGCAGGAGTGATGGGAGTGAAAAAAGGGCCATTGGAACGGAGGAGTGATGGGAGTGATAAAGGGCCATTGGAACACAGGAGTGATGGGAGTGATAAAGGGCCATTGGAACGTAGGAGTGATGAGAGTGATAAGTGGCCATTGGAACACAGGAGTGATGGGAGTGATAAAGGGCCATTGGAACACAGGAGTGATGGGAGTGATAGTGGCCTTAAAGTGCCAGAACCGTCTCATTATATCGATGGATGGCTGTTAAGGGGAGATCTTCATCTTGGAGGGACAGGACCCGAACATCAGAATTGTTTTGCAGAAAATGGGACAGTCACGCAGTATTTAATAGCTTTACCGGTATTACAACATCGTTGTACAGAGCTGAACTTTATAAAACGCAGCCATGGCACTTTAAGGCCAGGGTATACACACGCTCTTACACTGTGTGATATATATATATTGTGTAAAAATGAGTCCAAAAATAATATATTTATGGGGGCCCTTTGTGTTTTAATCCGCCCTTGCAGGTCATGCTCTCTCTGCTGTTTGCTGTGTTTTTCTTGTTTTTTTCCCCATTTGCTTTATTAAGCATTCAAGGCATGTCCAGTGTAGACAAACAATATATATCCTGCTAACAGCAGCATGGGCCGAAGAGAGCCCGGTGTCATCTGATTACAGGCATTAGTGCAGCAACACGGACATTTCATTTCCATTCATTTGCCAAAGCCAGATGGTGAAGTGATAACTAACTGTGACCCTGCATACATCATTATTATACAACCCGGCACTGGGGGGGGGGCAGGATTGGGGCGGGTAGCGAAAAAATTAGACCTAAAAAAAATACTAAATCTCCCTGATACACTTCGACAAACCTGAAACCTGGCAAAGAACGGCCATTTGGATAAACAAAGGGGAAGAGTGTCAGCCAAACAATTCCGCTCAGGTGCAGGAAACATCTATCCACTGCTAGCGAAACCGTGATGTGGTTTATATTGATTTAGTATATTTTGTAATTACAGCCATGTATGTTCTGTTAACTGCCTACGGAAATGAATTAATTTACTACGTTACAGTTTAAAATCGGTTCATTATTACTATAGAATTATACAGCACTTATACATATACCTCCCACCAGGAGCGTAACCAGAAACCTCAGGGCCCCGGTGCGAGAATCTGTTAAGGGCCCCCCCACCCCCTTTCTCACTATCTACCCTCTCCCTCCCTCCCTTTCACGATCTCCCCTCTCCCTCCCTAACCCCCTTCTCATGATCTATACTCCCCTCTCCCTCCCTAACCCCCCTTCTCACGATCTCCCCTCTCCCTCCCTAACCCCCTTCTCACGATCTACCCTCTCCCTCCCTCCCTCCCTCCCTTCTCACAATCTCCCCTCTCCCTCCCTAACCCCCCTTCTCACGATCTACCCTCTCCCTCCCTACCCTCTTCTCACAGTTTCCCCTCTCCCTCCCTACCCCCCTTCTCCCAATCTCCCCTCTCCCTCCCTACCTCCCTTCTCCCAATCTACCCTCTCCCTCCAAACCCCCCTTCTCACAATCTACCTTCTCCCTCCCTACCCCACTTCTCACAATCTACCCTCTCACTCCCTACCCCCCTTCTCACGATCTACCCTCTCTCTCCCTCCCCCCTTCTCACGATTTACCCACTCCCTCCCTACCCCCCCCTCTTTGTAGGTCACTTATCATCAACTCCTGTGTTGGGAGAGTGAGGCGTTTGTCTCGGGTGCCGGCGCTTCACTGCTGAGCGTGAAGCGCCGGCACCCGAGACAAACGCCTCACGCTCCCAACACTGTACTCTGGGCAGCGCTGAGGCAGGCGGCGGCGACGTCGGCAGCAGTGGCAGCGGCGGGGAGCAGAGGCATCCTGGATTTCTGTCAGTCAGGGGGGCCCAAGAGTTGCCGAGCGGTTTTCAGCAACCGCTCGGCACCCCTTGGGCCCCCCTGACTGGCAGAACTCCAGGGCCTGGTCGCAGTCGCGACCCCTGCGACCCCGGTAGTTCCGCCACTGCCTCCCACGCAACCAAAACCATATGCCCCCCTCTTCTCCACTATGACCCTCTTTTGTTGAAACACAGAATGTTTGCTGGATCTAAAAGTCATATCACATCAGTAGGTCACAAAGCCACAAAAAGAGTCTCAGTAAATCCCCACGCCAAAGCACACCTCCAACCTTACCCCAAAGTGTCAAATTTTTTAGCCAAGTGCATTACATTACATTTATTTAACACCAGCAGATTGAAGCCCACGGTGCTCAGAATGGGCCTTAGTGGGCCGTTGACTGTGTGCCGAGCAGGGATAGGTCCTGACGGCATTTTTTTTATGTGGGGGGAGGGGTTAATGGTGGGCTATTTAGGGGTTTGGCGCCAGTGGAGCAGTCTCCATTTTGTCTCACCTACCACTCACTGTTTGTCCCACCCTTCCTCCCTGTTCCTTTTGTGTGTTGTGTTCTTCTGGTGTGTGTTTGTCACGGTCGTGCGTAAGCTAACCAGGTATCTAGGGGGTTAATGCTGATGGGAGAGCATTGGTTTTGGGAGGTTTCCTGGTAGGTGGAACTGGGAACCTTAGGTTTGTGTTTGGGCATCTCGGTATGTCCTTCCCTGTGTGGTTCCTGGATAACCTGGTAAGCTTGGGATGGTTTACATTAAATGGTTAATGTTGAATTATGTTAATTTATGTTATTTATTGTTCTGTGTGTTGGTCATTGTCCTGTTAACGCACCTATTTTGGTTTTAGGTCTACGTGACAATGGCCTGCATTTAAATAAATTTCGGCTGTGGCCTTTTACACCCAAAAAATCTATGGTTGTCGTGTCTTTATTGGGGGAAAGGTTTGTGTGTTCTTGCAGGGGGCCTAGCCCGGGAGTAGAGGCTACTACAGTCATCCATAGTGCTATTACAATAGGCAACAGTAAAAATATTAATATTTATATTTATCTCCACTACATAAGTTATGGCGGGTAAAAGTGATGGAAAACCCTTCCACTTACAATTATGGGGGTAGTAGAAGTATTATTATTAAACACTCATTTACAGACACCAGACAAGCCAGAAGGCTTCTTTTTCCCTCAGAAATCTCATGGTGCTTGTTACAGGGTCACCGTACCCAAGGCTGGGTACCCCTGTTTGAGGGCTGAGGAATCACCAGTTAGTCCCTCATACGGATCGCACTCAGCTATCCACGGATCATCCAGACCACCATTCGTAGTAAACCAAGAAGAACTCTCTTTATTACAAACACACAGAACTTATATACAATCTCAATGCAATGTGTACCGAACCCAACCCCCAATCCCATCAGCCACATCCCATCACAAATCCCATCAGTATACAGGGGATGTATCAGGTGAGGGGATTACAGAATACAATGGGTTCCCCCACCTGTGTTATCCCCCCTGTAGTGCGGGTGCCGTCTGGGCAGACAGGGCTGTGTTGGCTGATTAAGAGCCCCAGCCAGATTATAGGATCGTCTCTTTGAAGGCTGGGGCTGAATCCACATCAGTCTCTGGGCCGGTTACACAATAAACACAATATAATATATTACCGGGTCACGGTATACGGAACCGGACACAAAAGTGCTCCGTGACCCGGCTAAACTTCATATGACACATGAGCCAGCTAGCCTGGCCCTGTCACAGATCTCCCCCTTGACCAACGGTCCGGCAGACCAGGCAGATCCACACGGGTCTGCTGCAGGCTGTCCGAGTGGACAAAGTTCAAAGGTGCAGGCCTTAGTTCATGGCCCCCTTTGTCAGAATCATCCATTGAAGGTGGGCCAGGGCCCTGGTTGCCCAAAAGGATAGTCAGTAGTCCTCTGTGAATTGGAGGACGGTCCCAGCTCAGCCGGGGGCACATGGCTATCCCCCTCACCGGGGTAACAGGGGCACGTGGAGACTCTTGCTCCCTAGTCTTGGGAACTGAGTCTGGGGCAGCTGCCAGGCCAGGGTGGTTGCATGGAAGGAAAACCCTGCTGATCGGGCCGGGGGCACTCGGGGAACCAGGGAAACACGTAGAGGTAGTAAGAGGGGCCTCTACCGGGACACTGGAGTGACCTAGGGGACACTCTGGGACAGGAACAGGTGCCCTTACAGGGTTATTGGGCGAGCTAAGCAGCTCTGCGGGGTACTCAGGGGACCCAGGGGAATACTCCGGGGCAGGGACAGGTGCCAATACTGGACCACCGGGAGGGTTAAGCAGACCCTCGATCTTCCTCTCTGGGACAGATGCCTCTGCCTGGGCACGGGGAGAGTCAGAGGAACACTCTGGGACAGTGACCTGGGCTTCTAGGAGGACACTTGGGGAACCAGGGATCGCTTCGGAGAACACAGGGATAGGAACCAGGGCCTGCGCCAGGCTACTGAGAGGACCCAGGGAACTCGGCAGCCCCTCTGGCGTCCTCACTAGGTCGGGGAACGGTGCCTCTACCGGGTCACCGGGGACTTCAGTGGGAACCTCTGGGGCAGTGACCCGGACTTCTCCCAGGACACTCGGGAAATCAGGGGGACAATCTGGGGCCCTGGCTTCTACGAGCATAGATAAGGGTTTGGTGAGGGGGATTGTGCCACTTACTCGGGCGGTGGGGACAGTCATCTCTTCTGCCGGGGTAGAGCAGCCAGGGTTGTTGGTGGGGACTTGGGTCGGAGCTTTTGGCTTCCTCCTCCGCTTCTTCTTGCTGGCGAGGACCTCGGTTCTTCTCGCCAGGGCAGGGGCCGCAGAGTAAGTGAAGAGGACCTCGGTCCCACTCCTGCAAGTAGTAGTACCATGCTCCCAGTCTCCTTGTAACTCCTGGAGCTCCACTCTCCGCAGCAATTCTTTATAGTCCCTCTCGAGCTGCCATTCCTCTTGGACCAGGCAATCCATAACAGCCTCCAGCTTGGGGGGAATAGCATAAACCAGGACTTCTGCACGGTTGTCCCAGATTGTATCCCTGCGGTACTGGCAGGGGCTTCCGAAGGACGAGTCAAATTGGAAGGCATCATATATCAGTCCTGGGTCGACGGGGCTATACAGCATCAGAGGGTCGCTGTGGTCTTCACCTGCTAACTGCTGGGAGAATCCCTGGTAGCGGCTCTGGAGGTCGAGCTCTGCATATATGAGATCCCTCAATTCGTCTTCCCACTCCGGCAACGGGTTCTCCCCCAGGAGTGGAACTCGTAGATCCCACATTGTCCAGTACTGTGCCCAGTACGTTTCAAAGTGGGGATGGGAGAAATCATCCCTCCAGTCTGCAGGCGCAGACTCTAACTGCCACTGCTGGTGTTCCAGCTCACACACCTCGGCTGTAACCCGGTCTGTCTCATCCTCGGGTTCTCGGAAGGATTGGATATCCTGGTATGATATTTTGGTGTTCTGTTCCCCTAGTCTGGGAGATACAGACCCACTCTGGCTCAGTTCCTGGTGACACATTTTAATCACCGCCGTCACTTGCTCCGATGTAGCCCCTCCTGGGTACAGGGATAGGTGCCATAGAATGTTCTTTTGTAGAGCACTCAGTCCGAGGCTCTCCTCTGGGGCATCCTGGTGCCGGTCCATCTCTCTGCAGTCCGCAATCAGAGTAGCCTTTCCTTTGCTACAAACCTCCAGGAGCTCTCTTGGTGTCTCTCGTCTGCAGTCCCAGTTGGTGGTTTGGATTTCACCCAAGTCGTGGGATTCTTCCCACCGCTGCCAACCAATGTTACAGGGTCACCGTACCCAAGGCTGGGTACCCCTGTTTGAGGGCTGAGGAATCACCAGTCAGTCCCTCATACGGATCGCACTCAGCTATCCACGGATCATCCAGACCACCATTCGTAGTAAACCAAGAAGAACTCTCTTTATTACAAACACACAGAACTTATATACAATCTCAATGCAATGTGTACCGAACCCAACCCCCAATCCCATCAGCCACATCCCATCACAAATCCCATCAGTATACAGGGGATGTATCAGGTGAGGGGATTACAGAATACAATGGGTTCCCCCACCTGTGTTATCCCCCCTGTAGTGCGGGTGCCGTCTGGGCAGACAGGGCTGTGTTGGCTGATTAAGAGCCCCAGCCAGATTATAGGATCGTCTCTTTGAAGGCTGGGGCTGAATCCACATCAGTCTCTGGGCCGGTTACACAATAAACACAATATAATATATTACCGGGTCACGGTATACGGAACCGGACACAAAAGTGCTCCGTGACCCGGCTAAACTTCATATGACACATGAGCCAGCTAGCCTGGCCCTGTCACAGTGCTGCCACAACTACAAGGGATTCTGGGTAGGCACATGCAAATAAGGTTAACAAGTATCACCTTTGCCACTATATCCCATATTTATACATGGATCCGAGTTTTGCCTAAAGGCTGTCTTATACAACAGACAATTACTTTCAAGGGATCCATGTATAAAGTGGAAGGGTTTCCATCACCTTTACTCACCATAACTTATATAATGGTATTTCTTGGCTACCCCAAGCCTCAACTATTGAGCCAGTATCACAATCTCATGCTGATGAGTCCCATTAAAGGCAAAACAGCTGGTAATTGTATATTGGCTTTTTAGCTAAGATCAAGTGTAGTACTCCTATGGGAAGAGGGGGGAAACACTGATCCTCTGGCCTTAGGGTTGAGGTGCAGATTTACCCTAACTATATGTTGGAGTCACGTATTCACATCTTGCACTCCACTGTGAAGTTGTGAGTGCATGATCAACTATGATGGATTTTTTGCTACAATGCATGCTTTTTCCCTTGATCCTTATGGGCTTGGGTTAAGCACAATTTTTTTTATTCTGGCCAGGCCCGAAATGGCTAGTCCTTATTTATTTTATTTTATTTATCCGATTTACTTTGTTTTCATGAGTGCCCATTAATTTGGCTTGGATTTCACGGTTTTTTGAACCACGGTGAGGCCATCACCTTCTTTTGCATGATTTTGGCACCACGTTTTTGGACACTGCTTGCAGTGTAAGCTTGAACTAGTTGGAGGAGGGGAAGGGATGGCCCTTCCCTCTATCCATAAAGGGGTCTTTCCTTCTGGGGATCGACCCGAAGTTCAAAGGGGTCCAATCATTCAAGGTTGGACTCGAAGATCCGGCCCTCCCATGGGGGAGGGAAGAAACCTAGTCTTGTTTCTCCCCAGAAGGAGATCCAGAACAGTTGTCAGGCTTCCGCTGCCTTCACAAGAACAGATGCGGCACCTAGGAGCACGTACCTCGGGCTCCAAAAAAAAACAAAAAACCAGCTGTCCATGATTGGTGATCTGGCTATTGCACCTCTTACCCGAGTTTTGTCTGAAGGCTGTCTTGTACAGCGGGCAATTACTTTCATGAAATCCATGTATAAAGTGGATATAGAGGCAAAAGGTGATCCAGTGACCTTATTTGCATGTGCCTACCCAGAATCCCTTGTGAGATTTCTGAGGGTAATAATGATTCTATTACTCTTTATATTTATCGCCACAAAAGATAAAGGTTTTAAATGTATGTTGTTAGAGTGAACTATGGTTTTAGAGGACGTGTGAGCATATGGTGAGGGGGAGAGAGAGTGTATATGTATGTGTGTATGGAGTGTGTGTGTTTTTGTTACTGGGGGGAGGGGACACCAAATAAATACTGCACCCAGGTGCCACTCTCCTTAGGCTCCCCCTGTATTAGAGTTGTGCATTAAAATTCATACGAATTGCAAAGGTTCAACAAAATTTGCCAATTTTGTCAATTCGTACGAATCTCTGGAAATAAGGCCAGACCCCCCTCATGAAACAGGCTCTTTCACTCACACTCTCTCTCACTCTGAATGTCTCTACCTTCTCTGCCAACCACTTCTGCTTCTGTGTGTGTAAAAAATAACCCTTGCAATGCTGGCACCTATTTAGAAAAAACAGGCATTATTAATGTGTTCATAATTATTAGATTTATTATGATTGTTATGAGTAATTATCAAAATTGATTACAAACATTAATGATTATTATACTATTCTGCAGTGCAATGTAATACTCTCACCTATCAAACTTCATCTAGCGGCTCTGTTGGCTAAACATACAGGTTTATTGGTCAAAAACTTGCATTGCATTCTACGACTGTGCTTAGTAAAGTGAATGTGGTGTTAGAGTAAGTGTATGTTAGAATGTGCTGTTAGTGACGTGTCAGTGTTTCCGAGGAAACAGACACACTGTGCACAGAGGGGATAGAAAGAAAGAGGAAAGGGAAAGGAAAGAAGAAAAAAGAGTAAGAGAAAGAGGAAAGAAAAAGAGGGGAGGAGAGAGAAAGATGAGGGGAAACGAGATGGGAGAAAAAAAGGGAGGGGAGAGAGGAGAAATGAGAGGAAGAAGATAAAATGGAGGCAGAAAGAGGGAGAGGAGAAAGCAGAGAGGAGATAGGGGAACAGAGAGAGAGAGAGAGAGAGATGAGATGAAAGAGAAAGAAGAAAACAAGATGGGAGAAATAAAAGGGAAGGAGACAGAATGGTGAGAGGATACAGAATAGGGAGGGGTGAGAGGATAGAGAAAGAGAGAGAAGAGATAGTAGAGAGAAGAAAGATGAGAGAGAAATTTGAGCATCTGAGATTCAAAAAAAAAAAGGAGGGTATCCTGAGTGAAGATATTTCACAGAGTGTTTAATTCCTTATGCTCTCTGCCCATACTGTAAATTTCTATTCGAAATCATATTGATTTTGTATTAGTCTGATTATTCAGCCTGTGTGGAATTTTTGGTCTTAACTGTCACAAGTCTTCACAAAGTAAACTTTAAGAGAGAGAATAATGACTTTTCCAATAGCAGTAGAGATTAGTTTATTTTTAAAACCAGCAGAGGAATGAACTTGGAAGCTGTTGCCATGCCAGTAGTGAACATAAAGCAATTAATATCAAAGATCGTGACTTATTTCACATTTACTTATTTTTAACAAGATATATTTTGATGTATCCTTCTGCTCATGTTAACCTTCAAAACACATTGAATTTATTTATTTTGCAGAGAAATGTAGGATTCAGAAAAAGTGAGAAAAATGGTTCTTCTGTACCGAAAAAATATATTAGAAATTCCAATATTTCTAGAAAAAAATCTTCTTATTATTATTATCATCTTCATTATTATTAAGAAAATTATTCTGGTGTGACCTTGACAGTGGTCTTATGCCAAGTATCCATTGATTGGTTAAATCAGTCTAGATATTTTATTACAAATATTGTTTTTTAATTTTCACCAGTAAGAACAAAGTATTGATTTTTCCCACATATAATTATTCATATTATGAAGATATCACACTATATTATTTTTTTTGTGCAAGAAACCTATAATATCCATAAAGACAGGGAACGCTAAATGCATTCAGTATGACAGTCTTTGTTAATAATTTTTAAATGGTAAATGATGTGATAATTCATAAAAAAAGGCTAAGGGACAAATAATTCCAGTAATTAAAAGGGAGATTTAAATGATATGAGTGCTTGTGCAATTATTAAGAGCCCGGCAAAAAATCCAGTTGCCATAGTAGCCACATAATACCTGTAAATTTGTACCAGATATTTCTTGAGCTCAGAAACAAACAGATGCTTAATTTTATTTTTGACAGATGAAAATATGTGTATGATTTTGCTTTTACTAAAACCTCAGTGAAATATTTTTGTTAAAAAAAACAAAAAACTGTTTATTGGATATTTTGAATAATTTATACAAACATTCAGGTATTTAGACATTTGAGACTAAATCCCAGAATAAAGATTGCATTTTTTACTTTAAAATTAATGCATTTACACACACATATACAGTTGCTGTTTTTTAAAAAAAAAACAAAAACATTTGGAAAATGTTAATTTGAATCATGATATTAAAGGGACGCGCAAGCCCACATTTGCACTTTAATGCATACAATAGTGTGGCCCCTTTAAATTTCCATGGTCCCTCCCTTGAAAATGCATGAGGGGTTTCTGTAGAATCCCCCATGTGCATTTGCCCATTTCCCATCCCAGGCATGTGATATACTTATTGCCAGTCAGTTCCCAGAAGTGCCTCGATGAGAGTTGCAGGAAGTCATTTAGACCGCAAGGGCTCCTATTGAGTTCAATGGGAACGCTTTCCTGCCACTGATTGACTGCCTTTCAAGTCACAGGACGCACCACCATACTGCCCTGAGTTCAAGTTAGGGCGAAATGATGGAACTTTCATTGACATCCTCTCCCATCTTTGGAGGCTCGGGGAGAGGATGTCAACACAAGCACTCCTATTTTGGCGTTATGTGCGCGGAGATGCAGATAAAAATCGAAGATTGAAGACAGAAGATGCGGAAGTGGTCGGCAGAGAAGTTAGGCAAACATTTAGAGAGTGTGAATGAGAGAGAGTGTGTGAATGTGGGCACCCGGCAACAAATTTCATTCCCAAATTAAAAATGCCCCCAAATTTTCAGCCGAACTGTATAGACAGGGAATGAAATTTGATGCCTGAAAAAAAGGGACCAAAAATGAACCGAAAAATTAGTCCAAATCATTTTTGGTCCATTTGCACATATCTAATAACTAATACAAGCCTGCCAACAGTAAGTATAGAAAAAAAATCTCCCCGAAGGAATTTCCATTTTCACAACAGTCAGTATGGTTACTGGTTTTGGAGGAATTTTGTGGTAAAAATGAAGGTTATTCACAAAACTGTTGACAAAATATACACTACCGTTCAAACATTTGGGGTCACCGAGCTGTTGTTATGAAAAACAAGGAAACTTCTAGCTGTAAAATAATTGCAAAAGGGTTATCTAATGATCAATTATGCTTTTACTTGGATCACCGAACACAACGTGCCATTGGAAGACAGGAGTGATGGGAGTGATAAAGGGCCATTGGGACACAGGAGTGATGGGAGTGATAAAGGGCCATTGAAACACAGGAGTGCTGGGAGTGATAAAGGGCTATTGGAACACAGGAGTGATGGGAGTGATAAATGGCCATTGGAACTCAGGAGTGATGGGAGTGATAAAGAGCCATTGGAACTCAGGAGTGATGGGAGTGATAAATGGCCATTGGAACTCAGGAGTGATGGGAGTGATAAAGAGCCATTGGAACTCAGGAGTGATGGGAGTGATAAATAGCCATTGGAACTCAGGAGTGATGGAAGTGATAAAGGGCCATTGGAACACAGGAGTGATGGGAGTGATAAAGGGCCATTGGGACACAGGAGTGATGGGAGTGATAAAGGGCCATTGGAACACAGGAGTGATGGGAGCGATAAAGGGCCATCGGGACACAGGAGTGATGGGAGTGATAAAGGTCCTCTGTACGCCTATGAAGAGATTCCATTAAAAATCAGCCGTTTCCAGCTACAATAGTCAATTACAACATTAACCCCGTCTGCGCTGGATTTCTGATCCATTTCATGTTATTTTTAGTGACCCTAAACTTTTGGAAAAAATGCTTATTTAGCAGTCAGTTGGAGGATCTACAGACTTAAATGTTTACTGTTTCCACAGCAACCGTCTCAAATTGAGCCACCTGAACATCAAAATAACTGTTCTCCCGTATGTTTTAATGCATGATTATAGGTTAGTTACAAAGACCATCGTTTCATTTTGATACATAGAATGTTTTTTTTTTACAGCTGAGAAATAAAATTGTGCGAAGAAGTCTATAAAATGTATACGCTTTGTAGTGGCATCAATTGAACGGCACAAAAGCATCAAAGATGGATACATTGTGATTTGTCTGACAAATATTTTCATCGAAATTGTGAAAAAAACAGCAATTTGGTTCAGATCCTTTTCAGATGCATAGAGGAGCTAGAATGCAATCTTTTTTATTTGAGAACTGAAAAGGAACTCTAAAGCAACATGTATTGCCAATTTGGAGACCAATAAAAAGGACTTAAACGGCAACATTCTATTCTGTTCAGCTAGGATAGAATTTGGAAATGATGTCATCTGTCGCATGTTATGGGGCAGTGACATCATGCCTCCTCCATTATGTATCTAAGCATCAGAACGCCAGTCTGCAAGGACATTGTTGACCATCAAGACCAAAGTCTCTCACACCCACAAAAAAAATCAGGATAGTTGGCAGGTATGCGGCTAGATAAACAATTGCTTTTCTTTTTGGTTTAAATACTATGCAGCCTTTTTTCCTGTGTCCTCATTGGTTAAAAGCTACATTAAATCCTGCGAAGAATTCCCCAGCTCCAAAATTCCAGGGACCTAAAGCTAAGTACAATATATTCCATCCGTAAATTGTTCCCTTAGATCTTTTCATCTTATTTTTTTTTTTTGAGATATCCAACTTGGTTCTCTGCTTTATTTGAGTTCTTAATATCAAGATTTAATGCGCTTGTATAATGAAAGTGGCCGAGTCTAATCAACAGAGAAGCGCTAGGATAAGAATTTATAGCAACATCTCCGAAGAATATTAATATTCTGTTAATTAGAAACACTTTGCTCTCCTGGGGCTCATAACATAACCTATAAAGGATTGCAAAAGCAAATAAATTAAATGGCTTCTCTATGAAGGACCCTGGATAATTTAATGAAAGATTTCAAGAGAAGATAATCAAAGTTCTTTGCTCTATGGAAGGTATTCTGTGAAAAAGGGATCATTTGATCATTTAAATATTTTTTTTAATTTTTTTTTTTTGCAGCTTGTGGTCCAAGAATGTTATGAATTATGCAGAATTCAAGATATAGTCTCTGGAAATCCGGGACTAATTGATCACTTAATCCAACATTTTATGGTTCCCTAAATAAATCCATGTAATGGAGTAAATAAGAAGCTCTGGATCTTCTAGATAAAAAATTTTGTTTTGTTTTTGCCATGTTGTTCGGTTTTGGGGAACAAATTTCGTTTCACGGCAGTTCAGACAAATTTCGGGGTGCCTTTTTTGATGCGGAAAAGACATTCAGGGGGTGTTACCAAAGGGGGGCCCTGAAACCTTCTGGACTCACCTTTCTTTATAGAAATTTTAATAAAAAAATAGTTGCCCCAGAGTAGGTCAATCAAAGAGGTGCCGCAGCAGTAGTAGAGCACTAGGCCTGGGCAGCCAGACACTTACACATCATAGGCACATGGCATAAATGGGCAACTAAACTCCAACTGTCTGCTGCAGTCCCTGTAATCACTACAGCAGTCACTACAGCTTCTCCAATCCATCCCACACCACATTTTCTGCACTAAAAGAAAGTATTCATTAACGCGCGGTATTGTATATGAGTAATGAGCATCACTCCACACTGCAGTCAGTCTGTAACTGCTGCTACTGACAAGTTAAAATGGCGTCTGCACATTTATATATCTAATGCTTGTCCCCGCCCCTTGTACATGCTGATTTGCCAGACTGAAAAAAGTAAAGAAAAACTCCCACAGGGTCCATCAATCACAGCCAGAACCATCAATGAGACCACACCCTGTTTCTACCTATCAGTTATTGATATGTACGCGCCCACACACAGTCCCTCCCACTTTACCTCACCAACAAGCTTGTAATGGTGCCAGAATGGCTTGTAATGAGGAATTTTCTGAACTTATGCAGTTTGTTTTTGTCAGTTTCGCCTGAGGTTGCCCTCCTTTTCGCTGATTTGAATGAACGCACAAAATATGCAATTTTTGTTAGAAATATAGTTTGTACGAATGCACAGGCCTAAGATCTTTTATGAGGCGTTTTAGCTGCCGGCTTATGGAAGATGACAAGGACACGTGTAACTGACCAGCCCAGATAAAATGCTGCCCTGCAGTATAGGGGATGTATAGACTTATAGAAGGGAACCAATTAGTCAGTTATACATCCTCCATACTGCAGGGCAGCATTGTATCTGGGCTGGTCAGCAATATGTAAATATTATGTGTCCTGGAAAACATGGTCTATGTGGTCACCCTACTATTAGCATGTGTTCATTTTGTTTGGTTGATACCTAACATTGGTAAATCCCTATTTGTCCCAAAACTACATCCGCTATGGGCAACAAAGGCGGCCATATTGCAAACACGTGATGTTCTTATGTCTGGGGAAGTGAATAGTTCATGCCGTCTCTGGGGATCAGCTAATATTTTATTTATGTGACATAAATAGTCTGAAAATGTATTAATAGTTTGTCTATTACCAGTACCCCGCAGACACGCTGCGTAACTCAGCATATCCTTAGGGGGCTATTTGTCACAGGAATGAATACATCATTTCTCTTGCAATCTTCAGATTTCATTTTTTTTGTTGCAATGTTTCCTTAACTCTATGTAAATGGTATATGATTAAAAAAATAATGATACCGCATGGTAGACAGTAGATCAAAGCTGTGTGCACGGGAACTACATAATATCCTGAAGTACTCGAGTTGGGGCTACATATGGATAACTCAGGCTAAGTCAGGGGTCGGCACCAACATTGCTCATGGTGGACATTTACTGGGGTCTGTGGTGGACAATTTCATGATGTTCTATGGACCTTCACAAACCTTGCCATGGATACCGGTGTCCTTGTACGGACACTTCGCTTACCCCTGGTCTAAGTTATAATTTGGAGACGCTGCCTACTGTTCCTGTTGTTTCCGGTCATGCAAGGCATTGAGTCTCGTCTAACATTCTCTCACATTTTAGGCACGTTCCTTGGTTCATTTTCACCTCTGTTCATTTCCAAGTCTCCTCTTGTGGGTTTCTGTGGTATGCGCCAGCGGCTTTTCTGGCATAGGGTGGGGTGGTTGGAGGAACATAGGGTTGGACAGAGCAGGGTGCCCTGTCTTTAGGTTTGTACTGGGCCCCAACATTTCTGCGGACCCCCAAAAGGGACCGGGAGTGTCTGTGGAACCCAGGCAGGGAGTAGACAGGTCCAAATTCCACAAAGCCCCACCACCAGAGGTTACATACCGAGCCTTATGCCCGGACATGAGCCTGGAGCAGTTATGGTTACGATTATGTTGTCTTCTACTGTTTTTTGTAAGTGTAATATTTTTTTCCCATTAACTGCTTACATGGATAACAAAAAAAACACCTGTTGATTTTATACTGACAAAATTCCACTCTTTTACATTTTTTGTTTAAAAAATCTTTTATTTCCCTTCATTGTTAGTGACAATGTCGCCAATCAAGAGCACGCTGACTGATAATAATCTTTCTTTTCATACGTATAATATATAAAAACGCGATTTCCATCTGGATAACCCCATAAATACACGACACAAATGGGTGCTTAAAGTTACAATTTATTTCTTGCTTTGGATGAGCAAATAATAGGATTTCACTAATCCTCTTGATGCTCATGGAGATTTTATAGACTGCAGATCGCAATATGGCACATTATAGTGCGTCGGTACAAATACTTGCTTTGGGCCTTAATGCTCCAGTTCATGAAAGCCTTTGGGATAATTCTATTTGCGTTAAAAAAAAAAAAAAAAGTCTAATCCGATCATTACTTGTATTTTGAAGACCATAATATATAAAATACATAAATATAATTAAAACAAATGCTAGGTTAGTATCCCTTTATTAGGGTGTGAATCAGAAAAAATATTTTACTAGTGTCAGTGATTCAAAACAATCTTAAACCAGTTGTAGTTTTTGCTCCATATTATAATGTTTTCAGGCAGCTGCTTATCAGCCATTTGTATGATTCTCGCTCTGTTATTTGATCCCCAATCTACTAAACACCCCGACTCCTTATCATACTGCCTGTGGAAACAATAGAATGTCTCAGTCTTAATCAACCTGCTGGACACCAATGAAAGTCTATAGAGAAACGAACTTCATTAGCAT
The DNA here is from genome assembly GCA_023333645.1 of Sceloporus occidentalis. Taxonomy (NCBI): domain Eukaryota; kingdom Metazoa; phylum Chordata; class Lepidosauria; order Squamata; family Phrynosomatidae; genus Sceloporus; species Sceloporus occidentalis. Next base: position 629,450 of record JALMGF010000178.1, read on the forward strand.
TGCCATAAAGCATCAGCTCAGTGTGGTGTTTTAGTCGGGAAAGCCACCCAAAAATTATTATTATTATTGTATACAGCGCTGGTGGTATATTAATATATACAGCGCGGGGGGGGTTATATTACTGTATACAGCGCTGGGGGTTATATTACTGTATACAGCGCTGGGGGGGGGTTACTACTGTATACAGTGCTGGGAGGGTTACTACTGTATACAGCGCTGGTGGTATATTACTATATACAAAGCTGGGGGTTATATTACTGTATACAGCGCTGTGGGTTATATTACTGTATACAGCGCTGGGGGGTTATATTACTATATACAGTGCTGGGGGGTTATATTACTATATACAGCGCTGGGGGTTATTACTGTATACAGCGATGGTGTAAACATGTATGAATAAAATAAAGGCCTAAAAGAAGAAAGAGAAGGTGGATAACATATGTATTATTACTCTTATGAAACACTACCACCTCTGCTGAGTGTCTAGCCCATGCACCAACTACCCAATTCAGTAAAACAGCTCTCATTTTCTTCTTTCTCTTCCGTCTTCACCCGTTGTCTTACTCTGGAATATATATATATACATACATGCATACATACATACATACACCTTTTGCGTCATCTGACCTACTGTTTTTTTTTTCTTTTACGCACATTGTACATTATAGATGAACTGGAGATCCCTGGGCTCTGTGATCTTAAGTCTGTTCTTCTTTTTTCTTGAAGTATTCTCTGCACAGACAGAGCAGTAATGAGTACCAGTGGGATATAACAGATGTAGGCACGGAACCCGTATAGAACACCTTGGAGTGTGAATTTAATTATTAACATAGAAATAAAATATTTATTTAAAAAAATAAAAAAAAAAAGTTTTGAAATTCTAATAAATAAATGTTATTAACCACTTAATCCTTTATTGAAAATGTTGAATTGCTCGTTACGGACATACATATATACATCCATCAGGATACCTGCTCCAGGGCAGGGATGGAGGGGAATAATGCACAGGTTTTCAACTACCCTAACTCACTTTCCCTTTAGCGGCAGGGGTTAAATACCCCCAGGGGTTTATTATTTGTTTTTTTACCCCCATATCCAACCTTGAGACGAGGGCCATTATAAATTAACCTGAGCAGGGGATGGAGGTGAGGGGGGTGTAGTTGGGGACTATAAAACACCACTAAGGGTTCTTATTACCCCACATGCAAGGTGGGGTAATAAGGGGAGAGTGGTTAGCCCACCTTTGGGGTGCTCCACCCACCTTTGGGGGTGCTCATCGGGTTAACCAATTTTATGATTATAAAATTATTTTTATTCATAGGGCATGATTAAACTAAAAAAAATAGTTATAATCGTATAATAATAAAAATCATGCTATTTTTATTATTATAATTATTTTTTTTATAGGACAGTTAAATTAATAATAATAATTTTAAATAATAAAAGCGGTGCTCCTGGGGTTAACCGTTAATTTATGGGACACGGTTAAATTAAACAAATATTAATATTTTTATATTAATAAAAATGGCACCATTTTTATTATTAAAAAAATATTATTTATTTAAGTTAACTGTGTGCTATAAATTCAAAAATATTTTATAAATCGGAAAAAACGATTTGTCTATTTATCTGTCCATTGTTCAAAGGATAGGTAAAAAAAACAAAACATATTCCGCCTGCCATTTTTGACATTTGGCCAAATTTGCAGGCACACCATTGGTTTACTTTCCTAGCATCTAATTTTGATATTTAAAAAAGCTTGCGGTGTTAAATTATGCACAATAATTGAAGCCGTGGAAACCACCACAGAGAATACTGCGCTCCCTCCCCAAAAATAGATGACAGATTCTCTTATTTCAGGCATAATTGCACTTTCTTTGCTTGTTGCTTTTTAACAGAGACAGAGGAATGAAAAGGAAAAAAACATTGATTTATGTTTAGTTAGCGATAAACTACATTCCGCGTGTTTTACATGCAGGTCACGTCTTGAGAAGCTCGTTACAGCAAACACGGCAGAGACACTCGTTCACACGCCGATGGCTCGGCTCCCATTTAAAATGCATTATTTCACCTCGATCAAATTAAGTCGAAATTTTAAGTCATCCTTGGAGCTGAATTCTGAGCTGAACTAAAATGAGGAGTGGGGGTGATGGAAATGTAGCTCTCGATCGTACAATTGTTCCACTGTTAATGCCAATTGTTCCACAGGGGCAGATGCCCCTGGAGTGCCCTGCACTTACACCTCTGTGCACCACAAGTAACCACACCTAGAGGGTTAACTCCTGCACCGCACCAGCCTAAAAAACCTGAGCCCCCGGCTAATGCAAAAAATTAGGGAGGGATGGGCGGGAAAATATTTTTTTTAAATGCTGACCCTATAGCATAAACCCCCCCTTTATATATCCCCTCAGGGAGGGCAATTACCCCCTCCCTTCTGGTCTTGCACGTGCCTCAAAGGCTTAACACGTTAGGTGCTAAAATTTTGCCTAGTCATGCCTTAACCCTTAACACTAGGCTTTCAACGGGGTACCTCGTCCGGCACTTCATTCATGGGGCCCCTTCGTCCAATTCTTTCCCTACGGGGCTGTTCTGAACTTGGCATGTGGTTATTTGCGGTTTTGGGGCATTATCAGACGCACTTAGATGAGAGAAAAATCTCTTCTCATGGTATAAAGTGGGCGCTAGAGCTGAGTGAAAGCAATAACGCAATTATCTCATGATTTGGCCCATTTTTGTATTAATTATAGCGGGATTCTGACACTGTGAATATCTGCTTGCTTACGTCATGGCGCACATGCTTACCTCCTGAAACACAATGCGTTTAAATGATGACTTCCCGCGGAAGCAATGATGTGCACGCATGTACATGGAGCAGGAGAGTAGCCATATGCTTTGTGCGTGTATGCGTCTATCTATGTATGTTTGTGTGAGTGTAAGGGTGGGCGTGTCCTGGCCTCCATGGACCCTATCTCATTGGTAGAGATAGGGGAGATGGAGAGGGAGGCTGGCAATCCCTTAGGGAAATTGCATAGCACTACAGGTGAGGATACAAGTGAGGATACAGGTGAGGGTAGGAGCACCTGGGAGCCAGAGGGAGGGGCTCTACCCGTGGACCAGTATAAAAACCCTGCACACCATTCTATCAGTGCTTAGTTATTGAGCCCTCTTGTTAGCTTTGCTCTGCTCAGACCCAGTCCCTTCCGTGTTCAGCTTATGCTACTTGATTGACTTCCCGGTACCCACCTTTGGCATCGTTTTCTGGACTTTGTGTTTATCTCCTGCCCTGACACGGCTCGTTACCCCTTGTTGCACCATTGCCGCCTGCCCTGATCTGGTTTGCCTCTCAAACTTTGGAACACACACAAGTACAAATCCAGGGACCTCTGCGACCTCTGTAGTTACGCAGTGTGTATGTATATATATATATATATATATATATAAATTTAAAAGAAGCATTAACATAGTTGACCATTTAAAATAATACTTTAAAAGAATGATATTCTTGTAATCCTTCCAACACTAACTGCAGAATATATCGTTTTTAGTTTAAAGAAATGCATTCTTACTTTAGTGGAATTAATCATTTCTTACATGTTCCGTGCTTTTTGCACTTGCCTCGTTCTAAATCTTTGAGAATTGACGTGGCGTATTATTAGGGAGACTACAAGACCATTTAATTTTCCCAAATAAGTGCTAATTGTACGCTTCAGCGAAACTGGGCAGCATTTAAGCAACACAAAATATAATGGTTGTCTAACTTCATTTACGTTATAAATCAATGCTTTATACATCCCTTTCCATGCGTGTTACCCTTCACGTGTCACTCAGTGTTCCAAACACATACGTGAACATGCTGAGATAATGGATCATGATGTTTCATTACAATAAACTACAATTTGCCAGAGGAAACAAAGTAAATTCACATATATCTAAGATTTTTTTTTTTAAGAATGATTTGCGAATGGTTGAGATTGATTTAAATTATATTTAAGTTGTTACAAAATGTAATTGTTCCTGTCAGCTCCATCTTTTGCAGGTAATAAATAGCGGTGACATCTCCTGGCCCAGGCTAACCAGGCTACTCATCCGCTACAAAATCGGAAGGGGAAATTGCCCTCTTAGGCGATCATTCTCCTTGGTGTCCTGCTGCTCAATGGGACAGTTAAAAAGGAGATTTTTCATTTCCCCAACTGTCCAATACATTCTATAGAGGCCATGCCGGCTCAGCACTGTCTAAATGGATTTAGATAGGATCCCTGCCTCCCATCGGGTAGATTTACACATCGTCCCCCATCTTCCTGACAAGGAGATGGGGTGTGAGGGTTATAGAGCCCAACTCGCACACCCTCACCTGAAACTCTTAAAATGTAAAGCCACAAACAGTCACAAACAACTTGTGTAGTGAATGTTAGCATTCATGGACATGTGACTGAAGTTGAGCCTGGCAAGTTGAGTAAACCCTTGTAAAGATCTCTTTAAATTTTCATCATATATAGAATTCAGCAGTTAATTAGGTGTTCAATTATTTATTTTGTAAACCAGATCAGTGCACAGATAATTTTATGTAGCTCATATTTTTGAAGATTCGGGAATGACTATATTTACCATCTAACAGAATTTCCATTAGGATAAATAAGTTGAGTATTCTGCCTGCCAGAAAGGGAAGAAGCAAAAAAGGTTGTATAGAAAACTCATTATTTTAAGTCAAACTGAAGGTGATAAAACGCCATCCATTTGTCACACATGAGCCTGAAGTTTATGTTACGAAGCAGTTCGTTCAAAGTTCTAATTGGAGTTAACGCAGAAGGGGCAGAGATGGCAAACTTTTTGTTGTCCATCAGGTTCAACATTGATGTTGCTCCACAAAAAGGCCAAAAGACAAATTCCGAGCTTTGGCTAGTTTCCACCTATGCCTTTTCATATAGCTCTCATCCTTTAATTCCTCTCTCCACCTTGGTATTTTTACACAGTGATAAAAGTGTTCAGAGAAGAGATTTATGGGAAACTTCGACTCAACATTCCTTGACATATCTACAGCAGTTACGAGAATGCCATAGATACAGGATATTAATATTTGAAAACACTCTCTGTATCCAGGAGCTGGTATTTTTATCATGCAAGATTGCTAATTAAGTCTTGACCTTTCACTGTACAGTTTATTTTTTCTCTACAATATAGATATATTAAAGGCTGTGCACAGATATTTGAATCGAGACACAGGTGCGCCTTTTTATGTTCTGTATTATTATTGCTATTTATACCAGTTTGATTATTTTATTCCTGAATCATGTGTACACCGTTATCATGACATACAGCCTGCTAGGAATGAGAGATCCGGTAGTTAAAAGGAAATATGTTATCAAATATGAAATCACACATTTACAAGGTAAGTCAACCATCTCATTTATTACATAAAATACACATATAGCTTATTATAAGACATCTTATTATAAGATGGTTATACACTAGATATACTTACCGTATTTGCTCGAATTTAAAACTAGTTTTTTTTCCCCAGAGTAAATGCTCTGAAAAATACACCTTTGTGTTATATTCCAGATCGTTTTATAATCCGAACTCAAATAGCTCCTTAAGGACAACGGGTTGTCCTTAAAAACATTAATGACATTATGAGCCTGTACATGTATGTGCATTGTCTTGAAGGGGATAAAGGTCTGACTATAAGACTAAGATCCAGATCCCCCCCAGGATCGGAATCCTCCTTTCTTCCGCTGGGTCTTCTATGACAGAGCGCTGGCATGACATGACCTTCCGGCACCCTCCTGAACTCTTTCCTGCATTCTATACAAGATTTTCTGGGTTTTTTTGTATGCATTAACTGTTCCCATTTGGAGGAGACTTTTGTGGATCTTTGGCACCAGTGCTTTCCCTTTACATGGGAATAACGATACATTGGTGGTCTACAAAGACTTGATAGTCTGTTGATACATTGTATAAGTTAGAATTCTATAAACCCAATGGGTGACAACAAAGCCCACAAAAGGTCCTTCTTGGACATCCCGTTGGATCACAACCTCTACAAATATAAGAAGTGAATGAAATAATAGAGCATTCGAGGAGTTAAATAATATTGTGAAACTGGCTGACAAGGCTTATTTGCTTTCAGAATAATGTTTCCAGACAATGAATAGCATTATGCTAATTATACAACAGAAAAATCAGCGTATAGTTACTACTGTATGTGATTAGGAACAACCCGGAATGGTCTCCAGCAGGAGTGGGTATACGCCGTGCTGCGAGTAACATACACATTTATTAGCCAAAAATCCAGAGCGTTTATACATGGAAATGAACTATTGTCTCGAGATCGATTCAAATATAATTTCTTTTGTTACGCTATTTTACAGGTGTGAATTCTTGGAGACTGGAGCTACGTTTCCAAACACTGAAATCCAACTTTCCAACAAAAACATTTTTCCCTGCTGGGGCAGGAAGCTTCGGTGATGTAATTGGTAGGTGAAGCTTTCTATGTTTTGATGTCATAAGGCCTGTGTAGAACCAACAATATACAAACTAGGGGAGCGCACAATAGATAACGTATAAAAGACACATTCAGATTCCTAGGTTGCTGCTAAAAAAGAAAGCAAGACTTCAGCGAATACATTCACAAAACACCTAAATATTGGGGATTCCGCCACGCTATACGACCATATATGACCTCGTCAAATGTCAAATTACCCCAAGTTTGACGAGTCCTATCTCCTTTTTCATGGCTATACTGCTTAACAAGGAGCTGAATCAGCGGGAGCGCACAGCATTTTAACCCAAAAGAGACTCTTGAGCAATTGAGGTGCTTTTTGAATGGTATCATAAGTCCTGTTCATTACAAACGTGTAAAAACTCAACGGAATCTATTTTACAATTGATAATTTGCAAAAAAAATAAAACCAAATTGTGAACACACCTTTGAAGCTTCCAGTTAGCATTCACACATAGTCACTCTGGAGGAAGAGGTTACCATAACATAATTATCGAGTTGCATTTAGAGCCGCTGTTTTCCTAATAAGATATATTATCTGGCTTTGCTTTCGTATAATAAAGTCATGCTGTGAATTATAGGGCAGCTTAAAGCAGCTTCTTTAACATTTTATTTTACTATATTAAATAATGATAGTGTGAGTGAACCAAATGCACACTTTTAATCTGATGTCAAATAGCCATCTGAAGACACATCAATGCCTGGTGGGCTACTGGCCATCTACACCCAATACTCATCTATCTGCCACTCCGCAGTGTGTGGGCACGGCTGGTTATGCCCTGCTGTCAGCTGTCTTAGCATAATAAGGCAACATACAGCTTCCCTTACCCAGCCGCACCTATGCCAAGTGGCCACAGGCCTTAAAGTGCCAGGGCTGCCCCATCATCGCCCAATCCCTCTTTGGCCATTTCAAATGTTCCAACATATACAGAAACAACATTATTCTCCTCCTAAATATCTAACTTATTTACATAAATAACTATAATTATAACGGTGGATGTCATTAAGGTAGTTTCTCTGAACAGATTTAAAAATGGAATAATATTATGAATTGTGTTTCAAATGCTATGTATACGTAGGAGAAGAGCACCTTTAAAGGGTTAAAAATCACATAACATTATATATTTTCTGTCCTTTTTTTATTATCAGATTAAAGTCTTAGCGCCACTGGGAAAAAATGGCAAAGAAGGGTTTTAGATCTTAAATGGCTTCATTTTGACGGTTCTTGTGGTATTTTAATTTGCCAAAAAATAAATAAAGCATTTAAAAATATGTCATTTAACAGCAATGGCACCGGCACTTGACACTGAGCTGGTGACATTGTCTCTGATCACATTTAACCGAGGATTTGCTGACATTAAGAGGCATAACTTTCTAAAAGACATCCGGCTGAAAAGATAATATGTGACATTAGCTCACAGTACGTGTTCCTCTTCCTCCAAAACCCTTCATTAGAGCTCAGCTGACTAACGAACACTTGGCCAGAATGCTAATTTCAGACTCAAGTTTAACTCTTTGGGCTGTTTGTGAAAATTGGTTTATGGTGAAAATTGGACACTATCTGAGGAATTACACAATGCCTTTGAGGTATTGCCGAAATTGTATTGGCACCCGTGCTACAGAGGTCCTCACGTAGGATACAAATTGGAATGTCAAGTCAGGCATGGTCAATAGGAATATCTCATAACACTTCATTGTAAACGCTCCTCATCCTCCTTGGTGTAAACCTAGGTCTGTGAATTTAAGTAAGCATACTCATGATCTTGTGCTAATGTGCTACCGCTATCTGTGTCATCCTGGAATACCCCTGTGTTTCCTACTGATTCTCCCATATCCAGACTATTTACTTGAACCTGACCAACCCTGACTGCAGCCTGCCTCAATCTTCAACAAGAATCTTCAGCAGTTGGGTAGCTTTAGGAATTGCGACCAGTGATGGACATGTAAGGCACTGTGGATAGAGGAGAAGCACAGACTTGGTAGTGGAATGACATTAAGGATGAGACACAGTGAAGTGAGTTAGAAGAGAGGTTAGGAGGTCCGTAAAGAAAGGTAGTTTCAGGTGTCCTCAGCATAGAGGTGGTATTGGAATCCAAAAGAAAAGTGCTTTCCAAAAGAGGAGGTGTGGATTAAGAAGAGCAGAGGGCCTCAGAACAGAGCCTTGAGGCACCAACAGAGAGCAGTAACGGAAAGGAGACAATAAAGATACCATCAGAGACGATCATTTTGGCCAACTGGGACCCACGTCATGAACTCTATAAAAACGAAGGTCTTGAAGGAGAAGGGGGTGGTCAACAGTGTTAAACTAAGAAGAAACGGCTTTTTGTATTCGTGGTGAGAAGATCTTTTATAATTTTGCGATGGCATAAAGCTGGATAGAAAATAGCCTTGGTAATCGCAGGTTAAATGTATCAGTCGTTTGGAGACAAGAAGGAGAAGGGATACAGGACGGTAGTAAGATGGGGATGTGGGATCTAAGGAAGTTTTCTGTAAAATGGGAAAGATGATGGCATATTTGTGAGATGTTGGGGGATGCACCAGTAGAAAGAGTAAGATTAAATAGATGGGTTACGGTAGGTGATAAGACAGGTAGTGAGGATGGAGGACAAGATTACTCTGTATTCCGCAGAGGAACAATTATGATTAATGCAGTAAAATGGAGAATTCCAAATGACCTTTAAAATATTTACAACATATATTAATTAAATACATTATCAATTTCCCATTAAATTATTTCATTGCCCCTGTTTTAGACGTATATACACGTTAATACTTTAACTCCCATTTACATTATAAATGTATAAAAATGAAATATATTCTGCCATATTAAGTTTGGTAGGTCAATTGCATTTGTAATTTTTTTTCACCTTCCTGATTTTCGAGTTTCAGTTTGTAATGCTGAGCGCCCAAACTTTTTTTTTTTTTTACATCTTGGCAGCTCTTGACATTTATGTAAAAGTACAAGCGTCAATTGTATATTACATAAATTGTCAGCACGGTGCTATAAATAAGTACAATGCCATCCGAAATTGTTAAACTGACTGACAATGTATATGTCTTGTTCCACTTAAGATACTCTAAAATATATATAGACATTAAATGGTCAAGTAGGGCTAGGTCTTCATTTCAAATCTAAATGAACACAATGGTTACTGATGCCACCAAAAGCTAAATATTAAAAAATTACACCATAATTAGTCTTCATTTTCACTAGCCACCATAAGCCCCCATCTCAAAACCAAAATGAGGGTAAGCAGCAACATATTGTACCCAAATTAGACTAGGTCTCGGACAGCAAGTCGTTGGGTCATGGCCAGTTCCGTATTAACCCTCAGAGCTGTTCTAGGCCTCAGACAGCCCAGTGCCACCTGCCAATCTCCTAAACGCCACCATCCTTCTTTTGCGCACTGGGATATGACATCATATCCTGGCACTTTGCCTCTTAAGGATGCATGACGCCAGAAAAAGTAAACCATGGAAGCGGTGCCAATGGCACAGTCAACCATAGTGTTTTCTGAGATTACCCGTCCAACCAACTCATTGAGGAGTGACACAACAGGAAGCCTGATCGTCCTATAGGAAATGGGTTCCCTGTTATGAGGAAGATGGGCTGTCTGCGCCCTGGACCCGCCGCCCTACGCCTAGGCCAGTATAAGCCAGTGACTTTGGCAGCCATTATTCCACAACACCCGGGGAGAATACGTCATTATACTTAGCAAAGGCCTCTGTAGTATCTCTTGCCCTGCAAAGGGGAAAATCCTTAAGCTCCATTCATTAGTTTTAGAATCCAGGCATCCACCCATCCCTTTCAACCGCTTCATATAAACAACTTAGATTTAATTTATTTAATTTTACAAAAAAGAAAAACAATAAAGGTGGGTGAGTCATTTTATTCATGTTCCAAAAGATGAAAAAAGCCATTGCCTCGCATCCTAGTGAGTGAAAAAAAACCCACGGTAATTCTTACTTTGTCGCAATTGTGAAATATATCATAATAATTACCATAAACACCCAATAAACATTTCAAAATGTTGTCTGCCTGTTCTCTCTTGTGTCTTGGAATGGCACAACGTCATTAACTGGGACAAAAGCGTGAGTACAATACATATAAAAATACGTTATTAATATATAATAAACAGATTTTTCAACCGTTTTTTTTGGTTTTATTGAAACAAAACTAGATTTTTTTTAATAAACACAGCATAAATCTAACTCGTCATTTTTAACGTCTCAAATGAGTAACAACACAACTTTTAGATAATTAGTTTTAAAGTTTAACTCTGGGAAGTTCAGATCTGTGTCTAAAAGTATCAAAACCCGCATTATCTTTATCAATTTGTGGCAGTCTCTCCCTTCTGCTTCTCTTACCCTTTCAAATGCTGCCCGAACCAATCAGCAACAATCAGCAACAAATAAAGGAGAGAAAACTTAATGGGGAGCAATAATCTTCCAGATCCTAAGAACGGGAAATTAATATGGTTTATCAAATAGCGTACACATAAGATGGGGCGTTTTTAATGCATTTATAAAGTCTAGTTTTAACCATTTGGTGTTAAATTATAAAAATTTACAATTTTGAAAAAGTAACAAATCCACTAATCCTAATATTGAGCAAACTAATCGAATACAAAATGTAAAATTCACCCTTCAGGTTTTCATGCCTACACTTATTTTATTTTATTCGCCATATTTATAGCTTTTACATTAGCTGTGCATGTACCATGTTTACCTTATTTCCACATTTTATCTTGTTAGACGCCAGGATTTTTTTTAGGAAGACTGGTTTGTTAATTTGGTTATGATATTAATAAATAGCTTTTCCTGTTCAAGTGTAATTTATCACCTGATGAAGTACCTTCTGGCAAAGAAAATGCATCTGCCTATAATGTGTGCAAATACACCTTTTAAATCTTAATTGAAAAATATACATTTTTGAACAGCTAAGATTTTCGGTAGTTGCATCTTCTGATATCTATGGATGGCTGGGGGTTGGGTCCATGGAGAGAGCATCCACATAGAGTTCCGTGGAGGACTATGATGGTCACCACGTCTGCCAGAAGGGATAGAAGGGTCAGCTAATCCTTTCCTGCTGAAAAGGTTCTGACTTCCAACTCACAAATTCTCCACCGCCATTATAGAAACACAAAATTTGACAGCAAATAGGATCCATAGTCTGCTGGAAGAATTTCGCGAGGCTTCTCACTATTACCTATGCGGTGATTTGGGGTTTATCTGCCTATCTCCCTACCACTTATTAACCCAGAAAAAGGGGGGTGAGGACCATACAATGCACCTTGTGGGTACCAGGAATGGTAAAAAAATCACTCTTTACCTGTTTGACACCAAAAGGGTACAAATTTTAAAAAAATTCTTATACCCTTACCTTTAATGAGGCCCTTGAGATGTTGGAAAAAAAAGATGTCTTAGTCTATGCCTAATGAGAGTGGATTATAAAATGACTGCTGGTTACGCGGTAGAGTGTAGATGAGCGGTCAATTCGGATGGTCAATGAATTATATAATATATAATATGAGGAATATACAGGATATAACGGGTTATAAGGACGGGATTAGTTATACGGCCGGAGAGTATATAATATATAATATGAGGAATATACAGGATATAACGGGTTATAAGGACGGGATTAGTTATACGGGGGAGAGTATATAATATATAATATGAGGAATATACAGGGATATAACGGGTTATAAGGACGGGATTAGTTATACAGCCGGAGAGTATATAATATATAATATGAGGAATATACAGGGATATAACGGGTTATAAGGACGGGATTAGTTATACGGCCGGAGAGTATATAATATATAATATGAGGAATATACAGGATATAACGGGTTATAAGGACGGGATTAGTTATACGGCCGGAGAGTATATAATATATAATATGAGGACTATACAGGGATATAACGGGTTATAAGGACGGGATTAGTTATACTGAGGGAGAGTATATAATATATAATATGAGGAATATACAGGATATAACGGGTTATAAGGACGGGATTAGTTATACGGAGGGAGAGTATATAATATATAATATGAGGAATATACAGGGATATAACGGATTATAAAGACGGGATTAGTTATACAGAGGGAGAGTATATAATATATAATATGAGGAATATACAGGATATAACGGGTTATAAGGACGGGATTAGTTATACGGGACGGAGAGTATATAATATATAATATGAGGAATATACAGGGATATAACGGGTTATAAGGACGGGATTAGTTATACGGCGGAGAGTATATAATATATAATATGAGGAATATACAGGGATATAACGGGTTATAAGGATGGGATTAGTTATATGGCCGGAGAGTATATAACATATAATATGAGGAATATACACAATTGGAAATTGCTTCAATGTAATGTTCAAGATCAACAATAGAGTTGAAGGGCTTGTGTCTTTTTTGGACCAAAATTACTACGGTACTATAATATTTTTTTTCTGTTCCTTGTGTTGTAGTTGCTCTTAAATCGTACCCAGCCTCCATCCGGAGAATATAAAATAAGTGTTTTCAAGAAAGAAAAAAAATCAGTGCGAAAGGCTAGATGTAACATTTTCATTATTTTTTTCCCTTCAAACTACTGAAGTGCATGTTAAAAAGAAAGCTGTGAATTGCGCCGTCAGATACATTCTGTCAGGTAATTTCCCTCACTCAATTTCCTATGTCAGTGAGACACTTATAATAACACCGCCATACCCTGTCTTCTGTATACATATAATTTTGTTTTTATCTGTTATATGTCAAAACAGGCCTAGGATTGGTAGCAGATAACTAGTATTATTCCATAAGTGTGGTAATAGATGTAGGGGTTTTTTAAAATCTATATTTTAAAGAAAAAATTGAAGTAAAAATAAATAAATAAACAAAATATACGGGATAGCTAAAAATATTTCTTTGCAATATATCTATATTTGCAATATTTGTGATTTTTGTATGATGCCATTTTTGACCTAACTATTTTGGCAGACCACGAGAGAACAGGGGCCCTCATGAAAAAAGGTAGGCGAGTTGGGGGATGCTGGAGGGGACAAACAGGGGCTGCTGGGGTAATTGAAGGGGCTGATCTGGACATGTGCAGAGGCAGGTGGGGACAATACAGGGGCTGATGGGGCTGGGGGTGACATGGCAGGAGTTGGGATTGACAAGGCAGGTGCTGACGGAACATGGCAGTGGCCGGTGGCGACATGGCTGAAGATTGGGGGATCATGACAGGGACTTAGAGATCATGGGCTGGTAGGGGGAATATAGATGTTACTGTAATTGTTTCAGATATTACTATATGGACAAAAGTATTGGGACACTTGACAGGGACTTTGATAACATTGTATTCTAAATACATAGACATTAATATAAAGTTGGTCCCCCCTTTGCAGATATAACGGCTTCAACTCTTCTGGGAAGGATTTCCACAAGATTGTGGGGAGTTTCTGTGGAATTTTTTCCCATTCATCCCGTAGAGCATTTGTGAGGTCAGACGCTGATGTTGGATGGGACGCCCGGCTCGCAATCTCCGTTCCAGTTTTTCCCAAAGGTGTTGGATAGGGTTGAGGTCAGGGCTCTGTGCGGCCGGTCAATTTCCTCCACCCCAAACGCATCTGACCGTGTCTTTATGCATATTTTTATCTCTGTAAAGATACCGTTGGAATCCTACTGTCTGCCCCTAGCCCATGAGATTGTTTTCAGCCATTCCGATCCCCTGTAAAGCTATTATCACAAATATCTTAGCGCGAGGAGACTATTTAAACCATGTGATGGGGCAGCAAGATGGCGGCTCCCACATAACACACAACAGAAAATAACAGGGGGGGATTTTTATACTCATACATAAGTGAAAATAATAAATATATTGAACCCAGTATTAATGTGGAATACAATAATCCCTCTTTATTAGAAATTTTCTAATTATTTTTAAAAAGTTCTGACATTTTTTTTCTCTATTCCACTGAATAATTCAGTAGTGATACATGACAGGCTCATTTGGTCTTTCTGTACAATATTTTCCTATTTTTAGGCTATTTATTTTTTAACAAGTTCATCTTTGAAGCTCGTTACTGACGTTTCTCCTTCTGACGTGTTGTCTTATCTGATAGCTGCTTGCATTGCATCATAACTAATTTTACTTCGGCAGCTTACAAGAAATCTAATTTTACTCCTCTTATTTAATTTTACTTTGCTATCAGAGTACTTTAATTCTGATATTAAAATCCTATTACATTAATGTTACCGAAGATTCAATTTAAGTGACAAATATAGAAATATAATTTGAGACAGTGGAAGCGTCGTAGCATAATATTTTCATATTGAATAACGAGACCTAAATAAACTCAAATTAACTTCCTATTTTAGCGTGTGAGGTGTTAAGCCCCACCCATTTTCCAACTAGTTCCGCCCACTTTATCCTCATTTTACCCTTTTTCACTCTGGCTCAGGGCTAGCTCCACCTATGTGCAGCTAGCCACGCCCCAAACATATAGACAAGCTAGAATCTAAGCTTAGCCATTCATTCTAAGGCCACCTGTGAGCACCAAACATATTCCCAATGTATTCATCCATTAACGTTATAGGCTCCCTCTCTTTAAAGGGACAGTAACACCCAGATTTGTTTCTTTGTGTTGAGATGATGGTGAGACCTTTAAATATTGGCAGATTTGGAAACTTGCAGAGTTTCACCCACATTCTCCAATATTGCTCCTCAGGGGTTCATGGTGGGTGTGCTTGATCTCCGGGAAGGGTCACATCCACTTTAATACATGTTATACCCACCCGTACAGCTATCTCTGCCCCCGCCACAGTCAGACCCCCTTCCTACATTCTATGAGGAGCAGGAGTGGAGGAGCTCTGGGCTGCCAGACAGATAAACTCCCAGGTATGCACATTGGTCACTATCTCGCTGTATTATCTCCTGTTATGAAAAATATAGGAAAAAGAGGTATGAAAATTAACTATGATTATTATTATTTTTACCGTACTGAGAGGCTGAAAGATAAGTGGAACAGCTTCCCAGCAGAAGTGGTAGAGGTTAATACAGTGATGACATTTAAACATGCATGGGATAGGCATACGGCTCCTGAGTCTAAGACGAGACTGACTGTCTTACATTAGGTAAAAGGGGCAGACTAAACGGGACAAATCTGGGACAAATCTGTACAATCCACTTGTATTTCCTGCACTTTGGGCCATTATTTTAGGAAAGTTTTTCTGTAAAGCAAATTACTCACAGGCATTAAAAAATAAAAAAAGTGGGAAAAACCCAAGTGTTTTTAGGCAAATAGTTTATTGTTTCTTTTTATGACATAAGCTCTATTAAATTAAACAATTGTTACCTGTCAATTCTGCTAACACTTAAAAAAAAAAAAAAATGGAAAAATGCCACTTTCACATACTATTTCTGTTTCTCTATATCGCTATTGTAATAAGAGGGCTTGCCAAAGCTAAGGGTGGGATAAAAAATTTAAAAAAAGGACACATCCTCTCTCCCTGAAAGAATTTATGTAATTTTAACTATGAATTGGGGTGGAAATTTATTTACAAACATTTTCCATATAAAAACCCAAAATAGAGTCATAAACATTTTTGCCTTTATTAACCAAATCTAGAACATTTCCGTAATGGATTATTAAGCACCCACCCCCTTTCCCCACTTACTTTTTCTTTTTTTTGTACGCTCTATGAAAGATCTAAGGTTTTATTTTGTTCCCTTTCATTATTCAGATGTCAAAATGGAGTGAAATAGCTTTGAGATTAAAATTAGCTCAAGCAGGACAAAAAAAGGATAATTCCGTCTGTTTGTAATGATAGTGATGGTTATGGTGAAATGACACATCTTAACAATGTTGTGTTGCTTTGTGGGGGGTCTAATCAATCTTTTTTTTTTTTAAGTACCGGAGTGAAGTCAATAGAACATTGCTTTTTGTTAAAACACAATAGTTATAATCAACTTCAGTGTAAAGAACTCATGATTTCTATTCCTTTCTTAGCAGATATTAAACCCGACACACACAGCTCTGTAACAATGGAAGCAGCTGAACACAATACGACACAAAACATTCGCCATTATCCATCCTTGGTGCAAACAGTAAGAACACAAGCGAGATTAATTACATCTCACGTTTAATATTTGTAAAAAAAAATAAAATATATATATATATATATATATCTGGATTAATATCATAGATCCACCCTTTAGTTAACACCGAAAAGGTAAAAATATTTAAAAAATATATTTAAAAAAATCTAATTAAATTAGCTATTTTTTTTTAGAACCGAATGATGAAAATGTACAGATAGGTAGCTTTTTTTCTTTTTAAAAAACAAAGATTAAAATAAAATTTTTAAAAATGAGTAATATTATTGGACTAATAGTTCGCATAGAAAAAAAGGGATATGATTTTGCTTTGATAACTAAAAGGAATTTTACGTACAATTACTGCCTACCCTATAATATTTTTGATAATAGCTTTACCCCATGTCTGACATGAGAGCTACAGTGTGTGGTGGTATAGGACACGCCACCCTAGTGTCACATTGCCTTTTAATGGAGGCTGTGCTGAGCCGACTAGACCTTCATACCATAAATCTGCGGGTTGGAGAGATCAAAGATCCCCACTTCTAATTGGCCCATTGTACAGCGGGACACTGGGGGGGCTTGACCTGCTGCCCGAGGATTAGGCCGAGTCAATTTAAGCCAGGATACGTCACTGGGTGGGAAAGGCTGGGTGGTTAATGGGGAAAGCATGTACTGTGAACAGCCAATTATATAACATTATATCAAACATAAAATCACTGAAAACCAAAAAAAATGTCACAGTTACCCTTACAACACGTATTCTGTGAAACAATAAACATCCTAGAATAAGAACGCTATCCAAAAACTTCTGTTGACCCGGAGTCTCCGGGGTAACCACCGCTTCTCCGGGTCTCCAGGTCAGTTTATTCTTTCTCAAGGTAGGAGAACGGTGTAAGGGCACGCCCACTTCCCTGCTGCTCCCCACCCATTAAAGGCTGTCCGTGGCTAGCCCTGCCCCTAAATGTGACTAGCTCCACCCAGGAAACCTTCCAGCATGTGTACATATAAATAAAAAATAAATGTTTCGTGCTGTATAAAAGGTCATCGAGTCTTCATGCAAAAAGTAACAAATCAGTACAAAGCCACGGTTGTTCTAGGTGTAATAAAATTGCATCATTCTGCTGATCTAAAATGTTTAACTACTTCTGTAAATTTTTAATGCTGATCTAATTTTTGTTCGGATATTAAACCAGCTAAAAATAAATATTATATATAATACTTGTTTTTGGCGTTGAATTAAAGATCTATAAAAACAAAATTGTCCATATTTTGTAAAACATACACATTAAGACACATTTTTTTCTTTTTTTTTTTGTAACAAAGAGAAAATTATTGCAATTTGTCATCAGCCGGCGGATCTGACATTTAAAGGTCTGCGGCTCTGCGCTGTCATTTCATTATGTATCCCACATGGCTGGTGGTCAAGGCAAATATGGCAAATGGTTGGTTTTTTTCTCCAATTATATGAGGAAATGGTAAAACGGGATAAATATATGAAAAACAGGCACGTTGTATTTGATGAACACAAGTAACTTGACCTCTGCAGTTTAGATATTCGTCTGTGGAACGTAAGGTGAAGCCAAATGTTGACTTGCACTTTGGCTTGGGAAAGGTTAACGGAATTCGGGGAATTAAGGCCATAAAGGAAAATGTAAAATATATAAAAATTCTATGGTGGTTGCAGCCATATTTGTGTTAGAATTTGCCGTTGGACCAGATAGCCCAGAAACCCAAGGCCCCGCTCCGCCGTGTTCTCAGGTCTCATATAGAGAAATATATGAATATCTTATAAATATGTGTATATATATATATATATATATATATATTTTATAGGAAGCTTAGAAAGATGAACAATGGAAGCATGTCTCCGTGTCTCCTTCCGCCTTCTTAAGCAAATGTGATGTCAGCGCGGGGCCTCCAATCATAGGCACCTAGTTATGATTCTGACAATAACGATGAATATTGCAAGACCAATTAAGATGGTTGCTACCATAAGGTAAGTGACTCTACAATGCTGTGAAAAATGTATTTTTTTTCCTTTTTTTGCTTTTTTTTGTCACATAATGCAGCTTTTACATGATCGTTTCATTTATTGAAAGTAAAGAGTTAATCAAAACTTATATCACCCATTTGAAAAACTAATTGCCCCCTAAACCTAATAACTTGTGTCACCCTTGGTGCCAACAACTGCAATCAAACGTTTGTGATAACTGGCATTGAGTCTTTTGCATCGCTGTGGAGGAAATTTAGCCGTTCTTCTTGGCAAAATTGTTTTAATTCAGCCACATTGGGGGGGTTTCTCGCATTAGCTGCCTGTTTAAGTCATGCTGCAGCATCTTAATCTTATTCAAGACTTTGACTCGGCCTCCAAAACCAGAGGTGGACAGAGGCGGACTTGCTTGTGTGCTTCGGATCATCGTCCTGATGCATAACCCAACTATGCTTGAGATTTAGGTCAAAACCAATGGTCGGACGTTCTCCTTCAGAATTATCAGTTAGAGAGCTGAATTCATGGTTCCATCAATTATCGGAAGCCACCCAGGTCCTGAAGCAGTGAAGCAGCCCCAGACCATCACATGACCACCACCGTGTCTGACTATTGGTATGATGTTCTTGTGGAATGCTGTGTTAGCTTCACGTCAGATGTAACAGGACCCAGGTCTTCCAAACAGTTCCAATTTTGGCTCACCAGTCTACAGAATATTATCTCAAATGTCTTGGGGGGCATCAAGATGTCTTTTGGCAAATATGAGACGAGCCTTTGTTTTTTTTTTTGGTCAGCAGTGGTTTTTAGCATGCAGTTCTCCCATGGATGCCATTTCTGCGCAGTCTCTTTTTTCATTGTGGAATCATGAACACTGAGCTTAACTGAGGCGAGTGAGGCCTGCACTTTGTTATGTGTTAGTCTGGGTTCTTTTGTAACCTCCTGGATGAGTCTACGATAGGCTCTTGGAGGCATATTGGTTGGCCGCCACTCCAGGGAAGGTTCTCCGCTGTTCCAAGTTCTCTGTTTGTAGGTAACGGCTCTCACCTCGATTCACTGGAGTTCCAGAGCCTTAGAAATAGCTCTGTAACCCTTTCCGGACTGATAGACGTCAATGACTTTGTTCCTAATCTTTTCTTAAATTTCTTTAGATCGCGGCATCGTGTGCTGCTTTTTGAGACCTTTAACCGACTTCAGTTTGGAAGACAGGATCTACTTAATTGACGTTAAGATTCAGCAGGGCCGGTAATAATCATACTTGAGTGTGACTAGTGAAATTATTAATTCCATTGGGATAATTGGTCGATTAAGTAATAAGGTGGCAATTACTTTTTCACATAAGGCCAGGTAGGGTTAGATAGTATTTTTCATTCTAAACATGAAATCATACATTTAAAAAAATGTCGTTTTCATTACTCGAGTTATCTTTCTCTAATATTAAAAGAATTAAAAATATAAGAAATCGGGAAGGGGCAAATACTTTTTATCTAAATAAATAAACATATATTGCTTTTTTAAATGATTTTAATCAGTAACCACAATTATTTAAGTTAAACTTAACTTTTAAATAACAGGTTTGGTAAAAATGACAGATAAAATTTGCTAGGATGTGAGCATGTACTGCGTTTCACACCAGTTTATTACCCTCTTGTGTAATAATTCATTTTTATTGTTATGAATAATTAAATATTCTTATTTCTGCATTGATATCCCATTTACATCTTCAATCATTTTTGAAGCTCGCAAAGGACTGAATAATCGTCGACCATTTAAAATAAGTCAAATTGATTTTTATGATTCTAAGCTGCTTTTACATTCGGGTTTGTACATTTCCTTATTTTTTTCAGTTTAAGAACAGAACCAATCGTATGTGAAAAGACTTGGATGCTATCAATAATTCTAAATATATAATTCCAAGGATATTACTGAATGATGCGCGGTCGCGGTTTCCAGAATGTAAGCAAATGGGATGGAACTTCTCAAGTGTCCCTGTTTAGTTCGGCCAGTACCTGTGTGGGCCCGAAATCCCTCTGTCCCCTTTTCCTCCCCCGATGCCCCTCTTTTCTAGGAGGTCAGAATGTTTGCTGGGTATGAGGGTATCGCAGGGTTCTACAGCCCTAAAGCCTCGATAATGTGTATAAAAACAGCAGGGAATGAACTTATAAATTAAAATTGAAAGATAGGGCTGCTGGCCAGAGTATTAAGTATCACAAACACAGCACCTATGGTTAAGGTTAATGGATTGGAGACTTTGGTGACATAAGAAGTGGAGGGGCTTGGAAGCAGAGATCACTTGAGCCTTAAAAAGGGGTGATATGGCGCCTTCCAACTTCTCTGCATGAAATCGATACAACAATCAGTTATCCTTTTTCTTCAACCTTTCCTCTTTTTTTTTCAAATTAAAACGATTACCATTACCGAGGGTCCCTGAAGTCACCAGACTTTCGGAGGTACAGGTAACCCGACTGGAGGACTCGCTGTGGTTTGGATCCCCAGTGAGTGCCGAGCAGTCTGCCCACCATGCAAGGAAAGTTAGACCTGTGGTACCCCTATGTCAGTAGTGGCGGGGACCCCCAGTTGACAAGTTCAAGATGACAAGTTTACTAGATCGCTTCATATATTTTATTAGTTTGTTAAGGAACATTGTGTGCCTTTCAACAATATTTATGGAGCTCAATGGCTGGTTTCATATTACAAACTCCCCAATAAGTAAATCCACCCAATATCTCTCAAGTACAAAAAAGGATCAGAAATGGAGAATTCTGCTCATACTGTTAATGTTCCACTTGAGTTCAAATATTATTCAAAAGCATGTTTCTTAAAAAGCATTGCAATGTATAACAAGTTAACAAGTGACACCGGAAAACATTTTGCACGAATTCCAGGTAGTCAGTTTGAAGTAGAAGTTCCGCCTATCATACTCGGTGTTCCTCCGGTGCTCGGTAAGGTTGGGGTTACTGACATTAACCGCTGAAACAGAAACCGGTGTTCAGCGGCATATTTGCCCTCGGCACTGCTCTACACCTGCCAGGGCCGCGTCATCTGCCTAATCACCAAAGAGTGGCTCCATGCCGCTCCCTGCCCAACATGGCACCCTAGCCCTAGAATATAAATTTGATATAATAATATAATGCTTATGCATATATTTTAGGTCACTTTCCTTTATTTAAGCATTTTGTTCCAGAGATTGAGGGGTTAATTTGTCATTTACCGATATCTGATTGGTTTCCCATCTCCGGCTTTACTGACGACCACTCCACCCATGCGGTCTGTATTCTGTGTACCCACCGATATGAAAGTGGGTGCGACACTTACTGTCAACGTAAGATTAGCTCTTCAGCTAGTAATCTATATGTGTGTATAATGTATTTACACAAATAATGTTAAGGATATATTCAACAGCCTGTCAATTTAGACCTATAGATTCTGGGGACAATCAAGGGAGAGTGAAAATACTTGGCATCAAAATTGACACCAAACAGAACAAACAATAAGATTGACACATACCCCCTAACATTTGAGGTGAAAAGCTTACAATTAATGCTACATTACATGTAAAAGTGTATTTCAGCAGAGTAGGTGGAAGAGCATCTTTAAAATGGCTTCTCCGATTATTAAACACATAAGGAGTGTTTTAAGGCACTTATATTGATAATTTTTTTCTATAAGTACCAATCCGGCGTGGACTGGCACGTCGGGTGAAATAAGACAGCTTCACATTCTTACCCCATCCGCCGCTCCAAGGGCAGATCTGTGGCTGCAGTGAGCGGCCAGCGGCTGGATAAGCCCAACCGCACAATACGTGAGGATAAGGACATAGCAAGCTTAAGCCAACAGGGGGTATCTGGCCCGGTCATCGCCAGTCTGGCCCTGTCATAGGTAAGATAGCCCCTTTCTTTTAAATTGGGTATCACCCTAAGTTGCACAAGAAACGTCTTCCCTTCTGTAAAGAAAACCCATGAACCACCGTTGGGCAGGTGGCAGCACCCTTCTATTGCTTATTACCCCACTTGGCCTATGACCTGTGACTTCTTCCATGGACAGCACAAACATTCTTGTGTAACTCATAATAACGCCGATGTATCAGAGCTAATGCCACCACGATACGGCTTTCACCCGTGCTTCATTCATCACGCTGTGAAGCTACGCTGATCGTTCCACGGTAACTAAGGCGATTATTTCACTTATTATGTGACTATTAAGTCACTGTTGGCACTACCATTCAGGTTATGAATCATCCGTCTTATGTACCGCATGCAAAGTATATTTTTCACGTCCTACACAACAATCAGGAGGATTTGTTCGATTCCAAATCACCTAGAGGTCTGAGCTATTTCCATGAGTACCGGGACACCGTGTACTTTTACCTGTATTTACGTGATTCAAACCATTAATTGGATACTCTGCAGTACTATGTGCTGCTTCCCTTACCTGTAAAGCGTGTGGGTGTCTGTTTGAAATATCACATTTTGTGGTGATGTTTACTTGCTCTGTTCATATGCCGTAGTTGGTGTCTTTGAGTATTCTTTCTGTTTAGTCATTTATCGCCTACCTTAATGTTTAATGGAAGTACTCACTGACCCAACCATGATCCTTGTGTACTTGCGACACTGCAGGATCCTGGAGATCAGAAGAGCTCACCAAATAATTGCGTGAATACAGATGCCTCAGGTGGTCCCAATGCCCAGCACAAAAAAAACACAATAATTGTATGGGGTAACAAGGTTTGCTAGAACCACCCCATGAAGTCTGAAGGCAGAACGTTTCAGGAAAGGACATGCAAGTTTTCATTCCACTCGCATGCCCTTATCTGAAACATGTACCACAGTGAACATGCCCTCGAAGTATCCCACATTCAACATACAACTAGTTGGGGTGGGGTATCATTTTTAAAAAAGCCACACTATATTTTTTTATCATTCTGAATATTTTACCTTTATGGGGATTGCATTGGATATTTTCTCACGGGAAGAGGTGTGATAAACCATACCCCGCAACAGTACAGTACAGGTGTCCAAATGGGGACACCTGTAATATGGGGTGTGACTTGAGAAGGGATTGGGGGGCTATAAATGAGAGTGGGTACGGCATCATCTGACCACCTTACTTGGCAAGCCACCTGACTCCTTGGGTCAGTGAGGAGAGATCAGGGGATCCCCTCCAACTGGCCCAATGATACCCACAAAAGTGGAACAGTGAGGCAACTTCACATGATGGAGTGGGTCGGTGCTGGAAACTGTGCTGGGACTGTCTCAAGAAAACCAGGGCACTTGGGTGATATAGATATACTACAGAAATAATACATTTTACAATCCCTCTGTTACTCGAGTAAGCCATGGAATGTCATTCTTTATTCTAAGTACTATGTATACATTTATCTCACGCAATCCAAATAAATCATTCTTTAGCCGCGCGTTGCTCTTCTTTTCATTTTACGAAAAAAAGAAAACCCTTTTTTTTAGTGTTAAATTGTTGTTTTCTTAATCTTCAGTGTCTGAGGTTACCATAGCAACTGAGTAGCCTGCACTTGGCTGGGGGAGAAATCTTTTGTAACCTGCTGGACACTCGGAGGCTGGTGTATCGTATTGTAGGGATCGCCGAAATTGGATTTTTTTTTTGTCTTTTTGTTTGAATCATTGTGACAAAAAAAATGTAGTTTGACGCATCAAACATGACAGATTCATGTACGATAAACACAGAGAATTGGCATCCCTGGAGTGTCGATGTATTCCGAGAAGAGATTGACAGGCTCTGGCGCTCCATCTGCAGCTTTCACCGGCTGAGCTTGATAAGAATTGTAGTCCATGGCAACGGGAGAGTCTGCAAATGATAGTCTAACATGAAATTAGAATGTTCTGAAATAAACGTCACGTTACTATAAACGCCGAGAAGCTGTTACAATACATAGCCCTCCGATGTCCGTGTCCACCATCCCCAGAAAAGTGGCCCTCTGGCCCCCAATGCCCACAAGAGGGACTTAGCAAGAGTGCCAATGATGGACATAGCATGAGTGCCAAGGTTTAGATGAAATAAAGCTGTGTCTTAGAGGGGCTTTGCGTTAATGTGCGACACCAAAGCTTCTCAGCATGGTCCTTACGACACATGAAGGATCATATGATGGATCCCTAATGGAACACAGTGGGTAATCCCTATTATCCGCTCATTTACTGTCCTGCCCTGGGGAAGGGTTTGTAAATCTCTGCCCTTGATATATTGATTTTACATTATCACGTATTTTCACATACTACAGTTCTTAATCCCCTTAAAACGGAACATCATACGCACTTTAATGCCCCCCCCCCCCGCCCTCCTGCACTGGTATGTTTTAATTTAAGGTAAAGTTATTGTCAATTGTAAATTGTCTGTTCCCCTATTGTAACAGCGCTACGGAATCTGTTGGAGCTATATAAATAAATGCAATGTAATTATATGTATTATATTTAAAATGAATGTCCAAAATTGGTATTTTATAATCGTCATTTGCAAATTTAAAAGGGAATTTCTTTACAGACAGAGTTGACCTTTAGAACACCAGTTTGGAGCATTTTACTCGATACTGGACTATTGATCTTTGCTTTGGACACACAGTTCAGAAAATTAACTATTTTTTTTTAGCCAATAGGATAGTGAGTTTCAATCTATATCCAGTTTATTGATTGGCTCTAACGTTCATGGTTAAACCCAAATCTTATTACTGGAACTTAATCAACCAAATACAACAAGATCTGAATCTTAGTCAATATGATATATAAAATGCCACAATGTTTCAACTAAGTTTCTATAAATCACTGAAGATCCAACCGAGTTCATTAACATTAGTGCCAAACAAACAGTGATGCGATTAATATATATTTTGCTCCTATGGATTATCACGTCATGGCCTGCTACATACTAGGGGGCTTTCTGAAAAACAAAAAATCCCAGCCATCGCCTTCTTTCGTACTTAGCATTGCCTATATTTTAATAGGATTTAATGGATCAACCCAGAGTTGGATACATTTTAGAAGCACTTTTAGAAGTGTAGCCCCTGGTTATTGATAGAAATTTACAGACAGATGGTCTTAAGTCTCATTATTGTTTCCAGTTATAGACTCAATTTGACCCAGAGTCTCCTGGTGAAGCCCTGCTTCCCTGAGTCTCCGGGTCACGTCTCTCTTTCTCCAAGCAGGGTAAGCGATGCCCTATCCTATACAAAGCTAGTCCAGCAGAACTATTTCTTCAGGCTGCTGTCGGTTTCTATTTGGCTTTGAGATCCCACCAAGTGTTTGTTACATAGTATCACCCAACAACCAACACCACCCTTCGGGTATGGAAAGAGTTTACCTTCCTCACAGAAATTTCCATGTTCCCTAGTCCCCTACTGTCTTCGGCACATTACTCAAACTTTGCTCCTGGGCTCCTCTAAGAGATTTTGAGTATGACGTCTATAATATATACTAAGTTCTGTATCCCTGAAGCCCTTTTCAGATATGGTATCAGCAGCTCAGTCCTCAGAAACCAGATTAAGAATTTTCTGTACCACCAGATCAACTGTAACGCCTCATCTATTGCCAGTGGGGCTCAACCTCCGAGTTGACTCGGTTTGAGGAACTTGGTACAGCTGGGTCGGAGACTCGCCATTTTTTATCTATTTTGTACATGCTACTTTTATGTAGCCAGTTTGGACTATAATGCCACACTAAACAATTAATGCTTGGCAATTGTTTTTATTAAAACTCCATAAGGGAACAATATCAAGTGAGATTCAAGACGTGTCTTTTAAACGCCTTTCGGGGTGGTACAGAGTCCCAGGAGAGCTTCACCATACCATAGGTGTCCAAGATGTGCCGGAGATGGGGAGTTTTCTTCGTATATGGTGGTCCTACCCTCAGGTGAAGCCTTTTTGGGTTAAAGCTACACATGTCATTAAAGCCGATTCTTCATTTCCATTCACTCCAGAGACGGCCCTCCTACACCACACACACACACCGTTCCTTCAGGACGTATAAGAAAACCCTATTTATTTACTTTACGCTGCAAAAGCTATCATTCCCTTATATCAGAAATGCTCCGCTATTCCACCATTCCCGAGCTGACTACAAAAGGTAGACTTCATACGACGTATGGAGGACTAAATTATGTCTCACAAGCTGATGCAACCACACCACCCAGAATGTAAATTAATAAAATGTAAATTAATCATGGACTTTTGCTTTCTCTCATCTTCCCTGTCTTTCCAATTTCTTCCTTTCTTCTCTCTCTTTATTCTTGTGTCTTAACTTGCTTCCCTCCATACAAATGAGGTTCCCGGGATATGGATACAATGTACTCCGTACTGGCGTGAAGATCTTCCTTTGTATTTTGTTATTTGGAGTCACACTCGCTATTATGTTACCAAACTGTAATATATCGCCTGATTTTTTGCTTGCAATAAAAGCAGAGTAAGAAAAAAAAATGTCTTCTCGTCTATATTATAAAACCCCATCCACTGGCTGCGGGGGCAGAAACATTGATATTTAATCAATCAGTTCATCCAAACACCTTCTTTTACACTAAAAACAAAACAATGTTCCTTGGAGAACAGGAATAATAAGCATATTACAATGTTTATTTTTTTGCATTTCTCATTATAATTGTAGATTTTATCAATAAATGCAAGTAATTTCTCCTTCCTCTTTGACTGGATATTCAAGAACGTTCTCAAAAGTAAAATGTGATACAATGTTTCGAGCTCACGCTGGGTTCTAATGATTTTTTTTTCATAGAGTACTCAGTGTCCAGCTATGCTTTGCGCTGAATATCAATTTTTTGCTAATCTTTTCCCGTTCCCTGCTTACAAAATTGATGGCGCCGAGGTTAATCTTCTTACTAAATAAACTGCGCGGAATAACGATACCCAACTTTGATCCAAACTCTTTGTGGAGCAAAATAAAAAGTTTGCCCTTTAAGGACAATGGGTTGTCCTTAAATCCCTTAAAAACAAGGCATTGTTAGCCTGTACATGTACGGCCTGTGTCACGAAGAGGTTAATATATTCAGTATTTCTAATGAGTGTGAAAAAAAATAGCCGTTAGTAAAGCGTTGCGGCTCCTCACCCTGCATTTCAAGTGTATCTATACCTGATGGTAATCTCATGGAAATGTGTTCAGAAATTAAAGTGATCAATGTACGTGTCAAGTAATATAAACCCGCATTTAACGGGGGCTGCGATATTAAAAACTTTAATGCATGGGATAGCTAATGCATGCTCTTCAAAACAGGACGTTAAGAAACATAACGTCATAAACCAATTATCAGCTGAATGATTTCTTTTTTGTAAAATCAGTAGTTTTAACATAGAAACCCAACGGCAGATCGACCCCATTCGCCCCCATCTACTCTGCCTGTTTTTTCTGCTGTAAAGACTTTTAAATCCAGGAGCCAAATGCCTATCTCATGCATCCTTCAATTCCCTCACTGTATTAGCCTCTACCACTTTGGCTTGGTGGCTGTTCCACTTATCTACCACCCTCTCAGTAAAGTAGAACTCCTGTCCTTTGTTAAATCCCTTTATGTATTTAAATGTCTCTCCCGTCTCCTCTCTCTCTTCTCTTCTCCACGCCGGACATATTTAGCTCCCTTAGTCTTTTCTGATCATTTTGATCCTGCCAAGCACTTAGCATTATGCAGTGTCTACTCGAATTTATACAGTAATGAGGCTGGCTCGGTATTGGGATAGCGCGTTAGTCCAGTAGTATAAATTTGAAAGAAAAAAAAAAAATGAGTACTGCAATATAAAATAAATTCCCATTGAAAAGACCCGGGGGCATAAACATGATTAACCATTTCAGCACCAAGGACACTGTATTAAACGTGGACATAGGGTTCCTGTCACATTACCAGAACTTTATATGACATTTCCGGGATTCTATTCTAATTTCTGCATTCTCCTCATTTAACTGACCTCACTTTGTTTATTTGGCTATTAATGAGTCCCCCCCCCCCCCACATTGACTAAACTAATCAACGACTACCTGAAACTGTTGTGACCTTCATCCTATCGGTTTTTATGATTTTCCTTAAACCCTGTACTGCTGTCCATGTCTTACTTACATCTTTTGTGGCTAGTAATTAGTTTAACTTAATCATGGAGGTTAATCTATAACTACACCCATATACACAGTATATATATATATATATATATATATATATATATATACACACACAGTATATATATATATATATATATATATATATATATATATATATATATAAAAAGAATACACATATAAATTACAAAAATATAATTATTTATGTTAATTTGTATTATTTCATATTCATTTTCTACAATACTCTATGACATTGGCGGAATGGTCAGTGTAATTGTTCTAATTCAGATATATCCCCAAGGAAATAGTCAGAGATAATGTTTTATGAGTCATCTCCTACATGTCTTATTTTTGTACAAAACACATCATTTGATAAACTGCTAAATTTGATTGTAATTATGATTCATACAAATTATTCTGTTATAAAGAAAACTTGGGAGTCTTTAGTCGGGTTCATACATCTTGTGACGCCAACAAAGAAAGAGAAGTTATGTAAGCTTTTGGGAACTCGGACGTCTCCTCTTAAGATGAAATGATTTCATATTGACCCAATAAAAGAAGTCAATATTTGTGCTCAAAGAAATGCAAGCAAGTGTTTAGATCAAGAATTGTTTTTTAAAAAAGCATTGAAACTATATTCCCAACTTCTATTGTTTATAAATCATCATCTTCATTGTTATCTAGTGAATGTATTGCATAGCAAAAGTCCCATGGAGAGCTGTAATGTTTTTGATCTGTGCGCCATTTCAACAAAAGGGAGCTAAATAAATAGTTTTTATATTAACTGTGAAATTCTGTGGGGAGAGAGAAAAGAGAAGTGGGGGGGAGGACAGAAAAGAGTATAGGAGAGAAAGTAGAGGAAGGAAAAAGGAGAAAAATAATGAGAAAAATAGAGTCAGGTAAACAGAAATATAGAGAAGAAAGAAAGAATGATAGACTGAAGAGAAAAGAGAGAAATGACAGAGAAAAGAAGGGAAGAGAAGACAATGTAGAGAAGAGAGAAGGAGAAGGAGAGGGAGAAGAAGCACAAGAGGAGAGGAGACAAAAATGAGGGGAGGTAAACACAATTTGAGACTATGAGAGAAAGAGAGAGAGAGGAGATAGAGAGAGGGGGGGGGGAAACTCTTTTGACTGACTGCGAGTGATGACACCCCCAGCAGCTGCATCAGAAAAATAAAAAAATTACCCAATGAATCTTACGAGAAAAGAAGAAAACCACAGTTTTAATGTTCTACACAGTGTTAGTCACGCTCATCTCCACAATCTCTACAAATCTCTACCATATGCACATCTCGACCGTACAAATCCACCTTCCTACCGCACATCAGAACAACCATGCGCAGACATCAGCTCTCTCCCCCACCCACACTAAATGTCGTCCATTCTCCTACATGCATTCCCCACCATGTTCAAGGGCCCGGCTATTTTCACGCGTCTAAAGGCTACCCAGTCCTCCTTCCGTGGAAAGCAAGATGGTCACCGGCCCAACATTTCCCAACCTCCAAGACTCCAATTCCAAGGCTCTCCAGCTGAAACCTAAACAGGTAGCGTTAGCAACCCTTTTTCAAGTTGCGTAGGTTTTCCCTGAATTTTACTTCAGCAGTCAAGATCAAAAAATAGATTCTATTGTTATTATTATGGTTTGGAATTAGAAATAAAAAGTCAAAAATGTATATTGGCAGTTTTGGAAGTTTTTTTTTTTTAAAACTGCTGAGTTTAGTTGAGTCGGCACACTTCGTCTTCATGGGTATGTATGTGAGCTGTGTTCAAGTAGCTATATATCGTGCAATTACAAATATTTTTCTGTTCAATAATCAAAAAATATAACAAAATTATCAAAATAATATATATTTTTTTAAATTTATTTCTGAATTTAGAACTCCACGTTTGTTAGACACTTATCTAAGAATAGCATTGATAAACCATTTAAAACATTTACAAAAATTAGTAGAAATAATAATAATGTAGGCATTCCTTTTGCAAAATATTCATCCCAATGTAAAAAAAATAATAATAAAAAAAAAAAATAGTCTGTCAACAATAAATTATTAATTTCCCATGTTAACTCCAGACAGACATTGACGATCATAATGTTCTGTCTTTTTGCTTTTATTAAAACACTAAACAGCTTCATAAAAATGCGTTGTTTTCCAGGTTTCATTTAATTTTAACTTATTTCTTATAGCGAGCAGTTGAAAACCAATTTTTTAATAATAATAATAAAAAATAAAACAATCCTTGGGTTTTAGCGGATAAGTAGAATCTACTTATATACTCTGTACCTTGTCAAAGCGCATTATTATAACTTAAACTGTGGGTTGAGTAATTCAATTGGCACAAAACGAACTTGGTTTGATGAGTTAATTATTGCGCGTGTTTGATAATTCATATTAAATAAATTATCTCATCCCTGTCAAGGAGAACAATGATGAGGCGGTGGGTTTGAAAGTGACAGCATTAAGTATGCACGGGTAACTCTGCTCCACTCTATTTCATTAATACGACTAAACTGCCGGAAGCTGAGCAGAATTTAACGGGGGGGGGGACGTCGAGCCAATTTTGATCTTGGAATACAAACATTTAGAAGCTTCTAGACTCAACTTTCATAGGCTAATGACTGTGTCTAATTTCAGAGATGTAACGGAGGTCCCCGCAGCCCTGGCATTATGGGGGGTCCTTAACGCTAGCACCACACCACTCCGTACCCTGGGCAGTGTATACAGCTGGGCTGGAGAGCCGCACTCACTCATTCTCAGCACGCTGAGTATGAGCACGGGAATATGATAGAATTTTCCGGCGCTCAGACGTAGCCAGTATGTGAGGACCATGAAGGAGCAGAAGAGCTCCCACCGGTCAGTGGACATCAACGGTAGAAGGCAAGGCCCTTGATCCTTGATTAAGGAGTCTTTATAGCAGGAAAAAACGGGCGACTAGATGAGTGGGTCAGATTCTATGTTTCAGTTATATTTTTTCTTAATAATAATAATGATATTGTTATTATTCTTTCTCTAATTGCGTGGAGACAGCCCATCTCTCTTAGCAGTATGAATTTCCACGGAGGCCTGTAACCATTTTGGTATCCGTACAAGTTTGCATCAGTCATACGGAAACTTGATGCGGTGCTCAGCCCGTCCTTACTTAGTTGGCTTTAATTGCGCAAAGTGCATATTCATTGAAGTCAACATAACCAATGCTCATTAAGAGTAGAAACGGACCTGATCACGGTCAAGTGGAGATGAGTTGGGTACAACAGTTCATTTAGACAACTGAAGTGCAAAAAGGGTTAAACACTGCTAAATCAATTCAATAGAAGGTGAACAAACTCTTAATAAATATATCCGGATAAATATCTGAGATGTGCTGCTGCCTTCTATACCTTCAAAGCATGCCACATGGGGCTATGTCCCTGTCAAAGGCATCCCAATGAATCTTAAATACTGGTTTACGTTTACAAATCACGTTAATCTCAAACCCAAGCGCCTAAAAAAAAAGTTCTCCATAAACATCAATGACCCCAAAACAACTTGGGCAGAGGTTTTTCAAAGCTACGGGAGCCACATGTACTCACGATGGTTATCCTAAGGTATAAAAAAATATTCACTGTGAACGCTGTAAATTAATATAAACGGAATAATTTTCTAATATGCTAATAATATATATAATGTTTACCAATTCTGTCCTCATGCAAATCTAAGAAACAGCTCAATTCCTAGATGAACCCCTGAAATTATCTGCATCTGGGTAGCGGTATACAAACAATTACGGCAGATTACTTTTCATTTGTCGAATCCTTTTTTTTTTGCCGTAATCAATTCTCTGTTTATTGCACATTTCTGAAAACCAATACAGAGTTACATGTACAAGTATAAAAACAATTCACCAGGAAGGACAATAGAGGTAGTACATATTGTGTACAGTGACACTCCGCATGTTATACAAATATATAGCTTATTCAGTTATTGTAATAAATATTTTAGCCCATTTTTTAGCTCAAAATATTTTTTCCTTTTTTTTCTCCTCTAAAATCTAGGTGCGTCTTATCAGCAGGTGCGTCTTATAGAGCGAAAAATACGGTAGTTAATAGCTGAAATTAAAGGAATGTATATAGTAATCAGGAGAAGTCCTTCCTTATCCACTATTTCTAGTGTGGGTTCAGAGGAGAATGATGTTTGGGATGAGGATGATGACGCTTCATCAACAGAAGAATATTTGACAGCAGAGGAAAGCATCATGAGTGAGGAGAGCACCATGGGTGAGGGAGAGGAAAACACCATGGGTGAGGAAAGCATCATGGATGAGACAGAGGAGGATCCATCAGTGGAAGAAAATATTGCTGAAGACACCAAGCAGCCTAAAAACGGCTTTTTTTTAAAAGACTGCGGCAGTTTTTCTTTAAAAGCCGCAAGCCAGAGAATGTCCACGAGATGACATTTTTCTACTGTGGCTGTTTCCCCTGTTTTTCTGTCCCCAATTCTAATACCTCATCTCTCGATTTAATCCCCCCCCAACGCACCCTCCCTGCCTCTTGCTCATTGTCTGAAGCGGCCTCCTGGGTCAAGTTGCTGAACGGAATTATGTCACCCAGTGAATAAGATCAAAGCTCTTGCAGCAGAGCAAGAGGTCCCTTCTCTCTGTAAACCCCCAATATGCCTATATGATTAATACATGTTTTAAATAAATTAAAAAAAAAAAAAGAATCCTCTCCCACCCCTCCAAGGAAAAGGTACACCCCAGGTCTCTCTCCCACAGGCGGAGGTAGTACGGCTTGGAGACCGGTCCCAGAGTCAGTTGAAGGGAATACAGTTTAGAGAGTAAATGAGGGGTTTCCACCTTCTCCAGACAAAGCTTTTCAAACGGGGTGAGAGGCCTAAGATCCGCAGTGAGCATATTAGACGCAGAAATAAAGTGTTTAATTTGGTGGCAAGAAAATTGTACCTGAAAAAGAGAGGCCGCTGAACCTGTTATATCAGAGAGTGGCCTCAGAGTGGCCATCAGAAATGGAGACATATGGTCCGAGGACTGCCCAGGTGGTCCTGAAATAGGAAACAAGGGTGAAGGGAATTTGTCGAATACTTTTAACCTGAAAGAATGATGTCAGGATGCCATGGACTTATTTGCTTCAATAACCCCCCCCCCCCAAGGTGAATTTAATATTAATTCTAATATTAAAGTTTCCTCTAAAAATGATAATTTGTATAAGAAACATACTAAACTAAGGACTATAAAGTTATTAAAACCAATCTAGCTCAAACTAAAATGGGTGAAAGGCAGTTACGAAAGAAACTCTTTGTTAAAATCAGATACCTGACGTCTGTTTTTGATAAATTGAATACTGTTGGGCTCCCTTTTGGATCCTTGTCACTGTATGACACTATTTGTGTGGCTCTTCGAACCAATTCTAATCCCATTTTTTTGGGTCTCGTTATCCTCTCTGTTTCCGGACTTCTTTCTAAAAAGTATCAGATGTTCTAGAGCTTGCTGAGCTGTAATATGGCTTTGTTGTGACTTCTCCTTTCCATAGGTGTTCTGTGTGGGTTCTGGGTCTAATGTTCTTAACTGATTCTTCTGTTTGTGTGCGCTTGTGTACCGTATTAGTTTTGTAGTCTTGAAACATTTTCGCAAACTTATTTTCCCTTAAAAAGGGAGTAGTATGTGGAGTACGGAAGTTGGAAGAAAAAGAAGTCCTTCAAAATATTCACAAAGTCCTTCAAAATTGAATTTCAAACATGATTGGTTTATTGTTCGATAATCAGATGTCCTGAACATTTCCATTTTGTCGCCGATAATCACAGAGTCGCTGGATCCACATTATGAACGGCAGCTCAGGAAACCGGATGAGCTGCTCTCTGTTTCGTAGAATGAAGACAGAGATTCATAGCTAGAAATGGAGACGCTGTCCTCTGCCTTTGAGTAGCTGCTAGATCTCCCGGCCAAAGTCCCGTCACTGCTCTCAACAGGTGGCTTCATCACAGCCTCGATGGACACGGTGGATTTGGTGTCAGTTTCAGAGCAGGAAGCCAGATAGTTTTGGCTGCCGGGAGAGCTACTGGAGCGATGGAGGAGCTGCTCTCGCTGCTGCTAATTGAAGACTCCTTGTCCACAGGAGTGTCTGGAGTGGGCTTGATGGTCTCTTCAGCCTTTTGATCTACATGATCCTCATTCCCCATAAAGCAGCAACACCACAGCCTTATGGAGCTCCTAAAGAGGAACGCTTAAGGAAAAAAAGACACAAAACATGTTTTCTATCGCTACAGCAACATGTTTACTTTTCATAAAACTAAAACCTGTCCCTCTACGTTGTCTGTATTGATAGATTAGGTTCACAAACTAAAAAATATCAACCTACAGCTCCCAAATCTGTCGCAGTTGATTAATTAAATTTGAATATAAAGTCTTCTTGCAGGAGAAAAATCTTGTGAGGTAATCGGGACCGATCCAAACACAAGTGTGAGCGAGATTAGCCAAGGTCACAGTGGCATGGGTGTGGCTGTGAATGTACCGTATATGGACATGGGGCTCAACAATGTTGCAAATAAAGGCGTGGCATATTGGGCGTGGTCTACTGTGAATTAATTTTCTACGGTCGAAGAGAACACACGCTGCGAATAAAAACAGAATTATTTTATAAAATTGTCATATTGTTTGGGAATTCGGTGAAACCCAAGAAATCGCTCACTTCTTAGATGCCGTGCGGCTAAACTCTCCACTCCGGAAATAACCCGTATCTGGGAGGGTTTCTCGTTCGTTCAGGGTAGCAGTACGAGCCACCATTATGGAGGGTTTCTCGACAAATACTTTTTTGCTTAAAGAATTCCTCTAGATGAACTTGGTACCAAATTCTGAAATGAAAGTTCAGTTTTTAAAATGGATAATTTGTATAAAAAACAAAGGAAGCTCAGGAGGCAGAGACACACCTAGCCTGCCATCCCATCACCGGTAGGTGGTTGCTAATTGGTCTCCTGCACCGTGAACCCACCGGTAGCGCTGCACACGGGAGCGAGCACCGATATTTATTTCATGACGTTCTGTGGCGTAAATATAGAATTTGGGCACATTTTTTAGCAACAGCATAGAACATCACGGAGGGTTGAACAAGTTAAGGACAGATATCTGAGTGTCTGTTAGTCGTGTCCATTATATATGTAATACTGCTGGGTTCCCTTTTG
The DNA here is from genome assembly GCA_023333645.1 of Sceloporus occidentalis. Taxonomy (NCBI): domain Eukaryota; kingdom Metazoa; phylum Chordata; class Lepidosauria; order Squamata; family Phrynosomatidae; genus Sceloporus; species Sceloporus occidentalis. The sequence goes on from JALMGF010000178.1 coordinate 665,268, forward strand.
GATCATTGTCACTGTATGACGCTATTGTGAGACTCTTTTTCTTTGGACCAATTCTCATATTTTTTATTCTCGTTATCCTGTCTGTTTCTGGACTCCTTTCTAAAAAGATATCAGATGTTCTAGAGCTTGCTGAGCTGTAATATGGCTTTGTTGTGACTTCTAATGTTCTTAACTGATTCTTCTGTTTGTGTGCGCTCGTGTACCTGGCAGGCGCATCCTGTGAGAGCTAAAAAAGAACATAAATAACCCCTCCAAACCAGCAAACCCAATAAATGAGACCCTACCGTTGTGTTGGAAAAATTATTGTCCACAGCTTTATTACAACCATAAATAATATATATAATATATATACAAACATATAGAACATCCCAAATAATAAGTCATTGTCCAAACAACATAACAATATAACCCTATACAAATTCCCCCACATGTCAACAAACACATAGACAATGACCCCCCAAATAACTGACCTAACAATAAAACCATCACCATACCTGTAAGGTGCCAATAACCTTACCATACCGTGACATCGCTACACCCCTAGGTTCTGAGCCACAGACAGCTCGAAATGTAACATACCAACCAACAACACCAACCAATTAACCATAACTAACCGAAACGTCCCAATTCTACCCCCTAACTTACCAATCCAGCCCCGTCGCTATGACAAAGCGATGCCATAAACGATAAACCAAAACTCAGGGAGGGACGGTGAGACAAAAGCAGGTAAGAGGCTCAAATTAAACATAATCAATTCTCTGTTTATCGCACATATTGTAAATAGGATTCAGAATAACATCGAAAAGATACAGTATACAGTGTCAAGAAACAATCCTATAGAGTCTACAAAGATATACAAATATGACAAAAAGTTATACAATGGCACATTAACGATGTTATTCCGAGGATGACCAAAAGTATCGTTTTACAAAGTAGATAAATACAGGCGTACGTTTCTTATACATCACAGAGTGATTAGTAAAGATAAACCTGACAAAGGTACCAGTAATGAGTATGTGTAAGAAGATGTGCAGAGAGGAAGGTACTAAAACAGTTCAGAAAGAGAATGTGTGAGCGTAGTAACAATATAATCGGTTTTCGTTTTTCTTCCAATTATTCATTTTTGTAATAAAAACAAGAAGAAAGAATAGAAACAATAAAACCAATGAAACCAGCGATCCGGCGGCAAAGAGAAGGGCAAATGACACTCACCTAAAATGTCCGCCCATTTATAGCATCCAACAAGACCCCACCTACTAAACCCTGTAACCAATCCCAGACCTAGTAAGATAATAAGGCCCTCCTCCTAGCTCTGTCAAGGCCCGCTCTGCTAAGCTGCGCTGCTCCGTGGGCTACAGCATTAGTTTTGTAGTCTTGGAACCCATTTTTCCCTAAAAAGGGAATAGTTTAGTATGAAAAGTTCCCAGTTAGTGATTCCATATTCAAATCTCAGTGCGATACAGGAGATTTTACGAAATTCCACTTCAGTTTTGAGAATATCCGCTGATTGAATTACTAAACGCAAAAAATAGTCAGTTTCACTAAATTCATTTAATTACGCTAAAATCTTTCAGGGTAAAAGTTCCCCTTTAAGGCGCCAACGGGAGGTCTTGACTGAAAGCATTAGAAACAAAGTTTCAAAACATAAAACACAAATGTATGTGGAGTAGGGAGGATGGAAGGAGAAAAAGAGGTCCAGAAAAATATTCACAAAGTCCTTCAAAATTGAATTTCTAACATGACTGGTTTATTGTTCCATAAAAATACTTAAAACAACCAAATTCTCGTGCTCACAAGTGGATGTGGAAAATAAAAATGCTTAATAATACTTCCCAGACGACTGCTGCAGCCCAAAAGAACTCTTCCTCAAAGTGTAGATAAACCGATATACAGACGACTGGGGCTCAAATACATACAGGGGAAAAAATAATATAATAATAGTGCAATAGGTATAAACAATAATCAGTGCTGTGTGTGATGTGATTTGCACTCACAAATAATTTAGATGCATCAGACCCATCAGCGTGTGGTGAAAAATCCTTTTAATAATCTTCATTAAGAATCTATATCTTCGGGTATAACAGGTGTAAGGAATTAAGTTACACTCACAGTCCATATATGCACAACGTAAAAAGATAACACTTTTGTGCTTAAGTTACAGGCTACAGAGGCTTCCGCAGGCCAACGCAGACAGGGCCGGCCTGAGACATAATGCCGCCTGGGGCAAAGTTTAAAATGCCAATGTCCACCCACCAACCAACGCCAGGGGTTATCTACCCTATCCCCCCCCCCTTTGCACTTACCTTTCAGCAGTCCTGCGGTGAGTCTCCCTGCACGCTGCTTTACTGCTGGGTGCCGAAAATGACGTCATCTTCCGGCGCTCAGCATTACAAGCCGGCACCGAGACCGAGCTGGAGGGCTCGCAGAGGAGAGAGAGAGGGGCACCGAGCACCCGCTGACAACTTGCTAAGATAAAACCACTCGGTGCCCCTCTCCTCCGCTGAAAGGAAAAAAAAGGCGCTTGGGGCCGCCTCTTCAAAAGTGCCGCCTGGGGCAATTGCCCCACTCTGCTCCATGGTAGGGCAGGCCTTGAACGCAGACATAACGAAAAACACAGGGCCGTCTCGTGTCACAAGCTGCCTGAATCTTGCAGAGTCGGGCAATGTCTTTTTTTTGCCCCCCTATTGGAGAAAATCGATAGAATGGATGTGTTTCCTGCTAAAGTCATCCCTTTAGATTTTACTTGCTGGACGTTCCACGTGTCACCAGTTAAATGACAGTGACAGAGAAACAGAGTATTTAGTTAAAGTGCAATCCTTTTTTTTGGCCAGCATAGAAGAGGTTAATCAGTTTTTGAGACCTCAGGGGATTAATGTTAATATACTATTTCATTTAATAGGGGGTTTTTTTTTTACAGGCAGTGGAGCTAAGAAATGCTTTCACAACTTTCCTGTGGGCGCACATTAACTCATACCGTGCTTGAACGAGTGATATCTACCACTTCACTGAAAGAGGGTTGATAAATGGAACAGCTTCCCAGCAGACAGACAGAATCTGCCGGCAGATCTGCCCCATTCGGCCCCCGTCTAGTTGCCCGTTTCTCCTGCTGTAAAGACTAAAAGCTTAATCGGTCTTTGGTCTCGTCTTAGATTCAGGAGCCGTATGTCTATCCCATGCATGTTTAAATCCCTTCACTGTATTACCCTCTACCACTTCTGCTGGGAGGATGTTCCATGTGTCCACCACCTTCTTAGCAAAGTAAAACTTCCTTACACTAAAACTAAGCAACCAGCAAAATTCGGGGCGCATGTGTACATAGAAAAAAGAAATAATCTTATAGTGTAATATTGTCAAGAACAAGAAGCTATGTAAAAGGTGTGAAATGCACTCACAAACAGTGCCAGCACAACAGGCTCGTCTGAGGTATGAAGACTGTTCTTTATTCTTTAAAATCTCTAAGAGCATAAAATAAAGAAAACAACCATATGGTGCAGTATCTTCCTTAATAGTATATGCGCAAGTTAAAAAAAAGCACTTACAGGATGGTTGAATTCAAGTCGCTATTCAAACTAAATGTCCATTGTAGTGGATCAGGAACATGCAGATTAAAAAACTTCTCAACGCGTTTCGCCGCTCACTCACCAACTATAGGCTGTCTGAAGCCAACCCCACTCCCTCAAAAGCAGGTATGTTCATGTTTTGAGGGAGTGGGGTTGGCTTCAGACAAGTTCGTTTTTCGTTTTTCACTAAAACTAAGCATACTTTATTATTAACCATTTGGTGTCTGGAAGAATTCAGTGTTGATCCCCTGGGCATGGCCTCTGTCAATCCACCCCAAGCATCTCACAGTCGGTGTCAGGTCAGCCATAGAAGGGAAGTAATGCTCTGGGTGTGAGCGGGATTTATATCCCTGCTTTAATTAACAATTCAGTCCCTTTCACCATTTAGGTCAGAGATAACTGATCAGCCTCTGGAACAGAACTGGAACGAAGTCATTTGAATTGATGTCGGAGACGTTTACCCTCACAAACACCCCCTTCTGTGGACTACAACTCCCATCAGAGGAAAACGATGATTCCAAATGCTGTGTACTACAACTCTCATCACTACTGATAGGAAACACATTCCACATTCCATATTTTGTACTGTAACTCTCATCATTTTGTGTCATTCTTATAGGTGACATCTTTCACTCCCACTACTGTGGACTGCAACTCCCATGACTACTTATAGAAAACACTTATCATTGGAAGTGCTGCTGACTATAACGCCCATCAGGTGACGATCATGTAATCCCACCTGAAAGGAAACACCTTTCACTACAATTGCTGCGGAGAACAACTCTCAGCACTACTAATATGAAACGCCTTTTATTCCAAACACAATGGACCACAACTCCCATCAGTTGTCCTAAATGCGTACGTCTTGCTGCTGCGTGCGGCATACCTCTTCATCGCCGATACGAAACAGACGTCATTCCAACTGCTGCGGACTACAACTCTCATCACTACTGATACTGAAGCTCCTCTCACTCTAAAGCTATGTGTACTACAACTCCCATCAGTGGATTGCAGCTTCCATTTCTACCCACTTGTGTACTACAACTCCCATCAGCCCCAACCAGCTAGAGAGTACTGCAGACATTCCACCAAATGCTGCCTGGGCATGATGGGAGTTGTATTCCATAGCTCGAGCAGACATGCCAAAGGTTGCACATCCCTGCCCCCCCCTGTGGCAGGAATCACACTGCAGCACAGATCCTTGGCCACCTCCAAGCATCTCTAAGATCATTGTCCCCCTCTCCATGAGTTGAATGACTTGAGTTTGATTTAACAGGGTCATTTAAATAAACCCAGCCCCTTCTCTGTTTCATTGGCCAGGGACAATATATGAATATGTAGCAGGAGAGCAGAACAGAAGTGATTGGCTCACATGCCTCCCCCCTCTCTCTGTTGGGTGGTCTTCAGTTCCCAGCAGGACCTGCTGGCTTTGCTGTGCTTTTGTCTATTGAAGGAGAACAGGGACCTGCAATATACTCAGAGCAAAGACACAATCCACACACACAGCTCTTTGGCTCTGGGAACTAGAATGTTTTTCCACCCCAATGGATTACCCTCCTCTGCCTTCAGATTCTAAATTCTTGGAGGAAAAAGGATTCCACCTGCTAGATCCTTTGCTGTGAGGGAATTCCTTCAATGATTCTTTTCTTCTCCTTGGTCCTTTCAGTTTTGGAGTCTGCATTCCCATCACATTACTTTTTTTTCCCCACTGCTCTCCTCTGAAAGGGAGGGATATTGCAGATGATAGACCTTTTTTAATGAGTGCAGAAGGCTTCCTGAGTCTTCCTCCTCACCAATCCCACCAGCAGCACAAAACTTCGATATCTTAGGGGGGTCTCACCTGCTTTGGGAAATGATGCTGTAGCTGCATTTGGTAAGTTGAGTCTATTGTGCCTCCTTTGATACATTGTATCTGTTTGACACACAGCATTCTATTTGCTTTCCAACAGAGCTTTATATTTGTAAACAAAAATCTAAACCCCTGCAGATCATTGCTTGCCCTGCAAGCACACAGTGCCTTGTCTACAAATATTTCTATCATTTACCCAGATGCAGTCATCCTTTGCATGCAGCCATCTATTGCAGGATTTCTGTTTGTGCCTTTATGTATCTGTATTCCTAGTAACACCAGTGCTGATGCATCTCAACTGGTGCAGTAAGGGTGGTCCAACAGCCCCCCCTAAATATAATTGTATCCCCTCACCTTAATTATAAAGTGCATCATATTGCTTGCAGGGTGATGGATGCATTATTGCAGAAGACCCCCCAAAAAATGACCTTTATTTGCCACCCCAAGAAAAGTGGGTTACGCTAAAGTCTCCGCTCAAAATTCCACCGCAATCCTGCTTCAGTCTCACAATTGTGCATGGAAATCACGTATTGTGTGTGTGTTGCAACATGGCCGTTGAACACAACCTAATTGCTACAGTTGCTTCAGTGTAACATCATTTGCCTCCCCTGTTTTAAAAACATTTTGTTAATTAATATCATTAATCAAGAGGTGATGATTGCATATTAACAAGCTACCTGCAGCGCAATTGGCGATTGCCGTATTATCGCATTTTGTTTTTCAGTATTTTTTTTTAATTAAGCTTTTCGCGCGTACCTTAAACGTAAAAATGTTAGAAGAGTGAAATTTACACAATCATCTTAAAATTCAAATATTTTTTTGGAGCAAACCAAAATTTGGAATGATTCCAAATTAGAATGTTATTGTATTTTTTATATATTTTGTATTAATTGTGTTTATTAAAATAAAGATTTGAAACATTCTTAACAAAATTCATATTTTTTTAAAAAAATATTTGCCCCTGGTCTTCAGCTGTTGCCCTTATTTCCCAATATTGTGCTGCATAGACAGGGGTGATTATATATATATATATATATATTTTTTTTTTTTATATAGTGAAGCGTTAATGTTTTCTTACGCAAAGCAAACAATATGACAAAGTTTAATAAATTAAGCAATTAAGCCACTTTCGGTATTATAATCCGCTTTTGTTCATATATATATATATATGTTAGTCCGGGAACATATCTACCGCAGTGTCACAGGATTGACGTCCGTGGGATATACTGATCTGACGCTCAGTGTGTGGAAAAACCCACTGTGAACAATTTATTTTAATGGTTTCGCAGAATTATGCATCAGCCAGGACTTACTATGGCGAGTGCGATGGAGGGGGGTCATCTGCTGTTGTACATTTTATATTTTTGTTCATTCGCGTGTGCTTTTCTTGTGCGTTTGTTACCCATATAATATATGATAACTTTACTGGTAACGTAAATTCTAGAAATATAGGCTCTGACCCATCTAGTCTCCCCTTTTTTTTCCGCCTGCGAAGGCTCAGACCTTCATCAGTCGTTGGTCTTGTCTTCGTGAGCCATTTGCCTATCCCGTGCATGTTTAAATCCCCTCATTGGATTAACCGGCCGCAGGCGACTCACTTAGGATAACTTGTGTGAGATGACAGTAGTCACCCTGCCTGTGTCTTTTCCAATTTGCGGGTCTTCAAAACGAAGGCGATTGCCGGTCTACTTAGGCGCCCAGCAGCAACGTAATCAATAAATATCTCTGCAGACAGATTCTACGATTGTTTCATTTATATATACAGTCTCTCTGTGTGTGTGTGTATATATATATATATATATATATACCGTATATATATAAAGATTTGAAACAAAATTTACAGTTTGATACAAATATTAAAAAACACAAATATAAAAACGATTTATATTTTTTATATTGTTTCATGGGACATTTACGTTTGCATAATGTGAGATGTATGACAATTTATTTGTTCATTTTATTGATGTAGGCAACAACTTAAGGGACGACGCATTAGATTTTTTTTTTCTGCAATAATAGAATTATCCGACATCACGCAGGTCACCTTGGCAGTGATACGCTGTATAGGGCCACGTAGAGAATACAGTGAGTTGAATCACCTATAAACGGATGTTAGTATACATTTTTTTCATTAGTGTAGATTTTGCGATCCACGTTATTTCAGAAACCCAGTAGGAAGAGGATGGATGAATATGAATTAGTCTAGTCGGCCGTTATTCCTGCTCAAACCTTAATCAGTCGTCGGTCTTGTCTTAGATCCAGGAGCCATACGCCTACCATATACCATTAGCGTCTACCACTTCTGCTGAGAGGCTGTTCCACTTATCCACCACACTTGAAATACTTTTATCTGAGCCTCTAGTTTTAGATTATGGCCTCTTGTTGTAAAGTTTCTCCTCCTTTAAAATCAACATCGCTCCTTTATGTGTTTAAATATTTCTATCTACCTCTCTCTCTCTTTTTATTATTATTGTGATATTGCTAAGTTTCCTAAGGCTGGTCATTTGGAATTGTTAACGTTATATTTTTTTGGGGGGAAAAATGTCCCCGTAATGACCAGAACTGATTCATTTTTAAATATCGTGGTTACCGAATTTATTTAGGAAGCCAGAAGAGAATCCGTACGTTCGGAATGAGAGAGAACATTTCCAAATAAATGGGATTCTGTGAATTGTGAGTCACCGATAGTTTTATGATGTAACGTGCTTTGTGTGACATCGGCTAATATGGTCTTTACTTTATTACCATTACAAATCCCACCAGGAACAATGAAGATACATATGATTTATATAATGCATACCTAAATCCCATCTCCGGTTTAACGGGTTAAACATCCAACGTATCCCAATAACCCTGCGTTGTTTTAATTGATAAATCTGGCCGATTTCTGGACCAGTTTTAGAACAAGCGTACATATATCATCCACCATTCTTATAAACAGCCTGGCGCCTGGGAACGCATACGTTCAAAGGCTGTTTGTATGGACTGGCTTTGTTCCAGAAGGAAAAGTAAACTATTTTAGACTTTTCAGAATTATTAATATATTATCTGTATCTTTATTTGCATAGCAGCACCAGTAAGGTGCACACAGGAGTATAGCTAACGTTATAATATGGAATAGCAGTAGTGATGTGTCCTGGCCTTGGCCGACTAGGGTCCGAGGTAGCCCCTCTGCATCAAAACTGGCGGTGGGGTGGGGGTAGATTGCCCCCCAATGGGCTGCTCCTCAATGGTGACAGGGTAGATCTCTGATCTTCCCAAATAGCCCATTTACACTATAAAGGTTGGGCAGAGCTGGTGAAGTCTCCATAGATTGGACTAAAAAGCATGGTGCGCCTTCAAGACAAGGAACAATGGGATAGGACATCATATTCTGCCCCCCTGTATTAAAGATGGTGGCCTTGTGGTGAGCGGCTCGAGGGGGGGTATGGCCTAGTGCAGCGCCAAAGGTAAATACGCAACAGGCTAGCAAAGATCCCTGCTGCCCCATGTGAAGAAGACCTTAGAATATAAAAAGAGTATGAGAAGTCCAGAGTAGAGCATTTTTTAAGAAGAAATTTAAGAATTTCTAACAATAAGGTGTGGTAGAAATAAAAAAAACACATTCTTTAAAGGTTCCTCTAGGTTTTGTCTTTTTTTTTTTTTATAATAAGTGCCGCTTATCCAGTCTGTAAGTTTTCTTCATCTTTCCTAGCCACTCCCTTAAGAAGATGCTAGAACAAATAAACCTCCACCAATGAGGAACAGTATTTTAAGTTAAGATAAAGACTGTTCCCATGGCCCACTGGGGTGCTGGCCGACAGCACCAAAAACACACAGAGTGCAACCAGAGACCGGATAAGCAGGGCCGACCTTAGGGGTGTGTGACCTATGCGGCCGCACAGGGCGCCATGGCAACAGGGGTGCCTGCCCGTGACTTAAATTAAAGCATCGGGGTTTTTTTGTTTTGTTTTTTTACTTTATTTAACATCCTCCATATTAAATAAAGTTGTTTTTTTTTAACGTTACGTAACATGGAGGATGTTAAATAAAGTTAAAACAAACAAAAAAAAACGATGTTTCAATTTAAGTCCTGGGCAGGCGCGCCGAGCGGTCGCTCGTGAAGTTTTCAGCGACCGCTCGGCGCCCCTCTGTGACTCCTTCGCGATGCCGGCGTTTTATGCTGAGCGCCGGAATTATTAAGTAAGGGAGAAGAATAGGGAGTAAGGATAGGGAGAAGGGGCAGAGGAGGGGGCAGTGAGAAGGGGCAGAGGGAGGCAGTGAGAAGGGGCAGAGTGGGGGGGGCACCAAAGGAGTAGTCCGCACAGGACGCCAGAACACTTCAGGCTGGCTCTGCGGATAAGCCCAGCTTCATGGGCATAAAAACATAGCCCTCGGCCGCAACTATGTCAACAGGTGGCCGCTGGCCTTAAAATGCCAGGGATGTTTAGTCCTCCCTAGTCTGGCCTTGAAGGTAGTTTTCTAATACATGCACTTATTATGAATCTATGCCCAAAATTGTAATATATATCCACGACGGGGCGCTTATACCGAGGGGACAACAAAAATAGAAACACAACAATAGCATAGCCTGTATAGATATATAACGATATAAAAAGTATCAGGGTTTATGTACTCACAAAAAACCTTTTCGACATGGGCTGAGCTCGTAAAGGTTCTTTTTTTATTCCATAAAAAATCTAAAACAAAAAAAAAATAATAATGGCGCCGTATCTTAATAAAGACCGTATTAATGCAAACAGGAACCGGATGTTGTGCACATTATCCAACATTTTGGATACTCAAGGAAACGGTTTTACCAAAGATATATAAAGAAGCAACAATCATCTGTAGTATTAAAAAAATTTAATCACTTTTAGTGGTATTTTTCCATTAAAACTGCCGATTTTTAGCCATATGCTACCTGCTCAATGGATCTCCATCCCAAGGATATGGAATATTAAGGTTAGTTGCCTATGGGTCCCTAGTAACACGCATAGTAAGGCTGAGAAGACTTTCCAATATTTTTGAAGTGACAGTCTCAGTTATTTTGTGTAAAAAGAGAAAATGAAAAGTTGGTGAAGGTCGGCCAACATCAAATGGGTTCTATCAAGAATAAGGCAGAAGTGGTAGTTGGCCAGGAACGTCAAGTGTCCAATGGTCCATTGGTCCTTATTCTCCCGCACAACAGACAAAGTAAACAGCTCAGACAGGGGTCATGGAGGAAAAAATATTGAAATCTATTACGTATGACATATTCGTGATAGATTTGAAAACGAATGCCTTCCATGTTCCATAAATTCTGCTTTCCGTTGGAAGACCATCGAGACAGAGAGTAGGTGATGGGAGATGAGGAGATTGTGCACTGAGCCATCTTCCCCTAATGTGCCGGTTTGTGTTAGTCTGTCGGTTCTGGTTTTGTCAGACTCTTTGAATGTAGGGACTGTACAAAGCGCTGCAGAAATTGTTGGCGCTATATAAAAAGCTGGTAATAATAATAATAATGTGGGTGTTGGTGCTCTCTATCCACAGGTCTAAAAACAGTATGTATGATCTTTATATCAGCTGAAGTTGAAAGCTGAATTAGAAATGTAATAAAATATTTGCTGCATTGAAACAGCCTCCACCTTGCTTATATGAAGTTACCGCTCATGTATATTTTACAAAGAGAGCTGTCCATGGGTAAATAAACCTCCAAAAAATCCTATTTCTAAATATAAAATTTTTTTTACTTTACATTGAAAGTCATTAATTAGAAGCGTGTTATTAAAACATCTGCACTATGACATCATATCCAGATATACAGATGCCTTTTAAGTATGTACAGCGGCGGGTAAAACTGAATTAGGGACTTGGATTGGTGCTTCGTGGTGTTAATGGACCAGTTGGGGAGAACCGTAATCTTTTGCGTAGTGGCTCTACAGGGCGCCTGATTGCCCAAGAGGACACTTGGATCCCGGACCTGCCGCTCTATGTCTGGTCATCCTAGCGAGCCTGGGGACATCCTACCCAGAACTCTCCGTTTTCCGTGAACATTTGGTTGGCTCAATCAACATCAGTGCTTGGTCTGCTGACATCTGCTGGTGGGATTGGGCAGGGACGATGATGTTGATGTCAGGGTTAGCCCCAAAACATATTTAAATTGTAAAGGGAAGGAGAGAAAATGGATTGGAAGTGGGGGGGGGGGTCCCTAAACAATGTCTTGTGATCTCCGACACTGAATCCTGCCCATTGTTTGAAAATCAATATGTGGTTTCCATCACAATGATTACGCACTCAGGCCACGTTTGGAATTTCTCTGGCCTTCCTGGTGGCTAGTCCAGTCACCTACCAACATAGTACGGTTATGTGGACTTGTGTGTCATTGGTGCATGATGGAGAACAATCTTTTTGCGAAGACGAAATAGGTTAGAATGGTAGTAATCAGGTTAGAATGTGTAGGTAAGAATTTGTTTCCTATAGAAGATGGACAGTGTTTTATTATGTCATAATTAATTGTTGATGTTTTTGAGCCACTATATCCTATATTATGTATAATGCACAATGCCTGTAATGCACATTTAGCAGCTATCACAAGAACGGCTATTGTAAAAATAAGTTACTTGAACCATTAGGGTTTCTTGTACATGTTCAGAACTCTGACAGTTTAGCAGTGGCTGCCATGACAGCATGCATCCCGAATCCCCGCTGCTTATAATCAACTGTATTTGGAAGAGAACATTCAAAATGTTCCTTCCTTCTAAGCCATACAAAAAAAAAAAAAAATCGAACCCTCGGTGGTAATCAGCAGCTACAGTATCCTTTCTCTGCTACATGTTTTAAAATGTCAGATTTCTTGAGATGTCGGGAACTTCTAGTTGACTACGTGAGTTAACCACGGTGAAACAGTGGAGGTTAGAGAGGAGGTTAAAACCGGAAACAATATGATATAAGAAGCAGAGTCATCCAGACAATACATTGAAAGGGTTAATGGGATTGTAAGGGAGATAATGACATTGCGAGCTGGAAATGGTGGAAGAGATAATGGCAACGGCTTTGGGAAGGTAAAGGAGATAAAAGTGTAGTTGGCACGGAATGGTGGAAGTGACAATGACAGTTGAGAAAGAAGAAAGAGATACTGACCTAGTGAGTTGGAAAATGTGGAAGGGATAATGACATAGTGAACTAGGAAAGTGATAATGGCAATGAGCTAGGGAAGGTGGAAGAGAAAACGACAAGATGGCTATGGAAAGATGGAAAAGATACTGATGGTGATTTAGGAAAGGTGGAAGAGATAATGACACTGTGATCTGGCAAAGGTGGAAGTGATAATGACATAGAGGTCTGTGGAAAGTGGAAGAGATGATGACAACGAAAGTTGACGTAGCCAAGAGAGGTAATGGGAAGTGAGAGTTGGCAGGAGAGTTTACAGGGGACTTCTTGTTTCCATTCCTTTTTCATTTAAAGGGCAATCCCTACTAAATGTAGTTAATCGGAAAAGGTAGCGGTAATAAGGCAATTAGTGGTGAAAGAGATAGTGATTTGAGAAAAGTGAAAGAGATAATGACACAATGGGCTGAGGAAGGTGAAAAGGGGGATAGATAATGACGTAGAGGTGGAAATTATAATAAGATAGTGAATTAAGTTAATAGTTGGACGTGATAATGCAAAGTGGGCTGGGAAAGGTGGAGAGGATAATGACAATAAAATGAGACCGGTGGGAAGGGGAGTCATTTACAAACTGAGTAAAGTAAGAGAGATCGTTCTAATATTAGGTTTATACAAAGATAAAAAGGTTTCTCTGTGTTCCCTAATTACTCCACCATGGAAAGATCCAGGAGATACCCAAACCTCTGGCCCACAATAACCACCGCACGAGCGCCGCTCAATGATCTAAGCCTGCGAAAAGGGTCTTTAATTCTTGCTGTCCCGCAACGTTCTATTCCGTGGCACAATGAAAAACGTCTCGTCATCTGATGGCTTCTCAAAATCCACACTCAAGAACCGGCAATAACTGGCTTGAGCTTCCTTTTGATTTTAGAGGGTCATATGGGATCTTCAACATTTTATTATGGAGTAAGAATAATTAATGTGGAAGCCACTTGTAGCGAGTAAGAGGAGAGCAGGACGGTGCAAACGAATGGATGTATCAAGCGCGTATTGTTGTAAGATTAAAACCAGTTGGGTGGCTATAGATCTGCTTTGCTTTTTACTTCCACACAATTCAATCGCGCAGAGGCGGATTTTTTTTTTTATTTATTTATTTTTGTTGTTTAGCGGTCAGAGATCTATTTCGAGCTGATGCTTTACAGGACCCCAGGGATTGCAGGCGTTGGTAGAATGCTGAGGTTAAAGATATGCCACAAAGTAGAATGTTTGTAACATGCACAGCTGATTAGTGGCTGAAACAAAGTTTAACCCTTTTGATAAAGTACCTTTTTCACTGATATGACAAATAAAAAAATAAAAAAAATCACAAAAAAACACCTCGAAGGTACTTGCAGATTGTTGGTCAAATTATTTCTAGCTATTTGTGCTAAGATAAAATAAAATGTCTAAGAGAAATACATATATTTAAAAGAAAATCGATTTATTGGGTTGAATTAGTGGGTGATAAGGGGCATTGTAAACCCTTTTAGACTTAAATTATCTTCCCAACAAAGATAGATAGATAGATAGATAGATAGATAGATAGATAGATAGATAGATAGATAGATAGAAAGAAAATATGAAAAACTTCCTGAGCGAAGAAGTTTTGGATGGAGTCAAATGAGATTAGGAAAGACTGGGCATGATGACCTCATGTATACAGACTGGCTCTAATTTGATAGGACCTAAGTGAAAAAGGTGCAAATGTTTTATCAAAAACAATCACGCACAAAATAAATGACATCATACATATGTTCAGGTGTTTTGTTACTGTATACTAATGCAAAGATAATTCCGTTTACGTGGCTGGTGTCTGATTTGGTTAATGAACTTTGGCTGGCAACGCGGAGGAGTTTTTGGATACTGGCCTGGACAGTCAGCCGCCTAGACATTAGGCTGATATTTTTATTGTGGGAGGTCATTATGAAGGTGCCATGGGTTAAAAGGAGCTGGTTACGTGGCTCTGATGACATCACTGTAAAAGAGTGCTACAACCTTGTGTCTGTATCATAAGCAGAGATCGAGGGTCTTGTTTTTTTTTACTTTACTGAGAGGGTTGTAGATAAGTGGAACAGTCTCCCAGGGAAATTTAAACATGTATGGCATACCTGCCAACATACCCGATTTTTCCTGGAATATTCACATTTGTTTGTGGGGTTTTTTTTGGGGGGGGGTCCTGTCTCGTCAAATTTGGGTCTGTCCCGACATGGGCATAGTGATCGCTAAACAACAAAAGGGAGTTTTTAAATGTGAACCACCATAGCTGAGGAGAACGGAGGTTGAAATTGTGGATCCAGGGTTTTTAAAAAATAATAATTTTAATAATAATAAAATAATAACTATAATAATAAAATAATAATCATGAAAATGTAATATATTTGTCCATGTGTCATTGGTCAATACTCTTCAATACCTTCATACAGTGTAAAACATAAAAAAAAAAATCAGTTTCCAGGCAAATATTCCAAGTTTTCGTCCACAAGGTATCCGCAAGGCTTTTCGATGAAGTGCCACATGATGGAATAATGGTAACAGTACACGGGGTTTTTTTTGTTAAAATGTTGCTACAATAGAGCTATCCAGGGAAGAAAATTGAAGTGCAAAATGATTACAAAGAATCAGGTTCTATTATAAAATGTGTTCTGCTTTTTTGCTTTTGTTAAGGGAAAGGTACTTTCAGAGAACACATAATTGCTGTTTTATTTTGTGTCCACATGACACTGTACCTTTGTGCATTACCAGATATTTCCCACTGGCGCAAATATACAAATACGACAAAACCAAGTATACCCACCGCCGAATATCATGAAAGGGACAAAAAAAGAAGGAAAGGGGATCAAAATCTAGCTTCTGTTAATGAGTTGTTGTGTTGATGGCTGAACATGGACATCAGGGTAAAAAAAAAACACTCCAGGATTGTGTTTGTTGAGCTACTCAAAGCTACTCAATACTCCTTCCGGGCTCCTTCGCTTAACAAATGAAGTAAAGAGGTAATAAGTTCACCGGCGTTTCTCATAGAATTCCATCTTAGAACATTTTTATTACTAGGACGGGGGAAATAATGCTGAAAACGGCCTCAAAGCATCGGCCGGCATTCGGTGGAGAGCCTTGGGCAAATGTCCATGGTCCTTTCTAGACACCTGGATGCACCATAAACCTTCTATAAGACAAACGTCGGAGAATTAAGGGTTTCTGCAAGTCTAGTACTTTCACATACATTCTTCAACCTGTAAGAAAAAAAATAAAGCCACTTACGTTTAGGAGAAGCTGAAGCTCCAGCTATCATGTACATTAAATTGTATATAATGGCTAAAGCATCCATTTAACTATATTGTCCTAAGATACAATAACAAATTAAAAGGCATGATTTGCACTCTGTGAACAGTATTATATATTTCCATATGTTATGTATTTTATGGTTTTTTCATTATTAATAATGTAACACAAAAAAAATAGAAACGGTGAAAAAAAAAATTGGAAAAATGATTTAGTCTTGTAACATTTTATTAACTGATTTAAATAATATTTTATTAGCTGATTTAAATAATATTTTATTAGCTGATTCAAATATACCTAATTTTAACTAATAAAATGAATCTCAACCGGAAATGACTTCACTTTTTTTTTTTTTATTATAAAATAAGTGTTTGACTAGCCCTGTGTGCCATTTTAAAACGGGGGTTATTATCTATAAAGACACATTATGAAAAGCGGTCTTATCGCCATAGCAACCAATACAACTGCCCAACGAGCATCAAAATTGTTTGATTTAGTTGCCAAGGCGATAAGACCATGTTCTTTCATGAAACCAGTGCATGTATAAAAATGCATACATTATTTATAGTGGAACGTAGGATCCTGTTTCATATCCAACCCCATTTATTTTTCTTTTTTTTTTTCTTTCTTGTTTTTATCTAGTTTTCTCCTGAATTATTCACTTGCTTCGCTATTCTGGAAATAGTGTATTGGCAGCTGTTAATGGTCTGTTTTTTGCTTTAGGATATGAACCATGTTGCGCGTCAATAATTTAACAGTTGTCGTGATTCTGTCTAAAATTTAAATAATGCTGTTTTTTTTATTCTATTTTCTCCTTGTTTAACTCGATAAAATATTAGAGTGACAACGGGTGATATCTCTATACAACATGGCGAGAGTGTAGTCATGAGCGTAACTGTGAACATCCAGGCCTCGGCTACCCGGAGCCCTCCCCTCTTCAGGATGTCGATGGGCGGGTCCTCAGATGTTATTGGGTGGAGTCGTTCATGTCAGTGGGTGGGGCCACTGATGTTGCATGCAGGGCTAGCCCCAAACGCATAGGAGGAGAAGTGGGTGGGGAGTGGGCGTGTCTCACTGTTGCTCCCGCGACCCAGAGATTTTCTGCAGTGGCTCGGAGACCCAGAGAATCGGCTTCAGAGTCTCCGGGCAAACCATGGAGATTTCCCAGGTATGATCATGAGCCCAGCAGAAGTGGTAGAGGGTAATACAGTGAGGGGATTAAACATGCGTGGGATAGACATACCCTGAATCTAAGACGAGACCAACGACTGATTAAGGTTTAAGTCTTTACAGCAGGAATAATTGTCAGATTAGATAGGGCCGAAAAGGGCCGATCTGCCTACAAATTCTACGTTCCTTCTTCATTTGCAGTTTTAGGAAAGATACGTTACGTATCAAAGTGTTTGCACCATGTCTTCATGTGACGACACGAGCCCTTCGGTCTACTTTATATACCAGCTTCCCATCCCCCAACCAGAATTCCAATTCCTTTTCGATTATTGATGACCCAATCATCTTTCCTTGACCTTCAAAGCAATGCCCTTCCCCGCCATTTTATTACCTCTTCAAGGCTTTAATCTCGGAAGTTCCACGGCGTTAAATAACATTCTAGATTCCCTGACTCCGTGGTAACCTTAGCTTGTGCTACACATGTACACAGACATTCATATCAGCCTCCCTGCTCCGTGACATGTAGTTTGTCTTGGTTTTAATTACCGCGTATCAACCGACAGTAATTTATTGTCAACTCATTCTATGGCGAGGAGAAACGAGGGGGAAATCCTGGTGCTTAACAGGACCCCGTAGTGATCAGCATAACAAGCTGTATGGGTCAGACGCTATACAATACACTAAATACAATAATAAAAAAACAAATAAAATTAATAAATACTATTCTGCTGCGGAACTTTAGAGTATTTTATCAATTGCGGCTGAATATAAGTATATTTAATTATTTTGGTTAAAAACGTAATACACAAAGACTTTTACAGATAAAATTTGGATGAAATACTGAATATTAAGTTCACAATTATTATATTAAGTACACACCCTCTGTTTACGCTAACACTTTACAGGAGTAAAGCAAAAGACAAAAACAAGTAAAAAAAAAAAAATACAAATAGTGATGAATTTTTTGAACATAAAATACGAAGATTAAGCCTCGGCCGGAATATATTTTTACGACGGTAAATTGTCAATTCTAAAAATACGTACTTTCCGATATTGTAAGCGTTCTCTGGCAGAGAACACTGTGTCCTGATACAATGTTTCTGAGGCCCGTCAGTGTGTTTTATTGAGCATCTTCTGTATCGGCAAAATAAAGGAAGGAGAGGCACGGTGAATGATGACGTTTAAAGGAACGGCTCATCAATCGCTTTAAT
This sequence comes from Sceloporus occidentalis, assembly GCA_023333645.1. NCBI lineage: Eukaryota > Metazoa > Chordata > Lepidosauria > Squamata > Phrynosomatidae > Sceloporus > Sceloporus occidentalis. The sequence continues at coordinate 683,441 of JALMGF010000178.1, forward strand.
TTAAAGGTATAGTAAGGTCAGCCTTTGGATTTCAAGGCCGCTTATTTCTTCTGACTTTATCCATGGGCTCTAAGGAAGTGATGGTGGATCTAGGTCATCATTACAGAATTGGATTTTTCATTAAGTGGACTTGGCATGACATACGAACCACATGAGGCCATATAATATATATAATATTTATAATCGGCATTGCCCCCCCCCTTATTGAAGACTGGCAGCACCACTAAATGGGCCATCGCCATAGATATCTTTAACATCAGCACAAGCGCCGTGTGTGGGGAGCTTCATGAAATGGGTTTCCACGGCCGTGCAGCTGCACACAAACTGAAGATCACTGTGCACAATGCCAGGAGTCAGCTGAAGTGGTGTAAAGCCAACGTCGCTGGACTCTAAAGCAGTGGAACCCAACCGATGTAAACTATTCTCTTTAAAGTAGGTTAAAACTATTGGATCAGCCATCTTTACTTTCTGTTCTCCATGTTTAGTTTTCTCTCCCCTGTTGTTAAGTTGCTGGTTGTTGCTGATTGGTTCAGGCAGCCTTTGTAAAGGGGGGGGCTTCAGGACAGGAAATTGATTAGATGGTGCTAGTTTTGCCACCTTTTGCCCCAGGTCTCAGCTTCTCCCTGGGGAGATAGTCCTTTTACTTTTTTGACTAAATATCTCAATGTCAGATACAAAGGCAGAAAAACTTAAAAAAAAAAAAAAAAAGCTTAAACCTGTGAAGCTGAAAAATGATTTTGAAATTCCGTTCACATCAAGCTCAGCATGACAAAAGTCTCGTTCATCTTCCATGTTTATTTTACGTCGGTGGGTGATGTATATTTCCGTTAACAATGAGACAGACAGACACATACTGTATACACAACAGCCAAGGAAATTGCCATTGCTTGTACGAAATTAGCTTTTTTTTTTTTTTTTTGCACTGATTATTTTAGTATTTGTTATATTTCTGTAAATCTCCTATCTGCGTATTTTCACTTAAACGCAGGAATAAAATATTAAAACAAATTGGAAAGAATTGTTACATTTTATTCTTAAAATAAATGCATGCAAAGGCTACAATATACAGGATATTTTTGATTCAACAGAGAGATCCTCCCAAGTATTTGTAATTCTACTTGTAGATTGTAAGCTCTTTGGATCAGAGCCCGCCTTACCTTTTTTTTTTTAAAACCAAATTCCAAATTGTTATGAAGTGCACTACTTGTCATGTCCTGTGTTTACCCTTTGTACAGCGCTTCAGTATATGGTGCTATATAAATCAATAAATAATCATAAACAGATAAGGATTGGAGGAAACCTCGTTAGTGAGTCCAAAAGATTCAATATTTTAAAATGTATATATATATATATATATTGCTTTAGATTTTATTTATAATATCCCTTTAAGAGATTATTTAACCCTATGCGCTGGGGCAGCAAGCAAAGGGTGCAATAAAGCAGATTTGTCGTAATGTTATTTTCTCTTAAGGGTTAATCATATAATTATAACAAGAGACTTTGAGGAAGTTGTTTTTTGAGGTAAATGGCAACAGCCTATCGGTGCCTGCTTTGCTGTCACATGAAAATTAAGAGATCTCATCCAATAAGTATTGAGAAAATTGTATGTGTTGGAAACCTGCATTAATTGCTGGATTCTATAACCTTCCAAAACCGAGGCTTTAGCTGAAAATTGAAGATCACACGCTAGGATTTTACACACGTGTGCAGTTTGTTAGATGAGCCTTATGGATTCCGGTGCTGGGTATAATAACCCCCAACACTGTGTACAGTAATAACACCCAGCTCTGTATACAGTAATATAACCCCCCAGCGCTATATACAGTAATAACCCCCCAGCGCTGTATACAGTAATATAACCCCCAGCGCTGTATACAGTAATATAACCCCCAGCACTGTATACAGTAATAACCCCCAGCGCTGTATACAGTAATAACCCCCCAGTGCTGTATACAGTAATAACCCCCCAGTGCTGTATACAGTAATATAACCCCCAGCGCTGTATACAGTAATATCACCCCCAGAGCTGTATACAGTAATATAACCCCCCGCGCTGTATACAGTAATATCACCCCCCAGCACTGTATACAGTAATATCACCCCCAACACTGTATACAGTAATATCACCCCCACCGCTTTATAAAGTAATATAACCCCCAGAGCTGTATACAGTAATATACCCCCCCGCGCTGTATACAGTAATATAACCCCCCAGCGCTGTATACAGTAATATCACCCCCCAGTGCTGTATACAGTAATATAACCCCCCCAGCGCTGTATACAGTAATGTCAGTCGGCAACAAAAACCTGGTTTTATCTCATTTTGTCCCTTTATCTGCAGACCTGGGGCCGCCGTTGCTGTCAGTCATGTGATATTTTGGGTGACTTTCCCGGCTCAAACAGCACACTGAGCTGATGCTTTATGGCAACGCTAATGAAGTCTGTTCCTCCATAGACTTTCATTACTCAGAGAGTCATGCTGGGGGATTAAGACTGAGCCATTCTATTATTTTCAACAGGCAGTATGATAAGGAGTCGGGGGGTTTAGTAGATCGGGGATCAGATAACAGAGCGAGAATCATACAAATGGCTGATATGCAGCTGCCTGAAAACATTATATTATTACATTATTATAGAAAACCTACAACTTCTTTAAAAAAAAAAAAAAAAAGACAACAATATTTTGTTAAGCGTGTTCCTCTTAGACAGGAGATTGAACCGAGCCCTATGTGTCGTAATATAGGAGCAGTCATCTTAACGTCCTGTTTTCATGATCTATATGGTTATTCCTCCCCATTAAGTTTTCCCTCCCCTATTCCGTCATTCTCCACAGCGCGGCCATAGTGTCTTTATTAACGAGTAACTAGAAGACGATACCAGTATCTGGACTAAACAACTGTCAGCGGCAGCTTGAAGTCCTTCTGTTAATCCTTAATAAGCTTCAGGACATGTGCATCTAATGACTCATTAGATTAATTACTGGGAGACGGCATCACCGGGGTGGAAGCATGCTTATCTTCTTCCACCACGAACGTCTTGCAGACCACGCGTTCCGCGCAATTATAACATCGCTGCGTTAGAGACGGATAGGAAGCCAGGTACGCAAATTATAGCGGAGATCCGAAGAGGGAAAAAGGTTGCGGATTTCTAATAAGATTCTCGAAAGGCAGATGAATGACAGATCAGCCCCGGAATATTACAGGCTGAGCAGCAGAGTCACTGAATGAATGAATATCTGATCCAATTTAACTAACGTGTATCTGCCCGGGGCCCACTGCCATTGGGGCCGACTACGGACAGAGGGTGGATGGAGCCCCATATTAATTTACTAATTAATTTACTAATTTATTAATTACCTGCATCTTTTTGGCTTTTATCCGGTGTATTCAAGAAACGTGTGGCAAAACTAAAATAAGAATGAATTTTCTTTTCCTGTCCCAATCTTATCTGCCCTTTACTCTCAGGCAGTGGCGACTCTAGAAACAATATATAGGGGGGGCACACAAGATACCACAGTCAAACTGGGGGGGCATTAATAATTTCCACCATTAAATCATACCACTGAAAACACACACACACATATATATATATATATATATATATATATATATATATATATTGCCAAAAGTAATGTGCTATGGAATGATACTTTTGTTATTGGCCAATACAATACTTGATCATTCAACATGGGAAGCCTGAAGCCACAATTTAGTACGACTAATCCTTGAAATCCTTTAAACAACACAATACCTTAACTTTTGCACTAAATGATTTCAGGGCCTAATATTAGATCCTGCTGCTGATATATATATATAAATATTAGCCCCTGCTGCCCATATATATTAATATTAGCCCCAGTTGCCGATATATATTTATATTAATCCCTGCTGACAATATATATATATATAAATATATATATATAAATATTAGACCCTGCTGCCGATAGCAGGTATAGATCAACACATTAACACACAAACCCAGCTTTGCATGTATAGATCAATTTAAATTCACTTGTGATCTCAGCACTGAAGGTATATATCAAATAAACTGAACAAGACATACAAACCCTGTATTTGCAGGTATACACAAATAATGTATGGAAACATAGCATAGCACATATGGATCTACAGAATAACACAAAAACCCAGCTTTGCAGGTACAGATCAATTGTAATTCACATAAAAACACGGCATTAAAGGTATATTTAAAACCTCCTAAATTACAGGCATAGATCACAGGTTGCACAGCCCAAAGCCAGCCCTGGCGTCCACACTGCCCACATAGAACCTGGCCAGCACCCAGAGAACACACATACGATTTGCCATCTTTGTCCCATATACACCCGGCCTGTGCCATCTCGGTCCCCAAGGCTCAAACATCCTGCTAGTGCCATCTTTGCCGTTCCACAATTATACATCTATGATACACACAATCACATTAACTCATGCTCTCCCTCATTCAGACAAATCATCCACATATTAACTCATGCTCTCCCTCATTCAGACAATTCATCCACATATTAACTCATGCTCACCCTCATTCAGACAATTCATCCACATATTAACTCATGCTCTCCCTCATTCAGACAATTCATCCATTTTAAGAAACTACACCCCTTGGAGCTTCAAATGAGGGGCTACATGTATTTCTAGGACAAAAGTTGAGTGCACAAATAATGATGGAATATGTCGCTTTGGCTAGAAAATATGTTTTTTCTAACCATAACGACATGTTCATTTGTGTCTTGCGCACTCCAGGTTTGTACTAGAAACACATGCAGCCCCTCATTTGATGCGCCAAGGGATGTCGTTTTTGCAAATGTGTACTTTTTGTGCCATAATTTAACTTCCTACGTGAGCAGTAATGCCACGTCAAGGCTTCAACCCTAATTACTGATTATTCACACGCCTTTCATATCTCCATTCACTCGCAGAAGCACACACCATTCTTTCCATACATTCACTCACAGAAGCAGACACCATTCTTTCCCCTTACAATCCCAAAGAAATGATGGTAAAGGGAGAAAAAAAAATCACTTTTACAGCAAAAATAAGTTTTGCAGTAAAAATGCAAGGCGCTCCAGGGATGAGATGGTTACTCACGTACCGCACAGGCTAAATGGCTGATTTTAATAATATTTGCAGTTCATCAGGATTTCAAAAATTGCCTCCCTCTACCGTTGGCTAAATTTAACCCCATGATCAAAGAGATCATGGGATTAAAAATTAGTATCGGCCATTTTTAAAAAGGGAATGTGACTTTTTATAGCTATATGATCGCTGTGGTAACATTGGCTACCACAGTTATCATTTAGCTATAATACTTAAACTTTTTTATTTTTTTTAAAGTTTAACTACTTTATGTTTAAATCATTTTTTTTACATTTTTTTTTAATGTAATTTTGAGGCGATTACCTTTCCAATGGTATATGTTGGGGGTCTGTAGCTGAGATACAGGCATCTAAGCAGCATGCCCCCATACCGCTTTAACTGACAATTGTCAGTTATTAATAAAGTTGCGCGGTGACGTCATCGCGTCATTGCGCGTGCCGTCACCGGCCGGATCGGGTGGCCCCGGTGATGCCCTTCAGTGTGAGGGGCAGATCGCCGGGGTAGGTAGTGAGGGGGTCCACAGACCTCCATCAAGGTAAGATAGTGCTAGCGACGGCATGGTGCCGTTGTTAGCACCCGACTCGGACTGCTAGCGACGGCACCATGCCGTTGTTAGCAGTCAAGGGGACTGTCCTGGGTGGCTCCAAATTCGGCGGGGGGGCAACAGGGGGGGCAAGGAATATCCTAGGGGGGCAATTGCCCCCCTGTAGCGACGCCACTGCTCTCAGGAGTTGCATAGTTATTCCTCCCCATTGTGTTATTACCTCCTTTCGGTCATGTTGCTGCTCCGGTTCGGTGGACACCGATCGGTTCAGGCTTCCTTTTGTAAGGATGTGGATGTAGAGGGCATCTACTTTTAGGAAAACAAAATAAATTGGTAGGCTGACTCCTTAATTTTAAGCCAGATTTTACTTAAGTAATAACCACAATTGCAACAAATTAAGGGTGGTTTAAATAAATGAATTTAATATTTTTTAAAGCCACGTATGTGATCATTTTTCATCTTAATTTCAATATTACAATGTTTTGCAAATTGCCCCCCTCTCATTATATGATTATTATGACCCTTTTAACCCCGAGCTCTTCATGACGCTAAAATATATATTTTTAATTAGGGGGGGGGGGGAATTTGCATTCTGTTGTTAAAGGTCATCGTACGATGATTCGTTTAGACCCATTAATGCAGCTAATTACATATTGAGAGGCTTGATGAGTACTAGCTGTTGCAACATTAATACGGCTAATAATATATATAAAGAGAGAAAAAGCAATTAACAAAAATCATTAAAAATAATAAAAACATCAAGGGACAGTGAGAAAGTAGAAGAGCCCATTTTTTTATGTAAGTCCTTGTTGAAAACATTGAGGACGACGCATTTCGCAATAACCCCCCCAAAATGTTTCCTACCTGGACACTTTGCAGGCTCAGCTACCTGGCAAACCAAGTTGTTCCCTCTGCACTGGCTGCCACTTTCTGCCATCACAAAAGGGGGGCGTTTGCTCGAAGGCCTATTGGTTTAAAGCGGGACTGGTGGGAGTGGTTTGCAGAAGGTCAGACTGCTGGGATTCAATACACAAGGAAGGGTTTTGGAAGAGTGACATGACTCTGTTGCTAAGCACCTGCAGTATCTCAATAAACCTTTTAATGCAATTTTTAAGGGACAGAGAGCATTGAGGAGAAAAAATAAAATGGCAGATAAAATTCTGTTACTTCTCTTTAAATGACGCAGCACTTATTTGGCGATATTTTAGGAGCCACACTAGGTGGGAGAGCCCCATTAAAACCTTTTTCCCATGACCTCCTTGTAAAAATTACCCAGGAGCCTGTCCAAAATCCCCTGACCCCCGAATATAACGTAAACTACATTAAAAAAAATTATGTTAACATAAAAAAATATAAATATTAATGATAATTTTATGGAAAACATATGTTTTGGGAATTTATAATTATTTCCATGGATACATTTTTATGTTTTTTAATGAGTTTCACTGTAGAGAAAATGTATTCCATATATTTTGGCGATATATATGCGCCGCCTGCAATACCTACAGAGGTAGAAAGCTGATGCGGCTATATGTTCAAATTCATTAAGGATGCGGTTGCTTAGCAACAAGCAATGCCAGGACCGCACGGAATGTAAAAAAGCTTATTCCAAACAAAGGTAAAATCAACCCTTTCGGTACCAAAAAGGATGCTAAACGCAATGACGGAGCGTCTCCCCGGCGCTCAAATAGTTACGTTTGTATCCGGCGTGGGCTTTAAACCCCAAGATAGGGTTTGTTTAAAGAAATACCCATCTGTTTTTCTGCTGCAGTTAAAGGTTTATGGTCCAGGATTAGCCATTTGGGGATTAAGAGGCTAATTGTTCCTGCTAATAATTCATAACAGGGCTTTACAAAATGCCGATTTGTGTTTCTGTTTAATTTCCAGACCGTGGCAATTAGAAAAGATTTGCGATGTGCGTGTTCACCGACTTCTGGAGTTCTCTCTCTCTCTCTCTCTCTCTCTCTCTCTCTAGTCGGCGGCTTTAAAGGGCCATGGTTGGAAATAAAATAATGATGGGTACGGCAAACAATAATGATGGGAGAAAAATAAACTAATTGTGCGATTAAGAAAATGTATCCAGTTAACCAATGAATTCATTATTAGGCCATTCTAGCCCCTTACGTTGGGTAATGCATACAATATAAGTACCAAATAATAATAAGTGTTGTGCGGGACAAGATCCTAAAAACCTAAGGAGTTTGCTTTTGCATGGAGCACCATTCTCATCACTCTCAAAACTGCAAGCATGTCTAGGAATAACTAGTTTTAGGCATACAACCAAATGTTCAACATGTCCACAGCAGGGCACAGTTGTCACTGGGGGGCGTGGTTAGAGGTGGGACAGGGGAGTGGTTAGAGGTGGGGCAGGGGAGTGGTTAGCGTTGGACCATCCGCCTACCTTACTCGTCCAGCCACTTCACAACGTGTTGAAGCAGAACAACGGCATATGATGTCATAGTGCAACACGCGGGAAGGCTCTGAGTCTCAGGGTTTTGTCCCCAATCTCAGGGTTTCTGGGTGAAGGGGCAGATTCTCAGGGTCGCAGGGTCTGGAACTGACTCCTTCCTATTCTATGCATATCTAAGACTTCTGATTAGTCCTTTACCTACCAGTATTGCTGCTATTCCTGCTTAAATGCAGGTGATTCAGTGTATCTTTAAGTCAAAGTCTTCATCTGGGCCGGTAGCTGGAGCCTGGATGTTCCCAGTTATGATTCGGTGCCAAACGAGTGAAGTAAAAATAAGGTTTTTGAACTGATTCTCTGAAATACAGAAACCATAGTGCCCTTTTGCCTGTCCATGACAGCAGGAAGAGACTCAGAGCGCTCTGTATGACATCATATCCTAGTGTCCCCCATTGTCGAGGACCATAACTGGACAGTAGAAGAAAGAAAACCTATGTGATTATAAAATCCGATATAATAACGTGGCTTATTATTATTGTTGTACATGGACTGCAATAAAGTGGGGTTTTTTCGGCAAAAATATGAGCGAGACAATAAATTATTTCTGGGAAGGGTCTGGCCGGTCAGCCGTATTACCGATGATGTCATTTGTTACACAGGCGTTGGATCTCCCCTCGATACAGTCTCACTCCTTCCCTTCTTTTGTGTATCATTTCATAATATTCCTTTGAGCAGATGGTTTGCGGATGAGCTGCACGGAGTGTTGTCTATATGAACGTTCAGCTCTCTTCATGCATAACTGTCTTGGAACAACCACTGGAAAACGGAGATACATAATGCATCATCCATATGGGGAAATAACTTGACTTAGAAACACACCAGTGCCGTTTAATGCTCGCTTAAATACTTCTTGTCACTCTGTATAAATTTAGATTATTGCTCACAGATTACAGAGCAGAGCGCGGGATGAAAGAAGGAGAGAGAATTCTCAATAGTGGCGGTTTGTCAATAAACGGGACACTCCATTAAAGTCCTAGGCAGCCTCCTGAACTAAGAATATATAAATATATAGGAAAGTAGTTTGTAAGTACTTTAATATGCGTTTATTAAATCTGCCAACGAGAAATGCCTTTAGGAGAAGCTGCAGCTCCACAGCTGCAGTGCTGCACCTCCAGCATGATCTGTCATTTTGCGCCACTGGTTGGCTGCTTGAAGCGTGGTTTATAGGAATATACCATGAAAAGTTCCTGGCTGGAACTAGAGTGTCCCACTAGAGTGTCACCTTCACAGCTTTTAGGGTAACTAAATGTAACTGCCTATAGCTTCTATTTAGTATTTTAATGTGTTTTGATTTGATTCAAAAGTGAGACCATGTTTAATCTCAGGGGGGGGGGTCTGTGACAAAAAGTGGCAGGAAAAACAAATAAAATCATATACTGTCTTGAAGTCCCCCCCACCCTGCCCTTTCAAAATCTGCCCGAACCAATCATCAACAACCAGCAACTTATCAATAGGGGAGAACAAAAAAATAACAGGAAGGAGTAATCACACACGTCCCGACAACAGGAAGTTAAGATGGCTGCTCCTGTGGAATATATAAGACAGGCTTTTGATACATACACATTACTTAATTTAATTTGTAAACTCCGTTACATTTAAGTCTTCAATGTACATTTACTTAGAATGTACTATTTGGGAAAAAAGTCATATATACAATCTAATGGGAAATACCAGTTCCAATTTATTTTTTTTTATAGCAGAATGTTGAAATATAGTAATAGAATATTGGCCAGAATCCGTGTTTAGTATTTAAGGGGCGGTTACAAATTGACGTTGAGGAACGTTCCAAATAATATCATCTCATACCCAGTGATTTGTCACTATATTTATATTCACGTTCAGGAGACAGAATATTCACGCACGCTTTAACGAAATGTCTTCCCTCTTGGATGGTGGTAAAAGCAGATCCTCCGGTGTTTATACGATCTGCTAGCATCGCACACCATCTGAGCCAGTCACTCCGACAACCTGACACTCGACGATTAACTATTTACACAAAGAGACGGCTAAAGGAAATGAGGAAGAATGCGGCCCCGGAGCTCCCGTAAATATTCTAGTTTTCTATTAAAACATTCCCTTTGGCATAAGACCTAAAACTGGGGCTCAGTAAGCCGTACGGCGTATTGAATGCGACGATGGCCGTGTTGGATAACTAAAAATGGTTGAGCCATTATATTGAGCAATTAATGATGCTGTATGCATTTTAGTTCCCTTTTGGGGATCTCCTGGTGTAAAAGTGACCCGGACATGGACCTCTTCTGCCCACTTGTACCTACAAAGATATCAGAAGCACCTTGAGATGCCCACGAAGGCCGAAACATATGTCTGGGATTGTTGGTTTTGTAGAGAGGATTTGCTTTAGATTTTTGTTCTGGACTACCCTTGAGGATAGATTTTTTTCCTTCTGTAAGTGACCTAAAACCTTGGGACTCTCCTGAGCGGAGATGATCTGTAGGGAAGGTTATTAAAATGGTCGTTGAGTCTCATACTTTTTGTATTCTGTCTTTCCTTAAACAATGCATGTTTGACTATACATAGTAGAGGCCTTATTAAACACTCATCTACAGACACCAGGCAAGCCAAAAAGCTTGTTTTTTCAGTCAGAAATCTCATGGTGCTGCCACAACTACAAGGGATTCTGGGTAGGCGTATGCAAATAAGGTCAATAATTATCACCTTCGCCTCTATATCCACTTTATACATGGATCCCTTGAAAGTAATTGCCCGCTGTACAAGACCTTTGATAAAACTCGGGAAGAAGTGCAGTAGCCCGTTAACCCCTGCGATGCTGCGTAGATAAGGTAGGTTAGATGGGGAAGGGACCAGAGAGATTATTAAACGAAGACGAACATGAAGATTCTTCGTGTTGTGTCTCTTCGTCTTCGTATACGTTTTGCTGCCGCCATGTTCGTTTCTTCGTTTTCATGTTTGCCCGAATACGAATGCACAAGTCTAGTTTTCACTATACTCGTCACCAGTGTGTTGTACACATATTGCCCCGCTACAACCAAGCAGTAGCTCTACTATCCTCTTAGGCGGAGGTGCCACCAGACCCATATTATTCCAAATCTCACTAGTAGTGGAGGCCGGGTTACTTCTGTATTTAGTACACCTTGACTCTAATGCGAATATAACATCAATCATATGATTTTATATGTGATACAATGTAATATGTAATATCACAAGAGAACATGTGTTTATTTGCGATACTGCGCAGGGCATGACTGATTGCCTGGAGAGAATTCATGTTGCATGTAGACACGGTCGGGGATCAAGATTTCATCTTTGGAGAAGCCGCGGCACCGATACTCAGCACGGCCAACATGTTTATCTCGGTAGCTTCTGCTATTATTCCCCGTCCTTCACAAACACTTAGGATTCAACAAGCTTTCAAAAGAAAAAAATACAATATTCCACGGTTCAATTTCCCTGTCATTTCACAGACAGAACCACGGCTGTATTGGTATAATTTCTAGACTATACCTGGTAACTTTCTCGATCTTTTATTTCATTTGCTGCAGAGACGTGGATAGAATCTGAAAGCCTTTGTTATACGGAAATTTTCCTCCGAGCATAACGGAATAGCTTCTTCCAAGACAAATTCTTCCCCGAAGAAAAATGGCATTCACCATCAGAATTGACCTACTTCTCATTTTCACAATTTACGTGGTAAGTGGAAATCTTATTTTGTTCGTTACTTTTCTTAATTAAATGGAATTAATAGTTACTTTTCAGCTCCTGTTGCCTGGGCGCCATACTTTCACGCTAGGACTAGATTATTACATCTGTTAATAGAGCTCAAGCAGATTCCGTAGCGCTTTAACAATAAGGGAACGCTAAAAATTAACATTAACATTAAAGATGGCAACTTAGAATTAGACACCGGGTGCGTTCTGTGAAATATGTGTAGTGTTACAATACTGGAATTTATATAAATTAAAAAATATATCTAAATGCTATAAAGCCCATATGTTTTTAGATTTTCCACACAAGTTGCGTCTACCAATCTATGCGTTTTGCAGACATTTTTATAGTCGTTTGATTCTGGCTCTTATTAGGCATAGAGCTGTTCTGGATCTATAACTTAAACAAGACATGGTCACGATATATAACGGAAGCCATTAAGGGAGCTCCATAGCAACTGTAGATCAGGAGATAGAGCCCTTCATTCCGTGAACCCACCACGATATAGACTTTTGCTGAAAGACATTGCACGGTAAAATCATATTGAGAGGGCACAAAACCCCTGACAACAAAAATATAATTATAACTAGAATGCACCTTTTTAGAGATTATATCTCATAATCACCATCCAGTGTGCACTGATTTCCCTTCTAGGTCTCTGCCACAGCAGAAGCTCATTACAACAAGTAATGTTACAGGCAGCAGTGCAACTACTTTTATGATTGCTGTTTTGTTTTTTCTTATATCCATTTCAGTTAGTATTCTGTTCACCCCATTAAATCCACTAAATTATACATTTTCCAACCATTGTTAAGCTTTAAGACAACAAGTCGCTTCAGGCTTTCCAATACAATACATTTCAAATAGGTTTTTCTCTCTTAACGTTATTAAAGATTTGCTTTGTTCTAAAATTCTGAAATATAAATTGTTGACCGTGAGCTGAGCTAAATCTTCGTGCTCCACGAAGACTTCATCACTTTTTGCTTTTCATGGCAACTCCATCTGTCACCTGCGGAAGTCATAAGGAAACCTTTTTTTTTTTTTTTGGCAACGGTCTCAAAATCTGCTACAAATTTACTTCAGGAATTGTTAGGTGTGTCACTAACTGAGAAAACTCTCGAGGGAAACTTTGGATGCCGGAGGATTGTCTTTATTTTGCTAAAGTTGTCAAAGGGTACATGTACGGGCTCACAATGCATTGTTTATAATGGGTTTAAGGACAACCCATTGCCCTTAAGGGGTTAAGAACTCGGGCAAATATTTTAATTCATCGCTACTTATTGAAAGTACAGTTTAGGATCTCATACTACTCCACCAATAAAGAATTAATATGAATATATTAGACCTGTAGGGGAGGAAAAACACCACCCCCTTACCTTAAGGAGAAGCTGCAGCTCCAAAGCTGCAGTGCTTTCACCTCTGCTTTCCAGCTTTTTGGATGAAGGAGATCTTAGATCCACTAGAATTCTCACACGTAAATGGGCTAGTTGGGGAGGTCAGAGATCACCCCTTTAACTAGCCCATTCAGCTGCAGCACACACTGGGAGGACTATGATACGCATTAAAGTACATATGATGGCTTTAATAATTCAGTTATTTAGTGAAATTCAATTAAATACAATGGCAACAATGTTTTCTCGTATTCATTTCATTCCATGAGAACATGTAATAATAACATATAATAATAGTAATCTATGAAATGTGCTTTAAATCGGGTGGCTCCTGTACGTTTGGGAAGTAAATCCTCAGACGAGGGGTGTTGGGTTCTTCAGTCATTTCATCAACGTAATGAGAAAAAAAAATCAAAGCATATATTAAAAAAACACATCATTATCGTGGCATCATATGGTTTATCCTACCGCTATGTGTTCCCAAATGTATGGATTGGGCTAATGGCCACTGGAGATTAATGATAAGTCATTAGAGATAATGGTTTCCGAAGGCAAGGAGAAAAAAAAAAAGTAATATTGTAGTAAATGTAATGACAAAAGGGGGCTGTTTTCCATTAGTTCATCTCAAATTGTTCACCTGAAAATGTATTATAGAACCTTTAAAGAATTTCACATTTCGGCTGTAATTACCTCGTCTCCATAGCGATGCAATTCTATTAATTAAAGAGAACTTTAAAGATTTGATACCTCGGAAAGACAACCTTTAGATAAGCTTCTGATATATTTTTTCCCACTGACAAGGCTGCTGTTTCCCTGTGGCCGCCTTTTCGTACAGGGTCGACGCTCTATCTTTAGTGTAGGCTTACCAAATGTCTTTTAACCCTAAATGCTGCCGTGTTGAATGCCCAAACCCATTCCCGGGAATAATTATTTCATCATTTAAAATGTTGGTTGGTTTGCAATTGTTCTGGGAATGCTTAATTGCCATGTGACACAAAAGATGGCATTGATAGGCTGGGGAAGCAATTGGTGTGGCCTGACCAGCAGCCAGTCTAGCCCTCATAAAGCATCTTTCTCTCCTTATGTCACTCATCTGGGTTTCTCCACAGAATTGTGCATGTAACATTAAGTGACTTTGGTCTATTCACTAAGAAGTCAAGTGGTCAGTCAAACTAAGTATTGACTCAACCCCAGTAAACACCCTCATATGCTTACACTCTTAATCCGTGAGTTATTTGCGAGGGTAGACTTTATGTACTCATGACTTTAAATTATACGAGTTACAGGCGAGGGCATGCATGTTCAATGGGCACTCACTTGTCCTCCCCTGTATCTCATAAACAACATCCCCACTACAATAAAATTTTAAAAAATAAAAACTAAACTGGGGTCCCATAAGCACTTGCCTCTCTTACATCAAAGTGTATGTGGATGTTTGTCAGTGCTCGTGCACTTGCACTTTAGTGGATAAAGCCGATCTTAATATACTCATGTAGTCTTCTCCGGTCACATATTGCTTGTTAAATTTCTTCCTCCAAAAGGAATTCTTGCCCTAAACCTCAATTACATATACAATCGGGGATTGCCCTTTTAAAACAATCTCCCATCTAAGCCTCTGACCCTCTAGTTTTAGAATATGGGGGGCTGCAGCTCTGGAAGGTAGGTGGTCTTTATGTTCAGCAACAAAATATCTATCAAAGTTCTTACATAGTAACTAATATGTGATTGTTATTGATGGGGCTGCACAGGGGCACCTAAGTCTCCCTTTAACCCCTTCGTGACAAAGGCTGATTTTACTTTTTGTACCCTTCGTGACAATGGCCGTTTTAACATTTCTGCGCCGCTCGTGTTTAGCTGTAATTTTCTTCTTTCCCGTTTACTGAACCCACACACATTAGATATTGTTTTGATTATATCATATTATTTACTATTAAAAAAAAGTATAAAATATGGGGAAAAATTTAGAAAAAAATGACTGTTTCTAACTTTTAATTGAAAAATCTTTTACTCATCTATAAAAGGTAATGAAAAAACCTGCTAAATAGATTCTACTATTTGTCCTGAGTTTAGAAATACCCAATGTTTTTATGTTTTTTTGCTTTTTTCTACACATTATGGGGCAATAAGTACAGGTAGTGTTTTGCTATTTCAAAGCCATTTTTTCCAAATCTGGTAATTCTTCCCCCCGTGTGCCATTTCGGGTATCTTTGAAGCCGGCCAATGCAATTTACCCCATCAAGTCATATATTTTTGAAAACTAGACAGCCCAGGGTATTCCAAATGCTAGTATTTTAACCCTTTTCAAGCACTAATTCTACCATCAGCCTTTGTCAAACTTTGTGGTAGTAATTTTTTTGCATTTGTTTTTTCACACACATTTTACTTCAGGTATGAATAAACAGGTTCTGGTATATGTCACTATCATAAAACACCTCAATATGTGTTTAGCAACATCTCCTGAGTACAGCGATACCTCACATGAATGATTTTGCCAGGCTGTTTGGGGGTAAAAGGGCCACATTTGGGGCATGGGCATTTTCAATGTTGAACTTTGGCGTTTGGCGATCAACTGCCCATGTCCTATTTGGCACATCTTTGAGCCGGGCCATTTCAGTATGCCCAATAAAGCCAGGGGCGTACTAGAGTATTTGGCACCCGGGACGGATCCTGTAAGTGGCACCCCCCCCACACCAAATGTAAAGACATCTACAAAATTATGTTAAGAATATTTATTGCACCAATTAGTAAACTGTATGTCAACTGTAAACAACAAGAAATCTGAAAAAATAAATTTAATAAATAAAATAAATTAATAGTGCTTTCTTTAATAACCCTCAAAAAAAAACAGCGTCCACATTGCCCACATAGAACCTGACCAGCACCCAAATTACACACACATAGGACGTGCCATCTTTGCCCCCAAACAGCCCAGCATGAGTCAGCATTGTTCCCAAACAGCCGAGTGTACGCCATCTTTGTCCCATAAACACGCTACCTGTGCCATCTTTGTCCCATAAACACCCTGCCTGTGCCATTTTTGTCCCATAAACACCCTGCTTATACCATCTTTGCCTTTTTGACAAATCAACTATACACCTATGATTAACACAAACACTTTTACAGTCACTCACTAATTCACTTTCATTCACACAATTCATTCACACAATCATTTATTCTTTCACACAAATTATTTACACATATTTATTGATGCATTCTCACAAATTCATTAATTCTCTCACTCATTCACACAATTCATCCACACATTAATCCATTCATTTTCGCTCTCTCATTCTGACTCTTTATTTCAATATTCTTGCTACCCTCCTTTCTCCCTACCTACCCATTATCACCCCCTTCTGCCCTATCTACCCCTTCTCACTCCCTTCTCCCTATCTACCCCCTATCCCCCCGTCTCACTCCCTTCTCCCTGTACCTGTACCTGTACCTGTATTCAACCTGCAAGTGGAGCCAGAGTTCTCTAGAGGGTCTGGAGACCATCTAGCGAACTTTTGCATCTTTAGTGTTTTTTTTCCCGGGCCGCCGACATCTTGCGGATGGTGAAGACTGCGTGCAGCTGCGGCTGTGACCGCTCTCCGGAGCGGTCACAGTCCATCCTGGGGTAAGTGTTTGGTGTCGCTGGATGCCTCCTGATCAAGGCATTCCAGCTACACCATTTAAGTTTAGGAGGTGATCGTTGATCGCCTCCTAAACGCTTTTAAAACGGGCGTCTGCCGCCATACAATGTATGGCGGATGTTGACGCCCCAGAGAGGGGCCAGACATGGCCTCTGGTGCCGATCGTGGCGTTGCTGATAGCCTCGAGGTCGAGGCATTACAGCAACGCCGTTTGGGTGAAAAAATCGATCACGGATCACGGATCGATTTTTTTTTAACCCGTTTTAACAAATGACGGTCCTGGCACGTCATTTGTCGTAAACGACTTGTTTTTCCGTGACATGCCCGGACCGGCAATTGTCATCAAGGGGTTAATTAGCATAAGTTTTTTTTCTCCATATGAGTCTGTGACATTTATATGATTTATAAATTATTATTATTAAGTGCTTGGTAACTCAAATCTTACCTTTTCGTAATTAAAAGTTAGCTTCAAATAATTATTAGATAATAACCAAATAAATTACACATTTCGTTAGAGGCATCAGGCGGACGAATCGGAAGTTATAGACTATTAGACACGCCCCACTGCCCGCCCATTGCCACAGCCCCCATAAAAGATAAACTGGTTGGGGCTAGCCTCGCTCGCAATGTCACTGGCCCTGCCCACTGAGGATGTCGGCCCCCACCCTCCACCGTCTTCTCCAAAGACCCCCAGGTATTACTATATATATACCCCCCCAATCCACTCCAAGTCCTGGATTATAATAAAGAACTAATATTCTAGAACTATTCGTTTCATGCATATCATCAATAGATTCATTTTATTTCCAAGTTTCTAGAGCTGGAATGCTCCTAACGCAACTACAACATTAAACATCGTATGCTTGTCAGAACTCATTGCCTGATTTCGGTTAGAAATACAGTCAGGGTTAATTTAATTCACTGGCTGTGTAATTTGTATTTATGACGGTACATTTTACTACTCAATGTTTTCCAAAAAGCTATTCAGTTTACTTATAGATAGTATTATCTATAGATTCTTTTATAGATCCATTATTTTTTTATTTTTTATTTAATCAGCCTCTTTTACCACTAGAAGGGCTTTTCTTATTAATTCCTCAGTACGAGCCACAGAAATGGTATTTGAATAAATATTAATAGAAATAATCTTTTAAAAGTCACGGAAAGCAGTTTTTGGAGCAGTTTTCATTAGGTGGCACTCAGGAAACATTCGTGAATCAGAACGTCGGCTCGGCGCTGGGAGGAAATGTTAACGCCGACTGCAATGCAGGTGTTTTCGTGACGGGTAATAATTCAGAGAGACGCTTGCACCTAATTCCTGGATTCTCACCCGCTAAGGACAGGAAATTCCAGGAATGTTGTTATTTATCATCAGAACGAGTATTTGTTTAAGGGGCTAAAGGACAAATAAACATTCACATAACACTTTGCCTTCGCGATAATACAGAGAACAAAAGCTTTATTGTCACTTAAAGCCTTCATACAGTAAGCGGTCGATGCAACAAAGTGTCGGAAAAAGCTTCGCAGGGTGTCGGGTTGTATAGCGAGAGGCATTAGTAGCGGGAAGAGGGTTCTGACACTTTACGGATCTCTGCTCAGACCTCATCTAGGGTATTAGAGGCAGTTCTGGAGACCCCCATCTCTAGAAGGATATGTAAAAGACTAAGGGATCTCAGTATGTCCAGCTTGGGGGGAGGGAGAAGAGAGAGAAGGGGATGGGAGATAAACATTTAAATGCATAAAGGGATTTAACAAAGGAAAGGGAAGTTTATTTAAAAAGGAGGAGAAATGTTAGAACAAGAGACCAGAATCTAACACTAGAGGGTCTGAGGCTGAGATGCAATGGAAGGAAGTTTTACTTTATTGAGAGGGTGGTAGGTAGGTGGAACAGCCTCCCAGCAGAAGTAGCAGAGGCTCCTGAATCTAGACTGGTTAGATTTGAGACTGGTTATGGTCCTTAACCAGTTTACAGCAGGAAAAACAGGCAGCTATAATGCACTTTAATGGATGTGATAGCTGACTGGTCCCTTTAAATGCATGGAGGGATTTCACAGAATCCTCCCAATATGCATTTGCCTATTTCTCCTGCCCCCAGGTCCTTAGCTTGCAGGAGATGGGTTTGGCTGAACACATCTACTCAGCCAAGTACACGCACGCTATACTCACCTTGCTTGTAAGAGAGTTCCAGGGGGCATCTAATGAGACCCCCCACACACACATTCGCAGAAAGTCCCCTACCAAATCAGTAAAATGCCATCACATGTTTCAGAATTGACACTCTTTTATCTATAGTCAGAGTTTTACTGTTAATGGATGTCAGCGCTCGCTGTTCTTTTATGAGAAAGCGCTGGCCTTTTAACACTAATGAACTCGCGCATGTCGGCAAATTCTTGACTTGACCAAAAATAAAATTGCAGCAGAGTAAATAACCCCCGTGGGAACGGTTGGTGATTGAAAAAGATCTTAAACGCTACCAAGGGGAAAAAAACAAATAAAGACAGTGTTACAGGAGCGGAACGCGTCATCGTCTCTTAGATGTGTCACGGCAAAGGACAACACAGAAGCCTTAAAAATAAACGTAGGATAAGTATACCTGGGAAGTTTTGCTAGTTTTAGTAAAATCCACAGAAATCCATGCAAATGGACTTCAAAATGTATTTAACATTTGATAACATTCACATTTCTGGTGCTGGGAAGCAGAAGTTTTGGCGTCAGGATGCAAAGTACACAAGGATGACACAGATGGAGAGTCCAAGTCTAGGCCAAGGTCAAATACCTGATGATCAAAGATAAATAAGTCGCAGCCCAGGTATATATTGGCCCCTGAGTACTCGATGAACCACAGGTGTGTCAGGAACGGGAACAAGGAGCCTCCTGGTGGTGACTGGATCTAATCTTAAGGTTCCTGATACCCAGCTTCCACGAGTCTACAGGCCAACTTCTTCTCCCTACTGGTAGAGTAGTGGCCTCTGGTCTTGCCAACCCATGTTGGTTATGAGGCTCTAGCTATAGTATTTCTTTTTATTGCTTTGATTTGATCCTTGCTGCCTTGGACCTTGGCCTATACTTCTGGCCCTCGTACTCCCTGACGGTCCACAGAACAGCATAGAGTTAATACAGAGCGTGATGATGCATCTGGTGGAACTTGCTGGGCATTAAAAAAGGTATTTAGAATGAAAGACTCATAGACTGATGTTCAACACTGATTTCCACGGAAACGGGATGAAAGCCACAAATACATTTAGGGTGCCACATAGTTTTTATTTTCAACTCCTTTATGTTCCATGAAAAGGTTCTTCCAGGAGCCAACTCGGAACAATTTTAAAGACACAATGCCTCTGTGATTGCGCACGCATAATCACACAGCCGGATCTTCGTCGAATGCTCAATCTGAAATAATTGCCAATCAATATATCTATGTACATAAGCAGAAAGGATGTGATTACGTTCGGAATGGCAGACAAAATAAAACATTGGATTGTAGACTCTTAATTCAACACATTTCTGGATTTTATTTTAAAAGCTCCTTGTTTAGTTTTCCCGATGTCAGCGGACAACAATTCCCATAATGTTCAATAAGCAGGGACAGGTGACCATACCCTGGCTTTTTTGCAGCACAGTCCTGATTTTCAGGCAGAAGTAACTGTGTCTTAGCGGATCTCCCTCATACCCGTCTTGCCCCTTTAGCTGCCCAACTGTCCCACTTTTGGGGGCAGTGGGGAACATGGGTTGTTTAGGGAGGACCTCTGATCTCCCCTTGATGGGTCCAACGAGTTGAATGCCTGTGGCTATTCGGGTAAGGCCGGTGGGTGGCCACTTCTTCTTCCCTTCCTACTTCTGAGTATAATCCTACCGACTTCCAATCCTCAACTCTTGCCAAACCCCACAGCAAGGTGTCCCGATTTGGTTACCTGCATTGTTGAAGGGCATGGATGACCTGGAACAAGGAGGCGCTGGATGTCTCATGAGAAAAAGTCCCCAGTATGTAGAAATAGGTCAGGTATCTGCCAGCAGGAACAACTAAAATCTAGACATCTTTGCACGGGTGAAGGAGAAGAGAGAGAACTTCGGGGCAGGACCTCAGCTTTCCTTGGGGTAGAATAATCCCTTCCTTTTCGACCAAATATATCCATCACAGTAACAATGACTGCAAACTCACAAAAGAATAAAACATATTTAGTGTTTATGGATGAATCTGGTTATGTTAGGGACAGCTTCTCTTTAATTGCCGTTCTACTTTTCATCAAAATGCCTTCATGAAGAGTCCAACACAGACGCCATTAAAATGACGTCCGTCATTGTACAAGTTAAGCCAACAGTTATGTGGATCGTCATATGAAAAGCACATTTTTCTGGAAATCTCTGTTATATATCATTATTTTGGTTTCCATGCTGTTTTTGTCACTGCGCTGCAAATCCAATCTCACATCAAATCACCACGAGCACAATCTAATTTAAAAGACAGTTGAACAGAAAGCAGAGACTTCTCAGGAAATTAATCATGAGTCTGTGTACTCTAATGCAATCCGAGTTTCCACTTTATCAACGATCTCTCCCCAATATTTTATCACGGCTCCAGTCCGTCGCGGGAGTGCAAGGTGTTGGTCAAGATAAGTGGGTTTGAAGGTCTAAGGCAAGATGAGGACAAAGCTAGTAACATTTCCTTGAAGGTTTTATATGTTTTGAAACCATTTTAGAATGTCCGTGGTAAGCAAAAGTTCGGAGTTGTATGTTGTTAGCCATGAGGCTAATGCCCGGTGGGCCGTTTCCCGACATTAGTCCACATGGGCCCAATATGGCGCTCCATCACCAGATTGGGTTCTGTAGTGTTTGGCCACGGCCTTAAAGTGCCAGAGCCACCCCACCATTACCAGTCCGGTGCTGTTAGACTAATTAGCTTATTTTCATTCCATGGCTAACTGAATTGCATTAGATCGCAAGCTTTGAAGACTTACATATGACTCTTACACCTGAAGGAGAGACCTGAGTAGTCTTGAAAGCTTGCAATCTAATGCATGCAGCTTTTCATTTTGCTTCCTTTAACTATATTATTTCATTTATATTTTGACCAATCATGAGATATCTTATTATCGAGAAAATAGATAGCAATACAAAAGGTATGGCTAATTATGCCAAAGCTTGCGGGTTCCAATCTATTTAAATAGAGAATTCTGCTTTTAGTCGATCCTTGTAATAAAGCACATTTGTAGAACTACATATCTGAATAAATCAATGGAATATTTTTCTCCCCCAAATGTATATAATTTTTTCCTCGTCGGTAAGAGAGAAAAAAAAAATGACTAAACCACTTTAAAGAGGGGATAGCGTTAGATTTTTCTTGCGTTTTATCTAAGTGGCTGAGAAATGACTGTAATTTAAAATGCTTCATGCAGTATTAACGGATACGATTCCAAACCAATCTAAATCAAGTCGCATAGTAAAGCCCGTGACATTCTAATGCTCTGTACACCCGTTCACGGATATCAGGCAAACCCGCCATGCAGAGTTTGTTTTGACACGATTGTCACAGGAGCAGAAATACACGTATGTGTTTTTTCAAACCGTCATGTTAAGAGCTCCACAGGATCATGTAAAAAAAGAGATAAAAATTGTAGACATATCTGGGGCACACAAGAAATGTTGTGATGACTTCTAACAATACCAGTCAAACTAGCGTCACGTAATGTTCTTTTTACCAATATATTTTAGTATGATTTTTTAAGGGTAAATATATGTTATTATTATTATTTTAATTTTTTTATTTATGTTTTATTATTATTACTTTAATTATTGTTTTATTTATTTTTTTATTATTAGTTTCATTATTATTATAGGGAAAATGCAGGAAAATATGTTTTCTATAAATTACTAAATGAACTTCATCCCACATCCTGTATATATATATATATATATTTTAATTGTTAAAATATGGCTAGTAAAGGTCAGATAATAAATATAGTATTATCAGTATCATTACTAGTTGATATCCTATTGAATGCCCAAACCCTTCCTAGAAATAAATTATTTATTCCTGTAACAAGGTGCCTTATTCCTATTTTTTTCCAGGAAATGCTTAATTGTCACGTGACACAAAAACCGTGCACTGATAGGTTGCTGCCATAAAAAAATGAAAATACTTCTTAAGAGTATATGTGTTGTTTAAAGCTTGAGAGAAAAGAATTAAACGAGCCATAAACTAAGGTTTATTTGCATAACAAACTAGAGATTACAGTAAATGTAATGTATAAAGCAGCCTTTTCTGCTTTATATTATAAGACTCTATTGCAATATCGTGCTTGAATCATAAGATGCGTAACATGACTGTTATATAAGTGTAAAAAAATGAAAATGATTGTATGAAAAAAGGAGATAAGATGTCTTATATGAATATGTCTTTTTTTTTTTCCGAGGTGTCTGCCATGCACCCATATTGTATAATAAAGAAGGAGCAGGAAGCCTGCTTGGAGAAGATACAAGCATACGAATCTGAAATGTGGAACGACACTGTGCCAGGTACAGATAACCGTCCATTGGTTCCGAATTATTAGCCCCCCATTATACATTCTCATTTTTACTATATACGGATGTTTTTATGATATTTCCAATGCCCCTGTTTCTTTGTAACCTTTCTTTTGATTGGTGCAGAAAACAGGAAATAGAAGGTGATGTAGATAATTGCCCAACGTAACTATTACATAATGAGTTTTACATCAGGAAAGCTAAACTTTTTTTTTTTTTTTATTACAAATGTGTTAAAATATGCATACCGGGTATAATCCCAGTCCCAATTCAGATCTTCATCTACCCTGCTGTCCTACTTTTGGTTGTCCTGGGGGGTCATTTGGGGAGATCTTCTGACCTCCCCGATCAGTCCATAAAAACTGTGACATCGATAAAAGCTGTATCGCAGCTCCCACATGGCCACCTGGCAAAGCACTTGAGCAATACAAGGAGGGACGTAAGGGGAGGAAAAAAAGGACAAAGGGATTTGGGTCACCAGGACCTTTTCCTTCTCCTACTTTCTTTTTTCTGCCATACGCAAAGAGCTACCCTCCGGTGCTCGGCTTCTCCTGGCATGGCAAGTGTTATATTATCATAGAAATACGCCACAGCCCGTTGAAATGATTTCATTTTATTTCGGAATTTTCATTAGCCGGGAATGGCAGGGACCAAGGGAATTTCAATTCAATTTGGAAGTTGACACCTTCCTGAAGGATGCTCTAATTTATCATTTAGCTGCTTACTGCACAATTGGAAGGATTCTAGCTTGTTTTGAGCGCGATGGTTTTCCACTTATGTGAAAAGCCAGACAGCTTTTGGCCATCGCTCTAACGATCGTATTAAACGCCAATTATAAATTGCACCATTACGTGTTTGCCATTAATTTGTTAAATACAAGGCATTCATTTTTATCGGATGCGATCTTATTATTATGTATATTTTCACATTTAGTCCACAGAATTCTATATTCGCACAATTCAACTAATTTGCTATATTTTCATGGCTCCTAAACATCCCCAATCAGTCTGGCCAGTCCCTTTGCCTGTTTCCACATCCTTTCTCTCTCATTAACGCTACTGATGGAGTTGTTGGTGAAGCCTGGATTATAAAAGCCTGGATTTCACAGTAACGCTTAATAAATTCTAGAAAAATTTCTAAAATTTTGCTTTCTACCATATCCAAAAAAAACTACTTTTCCTTCTTCTTGACATACTATGTACTAGACTTGGGCACCAGGGGGCTCTTCGTGTTCGTCTTCGTGCTCGTCTTCGGGGGGGGGGGGAAATCTTCGTATTCCGCGAATATTCGCCTGTTCCTGTCTTCTCTTCGGGCGAATATTCGTGGACATTCTTCGTGTTCGGTTTTTCTTCGTTTTTCCGGTTAAGGGGTTAGCGCAGCTCTGGCGCCAGGAGTTTAAATGTCCGTATGAGCAACTCTATTGGTCGTCAGCAGGGGGCTCGTCTGCCATTGGTTGATGGCAGACGAGCCCCCTGCTGGCGACCAATAGGGTCGCTCATACAGACTGTTAACTCCTGGTGCCGTAACTTACCCGGCAGATCCCACTGGTCTCCCTCCCTGTTCAATTAGTTAAATGTCCGTACGAGCGACCAATAAATTTGCTCGTACGGACATTTAACTAATTGAACAGAGAGGGAGACCAGTGGCATCTGCAGGGTAAGTTGCAGCATTGGGGTTTTAAAACCTCAACCGCCTTCACCCACTGAATTAATTCTGCAATTAAATTCCATGAAGAGCGGTGTCATTTGTTTTAGAGACCACATAAATAGTCCTCCAGCGTGTCTACAAGATTAGAGTGTTTGTAGTCCAGCAACAGTCAACAAGAAACAATGTTTCTAAATCAAAGACACTTCATTTTAGTGACAAAGGATAAGGGTCTGGAGGAACAATCTCATTTAGAAAGTTTGCAACTACTTGGGGCCCCCAGATAAGTTCTGTAGACCACCCTGATGAGGGGACTGCCCTTTGCATATGTAATAAGTCCTTAATGTAACTGCTGGGACTGATTCCGGTATTTACCGGCATAGCCAGACTTCACGAAGCTCTGGTGGCATTTACAAAGCCAATGGCTGACCTTTGAGCACATGGGGTGAATACAAGAAGGGAAGAATTGAATTTAGGAAAGTGTCACCCCTTAATCTTCACTACAGATGCATTTATTATTCCAGCAGGTTCTCAATTAACATGGGTCAGTCTGTTATTTTGATTTCACAAATTATTAATCATTTTATTTATTTATTTTTTTTAAACGCATTCTTATTTTTGAAGAAATCTGAAATGAACTGCCTTTATTAAAATGTTGGGTCTCTTTCCGTTCGACGTTTTCCTGAAAGAAGTATCTGTGATCTCACTCGGTGCCATTACTCAAAATACCTGTAATTTGGAAGGAAGCGATCACAAATTACCTGCATGGCTCATTAGACCAGCTACAGTAATTTGTTGGTTAAATTGATGGATTGAAAACAGTTACAGCAGGAAAGGAACACAATAGTAGTTGTTTTTGAGAAACGTGTCCAAATAAAATGACACCGGCCCACGGGATTTATTGACTGTGACCTGTAATTAGCAAATAGTTTCCCTCTGTGCGTCACGTTAAGGAAGGCAACAAAAATAAATATTTGTAGCAGTGCAACGAAGGTATGTTTTGGGTTCCAATTCTGTTTTCGGTCATGTTATAGAATATATATATATATATATATATATATATGAGTGGCGGCTATCCACTGACGTGGAAGTTTCTTGTATGAGGGTTCCTCAGCATGGAGTTCCAGGAGTTCCTATAAGGTATATAATTCTGCATTAGAATCCTATGATCTTTACTAGGCGGCATAGTGCAATGCTTAGTGCTAAGGAGAGGTAACAAAGGGGAAGGAGAGGTCATGGAGAAGTAACCAGTAAATCTGGAGCAATTATGGGTCAATGAGCAAGAGTCATCTAAAGAATCAATCCATCAATCAATGCCAGAAGGGAGGAGCGAGTTTATAAAGGGTGTTCCTAATGGAGGAATCAGGTGTGGACAGATTAGACAATGGGGTTTAAAAAATGCCAACATCTAACAGTTGCCCTGGAAGGAAGATCAATGTGCCAGAGGCCCCTGGCTGAACCACTGCGCAAACCATGGGTTCCGACGGCATGGAGTAGAATGTTGGCAACTAGTTTTTGAGCTCTATATAACTGGCTTTTAAACTGCCCCAGTAGGAGCCTTAATATTTAACCCTTTGGCGCCATTGCCAGTTCACCCATTGGACAATGAGGCTTGGCTGCTTGTATTCACTTTGGGGGCCCTGGGTCAGAGTTAAGGCAGTAACCGACATCTAAACCAATGGGGTTTAAAAAATGCCAACATCTAACAGTTGCCCTGGAAGGAAGATCAATGTGCCAGAGGTCCCTGGCTGAACCACTGCGCAAACCATGGCAATTGGGGAAATATGACCCTTCCATGGTATAGCTATTGGCTATAGTTCCCAAGTTTAGCCTACTCAACATATGTCCAACGCTGAGGCTTAGTCAACAACCATTCTCGTTTGCCAGCGTTTGCGTTCAGCATACTGTCAGCTTTTTTTTGGGCTGTGCCCGAGCACCGCTTGTTTCCCAAGCATAGTGTGATGGTACATAGCTGTGCGTTCCGACGGCATGGAGTAGAATGTTGGCAACTAGTTTTTGAGCTCTATATAACTGGCTTTTAAACTGCCCCAGTAGGAGCCTTAATATTTAACCCTTTGGCGCCATTGCCAGTTCACCCATTGGACGATGAGGCTTGGCTGCTTGTATTCACTTTGGGGGCCCTGGGTCAGAGTTAAGGCAGTAACCGAGGACTAAATATGTCACTAACAGGGAAACTTATATAGGAAGGGGACAGTGTAACTACTGATTTCTGATCTGAAGTCCTTTAGATCAATGACGAACGCTCCATAGTTACAGTCCTC
This sequence comes from Sceloporus occidentalis, assembly GCA_023333645.1. Lineage (NCBI taxonomy): Eukaryota > Metazoa > Chordata > Lepidosauria > Squamata > Phrynosomatidae > Sceloporus > Sceloporus occidentalis. Next base: position 710,718 of record JALMGF010000178.1, read on the forward strand.
TACGGAACGCTATTGCTCTTAGCAAGATCTATCAGTCTGTCTCCATGGAGACAAGTCAGATCTTAATGAGCACTTGTGTATTTTTTCCAACCAGCAGTTCTTTAGGTGTCTGAGATCACATGAACTAGATGTTACAAAGTAACCAGACTTCTAATGGGCAACAGTAACTGGATGATGGAGCAAATAGACTTTCCTGCTTTCCGGTTCCCTTATTGCCGTCATCCCTTATTACCTGCGTTGGGATTGTAGTTAGAGGTTAGAGGCGAGTGTGTAACAAAGCATGGGCCTGATTGTAGATGGGACCATCTGCCCACCTTACCTGATCAGCATACCTGGGAACTTTTAGGCTCCGGTTACCTGGAGCCCCCCCTCGTGGGATGCAGCCAGGTCTACCAGCTGACATCAGTGTCTGGTCGTCAATGGGTGGTCCCGCTGATTTTGCAGGACACACCCCATTTAAGAGGGAAATGGGTGGGCAGTGATATGTGTCAGGATCCAGCTCCCGTGATCAGGAGGATTTGGGTGTCTACCCCGGAGAACCTGAGAAGCAGCGCTTCTCCTGGAGCTTCCCCGTCATTCCCAGCTATGCTAATGAGCCATCGTGTTGCCCTCAGATGCAGAACATTTCTAGAAAGGTCAGGTGGGAGAGGTTAGGGGGGATCAGAGGATCTCTCCAATTGATCACTGATTCCCACGGCAGCTACACGAGACAGCAGGGCAACACCCAAAAAATGGGGACTCTCCCACGAAAACCAGGAAACTTGAGATGTATCCATCTCTATTTTATATAATTTGTTATCGACAGCGTATCGACTATTATTTGCATGGCGAACCCATTTGAAATCTGTATTTCTGCGCGATCGAATTAGAATCAGTGGGTGGTGGTGAATCACAAGATACTTGGAAAACATGATCTTGTCTAAAAAGAAAAAAAAAACAACCCGTAGTTATTGGAAACAAACAGAATATCGACCCCAAAACACATCTCCAAATGTAAATATGGGATAAAACAGAATCCCCCCTTTCCTCTATTATTTTACAAAATGATCATATGGAACGTGCGTGCGGCTGATTTCCAACTTTTAAATTGTATAATCCCTGAAGGTTATTGTAGAAATGATTTTTTTTCAAGGCAAAATTATCCAATATCCAGCAAATCTTCCATGAATGTATCACGCAGATTATAAAACCTGTCACCCGCTGTAAATACTCGGGGATGATTGATTGATTTAAGAACTACGTAGCCGTTGTAAAGTAAGGAAATTTATCATCCTAATGTCACCTGTCAAAAGACTGAATTAAAAGCCGAGCTTCAGACTGGAAGACTTTTCCCGAGAGACTTGGCCTTAAAACCATTTTCTGGACTTAGTTTTCAATTCATTTTGGCTTCCAGCGATTTAAACCCTTGAGTTGCTCTCTTACTGCTGATAGAACAGATGCCGTCAAATTTTTAATATTTTTTTTTTTTGAAAATGTAGAATATTCTTCTACTTATTACTAATGCTGCGGGCACGTGTGTTTTCGGTTTTTAATGAAGAATTAAAAGATATTGTGCTTAGAACTGTATATAGGAGAATGGTTCGAAATTTTTTATTTCATCTACTGTGACCTCATTCTGTGACGTCTGATTTATTATAACATATATATATATATATATATATATATATATATATATATATAACACAGTGTTGCGTTCAGATGGCAGATCCACATTAAACAAATTAGATTGCAATAATTCAGGAGCCATATTCCTGTCCCATTCCCATATTCCTATACTATTCAATCCCTGTATTAGCCTCTACCACTAGTGCTGGGAGTCTGTTCCACATATCTACCACCCTCTTAGTAAAGTAAAATGTCTATACATTCCATTTAGGCCTCTGATCATCTAGTTTTAGATTATTCTGACATTTCTCCTCCTTTGAAATAAGCTTCCCTCCTGTACTTTTTAAAATCCCTTTCTGTATTTAAATCTCTCTCTTCTCTCCTCCGTCTCTCTCTCTCCCATCATCTCTCTCTCTCCCATCCCCTGTCTTTCCCCTCTTCCATCCAAGCCAGACATATAACTAAAACATTCATTTACCTATTAAAATACTACCTTAAGTTATTAAACCTACATTCCTGTCCTACTCAACTACTTAACTTTTTAGCCTTAAAAAATGTAGTTTTTTTTTTTTTTGCATTCCTAAATGTGTATTTGGATCATAACTGTGAATTTATATTTAAATATATTTTACTATATATGAAGTATATCTGCTTGTCTCTAAAAACAAGCACATTTTGTCCATTAAAATAACGTATCAGAAACCCAGCACAGACGGGGTTAATGTTGTCAATGACTACTGTAGCTGGAAACGGCTGATTTTTAATGGAATCTCTTCATAGGCGTACAGAGGCCCTTTATCACTCCCATCACTCCTGTGTCCCAATGGCCCTTTATCACTCCCATCGCTCCTGTGTTCCAGTGGCCCTTTATCACTCCCATCACTCCTGTGTTCCAATGGCCCTTTATCACTCCCATCACTCCTGTGTTCCAATGGCCCTTTATCACTCCCATCACTCCTGTGTTCCAATGGCCCTTTATCACTCCCATCACTCCTGTGTTCCAATGGCACGTTGTGTTCCCTTATCCAAGTTAAAGTTTGTTAAATTTGTACAAATCCCAAACCAGCAGATCCAGAAAGAGTTTCCCATAAACTAAAACCACTTTTAAATATATTTTGTGCTCAGAATAATGAACCTAAATGACCATGAAACTTTTTAACACTTTAAACCTGTAAGGAGCCGAGAATTAATGTATTTGAGTTAGTATTTTCCAGTCAAAATAGAACTATGAGTCAAGGTGATGTTGGGGGGGCTTGCGGACTTAAGGCAAGGCAACCTCTTCTGGGGCTGGTAACACAAAACGTAACTCAGATTTCAAGGTTTTTTTGATGTCATCTTGTTACCTAATTGTGACATCATGTAAACGCTGCTCCTGACTCCTAAGCATAGCTAGGAACTCTTCAGGTTTGACTTGAAGTCTCCGGCTGAAGCTCTTCTACCCTGGGTCTCCGGGTCTGCGTCTTCTTTCTCTGGGCAGCGGAACAGTATATGACCACCAGGGGAGGGCTGGCAGCCTAAGGCCTGGGGGGCAAGTCAAGTGAAGTGGCTCCGCCCCCTCGCACTCACCTTTCACCCCTCACGCTGCTCCCATCACTATGCGGCCATCAGGCTGCTGGAAAACTGATCTAAACGGCCGCTGGGTGCTGATGCCACCGGCCGGAGCTACTTTAATCCTTTTTTTTATTTATTTAATATGCCGGATCGGCTTGCCATATTAAAAATAATTAAATAAAGTATTAAAGTAGCGCCGGCCGGCAGCATCAGCACCCAGCGGCCATTTAGATTCGATTTCCAACAATCTGATGGCCGCATAGTGATGGGAGCAGCGTGAGGGGTGAAAGGTGAGTGCGAGGGGGCGGATACGGCCGCTGGGTGCTGATGCCGCCGGCCGGCGCTGCTTTAATACTATTTTTTTTTCATTTAATAGCCGATCCGGCTTGCCATATTCAATTTTAAAAAAAAGTATTAAAGTAGCGCCGGCCGGCGGCATCAGTACCCAGCGGCCGTTTAGATTAGATTTCGGGCGGCCTGGGGGGCAATTGCCCCCCTGCCCCCCCGGCCCAGCCCGCCCCTGATGACCACGCCCACTAAAGGCTGTTTCGGGCTAGTCCCACCCCCTATGTGTGGCTAGTCCTGCCCCTGCACACAACTACCCCCATCCCACTGTAAAGCCCCCCCCCAAGAGCTCTGGGCAGCCAATGTTTGAAAGCTCCCAGGTATGCACCCTGGAGAACTACTTACCAAATTCTATTGGGTAAAAATGTATCAGGAAAACAACATGAGACGAGGCGTCATTCCCGTCCAGGGGTATCCACATAGACACGTCATAAAAAAGTACCTTTCTATTGCGAGTTATCTTCAGCGCATATAGCATACTTATTATTTTTAAATAATTTGTGCATTTTTATTTCTTTTTGGTGCTTTTTTTTTACCTTTGCTGACAATCTTGGGGAAGCCAATATCAGAAAAATACATGTATTTAAAATAAAAAAATAAAAACACCCAACGGGTCCATCTTACACATTGTTTCCTTCTATTTAGAATAAAGTCTATTTAAAAAACAAATCTTTTATTGAAAAAACAAAATAAAACAAGCTCAAAATCATAAGAGGCTACTAAAAACTTCTGATTTATTATATATATATATATTTATATAAATAACAAAGTGTTGCGTTTATTAGTATTAAATCAATTTTTTTTTAATTATTTTTTTTTTTCATTAGTATTAATTTTAGATGGCAGATCCAGATTAAACAAATTAAACTGCGATAATTAAAATTCTCGCCATGCTCTTGTCATTTAGGAGTGTGCTCTTTGTCAGGTTGATCTACCGTGTAGAACAAAGTACCTTTTAATGTAAAAATATATTAATTAGACGATAAGATGCGTGGATGAAAGCTCATACGCACTTCAATCGACGAGTGCCCCCCGCGTTTCTCTATGAAAAGCTGAGGGCAGGTAGGAGTAAAATGTTCGGGGCCATTAATGTTCTCATAGAGTCCTTCATAAAGCCGCATTCCGCAGCTCCGTGTCTGAGAATCCTGGGTTCGCATTAAAAGGCGTCTGCGGGAGTAAAAAAAACAAGAAATAAAAAATGCACGGCTATAAATGCAAAACCCGCATATGAAAAGAATAAAACAAATAATGTATTTGACTTCTTTTATCTATTTCAATCATGAGATATCTTTGTTATGTATTGATGTGTATACAACTATATATAATTTTTTTATTTTAAAAAACAGTTACAGAGCTGAAACTATAAAGAATTATTTATTTTTGTTAACTGTTCATTTTGTGTTAGGCTAACAAATAGTGTTTTTATTATATAGTGGACACAGATTTTATATGCTAGCTTGCCTGGTTAGCAGATATCATTTTTATATATATGTTCTGTTATATACAGAACATATACTCGAGTGCAGCCCATATCAGTTCTGACCTATATGTCACCTTTAGAAATGGATGGGCAGCATTTACAGGAAATGTTATCTTTAGAAAGAAAGAATAAAAATATAGAAAGTAAGAGAAGAGAAAGATAGATAAATTGGGGGGGGGGCTAATAGCAGCAAAGAAGGCAAGAGCGGAAGTCCACATGAGCCCCAAAACATTTACAACCTTTTGTAGAGCCTAATTCACGAAGGGATTGCATGCTGGCCAACTTTCCCAAACTGTAAGCCTTGATACCTAGCACCCATAAAACGTCATCGCCGACTATGGATGCCTCATTTTGCAAAGTTTACTTTGGAACACAACTGGCGCTGCACATGCGCAAACTGGTGCCATGGAAACTGAAGGAAATGGTTTTGACCGTTTCTTATTGGACCTCTGTCTATTTTGTTTTACTACTTTTGTATAATACTTATGATAAAACAGCTTCATGCCGTGCAAGGGCATGTTGAGACCCACCCTGTGGCCTGTATGCGTTGATTTTAGGGCATTAATGTCCTTTTAAGTGAATTCCATTATGTAAAAGCGGACATTATTCTCTTCCGTTAATCCTAGAACTCATTCATTCACATTTACCGAACCCAAATACAAATAAATGATTGTTTCCGGTAGAATGCTCTAAATATAAATTCTCAATGGCTTCATGATACCAAAACAAGTCAACGTGTTCCCTGTCCTTTTCAGGATGCCCCGGAATGTGGGATAACATAACCTGCTGGATGCCTGCAGTGGTCGGAAAAGTTGCTTACATCCGGTGCCCTGAGTTGTTCAGTATGATAGACTCTGAAGATGGTAAGTGTCACACGATTCGTTACACTTCGCACCGTTTTTAATGTTACAGATGCGTCATTGACAAAGTGTTAGCGTCTGTCGTTTGGGTTATTACGAGTATTTTATAGACAAGGCTTATTCCCCGGTTAATGCTTTTAAGGGAACAAAAGGGAATTTTTATTTTGTTACCATATTCTTAATTTAAATTGATATGGTTTTTACTTTATAAGGGAAAGTCCATGGAAGAGTAAATATTTTCCTATGAACATTAACCGCTGTATACAGTAATATAACCCCCAGCGCTGTATACAGTAATATAACTCCCAGCGCTGTATACAGTAATATAACCCCCAGCGCTGTATACAGTAATATAACTCCCAGCGCTGTATACAGTAATATAACCCCCAGCGCTGTATACAGTAATATAACTCCCAGCGCTGTATACAGTAATATAACCCCCATTGCTGTATACAGAAATATAACCCCCCGCGCTGTATACAGTAATATAACCCCCCAGCACTGTATACAGTAATATAACCCCCAGCACTGTATACACTAATATAACCCCCCAGCGCTGTATACAGTAATATAACCCCCAGCGCTGTATACAGTAATATAACCCCCCAGCGCTGTATACAGTAATATAACCCCCAGCGCTGTATACAGTAATATAACCCCCAGCGCTGTATACAGTAATATAACCCCCAGAACTGCATACAGTAATATAACCCCCAGCGCCGTATACAGTAATATAACCCCCCAGCGCTGTATACAGTAATATAACCCCCAGCGCTGTATATAGTAATATAACCCCCAGCGCTGTATATAGTAATATAACCCTCCAGCGCTGTATACAGTAATATAACCCCCAGTGCTGTATACAGTAATATAACCCCCAGCGCTGTATACAGTAATATAACCCCCAGAACTGCATACAGTAATATAACCCCCAGCGCTGTATACAGTAATATAACCCCCCAGCGCTGTATACAGTAATATAACCCCCCAGCGCTGTATACAATATAACCTCCAGTGCTGTATACAGTAATATAACCCCCCAGCGCTGTGTACTGTAATATAAACCCCAGCGCTGTATACAGTAATATAACCCCCAGCGCTGTATACAGTAATATAACCCCCCAGCGCTGTATACAGTAATATAACCCCCAGCGCTGTATACAGTAATATAACCCCCCAGCGCTGTATACAGTAATATAACCCCCCAGCGCTGTATACAGTAATATAACCCCCCAGCGCTGTATACAGTAATATAACCCCCCAGTGCTGTATACAGTAATATAACCCCCCAGCACTGTATATAGTAATATAACCCCCCCAGCACTGTATACAGTAATATAACCGCCCAGTGCTGTATACAGTAATATAACCCCTAGCGCTGTATACAGTAATATAACCCCCCAGCGCTGTATACAGTAATATAACACCCAGGGCTGTATCTGCAGACCTGAAAGCCGCCATTGCTGTCAGTCGTGTGATATTTAGGGTGACTTTCCCTGCTTAAACACCACACTGAGCTGATGCTTTATGGCAATGGTAATGAAGTCTGTTACTCCATAGACTTTCATTAATCAGAGTGTCAGGTTGGGTGATTGAGACTGAGACATTCTATTGTTCCCCACAGGCAGTATGATAAGGAGTCGGGGGGTTAGTAGATCGGGGCTCAGATAACAGAGTGAGACATACAAATGGCTGCCTGAAAACTACAACTGGGTTAAAGAGAAATCATCACAATACCTTAAAATAAAACTCTGTGACTCTGTCAGGGAAATCAAAGGATCTCCCCAACAGGCCCCTGATCCCCACTACCCACATTACAGCTACGTGGGACAGTTTGTGGGAAATTGGGACTGTCATGTGAAAACCTGGACTGTTGGAAGGTGAACTAAAAAGGTTGATAGGGGCAGCTAACTAAAACTGATTTTGTTGTTAAAAAATGGGTTAAATATATGAAAAACAAGGCTGCAGCAGCACAATGGCCTCATTCGGGATTCAGGCTGGACCTTGTCACATCAGTTTGTTCTTCTCAACAACATCCACAGACGCCCAGACGTTTCCGCCCGGACGCCATTTATATCATCCTGAAAGAACCTGGCACTGAAAGCTTCAAATAAATCACAGGAAACCGCTGTTACCAAAAAAATAAAAACAAAAACTTGTGTTTTTCAATTATTCAACCTCTCCTGGAAATGTAATTTAACTATTAACCATTTAAACACATTTTTAAAACAATATTGCTAAATTCCAATAAAGGGTTCCCGGTGGGTGGGCTACAGGAGGGGCAAGAAGGTTGTGGCAAAAAACATAACCCCCCAAAAATACAGAACTGCTTAAAAATACCCCGAAATATATCCTCTATGCATACCTCCTAAGGCAGGGCCAGTTCTTTAGGACTTAAGTCCCTGTGCCCCCTCTTTCCTCCAAAAATGAAGACTGTCCTGTGAAAACCGGGACTGTTGGGAGTAATATCACCTTTCTCATGTTACTTGGAGTTAAAATTATAGATGTTAGGCCACATTATATCCACAATGTAAATAGATCTAATATAAACATATATATATATATATATATATAACATATATATATTATATATATTATATATATATATATATAACACATATAACATATATCTATAACATATATATTATATATATAACATTTATATAGTATGTATATAATATATATATATATATAATATATATTCTAGTTTATATTTACAGTAATCACATGGTCTGAAAACAAAACTATAATAAAGATTTTAATATATGTCTTAATCTAAGATCTTCCTTAAGAGATACAAGCCCTTAGACTATGTTTGTTTCACTAACAGGCTCGCCACCACCAAGCTTTATCCGCTAAACGAGTTCTTATATCCTCATAGCGAGAGCTTCAGTATACGGCAGTGACTCATAGACTATGCTTTTTCTATACAATATTTACGGGAAACATTCAGCATCTCGCAGGTTGTCATGGTTACCACAAAGATGTTCCCTGCGAAGCAATTTTTTTTTAATGTATTTTATTATTTACCTAATTAGGATAAAATAATTGTTAGTTTCCATGCCTGCTACAGAATTATTACAGATTCATTTAAATGTAACAAATTTGGTTGTAAAGAAATTCTCTTCCCAAAAGACGCCAAAACCATCTCACCTTCATAGTTGTAGGAATTATAAATAAGGATAAACATTAATTCTTTTTTTTGTCTTTTTTTTTGCATGTAATGGTGCAAGAAAAAAATCTTATTCATATATTATTTTCAGAGAATATTAAATTGTCATGTGACACAAAGCAGACACCGGAATGATATTGCCATGGAAACTGAAAAAAAGCTTCTTAATTTTTGAATGTGAATAAACCATTAAACGAAAGAATAAAATGATGGATGATGAAGTTTATGTGCTTAACATACTAAAGAGAGGACTTAATATTTTGTTTAAGTGGAACAGCATCCTTAACTGGAATTTTTTTTTTTAGTTGTCACAGCAGTAATGTTTAAATCAAATTCCAAAACTACAGATATGGAAAGCAGCTCAGATTTGTAAAATTCTACCTACGATAGAAGGTGTTATACCTACGCTAACACACACGCACATGCTAACACACACGCACATGCTTACACTCACACATACATTCTCATTCGATCGCATATTACTTTGCCTGGAGCTTTTCTGTACAGTTCCATCCCTGTTTGGAGAATTTGGGCTGGCCGGAGGGGCCCACATTTTCTGCTGCTTAAAAAATATTCTCATTATTTCTATGGTTTATTGTATTTCAATCATACATGCAAACACACACATACCGTATTTGTTACAACACACATTATCATACTTCATACTTACACTTTAAATGACTTTAAACAGACACCTTAAGTTTAACGAGTATGGTAAGAGGGTGTAAGCAGCAAGGCTTTGCGGCTTTTCATGTCATCTTTTCATTTAGAAGGATAATGTATTTTATTTACGCAGTTTCATTTATAAACCCATTTCCTGCTGTGGATATACACATGACTGTGAGCTTTAGAGCTGTTGAACACTGTCAGGACTGTTCATCCTTAAAAAAAGGACAGTTGGGGGGTATGCAGTATTATAATGGAATCTTTAAAACCAGGCTTAAAGAACAGCCCCATCCCCATCGCTGCTGCTGAGGCTCAGCTTTCATCCGCCCCAGCCGTCTCTATGTATGTGATTGGAATGGCAATGATTCCACATAAAAAGTCATAGTCACTATAGTGCGATAAAACCTCGTATACGCGCCTACTGAGTAACGCGGTGAACAAAAAAATGGAACCCGAGAAAGACGATGAAATTATTTTTAGGTTTTAAAATTGTTTCAGCAGGACCCCTTTTGCTCTAAATCCAAATTTCTCTCCGATGCACTGCTTGGTAAATGTGTGTCCTATCTGCCCATTGTTAAGGATCAATAAAAAAATCGCAAAAAAAAACAATAAATACTAATAAAAAGTCAGAGTTTCCGTGATATTGTTGTAAGTTAAGGGTTAACACAAAGTAACTGCAGTTTCAATGTGACAAAGCTATGAGTCACTGACAAAGTCCCTTTAATAACTGAAGGATTGGGCCAGTGCCCTCTAGTGGCTGAGATGTGAAAAGGCACTTTTGTTTCTTGGATGTTTGACACAAACTTTTTAAATTCAATAAGTTGTTTTGAATCCCATGACTGCTATAGGGCCAACTCAGATCTTTATACAGGATAAACTAATTTCTGGTGGCCCTTCGTGGTGTTTTTTCCACCAGATAGTCTAATTTTTTGGGCAGCGTACCGCTGTCGAGCAAGGCAGCCACACTGTCCTGCTACTGCGGCAGTACAGACCTCAGTCACAGTTCCCGTGTGGCTATCATGCAGTGTAGTGAAGCCGTGCTTTAGGATCTGATGTCTTCGGCTCCAGAGTTTGGCTTCGCTACCTATAAACCTTTTGACCATAGTCCTGCCCCATTTGCCTAAAGTCTTGTCCCCCCAACAAAGGCATTCTAGTTTGAACACCTAAAATGTTGGGGGGTATGTATGTGGGTACATTATTGAGGAGTGGTTCTTTCACGTCTCTCATTGGAGTCCAATTGGAATCCAGTACATCTTACTGTATGCAAAACAGTGCAAATCAGACTCCTCCCCCTTTGCTGCCTCTACAAACAAGGAAGTGTGAGCAGGAAGCATACTTAGGTACACTTCCTGCACATGGTCTGTCCCTCTCCAGCCAATCATATGTATGCTTGTAAAACATCGACGCTTAAGTGAGCATTGACTTCAGTGGGTGCACTTCATATCAGAGGCAGGACAGAGGCGGGGACAGGAGGGAAATATGGCGGAAGTAACGCATGCAGACAGACGCATTGGAGTCCATATAGAATTATATCCAAAATGCATTGGATAAAATAACTTTATCCTTGATGATGGATGAATTAACGATAACGATTATCATTCCACCAAATACAGTGTACACCCCCTCCCCCACCCCTAGATTTTACTTTATTTTTGAAAAAAATGTGCCCTTCTTACGTTATGTGCTCACAGGGGCCACGGCAGCCACCAGGTCCCCCGGGTCTTTATCTTCATGGGTCACACTCCGCGACGAGATATAAGACCGCTTCCTTCCCTCCCCGCAGTGTACGATAACAATGTATCTCCCTCCTAGGCTGCCGGCTTTTATTCTACGGGTTGTTAAACCTCTCTGTAGCCGGACAGATGGTTTTTTTTATACACACAGAAGATTGAATGGCGCAAGCAGATCTCTCGCTGTGTAACGAAAATATATTGTGAAAGGCTGCCCGCGCAGGAACACGACTGAAAAATGTCAAACGCCTAGCAGTTCCATTGCTCCCGCGCGCTCTCCTCCTATTCTCCACTGCCTCAGCGACCCTCTTACACCTGCCTTCTCGGCGATTGATGCGGAAGCTTTTATATCGGCGGACGGGAAGTAATTGGAGTGGAGGGGCCAGGCATGAAATCCTAGCTTTAGTACTGAAGTGTTTTTGATGCCGGAGGAGGTTTTTTTTGTAGTGTAACATTAAAGGAGGAACAGAATCTGAATTTTCAGCCGCATTGCTTTACATTTTTTCACATATTAATATTCGTCGGTTCTTCCTCGGTTCGATGAATATGAATCCTTCAGGGACCCCATTAGCTGCTGTAGATGGGGTATTGTGTGTGGGGGGGGTGGACAGTTTTGTCTGTGGCCATGGACTTTTTTTTTTCTGTGGACCCTCTGACTATTTAACGGACTTCATTAACATATGCAGGACTTCATTAGCATCGCCATAAAGAATCATCTCAGTGTAGTGTTTGAGTTTGGATTGTACCAAATATAACATGACTGCGATTGGAGCCTCCACATCTGCAGATAACCAAGCTTTATTGGAACATCGTCTCGTCCAACAATTACAGCGCGTCCAAACAATTAAACATATACACGAGACTTAGGGCTCACCTAATGCCACCTGTTGCATGCAGTAAAATGCATTGGAATCCATGCAAAAAGGACAGAAACGTGCATTAAAAAATAAATATGAATTTATTGAGCTCTAATAGACTTATGTAGCGCTTTACAGTTCAGAATATAACAAGGGGGGGGCAATAAGTAACGTGGTCTACAGACCTTTGAATGAATACATTGATGTAGAGAGGTCCCCGCCACAAGGAGCTTACAGTCTAAGAATAAGTATGAATAACCTGAGTATCTGGTTTAATATGTACAATCGTATGCAAACATCAGTAATACTTCCCGCTTATTACGAGGTTTTACCCTTTAGTAAGAAAATTGTTGCTGACGTGTCCGTCTTTGTTTTGTTTGCTTAGATGTGGACCTCACTGACAGAGAGTCTCATATAGGTGGGTACACGTTCTCATCTCTTACTAACGTCAGCCTCGTTGGCGCGATTTCACTAGGGGGACATCTATGACTATTTTATCACAATTCCACCATCCGCCATGTTGTAATGTAAGCCATGACAAACTATTTGGGGGTTATGTGCAACACTTGAAAAGAAGTCTTATCACCATAACAACCAGCGAAGATGCACAGTGACTGGAGCGTTCCATCCGTTACTATGGCGATAAGACCAATATTCAAAGCTTTTGCTATCATTTTCTCCCCATCCCTTTCCATACATGAAAGCTTCCAAGGTTTTCTTAGTTGGCGTTTTGTCCAAGTGGAACAACCCCTTTAAGACCCTTAACAAATGACACAAGGAGAAGGATTTCCATAATAAGAGGGTAGCAGATAAGTGGAACAGCCTCCCAGCAGAGGGAGGCATATTTTATATGGAGCGGGTTGTAGGGGTTATACGGACCACTGAATTACGGCTGTTCCAGCCAAGACCCCACTTGTTCACATGCTAAGTGTTTTCCTTCCTTTATTGCAGATTTGGAGTCTCCGGATAACGCAGAGGAGCTGCAAGCAGGTAAAACGAATTTCGCAATTTGCGTGCGAATAGCAAGATAATAGAACTTGAATTAATTGTATCGTTTCTGAAATCCACTCTCGGTTGAGCGAGTCACAGGTCAGGACTGACGGCATGGTTTTTATTCCTTTTTGGCATAAATCTTCGGTAGATGTGACCTTACATCCAGTGTCTTAATAAAACAAATTTATTCGTAGAATGTGAATTATTTCTGTATTTTTTTTTTTTAAATGATTGTTCTATCAAAAGCAGCAGGTGATAAATTCACAGCCCAAATCATTTACAAATGAGGGACCTAGACGGCGTACTGAAGGTCGGAACTATATTTTAGAATTAATTTGGCCAGCCAGAAATAGTAATATACCAAAAAAAACAGTAACCGGCACCAATTCATGTGTAATTATAGAAAGTGACAATGTAGGCCTAGACCAACAATTTATTAACTACATTTATTCTAAATCAAGCTGCGTTTGAATGGCTAATATACCTTGTACTTAACATCTAATATTTTTTTTTTAGAAGAATTGAAAACCCTAGTCATGAGGGACGCCAGAAATTTTTACCAAAATGTTAGATCTCTGATGTGCAGACAGAATGAAAAATAAAGACTAAAAACAAAAGTTTAATTTTAAAAAGCCCATCAACGAGAAACCAACATTATTTTTAGTTGTAAGATGTTTTTTTTGCCGCGTATGACCATAAATCAGGGGCGTCCAACCTGCGGCCCTCCAGCTGCTGCAGGACTCCCATCCTCCTCAGCCAGCCCCTTAGCGGAAAGAGCATTATGGGAGATGTAGTCCTGCAGCAGCTGCCATAAAATCCTTAATTAGTAGCTATAAAGCCGTATTCGTCCTAAATATCACCGTGATCATTTTAATTATGTGTTTTATTTCTGATGTAACAGAATTTTTGTTTTTTGAATAATCAAGCAGAGAAGTCTATTAATACTTGACATTTTCCATAAATTTCATTTTGAATCCCTTGTGCGTTTTTTTTTTCCATTCCAGAAGGCATTATTAGCAGGAACTGCACAGAAAATGGCTGGTCGGAGCCCTTTCCTCATTATTCCGACGCCTGTGGCTTTGATGTAAATGAAACGGGGCCCGACCAGGTAGGAAACTCAAAATATTCCTCCAACTCCAGATTGTTACTAAATAAATCATGTGGAATCCGCTGTTTAACCCCTTAAGGACAATGGGCGGTCCCTAAACCCATTGAAAACAATGCATTTTGAGCCCGTTCATGTACGGGCTTTGTCATTAAGGGGTTAAATGTGGCCTGTGGCGTTTTTTGGAGTGATAGATTTTTAAAACCAATTTCTATACGTGTTTTTCATTTTTTTTTTTATCGTACTCATGACGTTTAATAATTATTTCGCCGTCCAATGACGATAACAAAACTCAATCACTTTTGAAATTGAAGTTAATATTTAAAAATATCTATAAATAATAAGAATAACGATAATAATAAAGTTCTTTGTGCAGAAATACTCGGTGTTTAACCCAACACCAGCTGCACAATGAATCAACGTGGCTCCCCTTTAAAAAAAAAATATCTAACGTAATAAATAAAGTTCTGTCTCTTTCTTTATTACTAATTGAAATCTACATTCGGGTTTACTCATAAAACTGCGAGTGCATGCGAGTTGTTCGAAGCAAAGTTGGAACTCCGTATTCGTATTTTCAACTGACTTCAAGAGACCCCATTGACTTGAATAGGATCCATAGACTTGAAGAAGGGCCGGTGTATCCTTGGGGCCATTGGTGCATGGCGGTGTATATGCGCTTGCCTATGCAAAGAGGAGCCATTTTACAATCTGCTGCCATCAGGCACGGAATTACTTTAATCTTTTTTGCCCTTTTTTGGGTTATAATATGATTTGGGTGGCCTCCTTTCGTGTGCCTAAGATGAGGAATCTTGGGGTCATTTCACGACGCTGGCTCGGCACCAATACATTGTCCACCCTTCGGACTTGGGTGCTCTACCTGGGGGACTTAGAGATGGAGTGGGATAAGTAGGTCTTTTATTATTGGGTATCCTGTTTTATTTACTTTTTTATCGCTAATCCTCAGGCTGAGGCACGGGATGGAATTTCTTTAAACATTACTTGAGCCAAATTTTTACAGCTTTGCTCATTTTCTCCTAGTAGATTAAACAAATGATCTGTCTTTATCTAAACTTCTCCAGGTGGACAGTGGAATCAGGGCATGTTTGACCCAAATTATACAAGTTCTACTTTCTCAGGGAAACTAGTGCGTTTTTCCCCGTTGTCAGCTTGGGCTGTTTGTGAATGTCGCTGCTATTGTTCCTCCTCACATTCTCTCTGAAATGTCTCACGTTCCAGGACACCTACTTTCTGTCCGTGAAAGCGCTCTACACCGTTGGATACAGTACGTCGCTCGTTGCCCTTACTACTGCAATGGTGATTCTCTGTCGCTTCAGGTAGGTGGGCCAAATGAATCTTATGGGTAAACGATTATTTTGTTAACAAAGCATTCATCGGGGTCTACATGTTTTCCTTCGATTTTTTTTCACATGTTAGAAGTGCCCCTGAACATAATTACCAAACTTTATGAGGTTGGGAAAACCAACATGACCAGTTTTATTTATTAATTGATTCATTGATTCCTCGCTTTTCTGAGATTAAATCTCTTTTGATCTGCTTTTTCATACATCGTGCTTGCCGTCTTGTTAGACGTCAGCTTCTTCAATAGTTGTCTTTTGGAATCTAAAAACTTCGAAGGTAATGCTTTGTAATCTTCTGTGTCCACTGCTTCATAGGAGTTGGCGATAAGATGTTATTCCCAACTTCTACAGCCGCGTATTGAGAAGGTCAATTCTAGTGTTGAATTCTTGGAAGGGAAAATAAATGTTCCATACATTTTCAAGCCCAAACTTATTATACGCACGAAGAAGCATTGTGCACATTACTTTAGCTTACATTTATTTATTTATTGTGTATTTTGATATAATGTGTAATTAGATTAAGCGGTAAGAGAACACTTTGGACATTTTTACTTCTATGCAGCTATGGTGATGAATGGTTTTGGCATTTTTGATTGGTCACCTGCAATTGTTTGGTTTTCTATGATTTTAGAGCAGACAAGAAAATCGGTCAATTTTAGTAATGGTATGCATTGAGAGGCTTTCACCAAAAAGTACAGATTTTTTTTTCACCAAAAAGTACAGAAAATCACACTTTTAAAATGCTTAAAAGCATTAGAAATAAAAGTTCATGGAAAGGACACATATTACTAAGTAAAATAACCTTAAATTTTTTACCATTTTCAATTAGTTTAATCGTATTTATGTTCGCATACCTAAAAAAAATTATGCTCTTAACGCCTTTGACGCTCAAAGGTTTACATTGGTTATATTTTTGTCTTGTTATATACAGTGCTGTGCAAAGGTTTTAGGTGATGATTCAAAAATAGACATGTTAATTTTTTTTTTTTTTTTATTTTATTTAACACAATGCAAATTGAGTAAACAGAAGAAAAATCTAAATCAAATCAATATTTGGTGAGATATTTGTAGGCATATAGTTAGGTGTTTGATTAAACAATTATATCAAAGAGGTGCTAATGATCATTAATTTAATATATAGGTAGAAAAACAATCATTAATTGAAACAGAAACAGCTGTGTAGGAGGATTAAACCAGGGCGAGGGGCAGCCAAACTCGCTGACAAGGTGAGGTTGCTGAATGTCAAAAGTCATACACCATGGCACGACCGAGCACAGCAACAAGCCACAAGGTAGCTACACCGCTTCAGCAAGTTTTCTTCCTGGCAGAAAGCTTAAGGCAGAGTTTCCAGATGTTCTGTCCAAGCTCTTTTGAAGAAGCACAAAGAAATGGGCAATATTGTGGACTGTAGATGCAATGATAGGTCAAGGAAACTGCAGCAGATGAAAGACCTACTTGTCCAGCAGTGCCATGAGCCCAGCAAGGAAGAAAACAGTAGGACGCTGTTACACCCATCTACTGTCTGGAGAAGTCTGGTCACAAGTGATCTTCATGGAAGACTTGGGGGCCAAATTCCTCCAATGGAAACAATGCCAAGTGACTCAACTATTCACAAAATCACAGGAGCTGGGGTGCAGAAAATGGCAGCTGGTGGACTGAAGAAGCAAAGGTGTAAATAGTTGGCTGTAGCAGAAAGGCTATTGCAGGCAACAGTGAAGCATGGCGGAGGTTCCTTGCAAGTTTGGGGCTGCATTTCTGCAAACAGAGTTGGAGATTTGGTCAGACTAATTGTCTCCTGAATGCTGAGAAGTACAGGCAGATACTTATCCATCATGCTATACCACCAGGGAGGCATCTGATTGGCCCTGAATTTATTCAGCAGCGTGACAATGACCCCGAAAATATAGCTAAAGCCATTAAGAACTATCTTCAGCATAAACAAGTCCTCCACAGAGCCCTGATCTTAACATTGAATCTCTTTGAGAATTCATGAAGAGAGAGAGGCAACCGAGGAGCCTACCGGCCGAGTTCCTTAAAAAACTGTGTGCGAGTGGACCTAGAAGAACTGATGCTGTTTTGAAGGCAAAGGGAGGTCATCAAATATCGATTCCAATTAGAATGTTCTTTTGTTCACTTAATTTGCATTTTGTTAAATGATAAAAATCGATTGCCCACTGGCATGGCCAACTTCGGCTATTATAACAACCCATGAGGTCAATTAAAGCAGTTTGATGAGAGACGTACAATGTCAAGTTTGTAAGAACCCAACAGCAAGACGAGTTTGGCTAACAACTGTTATCAGACATTGGAAAAACAACATAGGTCAGCGAATAAAAAAAAAATAACGGTCTTATATCCTCTGTCTTATTATAATTATCATAATATTATTGAACATATTTTTAATTTTGCAGAAAACTTCACTGCACCAGGAACTTCATCCACATGAACCTGTTTGTATCGTTCATACTGCGAGCGATATCTGTTTTTATTAAAGACGAAGTTCTGTACGCTGAGCAAGATGGAAACCCTTGTCATGTTTCAACGGTAAGTGCCGAAACACCACCACCCGGACCGGTCCAGAACGTGATGTGGTTGCGTTGTGACATCATGCCATCTCCACATTAGGTCATGCAGTGACCAATTCTAGGGGCACTTTATAAATGGGTGATGCCCATCTCAATGCACTATAGAGCACACCACCTACGATTACGACCTGCTGGTGTACATGTGTTCCGTTAAGCATGATCACACCAAAATCATTATCTTTCACATACATTCATTATATTATTTAGGTGAATATAAGTCCTTTCTCCTGCTGTAAAGAATCAAACCTTAATCAGTCGTTGGTCTCGTCTTAGATTCAGGAGCCGTATGTCTGTCCCCTGCATGTTTAATCCCCTCACTGTATTAGCCTCTACCACTCCTGCTGGGAGGCTGTTCCACTCTCTCAGTAATATAACCAGTGGCAATTGCCCCCCCTAGGTTATTCCTTGCCCCCCCTGTTGCCCCCCCGCCGAATTTGTAACCACCCAGGACAGTCCTTGACTGCTAACGACAGCATGGTGCCGTCGCTAGCAGTCCCAGTCAGGTGCTAACGACGGCACCATGCCGTCACTAGCATTATCTTACCTCGATGGAGGTCTGTGGACCTCCATCACCACCTACCCCGGCGATCTGCCCCTCACACTGAAGGGCATCACCGGGGCCACCCGATCTGCCCGGTGACGTCTCGCGCAATGACGCGATGACGTCACCGTGCAACTTTATTAACAACTGACAATTGTCAGTTAAAGAGGTATGGGGGCATGCTGCTTAGATGCCTGTATCTCAGGCATCTAAGCAGCTACATACCCCCAACATATACCATTGGAAAGGTAATCGCCTCACCTTTATATATATAGATTGTAAAAAGAATAAAAAATATTAAGTTAAAAAAAATAAAAAATGATTTGGGGGTCTCTAAAGGCAGATAAAAAAAGATCAAAATTGCCTAGAGACCCCCAAATTAAATTATTTAAACATAAAGTAGTTTAACTTTAAAAAAAAAAAAAAAAGTTTAAGTATTCTAGCTAAATGATCACTGTGGTAGCCAATGTTACCACAGCGATCATATAGCTATAAAAAGTCACATTCCCTTTTTAAAAATGGCCGATACTAATTTTTAATCCTATGATCCCTTTGATCATGGGGTTAAATTTAGCCAACGGTAGAGGGAGGCAATTTTTGAAATCCTGATGAACTGCAAATATTATTAAAATTAGCCATTTAGCCTGTGCGGTACGTGAGTAACCATCTCATCCCTGGAGCGCCTTGCATTTTTACTGCAAAACTTATTTTTGCTGTAAAAGTGATTTTTTTTTTCTCCCTTTACCATCATTCCTTTGGGATTGTAAGGGGAAAGAATGGTGTGTGCTACTGTGAGTGAATGTATGGAAAGAATGGCGTGTGCTTCTGTGAGTGAATGGAGATATGAAAGGCGTATGAATGATCAGTAATTAGGGTTGAAGCCTTGACGTGGCATTACTGCTCACGTGGGAAGTTAAATTATGGCACAAAAAGTAAACATTTGCAAAAACGACATCCCTTGGCGCATCAAATGAGGGGCTTCATGTGTTTCTAGTACAAACCTGGAGTGCGCAAGACACAAATGAACATGTCGTTATGGTTAGAAAAAACATATTTTCTAGCCAAAGCTACATATTACATCATTATTTGTGCACTCAACTTTTGTCCTAGAAATACATGTAGCCCCTCATTTGAAGCTCCAAGGGGTCTAGTTTCTTAAAATGGATGAATTGTCTGAATGAGGGAGAGCATGAGTTAATGTGATTGTGTGTATCATAGATGTATAATTGTGGAAGGGCAAAGATGGCACTAGCAGGATGTTTGAGCCTTGGGGAACAGGATGGCACAGGCAGGGTGTATATGGGACAAAGATGGCAAATCTTATGTGTGTTATCTGGGTGCTGGCCAGGTTCTATGTGGGCAGCGTGGTTGGGGTGTGCAACCTGTGATCTATGCCTGTAATTTAGGGGGTTTTAAATATACCTTTAATGCCGTGTTTTTATGTGAATTCCAATTGATCTGTACCTGCAAAGCTGGGTTTGTGTGTTCTTCTGTAGATCCATATGTGCCATGCTATGTTTCCATACATTATTTATGTATACCTGCAAATACAGGGTTTGTATGTCTTGTTCAGTTGATTAATACCTGCAATGCTGTTTCCATGTATTGATTTGATCTATACCTGCAATGCTACATTTCATATATTATTATTGTATACCTGCAAATACAGGATTTGTATGTCTGATTCTGTTTATTTGATATATACCTTCAGAGATCACAAGTGAATTTCAATTGATCTATACATGCAAAGCTGGGTTTGTGTGTTAATGTGTTGATCTATACCTGCTATCGGCAGCAGGGTCTAATATTTATATATATATTTATATATATATATCGGCAGCAGGGACTAATATTAGGCCCTGAAATCATTTAGTGGAAAAGTTAAGGTATTGTGTTGTTTAAAGGATTTCAAGGATTAGTCGTACTAAATTGTGGCTTCAGGCTTCCCA
Organism: Sceloporus occidentalis; assembly: GCA_023333645.1. Classification (NCBI taxonomy): domain Eukaryota; kingdom Metazoa; phylum Chordata; class Lepidosauria; order Squamata; family Phrynosomatidae; genus Sceloporus; species Sceloporus occidentalis. The sequence continues at coordinate 731,515 of JALMGF010000178.1, forward strand.
TGTTGAATGATCAAGTATTGTATTGTCCAATAACAAAAGTATCATTCCATAGCACATTACTTTTGGCAATATATATATATATATATATATATATATATATATATATATATATATATATATATATATATGTGTGTGTGTGTGTGTTTTTTTTCAGTGGTATGATTTAATGGTGGAAATTATTAATGCCCCCCCAGTTTGACTGTGGTATCTTGTGTGCCCCCCCCTATATATTGTTTCTAGAGTCACCACCGAATATAACACTTCCTTTCATTACATCTTAGTCTCTAAGTTTAAGTTCGTGACCTAATATTTTTCTTTTTCTGGGAGGTCACCTGTCCTACAGAGCTTACAATCTGTTTGTTTTAGTTCCCTTTGCAAGAAGGGCGCAGAACCATTGGGACTCCGAGCCATTATGTGGGTGTTTAGAACGACCAAAGATTTTTTTTACTTATGTAAACTTTTATACGTTCATTGTCTATATCTTCTATGCATTTCCAGGTTTTAATGGTGTTTTCACAATGTTTTGTGTTTATTTTGTAAGTATTGTGTACACAGCATGTTTCTTATAACGGAATGCTTTCTTCGTAGGTGGAATGTAAAGCGGTGATGGTGTTTTTCCATTATTGCGTCATGTCCAATTACTTCTGGCTTTTCATAGAAGGACTTTATCTCTTTACACTCCTGGTGGAGACATTTTTTCCAGAAAGGAGATACTTTTATTGGTACACAATAATCGGATGGGGTATGTTGTCAATATTTTTATTATTATTATTATTATATATTATATGACTAAAAATGTTTTCAATATTATTATTATTTTTATTATTATTATAAAGATTTTTATGTGACTATTTTTAAAATTATTATTTTTATTATTATTATAATGATTAGGATTTTTTATGTGACCATATTTTTAAAATTATTATTTTTATTATTGTTATAATGATTAGGATTTTTTATGTGACTAACTACAGGTTTAGGACTATAATTGTCATTAGTATCAAGAAATACCAGAAAATCAAGGGAAAGATAATTTCAATAATACGATGATCATGCCTACACTTTCAGCTCCTCTAATGCTTTCATGCTAATGCTGCTGTGGATTATCCATTAAATCACTAGGGTCCCCTAAAAAGCTTAGGGGCCCCTAGGCATATGCCTAGCCCGTCTGATGGATAGTACACCATTGTTATGTATTAACACATACCTGCTTGTTATTAAATACTAAACACATATAATATAATTAAAAAAAGGAATTGTTTCCTTTTAATGCAACAAAATTCTGTTTAAGAGACGGCAAAAGTCTTTAGCGCCACCTGGTGGTAGAGAAATGAGGGTAAAAAAATAAAATACATAGCGTACGAGAATAATTTGTTGCAGAATCCAACAGAGATGTTTGTATTTCTTCTGCATTATCAGCCACATTAGTATCTACAGATGTAAAATAAGTTATTGTTTTAGTTGTAAAAAATAGCAAAAAATCACTAGCATGGGGCAAACGCTGGAGAAAAATGTTTCCACTCGAATGATCCCGGAACATTCACCGTTTCGCCTGATTCCATGGTAAGGCCAACAAGAGCAAAAGAAGAGTACGAAAGCTAGCAATTAGCGACGGCTGATGCCCCCCACAGTTTAAGTGACCTAAATGTCAGAATGCTTGTAATGCAAGCAACTGCAGGAACTCAGTCGCTGACACACAATATACAAATGTCCAGCCTTATCAAACCGTCAATCTAGGCAAGCACTTTATAGTTTAAAGTGACCACTATATTATATAAATGTTCTAGACGTGACACGGTGATTGTTCTACTTATTTAACAATATGGGGTCGCGGACATGCTTAGCGGCCAAGACATTAATAATTTGTCTGTTGAAAGAATTGAGTGGAAATCGTTGATAGGAAGAGATATTCCATGCTTCCAGTAGAAAGAATGAACAGCTGTGCAGATCAGCAACCAAGGCTTGGTCACCCCTTAAAGATAAAACGGGAACAAACTTTTACAGCCATTAAATCTTCATAAAAACTGTGGAAGAAGACACTACATGGACAATGCGGCCAGTCAAATTATTTAAATATATTTAATAATCGATAGTCTACAATAACAATAATAAGAGATGACACCCCACAATGAGACAGCATGTATGTATCCTGTCGTCAAAGAGAAAGCATCAAGTCCAACCAACTAGACTTCTGTAGAGCAAGCAGGAGGCACTTCATAGACTCGCGCACCAGAAAAACATGGCGCCGGTAGGCAAGCCAAAGGGCCTGACTTGGCGCCATACGAGGAGGTGGAAGCCAAGCCTTAAAGCTTCAACACAGGCCCCTATGTGTCCTATGTGTCTGCCTACGGCCCATTGGACTGTATCTGGACTTGAAGGGTCTGACCTTTACCCTGCTCCATCACACCTGCCCTTCTTCTATCCCAGATACCCAACCGGGTCCTAACACAAATAAACAAATGCATAACGAACATCCAGAGATTTCGGGGGTCGGTTTGGTTTCTGCGGTTGGGGTCCCGCCTCGTTTAGTGAGATGCGTACGAAGGGGCGAATCGGGGGGGGAAATCCGTTAAAATTCAGTTCCTTAAATATTTAGAGCCAAAGTAAATCGAGATAGTTTATTATAAAATGAGACTTGCAAATATTATATGCCGACGTTCATTCATCACATAATCACGTAGAACAGTATGTATTCCATCATTTTATTTGGCCAGTCTGATTAATAGTTAATTTAATCGAGTCCCTCTGAGTATGTTTTAATACCGTCTGATGTTCATTTGCATTTTAATTGCACGCTCTTATCAAAAAAAGAGTGAGTTACGCCTCGGACAATTTATTCTGGAGAATCCTATGACACCGGTTTTGCATTTCAAAGTGGATCTGCCAATCCGAGCTACTAAATTTCAAGGACTCTTTTTCTGAGCCTCTCAAAGCCCTTCATTTCCATAGCGCTTCCCTTCCATTCTTTTATATATTTATTTATTTATTTAACGGCTCTTTGAATACGTGGTATCTGCTGGCATGTTTTGACAGCTCTGATCTGTGTTCATGAATTATTACATATCTCTCGTGCCATCAGACGAGTAGAAAGAAATATACATTCATGGTATAATGAGCTCTGGAATCCGGCTACAAGCTGGCGCTTCTTATATTTTATTTATTTCCCATTGCCGCTAATAAATAGAACAGAGAACGTGACGCTAAATACCAGGAATCTACTTTCATTCATGCGCTTATTCGGATTTCTCTCTCTTTTGTTGGTTTATCGCCATGATGCTTTGAAATAACGTTTTTGCTGGAACATCAAACATTCTAAGGTCGGGTTATGGAATGTTCTTGCTGATTCTCCATTATGCGTGTGTCTAGATTTTTCATTTACTGGCGATTCATCAGGTGGACGTTTACGGAGATATGGCGGACTTTGCACATTATTGAGTAACAATGTATTCCAAATGGGGCTATTACAAAAAAAGAGTTCTACAAATCAGATACCTTTTTTCGATTTGAGCTCCGATTGTCTTTTGTAAACCTCCATCTCTGTTTCTGGATGCTGACTTCCTTTTATTTACAGGAACACCACTGATTTGCGTTACCATCTGGGCTGTATTACGACTTCACTTTGATAACATGGGGTATGTATACGGTTCATCCCTGAGTACTGGTGTAATTTAACCCTGCTGCATACAGTAACAATACAGTAATAACCCCCCAGCGCTGTATACAGTAATAACCCCCCAGCGCTGTATAAAGTAATAACCCCCAGCGCTATATACAGTAATAACCCCCCAGCGCTGTATACAGTAATATAACCCCCCAGTGCTATATACAGTACCATAACCCCCCAGCGCTATATACAGTAACATAACCCCCCAGCGCTGTATACAGTAATAAACTCCCCAGCGCTGTATACAGTAATAACCCCAGCACTGTATACAGTAATAACCCCAGCGCTGTATACAGTAATATACCCCCCAGCGCTGTATACAGTAATAACCCCCTCGCTGTATACAGTAATAATCCCCCAAGCGCTGTATACAGTAATATAACCCCCAGCGCTCTATAAAGTAATAACCCCCAGCGCTGTATACAGTAATATACCCCCCCAGCGCTGTATACAGTAATATACCCCCAAGCGCTGTATACAGTAATAACCCCCAGTGCTGTATACAGTAATATAACCCCCAATGCTGTATACAGTAATATACCCCCCCAGCGCTGTATACAGTAATATACCCCCAAGCGCTGTATACAGTAATAACCCCCAGTGCTGTATACAGTAATATAACCCCCAATGCTGTATACAGTAATATAACCCCCCAGCGCTGTATACAGTAATATTACCCCCAGCACTTTATACAGTAACATAACCCCCCAGCGCTATATACAGTAACATAACCCCCCAGCGCTGTATACAGTTATAACCCCCCCAGCTCTGTATACAGTTATAACCCCCCAGCGCTGTATACAGTAATAAACCCCCCAGCGCTGTATACAGTAATAACCCCCAGCGCTGTATACAGTAATATAACCCCCCGGTGCTGTATACAGTAATATAACCCCCAGCGCTGTATACAGTAATATAAACCCCCAGCGCTGTATACAGTAATATAACCCCCAGCACTGTATACAGTAATATAACCCCCAGTGCTGTATACAGTAATATAACCCCCAGCACTGTATACAGTAATATAACCCCCCAGCACTGTATACAGTAATATAACCCCCAGGTTTTATCTCATTTTGTTCCAATAAACTCCCTTTATCTACAAATCTGGAGCCGCCGTTGCTGTCAGTCATGTGATATTTTGGGTGACTTTTCCGGCTCAAACAGCACACTGAGCTGATGTTTTATGGCAATGCTAATGAAGTCCGTTCCTCCATAGACTTTCATTAGTCAGAGAGTCCGGCTGTGTCATTAAGACCTAGCCATTCAATATTTTCCCACAGGCAGTATGATAAGGAGTCGGGGGGTTTGTCTAGTAGATTGAGGCTCATATAACAGAGCGAGAACTCAAATGGTTGATACGTAGCTGCCTGAAAATATTACATTATAGGGCAAAAACTATGGAATAAAAGCAGCAAACTTTTCATTTATTTGATACTAGTAATGAAAAGTTTTGGTGGGAGTTTGATTTTTTTAAATCTTTTTACAGCTACTTTTTGTCTGACAGGCACTCTCATTTTCAATGAAAGTATGATATAGACATGGAATCTTCAATAAAAATGTATTCATTAAACAGTAGTTTAGTTAAAATTACAAAGCTTTAGTGTTCAGAATGTGTGTTCAGGTTCGCTGAACAATTATTCACACCGAAGTGTTATATATTTTTGATATTTATCAATGCTTGGCACTTTTTTAGGTAATTATGAGATTATGTCTAATGTAGTGATCAAAAAACAGAATTACCATTGTAAAATTAAAAGCATTAGCTGTAGAAACCACTTTTTTCTGCATATTGGTCCAAAATAAACACTTTTTATCCCACAGACACTCCAGGTGAACCTTTATTAATTCCTTTATTAATTGTTGTTTCAGTATATGCATCTGAGAGGGTGGTAGGTACATGGAAAAGTTTCCCAGCAGAGGTGGTAGACGTTAATACAGCGAGGGGATTTAAACATGCGCGGGATAGACATACTGCTCCTGAATCTAAGACGAGACCAACGACTGATTAAGCTTTCAGTCTTTACAGCAGGAAAAATGGGCAGACTAGACGGGGGCCGGATGGATCTTATTGGCCATAGTTCTATATTTCCGGCATATCTGCGAATTTTTTTCTGGATAAAGAAAAAAATCAAAAAAAAATCCTGGAACTTTAATTTCAAATATATTGCCACAGATACTAAATGCAACTCGAAATGAGCCCCGTATGAAGAGATATGCAAAGATTATCGACTTGCAGAATTGCTGGCCCAAAATTGCAAGGTGCCGCTTTTTGCCCCCGATTCTGGTGCCCGTGCACTATGCTAACATTAAATCATAACATTTATTCCAGAAGCTTCCATAGGACCATTTTTTATTATTATTATTATTATTTAATTGTAAACAGTTTAATAAAAAATAGCATATTTAAATATTTTACAAATTCTCTGTTCTTTTTAGCTGTTGGGATACAAACAACAAGACTGCTCTGTGGTGGGTGATTAAGGGTCCTGTCATCGGCTCAATCATGGTAAGTTAGATGCAATATTAATTCAAATATTTATTCATAAATAATATTCTAAATATGTTGGGCTGATCTTTTTTATTTGATATTTTACCATCTGCAGACATAAGTGCCAAAGTTCTTATTTTAATATAATTATTTCATGAAATATTAATATTTATAATCAATTATTAATAAACATTAACAGCCACCGTGTACCTGACCTGGGATATAAAAAAGTGGATTGTAGTGATAACCACTTTGTGTATAAAAAGTGATTCTGGTGCAAAGTTTGAAAATTTGTCTTATTATCAGAGCAACTTGTAGAATGTTCCACTCAACATGAACATTTCATTACTTGCTATAATGAATAGACCACTTTGTACTTTGTCGCAGCGTCACATTTCATACCTGACCTCTTGCTTGAACACTTGTCACACAACTGGTTGACTCAGGAACATTTAAATTGTACAACATAATAAGAAATATTTAACAGTAAAAATCATGGGGTTTTTTTTCCATTATAGTTATTTATTTGGCTCACACCAGGGCTGTATGTTATTGTTTGTTAATGCGATGTTTAAATTAGAATTGTCTGTATTGTTATAGAGCCAGATAATTAGGAAATTGATTATATTTATTTTAAAAAGCACCAAGGATTATTAATTGCAAAACAAGAATATGATCTTCTTACACAAAGATATCCCATATCATAGAGGTCCCCATAAAACCATGCATTTAAAGGTGTTATTTAACTATTTTCTGCCTGTACATAGATGGTAAAGGAAAAGATTAGCAAGGGTTACACAGAGCTGGATAACTAGTGCCACCTAGTGCTCAGTCCTTAAATTACAGGCGTGACTGAACATGCAATGCAGTCTCTCATCAGTAGGGGGTGCTGGATATACAGGAGTGTATATACCACATCCTATACAGCCAGTTGCTATTTTTTTAATCTATTGCTACAGGTTTCTGGTATTCTGGCACCTTGTCTTTTTATTTTTGCATAGTCCCTTTCCATGGGCTTATGTCAAGGTTCTGAAGATACCAGCTGACAGCACTGGATGTACATAATTTGTATCAAAATGACTCTATGATATCTTTAGCAGGAGAGACTCAAATTCAGGGATACCTTCCTAGGGATATGTTCATTATGATTACACCTGATGTATCATCCTTATCCACAGATCAACTTTGTGTTGTTCGTCGGAATCATCATCATCCTCGTTCAGAAGCTCCAGTCGCCTGATATAGGAGGCAATGAATCCAGTATATACCTGTAAGTATAATAATATCCACATCGAGCAGAGATATAATATGGTGTACACCGATTGAAGGGATATGTCTAAAAGAATGTTCACACTTACAGAATACTTGTGCATATTGTAATGCAGCGCATTCTAATTACAGAATGTAAAAATTGTAGGCTATATATATATATATATATATACTGTATATAGACGACTATATGAATATATGTTTATGGAACCATTTTTGCTTTTCAAGTGCCTTGATTATAACGCACCTTAACCCACCATGTGCCAACTATTAACTCTATGTGGGTTTCCAACTGCTACATTTAATATTGAATATATAATATCTATATTGATTATAAGCTCCTTCGAGCAGGGACGGCCTCACCTTTTCTTTCCGCAAGTCCCAATTGTTATATGATGCACTATGTGTTATGTCCTAATTACCCATTGTACAGCGCTATGGAATATGATGGCGCTACGTGTATACCAGTAAATAACAATATTGCAAAACCAACACGATAGTGAGTCACCAGGACAACTCAAGCAATGCATTCGGGAACCAAAAGAACAAATACACAAACATTGTTTAATTAAAAATTAAAAACAAAACTTGTTTGCGCAGGAGTATCAGAATTACAAGCAAAAGTGTAACATAAGATATAAAGGATACATCGTGATTTACTGGCTGCCCTCCTGGGCAAAAAATCTGGCCATAGTGACAACATGACGTATACGTGTTATTGCATCATACAGGTATTTCTATAAGTGACCTGATGTATATAGTTCTATACACAAAGGATCCTCAAGCCTTTATTACACGCTAAAAAAAAGGTGCACGCAGTATATAGTCATATGAAAATAAATGGATTAATAGGTCACCTGAACTTTATGGGGTTGTGTGGATGAATGGTGCAATCACCATAGCAACCAGTAGAATGTTCCTGGCAATGGTGCTAATATATTACCCAAGCCGTGCTTAAAAAAAGAAAAATCTTTATTGTCATAAACATACATAAGGATATCCAACTATACTTCTCCTTCAGTGCGTAACTTTTATAATTTGATATATTTTATATTTATTTTAGAATTTTATATATTGCTTGCACTTTAACATGTAGGAGTGTTACCTTATAATAATATACTTTTTAAAAATGCATAGAAGGGTTCATCAGAATCCCTTCCATGAATTTGCCGCTTTTCCCCTTTTTTCCTGCTATTTGACTTTTTGCCCAAATGCATCTCCTGTCCAGCAGCGCGCATGCGTGATCACTCACCCCCGGCCAATGATACATTTTTGGGGGTCTAATTAGACATTTGGGGCTCTCCTACTGGTTTCAGTGGGATCTCTTTTCTGCCAAAACCAGCGCTAGAACACGGAGAGGCAAAAGGGGTTTTCTCAGCAGGTAAGTAGAGTAGTGTTTTTAGCAACATTTAGACAAAAAATGCATATTAAAGTACTTACTGAGTATTTTAATATGAACCCAAGTCGGGTGAGGCTGCTTGGGGCAGAACATGGTCCCTTTAACTTTATATTTCCATTTTGTTTATTGATAAAATGGTATCAAGCGAAGAGTCGTTGAGTCTTTAGTTTTGCATTTTTATTAGTACCATTTATTGCAATTGGTGTCAAAAAGTTCCTGATTAAGGTTTATGTTTTTTATAGGGTGATGGCGTTTAATAAAATTTCTGGCACTCGTTAAGCTTTTACCGAAGCACACAGCGGGATGCATTGTATAATTCAATGTAATATGATCAAAAAAAAGATCATTTTAAACCATGTAAAGGATAAAAAAAAATCCTATTGTTTCCTACGGGTTGTAGAAGTCGTATCATTGGCTGTATTTCACTTTAATTTCCATCTGTTGTGAGGTTGTCGGCTATCACAAATAGGCGATTATTCATGGTTCTACCCTCCCTCAACCCTTTTAAAGCTTTTTAGGTTATAGCTCCACCCTTTTTATATTTAGCCACACCCCTGTTAGATCTAACTCCACCCATTTCCCACAATTCCTCATGTATGTTAATTACACATCAGAATTCATCACCAAACCCGTCAGCAGGTCCATTTAAATATTTCCATGTGTATTTTGCATGATTTTGGTTAAATGCATTTAACCAAAGGTAACAGATCAGATTCCGTTAATTGTATTTCGGATTATAAATTGAGTTTGTGCTTTTATCTATCTTTATGTTCATCGTTGAGTTTATTTTAAAAACTTCATACAGTGTTTTTTTTTTCCGTTTTAACAACTTTCAGATGCTTTACTTTTTTGCTCTAAATGTCGCTCAAACCCTTGATTTAAAATAAATAAATAATAAGTTCCCTAAATAAACATAAAGTTCTCAAGACTCGTGGCCTCCTACAAGCTTCAAGAGCACAAAAAAACCTCAATCAATAAAAAGCTCTATTTTGTTTAATTTAGAGGGGGTTTTTTCTCTTTATAGTTTGTTCTTTCAATTGATTCTCCGATAGTTTTGTATAGAATTTTTTTTTCATTATTCTTATTTTTTTATTCTTAAATTATTTTATTCTTATTTATTTATTCTTATATCATTTTATTCTTAAATTATTATTATTATAATCCTTATTATTGATTTATTATATAGAAATATAGAGACCTTAATATTAGGATTTTATCTTTAGTAAAATATGTTAGAGATGTTCCGTTAAAGTCTTTGGTTTTATGCGTCTTCTGCTTTGTATGTTATTCTGCCAAAACGCTTCTTTTGATCACTTTTCTATGTAAAAAGGGAGTGCTGGCAAAAGCCAAATGCTTGCTGGTTTGATGCCGTTCTTCAGTGTGTTTTAAACCAGTCCTGTTTGATTTCTATAATTAAGAAGTAGGTAAGGAAACTAGTAAAAGTAGACCCTTATCCACGTTTCTAATATCCTTTTCCATTCCAATGTTTCCATTGTTTAAATTAATATTTTTTTTCTTTATTTTGACCCCTCAGATTAGGTTTCTAACTAGCACATTTTTAGAAAGGATGTTTGAACGTATCAATGTGAATTGATAGATAGAGATAGAAAGGGGTTCTACCTTTTTTAACGTATGGTACTCAGTAGAATGTGGTCTCAGATTCCTATTGGCTAAGGAGACACCCTATAAGGAAGCCATGGATTACTGATTCATTTTAATAAATAATAATATTTATTATTTTATTATTATTTTTATTCTTTATTCACGTTTTGATTGTGAAAATGTATCGAAGACAATGCTAGAAACATTCACTAGGCGTTGAGAAAGTACATTAAATTAAATTAAATACCTTTTAATGTATCAAATAATCGGAAACACCATTGTATGATATTCTCGTATGGTAAATAAGGATTCAGCCATAGTCTGGATAAAAATCATCGTCTTGGGGAATAGCGGTGACAAAGTGGAATGCTCCCTACCCATAGATCACAAAGAACAGCTTTTTCACACCAAACCAAATGGGAAAATTCCCCCAAAAAATTCAAATACAATACATTTCGGGCATCCTTTAAATATTAATAGTAATGAAGTAACACAGTCATTACAGATCTTGTTAAGTGTATTCGTCATAACCGTAGGTGTTCATTGTCCGTTGAGTTTGCCGTTCTGCTGTGTCCTGTGTATTGTGTGACTTTCTGCCAAAACCGCCTACAAAAGCTGAAATATACTAATTTTATCAGCAGCTGCTTTCAGAAATGCTACTGTAAGACAGACAGTGCTCACCAGCACAGTTGCAAGATGTCCACCATTACTCTGTAAGTGTACGCACTCCTGTGACGTTACCGTGTTTGTGAAGCATGATTCCGATACTTGTTGTCCATGTTTGCTGGGTCAGAGGCATTTTGTTGCATGATACATTGATGTTGTGTGTCTGTGTGAAATAAAGAACCCTTAGATGTTTGAATAAGTCAGGACCCTGTTATGATCGAGCTCTACACGATATAATTATAGGCAAACCATTCATTATATATGTTTAGACCGCAGACGACATCTCTACAATACACATAATATATACCTAATCAATATTTCTTTCAATGAAAACTGACAGAGAACCTCTCCATTATTCTTTTTAATTGTGGCAATGTACCTCCTGAACTATATAAATTTAACATATGTCCTAAATTAATTACCGGTATCTATTAATATATATTAATTAAATTAATTATATTTCACTACATTTTGGTTCTCAAATGTTGCTGGGTTGCAATGTCATTTAAATATATAAATGTCAAATATAATATAAATATATAACTAAATACATTTAGTTATTTGTGTGCATATATATATATATATATATATATATATATATATATATATATATATATATATATATATAAATGGCTTAGGTGAACATGCCTTATAGCTGAAACTTGTAATAATACTAGTAAAACTAGTGTTATTGTTACAAAGGGAAGTCCAAGGATAATTTTATAAATTGATAATATTTTTATAGCTTTTACCAGTGTATAGTTGTCTTTTTTTAAAATAGTATTAAATTAGGATAATCTCTTGACGGGTGCCTTTACAACACAATGTGCTCTTAGAATTATACCTGTTCCTCCGGGTCTACACCCAGATCCTTCAGGCCACAGTAGCGGGGTCCTGATACGCCCCACTCCCAGCCAATTTTTCCTTTATATTTGGGGGGGGGGGCAGTCCTGGCCACGTCCCTCAAGGGTAGGCTTCGGGTAGCCAGAGCCCACAAGTTCCCAGGTATGATCATAATGCATCCACAGCATCATTCCTCATGCTGTAGAAATAATTCTTTAATCATACAAAATGTGTCATGTGACACAAAAGCAGCTACCGATAGGCTGTTTTTCAAAGAAAAGAATAAAACGATTCAGTTAATATATTACAGAATACAATGTATCAATACGGGGAAAACATCATTTTCTTTGGTGCTATACTACATTAGTTTCTACCACACTGTGTTTAATACTATAGGAACACTTATTTAAAAATGTATACCAAAAAAATAAAAAAAAAATGTAAAATTAAAATATTTATAAAAAAATACAATGTTAACTTTCATGTTTAAAAATCCTAGAATCCAGAAAGCTCAATATTAGATGATTTTATAGTATATATTTATATAGTGGGAGAATAAACTTTGTAGAGTATATCATTTGTAGTCCTTCCTACTGTTTGATTTTATCTGTTTCCCATCTATATGTTATTTCATTGTGTGTCACAATATATGTTTTGTTTTTCTATTTAATAATAATAATAATTATTTCCTGAAAATAAAATTAAGAAAATTTGTTCCGTTAAATAATTCTTTGCATTTACTATTTGTAATATAAGATGGATCCATAACTATGTCTGACTCCATAATCTGTATTTACTGTGTTGCTTTGTAATTAAAGATTTTTCTCAAAAAAAAATTAATATCACCACTTTACAAATATTTGCTGAATATGTTGGGATGTTAATTAATTTTCTCCTTTTGGTTTTTGTAAATATTGTGATTTATTATTTTTGCTGAAAGATGATTTAGTCGGAAGTGGTATTTAAATTTTTAGAACAAAAAAGGAAAAGGTATACATTTCAGAAAAAAAAAAGTATTAATTTTAGATCTGTATTTAGCAAAGGTTAGTAAACTCATATTTGGACATTTTACAACCCAGGAACAATTTAAATAAAAAAAAGTGTGTCTATGTCACAGAACCCAGCCGCATTGTCTCATTTTTGTGACCAGGTTTAATGTTTTTGTTGTCATTTTGTTACTGCTGTTGTCGTTGTTTATGTGACACACCACATCTCTCGCAATGAATTTAATAAACTGATCTTCAGGGTGACGCTCGCAATTTTGCCATATATCAGGATAACTGATATGTAGGAAAACAAATAGATGAGGCTGATAAAGCCTCAGATTTACAGAATATGGGGATTATGTTATTCGATATACGCAATCTGTTACACATTCTTACCTAAAATTAAACACATTCAATGGCTCTTCAATAACACATAACATTATGTTGCCTTCTACATTTCTTTCGAGGCGTCTATCTCCCCAGTGGGCTTTTGTAGATATTTCTATGAGCAAATGAGTCCAGAAACAACAAAATTGACATGATTTTCTCCTCCTTCTTCATACCTAACACTATGATTAACCCCTTCATGACAAAGCCTGTACATTGTAGGGCTCACAATGCATTGACCTTAATGGGTTTAAAGCCTGAAACTCTTCGTTCTCTGTGGCTTGCCAGATAAAAATTCCAAAATACCTTAACAAAAGAAACAAGTGTTTTTTTCTTCCTTGTTTCTAAATGACCACTTCAGGTCAGACCCGATCCAATTTTTTCCCACCATGGCTTCATTGTCTCTCCCTTTCTACGGCTATCTCGACCACCATTTATGTACCAAACTCTCAATTCAACACTGAAGCCTTAAAACATTTGTCGCAATAAAATAAAAAAAGAGAAGGCAAAGGACACCTAAAGGAAATTTGGGAAGAGAAGGTAAGTATTCAAAGTAGAATTCTGGAGATCAAGACCAGTGTAGTGTTATGTTATAAAACCACCTTACAAACAATATAAAATACCAGACGTTATTTTATAAAATGTAGTTTATACGTGGCCTTTTAAATAGTGACCGTGACATTTGTTGTATAACATACATTCCGTTTGTTGACCAGGAAGTTAACAAGTCCCAGGATAAAAACCCTAAATATGGTAGCAAGATGTGCATCAGCGTTGTCTTCATTCGGTTGTTTTAAGGCTAGATTCGTCTGCTCCAAACCTCTCACACAAAGTGCTCTTTGCTCCGTAGCCCCTCACCCATTGCATCTGTATTGGGAATTCAGCAGAGGGCAGATCAGAAGACTGGTCAACACGCAGTAGGACCCGAAAGAACTTGGAGCACCCGGTCAACCGGTGTCAGGTCAGTGGCACCTCTCGGGGCTACTGGGTATGCAGCTTGCTTGAGCGTTATTAAACATTCTACACAAAAGAATGTTACAAATTGTATGAAAACAAGACCAGAAGAGGCAGCCAATGCTAGGACGTTCATATTGGATGTCTCTTTTTACCTCCCTGGTCTTAGAATATGAATAGATGATTGGACATTGGTGGAAAAGTATTAGGGCTCCTTCCAATGGAAGTCTACATGCATATGATGCCCAATTCACTTTGTGAATGTTGAGATCCACATGCCCAGTTCTGATGAGAAGAAGGTTGCCAACGTGATATCACTTCCCGGATGACCACCTCAGTCTTGGATTTCAACGAAGATGGTAATCCATGGGGACAACAAGTGTCAAATAGAAGGGGCATCAGGACAAAATCGCAAAGAAAAGTTTAACCTCTGGAAGATGCGGATATCTATGTACGTGGAAATATTGGGCTTGACGGTGGACACGGAGAAACAGTCATCAACTGAACAAAGAGAAGTCATGAAACTAGTAAGGCTGGCTTTATAATAGTCACAGAAGACACCATCCACTTACCTGGCCGTATTAAATAAACTTCCAAAGAACAAGAAGTACTTGAATGGAATAATTAGAAGCATAACGTAGAAACATAGAAACAAAATAGAATCAAGCCAATTACTTCAGAGGAACACCTCTTACGAGTTGTTTAAAAGTTTGTAAAGACCATGTCGAAATTCTGTGAAATACGAACGTTCAACTTTTTTTTTTTTTTACTATGTACATTTTATGGGGGGGGGGATTATCGTTGATCTTGCAAATAAATATGTGTCTAAGAAAACGTGTATGTGTAAAAAATTAGGTCACAGGGTCTTGAATTACACCTGAAAGTGACAAATAACGGAAGTATACATTCATATCCATAGTTTAGTATGAATATGTGGGTCTACCTTTTTAGGTTTTTGATAATGTTACGTGGGTTCTGTACATACTGATTTTTAATAAATATTTTTTATATATTATATAACGGAAAACTTTTGCTAGAACCTTTAGATACACATTATATATATATATTATTATTATATATTATTATACTTTAAACACAATATGATAAGTCAGTACATTTGAAGACTAGTCGGATTGGCGGTATATATTATCACTGTATCGAGGAATAACATTTTATTATAATATGTTTTACTTGTGAAACAGGTAGAAAAAAAATCTGTTATGGACCTAAACCCCAAAAGAGTTTATTCATCATAGAAATGTACAGTTCCTTTTCTTATCCATTGTGTTTTATGGGTAACATGGATATATAATATATCTGGCATACTGGGCAATTGCCTAGTGGGCCACTGGCTAACAACACCCCATACTCCAGTGGCAGGTCGGGTGCCTGATGACACTGGCTGGATACTCCTGTCTGCATGAACATTAAAAATGTAACTTGTGGCTGTAGTTACGTCATCAGGCAGCCGCCGGCCTTAAAGTGCCGGTGCCGCCACATCATCCCTAGTCCTACAGTGAGGGAATTTAAACATGCACGGGATAAGCATTTAGCTCCTGAATATAAGATTTAAAAAAATGGGCAGATTAGATGAGCCAAATGGTTATTTTCTGCCAGGAAATTTGGTGATGATGATACCTTCATAACATAAAGTTAATTTTGATTGCAAGCTTCCAAGGCTATGGTATTTTCATTGTCTTTACTAATTTAATAAAACTTCAGTGATTTTGAATTAGGTGATAATTACAGGAGACAATCCTATAGGCACACTTGGGAACTCTCCAGGTTTAGCTCTGAGTCTCTGGGTCTCCAGCCCAGCTTCTTCATTTTACACTCTAGCCCAGCTTCTTCATTTTACACTCTGGTCCATTTTTCTGACAATGCTTCACCAGTTCTCTCATGATCCCTACCCACTCACCCTCCAAAAAAAAGCCACACACAATTAGCACTCCAGAATGGAGACAGCTCCTGACAGCGTACCCGTGGAAGTTCCCAGGTATGGGTTAACTGTATTAACATGTTACTGTGACAGAAACCACCGAGATTCCAGCTCAAGGAAGTTCCATAATGCAATAGTGGTTTTAATAGGTATATATATATGTAGTGTATATATATGTAAATATATATATTAAATAGATATATATAGTGTATGTATATATGTAATTATATATATATATTAGATATATAAATATAGTGTATGTATATATATATATATGTATGTATATATAAACTTAATATTCTAATGGCTTTGCCCATTAAGTATTACCGGTATTTAGTGAATATTTATACCTTGGAAAAGAGTTATTTTTATAAAACCTTTTCATTATTAAAAAGTAAGACGTTTCTGCAGTTAACATGTTTTACTGAAGTCCTTCAGGACTTGTTTTTTTTATCAATAAGATGATGTATTAGGATTTTACTCCCACAATATATTAGCAGTAGTGTATTTTTTTTTAAAGGAATGGAAGTATATTGTAAAAAAAAAAGGCCACTGTTAGCGTTTGTTTAACTGTTTTTCGAAATTTGCCAGAAAGTAACACTTTCTGTCCAGTATTGTTTGCGTAAAGAGTGTCATAACAATTAAATTTCTCGGGACATCATCTTGTGATGTCACAGCTGAAGTTAAAGCTGAAACAGGCAAGAAAATTAGCTTTTCCCGGTATCTCCCGCGGCAGCCGTTTTTCTCCTTTCTTTATTGGTAATTTAACTTTAAAGGGTCAGCTGCTTAGATGGAACTTGATAAACTATATATATATTTTTAATTTAGAGCATGGGGGATGAGCCTCCAGCCCAGGTTCTTCTCTATGTTCCATGTTTATTCATATATTTCCAGGTAATCAGTCCTCTGAGATATATATATATATATATATATATCTTATCTTGATTTATAAAGGCTATAGGGGTCGCGTATATTTGTATCAAAGACCTTTAATGTGAAAATCATCTGAATGCTACAAGAAAATTAGGAGATGATATATATATATATATATATATACCGGTGCATATATATACTTTCCATAACTATAAACACTATACTTAAATACATTGAATTCATGAATAATCCATATTATGCCTCTGTGAAGGAGAATATCGTAAACATCTGTAGCATAAATGAATCTTATCCTAAAGAGCCATCTGTCGGGGGTTATAAATATATTTATAATAATATTATATTCCTTATTCGTCAACTGCAACATTAAAGAGACAGTTCAGTGCCCCTTAAAGTGTTATCTTTAGAAGAAGCCGCTTCACTCTCCACGTTTGAAGTGAGTTTTGATTGTTTCAGTGGTCTCGTTGGACCCTCTCGATGTTTTGTGCGAGCCAGCGCTGGGAGCTGGCTGATGGTCATGCATGCGCACTGTTAAGCAGAAGGTGCCTTCACACACATGCATCTCCCGCAAGCCAAGGAGCTGGAAGGGAAGGGAAATGTTAAAGTACATGGCTGGAGCGTCATTAACTTTAAAAGAATAGAAAGATAACTGCCTGTCCGGAATGTTAATCCATCAGTTCAGTGGATATGCGCTCACCCTGGGGCTTCTTCAAACATTAACCCTTTAGTAGCCCATAAAAAAGGTTCTATTGTAGTGACTTCCTAGAGTGGTGGCAGCCAAATGGTTCTAATAACGGTCCTTATGGAAACCATTACTTCTGAATGAAGTCACCTGTATTCATGCAGGAATCCCAGTTGTGAGAAAAGCACCAATCAGGACGTTCAGATATCATTAAATTAAATCAGAGCAGAATATTTAAGAGTTGACTTCAGACTGTGTGACCCTGAAAATCTTCTCATTCACCCCGAGACCCTGAGATTGGGGTACGAACCCTGAGGCTCCGGGGCAAATCCTGACAGTTCCCATGAATGCTCGTGTAACATAAACACAAATAAAAATTTATTTATTTTTTAAAAACAGCTTTCATGTTAACCCTTTCACTATCCGGCTTAATGTTAAAGATGGGCAGATACATTGTTCAGTCAATGTAAGTATAGGTATAATTGGATTATGTTTCTGTATAGATGTAATTGACCCGCTTTATCCCAGATATATTTTCTACCCTCAGAATACATTTATTACATTTTCCGATGCACCCTTTTTAACAAAGCCTTTAAAAATAATAAAATTTTTGGACAATGTTGGACAACCACCAATCCTATATAGAGGTGCATGGAATGTGAAACTGTCCTGGTCTATGAAGTAATAAAAGTATCTAATACATAGACAGTATTATTGTTGTAAAGTCAAATGACATCACTTTAACAATGACATCATTTCCTGTTACAGGAGGCTGGCGCGATCCACACTGCTGCTTATCCCGTTGTTCGGAATCCACTACACCGTCTTCGCCTTCTCGCCTGAAAATGTCAGCAAGCGGGAGAGACTAGTGTTTGAGTTGGGTCTTGGGTCCTTCCAGGTAAATGATGGCAAAAAGAAGAATTTATTTCATATTTCCTTTTTCAAAATGAACAGTTCACAGATTTTCTTCCTTTCTTTTCCCCTCCCCAAAGGGCTTTGTCGTTGCAATTCTCTATTGTTTCCTGAATGGGGAGGTAAGATCCTTTTAACTTTTACATTTTATTTTCTTGCGTCTGCATGGAAAAAAAAAAAACTTCATTCTGTTCATCCATTCTGTCGCAAGACGCTATTGAAGTCACGTGAACTATACCGTAAATCTGTAAATCTTTCGTTATTTTCATTAAAATAGTTCAATTATCGCATGAAGTGAAAGACTTCCTTTTACTATATTATATTTAACCTTTTCATGACCAGAGCGTTTATCACCATCATGACCGGAGCTCTTTTGGCGTTATTACCATACGTTCGCTCAAATAACGATTCCCTTTTTTCATGTTTATTGTACGCTCGCAAATTATACATATTGTTGTTTTTTTTCCAACAAGAGACAGGGCTTTCATATGAGACAGTTCTATATATTTATACACACATTTTTTAAAACAGATTTGGTGCTGTTCTTGAAAAACATAAACATTAGACTTTTTGTATGTTTTGGAGTGTAAATTTTTCCTTTATATCATATACTGTTTTTTTCTTTTATGTTTTTTAACACTTTTGGGTTGAGGCAGCAAATTACGTTTTATTTATATTTGTAATGGGAGGACTATAAGAGATTTTTTTTTACATTTTTTTTACACTTTTTATAAAAAAACACCCCACTTTTGTAATTATCTCGAGGAGACGGCATAATAATCCCGCACACACAAAAAAGAGGGGCCCTCTTTGCAAAAGTGCTTTAATCCTATTGATGTTAGATGTACTTTCTACTAAAAAATGCTATGGAAAGAAAATGGTATTTGGGGGTTCAGCGTCCCAAAGGAATCAATTCTCTTGATTAATTTGTCCCCCAAACCTTTCCAATGAAATTAAAAACTTAGTTTTCATATTAAATCCTTAAAAAATTGTGTAAAAAATATAGACCAGTATTTTAAATATTTATTGAGTCTGACGGCTGATAATATTAATGGGGAGAGTTATAAGACGCAATGGGCTCAATTCAGTGGATTTTAGTGGAGGTGAAAAATGCACAGCAAGTGATTTATTAACCTGTCAGTGCTAAAAAAAAAATTTTTAAATGGGTGCATAGAGATCAACCTCACCTAAACGGAGTACAAATTTGTACCGCATCTTAAATTGAATGCGTAACAAAAAATCAACAATGCTGGAGATTCCGCAATTTGATCTTCAAGTTAACACATAGGTTTTATTAGAATAAAAGTAAAAAAACAAATAAAACATGGGAGCAGATAAGGAATGTCATGGGCCTATGATTAAGTCCTACTTGGACGAAACGCGTCGGGCTGCTTTTGATCTAATGAAAGCTATTAAGAATTTCAGCTTCGCTCCCTTCCCTAAACACCAAACTGCTGAATGTCCGGCATTGCTGGGGGGGCTTTTGTGGCGTATTCCATAGAACGGACGGGACTTATACCTGGAGCCTGGCGGGAGTGAACAGTCTGTATCGGGGCTTCTTTCCCTCCTTGAATGTTTAAACTCATTTAACACACTGGTAAAACATAAAAATCCATATATATGCCCATAGACAGTTTAACCCAGACACCTGGACCCTTTCATTGCCATATTAGATTAAACAAGTAACATAGTAACATAGTAACATAGTTCATAAGGTTGAAAAAAGACCAAAGTCCATCAAGTTCAACCTATATACATATTGTGTCCCTACTGTGTTGATCCAGAGGAAGGCAAAAAACCCTTATGAAGCAGATGCCAATTGCCCCATACCAGGGGGAAAATTCCTTCCCGACTCCAAATATGGCAATCAGAATAAATCCCTGGATCAACGTTCTGTCCCTATTAATCTAATATCCATAACTTGTAATATTATTGCTTTCAAGAAACACGTCCAGGCTCCTTTTGAACTCTTTTATTGAGTTTACCATCACCACTTCCTCTGGCAGAGAGTTCCATAATCTCACCGCTCTTACTGTAAAGAACCCCCGTCTGTGCTGGTGTAGAAACCTT
Organism: Sceloporus occidentalis; assembly: GCA_023333645.1. Classification (NCBI taxonomy): domain Eukaryota; kingdom Metazoa; phylum Chordata; class Lepidosauria; order Squamata; family Phrynosomatidae; genus Sceloporus; species Sceloporus occidentalis. Next base: position 752,270 of record JALMGF010000178.1, read on the forward strand.
CTTTCCTCCAGCCGTAGAGGATGTCCCCTTGTTATAGATACAGTCCTGGGTATAAATAGGTCCTGGGAGTGATCTCTGTACTGTCCCCTTATATATTTATACATAGTTATTAAGTCCCCCCTAAGCCGTCTTTTTTCCAAACTAAATAACCCCAATTCTGATAATCTTTCTGGGTACTGTAGTCCTCCCATTCCCCTTATTACTCTGGTTGCCCGTCTTTGAACCCTCTCCAGCTCCACTATATCTTTCTTGTACACTGGTGCCCAGTACTGTACACAGTATTCCATGTGTGGTCTGACTAGTGACTTGTACAGGGGTAGAATTATTTCCTTGTCGTGGGCATCTATGCCCCTTTTGATGCACCCCATGATTTTATTTGCCTTAGCAGCAGCTGCCTGACACTGGTCGCTACAGGTAAATTTACTGTTAACTAAAACTCCTAAGTCCTTTTCCATGTCAGTCGTCCCCAGTGTTTTCCCATTTAATACATATTCCCAGCCTGGATTTTTCTTCCCCATGTGCATAACCTTACATTTATCTGTGTTGAACCTCATCTGCCACATCCCAGCCCAAGCCTCCAACCTATGCAGATCCATTTGTAATCGTGCGCTGTCCTCTATTGTGTTAACCACGTTACAGAGCTTAGTATCGTCTGCAAAGATTGATACTTTACTATGCAATCCCTCTACAAGGTCATTAATAAATATATTAAAAAGAATAGGACCCAAAACTGACCCCTGTGGTACCCCACTAGCAACAGTCACCCACTCAGAGTATGTACCATTAATAACCACCCTCTGTTTCCTATCACTGAGCCAGTTACTTACCCACATGCACACATTCTCCCCCAGCCCAAGCATTCTCATTTTATGTACGAGCCTTTTATGTGGCACCGTATCAAATGCTTTGGAAAAATCAAGATATACGACATCCAGCGATTCACCCCGATCCAGTCTTGAGCTCACCTCCTCATAAAAGCTGATCAGGTTAGTTTGACAGGACCGATCCCTTGTAAACCCATGCTGATATGGAGTCATACACTTATTTTCATTGAGATACTCCAAAATAGCATCTCTTAGGAAACCCTCAAACAGTTTACACACAACAGAAGTTAAACTAACAGGCCTATAATTCCCCGGGTCACTTTTTGAATATTGGCACAACATTTGCTATGCGCCAGTCCTGGGGAACAGACCCTGTCACTATAGAGTCCTTGAATATTAGAAATAGGGGTCTGTCTATTACATTACTTAACTCCCTTAGAACGCGGGGGTGAATGCCATCTGGACCTGGTGATTTGTCTATTTTGATTTTTTTTAGGCGGCACTGCACTTCTTCCTGGGTTAGACAGGCGACATGTACTGGGGCATTTATCTCATCCTGCTGTATATTACCTGGCATTTCATTTTCCTCTGTGAATACAGCAGAGAAGAATATATTTAATAGATTAGCTTTTTCCTGATCCCCGTCTATAACTTCTCCCTCATTACTTTTTAAGGGGCCAACGCTTTCATTGTTAACCTTTTTACTATTTATATAGTTAAAGAACATTTTGGGGTTTGTTTTACTCTCTTTGGCAATGAGTCTTTCTGTCTCCAATTTTGCTGCTTTTATCTGATTTTTACATATTTTATTTTTTTCCCGATAGCTTTTTAGTGCTTCCTCACTGCCTTCCTGTTTTAGTAGCTTAAATGCCTTTTTTTTGCCATTTATTGCCCCCTTTACATTTTTATTTATCCACATTGGTTTTCTCTTGTTCCTGACTCTTTTATTCCCATACGGTATGTACCTTTCACAGTGAGAATTTAAGATATTCTTAAAAATCTCCCATTGAGCGTCTGTACTCTTGTTTTTGAGGACATTTTCCCAATTTACAGTGTTAAGGGCTTCTCTTAGTTGATCAAACTTTGCCCTCCTAAAGTGCATAGTTCTTGTGGCTCCTCTAAGAGTTCCCTTATTGAAGGACAAGTTATAATGCATCATATTGTGATCACTATTTCCTAGATGTCCCCTGACCTGCACATTAGTTACTCTGTCAGGTCTGTTGGTTAATATTAAGTCCAGTAGGGCGCCCCCTCTGGTCGGGTCCTGTACCATTTGGGACAGATAATTATCCTTACTTATAGTCAGAAACCGGTTTCCTTTATGAGATTCACAGGTCTCGGTTTCCCAGTTTATGTCGGGATAGTTAAAGTCCCCCATAATAACCACCTCATTGTGATTAGCTGCCTTGTTTATTTGCTTTAATAATTGATCTTCTGCTGCTTCCATTATATTTGGTGGCTTATAGCAAACCCCGATCAGTATTTTATTATTTTTCTTTCCATATATTTCTACCCATAATGACTCCACATTATCATTTCCCTCACATATATTCTCCCGCAGTGTGGCCTTTAGGCTGGACTTTACATAAAGGCAAACTCCTCCCCCTTTTCGTTTTTTCCGATCCTTCCTGAATAGACTATACCCCTGTATGTTAACCGCCCAGTCATAGCTATCATCCAACCATGTCTCTGTTATACCCACTATGTCATAATTTTCTTCAGACATTATTAACTCCAGTTCGTCAGTTTTATTGGTCAGACTTCTGGCATTAGTAAGCATACAATTTAGAGGTGTATGGTTTTTTTCCCTATGAAGCCTATCCCTATTAACTATTCTAACCCCTCCCTCTGCTCCACCCCCAGGTACATTTATAAGCCCCAGCTCTCTATCTACACTATCTTCCCCTTCTATATTGTAGTTTCCCTCCCCCCCTTTCCCTAGTTTAAACACTCCTCCACCCTTCTGACCATCTTCTCCCCAAGCACAGCTGCACCCTCCCCATTGAGGTGCAGCCCGTCCCTACCGTAGAGCCTGTATCCGACAGAGAAGTCGGCCCAGTTCTCCATGAACCCAAACCCCTCCTTCCTACACCAGCTTCTGAGCCACTTGTTTAGCTCCCTAATCTCCCGCTGCCTCTCTGGTGTGGCACGTGGTACAGGTAATATTTCAGAAAATACTACCTTGGAGGTCCTTGCCTTAAGCTTGCTACCTAAGTCCCTGAAATCATTTTTAAGGACACTCCGCCTCCCTCTCACTTTGTCATTGGTGCCAATGTGCACCATGACTGCTGGGTCTTCTCCAGCCCCTCCCAGTAATCTGTCAACCCGATCCGCGATGTGCCGAACTGGAGCGCCAGGCAGACAACACACTGTTCGGCGATCCCGGTCTTTGTGACAGATCGCCCTGTCTGTCCCCCTAATAATTGAGTCCCCCACTACCAGCACCTGTCTGGCCTGCCCTGCGCTCCTCCTTCCCTCCTTACTGGAGCAGACACCCCTCTGGTGGTCAGAGGCAGTGACTTGCTGCAGTACTGCTAACTCTGAACTAACATCCCCCTCATCTGCCAACCGGGCAAACTTGTTGGGGTGTGCTAGATCAGGACTAGCCTCCCTGGCGCTTTTCCCCCTACCCCGCCTTCTAACTGTAACCCAGCTAGCTGCCTGACTGTCCTGTACCTCCATCCCACTATCCTCCCCCACCTCTACCTGCGAGAGAGCTTGCTCAGTGAGCAGCAGACTCCTCTCCAAGTTGTCAATAGATCTCAGTGTTGCCAGTTGCTCCTCTAGACTCAGGATTTGTGCTTCCAAATGAGCAACCCGCACACATCTCGCACAGCAATATGCACCCTCGAAGCGCTGCTCAAGGATTGCATACATTGAGCAAGATGTACACCTGACCGCATTGTCAAACATGGAGGACATCTTGGCAATGGGGATAGCTCCAATAACTGGCAAAAACAGACAGTAAGGCGCAAAATATATATAAATATATTATATGCAATCACAAGGATTTATACTTTACCCTCCTTCTTGCTTTTTAACTCCTTCTTTGCTTGTAACTCCTCACTTAGAGATGTCACTTAGGAGATTCACCCCAGCTCAGGATTCGCTTGTGTGTCCAAGCTAAATGCAACTGCAAAAGCCAAGCAGAACTCACAGAGAAGGTTACTTAATTAGCAACACACCTGAAATAGCCCTTACCCTTTTTTTTTTTGCTTTTTTCAACAAAACTTTACACTGAACACAACACAAACAAACACAGTGCTCCCCCTTGCAATAGTAATGAATATACTCTCCTTCTTTGCTTGTAACTCCTCACTTAGAGATGTCACTTAGGAGATTCACCCCAGCTCAGGATTCGCTTGTGTGTCCAAGCTAAATGCAACTGCAAAAGCCAAGCAGAACTCACAGAGAAGGTTACTTAATTAGCAACACACCTGAAATAGTATTTGTATTTTTATCTCCTTTATATGTTTAAGTTGTTTTTTTTAATATTTCATAAACTTTTGCCGGAAGGACTTTCAAATAAAATTAACAAATTTATTACATTCTCTGCAACTCCGTATGAAACTTCAAAGACAGATGGGATTCTGGCACAAAGCCCGTTCTCAAGTCGAGTTTCCGAAATTGATAAACAAGCCGCCGGCTTTGAAGTTTGATACAAATGTCCCAGAAATGTGTTGGTTTTGTTGAAAGCCAAATATATTCACATTTTGTACATAAGGGTTCCTTGGGGTCAGATACATAGTGACCATAAAATGAATATTTAAATATTTAAATACTACCATTTAAATTAATTTTAATACTGGAAGGACCTCTACCAACGTGCCAATGTCTACTGGTTAGTATGCAGTACCTTTTAAATGTGTTTTTAAATAAAGTCTATAGTGTATTTATTAAAAAAAATAAAACACATAGGAAACATAGTTATTTATTATTATTAATATTATTATTATTATTTATCCAATTCCAGTCTTTTCTGCAAGATATAGCCCTAGGCATTTCTCTTGATTATATTCATCAGGCCACATATCTCATTGACTAACATATATTTCTGTTGGTTTTATGAATATAAATAAATAATATTGCGTAACTAAATAAAATAAAAAAAGGGAAAAAGATTCACACATTATCATTTTCCTTTAACCGTATTTGGACATTTTTATATTTTATTTTTTTTAGATACGTAATGTATGTAAATATTTTAGTTATTCTATGATCTTTATTTATTTATTATTATTTTATTTGTATTTATTTTTAGCCAGCATGTTCCATAACAGCAAAGTACATAAAAAATGACCTTTTGAAGTTTCTCCCTAAAGGTGCAATCAGAAATAAAGAGAAAGTGGCGGAGTTGGAAAGTCAACCGGTACTTTGCTGTGGATTTCAAACATCGCCACCCTTCGCTGGCAAGCAGCGGTGTCAACGGGGGGACGCAACTCTCCATTCTGAGCAAGAGCAGTTCCCAGATCAGGATGTCGAGCATAAATGCGGAGAACCTGGCGACATGAGTTCCCAAAATGCTTAATTCCACCCAAATCTCACTTTATTATTTTTTATTTTTTTTTTGTTGTTTTACTTCTCATTTGTAATAGAAAAGCGGGACGGAACATCATAAGTTGTCTCGGAATGTTTAGTTTAGTTGGGTTTGTTGCGGATGGGTCATTCATCTTAACTCCACGATGTTGACTATCCATGAATCCATGCCGACTAACGATAGACGGGCTTTCATATCAAATAGGAGAACAACGAGTCTTTGTAAAAGGTACATTTTGTGTATTACAGCAGAATACACAACATAGCACCTTCGATTAACATTATTGCGTCGGCATACCTACTTATTTCATAGGTAGTAGTCTAAGAGAGAGCAAGTAATAAAAAATTGGAGCACTTGATAAGTACTACAGATGAGTCGTATGTAAATACTTATCGTTTGTTTACAGAGTAATAAGTGTGGCAGCTTGTATATTGTGTACTTAGAAAGAATTTTATTATTTTTTAAAAAAAGTAGTTTTTTGTTTTTTTTAGATTAAACATTTGTGCGTTAACCAATTTTAATGTGAAATAACTGACCGGGGACATAATATGTACATAGGTTGCACTGACGACGCAGATGGTCGAAGAGTGTAACGCTTGATAACGATTAACACAAACGTCATGGAGGTATCTTGGTAATATTTTTGGATCGTGTTGATAAATAAGCGTCACGGTGAATATAATATAGGTTATATGGATAATGTGTATGTGCCAATTTTTGTTGTGTAGAACACTGGAAAATGGCGAAATGTATTGGGAAACCAATATGCCATTGATCATTTGTAACATATATATATATATATATATATATATATATATATATATATATATATATATATATACATACACACACATATAATATATATATATATATACACACACACACACATATAATATATATAATAAATATATATATATATATACACACACATATATATATATATATATATATACATATATAAATGCACATATAATATATATATATATCTCAAATGCTTACTTTATAATTGACCATTTTTAACATGTAATATATATATGTAAATATATATATATATATATATACACATATATATATATATATACACACATATATATATATATATATATATATATATATATATATATATATATAAAATGCCTACTTTACGACAATGCTCCTCAATTTTGCCTTGTTTTCAGAGTTATAACAGGTACATATTTTGCTATGAAACTGCTATGATGTCAATTAACTCTGAAAATACTTTATGCAATGCATAAAGACTGGATCAACCTAGTAGATTAACTTAAGTTCGAAATACTAAATAATAGAAAATAACATAGAAACTGGAAACTTTATACATCTATAAATAATTTTACTTTTTTAATTAACACGGTAATGAGAAATGTCGGAATTTAAATGACGTACGTCATGTCAGTTCGAATGTAAAAAATTACAAAACTCATAAAAACTGTTATTTTTGTGAACAACGGAAAACTAGGCGAAGCCTATATAAATGCAGAATGTGTATATTAAATGCAGAATGTCCATAGTTTATATATTTGTGTAAACGACCATAATACATTTTTTTTTTCAGGAGAATTCTAGAAATGGATTGTAATATGCATAGTGCCATATGTTTCTGAGCAATTTTGACAGATCTTTAGTGATAAAATACATCTTTTATTATCAATATCGATTTTTAATGTTAAAAAGATATATGTAGTGATTATCTTGTAGCTATACTTTATGCACTGAGAGTATTATATTCTTTGTAATAACCTGTGCAGATGAATGTATTCACAGGAGCTTACAATTAAATTGCTCGATATCCCAGCCCAATACCTGATAAATGTGAAATATGAAGCAACTATAGTTATCATGTCATGGTATATATCGTCTATATATCTCTACATACATGTTTTCCACGTCATACTGTGAAATAGGGAAGACCAACCAACAACAAAAAAGTTTTTTTCCTACAATTTTTTTAATCATCAGCCATGCAAATATTTATTTTGGGTGCAGGGAAAAAAAATAGTTTAAAAACATTTTCTACGTTATCCGCGTCTTTTCTATTTTAATTTGCAGAGCAAAGGTCCCTCAAGTGCCTTTTCACGACCAGAGCTATGGAAATAAGAGGTTTTTCATCAACATCATTTTTTATTATTATTATTTAATTTTTTAAGTGTCCATCTACCTATATTACTAAAGGCAAGAATATTTTAGAGAAACCTAAAATGTGGTTCAGTGGATACTAAAAAAGTGAGTTTTAATCTTTTACAGAATTACTTTTCTAATAATAATAAATTAAATATATCCATTCAAATAATCACATATAAAAGAGATAAAGATGAAGAAGAGCTACGTAATCCCCTATTTAAAGTCAAATTTTATTTTGCAATAAAAGATTATAAAATGGCGTAAAAAAATTTGCCGTATTAAATATGTACACAAATATTTCTATAATCCTGACAGTTATTTTAGTGTATTTTCCAACATTTTTAAAATGTTAAAAAACAATACATTCAAATATTTTTATAATTAATAATTAATTATAAATTAATAATACTTTGAGTAGGGTAAAAAATATTGATATTATTCGTTTACCAAGAAATTCTTGTATGTTTCAAGTAGTTAACCGAATCGGGATACATAAAGCGCCTCCAGTCATGTGTTTCAGAATTTGAGATTTAATACATAAGTTTTAGTAACTAAATGCGCCCATGCTGATAGATCGGGCTGTTTGGAATTATTAATTAACGTGATATTTATCCCTTGACTTTATCTCCAGATTTACTGTATGCTTAAAAAGATTTCAGATTTTTTTAAAAAAAAAAGTCATTATTTTAATTTTAACCAATTGTAACTAATAAATGTATATATAAAAAAAATGTAGTGGTGAGTCAAATACTATGGATGGGACTACCCTGGGATTTGCCACATGAATGTAACAATTTTTGTTTGCAATTAGGTTCTTTTGGAGGTGATTAATACTTAAAAGGCCCTTAAACATTTGATTCTGGGGATCAGTAAAGCAAGCACTGCCGTCGTAGCCGTACCCATCAGCTGCCTTCGGGTGTCAGAGGTTCAGTAAACCAATACCTTAAATTAGACGAGCTGACACTTTGCACATGCATGTGATTCCCGCTTATGGCTTGGTTTAGTTAATGAGCCCCACATAGACCCATCAGTGCCACTAGCTACAAGCAATATGCTTTCATATAGCAGCTGCTAAGCAGGGGTTCAATAATTTGTTAACAAGAACAACATGACCTCTAAGCACCGCAGAATCGATGGCGGCCGTTCCATGTAACAGAGTCCTTAAATGTACGTTTGTTCACAAAAAAAATTGCATGTTTATAAGCTCTACACGTAATTGGATATTAAAAAAATACTAATGGCTTGAATTGGAAAAGGTAACATCAGAGTAGAATATTTTTTTTTAAGAAAAACTATTTATATAGGAAATCATTTGAAGTCTAAATACTGATTCTAGAATTCAGTAACTTTAAAATTCAGATTTCAAAAACTAAGTTTTTTATAACCCCCCAAAAATGCATTCAAAAAGCTTATTTCACTTTTCTTCCAATGCTCAAAGAACATTTGATACAATTTTTAAAACACATTACTTCTTATATTTTATATGAATTAAAGAATTTCTCAGAAATGGTAAACCTGTATAATATTATTTTTTAATATTAAATTGTTATTGTTACCTTAAAAAACTGGAAAGTTAAAATTAATAGAATTAAAGTGAATAAAATATTACATTAAACTATTGTGTGTGCCGACATTAATGCAAACGCTGAAGATATCATTGTGAGACAATTCCAATTCATTTATTTTTGACAGATTTATCTCTGGCATTATATCTTAAATTTTAGTGTCTCTTTATCTCAATTATATACCGGAATCCAAAACTGTTCTCATCAAATAAGTATTACAACATAATCAAAATTAAATTTGATTTTATAAAAAGAGGTAAATCACTAATTTGCACATAGAACATGATTGCCAATTTGCATTAATAAATTATATTTTCTCAGTTATTACTTTTCCAGTATTTGCAGAATAAAAAACGTATAAACATACTGTAATATTTTCCACAGCATATTATTTTAGAATATCGTGGACCATTATGTGAAAGATTAAATAATTTAACCAAAATAAAAGAATGGTTAATCATTTTATAGCGTAACAAACATTAAATGACTCCACTGCAAACAAAATAATTATAAAATAGCACACAATACAGACAAAATAAATAGACTTAATCTACTCTATATAGTATAATTTATTCAACATTCTGTTTGCCAAAGCATGCTCTAATATGTAAATATATCAAATTTAAAATAATACTTTTTAGGGCAATAAAACTGTAGAATTTTCTAAAAATTATGTCATACATATATATTTTATGTATGGATAATGAACTATTGTCTCAAAACTTGTCAGGGGTGTTTCAGTTGAAATTAAATATAAAGCAGTAAATTCAGATTGACTTCTCTTCTTCAGTCTGCGCAGTTTAAATCATCAGGAGCTGCCCATGTGCTCTTTAAATTAAAATAAATAGGAATGGATAAAACTGCCAGATTAATAAAAAGGGCAAATGGTCATCTTGACAATAATTACAATATTTGCTTCCTAACACAAACCAAAATAAAATCTAATAAATTAACAAACCTGAGAACTTCCCAGGGCAGGCTGGACGGGGTGCTCCCTTTTCTTAAGAGGGGTGGGTGGGGCTAGCCCCACATGGCATGAAAAGGATTGGGAGTGGGAGGGGAATTGGGTGGAGATTGGGCTCGGCTAAATACTGCTCCCCCACCCTGGGGAATGAGGGGTGTGACCCGGAGACCCCAAGGAAGCACTTCTTCCCCCGGAGACTCTGGGTAAAACCTGGAGACTTTCTGAATATCCAAATGAGCATAGCTTAAAAAAAAGATATAATACAGAATTCCCAGAATTTAATTGGACATATTAAAGTTTTTTGGGTTTTTTTTGGCCATATGGTTAAAAAAATGTATCCTTCAAAAACCCATTATCATTTGATTGAGGTGTTTTAATTTTATTAAAATGGGCACATTACTTGGCTGTATACTTGGGTGAAAACCAGTGACGTATCCTGGCCTAGGCCAAGGGTGGCCGGTCCAGGGAGGAGGCAGTCCCTGGGTACAAGACTAGGGGGCCGATTGTCCCTTGGGCCGGTTACAAGGGAGAACTTTGATCTATTTATGCTATTGAAAAGCACTCCGCTCCTTTAAGACACAGCGCTGGGATATGATGTGCTCAGTTTTCTTAAAGGCGCGCAAAACCTTTTATTTTATTTGGGTTGCTGATCGCGGAGGGTGCCCCCAAAAGGTAAATTCAACTCTTATAAAACCTCCTCAGTGTTTAGCTTTGGTATTAAAACAAACAAAAAAATCATATAGTTAATTATTACATAATTCTCATTGTGTCTGGCAAAACATAAAAATTCTAGGCAGAGTAGGAATTTGTTTTCAAAAATAAACTCTGCATGTAAAATAAACCATTTCCACTTACTATCAATAATAGTAGTGAATAATAATTAGTATGTGCCATGCGATAAACATGATTCCATGTATGTGCTTTACCGTCCGCCATGTTCAGTGCAATAGGTGCTTCTAAGATTGGGTTACTTGTACGGAGTCATGTGCTAACACATTTATTAGATGATTCATGCTAGGACAAACTCTTGCTACATGTTTTAAATATTCAGACGTATAGACATTTTGTTTTTAGATGTTTGCATGTGTGTACGTCATACAGGACCTCAAAAAAAATAAAAAAAATAAGTACAATTAACCCCAAAATTTTAGATTTTCTAATGGCTGGGAAACATGGAAATAAAATAAATTTCAGCTTTTAGTAAAAACTTATCAAATCCGATTATGGAGCGATTCAATGGCATCAGATTTATTGTCCAGTTTGAATATTAATGGCTTCTCTTATAGAAGAAACTTTGGAATTTTGAGAAAAGGCTTTTGGGTACTTTTTTGAAGAAAAAAAAAAGGATATTGCTCTATTGGCCCAAGAGAAAAATGAGTCGATGATTTTTACTGAGCCAACATGAAAAGTGACAAAAGCTTTTGGGATCTACAAGCTCTACAAGTCTTCTTCAGACGGTCACCGATACTTTTTTGTGGTATAGAACGTTTTTTCACTCTTTTTCAAAAGTGGCGGCGGATCACCTGCACAAAAAAGTAGAAATTAAAATTGAGCCGGCGCTGTAGACAAAATATTTTACATTTTTACCTGATAATTTTAATACTTGACAAAAACGAGCCAATTTTGCAATTACTTCTTTTTTTCTTTTTTTTGTCGTTCTTATTACCAACGCACCGCAAGCAGCTATGTAAGCCCCGTAATTAATGCACCCCAGGATATTTCCAAACCACAACCTTTTTTTGCCAAATATTATTATTTTATTTGTTTCATTATTGTCTTGGGATTTTTTTTTACATACAAAGTGGAATTTTGTGTATCTCTTACAGAAACTCAACATTTGGAGTGCCTTATTGCATTTACAGACTAACCATTATTCTTTTGTAACACATTTCTTTTCTTAATTGTCTGCAGTTTCTTTCCCACCGTGTCATCGATCCAACGGCTTTTAGTTGTCTGTAACATAGATGGAGCTTTAAAAATGTGAGAAACCCTTTGTTGAGATGTCAGATGTCAGTAAATAGTTAATGCCAAATTAACCTAGCGGTGTTCAGCATGCTGTAATTTTGTCTAATGATGTTGTGACGTACAGTTGTGTCTTTGTTTTTAAGTACAAAAGAAAATAAAGTTGACTTATGTGAATATTGTATTTTAATATATATAGATCATGCATTTTTTTTAAAAAATTCTATGTTGTGTAAAACTCCCCTTTTCATTATAATAGCTTTTTTTAATATATTTTTTTTTTTGGTTGGGGAGGTGGACTTATGGTGACCAGTTCGTTTTTCCTTTTTTAATTTTAACCTAAAGTACTTGAAGTCTTGTAGACGTACGAATATATTTGTTATCGTAGAATTTTTTTTAGGTGGTCTTATTAAAATAAACTGTACTGTAATTAAGCATTTGTCGCTTCTTAATGTGACATCACAAGCCATTTTATATCATGTAAAGTGTATTCGAGCCAGCGTATGTATGACCATCCTTTTAACTTTTGAAATATCGAAATAGAAATTAATCACAGAGTTAAAAAAAAAAAAAGAGAATTCGGTTTTTGTTAAAGAAATTGTCAACTTATTAAACAATGTTTGCTAACTATAAATCCCGTGTAAATTGTTAAAAAAAAAAAAAAAAAAAAGATTGTCCGTGTCTTTATTTGTGTAATTTTGAATTTGGGGGTTATCATTTTTGCGCACACTCATATGAATTACTAAAACGACATTTTAAAAAAGGCACATAATTCCCATTTTTAATGGATTCTATCAAATTTATAGTTTTACTTACTTTAATGGTGGGATTTTTTTTAAAATGTGTTTTTTTTAGATGGACCCTACCAGGTTAAATTGTCAATGCAGTTCTAGTTTTGGGACAACCTGGCAAGGGTGAAGAACATCAATGTATTTTTCTGTAAGCCAGCTAGAAATTGGTGTTCTTCAGAGCTTGGTGTGTGTGGGACATCACTAGTCAAACAAAAAAAAAAAAAAGCCAATTTGATATGTATTGGCCCCCAGAGGGGCGATTTTCACGCTAGTAAATAACCTGGTTCATTTAAAAGGGCAACCTGGCATGGGTTGCATGTTAAGAACATTGGTAGTCTTTCTCCAGCTGGAGACTCCTGTGCACTCCTTGGCATGCGTCAGAGCTTAATCATGGGACATCAACAGGCAAGGAGGGCGCTTAAGCCGGCGCAATCCTGAGTGATAGCCCAAACTCAGGTGACCTGGTACATCATTTAGACCATAAGCCTTGATCTTTCTTTAAAGGTAAAAATTAACCATAGAAATTATGTAAAAGACAAGTATGACATCATGGACACATCTCAACTTTCCTTTTGGAGTCAAGAAGGAATTTTTCCCCTTATGGCAGAATTGGAAGTAGCTTAATTAGGGGTTTTTTGCCTTCTTTTGGATCAAGAATAGGAAAGTTAGGTAGAAGGGTTGAACTTGATGGACATTTTTCAGCCTTATGTACTATGTAACTATGTAACCATAGAGTTGCTTATTTGAGAATATGCCTTTTTGTGTTATTTACAGGATAATGTTATTTGAAAATAACTGATTTTCTTTATTCGAGCTCAAAATGAATGTCAGCACTAATGTCACCAAACTGCAGTGCAGAAGCTGCTGTGAGTCCTGCTTGTGGCATCTGCTGTGCTGGGGGTTTAATGCCCCGGGAGAAGCCACGATCAACAGCGACATGCGACGACTCTCCAAAGACCCCCCTCGGCAAAGCATGACGGCTGGCGATTCAAACTGCTTTAGTAGGCAAATGAACAGAAGACAAGGAAATAAAATATTAAACTATAAAAAAAAACAGTAAACTTACCAAAAAAAGGTAATATAAATAAATTATAATAAATAATTAGCTTTATGGTTTGATGTACAAAAAACTTTCTTAACATTTGTATTCACAAAATAGTAACCGCATATTGTCTACCCTTCTTTAAAAGGGATGGTGATGTTCTGAACAATTAGAGTAGACCTATTACTGTATACAGCGCTGGGGGGCTATATTACTGTATACAGCGCTGGGGGGCTATATTACTGTATACAGCGCTGGGGGTTATTACTGTATACAGCGCTGGGGGTTATATTACTGTATACAGCGCTGGGGTTTATATTACTGTATACAGCGCTGGGGGGTTATATTACTGTATACAGTGCTGGGGGTTATATTACTGTATACAGCGCTGGGGGTTATATTACTGTATACAGCGCTGGGGGGTTATATTTCTGTATACAGCGCTTGGGATATATTACTATATACAGCGCTTGGGGGTTTATGCTCAAGGAGAAAATATTTATAATTAAAAAAATAATACATAGCACACAATACAGAAAAGGGGCAGCTGAATTATCTTCAAGAAAAACCTCACTGCTTGCCTCTATATGCTATTATTTTTTTTCTGAAATCTTGCTAAGTGGGGGTAACGCGTGTGCCTGGTGTCACTTGGAATGTAGATCTTTTACAAGAGATATAGAAAAGGCTGCTGGGTTATATGGAGAGAGGCATTAATAGCAGGAAGAGGCTTGGAGGAGAGAAGCGAGAGTTACAACAAGAGACCGGAATCTAACACAAGAGGGTCAGAGGCTGAGATGGAACGTAAGGAAGTTTGACTTTACTGAGAGGGTGGTAGATAAATGGAACAACCTCCCAGCAGAAGTAGTAGAGCCTAATAGAGTAAGGGAAATTAACATGCATGGGATACGCATATGGCTCCTGAATCTAAGACGAGACCAACGACTGATTAAGACCTAAATCTTTCATGAAAAAAAAACCGAGCCAAATGGGCCAGCAAATTCTATGTTTCGGTTATTATTATTATTATTATTATTGCACCAGCTAGGTTATCTTTCAATCGACATGAAAAGTAGCAGAACACTAGTTATCTATTCTCTAAATATTAACATATATATATATATAGCACCGACACTTTTAGTACAAATAAGCATTTTCAGAGACATTTCATGCATTCTTTAAATAAACATAGAAACATAACTTTTTAGTGGATATCAGAATTACTTTGTATTTCATTAAAGCTGATGAGCAAGTTCTGTATATTGTCACTTGGGAAAGCCATCTTAACTTGATTCTTAAATATAATGCCAATAGGAAAGGACCCCAAAAATGAGTTCTTCTGGCTTATAACTGAAAAATGTTTCTGGAAATAAGTCCAACAAAGTAAAAATTCAGATGTAATACAACTTTGTGGGGGTTTTTTTTCTTTTTTGACCTGCAAATAGAAAAATTAATAAAGCTAAATTGCAATTTTTTTCTGCCTGAGATGATTGGTGTTTGCATTTAAAATAGATTACAGTTGATTCTGCCATTAGTGAACATTCCACTAGGTGGTGATATTTAACCGATAATTGTTTCCCAAATTTTCATGACTCTTGTCGAGCGAGTGAATGCACAAACATGAACCTCACCACTAGGTGGCAGTGTTTATTTTATTTTTTTTACAAAAATGTCTGAAAAACTACATATCCCGATAAGTGGCCGAGACCAATTAAAATGTATAAAAACAGGTGCTAATATTTGCAGAGATTTATTTTCATAGTAGAAACAAAATAATGGAAACATCAGAAGTGTCTTACAATAATATCTATACATTATTATTTCTTCCAACAAGGCTTCTTTGATGTTGCTATTTCTGAAACACAAAAAAACTTTTGTCGAAACCCAAATCTCATTTTCCACCGTGCTATAAATAGGCAGTTAGATTCCAGCTTTAATTAGTAGTAACGCGGCGTGAACAGAAAATGGGTTCTCATCTCTGCATACGTCGGAAACAGTAATAAGGCAGGTGCTATACCATCGCTGCCGACGGCAGGTAATTAAACACACAACAGGGCGCTTAAATGGTGAATGTTTATTATTTATAAGTGTCTGTGACACAGAAATATGTTTACATTTCTAGTGAGAGCTTAAAAAGCTTCGCATTTAGCAAAAGAAAAGTATTTTTAACAACAAAACCTCTGTATGTGTGCCGCCATTTTGTCTTTATAAGAACCGCCCCCTGCCTCTCTTTTCTGAAATGACTACATTATCAGGTTCCTGTGGATCTCTTAATCGAGTTGTTATTGGTTCAAAGCTCCGGCCCAATATTAAACTTGGAGAACAATTTCACTTTAACCGAGTGGAACATTTTCTGTACTACGTTATAGATAAACTAATCGCAAAATATCGGTAGATTACTAATGATTAAGGGCAGTTATCAAGATGGAGGAACCTGTGTATCCAGTAAGTCACTGAAGCTTGGTTTGTGAGTGGGCTAGGCGGGCTGGACCCGTTATAATATGGCCACCACTCAGCTTGTAACCCACTATAGCTGGTACCTCCACTCGTTGAGGTCCACAATTCTCATATTTTGTCATTATTATTATAATTATATTTGATTTATATAAGAGGTTCTTTATTACTATTACAATGAAGTAGAATACAGGTTGAACAATACATTAAAATTAACAATAAACAATATTAACAATTACATTAACACGTAAATATAATAACACGTTAAGAAATATTGGTAGAGAAGGAGAACAGGGCTTTTGTGAGCTTACAATCTATTAGGAGGTTGAGGGGGAATGAGGGTTTTTTGGGTGACTCTCAAATAGACTGTAAGCTTCTCTGAACAGGTGGGGTTTTAGAAAGTGTTTAACATAGAGGAGACACAAGTGGAAATACGTGATAAGGGCATTCACAATTTAATCTTGGATGAGACATTGGCCTACTTTTGAGTGCGTATAAAGTTGAAGAGGGATGATACAGGAATGGTAACAGGTTGTATCAGGGAAGTTTGCCTCCGACTCTTAGTTTAGGTAACAGTGTGGGGATTGTGAATAAAGCTTCTATTTCCCGAATTGCATTTTCTGCTTGTTTTTGTGATACACTATATGACCAAAAGTATGTGGACCCCCCTCCTAATTATTGAGTTTAGGTATTTCAGCTGCACTCATTAATAACATCACTCGCTACAGAGATCCAAACTGCCTCTGGAAGCCAGATCAGCTCAACTTCTGTGCACCAGGAGCTTCATGAAATGGGTTTTTGTGGCCAAGCAGCTGCACACAAGTCGAAGATCATTATGCACAATGCCAAGTGTCAGCTGGAGGGGTGTAAAGCCACCGCCATTGGACTCTGAAGCAGTTACAATTAACGATTATAATTATAAAAATAATAATAAGCATTATATTATGCAACACAGCACTGGAGGGAGGTTGTTACTGTATACAGCGCTGGGGGTTATATTACTGTATACAGCGCTGAGGGTTATTACTGTATACAGCGCTGGGGGTTATATTACTGTATACAGCACTGGGGGATTATCACTGTATACTCAAGGAGAAAAATATTTCTTTGTTCCCCTTTAAGTCCTATGGGCACTTATTGACTTTACGGTCTTTGTCTTTGTCATGGGGTATGTGTTAATTGGTGTATGAGTCCCTAGATCAGTAGATAATTCATGCGACAATGGTTTTTATTTCTTTATTTCTTACTCTATTATTATTGAATAATTTACTCAAAAAATGCTTGCTTCTTATTCATTAGATGCAAGTGACATAAAGATAATTAGTCGTGATTTATCTCCAAATCCTCCTTATCAATCTTATTTAATTATCTAAAGCCCGAAGGATTTAGATTTCAACCGACACAGACACGTTTTGTCAATGAAGATACAGCGTTTCAGCCTGTAACGAAATTAACGGGATCCATGTGTTTAATAACTGCTTATTTAGACAGATGTTTTTATTTTTTAGAAAAAAAAAACAAACATTTTCTAGAAACAATAAATGTTCCTCATTTTATACAATCTAAACAACCCTTATCTGATTTATAGACAGACGTTTTTGGGGGGTTTTCAGAAATATAAATTATATTGGTTGTTTTTTTTGTCTGGATAATCTGTTTCCGTTGTATATTTTTTATACATACGTTAGTATGGTTTTGTATATTTTCTTCTCTTGTTGATTATTCATGTAGTCTGTCAAACCAAATTCTTGCGTTGTGATGCGCAGATTAACACCTTAATGTCTCCGGGTGACTCTTCAACCATTGAAGGCACTTGGAGTTTATGAGAAAGTGCTAGGTTTATCGCAAAAAAACTTTCATCTGGGGTCTTTGGCACTTTATTGAATATAATAATACTTTACATTGGAGCTGCCTGAAGCAGCCAAAATGGCACAAAAAACTGGACCATGGAGAGGGTAGCGTGCTGCAGCTCTGGAGCTGCAGCAGCTCCTAAAGTTATATTTACCTATTTTTAATAGAATTTTTTATATTCTTATCTACTATTTACAAATCACTTTAATATACATTATTCATTGGCTTGCATATAGATCGCAGTGTCTGTGCCTCATCGGAGCGATCGGTCTTGCCCTTCTTGCCGGTACATCCATAGGGGACTGAAGGGGTTAAAATGCATGGGAATCTAAGACGAGACCAACGGTTTGAGTCTTTACAGCAGGGAAAACGGGAGAGTAGATGGGGCCGATCTTTTTATATTAGTAGTATTTTCACACTACTTATAGACTGCAGTTCTCGAAGCAGGACCATAGGCATTATTTCTTCTATTTTAATAAATATATTATAATATAATAATATTTACTTCCGTTTAAAAAGTAAGTTTTACCTGTTATCTTTCACACTCGGTTCCGGTCATGACTTCAAAAATAAAATTGATACAAATTTCCTCTATCCAACCAAGCCTTGTTCTAAAATCGATCCGGCTATAATCCGGTAATAGCTCACTTCAGCGGCACACCATAAAACATCTCTCCAGAAAATTAAAATACCTGAGCGTCGTGAAACCTTTCAATACGGCAGAAATGATAAGTCTCCAAATCTCTTCCGATAACAATAGAGAAGGCGCTCACCTCTGTTATGCTTTTATAGAAATCCAATTATAAACGATCCTGTTAGCTGCTGTAACAAATATTTATTTTAGACAACGGCTGGATGGACAAAGATTGAGAACATTCTAAATCATTTCATATAAAAATAACTGGTCATTTTAATGAAGGACTGACGGTTTGGTTTATTCCATAAATCGAGACGATTTTAATACTGACCAAACAACTTGGGCCACTGCACATAACGGGGCATTTAACGTTAAGACATAGAGCTTGGTTATTAAGACCGATCCACATCTGGAGCTCTCATGGTAGAAACCACGTTCCTGCCTCTGAATTCCTGCAGATCATGAATGCAATTTCCTGAAGCTCTCCTGAGAAGAACCTTCATGATCATCAGGATTGGGTCCGAATATATTGGCTAACTATGCGTCTGTCCAGAGAGCCAAGCTCGGGTTTTTGATATGCTAACATACAAGCATACCTCCCAAGAGTCCAAGTCTTCGAGGGACAGAGACGACCTTCAGACACTGAAGGTCTTTGCTGTCCCGAGTAGCTGCCCTACTTTTTTGGGCAGAGCATTGGCTGGTTGGGAGGACCTTCTGATCTGCCCTGACCATTCATGGATTGATCAATCAATGGAGGTCTGCGTTATCTCCTAGCGTCATGAGTTGACAACTCAGGTAAGGTGGGAGAGTGGAGAAGGTCATGCTGCCCAATTCCAGGGTGATACTCTCCCCTGTCCACCTCTTTCCACATACCCTCCAAACACAGGTGCCCCGATCAGGTGATTTTAGGACACAGTAACCTTGCCGGATCCTTTCTATGTTTGCTCTACAATCATTCTCTGTGGTGCATTTTAGCTAGTAATAACCAACCATATTTATAAAAAATGAAGAAATTCGGGATCAAAGTTCTACAGTGAATCGTTCACCATGGCAACCAATGGAATGTTCCTGCCGAACTCACACAACACACAAAGATATTCAGAAATATCGTTTTGCAAACTTTCTGCACCCAATTCTACCTAAATTTAAAATATAAATGCGATATGTAGCGTACAATACGTGTACAATATGCGTAAGCCGCCCCGCACGGTCTATTTTGGGATAGAATGGCTTTTTATTTGTCCTTTATTCTCCTGAACAATAACCAAAAAATCTCTCTTGGGTTTTCTTTCATTGAATTAATATATTTGTAATCCAATTGGCAGGGTTTCAGGCATTCATATGTGTTTCCATTAATGCTTCCATGAAAAGCTAATGCAATAAGTAACAAAACCACACTGTGCTACCTGCAGTGCTGGGTGGTGGATCAGCCCCCACCAGTGAGTACCAGTGGTTGGGTAAACAATTTAGGGGTCTTTGTTTTTGCTCTATGTAAAGTTATTTGATTTATTTCAATAATATATATTTTTTAATTAAACAATTTATATACATGCAAGATATATATAGATAGATTTATATAGATATATACTTTATACTTTTAATATCGTTAATTCATTGATGGCAAATAATACAATTAATACAAAAAGTAATTATTATTAAATTGGCAAGGTGGAAATATTTCTATGAGTTTAATTTTCAAAATGAAATTTTTCTATTCATCATTTACAAAATTTCTGCTTTTTGTTTCTAAAAAAAGGTGCAAAAATCTAACTTAAAATATAAATATATATATTACACGGGCCCCCCAATGGCATAAGCATTCTAATTTGTATTCTGGATACTTGACTGCAATGAAAAGTTGAAAAAGGTTTAGTCCCAGTCCCAGACAAACGGCCCAAAAATATTGTAGACTAGAAATAAACGTGGCACGTACATTCTGCCTAACATACAAACACACGTACATACACACACATACACACCAGTCCTGTTTAACACACTGACGCTCAGCATCAGTAATAATATTGTAGACTAGAAATAAAACGTGGCACATACATTCTGCTTAGCACATACACATACACACACAGCATCAATCTAGCATTACGTATCGATCCTTTTTATTTTCTTTGAATTAAAAAGCAGAGGCTTTTAGGCTGCGATGAAAAAACCATCAGCTGCGGACCCCACGGGGCAAATGAGTTTCTTCCTCTT
This sequence comes from Sceloporus occidentalis, assembly GCA_023333645.1. Taxonomy (NCBI): domain Eukaryota; kingdom Metazoa; phylum Chordata; class Lepidosauria; order Squamata; family Phrynosomatidae; genus Sceloporus; species Sceloporus occidentalis. The sequence goes on from JALMGF010000178.1 coordinate 773,241, forward strand.
GAACCGGTTCATTGAAATGTACAGATAAAACATCCCTCCACTCAACATAGCAAACAATGACCCAGAAAGGTACAGAACCTTTCCACGAGAAACCAGGAGTGATATTAATGGTATCGTTTCCACGCCGTAGTAAAGAGCTGTGAAGGACCCAGGTGGTAAGTGAAGGAACCGATGGAAGAAAATGTACAAAAATACAAAGTTTAGCTTCTTTAAGTAGTGTCCCATGAGTAAGGGTACGGGGCAAACACTTCATAATATGGTGCCCACGATGTGGATATCCACAGTCTTTTTATCGGCAGGGGTAAAAAAGTATAGATCCAGGGTAACCATCGATACAAAAAGAAATCAGGGCTTCTATAGTAATACAATACAATGTATCCTTGATACAAGGAGGTCATGAAGACTAATTCCACTGGATTAGAGTAAGTAGACGTCCCCTTTTTTTCAGGGGACCATGTCATGATTGAGACTTCAGCCCCCAAAACCCACTTAAACTTAACAATAAAATGTATTTCAAGATTAATATTTTATTATTTGTGCTTTAACCCCTTCGTGACAAAGGCTGATTTTACTTTTTGTACCCTTCGTGACAATGGCCGTTTTAACATTTCTGCGCTGCTCGTGTTTGGCTGTAATTTTCTTCTTTCCCGTTTACTGAACCCACACACACAGATATTGTTTTTTTCAGGACAAGAAGGGCTTTCTTTAGATGACATTGTTTTGATTGTATCATATTATTTACTATTAAAAAAAGTATAAAATATGGTGAAAAATTTAGAAAAAAATGACTGTTCCTAACTTTTAGTTGAAAAATCTTTTACTCATCTATAAAAGGTAATAAAAAAACCTGCTAAATAGATTCTACTATTTGTCCTGAGTTTAGAAATACCCAATGTTTTTATGTTTTTTTGCTTTTTTCTGCACGTTATGGAGCAATAAGTACAGGTAGCGTTTTGCTATTTCAATGCCATTTTTTCCAAATCTGGTAATTCTTCCCCCCATGTGCCATTTCGGGTATCTTTGAACCCGGCCAATGCAATTTACCCCATCAAATCATATATTTCTGAAAACTAGACAGCCCAGGTTATTCCAAATGCTGGTATTTTAACCCTTTCCAAGCACTTATTCTACCATCAGCCTTTGTCAAACTTTATGGTAGTAATTTTTTTGCATTTGTTTTTTCACACACATTTTACTTTAGGTATGAATAAACAGGTTCTGGTATATGTCACTATCATAAAACACCCCAATATGTGTTTAGCAACATCTCCTGAGTACAGCGATACCTCACATGAATGATTTTGCCTGGCTGTTTGGGGGCAAAAGGGCCACATTTGGGGCATGCACATTTTTCAATGTTGAACTTTGGCATTTGGGGATCCACTGCCCATGTCCTATTTGGTACATCTTTGAGCCGGGCCATTTCAGTGTGCCCAATAAAGCCATATATTTTTGAAAACTAGACACCCCAGGGTATTTCAAATGCTAGTATTTTAACTCTTTCCATGCACCATATCTACCACCAGTCTTTGTCAAACTTTGTGGTAGTCTTTTTTTTTGTCACACACATTTTACTTCAGGTATGAATTAAAAATTTCTCGTATATGTCACTATCACAAAACACCCCAATATGTGTTCAGCAACATCTCCTGAGCGCAGTGATACCCCACATGAATGATTTTGCCTGGCTGTTAGGGGGGCCATTTCAGTGTGCCCAACAAAACCATATATTTTTGAAAACTAGACACACCAGGGTATTTTAAATGCTGGTATTTTAACTCTTTGCATGCACACATTTTACCACCAGCATTTTTTCAAAGTTTGCAGTAGTATTTTTGTGTGTGTATTTTTCCCACACACACCTACTTTATGTATGAATTTACAGCTCTTGGTATATGCCGCTGTCACACGACACCACAATATGTGTTCAGCAACATCTCCTGAGTACAGTGATACCCCACATGCATGGGTTTGTCATTTTTGGGGGGAACTAAAAGGCCACATTTGGTACGTTTGCATTTTTCTAATTGGAAATTAGATGTGTGGCCATCCTTCCCCTCGTGTTAATTGGGACCTTGTTGAACCCGGCCAATTCAATTTACCCCATCAAATCATAAATTTTTTAAAAGTAGACACCCCATGGGCATTTAATATGCCAGTATTTTAACTCTTTCCATGCGAGAATTGTTTTAAGCTAATATGCTAATTTTAGGACTTGCTCACAAAAATATATTTTTTATATATATATATTTTTTTTTTGCCTTTTTTTAAAAAATTTTTAACATTTTTTTTCAAATTGAAGGTTCCCCTGATAGTGACATCAGTGGGAAATTATTTTTACATTTTACTGTTTTTTTACTATTTTTTTTCTAATTATTATTAATTTTATTTTATTTTTAATTTATTTTTTATAAGCTGAGCTCCATTGACTTGCATGGTTGAATGCAGTACCTATATTCAACCTGCAAGTGGAGCCAGAGTTCTCTAGAGGGTCTGGAGACCGTCTAGCGAACTTTTTAGTCTTTATTGGTTTTTTTTCCCGGGCCGCCGCCATCTTGCTGATGGCGAAGATCACCGGCAGCTGCGGCTGTGACCGCTCTCCGGAGTGGTCACAGTTCATCCCCAGGTAAGTGTTTGGTGTTGCTGGATGCCTCCTGATCAAAGTATGGCGGATGTTGACGCCCCGGGGAGGGGCCAGAGATGGCCCCTTTGTGCCGATAATGGCGTTGCTGAATGCCTCGAGGTTGAGGCATTACAGCAACGCCGTTTCGGTGCAGAAAGCAAAAATAGATCGCTTTCTGCACCCGTTTAAAGACGTGCCGGTCCTGGCACGTCATTTGTCGTTATCGACTTGAATTTCCGTGACGTGCCCGGACCGGCAATTGTCATCAAGGGGTTAAATGCCATGGCAGCCATGGCAATATAAAGATCCCACAGCCACCACCAACCCAATTTACTTTATTAAATGATACATTTAAATAATATACAATTAATAAGAACATAATTATTAAATAATAAATATTTAAGCACCAGCTTTGGCAATTTGGTCACAGCCATAGATCGTAAGCTCCTAAGAACAGGCCCCTCTTCTCCTCCTATACCAATATGTCTTAATGTTATTGTCATTTTACATTGTCTTTGTTAAATATCTCCTTTGTAACAGCGCTATAGAACCTGCTGGCACTATATAAATCAGAAACCAACTAGGGGAGCTCGTATGAACCGATTGTGATATTCCAATAGAGAAACAAAAAGACAAAAAAAACAATGATAGTGTAGACTTTATAAAACTAGAGGCTTCTTAAAAAGGCCAATAATTGCACTCACAAAAATGTTGTGATATTCAAGCTTCTCAAACACTTCCCTGGGTTTTTTATCTCATTCTGGAGAAAATGCAAGGAAACAAAAAAACAAAGGACAAGCACAACCATGGCATGTTATCTTAATACAAGTGATGAACGGGCAGGGTTTAGATGTAAGTGCAATTAACCCCTGCCCATTCATCACTTGTATTGTTTTTTCAAATTGCCCTCCTTATAAAGCGACAGACGGAGTCACAAAATAACTGAAGATTATATATAAAAAAAAACATTTGATAAAATAAGTTCAGCAACGATGATAGATTTAATCATATTTCTTTAAACAACATAGAAGCATATTTGCGAGCGGATCGGCCCCCATCTAGTCTGCCTGTTTCTCCTGCCGTAAAGACTTTTAATCAGTCGTTGGTCTCGTCTTAGATTCAGGAGCCATATGTCTAACCCATGCACGTTTAAAGTCCCTCATGCTATTAGGTCCTACCACTTCTGCTGGGCGGCTGTTCCACTTATCCACCACTCTTTCAGTAAAGCATAAACAAGGCATGAATAGGCTAGCTACTACTGACATTGGAATTCTACTAAATTCCATGACAACCCATCCACAGCCTATTTAACATTATTGAACTGAATATGATGTTTCCATTGATCTTATTGTTCAAAGGTATTTTGTAGCATTTACATTAGTTATGTTAAGTTATATCTTTAATTATGTTTTTGTAAAGTAAATCATTTAAGTAAATCATTATCATTATAAATCATCACAGACAGCAAGTCTGTGTTTTATTAGTCAATAAAACAAGTGAGCTATGCTTATAGGGGAACATTTACTAAACGGCAATGCTGGACTATCAATGACAAGACCTCCCTGGCTCTTTAAGGCCAGCGGCCGTCTGATGACGTAAGTGCAGCATACGATGTGCATACCAGGGTACTTCCAGGCTTCCCAGAGCCCTCCCTCTTTAGGTAGTCCAATGGCATTGGTGGGTGGGGCCAACATAATCCGTGGCCTTGGTGGGCGGGATTAATGCCGTTAGTACGGGGGGGCATGGTGGGTGGCGCTAGCATCAAATATATATTTATTTGGGGGTGGGAGGAGAAATGGTCTAAACAACAGTCTAGACAGTTTCCTCCCCCATGATCTTAGACTTAGGCTGCTTGAACCAATCAACAACAATCAGAAATTTAACACCGGAGAGAGAAACATCTGAAAGCACCCTGAAAACATTTTAATCTATAAATGCAAGTTCTGTCAAATACAGAATCTGAGAAAAGTGACAAAGTTTAGTAATTTATTGTTAATTACATTTTTTCTTTTTTTTTTACATTTGTTGGATGACCTTGAGCTGTCTACCCAACAATGACATCATTATTTCGTCTTCTTCAATGATTTGGCAGTACATTTTAATTAACTTCACAAACAATGAATTTGCTTTTCATTTAATCTAAACAGTATTCATTTTAGCAAATTTCATTATCGCTCGTCACAAAACAAACTTCTGCATTCATTTTATTCAAATCAAAAGAACCATTTGTTTCGATTAGCTTTGAAAACTATTTGACATTTTTTATTATTTTATATATTGTACATTTTTAATTTCTTAATTACCGTATTTGCTCGATTATAAGACGACCCTGATTATAACACGAGCCCCCAAAATCTGAATATTAACTTAGGAAAAAAAGAAAAAGCCTGAATATAAGACCACCCTAAAGGAAAAAAGTTTTACCAGTAAATGTTAATTCATGTAAACTATTTTTTTAAATAAAAGCTATGATTGAGAAAAATATTTTTTTTGTTTTTATTTCCTTGTATTTTCCAACCTGTCCCCCAGTTACGCACATCTGCCCCCAGGCTTGCCACACCAATATGGCACTGTGGCCCATGGTATGCCTTTTGACCCCCTATATGCCACTGTGCCCCATGGTATGCCTTTTAACCCCCTATGTGCCACTCTGCCTCCAGAAATGCCTTATACCCCTATATCCCATTCTGGCATTTAGGGGGTTAAAATGCATATTATGGGGCAGAGTGGCATATAGGGAGGTATAAGGCATTTCAGGAGGCAGAGTGCTCTATTAAATGCCCCCTTAACGCCACTCTGCCTCCTGAAATGCCTTATACCTCCCTATATGCCACTCTGCCCCATAATATGCCTTTTAACCCCCTAAGTGCCAGAGTGGCATATAGGGGTATAAGGCATTCCAGAAATGCCCTATGCCCCCATTTAACACACACACACACACACACACTTACCGGTGCTTCCAATTTCCTGCTGTGCTCTGAAAAAAACCTCGTCTTATAATCGAGCAAATACGGTATTTTAAATGAGAATAAATGGGTAATTGGAAATATTTACTACACATTTATTTAATAATTAAGAACGTTTTAAAAAGTATCTTATAAGAGTTAAAAGACCAGCGGAAGAAATTAGAAATATATGGATAATGATATACTGGAAAATAAATTTATGTTACTCTGATACTCCTTAAAAATAATTATTTATTGTCTACATTATACTTTTTGAGCTTGTAAGCAAAACCTTTTTTTTTTTTTAAAAAAAGAAAAAATTAAATGGAAATTTTGGGGACAAGTGTTTTTCATTTTTATTTTGCCTGCTAAGAATATTATTTTTATTTATTGTTTTATATAGCGCCATCATATTCCGTAGTGCTGTACAATGGGTGGACAGGACATGACAAGCAGTATATAATGTAACAATTTGACTTACAGAAACAGGTGAGGAGGGCCCTGCTTACAATCTATAAAAATATAATTTTAACAGATTGACATCATTGTACAGTGCTGCGGAATATGATGGTGCCATATAAAATCAATAAATAATAATAATGTCTAGTACCTGAATATTTTGACAGCTCCTGTACAACAGAAAAGAAGAAAAATCATTAAATTATTAAACCAAAAGGGAAAAAAAATATATAAATGTCAGAATTAGGATAGATAAAGATTGACATAAATATTGCTTGAATGGCATAAGACTGCCCTTCTATAAGACAAGTAAAGGAAGAATGTTTTCAAATGAGAATGAAAGAAGAAGGAAGTTTTACTTTACTGATAGGGTGGTAGATAAGTGGAACAACCTCCCAGCAGTAGTGGTAGAGGGTAATACAGTGAGGGGATTTAAACATGCATGTGATAGGAATACGGCTCCTGAATCTAAGGCGACACCGACAACTGATTAAGGTTTGTGTCTTTACAGCAGGAGAAACGAAGACGGGGGCCGAATATTTAGCAAATAACCAAAAATGTTAAACTTGCAGCGTTTCTGAAATACATCAGTTGGAAGATAAAATTGAGCGTGCGAATAAAAAAGGAGAAAAACGCTTAGATTTTACTAGGTACGTAAAACAGACATTTTAAGTGAATACATCCACTGGCAAAAGCTAAGAAGCAATTTTGTTAATGTATTTCAAAGAAATAGCCACCCAGGGGTCGAAATAATGTATGTGGTAGAATCTATAAAAATTACAAAGTACGAGCCTTGTATCTGACTACGTATTGGGCAGAAAAAATGGGAATTAATATTATTTTACTGTCTCCTTTGTAAAGTATGCTCACCCAGCTACGGGATGTTAAAATAAACATAATTAAGATGTACTTTGACATTTCATTGATTTTTTTTTTTTCTTTTAGTTAATACTTAGAACTGTACATATAATTTTAAAGGATTAGATCGGAGATTTCTGCAATTTTTTTGTGATGAAGGCCAAGAAACGGTCACGTAAATTGTTCATGTGCCTTTAGCCTTCACATGAGATGCCTGTATATATATTTTCACCTTCTCAAAAACTAAAACATTTTAGTCCATTTTATTTCATGTAACATAATGTAGTTTAAATTCTCTTTTCAGAGCTGTTGTGGTGTTTTAGTACATTTATTAGAACCACCGATTCCCTGAGTCACTACAATAGCGTCTTTAGAATGATTTAATAAAAGGGTTAATATTTTATTCGCCTGAGATCAATTAGAACATTCCCAAGTACAATAATAATCTAGCATGTTTTTCATGGGAATCAAGTAGGGGAAAAAAGTTTCAGCGGTGACTTCTTGCGTTCTGGTGGAGAAAGTAGAAAAGTTTTCCATCGAGGCACGGGGGATGGCGCTGTTTATTATGTTCGTATGACATATGATATGCCGTATCGCCATTAAGCGTACCTGTGTGATAATAACAGGTTTCACTGGCAGTCTGTGGATGAGTTACAAAACGAAGGAATAGGAGAAGTGATAATGATCGAAACCGCTGCTGAGATAATGGAAGGTGAAAAGTTTAGGCAGATCAAACAAACTACATGATCACAAAACCGGCATCTTCCCCGCTCATCTCCTGTTTATAGCATGCTAATGTCTCAGTTAGAAAACAGATTAGTCGATATCTATGTGAATATGTAGATCACTTAGCACTAAAGTCATTCGAAAAAGAGGTATTACTGAGCATTAAATCCAAAGGAATTATGGGTATAATATGTGCATAAAAAAATTTAAATGTGTACCTTTTTGACCCGCATCCGCTTGGTATTTACGTTTCCATGTTAACCCATTATTGATGGTTTACATGTTTTATACTTTTTATAGTAACAGGAAATTAACAAGAAATGTGTTTAATGTCTGTAAACATCCAGCTCGAGGTAAGTACATTTTGGGGGTTTCCTAAAGATAAAACCCTTCTCTCTGATTCCATGAAGCTCAAAACTGTTGGGTTGACTGGACCTCCATACATACATTTTTATATATGCTCTTGGTGACCATTACACAAACTGAGAGTTTGATGACATCTTATTCTAAATACATAGACATTAATATGAAGTTGGTTCTCCCTTTGCAGCTATAACGGCTTCCGCTCTTCTGGGAATGCTTTCCACAAGCTTTTGGGAGTTTCTGTGGGAATTTTTGGCCATTCATCCAGTAGAACGTTTGTAGAGCAATCTCCGTTCCAGTTCATCCCAAAGGTGTTGGATGGGGTTGAGGTCGGGGCTCTGTGCGGCCGGCCAAGTTCTTCCCACCAAACTCATCCAACCATGTCTTCACGGACCTTGCTTTGTGCACCGGGCTGTAGTCTTGCTGGAATAGAAAAGGGTCTTCCCCAAACTGTTCCCACAAACTTGGAAGCAGAGCATTGTCCAAAATGTCTTTGGATGTCCCCCTCAAGTGTCCCAATACTTTTGTCCATATAGTGTATGTACACCCCATTTAGTGTCATGTGACTTCTTCCTGCCAAAAAAAAAAAAATGAACAAGGCAAAATTTGCAAAAAGGGTCTGGGCATTAAACAGTATGAGGAGTAATGTTTGTAACGTTGCGTTATTTAGCAAAGCAGGTGGAACTGCAGCATTAAAATAGTTTTTCCCTGAAAATGTAAACAATTCAGATGGCTTTATGTAACAATTAAAATCCTCCACGTCAGGTTTCTGTGGTTGCAATGACAGATGGTGTAATAGAGGCAATTAATAAGGCAAGTACTGTTGTGTGCGTTATAGCGTGCCTCCTAAAATAGCAAATAATTACATACGTTAAGCTTTAAGTATACTTTATAGCAACTGAATGAGCCGTTTAAATTAACATTCAAACAAACTGCTGAAATTAACATCAGAATACGCAGTTTAGATTAACATCACAATAATCATAATAAACTGTTTAAATTAACATTATAATATTTAATTAAATGATCCATTGATATAAAAATGCTAATTTATATGGTTAGATACAGTAAATGAACAATAATGAAATGATATGGAAAGTGTACACTTAAAACATTCGCAGATTTGGTTATTGCAAAGTTCATTAATAAAAAAAACAATAGCTTGGATCTTAACCAGTGCAGCACTTTCGATGATATATATACGCTTTAAACACTTGGCTGCCCACCCCAAGCCTTTAATGGCCATGATAATGGTGTGGAACATCCTATATTAAATTGATGGGGGCAACAAGTTTGGAAGGGTCTGGTGTCCACACAACCAATAAATACCTAGATGGTAGATGAATGGATACATTAATGTATTGTACAGTACGGTAGATACATTTACAATTTGCAATTAGTGTAGGATGGTGATTCTGATACGTAAGCATGATTGGTTTAACCCCTTAAGGACAATGGGCGGTCCCAAAACCCATTGAAAACAATGCATTTTGAGCCCGTACACATACGGGCTTTGTCATTAAGGGGTTGACACTAATGTCACACTCGCAGTTGAGTTTAATGGTACGTGAAGAGTTTGACGAGACACCTCGCGGCATCTCTATTTCAGTTTATTGCACGCCAATTTCTAGAAATACCTTGTTAGCCCCTGATACTTGTCCCCGTAAGCATAGTATGCGTTCTATGCCTGTGACCTAGTTCTAGAAAATATCACAAAACCGTTCTGATATGTTCATGTTTGAGGAAGTGATCTGATCGTGAGGTTATTCCTGTGACTCCACTTAAAGGTACAAATCAAGAGATCTGGTCTCTGGCCTCGAGAGAAGTTCTGGGCCATACTTATTCTTCTGTACGCTGAAGACAGTTTTTAATGGCTGCGGCTGTATGTTTGGGGTCACCGTCATGCTGCAAAAAAAAATTTGGCGCCAGTCGGATTCCTGACTGATTTAATTTAATCTGACTGATTTAATCCTGACCAGATCCCCAACTCCATTTGCAGACATGCAGCCCTAAACTTTCAAGGAGCCTCCACCATGCATCGCTATTCATCTTTTTTACCGTTCTCCAGCCCTTCGATGAACAAATGCCTTCTGCTGTAGCCAAATATTTCAAATTTTGACTCATCAGTCCAAAGCACCTCCTGCTATCCCCCCCCCCGCAAGTTCCTATGTTTTCGCAAAAAAATTGAGTCGCTTGGTCTTGTTTCCACGTCGGACGTATGGCCTTTTTAGCCGCAAGTCTTCCATGAAGACCACTTCTGACCAGACTTCACTGGACAATAGATCGATGTAACAGGATCCCAGTGTTTTCTGACAATGCGGAGCTGATGGACATCTTCTGATGGTGAAGGGAAGAAAGCATAATGTGTCCGTCATAGATAAATAAAAAAAAAAAACACATGTACGATTTGTCTTTCTTGAAAAAAATCACTTCTAGGTACATAAATAACACCATATGCAAAACATTCATTCATTTCCAGTCCAACCTGTCATAGCAAACACTACGTATTGTCTCTGGGTAAATAAAAAAGAAATTAATGGTTGAATGAACAGAGAATGAAAAAGTCAAAACCGCTCTGGTTTTGAGATACTAAATCCCCTTGGCCATCAAGGGGTTAAAGGTTTATCACACATGGTGGCATTTGATTTCAACGCTTACATAACTAATTACTTCCCTGCCCAGACCATGAACTCCTGCTACTTTTGGGTTCCCAGGGCCAATCACCCTTTGGAGAACTGGGGGAGCAATTTAGCGAACATGCATAGTTAAAGCCGATCCTCAAAACAGGAAGTTACGATTGCTGCTCCCATGGTATTTAACCCATTCCACCTGATTAATAATGTAGGATTTCTTAATATGACAGAACCTTTTTAACAAACAGAACCCACACTCCAGAACCGAAGCATTAAGGAAAGTTTTCTCTTTAGTATAAAGACTAGGTATGTCCTAGACGACTGTTTTGATTACTTAAAACTTTCATTTATTCAGGCTAATAACCTATCGCAACAAAAGGGTTAATCGATACGTTCCAATTGCCCTTAACCTACAACGCTGTAGGTTAATACTACTGTAACTATAACGCTGTTTGCAATGATGTCAGATTTCTTGATCGGTGTAATGTTTACGTTCATTTTTTTCTTTTTGTGAGATTCCGACTTATGAAATCTTTGCCATCTTCCAAAAACGCCTGGCGCAGAACCGTAATAGGCTGCATTGTTTCCCCTCCTAGTCTGCATAACAAGCAAATCAGATGTGAAGGATAATGAGCGAGGTTAATTAAAGTGACAGCCGAGACAATCAATCGTGATGGTTTTTGCTGCCAATTCACAACGCAAATTGATGGCTTAAAAATGCAGAAATTAATGCCATAATTAATTAAATAACAAAATGATTTCAGATTTTTTTTTTCTAAACGGAAATGTCAGCTTCCATAAATCAATTGCATTTGTTCCTCGGAGAGAATATACCTGTGTTATACCTGTGTAATTACCATCATTATTTAGACTTCTGGGACTAATTGTGGTTATTCACGGGAAAAATATTGACTCACCTTTGGTCTTACAAATACAATAAATTACCGGTAGTCTACATCTCTTCGATCTGATGGAATGGAATATCTACAAAAAAATAATAAAAAAAAATACTTTTTTATTTTTGTGTTTTATTGCAACTTTCATAATATTCTGTTTTATTCCTGCCTTGTTTCCTTTTAACTAAACGATTGTCTGAAACACAGAGTCGCAGAAAAAGGTAGTTTTCCAAAAATATCCTGTAGTATTAAAGGGTACCATTTATAAGATTTTGTTTTTCAGCCTTTGCTTGAAAAAGAAGGGCAACAGAAATTCATGCTTAGACAGAGAGAACATTACAAGGAGAATATGAAGTTTGCTGTCCATCACTATATAAAACAATTGGAGACCATAGCTGCACATTTCCCCCGGGTGTAGAACCTGTAGCGGCAGATTATTGCTGTCAGCCGGCAGCCCCCAGGGCATTTGCCCGGTATGCCAGATGCACGGTCTGGGCCTTTTGTACAGCAACATTTCTTTGAATCTGTTCAAATGATTACATATAAGGATTGCTACTGTAAATTATATCTCCTTCTGGCCAAACATTTAATTCCATTTTTTTTTCATATTCAGATATCCTTACTTGTTTTTGCATTATGGATTTTTGGGTTGTTTATTCTTTTAATGCACATTTCCCCAACCAATACAAGTTAATAATAAAGAAATAATTAATTTAGTTGAGTCACGCTCAGCCTATCCTGCTATTGCAGGATAGGACACTACGTATCCACAACAGAAAGCCCTACGATCTCAGAAGAGTTCTTCACCATCCAACCGGTTCCCCTCTGGGGTTTTTTTGAGCGGCTGTGGGATTTTCTGATGATCCTCCGACACCGGGGACAGACCAGAAGAGTTCACAGGCAGGCTATACAAGAGTCATAGTCAGGGAGCCGGAGTTCAGGATAATGGATGTATCAAAGTTGAGCTTCAGAAAACCAGAGGTCAGGAAGCCAGAAACGGATAGTCAGGATCAAGCCGGGTCAAATACACAGGATCAATAACAGGTAACGCACGAGGACGGGATACATTATGATAAGCACAGGTACGACCATCAGAAGGCAAGGTGTAGCTGGTTACTGGGGTTTATATAGGGCGAGGAATGAGAAAAGGTTACAAAACTGGGTTTGGCGCCAAAACTTGGAGGTAACATCATTCCGCTCAGGATGCCTGCCTGCGGCCATCTTGAGTGTTGAGCGGCAGCCGCTATAGCATGTAGGAATAAAAAAAATGTAAATGAAAAATAAATAAAAAATACAGTCCTCAGGGCCCCCCTATGAACCAAGAGGAACACCAATCCTTCCTCTTACTTTGCCTTGTATGCCGTTGAGTGTGTGTGGGGGTAATGTACCCTTTGGAGAGCATACAGCCTACCTATGCCCTCTCTCAACTTGCCACCTCTGTTCAATGGGATGGGTGGGAGCAGAAGTGTAATAATAATATATATATATATATAAAGTAGCCCTGGAGCAATTCCAGCGAGGAATGTACAGGATACGGTCTGTAGCTGTGGTGCTTGGAAATGATGTTACTTCCCCACGCACGGGGTCAGTGAAGGAGCTCTAGTCTTACTACATCCTGTAAGTACTGAGAGATATGGGCTCCTTACAGCGCTGGGGCCCTGGTGGAATTTCTACATGTGCCCTGTACCCATATCTTAAGAGATATGTAATTATGTAATTATGTAAATAACATGTGCCTGGAACCTATAAGAATTTGCGTTACTTTCACAGTTGCAGTAAACCTTCTTTGCCATGACATCTGCAAAAAAACGTCCCAAAAGCACTGCAAAACATTTCTGTATTTATTGGAGAGGCTATCGCAGCTTAACAAAAAATTTAGAAAGGCTTGGAGTAGCTACTTTGTAACGCAACACAAACGGGTAAAAGCAATTCTCACTCTGTATCTATTTTCTCCTCTTCTTTGATCTAATTCAGAAAGTCCCGCTCCAACACCCGGCTTTTAAAGTGCAGACACTCATATGAAACATCTTTCGATAAGGGGCATTACCATTTGAAAAGCCCACCAAATCAAATCGGCCAGATAAAAAAAAAAAAGCAGGCAGAGTTTTATAGAAGAAAACATTCCGAGTGCTATCTCCAAGATCTGAAAATCAATAGACAATCTTGAATATAGCTTAAGTATAATAAAACCTTAAAGGGAAAAGGTCTATGGTGTCTTTCCTAAAATACAAAAAAAATACAAAAGACAGATACAGAATATAAGGATACAATGTGTTTCCTCTTCCCAAGTGTTAAGTAAAAGAGTCTCACACCTGTTATCAAGGGTTTTAGGAGATATCATGTTCCCAGAAGCTAAGGGCCTGGATTGGACTAGTGGAAAGAGGGAGAAAGAAGCCCCATGTATATGATGCTATTACTGTCACATACACATATATACATATACTATATTTTACTATGGACAACAGAACCTACACTAAGCTGCTGGTTACATGCGCCAACTCCTGAACACGGAAAGCTTTCTGGAGTTGACATTTTCCCTTCAACCACAATTTCTTGGCATTGGATCAAAAAAAGCGAACTGCAAAATGTTGTGAAAGCCCCATGGGAGTTGCTGGAAGGAGCTGGCAATAGGGCGACTGTAATAGAATCTTCAATGAGGGATACTGGAAATTGAAGGAATTTATGTATGAAATGCCCTGGCAACAGTGGCGTCGCTACAGAGAGGCAATTGCCCCCCCTAGGTTATTCCTTGCCCCCCCTGTTGCCCCCCCGCCAAATTTGGAACCATCCAGCGGATTGCCTAGGACAGTCCCGCAATGGGACTTAAGTCCTGGGCAGCCTGAAACACTTTGGACGCGGAGGAGAGAGAGGGGCCCCTGGCAACCGCTCGGCCCCCCCTCACTCTACCTCCGCCGCAGTGCCGGCGTTTCATACTGAGCGCCGGTATATGACATCATATCCGGCGCTCAGGAGTGAAGACAGAAGCCTCGTTCTCCCGCCGCAGGACTTTAAAGGTGAGTGAAATACAAAGGGGGTGAGTAGGGAAAGAGGAGGGAGAGGGGTTAGAAAGTGATAAGGGAGGGAGAAGGGGTAGAATGTGATAAGGAAAGCAGAAGGGGTAGAATGTGATAAGGGAGGCAGAAGGGGTAGAATGTGATAAGGGAGGCAGAAGGGGTAGAATGTGATAAGGGAGGCAGAAGGGGTAGAAAGTGATAAGGGAGGGAGAGGGGGTACATGTTAATGAGTGAGTATGAATTAATGTGTGGATGCATTGTGTGAATGCGTGAGAGTGTGCATTAATGTGTGGATGAATTGTCTGAATTAGGGAGAGCATGAGTTAATATGTGAATGAATTGTCTGAATGAGGGAGAGCATGAGTTAATATGTGGATGAATAGTCTGAATGAGGGAGAGCATGAGTTAATGAGTATGTGTGTATCATAGATGTGTAATTGTGGAAGGGCAAAGATGGCACTCACCGGGGAATTCTCTCTGACAGCCGGGGAAGGTCTGCGCGATGGACGCAGACAACCCCCGCTGCTAGCCACGCCTCCTTCCGGCTGCAGCGGAAGTCTACACGCTGCCCGGACAACACACTGTAAGTCAGAAGCACCGTTTTTTTGGGGGGGGTGTTAAATGGGGGGCATAAGTCATTTCTGTAGGCAGAGTGCTCTATGAAATGCCTTTTAACCCTCTAAATGCCACTGGGCCCCATGATATGCCTTTTAACCCTCTATATGCCACTCTGCCTCCTGAAATGCCTAATACCTCCCTATATGCCACTCTGCCCCATAATATGCCTTTTAACCCCCTAAATGCCAGAGTGGCATATAGGGGTATAAGGCATGTCTGGAGGCAGAGTGGCACATAGGGGGTCAAAAGGCATATAATGGGGCACAGTGGCATATAGAGGGTTAAAAGGCATATCATGGGGCCCAGTGGCATTTAGAGGGTTAAAAGGCATATCATGGCGCCCAGTGGCATTTAGAGGGTTAAAAGGCATATCATGGGGCCCAGTGGCATATAGGGGTTTAAGGCATTTATGGGGCAGAGTGACAAGCCTGGGGGCAGATGTGCATAACTGGGGGCAGGTTGGAAAATAAAAGGAATTAAAAACAAAATATTTTTCTCAATCATAGCTTTTATTAAAACAATTAGTTTACATGAATTAACATTTACTATAGGAAACTTTTTTCCTATAGGGTCGTCTTATATTCAGGCTTTTTCTTTTTTTCCTAAATTAATATTCAGATTTGGGGGGTCGTCTTATAATCGAGCAAATACGGTATTTAGATTACTGACCCAGTTTAAAAGGTGAAAAATAACACGTACTATGTTTAAACAATTTAAAGGGACTACCATTTATTTTGAAGATCATTGACTCCTGGGCTCGCTTCACAGATTGCTTTAGCTATTTTGGTGAAAGATACAATGAGAATTAGTATTATTATTAGGGCTGCAGCTAACGATTATTTTCATAATCAATTAGTTGGCCGATTATTTTTTGATTAATCGGATGAAAAAATAAATGTTTTCATTTATTTTAAATAACTGGATGTTAAAAACAAACAGCAGAATAAAAAAAATATTCAGGCTTTTTCTTTTTTTCCTAAATTAATATTCAGATTTTGGGGGGTCGTCTTATAATCAGGGTTGTCTTATAATGGAGCAAATACGGTAATACCTGCAATGCTGTTTCCATGTATTTATTTGATCTATACCTGCAATGCTACATTTTATATATTGTTATTGTAAATACAGGATTTGTATGTCTGATTCTGGTGAATTTCAATTGATCTATGCATGCAAAGCTGGGTTTGAGTGTTAATGTGTTGATCTATACCTGCTATCGGCAGCAGGGTCATATATATATATATATATATATATATATATATATATATATATATATACCGTATTTGCTCGATTATAAGACGACCCTGATTATAAGACGACCCCCCAAAATCTGAATATTAATTTAGGAAAAAAAGAAAAAGCCTGAATATAAGACGACCCTATAGGAAAAAAGTTTTACCAGTAAATGTTAATTCATGTAAACTATTACATTTTTTAATAAAAGCTATGATTGAGAAAAATATTTTTTTGTTTTTATTTCCTTGTATTTTCCAACCTGCCCCCCAGTTACGCACATCTGCCCCCAGGCTTGCCACTCCAATATGGCACTGTGGCCCATGATATGCCTTTTAACCCTCTATATGCCACTGTGCCCCATGATATGCCTTTTAACCCTCTAAATGCCACTGTGCCCCATGATATGCCTTTTGACCCCCTATGTGCCACTCTGCCTCCAGAAATGCCTTATACCCCTATATGCCACTCTGGCATTTAGGGGGTTAAAAGGCATATTATGGGGCAGAGTGGCATATAGGGAGGTATAAGGCATTTCAGGAGGCAGAGTGGTGTTCAGGGGGTTAAAAGGCATTTCATAAAGAACTCTGCCTCCGGAAATGCCCTATGCCCCCGTTTAACACTCCCCCCCCCACACACACACTTACCGGTGCTTCCAATTACCGCACACAATTACCGCTGCTGTATACCGGGGCAGCAGTCTTCCTTCCGCTGCAGCCGGATGGAGGTGTGGCTAGAAGCGGGAGTTGTCTGCGTCCATCGCGCAGACCTTCCCCGGCTGTCAGAGATCAGAGTTCCCCGCACCGACAGCGGATCGCGTGGACGTCAACCCGCTGCCCCGGTATACAGCAGGAAATTGGAAGCACCGGTAAGTGTGTGTGGGGTGGGGGGGGAGTGTTAAATGGGGGGGGACAGAAGGATCCAGGTCCCCTACAGCGGTGCGGGGGATCTGTATCTTAGTCTCATAGTCAGACCTCTATTTGAGGTCTGATTATAAGACGACTCCGATTAGAAGACGAGGGGTATTTTTCAGGGCATTTGGTCTGAAAAAAACATCGTCTTACAATCGAGCAAATACGGTATATATATATATATATATATATATATATATATATCGGCAGCAGGAACTAATATTAACGAAACTGCCAGTTCAGCTGTAATTTTGAAATCATGTTTCAATCATAGTCTTTACTTCAAAGAGATAAGTACTAATTATGTAGATAAAAATGCATGTCTAATGCGTATATGTGACGGGCCATCACATAAATCAATAATAAATGGAGGGGCTTGCTGGGGGCATTAATACAAATAGTGGAGGCGATTATACAAGGGTGTGGGGGCACCACATTAATCTATACTAAAAGGGTGCTGGCTGGGGCATCAATACACAAGGGTCAAAAACACTAAGGGGGTATAAACAACAATGCAGTGTGAAAAATCCATCCTGATGTAGATGTCAGTGACGTAGATTGTGTCCTGCTGTTTGTGTGCCAGAGCCTGTCCTGGGGTGTGTGTGCGTATAGGTGCGGCACAGCGTGTCCTGGTGTGTGTGTTTGGGTGTTGGTGTGGCAGAGCCTGTCCTGGTGTGTGTTTGGTTATCTGTTTCCTGGCAGTTGGAATTATTTAATTTATACTTATCCAGAGATAAAATGCCCTCCTGAAGTTGTAGTGACTTCAGGGGACAAAACATTCAAGGCCCTGAAATAATTTAGTGGAAAAGTTAAGGTATTGTGTTATTTATGCTATAATATTTATTTCAAGGATTAGTCGTACTAAATTGTGGCTTCAGGCTTCCCATGTTGAATGACCGAGTATTATGTTAGTCCAATAACAAAAGTATCATTCCATAGCATATTACTTTTGGCAATATACATGTATATTTTCTCAGTGGTATGATTTAATGGTGGAAATTATGAATGCCCCCCCAGTTTGACTGTGGTATCTTGTGTGCCCCCCTATATATTGTTTCTAGAGTCGCCACTGCCTGGCAATGTCTTTAGTGAATACCAGAGCTGAAAAACTAAAATGTACAAATAACTTTAAAGATGAACATAAAATAACAATGCGTGGATGTTTCCCCCCCCCCCCCCACACTTCCAATTACAGTTTTATTTTACAGAACTGTAACAGTTCCCCTTTAATCTGTAACTCAGTGACACCGAGGTCCTTCAGTACGCTTCGTGAAACATTGTATACTACTGATAAGCACTACTTTGACCGGGCACTTCGAAATTACAGCACAAGAACACGGTGTATTTCTTTGTCCTGTAAAAATAGGGAGGTCACCAAGTTCATAGTTTTTACCAAATAAGCTACAAAGAAACAGAGAAGTAGGTTTTGACAGCAGCAAACATCCATTTTTTTTATCTAATCCTCATTTCACATGTCAGTATTTTTCGGGACAGTTACATGCGTAACCCATGTAGTAGTTATTGGACTGATTCAAAAGTTGGAAATTTTACAAGGTATGAATTCATGGCACCTTGTCTTTGTATTCCTGTTTTTATTAAGGATTATATGTTTGTTAGACATTTTAGGAAACAAAGAAACAGAAGAGGAAGGGGATATAACATGGTCATTATGTCCCAATGGTCACCTATTACACATAAAGACGTAAAAATAAGTCCTGGGGTCGTTAAGTGGTTAATAAAGTTGCAGTGACGTCTGCATCTAGTGCCCAAATTCAAAGTTACTTATAAATGTAGAGAAATGCATAGACGAATGAGGATTCTCAAATATTGTATATAAATGTTTCCATTCTAAACCTAAAATGCATGTTCTCAGCTAATAAAGAACATACTCTTCCTTTCCTATGACATAATGAATTAACATGTTTTATTTGAAATTCCTTAATTCTTACTTCATTCCACAAAACTCCTGAGGGTTAGTATCTGGAGTTCAACGTTCAGGAGCATTAACCTGATGGATGGCTGTGGGCTGACAGATGCCAAATTCTGCGTTCATTTTATGTGAGACAAGAGTTCCCATTCCTACCATAACTATACCAGGAAGCTTTCTAAATGAGCTGACAATGAGACTCAACTAATATTAACCCTTTATGAAATATACATTCTTCTGTATGCAAGCAGGGATTTTAGCTCTAATTTAACAGCACTCCACACAGTAATAACCCCCAGCGCTGAATACAGTAATACCTCCCCAGTGCTGTATCCAGTAATAACCCCCCCAGTGCTGTATCCAGTAATATAACCCCCAGCGCTGAATACAGTAATATCCCCAACACTATATACAGTAATATAACCCCCAGCGCTGTATACAGTAATATAACCCCCAGCAGTGTATACAATAACCCCCAGCGCTGTATGCAGTAATAACCTCCAATGCTATATACAGTAATATAACCCCCAGCACTGTATACAATAATATAACCTCCCAGCACTGTATACAGTAATATAACCCCCCAGCGCTGTATACGGTAATAATCCCCCAGCACTGTATACAGTAATAATCCCCCAGCACTGTATACAGTAATATAACCCCCAGCGCTGTATACAATAAAAACCTCCAGCGCTGTATACAGTAATATAACCCCCAGCACTGTATACAGTAATATAACCCCCAGCGCTGTATACAATAAAAACCTCCAACGCTGTACACAGTAATAACACCCAGCGCTGTATACAGTAATATAACCCCCCCAGCGCTGTATACAATAAAAAACCCCATCGCTGTATACAGTAATAACCCCCAGCGCTGTATACAGTAATATAACCCCCCCCAGTGCTGTATACAGTAATATAACCCCCCCAGCGCTGTATACAATAAAAAACCCCATCGCTGTATACAGTAATAACCCCCAGCGCTGTATACAGTAATATTGTCAGTCATGTGATATTTTGGATGACTTTCCCAGCTCAAACACCACACTTTCATTAGTCAGTGTCCAGCTGGGTGATTAACACTGAGCCATTCTATTGTTTCCCATAGGCAGTATGATAAGGAGTTGCTGTTTTTCTAGTAGATTAAGGCTCAGATAACAGAATGAGAACTGAAATGGTTAATATGCAGCTGCCTGAAAATTATATATTACGGAGAAAAAACTAAACTTCTTAAGAAAAGAGGCCCATATTTAGGAAAATATATTTTAAATCTGGTACTAGTAATTAAGAAAGGTTGGTAGGATATCCTCATAAAAAAAAAATCAGGGGCAAACATTGGCAGCAAGGATCTGATGTATCAGGTTGGCAATAAACATATTTAAGGTGGATTTTTGGGTGTTGACTTTTTCATAAATTGGGTTTAAAATAAAGGCAAATAACCCCAAATAAAATTTAGTTAAAAAAGAGCACAATTCAGTGTTCCTGGGTATTTAATCTAATTTTAATGAATGGACAGAAAAGGAAAAAAAAAAAAAACCCAAGAAGCCGTTTGTTCGCAGCCGTTCTGTCTTAACCCTATAAATCCCAAAATGTATCTGCTATAATACGACTGATGATGAGGATGATGGGAGTTGTAGATTTATAACAGATTGATCAAAGTTAAGAAATATTTGTGTTCTCGCAACCAATTTAGGCATGGGGTGATTTAATATTTTTAATATTATTAACATTTTAAGTAAACCGGCGGGTATACAGACTGGAAAAAAAAATGAAAACCCTTTTTTTTCCCATTTATAAAAATTTTCACGCCATCTGAGCTTTTTGTCTGTTAGTAATTGTCAGAAATCACACTTCTAACACATCAGCTGGAATATTAAATGCAGTCGGTGCCATTTTTATTACGTGCAATTAAACATTCTTAAACACCAAATAATACCCATTTATACACACACACATATTTATATATATATATACATACACACACATACGTACATACAACAATATAGTCCCTTTTTGGGCAACAAATCCCTGATGCCCCTTTTTCCTCCCCGGATGCCCCTCTTTTCTAAGAGGCCAGAGTGTTTGCTGGGTATGAGGGTATCACAGATTTCTACAGCCATAAAAGCCTCGATAATGTGTATAGAAACTGCAGGAAATGTTTTTGGTTTTTTTTAACAGATCTAGAGTTATTCAACACAATTTTTTTTTTACATGGAACACTGAAAATGGTCACAGTGCAGCCGGATCCAGCAGTGGCTAGGATTTTGGGAGGTTAAGCGGGTTGCCCTTTTGGTCTCCTGACTCTCTTTGAAGACTTCTGTAGTCCCCTGGGCCTTTTGGCCAAGCCGCAAAGAAAGGGTTTCCATTTTGGCCCAAAAGGTGAAGATTTGGGGGTTGCACCTACTGGGCACAGTTTACTTTTTTTCTTCACTCCAATACCTGCCAATAAGTCCCAACGTGAAAAGTCCTTAAGAAGTGATCTGACAAACAGCAGAGCTGTCATTCAGCTGCTTTTGCCACAGGGCAAAAGTGGAATGGCCGGGGGGCCCCAACTGTCTCATGGGGCTTACTTACAGCTGCCCCTTTTACCACTCACGGTCTTTCTATGCCCTGGTTAACCCTTTGTGTGTCAGAGTATAAAAGGAGGTGGAAAAGCGGCAGGGAACAGACAGTGGCTAAAACTTGGAGAAGTGTTTCTACCTCCCCCTGCATCAAGTGGTTTGTTCCATAATGATGAGGATTGATTGCACCTCTCCCTGTCTCGCATGGTTTGTTCCACAATGCTGAGGATAGATTCCACCTACCCCTGCCTAAAATGGTCTGCTCCATAATCCTGAGGATAGACTACACCTACCCCTGCCTCTAATGGTGTGTTCCTTAACTATATCTTGTGTGCTGTTTTGGCGGGCTGTGTTTAATAGGATGGCTGTGTGTTAAATTGTTTGCCGCAGATGAGGGAGGGCAATATACCGCGTGAATAAGCAGGAATCGGGGGGGGGGGGGTGGAACAGTGGGGTGTTGTGTGGCGTTAAGTCAGCCTTTGTAGGGAATCCTATTAATACCTCAGCACGGGGATCTGCTAGTTGCTGATACCCTAATTATTCCAGGATCCGTGTCTGCTTTGGGCATGTGTGTATAAAAGGGGTAGCATTCCTAAATGCCCCTCCAGCTCTAATACTTATGTAAAGCATTAAAACCACGCATCTGCACCACTGAACACCACCCTATTACTGCAGGTTACTAAAATATACATGAACTGAAGTGGCTGGAGCTGCTGGAAGCTTAGTGATTTTTGGAAGCCATTGTGTGTGTTCAGGAGGCCCTGTATACACATGCCCTATATGTGATCGTATGTGCATGTATTGCAAAATGCACAGCTATTAACGGGGCCATCGGATCTTTACACAGGCCCTATTAGAATCAAAGGGAGACTTGCCAGCTTAGCGTTCGGGTTAACTAAATGCATTAGTTAAAGCCTAGCGGTGTAATTGTTTCAGAAATAATTGGTTTAAAAGGTAACCCTGTGGAAGCAGATAATGGGTTTGGCAGAGACGGCCTGAGTACAGTTTAAGTGGGATATAATAAAAACTTCCCTTTTATGACGCGTGCCTTCAGTACGTCTGCTTCTCATAAATACCCGATTCAAAATGCTCTTGCCAGTTATAAATCTAGTTGCGTTGTAGATAAGTTTCTGGTACAGTATTCAGAAGGCTCACTCAGCTGCTTTCATGGAAAACAAGGACATCTCTAACATAATTGCAAAAGGGTTTCTAACCATCAGCCTTTTAAACTTGGATCAGCGAATACAACATGCCATTGGGACACAGGAGTGATGGGAGTGATAAAGGGCCGTTGGGACATAGGAGTGATAAAGGGCTGTTGGGACACAGGAGTGATGGGAGTGATAAAGGGCTGTTGGAACACAGGAGTGATGGGAGTGATAAAGGGCTGTTGGGACACAGGAGTGATAAAGGGCCTATGTACGCAGTTTCCCACTACAATAGTAACTTACAACATTAATTACTGCAGTTTTTGTGGTCCATTTAGTGTTTTAATGGACACAATTTTCTTTTACACTAAATTTTTGTGACCCCAAACTTTAGAACAGTGGTTTTTCATAGTTACCAAGTTTCCCAGGACAATCCCCACAGTCACAAACAAGGGATTTTTTTTGTGTGCATCACAACCCACTACCATGTTAATCATTTAGAAATTGGTAGTAGCAAAAATGTACTTTAACCCTGAAGTTATCAATGACTAATCTGCAGCGGGATCCTGCTAATTGCAATTGAAAAATCCCCAGGATCTTCATTCAATTTCATGGAAAGCATATTCCCTTTTTTTTCAGACCAACATAAAATTTTATAATCATTTGGCCGGTCTAGTCTACCCCTGAGAAATGTCATGCATTCTAAGTGATTATACTTTTAGCGCTACTGATTTTGTTTAAGCAATTTTTTAGATCTTATTTATACTTTATAACAAATGGCTAGATTAAAAGGATAATCGTGCCTGGTTTTAACTTGATATTGGATTTAAAAAAATGTAGAAAAATTATTTTAAACCAGTTGCCCCATAATGATTTGAGGGAGCTGCATATTGGCCATTTGTATGTTTTCACTTGATTCGAATAACTGAGTCTTGTTTACCCAGCGAGACCAATGAAACTATGATGTAACAGACTTCATTAGCATTGCCATAAAGCATCAGCTCAGTGTGGTGTTTGAGCTGGGAAAGTCACCCAAAATATCACATGACTGATGGCAATGGCTCCTCCAAGTCTGTAGATAAAGGGAGTTGGAGAAAAGAGAACCAAGTTTTAGTCAATGTTGTATAAAGTGCTGGGGGGGGGGCGGTTAGTGTTAACCGTGCTGGGGGTCATGCTCAATATTTTTCTCTGAATGGGACTTACTCTTTAGGAGGTTTGGTATTAAGCCAAATTTCTATTTGTCAATTTTTCATTTTGAAAGCAGCAGACATTGAGATGTACTGTAAATACTTAGATTGTTCTGCTTTCACAAAAAAATAGAAATCACTTGTCTAATGGGAACAAGATGACATTTGTGAGTAATATGCCAACAATATGAAAAAATGCCACAAAACAGTCTATTTTGTTTAATCATCCATCTCTCAGGAACTATCTGATTTCAAAATCCATTGAATAAGCTACACATATTGTATAGATGTCTCCATAGTTTACAAAACTGTCAAAATTCCTGGGAAGGGATGGAGATTAATGTACACGATGCATAGTATTAACTTTCATACTGTGGCTTGATGGCTCCACATAGACAAAAAAAATGTAATCTTTAATACATTGACAGATGGAAATACAGCTGCTGCTAGAGATGGACTTTCAAGTCTCCATTTATTTAAACAAAGTCAATTTCAATTTAGATAAAACAACAAAGCAAGCATCTTTCACAATTTCACATTCAATATATAAAACTTCCGATATATTTACCAATGACACTTTTTTTTGTCAGATTATCGTTATTCAGAATTCTGCCCTTTCTATGCTTGCAGATTTTAGTTGGAGTGGTTAGTTTTTGAAGCCTAACTGCTGCACATGATTCAGTATATATAAAGAAAGCACAATATCAATAAATTGCTAAACTGGGATTTTTACCCTTTGGGGGGGGAATTGGCCTAAAGGAGTTATTTTGAAGCAGTTTTTTTTTTTTTTGTTTTTTTGACTCATGGTGTGATATTTGTAATACCAAGTAAGTTATGTCTTAGAAAATAACAAAATTGGCAAAGATTTACCAGTAGGACCCATGCCTTTTTATCATAGAAGGATCAAAACAGGGACAACCTATGGTAGAAACTCCTAACCTTCACTGGGACAGTGTAGGCAACCAAGCGATTTAGGAAATAGTCTTTTCCAACCAAGAGAAAAAAAAAATATATCTATTGTCAGGCTAGATTGTCCCAACAATATTGTTTAAACCAGTAGTTAGAATGTTTAATCGAAAGTAATTAAAGTCCTCCTCTACCCAGAATTTTCAACGCACCAAGTTAGAGGAAACTTGGCCTTTGCTGGTATCTTTTTCTAAGGCCAAGTCACCGTTATGTCCTCTTAGACCACAGATGACTTCCTTGATAGCAAATGCCATCTCCAAGGAAGACATTAGATTAAGTCACAGCACAGGCCTGACACGATTCGAAATGGAGTAATGCAGTTTCAAGGGAGATCTGCAATTTTCTGTTCTGTCTGCCTCAGACTACAAGCTTTATTTTGCTGGATATAATAGATTTACTGATAAGATTTATGTCTGAATGCTATTCGCTGAAATGCCCAAGGATGACTGTTTGGAAGAGATTTGCAGTGAATTTAATAAAGAATGGTCTTTATTTACTCTAGATTCCTCTAGATTGTAAGCTTGTTTGAGCCCTCCTTACCCCTTGTTTGTGTCGAACTGTTATGTACTAGTTATGTCCTGTTTACCTGTTGCACAGCGCTGTGGAATATGATGGAGCTATATAAAACAAGTAGTGATATCTTGAGCTGGATTAATATTTTTAATAACATTTGGGGTTTATTCACTAAACAGCTTTAGTTGAGTATTTAGATTCATCCCTCAAAATGCAGAGAGGAGTCTTAGGGGGGAAAAAACGTATTCTACACTCAGTTTAATAAGTTCCCACCTTTCTCATGGAAATTCTGCGACTCTAAGCATTAGATTGTTTTGGGGGTAACAAAAGAGCTCTAATTGTACAGTTACCTTTATTCAAGCAGGTGTTTCAGCTGTGATATAGCAGTGAGAATAGCAATAATTGGCATATCCATATTACAGGATAAAGTAGTAAGCTCCAGACTCTTAACTGGAAAATATGACCACTTACTAAAATTTTAGATGAAAACCCTGAGCGCAGGGCAAGTTCGGTTCCCACGAATAGATAATTTAGATGTAAAACAGTATTATGCCAATAAACTCTGGAAATAAGTCTCCAATATTCTTTCTTCCTAAATTTCGAAGAGGTAGCTTATTGCTCTTGCAGATTGACAGGACCGGGACTTGGGTCCCCTTTACCATCGGCAGTCCAGCGTTAATTCAGTGTCACAATGAGATGTTTCGATGCCATTCCATTTTATGTATCTTGTAGAATCTACAGGGAGCTCATGGATTTCCTCATTACAGAAGCAATGTTACAGTACACTTATTTTTTGTAATTAATGTTACATTGCTGATTTATGCAATGCACTAAGTTTTTTTTATAAAGTATGTAATATATATTTTGGCATTGTTTAGTACAGTAAAAGTGCCAGCTTGAGCCCTTCTCAAAGGGCGAACCCAGTACAAGACGGAAACCCTCAGGAATTAGAAGACATTTCTTGGTCATGCTTACCATAATTAACTTAATTTATTAATATTTAGCTTGCGTGAGGTTTGTGTTGATTTCATGTCCTGAAGTTCTCTTCCTTCTTTCTCTACCCTTACAAAAGCTGAACGTTGATTCACAACATACAAATTGTAAGCTCGTGAGCAGCAAAGGCGTCACAGGGAGGGCTACTGCCCTCCTAGATTATTCCTTGCCCCCCCACTGAATTTAGAACCCCCAAGCTGCAGGACCAAATGGCATAGTGCTATCTAAATGCATGGGCATGCGGGGGGCCAGCGGTGAATCACATAGCTGCCAGCTTTTGAAAGCTTGTCTTACGTATTACCTTTTTTTATTGGTTTAACATCATTGCATACTGCAATACTTTGGCATCTTGGCATATATATATATTTTCAGTGATATGATCTAGTGGTATCTTGTGGGCCCCCCAATATATTGTTCCTAGAGTCGCCACTGGCAAGCAGGACCCTCTTTACCTAATGTATGGGCTTGTCTTCTGTCGATTCTAGTTTTGTCGGACCCTTTGAATGTATGGACTGCTGGAATTGTTGGTTCCGTATGAACAGAATGGCTTAGGGTAATCGTCCAGATTAAGGTTGCTGCTCCCTTGACAGACATAGGAAAATTATTTTAATTTCAGGATATTTAACTAAATCTCTAAACTGTAACAAAGCAAGTAATGAGCCATTAAAAGTGGGCAATCGTTAACAAATCTAATCCAATTTAGAAAAACTAAGGATCGCATCAAAATGCAAACATCGCATAATAGAATTTTGACGAATAATTGTTTGGACGCATAAGATCAGAAAGTCTGCACTATCGTAAATAACATGCAATTATTGAAATTAAATGACAGAACACGGTGTTGCTAAACAGACTGATAAGTAGCCCATTTTTGTTTTACAAGTGTAGTCGCAATCAGACCGTAATTATATGTAGATCAGATTCTTTAATCAGTTACTTCACAAAGGATATATACACAGTACAGTATCACAAGTGAATAAACATTCAAACGTATCTTTTCCTTATTTTACCCCATATTGACCAATTTGGTGGAAATCGTTGCAGCTCCAGAATATTTGAGTTAAATTTAAAATAAAAAGTATGCACTTTTTTCATACTTTCATTTTTTTAAGGTTGTGGGTTAGTGGATTTTTGTATCATAACAGATTTTAATATAAACATTTGTATGAAGCCTTACTGTCCCTTGGACAGGAATATAAACTGATTTCAAATGCTGACCCACACCACACGGCATCCTTGCTCAAATTCTTAGGAAAAATACTCCGAAGGCACATTGTCCAGCAGTTTATGTATAAAAACAAAAAAAAAACAAATGGTTTTTGTTGGCGGCATCATCATGTAGTAATGCTGGTCCAAGGAAGATGATCAGGGTGGTTACTGAATGCCATCAAACTATATCAAGGCTTTGACTGCCATTTGTAGATGCAAAGAAGCTTGACATGTTTTGCGACGTCTTTAGGCTCGACATTCTACGATTAGTTTCCTTTTTACCTGGTAAATTCCCCCAACAAGCCTAACCTTTAAGTTATCATCTCGCTGTTTAATAACATTTTATGCCTGTATTTAGTCACTTAGTCAAAGTAATGATGGTCTGGGCGCTAGGGTTGCTGATATTACTGTAAAATCTGTTTTTAGTGCGATAAGTAGGTATTGTTTCCTTTTTATTGGGACACATGGCATACACGTGTATTACACATTATGTCTGTGCGTGCTCTTAAGATGCCTGACGTCCTGTTCTGGTGTTATGCGTTATAAGCTTGCAGAGAAGTGCATCCGTAGAAGTGCGCAGTGCTGAAGTACACAATTTGGATATAATGTATAAAAGATAGCAAACTTTCCACTCTGGAATTCAGGGTGATGTATAACGTTGGAAAAGAAAACCTTCCTGTATTCTGTGCTTGGTCCCTTTTCATATAATCTCCATCTGGAGACTGGAGGGAATATTTTAATTCTATATCAATTTCCCAAATATGGAGTGCACAGATGTCAATTTAAAGAATACTAAAACGTGTGTAGATGAGAGGTCTTGCATTTAAGGTTTTCTTATACTTACAGGCTTCTTCTGCCTTTCAGATAACCTTTTCTAGCCAAAAGTACAGTCGTCGTGTCCCCCCCTTGCATAAAGACCATTACTGCACATCCCACTGATATTGTGATTTTATACACTGAACCCTGTGATACCCTCATATCCAGCAAACATTCTTAGCTCTTAGACAAGAAGGGCATCAGGGAAGGAAAGGGGCACACAGGTATTTGGGTCCAAATGAGGGGTAAATGGGAGGTCATATTTAATATATATATATTATATGTTTAGCAAAATAGAAACTACAAAATGTAGAATCAAGAAAAAAATCAAAATGCTTGAGCATGCCCATTGATCTCACTGTGTTTAAGGTAACAGACACCAATGGGAAAAATAAAGTATTACTTTAGACTGTAAAAGCAGTATGCTTTTTAAATTGAACGTTGGTTGAGCTGCCCTGACAATATACTATCTTCACTCTGCCACTTGACATTTGATTGGTCTGTGTACATCTTAAGATCACCGTGCCATTCGGTGAGAATGATTTCTTATCATACCCTGACAGCTGACATCGCACTGAGGCTTTTAGCCTAACATCTGTATGGTGTAGGCTTCTTACCGAGCTGCCCAGTCAATAATATCATGAAAATGTAGCACTGGAAGATACATTCTCTTCTGAGAAATAATTGAACCCAACATTGAAAACCCATCACTTCTGTTTACATTTTGTTATATTCCTTGTTTTTAAGTTATTTGAGCTCTGAAAGTATCAGCCCCAAAATTCCCATACTGCCCATGATGCTTTGAAAGTTGAGCTGGATCCAATTGTCAAGTAGGCAGTTGAAACCAGCCTGCATTCTTAGAAGGGACTGTTCATCAGAACTAGCATTTTCTTAAACTTCTAATGTGAGAACCACAAGAATTCTTGGATATTACCCACATCAGGCCAGGAAGTCTGTCCCTTGCTCAAAAACTAGCTTCATGAATTTGGAATATCCCAAAAGAGTGGGTAGATTGCAGTCCTCGGACGGACGTTGGGCTCCGCAAGCTAGATTATACTTTGGTCTTAATCAATTTGACAGCAATTGGTTGACGTAAGCATGTGCCTGCGCAGACTGACAGAGGACTCATGGGTACTTGGTAGTGGAAGGATCTTTAACCTATTATGGGGCAGTATTGGATCAACAGGAGCACACACACAATGTAAATGGTTAATATGTAGGAAACTGGAAATGTGCTTTTGTTTCTGGAGTTTAGTTTTTAACTGTGTACAAAGCCATTTTACAACTGAACTGAAACCTTAGAATGGAGCATATATATATATATTTATTTACGGCTGCGATTTTGGATTGAAAACATACAAAGGAATTGTTACTTTTCAATCTGATATATTTTGAAGCACATGGATGATTTAGTTTACTGACCGTGATAAGATTTCAATCTATGAAATTTGATGGTTGAAGAATCCGCTAAATAGACTAACAGGAAGAAAATGAACAAGGAAATACTGCTGGGAGTTTGACAAAATTGCTGGTTGCACACTGGTGACATGCAATTGTTTGCCAAAAATATGGATTGCTCGTTCTAAGAAGGTGGAAAAGATGCCAATCGTGAATTGGAATGCAGAGAAAAACCTGAAATATAACCATGAACAGTGATCCTAATTTAAATATATAGTCTCAATTTGGTTCATTGCCCAAATGATTTAGGACGGCCAGATTTCACCTAAAAAAAAAAGCTATTTAAAAATAAATTATATGAACCAAACAACGGTGAGAAACCGAAAATGGTACAGCGAACCTAATAAAATTTGAAGAGGTAGACCTTTTTCTTGCTGCCCAATTTCTGGACCTCCTTTCCAAGATCGGATTATTTTAAATGGCCCCATCCGCAGGGTAGATGGGACATTAGATGACATACAGAAACAGGTGACAAAACCAAAATGGCACATAGGAAAAATTTGTTTTGCCTAATGACCTCGGTTTCTGCGTACTCAAATTAAAATGTTTCTCAGTTCTAATTTTTCCAGTGAAAACCTCCTATATTGTCACTTTTCTCATTTAAAGGATAACATTTTATGATCTTCTGGTATCAGTTATACACAGTTTCCTACCTTCTTGCCTTTTTGTCCCCTTGTTCCCTTTGGGATCTTTTTTCCACGAGCTTTGGTCTATTGGGATAAATCTGTTTCTCAATTCCATAATTGCCCTGCGTGTGGGGGGGGGGGTCCTTTTCGTACCACCCTTTAGGGATGGCTCCCTGTCAAAAAAACCCCCTCCTTTTCCTGATCCTTGTTGGCTACTGCACCTTCTTTACTTCTAGATGAAGGGAGACGTCTCTGTGGGGAATAATCGTTCTGATATTTAGCAAAGGTCCTCCTCCAATACTTAGATCTAAAATTCATGGGTGGTTGTTTGTTTGGGTCTATCCAAAAGATTCCTACGTGTAATTGTCTTATCTATGTTGCTTTTACTTGATGTATTCCCCTCTGTATTCCTGTTATCTCCTAAAGAATTTTTTTTTCCAATGATTTCTTCCTCCATTTTTCTAATTTCCCCTCTATTCTTTTTCCTTGTGGTTGTGGCCGTAGTGTTAATTGTATCTTATCCTCTATATCCTGTATTTCTTTATTTATATTTCTTAATTGATCCTTTTGTTGTGCAACTATTAGTTTAAGTAACTTAAATGAGCAATCATCTGTTATGCCAATCCTGCATAAATGCTGGATCATCTGTGCCAAAGGCTGGGGTATTATAGATCCTCAATCCTCTAGGTATAGTTTTTGGTTTTATATATTTTATAAATGTAAATTACCACCACCTTTTTTTATCTCCTTTTGCATGAGTGTCTCTAAATGTGTAAATTTGAGTTGGTTTCGTTATGAATAGAATCTTGTGAAAATGATCCAATTCTTTAACCCTTTCCTCCCTCCAATTTGAGAAGGGGTTAATCCCATAAGCCATATTGGTCTATTTTTTTTTTTTATATAAAAATGATGCCGAAAAACACGTACTGGTACTCGGAGAAAAAAATACATGTATAGGAGTGATAAGAGTGCCAGTATCTATTAGAAAACAAATAGTGAAAGAGTGTCAGTAATCATAAAATCAATACTCCCCCTTCCTTTATTTTCATGTGATAGAAGTGGGATAATGTACGGTGATCCCATGTATACACAGCACTCCTATAACATGATTTCTCTTTAGCCGAGACATATCAATTACATTTGCAGACACCAGAGTCTACTAAAGCAATGGAGTATTTCTTGTTCAATAGAACTGGCACACAGAAGGACTGGGTATGTTCCGCCATACCTGCCAGGCAGAGCAAGCCACAAAAGTAGTCAGGGTCCTCACCAAGACCACACTGCATTGGTTCTGACAAGTTTGGGCATCGGGCCCAGACATGCCCACACTCAAAAGGATACCGGAGTTTTCCACATTAGCGTGGTCTACATAGTCCATCTTCTTTGGACGAACATCAAGCACAGCACCAGGTCTTCTGACTTCAGGGTCACTCATCCTGGCTCCAGGTCTTTGGGGTTTAACAGACTTTCTTTTGGGACTTGCAGGACCCCATGAAGAGAACTTAGAGTGGACCGGGGTGGGTTTTGACAAATCTTTGTCGGACTGGTATCTTTCCACTTGTGCCACCATGGAGTCATACGTGGTGGGATTCCCTTGGCTAACCCAACAGTCTCAAAGCAACGAGTAGAGTAATAGAAGTATTTTGGGAATTTCAACAAGGACAGAGTAATGGTGATGGTTCCCACAGCAGAGAGTACACTTCTAGCACGTTGGCAAGGTCCCTATGAGGTTTTGGGGGGGGGGGATATTGTAAACTACAAGATTAGGCAGCCTGATCACCGTAGAAAAGAACAGGTGTTTCAGATAAATCTGCTTAAACTGTGGAAGGATGGGGAGGTCTGTCTTACAGAGAAGCCCCTAGACCCTGACAAATCGGTGAAGCTGGTCTTGAACTAACTCCTGAACAGGTCACGGACGCTAGGACCGTGGTAGAGAGGAATAGATGTGTCTTCTCAGAGAAGCCAGGTAGAACTGGTGACATGAGCCAGAACATGGTAACGGAGCCTGGGGTAACAGGTGTTGAAACCATATAGGATTCCTGAGGCCAAAAGAGAAGCTATCAGAACAGAAGTTAGGAAAATGCTGGAACTTGACATTATCGAGGAATCGTATAGTATTTGGTCCAGCCCCATTGTTTGTGCCCAAACCAGATGGTTCTCTGAGGTTCTGCAAGGACTTTATGAAACGAAACATCAATTTCATTCTTACCCAATGCCCCGTGTAGATGAGCTGGTGGAGAGCCTCGCGAAGGACAGGTCTTTTGTTCTACATTAGGGTGAACCAGAATGCGACAGGGTGAAAGATGTATGTAAGCAGGAGATTGGAAAGAGCAGTTTTTCCCCAGTGATTAATGGTTTAACTGGTGGTCCTATTAACAATAAATCTGCCCCGTGAGATAAATGCAGGGTGGAGGAAACGGCCTCCCTGAGTGAGAACATCCCGTTGCAAATTTGTCTGCATATTGGAACAGGAGGTGTACCTGAGTTCCAGTGTGCTTCAAAGTGGGCTGGTAGGAGAGACGACTTCTGGGAATCAGTTTGGCGTATATTCTGTTGTGTTATACTGGAAACCAGCTTAGCTGGCCAGTTCTGTTAGTCAGGGAAGACTACTGTTAAGTAAGCCTCCCAAATAGGAGTAGGGTTTTTTGTGTTCAGTTGATTTGGTGCAATAAAAGCCTGGAAACATATTGGGTTTCCTGCTGTCCTTGCTACTCTTCTAAGAGGTACCTTACTACAGCATACAAAATGCCACGATACCTTGTGTTAATAAAAAGATACAAAGTGCCTCCTTCATTTTATGTGTGAATATTGAGAAGCCCCCCCCTCAGGAAATGTAGTTCAGAGATAATTTAAGATTTTTAGCGAGTCAATGGAGAAAATTCCCTTAATGGCTAAATCTTGCAAGCAGTGCTTCACAATTCACTATTTCACACTGCTGTAAACCATAGTTACTCACAACACACCCTTTTACGCTGCTCCCCTATATAGGTAGCCATAGTCTGGGGTTCTTTGGCTGCCTTCCTTATGATTTAATAGCTGTATTAGTTCAACTATTCATTCTTTTATTCCAACAATTTTTGCAGCGATTCTAGAACTGAGACCACCAATGTCCGCCTGTGGCAAATGCACATAGTGGTCCTCATCTTCCAACTTTCTTTCCTGCTCCCAGAAAAGATGTTCATAATATATTGGTATTTTGTGCATTATCCCGTCTTATTTTGTAGATTTTTCTTCTTCCTGCTTGCTATTGATTAAATTTTTTACTTTGGCGTGGCACCATTTCCCTTGCCTTCATTTTCTTAAATTTCAATTTCCTTTCGGCTGTCCGTTGTACATCTAGGTGATTTTCCTTTCCTCCATATTGTGCTTTTTGTGCAGAGCATGCATGGCGCACATTGGGAGCCAAGTTTTTTTTCTTTGCAACTGTGCGCCGGTTTCTCAGGGATTCTTTTGTTCTATGGCTTTCCTTCATAGTTTAGTTTAATAAATTGAAGGCCCGTTTGGATAATTTATTTAAATACTTTTTGGAAGCAATTTAAATTTGCTGCCCCCTACTCTACTTTGGGTCCTTGGATGTGGCCAGTAGTGCAGCATCGCTAGAAAGGATGCCAAAGGAGGGCATTGGCTTGGAAAATGCCTTCCCATAGTCATATTACCAATCTCTCATGTGTCTGGGCAGACATTCTCTTTAGATTGCCAGAAGGTTTCCCATAGCACTTGACTCAATTGATAGAAATGAGTATTTTCCCCATTGTAAACAGATGGTGAATATATTCATGTTTTTGTTCCTTTTAATTTATAACACTGTAGTAGCCACAGATGGAATTCCGGATTTCGGATAACAGATAAAACATCTGGTATTTAAGACATATTCCACAAATAGCTAAACTAATGGCTAGTAAGTAATTATCTACCTTTCTGTCATCCTTTTATGAAAGGATTAGGTTTTCCCAAAGCTCAGCTGTTTCCATGTATTCATCTGAAAGATCAAATGCATATTCAAACATGGAATTATGTTTTGTTGGCAATCACATGATGGTTAAATCATAGACAAAGCCACGTGTAAGTTAATTCAGTTATCTTATAACTGAGAGCAGCCATAGTAGCTATTGATAAAGATCATAATCTGAACACTAGCAAAAAAAAGTCACTTCACAAAAAACATTTCTTCCAGTGGAATAAAGGCTTATTTTCTTTTACAAAATGTTTTTTTTTTTTTGTTTTTTTTAAAGGAATAAAGGAAGCACTAGGGGACTGACATGCTGTGGCTACAAGAGCACCGGTTGTACTTGCTATTATGCCTCTTATATTTTTGTTGATAGATGCAGTCTATACAAGAGAATGAAGCAGGAAAACTACTTTATTGATGCCATAACTCAGTTTGCCTGTTGGCTAATGAAGGTGCAGTCCATTCGTGGAGATCTGTGCAATGGTGGAATTCTGTATCCCACTGCATTGCTTTGATCAGGACAACCAAGTATTTAAATAGCTGGTATATGCTGCAAAAAGATTCCTTCTTATCCCCAGGCAAATTACACACCAAACCTGCGGGTTCCCGGTCAAAGTATTCTTTCATCATATTGACATGGTACGCCTTCTGCCTTCTTCCATTCACGTCTAAAGATACCACAAAGTTAACATTGTCTCTGTAGAACAGTGAGTGGACCCTCCCAGACAGCCTGCAGCTTGTCCCACCTTATACTGTTGCATCCCTTCACCATGACCCCACAAATGTTGACATTTGCTGTAAAGTCCCATTAAATCCCTTGCACAAGCCATTCGTCTGTTGGTACGGGCCGTTGACTAGGTGCTCTACCTGAACCTTTTTACACTTTGCATCACATCACTTGTAAATTGAGGCCCCTGATCATTCAGCGTCTCTCTGGGAAATCTCACATGAGACGCTCAACAGGGAATCGGCAATCCTGTCAGCCCTGATAGAGGACAATGCCAATGCCTCTGGGTATCGAGTGGCATAATCTACTACAGTGAGGATGTACTCTTTCCCAGAACTACTGTCAACCGCTATCCTCTCAAATGGTTCCCCTACTATGGGAAGGGGTATTAGGGGAGCCTTACCAACCTGCCCAGGTTATCCTACCTACTGATACTCGGGGCAGGAGTAACAGTAATTTGCCACATCCGCGCCAATGCCAGGCCAATAGAAATGATGTAACAACCGGGACTTTGTCGTTACATACAATATTTAACGCGTTGACCTATTCTGCACATTTTAGGTGTGAATGGACTGGCCCCCCTTGCTATGGCACTTTATACCTAGCAAAGCCAATTTGCAAGAGCTCCTGCCATTGAGCAAACGGCAAGAGAGAGACACCACAATGTATCTAAACACCCAGATATCTAGCAAAGCCTATGTCGCCTAATTTCCAAGTAATGTTTACAGGAAATACAACTAGATACATTTTATGCATAAAATGTATTTCTAAAAACTAAATTACAAAAAAAGTGTCATTTGTAGTCGGGAAAACTGAGAATTTGCAGGAGTTTGTGGTAAAAAAAAATTAAAATATTAAAGCTGCCTTAGAAATTAAGGATTTATGGTTTTTACCTAGGAGATGGGGCATATCATATGCTAATGCAGTTGGTAAATCCACGATAAACGGCAAAATTGTCTACATTTCATAGAGCAAACCTGCATTTCCACGCACATAAAGCTTCACTCGCTAATTTTTCACGTTTAATGTAAATGTCAAGATGCGCTGAAGACCAACTTTTAATTATATAGCGGCTTTGAGAGTCACTCATTGGGTTAAATATCCTTTTTTCAGAAAGTATCTAATTGCTGTAAACTAGTTGAGAAAATCAATATCTCATGGACAATCATCCTGCACCTTAGATCACCAATAATCGAGCAAAAATTCACTATGGACAGTTTATTACTATTATATTACAGCACGCAAAAAAATCAATAACTGTTCCTGAATTTCATAGTCAATATTTCATCATCTCGTTTCAGGCTTTATAAACCCAGAAATATCCATATTATCAATGCATTTCAGATACCCAGTGATGTTAGAAATATTCACCATTTCTCCTTGGCTTGTGATGAGGACATTAAATCTAGAAGTAACATTGGCACCCGATATTGTCGCTTAAACGTCTTACCCCCTTCAGGCCCGTTTTTTTTTTTTTTTTTTTTTTTTTTTACTATGTTAAACTTTTGATGAACCCGCACAAATTATCAGAATGTATACAAAACATAATGGTTAAAATAGATTTTTTTTTAAATTACTGTTTTTTTGCACTATTGCTTAAAATTCCTTCTATACTGTAAGGGCCACAGCTGAGCAATAAGCAAATTTATGTTTGGCAACATACATACCTTTATATTCAAGAGGGCCACATCCATGCTTCGTATATTACATATATATATTATACAATTGGCATAAGGTATAGGGTAGTCTTGTTTGTTTTTTTTTGTGGAAGGGCTAAAAGGCCCTTTTTTCCACTTTGGGGATCTCATCTATTTTTGCCAGTGATGTCATGATGAATCACTGGGCTCCCTTACAATTTTATATTCATATTTTGTTTTTCCCCCTACTTTTTTCATTTTTTTGGAAGGGCAGACACTTTCTCTTCCTTTCTACTGATCTGTCTTCTCACACTGTGATCAGCAACTGGGCTCCATAACCCTGAATTGCTGACTGCATTATGTGTGATCGTCCAACAGGGACCTCAAATGCAGTGACTAACGGAAGGGAATCGTGTGATTGGGCATTCCTTGAACGGTTTATTCTCACCATGCTTCAGAAAGATCCTGATGTCCACAAAGTTTTTGGTTTTTAGTAGTTTTTGTGCCAAATTTTACTGTTTTGTCTATACATTCATACTTTAACTACACTAAAAGGGGGATTGTCCAATGGCTGTGCTTCATGTTTGAAACAAAAAAAAAAAAAAGCAGACTAGTAATTAAGAGCCTATATAAGAGCAGAGCAGGCAGGGTATCCGTTCATTTCACCGCAACAGCTTTGTCACTGCTGTGCTGCATTTTAGTGATTTTCTTCTGGTTGAGACTTGATTAGCCTCAGCCTGCCATTCCTTGGTGTCTTAAGTTTTGACTAATTTAACCAGTCTACGTTTTCTTCCATCCATTGATCTCAAATTCCCAATTGAACTTCTATGCATTTTTCTTGTTTCCGTGGAATACAAACAATTCTTCCCCGAAAAACTAACACAAATTTTCCTCCGGCACCCAAGTTTAGTTAAGAGCTTTTTTTCATCACCTTTTTGTTTGACATTGTTCTTTTTTTTGTGTTTATAGATGAAATAGAAATCCTAGTTTTTGCGATAACTCCCAATTAGTTTGACCAAATATATTACAATAACAATGCATGCCAATTTTGTCAATCTTAATGATTACATTTAAATGTTAATCACTGTTCAATCAAAGAATTACATATTAGGCAGCTTTTTGTGTATGATTTAACGAGTTTCTGAAATCCATTAATTATCTAAATTATGGGTTGCTTTGTAATCAATTGCAAGCTGAGAGGGACTCATTAATTTCCTATAAAATGATTCAATTCCTTTATTACCTTGTTTTAATCAGTAATGTGTTAAAGCCTATAATCTCTTGATTTGAAAGTTGAGTTTATAAAAGCCAAATCTTTTCTATATTTCTTCTAAACCTTTAGAATTGCAACTTTAAAAAAAAATTTTTAAAATTCTTTTATAAAAAATTGACATAAGTACATATAACAAATATTTAACGAACTGTCGGTCTAAGGGAATCTCGTAATAACTATTAAAAAAATTCAGTGTAATTAGATTCCCGATGTTCAGCAAACAGAATAACATGCAACAAACAAAACAAACATTAGAGAGATGGAATTGGGCGGGGGGGATACAAATAAAAAAGAATATCAATTTATAAAGTAAGTCTATTGTAGTCTTTGAAGACATATCTCCCAAATGTGAGTTTTTTTTAAAAATGATTTATGAAAAAGATGAGACTTCTTGCTCTATTGAGACTTGAAATTTCAGTTGGTTCTCTAAGTGGGACCAGTTGAAATCTCTGTCCTGTTTCCATTCTTTAGCAATGATTCTCTTTGCAGCTAGACAGGTATGTATCGTTAAATTCAACTGAACTTGGGACAGAGGGGGCCAACGTATGTCTAATAGAGAAGATGGAGAATTTGGTATAACATTCTTTTCTCTTTAAATATTCCAGGATCTCTAACCAAAATCTGATGACTTTCGGGCATAACCACCATATATGTAAATATTGACCACATCTCCAACATGTTTTAGGGCTGGCCGGGAACATCTTTGTGTAAACTGGGTCTCAAGTAGGGAAAGGTTGTTAATCCTGGGAAGCAACTTCCTGAACCCATTAAGCCATTCAGTTGGTGAGATTGGGACATTTAGATCTTTATCTCCTTTTGTTCTTACGTATCCTGTGCATTTTGAATAGAGCTTTATTAGGTGGTTGGAGCTAAACATTTGCCAGTTTCTGTGTCCACAAAACTTGTTTGTTTATACAATCTTTAACTCGGAGGTACTGAAAAATAGATGAGTTTACCAAGTTATACTTATCTGGTAGATTAGGGAGAGAAATGATCTGGCCCTGCATCATAATATCTGTAGACTTTAAAAAGAAATCTAGTAGCAGTTGTGCTAAAAATTTACTATATGAATAACGTCTCCCAAAAAAGTCGACAATAGTTGCACCCAATGAGCAACTGAAATTCAAGGGAATACGGTGAACATTGGTGATAAAATACATTCATGTGACATAGTATTTGAAAACATTTGCATATATATTGTATGTATATCAATTATATATACTTTTTAATTCACAAGCTTTTTTCAATTTTGCATGGGGGAAGGGGTCAGTGTTAAGATTTAGTTTACTAGAGAATAGGGGTCAGTGTAGAGTTAGAGGGAAAATTATGTAAATTTTCAGTATTTGACAATTTTACATTTATATATTCGTGGAGTCTTGGTAAAACAAATAAGGTAAAAGCTCTGTATTTACAGTGTGAAATGACCCGTAAGAAATGTAGAGATCTACAAAATATAAAACTATTGCTTTTGCTATAAAACTGTTCTTACACTGAAAACTTTAATCACAAGTCTTTCAAATATGTTTTCAGGGTTAAAATAACCATCTTCTCCCCCCCCCCATTTTGGTATTTTAAAAACGAGCCATTAAATCCTGCAGAAAATTAAATTGAGACAAAATCCTTAATCATAGAAATCCCAATACGGCAAATGTGGCTTGGCCGGTCAGCCTTAGACCACTAGCTACTCTAAACCGCCGTTTAAACTGTTGGGCCTTTTCAATTGCCACAGTTGAGATAAACATTTAATTATAGAGCTTTTCTGTCTCCTAGAGGGCTGCTTGTTGTAATCTAATATGAAATGTGAGTTGTCAGGTTAAACACAAACTGAAGTACGAACTTCCAATAACAATTGGCGCAATTAAAAGGGTATAATGGAACCAGTTATAGTCTACATTATCCGCAATCCCTATATACAACAAACCATCATATATAATAAAAATCCCTGTTTCCTCTTGGTCTGTAAACTGGTATCTTGCTGCCTCTTCCTACTCTTATAGCTGCAGAGGAGCCACGCATCTAGAAACAATCTCTAGCGCCATGGACGGCATGCTAAGACAATGCAAGGAGAGGCTGGTAATTGAGTTAATGACTTCCTCCTTAGAATGCCAGCTGAAGACAGTTGGGTTTGTTTTTGGGTGAGTAGGGGCTTTTCTTGAGACCTTTCCAAATAACTTGCGGTGATGTAGGTGACATCAGATTGTAGCTGTGGAGACTTTCTGGCTCCAGGACGCAACTAACTTCTGCAATTCTCCAGCTGTGATCTGGCCACTCAAACAGTCCTCTTCCAGATTGATTCATAACATTGCCAGTTGACTGGAACTTCTTAATTATTGCCCCGATGGCGGAAATGAGCATATAAAATGTTGGTGAAACCAACATGAGATACTTTATATCCAATGCAAATAAAAAACCACGGTTAGCCAATAGCTGTATTAATATTGAAGAGCAGTTTTAATCTTTGCAATCAAAATAAAGGATGCTAAGAGCTCCCTGGTGGGTTGTTTTTCTTTGAGATCTGAATTCAGTCAATTTAGGTTTTTGTCGAGTAGTGGATTTGCATAGCGCATAATTTTCACACCTGCAGAACCCTTTAGAGTCCAAAAGCATTTTTTTTTTCTTAAGACGGTCTTCCAAGATAAAGGGTTTGGCATAGTAGTGGATCTTTCTATAAAGTGTACCAATGTTAATTACTTGATATACATTTTTGATGGCAATAATTGTAATCAGACTAAAGGTAATTCAAAATATTCTCTAGATTTATTTTTTATATTAAGATCTCAGTATAATGTAAGATTTCCATATTTTTACGTAGTAGTGTGTTCTGCGAGCTTTCAAGGTGTCTCAATCTTCGGCTTGTATTCAATAGTCCTGAAAAAAATGTTTATTAGAGGGAAGAGTTGGGCAGTATACCATTCCAACAGAAAATGGTACCGTTGATGGAGATGCAACTCTTAATAGGCACCACCGATTAAAATAAAATGATCTCCATAGTTTAAAAGGTGAACTTTAATTATATAAATAAAATCCAGCTCTAATTCCTTAAACAAGATATTTCCACCTACCAGTTACAAGCGTCTCGTTGGACGCGCCTGTGACTTTTTTTTTTTTAATCTCGAAACCCAGAAATTGAATTCTGTAAAAAATGTTGCCAGAAATATTACATTACATTTATATAACGCCAGCAGATCCCGTAGCGCTTTACAATCAGTCGGTAGGATAAAAGCATTCAATTGACACGTGCGACAAAAGCTGTCTCTGATAGGTTATTGCCAT
The DNA here is from genome assembly GCA_023333645.1 of Sceloporus occidentalis. Lineage (NCBI taxonomy): Eukaryota > Metazoa > Chordata > Lepidosauria > Squamata > Phrynosomatidae > Sceloporus > Sceloporus occidentalis. Next base: position 814,785 of record JALMGF010000178.1, read on the forward strand.
AGAAGCGTATAAAGCTTCTTAGAAGGTCTGGGTGATTAAACCTTCAGAGGAAAAATGTTCTAACATACTCTTAGCATGCTAAAGAGCGCAAATGAGATTTCAAGATAGACCTCTCAATTCTGCCTCCTTTTGTGCACAAAATAAGCATTTTTCTATGTATGCAGAGGGCAGAATATATTTTACATATTTAGCTAAAACTTCCATGGATATTTTTCCCTGAATAGAGAAAGTTGCAGACGGAGGAAAATAATGCACTGACGGCAGCTGTGGTCTCGGGCAAGTTTAGAGAATGTGTTGACAATCCTGATATATACATTAGAAGTATATACAGAGTGTGCGTGAGCCTTTATTTGGATAACAAACACACAAACGTTCCAAACAGCAGAAAATGCTTTGTAGCCGGGGCTAGAGGTACCGCGCGCATGCTTTTGACTGATAATTCTTATTCTATCCTTTTTAGCACCGATAAGAGGACTTTATCTGCTGTTTCGAAGAATCCAGATATGTAGAAAACCTTTTTGCCAACCAAACACAAATAAGTTGCCAGTTCAGTCTAACGCATGTCGTAACACTTCATCTGTTTCTGTGAGTGCTTGGTTGCATAATACAACACAATGGATTACATGTTTTTATATTAAAGGGATGCGGTATTCTCTCAAACTGCCTCATCAGCAAAAAAAATAAAGTAAAGGAGAAGCTGCAGCTCCATCGGATAGAGAACAAGTGTCCAAGAACAGCGGAACTCATGCCAATAGATGGTCTCCAGGATGCTCTGGGTTAAAAGGGAACTGTTGTCACAGCTGTAGCATAGCCAATATACATTTAATTTTACTGAGGGTTGTAGATAAATGGAACAGCCTCCCATCAGAAGTGGTAATGGCTTTCTGTCACAAGAACTTTTCTTTCCATGAACCACCCCGTTACTAAGGAGAAAAAACTTTGGGAAGCTGGAATATAATTCTGGCCGTGATAGTTCCATGTTTTCATGCAATATTAAGTTTACACCAACAGGGACTTTGACATCACATTCTAAATACATAGACATTAAAATGAAGTTGGTCCTCCATCACTCCTACTAGCATTAAAGAAATCCCCTGTCTTTAAATGTATCCTTAAATGTTCAATTGTTGGTCGGTTTAATGCTAACGTTTGGCTTAATATATATTGAATAATTGCCTGTTAATTAGATGCGTCTCCGCGCATTCGGTTTATCGAAGCATACTGTTTAGAATTCCAGAGAAAGCGAAACATAAATGAATGCGTCTAAATCGGGTCGGCGAATCGGGGTAGGCAAAGCTCTGAACAAATAAAGAAGTTTAGGCAAAATGTTCATCTTGAGTGCGTGAATACGTCCAAGCCATGAGATGGAGTAGTTGGACCAGCTCGTGATTTCTGAGCGGAGTGTGGACAATAGCGGAGCATAATTGGCTTGGTACATCGTTTTGTGTGATTTAGTAATATGGATACCCAGGTAAGTGAGAGACGTGGACTTCCAGGTAAACTTAAGCAGCGGAAATTGAAGTTAACACCGATGCCCCCAGGTTGATGTTCAGGGCCTCACATTTAGAATCATTAATTTTATATACCGAGATATTAGAGCCTGGAGAGTGGAATACAAGTTGGGGAGAGATTAGAGGATCCGACACGGTAAGTAAGATATCGTCTGCGAACAGACTGAGTTTATATTGGCGTCCAAGAATCTCTACTCCCCGCACATCTGGATTAGACCGTATAGCGATCGCCAGCGGTTCCAGGCATAAGGCGAACAGAAGAGGTGAGAGCGGGCAGCCCTGCCTGGTGCCATTTAATACTTGGAAGGGCAAAGATTCATGACCCATAAGAGCAATTGTCGCCTTTGGAGACTCATATAACGCACGAACGCCCCTGAGGAAACGACCACCGAATCCAAATGACTGCAGGACCTCCCACATATAGTGCCAGTCTATGCGGTCGAACGCCTTTTCGGCGTCCAACGCGAGGAGCATTAGCGGTTGATCCGTAGAAATCGCAACGTCAATCAGATCCAAGGTTCGCCTGATGTTGTCTGGGGCTTCCCTGTGGGGTATAAATCCCACCTGGTCCGGATAAATTAGTGTCGAAATGATTGAACTCAGACGCGTCGCCAAAAGTTTTGCATAGTTTAGTATCTGCATTGATAAGGGATATGGGCCGATAGCTCCCACAGCTGGCTGGATCCTTCCCCTCTTTATGGATAACTATAATCCTAGCTGTAAGCATGTCCTGCGGGATCGATTTCCCATCCAAAAAGCAGTTAAAAAGGGTAAGCAATTTGGGGCTCAATATTGAAGATAATTTTTTATAGTATAACCTCGGGAGGCCATCCGGACCAGGAGCCTTAGAGGATTTGACGGAGGAGAGGGCGCGTTTGAGGTCGTCTTCCGAAAAGGGGCTATTCGAAAAATCCATGTGATACGTGGAAGTGACAGGGAATTCAGGAAGTCAGAAATATGTTCATTTCCAGCTTTATTAACGGTAGCGGCCAGCAAATTGTGACCTGGTAGCCATAGCTTCAGTTTACTTCAGCGCCTTTGGACTGAAGACTGAGACAAAAAATATTTTAAAAGTCAAACTTTTAAACAGATTGTTTCGTCTGTTTGAAATGTTGTCTTGGAATCTCTCGCGAGTTTATTTCATTTGGTGGGTAACTGCCAGCAGAACGAAACAAAAGCCCAGAATTCGGAACCCAGTAGAATGTACAGACAGCCGGCCCAAAATCCACATAACAAGAATGGCTTTTCTCAGATTAAGATTGTAGCCCTTCTGTAAAAGGTTGGCAATTTCTTCAGGTTTCATACATTTGTATGGCCCGGTGGAACTTAAAAGTATAACTAGTTCAGGAAGATTTTTTTTCTCTTTTCAATTTGTTTATTGAAATATACATCTACAGAACATTTTCAGTCTGCGTGTGCACATCTAATGGAGAAAACAATTGGGCAGTGCACCTTACGAAATTAAAGTGGAACCACTGGGCTCCAATTACCCCCACTCACCCTACAAGTCTGGGAATTTGCTCTTTCAGGCAATATTTTCTGTAATTAACAAATTGTACCCATAAACCCATTGTGGTTTTTATAACAGCGAACCAAAAGGAGTATTGGTGGATAGGCACCTACAGCATCCATCCTCCTATGTGTGTGATAAGTTTAATGGATAGGACCCTATACCACCTTTTTTATAAGCAATTTATACAATATCTTCCGCACTATGAAAACTAAGGACTACCATCTTTTCCTGTTTGCTGTGGGATAAATGTGGGGTCCTTTCTCCCATAGACCTCAATTCAGTGATCACCAGATCCCTCCACTTTTTTCGGGGGGCCACACTGCCTAAAAGAATTGTGACAGTTTCCTTCACATTTCATTTGTGTATTTAATGACCACTAAAAAACTAAGATATTTAAATATTGTCTAGTGAGAATGTGGTATAAATTGATGGGCTGAGGACTCTGCCAATGTAAACTTTTTGTTTTATTTTTGAATTTCTGGAATGCAAAAGAAAGTGGGAAATGGTTGGGTTATTGGAAGAATAAATCAAAACTCATTTCAAAAAGTTTGTGTACTTAGAGGTTCCTTTGTGGGTTCTTTTTTTCTTTTGTAAGGATTTTATACCCATGTTGATTTAGAACATTGTTGTTCCCGGCTCTAGCAGGGGCTGCTCTTCTGCTATTGCCAAGTTTGATATCTTTGTAGAGAATGGGCTTATGCTTCCATTTGCTTATTTTACCAGATGCACGAATAGACAGACATTGGGGGATTTTGGACAAGGCGGGGGTGGTATTTGGATAGTGGTTTATAAATTGGTCAGATTGAGTGTTCTTGTAACAGAGCATTGTGTAGCCTGATAGCTTCTCGATCTTCCTCCTTACTGAATTTAGTATGCAAAACGAATTTATTTACAAAAAGATTGCTATTTGACCCAAAGGAACTGCTTTTTTCCCCACAGACCGTTGTTAATGCATATACCAGCTGTTGTATTAGGAAACAATGCTGTGTATAATTAAAAGCTTAACCCAAAATGTCTCGTTTTACCCGAAGCCCCAACAATCTAAATGAGCGGAGTCTAAATGAGTAAGTTATACTTTTCACATAGGCTACGTCTCTATTACTATTTGTGCTGAATCTCGGTGAGGGTTAAAGCCCTGGCATAGCCAATTATAGGTCATTCTTTGGATAATTGTCTGACACTTTAACCTAATTCCACTGAGCTACTACAGTAAACCTTGTCTCCTGCATGCTAAGAAAATGGGACATATTGAACGCTTTCAAATGTTGGCATTGATTTAAAAAACGGAGCGTATTTTTGTTGCTCTGTACAACCTCTACAGGCTACAAGCTTGTAGCCTTCCGTTCTCACCATTTTTTTTTTCTGGAGACTCATGGCTATCATATCGTCATTTATTCACAGCGCATTTCCTGATACAGCTAAGTATTATAAATGTTATAGAAAAGTTGGAACAGCAGATGTCCGTAAGCATTTTTTAATTCTATACTTTTTAAACTAGAAATGTAAATTTTACCCTGTGAAGTCCATTGCACTACGAATTGTTACTGATTGTTCCGTATACAAGCTGATCACACCATGACATCATAAAGGGAGGGGCGAAGTTGACCGGTGTGTCTTCATTAGCGGAAACCTGATTGTCACGAATGCACCCTACTCCAGGCGTGCGCATGACTTGGTTCTGGTGGTAAAAGGGTTAAAATTCACTATCTGTCTGCCCTAGACCGGAAATATTTGATAAAAATAAAAATATCCACCCTTAATACCATCCGCAGTTATCTATAATGATATAACTAAAATCATAACGCTGCCACCACCAAGACAATTTATAAATGGGTTGTTTTTAGACTAAAAACCCACACAATATACTTTAACACAATAATTATGTGATTTCAAATTACCAATAAAATGGTCTCATCAGGTAACGAGAGTCTTTACCAGACAAAGGCAGAACTTAATAAAGGAATATTTATTATGAACAATAGTCAGTGCATACAAAAAAAGAAACAGATTTACACCAAACAGATAAAATAAGGAGAAAATTACAGAATACCTAACCTACTCACTTGAATGGTAAAGTAAGTTTTTCTGTCTGTAGGGCTCCAGCAAGGAAAGATGGCGACGTAATCAAAATTAGATCTTGGCCCCTAGTAAGCACACTGACCACTTTCCTCATTAAACTTATACTTTCCCAGTTCATCTCACGTTTCCAAGCCGGCCCAGAGGTGGTATAAGTGGAGGAAAGGTGCACCCACATGAACCATAAGTGACATGTTGTGGAAACATATCAGTCAAAATAACTCATTTTCATCTTATTCTCCCTCCTGTGCTTGCCACAGCAATAATTCTTGCATTTATGAATTTCTTGTAAGTCCATAGATATGTCACACGTGCTACTGAATACCACGAACTTCACAATTTGCGTTAATTCTTGCCACGTCATGAGTGGCGATAGTTCTTGGGTGACTAGGAATATGGAGGCTTCCCTCTCCCAAATTTGAATCTCCTGAATTTCTTGCCTTCCTGCTACCTCTTCTCTGGTTAAACCTAAGAGCCACAGTGCATGTTGGCAAGGATTTTATGCTTATTATGGATCCTTACAAGAGGTTTCAGGGGTATACCATCCTGTAACTATTTTATACCTCTATTTGTGAGGCTGGATCCTTTTGAAACCTTCTGTACATCTCTTGTTTTTGTGTCTTGTAAGTAGTCACTTCCAGCTTTCTTGGAAGTAGGTTATTCTGAACATGCCTTGTATATAAAGGCTAATCCTAGCAGTAAGCCCTAATAGTAGCTACCGAGAAAACAAATCCAGGAATAGCATGTTAAGTCTAAAACGTACCTTTTTATGATTACAGAATACAATAACCAGGATGCGTGAAGAGATGGAATAGGAAACTAAATTATGGCTTACCTAAAATCTATTAAATTAAGTACAGAGAGAAGGCACCCAAGACTGCATGCATATGTCTCAAGGAAACGATCGCTGAACAAACCCCTAGTTTTTATTTAAATGAGAGGTCTGGCATAGCGGCGACTGAAGTCTGCTCCTCAGAGGTGTGAATAAATGCTACAATGAATGGCCTTGTCAGGATGAAATGGATACAGGAATTAGTTTATAGAGAGGACTCCGCTATTGGCTACAGAAGACATGTCCCTGTAAATATACTTCTATATATGCAGAACATGGTGTTATCTATAATATCACTTACTCTTTAGTGGATGTTATGTTTTGGAATGCTTCACAATGTCCACAACGATTGGATCCAGAGATTAGCCATGTAGGTATGTTCAGTATATCATGGCTATGTACCACAAGGCTTGTTAAATTGTTAGCTCTCTGAGCTGTAGTGGTACACGTTTTCATAGCACTTTGTTTATGTGAGAATTATTGGTCAGCAGAGTAAGATGTCCGAAACATCTATCAAAAGTTTTCTATGGAGTGAATTTGTGTAAAATGGGCCTCTTTAAATCAACCATTATGACGGTTCTTACGCGGAGATACTAGTCTAAGAAGCTGCTGGATGTGGCTTTTCGGTACAGTGATGTAATGACCGTATTAGATGGTCCTAGTTTAAGGACACGATCAAATTGTTTTCCTTGAGGAGTAAGTTACAAGTTTGATGTTTTACATTCAGTTGTAGAACACATCTTTAGAAATTGCTTGTGGTAAAATGCTGAATGAGCATAATGTATTCGACAGCTGGAGTGAAACAATGGTCTGAACACCGGCTTAACAGGACATGAGTTACACTGCTGGGGGTAAAATGACAAAATCGTGAGAGATGATCCTTCTGAACTTGGTATGTGCTGACAACAAGATAAGAGTTCAACAAAGGGAATTACTCAAAAACATAGAATCAGACCAGGAGATCGGCCCCCATCGGTCCGTCTGCCCATTTCCCCTGCCGTAAAGACTCAAACCTTAATCAGTGGTTGGTCTCGTCTTAGATTCAGGAGCCGTATGTCTATCCCATGCATGTTTAATACCCCTCACTGTATTACCCTCTTCTGCTTCAGGTGGTTGCATTTACCCTCTCTTATGGTGTAAAATATAGGAAAGTTTGTTTAAAACAAAAAAAACTATTTTCACGTTTTGTTAAAATGTGAAGCGAAAATGGGCTCTTTCATCTATTCCTGCTGATGTGATATGCCTTACAAATGCAGTGTGTGTGTATATATGTATATGTATATATATATATATATAGCTACGTTTACAAAGTAAAGTGCAATTTCATGTAACTGGGAAAAACTGCTGTTTAGTAAACACATTTTACTATTTAAAAAGAGCACTTAGATGTGAACGTTAACAATTGTATCAGTTCTAAGTGGAGAAAGCATTACCTTCAATATAATATACATATAATAGTATGCAGTGTACAGCTGTGTAATTCTTACCCTTTTCATCGTGAATAGACCCTCAAAGTTTTATTAGATCTTAACATAAAATATAATTCAAAAAAAAAAGTAAATTTTCTTAAGTTTTGCTCTTTATTTCATGGATCTTAATTGTTTTAGAAATAACGGAGGATATTTAACGTTTATAAAGGTGTAACAGTGTGACATATGCAGTCTTTCCTCTGCTTAGAACTTTTGTGAAGGTGGGAATATAAATTGTATATAAAAAAAACATATCACAGCATCATAAATATATGATCGGTAAAACGGTAATCGGCTAAACACAGGAATTCTGTTTCTCATAGCATTACCGTGAGATACAATGCCCTGGCTATATTTAAGTGTAAACCTGCATGTAGATCTATAATAAAGCCTTAAAGTGGACCTGTACTCTAGAACTGCTAATCATTATACCTTTTTATGAAAAGGTCTGAGTAGGAAAACCTTGGTAGCCGTATTTGATCTATTCACTTGCTAACAGTTTGCATTTGTAAGACGTCTGATTTCTGCTCTTTATAGTGATACCCCTTGTTTTTCCATTTTTATTAATCTTATTAATGTTACCCTAATGTTAGGTAGCTGTGTTGGGGAAAAGGGTTAATGGAAGGCTGCTTTTCATGTGTGCAACAAGGAATTCTCATTTTGGGTTTTCATTAATTGTCTCTCCAAAGAGTTAATTACATCCCAACAGACAATAGATGGGGACAAGGTACGTAGGTTTCTCAAATTGTATTTTAACACCCCTTTCCCAACCCAGTGAATTTGGCATGTGAGGTGTATAGGTGGACTGTCTACCTCTATCTGAGCTTATACTGTATAGCCCATAAACAGCGTAATGACTTCATTAAGTGATGGCTTTTATTATATAAACATAATATAAATGAGAGGTTTTGGTTATATGAATTGGCCAAAGCAGGGAAAAGAGAAATCGGTGCGCTAAGCTAGTCACAGGCTCAAATACAAATACAAATATGTAATACGAGGCCTCGTATTACATATTTGTATTATTTGAGCCTGTGACTAGCTTAGCGCACCGACATTTTATCTTTTCCCTGTTTGCACATATTTGAGGTTGTTGGCTCCTCATCAGTCTGGTTGCAGCTTGCTGTCCAGGGGTTAATGGGGAGGAGGTTTAATTGCACCTCCCCCAACACATTAATAAGGTTTTGGTAGCAGTATAAACTGCTTTGTGTGCCCACTATGTAGGAGGTGAGAGTCGGTTCTCACCCTATTGAGTGTGCCTTGACGTGGCGGGTGAGCTTAATTATGCTTTGGCCAATTCATATAACCAAAACCTCTCATTTATATTATGTTTATATATTTGTTGCCAACTTTATTAGGGTGAGAAGCGCAGACAGTTTTTGTTTTCTGTGATAAGTTAGATCAGCTGTAGATGCAATTCTGTTTTTAATAGGCCTGGCATTACATTGCACAGTTTTATTTGGCTTATTTGTATTTACTGTTAGATGAAGTAGATTTCTTTATAGTCTGGGATGTACATCGGTAGTTGAATGATGGAATTGGGAGTGGGGTTTGGATAGCTTTATGGTTTCCTAATTTATTTCATGGCCCTGGCACCCTCGGAGCAGTGCAAAAGATTCCAAGAGATCTGATGGTTTGCTGTGTGTGATTGTTTAATAGATGTTTTGGCGCATGGAAGTCATAGTGAATGCAAGAAACAATGTAGCGATTACATTTCATCAGCAGTGAGTTAATTGTGCGTACAGAGCACCAGAAAATCTGTCTTGGGCGAGGTGTAAATTTTCTTTCCAATGGACACCTTGAATATAGAAAACACAGCATGGATAGGAATATAGTGTTCCTTTTGTATTTAAAAAAAATTCAGAGAATTTGTAGGAGACTTGCTTTTGTCCTTTTGAAAGGTGGAAAGACAGAGTTTCCGTAAGATACAGTAAGTTATGCTTTTAGAATACCTTTGTTTTGTGGCCTTCAATGTTTAGCAGTAGTAATGGTTTCCATTAACCTGGTAGTTCAATATTTTGACAATTTACCTCTCCTGTATCAATGCAATTCAATTTTGGTGTGGAAAAAGTGGAGAGTCTGGGCCCTTGAGTATCTCCTGTGTTTTTGACATTGACGTATTAAAGTTTTAAGAGGCTCGAAACATGAGGGAAAGTGTGGCTGCCTATCTTGGGCGCTCACTGTAGGGATGCTTCCAGATTGTTTTTACCCAGAATAAATTACTCCCCCTTGGTGAACAGGTGGGATTCTACTCAAAAAAAAAAAAAAAAAAAGCCTCACCCTGGATAGGAATAAAGGCTTAAGAGCTTATAAAAAAAATTATCTGGATTTAACCGATCGTTGAAAGAAGATAAAATTAAATCTTCACAAATTATCCACAGAAAATACTTCCTTTCAGCTCCATAAACTTTTTACTCAAACAATAAAAAAGCAGACAATGTTGGCAAAAAAAAATTAATCACTATAATAAAATATAAGCCTAAGTAAGAAATTGTGAGAATTTGCTCAATAATTTTGTAGAATAAATTAAGGGTATTACCCCTGAGACAGGTCTCTGAGGACAAAGTGGCCCTGGATCATCCTATCTCAGGAGCGGGAGTTGACGGCGCACAAATCACAGGGGCCGGATGGTTCTTATCGAATGTTTTTTTTATATGAGGAAAAGGGAAGAAAACGGTTCAAAAATAACCTTTATCGAGTATGCATGAAGAGGGGGTATATATGTATTTAATATTTTGTGTCCTAGTCCCCTGGCTGCTTATTGCTACCAGTATGGGGAGATGAAGCTCCTGCCAGACACCTCGGAACTTTCTTCTAATTAAGTCATTTGACTTTTTTCACCTGGAAGGTGTACAGGTCCCAATACGAATTCCTGAGGGGCCCCACCAATTATTTCCTCTGAAATACACACTTCAACTACAACTTTCTGTCTCCTGTCACTCGACCATTGTGGTGTTCAACTATTTTGACATCCAATCCTAAAAGCTGCATTTTGAGCTTTCTATGGGGTCAGTGTCAAATGCCTTACTGAAATATATCCAATATACCCAATATCTAACTCGGTTATCTAACAATGGTGTCAGACTAATTTTGATTATACTTTTATTAAACTTTTTTTTTTTTCTCATGTTCTTTTAAATTTGAAAGCCTCATTTTTTAAAAGGATATCACAGGACTTTAAACCAACACCATTTAAACAGATTTGAAGGGGTTTATAATGGGTGATTTTGCTGTTTACTTCTCTCATTTGTAGTGATAAAATAATTCGAGGGTATTATCGGTTCTGAAAACCATCAGAAGATCTATTTCAGCAATCGCTGCGAGTAAATTGCACTGCGTTTTACATGTCACCGTGAAACACAAATATAGATTGTATTATTGGGCTTCTATTTCAGATACAGCTTCGAAGCAGTACAAAGGCTGGGTTCATACATATTAATAGATCGCTGGAGCCTCGTGAAAAATAATGAAAACAAGAAAAACTCTAGAAAGAGAAGAAGCAGAGTAAATAAAACATGGATTCCCAGGAAAAGAATTTTAGCTTGTTTATTTTATATTCATCAAAATTATGAGAACAAGACATTTCTTCCAGATCAACTAAATCCTACTTAAGGTCATAGTTTTTTGGGGGTTTTTTTGTATAATTCGTTAAGGAAATGTCAAAGAAAGCCTTTTTATATCTACAGTTGAATCATGGACTTAAGGTTCTCATCATATGTGCGGCTTTGAGCCAAAATCAATACTTTGCAATAATATGGATAATGATTTTTCATCGGAAGATTATAAATTGTGTTGATATAGTAACAACCTACAATACTCTTGAGTTTAATTAACATTAGTATGTAACTTATTGCTTTAGATGTTTAACACCTTCACACCCAGAAGTTTTTTATAGCTCACAGTGCCCTAACCTATTTACAGTTTCAGGACCTCAGAGGTCCCTTTACATGAAAATGATTAATGTGACTGTTGTTTGCATGGTTACAAATTCTTTCTGATGAGGTCCTGCAAGCTTATTTGACTCAACACAACTTTTTCAACGTCTGCCATATCAGGGACGTAACATTGGCCCCTAGGGTGCAGGCTGTGGGGATAAGTCTTGCAAATCTAAATCTTTGCCCAAAGATCAGCCAAAACCACAACTTCTAAGTATTTTAAAATAGATTTATATTCAAATGTGAAAAAAGTACACCCTCTGTGGCTTCTCCATTTTGGCTTTATTTTTGTTGAATAAATCATGACACAATGTAATGTCATGTTCATCTAAGGTTGTATTTACCTATTTTTTTTTTTTTGAAGCGCTAAGGAACAGATTGAATGGTTTTTACGTATCAGGACATAAAAGAAGGGTTACTTTTTTATGACTACACAGTACCAATTGATAGTAACAGTAAGATGGAACTTGAGTGTTGTAGGCTCTTCTTGTTTTAACGATGGAGGAGACAGAGGATCAAAGTGTAGGTAGAGGTAACCATGTCCTGTAACCGATATTTTATATAGCGCCATCCGATTCTGCATGAGTCTTGAAATACATTTTATATGGCAAGATTCTGTCTACAGATTGCACACTATTACATCATCCAATAATTCCAGAGAGCCCCTTCAGTAGAACTGTCTAGTGGTTAAAACATATGTTCCTGTCACTCATGTTTCACTTATACCTAATGTTAATCTATTAGAAATAAAGCATGGCTTTTTTACATTCTTATTACTGAAAACATTGATTTTTGGCCCAGAAGTGGATCCTTTGAAACTTTCTAATCTGCTGTTAATGTCTACTATTTTATTACTGAGGGCACACGAAGTGGCTTATATTTTGAGCAAAATGTTACATAAAATACGTGAGCGCTCATTTCACATGTTAAATAGCTTTCAAGACATAAGACAGTCATAAAGATGAAAAATAGGAAACATACAGGGGGCCCAAGCATTTCATGTTTCACTACACGGCCAAATAGTACAAGTACCCAATTGTCCATTGGACCAATGTGACTTTACTTTGATATGATTATGCTGTTTGGCAGAGATGTTTTCACAAACTGGGGGTCATATAGATGGATTTATAAAAAAAAAAAAAAAAAAAAAAATCAAGAATTTAAATATAAAAGGAGAACCTCCTGATATCAGGTGAGAAACTCAAATGACTCTAAGTAGCAATACAAACAGTAATAAGGGGGGCAAAAGGGTTGTGTTCCAAGCATAGTTACCCTTAAAATAGCACGCTCCTTCTTTTTGCCTCATTTTGCCACCAAACGATGCGGAAAAGGCAAATGCCTGTTTCCCTACATAATGAAACACGCAGTTACTCTACCTCCTGAACCTTTTGGGTGCAGCATGGATGTATATTAGCTGATCGCTGCCTTGCAGCCCATTGGGAGGCATTAGGCACAGGTTGCTTGTTGAGGGAGTATTTAAAACGGCCTTCTACTTCTTCTATCGCTTGTTTTCTGGCGTTTTCCTAGCACTTCCTTTTCCTCCCCTTAACAGGATTTGCCCCATGTTTTTCGATCTGTATGGTAGAAACAGCATTTTTTTCTAACGGAATTTCCACTTCTATAACATGGGTGAAAGTCGCGCCTGAATGGAGGCCTACCCGGGCATTTGTCTCCTGTGACAGAGGGCCATTCCATGCCTGGTGCCCCCTTTAAAGACCATTCATAATGGCAAATAAGAGGGTTGCTAAACAAAGTAGGGATAAAGTGTTGGGATACAGCAAATGTTACAAGTAAGGGTGGAAGGCACTTTGCGTCTATCTTGTCACAGCCTGTGTGTTTTGAAAATAATTAAATGGAAGATACTTGGTTGAAAAGTTAGGGGCTACTTTAACTCTGTGGAAAGATAATTTACTTCATTTTTTTTCTGGTATTAGAATGTTCTAAATATTTAAAAGATCTTAAAGGTACTGTTCCACCTGCACGTTTATATGTTAAACATATTCGTGTATTACAATAATGGCCTGTTTTTCTGTAGTTTCTTGTTGAAAACTTTTCAACAGAGCCTCTTGGTTTAATGGGGGCTGGTTCCGCCGACATGGTGCCCTAAGGAGAACTTCCACCAAAATTGCGATGCTTTTGGTGACTTCCTCCCACCAGGTTGGAGGATCAAGCAAGAGGACACCACTGGAACCCATTTTGGTGTAAATTTGTCACAATCTAATGAGAATGTCACAGAAAGCACTGCCATTTTGCCCAAAAGAGCAAATTCTGACAAGTCACGGCGTCTTCAGTGTAATCCCCAACCCCCCCTCCCCATTGGAAGATTGGGAGAGAGGATGTCAGGTTATGTCTGCGGAGATGCTGTCGAAGATAAGAGAAGATGAACAGGTTTCAGAAGTGGTCACCAGAGAAGTTAGGGAAACGTTTACAGAATTTCAGATGAAGCAAAAAGCTCAGATTTTTCGTATTCGTTTACTTCACGGGTGGTCTGGCCTTGTGGCTTTGTACGTTTTTGCCAAAATTTGTGCAAATCTGAATGCAAAAGTTTTAATACATATACAGTATATACAGATATATAACCATGGCTGATATAACCATTCAAAGAGCTCCTGTAATAAAGATCTGTTTATAAACCTTACACTGTTTGGAAGCCAAAGAAAAATTGGGGGATGTCGAGTTTCCCGACAGATGTATTTGTTACACTAGAGAATAAGAACAGAAATCAGCAGGGAGAAAATGTGTTTTTTCTTCAGAACATTTTTTTTGGATTTATTGCTTTATCGGGAGCACTGCCTCTGAGATATGTGTCTGCTCAAAGCCAATAAATCTCACCAAAAATAAGTGCTTTGGGAAATAAGGACGATTTGGTGTATGGGAGAAAGGCGGTTATACAGTGACAGTTTTTATTTATATATATATATATATATATCTCATTTAATAGAATTCCTTCCTTGGCCCCTTTCATACTGATGGCCATACCTGACTAAGAGGCTTTAACCCATTGCATTTTTCTTAGTACTATACCTTCTTTTCTTTAGTATTTTTATATAGCTTGTTAGGTTTGGGGGTAGTGAATGGGGCAGGTGTATGGTTGTGTTTTACATGTAGTGCTAAGGTAATGGGATTCCAGTGATCCTTTTAACAGGAGCCAGGGTAACCGCTCTATCTCTGACCATCATTGCCCTCTTACTAATACCTGGCTACAAAATGGGTAGCAGTCTGGTCCGATGGGTAGCAAAATTAGGAGTGAATATGCTCCTCTGAGAAAAATCTCCGTACCACAAACCACACAGCAGAGTACACAAGTCCAAAAGCAGGAAACACTTTATTCAGATAAGAGGGCTTTTTATACACATAATACATTTCATATTACGTGTGTGTGTGTATATATAGATAGATAGATATAGATAGATGCCTTCGGAACCATGATTTCAGATTTAATATATTTATATATTGTATATTTATACAATCATTAGACATGAGCAGTTCCAGATACTTAACTCTATTACTAGACTTGAGCAGATTCACAGTATTAACCCCTCTATTACCAGACATTACACACAGCCACACAAACATACATTTTGCTGGCTGCAGCTTACACTAAGCTTGGTGTAAAGGTGGGACTCAGCCTATCACGAGAGTTGACAAGTCCCTCCTGATTGGCTGAGACCTTTACACCGCTTTTTCATTCTGGGACAATGCATTGTCTGAAGCAAGATGGCATTTAGTGACTGGGGAATAGAAGGGATGAAGGCAGGGAGTGGATGTGACCAAACTGACAGTGTCTAGGGGAGCCCAGACTGTTCCAATGTAGGCTGATGATAGTCTATGCTAAAGGAGCATTAAAGGAACAAACATGCTGCCAGCCGGTAGATCACTGCATTTATCATCCAATATTTTCAGCAAATAATTGGTTCCCATGGTGACTGTGCAGAAAGGAGTGTTTTTTCCCCTTTAACATGTACTAAAATCTGTTTATATTTGTGGACATGCTCACAGCATTTTTCTTTCCTGTCTCATTAAGAGGCTTTAATGATCGGATGTCCCTGTTTAAATTCCATATCGGTACAGTACAAATCCTAATACACCCTGAGGTTACTGTCACACATTGTATGATCCCAAGACAAATATTGAAAGTCGGACCCAGATTTACTCTGGAGCTGAGAACTTGGCAAATCCTCACGCCTCTCGAATATGTTTACTTCGTTAGGTCTGCAGGGTGACTCACATAATTAGATAATTTATCGAACTGGTGCATTGCAGAATACCTTATATAACCTTCCTGTTTCTAAAATGCCTCCTAAAGGCGTCAAAGATTTATCAAACTGTGCAAAGGGACCGTTCCTAAAATGTTTTGATCTTGGTTTAACCACAGAGCTTTACCGTTCTGAGATGGCGGGTGCGCCTTTATTTTTTTGATAATCTTACTGGCACCTTTTAATCTTATGATTTCTACTTTGTGAGCATGCTGATTAATCCGTTAATGTGCTCTGGACAGCTGACTGGCTTCGCTTCTGTTGAGGTCAGGACATTTCTTTAGAAACCTATCGCGTTTGCTACATGTCAAAGATTGACGCAAGTTCCCAAAGCGATCAGTTATAAAAAATTATATATGGGGGGGGGGGATGGATATAAAATACAAGATCTCTCCATTATATACCGTATTGGCTCGGATATAGGCCGCCCCCGTATATAGGCCGCACCCTAAAAGTTTGGTGCTTTTTTAAAGAGTTTTTTTAATAGACATGCTACCACTGTTGCCTCCTCCGAGATATGCTGCCACTCTGCCCCCCCCCCCGATTTACCAGAGCAGACTCCCGGGTGTCTTGCGGGGCCGGTGGGGGACATCTACGCAATACACGTATACAACCGGAAGTTGTATACGTGTATTGCGTAGATGTCCCCCGCCGGCCCCGCAAGACACCCCGGAGTCTGCTCTGGTAAGTCTTGGGGGCAGAGGTAAAACGCATCGGACGTTCACTGGCTGCGGCGATGCGCGTAAACAGCCTCCGCTGCCGGCACGTCTGCACGATGTGCTTTAACAATCTCCCTTGCCGGGACTCCCCCCGTGGGAATTCCCGGCAAGGGAGATTGTTAAAGCACATCGTGCAGACGTGCTGGCAACGGAGGCTGTTTACGCGCATCGCTGCTGCCGGTGAACGTCCGCACGATGTGCTTAGACAACCTCCAGTGCCGGCAGGGGAGGCTGTCTGAGCGTATCAGAGAGTAGGATGCAGGTCCCCTAAACCGCTGCGGGGGATCTGTATCCTAACCCTGCTGCCTGCCCGGCGCCCGGAACTGCATGTCCCAGGCGTCGGGTGCTAGACCCCGAATATAGGCAGCACCCCCACTTTAAAGACTTAAAGTGGGGGAAAAAAGTGCAGCCTATATTCGAGCCAATACGGTAATAACCGTAAAATGCTTATCTTTGTCTAGTGTACCCTCTTTGAATTCTATGGTTTTATATATCAGGACATAATCATCTGTTCGTTAGCAAGTCTAAAAATTAAAAAAGTCTAAAAAATCAGTCTCTCATCATTTTGGCTCACTCTTTTTTACAACATTGCCTCAGTTCATTGTTTGCAGGCATATGTTAATACATAGCTGTCAAGGTTCCGTCACAGAATTTCAATTGGGAGGTCTTGGACTTTGAGTCATTGAAAGACCCTGCAGTATACACACATATATGTTTTATATATATATATATATATATATAACATATATTACAAATATCTGAGTAAATTGGGGGGGGCAGTCACAAAAAAGCATTTGGAACACGGGCTACACCTACAAGCTCTGTGTTTAATGGCCATGGCCAACACACCCTTCCTGAGAGTGTCTATGTAGATAGTTAATGGAAGGAGCATTTACACGATCCAGAGATGGTATCGTTGCTGCTACTTGTTGAATTTCTAAACAACCCGAGGGCAATAGTCCCTTTGACTAGGAGTCCACCTCCATGTAAAAACCATAGAACCTGTCGGCAGATCAGACCCATCCGGCCCCTGTCAAGTCTGCCTGCTTTCTGCTGTAAAGACTCAAACCTTAATCAGTCGTTGGTCTTGTCTTAGATTCAGGAGCCGTATGCCTATACCATGCATTTTTAAATCCCCTCACTCTTAGCCTCTTGTGCTGGTTGGCGTTTCAGATCTACTGCTCTTTATAACAACGTCCATACGTTACATCTGACGTACAGATTACCTATAAAGCTTAAGTTTTATCCAGAAATTGATTCCACCATGTGTTGGCGTTACAGGTTTGGGACCTCGCATGGGTTTGTGCGCCTTCTCGAATACATTTGATGGGTTCTTCTGCACGTCGAAAAATACTACTTTATGAAAGTTGTCCCTTGCCCATCCCTAGCGCCTACAGTCTGTGGCTATGGTGTGATAAATACTAAAGATAATTAAATCTTCTTAGAAATTGTAATCCCCAATTTAACTGGTTTTAATATAATTCAGTGTCTGATATTTCATCATTAATTGATTTTGGAAATATTTCCATATTTAATTTCAATAGCTTCTCGCATGATGGGGGTTTATCAGGAATTACTTGCCTGTGTATCCTGCAAGAATATTAAAGTAAGGGCAATGGAACTGAAGCAGACAGCCTGACCTATTAAAAACTCACCCCAATCGTATGAATCACTTTGTAGAACTTCAGAAAGACACAGCGGGAATTTTATAATTATATTCCTTTTCTGATTGCTCATTGATTCTAATGCATTTTTAAGGATTATTGAATATGCATGTTAACATCCGTTACCGAAATGACCTTTATGTCGTGTATGCTAAATCTTGAATGAAAATTTTTTTCTTTAAAAAAAAAATAAAAAAAATTCAAAGTTTTAAATCAAAATTCTGTGAATTCTTAATAGTGAAACACAACAAGAATCAACATGGCAGATTTCCCATGAAACGGATACTTCTCCCGCAGACTAACATTGATTAATTTGTGGAATTTGGCTTTGTTAAAAGCACAATCTTATACCATTTTTAATCTTCTAGACCAGACCTGGGCAAAGCACGGCCCGCGGGCCACATCCGGCCCGCTGAATAGCTCGGACCGGCCCGCAAAGAGTGTCCTGGTGACTCACCAATGAGTCCGGTGTCCCCCCCCGCCCCGGTCACTTACCTTAAACTCCTGTGTTGGAAGCGTTTGTCTCGGGTGCCGGCGCTTTACGCTGGGCGCCGGCATATGACGTCAGACGCCGGCGATCAGCAGTGAAGCGCCGGCACCCGAGACAAACGCCTCACGCTTCCAACACAGGAGTTTAAGGTAAGTGACCGGGGCGGGGGGGGGAGATCCTGAGAAGGGGGGGTTAGGGAGTTAGAGGGGAGATACTGAGAAGGGGGGGTTAGGGAGTTAGAGGGGAGATACTGAGAAGGGGGGTTAGGGAGGGAGGTCTTACTGTGTGTGTGTGTCTTACTGTGTGTGTGTGTCTTACTGTGTGTGTGTGTCTTACTGTGTCTGTGTGTCTCACTGTGTCTGTGTGTGTCTTACTGTGTCTGTGTGTGTCTTACTGTGTGTGTCTCACTGTGTCTGTGTGTGTCTTACTGTGTCTGTGTGTGTCTCACTGTGTCTGTGTGTGTCTCACTGTGTCTGTGTGTGTCTCACTGTGTCTGTGTGTGTCTCACTGTGTCTGTGTGTGTCTCACTGTCTGTGTGTGTCTTACTGTGTCTGTGTGTGTCTTACTGTGTCTGTGTGTGTCTTACTGCGTGTGTCTTACTGTGTTCATAGCTTATTCAGTTATTGTAATAAATATTTTAGCCCATTTTTTAGCTCAAAATATTTTTTCCTTTTTTTTCTCCTCTAAAATCTAGGTGCGTCTTATCAGCAGGTGCGTCTTATAGAGCGAAAAATACGGTATGCACTCCGAAGCCTTGTTCATTTTGTTCACTTCTGTGCTGTGCTAATAGTTATTCAGGCCTTACTTATTCAAGCACCTCTACCAATGACGTAGGCTTGAATAACTTTATTAAACAGCACATAAGTTAACAAAATGGACAAGGCTTCGGAGTTTGTAGTTTGTAGAGGTCTGGCCCTCTAAAACCATTCCAATTTCTCATGTGGCCCCATGGGAAAATTAATTGCCCACCCCTGTTCTAGACGAACCATGCTTCAAAGTGTATATTTTAAAAGTGTTATAGTTATGTAGACAATAGTGAAAATCGTGAAATTAGTATTTGTATATTTTTTCACATATCTTGAACTTGTGAGTTCACAATTAAAATGGAGCTTCAACCAGGATGAGACGCATACCTGGGAATAGTCTTGGGGGGCTGCAGCTTCTGCAATTTTTTTTTTTTTTACACTTTCCATAAAATTAGAATGTATATAAGTACTTACTTACAAAGTATATAAACAATATTCCACTGAGTGATTAAGAGGAAGCATGCCGCTGTGTTTCTCAAGGGTTAGGGGGGTAATTTCTCTTGGGCCAATGTGGCTTCATACATTTTTCTTTGTTTAAAAGACATACTGGTTGTTTCTTGTGTCGTACGACAAACCATTTGATTTTAGGATACCAAGGCTATCAGCTTTAAAGAGTAAAAGCTTGGAATACTGAGACATTTTTTATATAAAAACTGCTTTCACATTTCTAAACCAAGGACAAACCGTAAAGTGCAAATTTTTACTTAAAATTCCACCCTTTTGTCCAAAATCGTCTGGGCAGACATGCACGTCAATTAAATACCGAAAAACATTTTAAATTGCTCGTCTTCCTTAGTTAATGATTCTACCCACTTTCCCCACGTAGGTTTCGTTTCAAAGGGTTGATCGATGAAGAAAAGAAAAAGTATAAATTCAATAATTGTCGTTTATTGTGCTTTAGAAGATAGTTGCCAACCAGTCACAATAATAATGACTTACATTTATTAAGTTTATAGTTTGCTTTTCTTTTAGTCAACCCTTTGAAATGAAACCCACGAGGGGAAAGTGGGTAGAATCATTAGCTGAGGAAGACGGGCCCTTTTAAAATGTTTTTCAGTATTTTGTTGACGTGAACGTCTGCTCAGCCGGCTTTGGACAAAACCGATTCCAAAGTTTTTGTCATTGGTTTGGTAATGTAAAAGCTGCTTTTATATAAAAAGGGATTAAGTTTGAGCAAAACAATCATGTCAAGCCTTTGCATCTTAAAACCAAAAGTTTGTGGTGAGGCAGAGTTGAGCAGAATCTCAATCGCGGCATGTGTGTGGGCGCGCAAGCTGTATTGAAAACGAATTGAAGAGTGAGTTGAGTGTATTCATGTGTGTTCTGAGTATCCATGTAGGTGTCTGTGTGAGCGTCCGGGCATAATTAGCATCTTAATTTAAAATAGCCACATGGTTACCCAATCTCACCTACTAAAAACTTAGGCAAAACATAATGTGATAGACTAGTCGGCTGACTGCACAGAAACATTGATGGAAACAATGATGCAAGCAGTGAAATCATCATCACCTTCTAAACCATGGGAGAAGCCATCTTAACTTCCTGTTCTCAGGTTCTGCCTGATTATTCCTCCCCACCTGCCCTCTATTGATGGCCAGAGTGGGCCCTGACTGGGCTCCAGAGTAGGGCCAGGCTTTTGGCGCCAGTTTTGGTGGGGTTTAGGGGGAAGTTACTTAAGGGGTTGTGACACGAGGTTTAGGGTGTCAGGGTATGTCACAGCCGGGTAGGTAGCTTACCAGGCATCTAGGGGGTATGAATGCTCTGGGGGGGGAGAGCATTTGGTGGGAGATTCCCGGTAGGTGGTGCTTTGACTTGGTAAATAAAATTGGCTGTGGCATTTTCAACCCAAGTTTCATGTGTCTGTCGTTATTGGGTTAAAGTAAATCGGGTGACGGCCTGGCCCGGAGATCGAGGGTACTTGAATCATGACAAGTTGCCGATTGTTGGTTCAGGAAGCCTTTGTAAGAGTGGTAGAGGAGAAGAGAGAGAACTTCCGGACTGGAAGGTGTCCTTTTTTTGAGGTGCACTCCGGACAACGTAAACTACATGCCAAGTGCTAAAGTTGATGCATTCTCTGTAGCCCCAGCAAGTGGACCCGTGTTTTTTCATGTAATGACGTAAACATCTATTACGTGATTTTAAGACGCGATGAATCACTGTGCCACCTTCCGAGCGATTTTAAATACCTTCCTTAAACCGTATAACCGTGTAATGCTTGTTTTCAAATGTAAAAATGCAGCCCACTTAGTGTGTGGGTAGAACCAGTTACAAAAAAAGGCATTTTCAAACAGGATTTTCTTTTTAGCAATGCATTGCATTTAGAAGACGTGTGAACACCAGTTTTTCCTTACAGATTGTAAGCTCACGAGAACAGGGTCCTCTTCTCCTTCTGTACCAGTATAGGGACAGCCCTGGCACTTTAAGGCAAGGGGCCGTCTGATATAAGTGCGGACGGCGGCTACACTACGTTGATATGCTCATGTGGCATCCGGCCGAGCTTTGCCTGCTGCTTGGATGTCTTAAGATGTGTTAATATTATTGTCAAATATTGTCAGTTTTTAATGTTCATTTTCATGTTCCTTTATTGTAATAGCGCTTCGGAAACTGCTGACGTGTTATAAATAAATGTCATTATTTTTATTCTGAAGATATTTTTGCTTTTTTGCAAAAATAGAGCATTTATACGGATGCCGTAAACTATATATTACACAACTTTTAGATGTTTATTTGTCCAAAGCAACTTGCTTATTAAAGTCAATGCAGTAAAGGCAGTATTCATAAACTAGCCGCTTAATTAACCGCCTATAAAGCCTAAAAAAATAGTAATAAAACCTATAAAACATATAAAAAGTTATAAAATCTATAAAACATAAAATCATATCTCAGCAGCGTGTGAGAAATTGAAGGCAGATGTAGAAAGCAATGCCCAGTGTCATAAAAACTAAGGTCTTTCTGTGCTGCTT
Source organism: Sceloporus occidentalis (assembly GCA_023333645.1). Lineage (NCBI taxonomy): Eukaryota > Metazoa > Chordata > Lepidosauria > Squamata > Phrynosomatidae > Sceloporus > Sceloporus occidentalis. The sequence continues at coordinate 837,019 of JALMGF010000178.1, forward strand.
GACAGATTATAATTTGTATGGAAACACGTATTCTAAATTCATGTCCAACAGGGTAACTAATCAAGATTCATGACTTTGTCCCGTGCGCTGTTTATATATCTTCTTCCACCACATACGCACAGAAGGTTCAAGAATGAGAAGATTATCAATCAGCATTCACATTAGTTCCGCATCAGCGGGTAAACCGGTGTAGACACCGGGGATAATTGAATTGTCAAGAATTTTTAGTATATATTTTCCAAATAAAATCTAGAGGCAACCAAAAGTTTTCCTCTCTGTATCTTGTTGAACAACGCGTTCCACTGTTCCCAGACAGTTGTAAGTGAATAAAGAGCTCCGTTCTTGTCTAGCAGCCATAGAGAATCTTAATGTGTAGGTAAAATGTAGGGACGTTGTGTTTTGGAGAAAGCAGGTGATTTGAGGATTCTGGGGAAATAAAGAATAAACTGGTCATATTGGGATTTATTCACAAAGTCAACCTGGACAAAAGAGACACTAGAATGATCACACACTAGAAAGGTCGCCACAATATCTTGACCAAATCAGGCCAAAACCTAGCATGGACCCCAGTGCACCGTAATTCTTTTGGTATGGATATTTCAAGACAATATTACCATCTCCTTGAGCAATGAATTCATTGGCAAACTGGGTTCTATTGAGCTTTGGTCCTATGTCGATCTTCCTTCTGCTTCGTGAATTTGTTGAATCGCTTCTTCTTCTTGAAGCTTACCCACTTCTTCCAAAGTCTTAGGAGCCTATTGGATTCCACCAACTATCCCATTTTCCCCAAATCACTGAAACAAGCCAACAACACTCAAATGGCATTAAATTAGTGGCACCACCACCCTTCCTGCCATAAACTGTAGATTCCCTAGGACGATAGAGACCAACCCCATATCTTCTCACACTGTTCAGGTGTTTTAACATAAAGCCGTTTTTGTCTCCATTTTCACGTCTTCTACTTAAAACATTATGGAAATTGTTTACATTTGACAGAGATGAGAGTTTAAAGGTTATTAATGCATCAATCAACAAAGACGATGTAAAGACCATTAAACATTCAACGATAATCTACTTCTGCATCTCTAGATTGAGATTTTCTTTAGATATCAGAATGACGGCAAAACCAGCAGAAATGTCTGTGTATTGATTTATGGCTCGCGTGCGTTATAATAGTCGTTTGCCCTCATGTGCAAACAGATATATTTTCACAATTCTCATATGGCTATGACTGAGAGGTCGATGAACTCTCACTAAAAAATATTTAGGTGTAAACTATACATGCTTATATAGAAGTCCAACTCTGAATACCTAATTACCCACTGGCAGAACCTATTTCTATTGGTATCCAATTCAGTAAAACGATGACCCCCCACCGCCACCACTATCATATATTTGCCCCACTTTGGGGTAGATTTAATGAGTCTCCTAGGGTTGCTTTCAAGATAGTGTAAAAAGGAACAGACCGGGTATTTAGTAATCTAAAACAATATCTGTGAAATACTATGGTATATGGGCTTAATTATAACAAACTCTGTGAAACGAGTGATAAACACAATTTAGGAATGGGCGCAAAATTGTATCAGGTTACAAAATTTATATCAAAGTGGGTCTGAAAATGCAGAAGTAGACAACACAATGAGTATTTGCATATCTCCAGTATGTCTTTGTATTGAGTTTTATGTCTGTTCCCAGAGTCCGATTGTAGCTGTAGATACAGAGAATGTTCTTATTCATGACCAACAAATTTGTATATATTTGATATGTTTTGTATATGTAAATCTGATCGAAGCGAATACCGACCCAACTCAGGAGCTCAACAAATTATAAGTTTTGATTTTGAGCTGAATAAGGTCCAGTATTTTCAGCTTTTCAATTAGTAAATCCTGTATTACGTCCCAAAAGAGAAGTCATTCAAAGTAATAGATAAGCGATTTCTCCTACAAAGACGCCCTCATAATTCAGAGTATAGATACGCAAAATCACAAAAATTAAAACTTGATACGCTCTATAAGAATCACTAAAAGATATCCTGGGGAAATGAACTATAAGCATATTAATAGGTCTGATTTATTTATTTTTATCAGGTTTTATTTGCCGAGGTAAGCAGTGATCTCCATAAATGTTTCCCCAACATTTCTGGGGCCGATTCAACTAAAGTGAGTGTGAAGTAACATTTAAAACATTGCTTTCATTTAAATTCTTATACCCATCATACTGATCATACTCATCGTACTCATACTAGGTTTTGTTCAGACGTTGTAATATTTCTTTTCTTAGATGATTCAGGAGTTACTCGTCCATATAATGTAAAAGATGAATGCCTCGTTCTATTAGATGTGGAACAGAGTTCTCATAAGGGAATAATCCAATACCACAAAAAAGTCTACAAATTTGTGTGCATACATCTGAGAGGGTTCTTTTAAAGATACATTTCACGTTAATGACCATTCCTATTTTATGGGCTCCAACCTTCCAAATCAACTTCAAAATACATAGCTCCTAAAAAAAAAATAATATATATATATATATCTATATCTATATATATATATATATCTATATCTATATCTATATATATATATATATATATATATATATATATATATATATATATATATAAATTCAACAATAGAACATTCTTCAAAACAAATAAATACAGTCCAGGAATAAAATGCATAGCACATGCCTGGACTGGCATCTAGCTCTCTGGCACTTATGATTTAATTTTAATACACATTTTTTTACTTTTCGTAATGTGCTGTGCATAGAATTCTATTTTTACTAATTCTTTCTGTAACAGACACACCTGAGGAGGAAAACAACGAAAAAGGAAGTCATTTGTGTTTCCTACTTTTTTTTTTTGACAAATATGAAGTGTTATCAAACTATATAACCGAGAATAATTAGGATTATTTAAAAACATTAATGCCGATTGTATAAAATCGCTGAACCAAAATGGGTTTTAGTTACAATGAACTTTACTCCATGAACTTTAAAAGATAAAAAAAATTCCATGTAATATAAAAAACTTTAGAATACAAATTTTATTGTTTCTACCCAAACCATGTAGCAATCAGGTTTAATAAAGATGACTCCAGTTAAGTAGCGAAGGTGTAGCTTTCTGCCTTTGGAGAAAGTGTCTGATTTAATATACGTCTCTTTTGGCGTTAAAAGAATGGGGTTCCTACGTGTGACAGTAGGTAATTTTAAAAATCAATATCGTAGAAGCTATCAAACCATCAACCCTCCGAGGTGGCATCATTCCAACAGATGACTGCAAAGGCAAAAACAGCGTAATAAACACTTTTATGGAGGGATTGATATATCAAATCTTAATTAACTTGATTGTTTAAAATCTATAAGAAGTATCAATCTATTTAATCCCCGCTAGTTTCAAACTCAAGGTCATGAACCTTCTCAAGATCCAAGGTTGTGTGTCTATCATTTTAATTGCGAAGTCCTCTTATAATACTCATAATGAGAAGGCTGGTGTGTTTGATTATAATATATTTTTGTAACGAAGCTCTTTGGGTGGTTTTATAATTAGAGAAATGAGCCTAATTTGAATATTCAATTTGAAACCCCCTCTTGAGAAGATTGATTTCTTGACATCCCCCCACCCTAAAGAGTTGCCAGTCGTAAATGATTTTTTAATATTTAAAAAAATGCATAGCTGCATTATCTGAGACGCCATACTTGGTTCCAAAGGATTGTCGCTATGTATTTTTTCCATGTTGTCCCAATAAAAGGTACAATAACGTAAGACTCTTGGCTCTATTCACTAAGAAGTGGAGTGATAAGTCAAGTTCAGTTGCATGCCCTGGCATTAGGACACAAAGTAGCTCTTTTATTGCATGTGGCTTGAAATGTTGCATGTCGGAGGAGATGGCATGTCTTCAAATATTTCTGTTACAGGGGTTCTAAGACATAACCAAGGGAGGAGGTGAGCTACAAATTACCCATCTCTAAAACCCACCCAGTGGGGGATAATCAAAGAAGTAACCCTGAAGGGGGTAAAACCTACCTATACCACACCCCAGCCTGTGCTCAGTGGGACTTGCTTGTTCTACTTCCGTTGTAGTTGAAGGGAGGATGCATCAACTCATCGGTTAGGGTTGGGAGTTTATAAACATGCTGCTATGATTGGGCATGAAGTGGATTTTTAATATTTATGGATGTTGGATGGGCCTTTCCATAACTCGGTTAGGATTTAAGAGCGTTACTTGGTGGTCCCTAAAATGTAAGTGTTAATATTTTTTCATGGGTTGCAGTCTGACTGCTGCCATCTTATCACTCAAGGGGTGGACTGAATGGACATCTACCCACCACCACCTGGGGATCTAGAGGTAGGGTTTAGTAGGGCACATGTTCTTTTCTTTATATATATATATATATATATATATATATATATATATATATATATATATATATATATATAGAAATTTCCAGAACATAATTCAGAAATAAGCCTAAACTATGAGCATAGATTTGAGTACCTGCCTGTCCAATTCATGCTGGCGCAGACTGATAATACCAGACCCCAGCGTGAGACACTAAATATCCTGGTTATAACACAAAAAAATTTAGTAAGTGCTGTTCATGCCATAATGCGCCTGGAAAATGTAATCATATGTTCTGCTTCAAGGAGTCAAGGATGCTAATAGGATGTAGGATCTAGTGCTTGAACACAACATCTCAAGGCTATGCCAGCGGGTGACATGCGTCTTACCAGAAAAGCATGATTTCACCTGGATGTGAGAATGTAGCTAATACTATTGGTAGGCTTAACAGTAACATTTAAAAATGTTAAATCTATTGTTTCTTACTTTTTTATTAATGGTTTAATGTTTTTTTTATTTCGTGCTCTAAATAAAATTATGGTAGTTTTTATATTTCAATTTAAAAAAGAAAAAAAAAAATTCTACTGTTAATCCAATCCTTGTCTCAATCAAAACTTCCAACTTCTAAAGACGCTGGTACTTCAGCTCCCAGCTAGAAAATAAATGAAAATGCGAGTTGAAGCGTGTGAATTAAGTTGAGTAGTGTCAGTTGAGTAAATTCTGAACTTGACCGAAGATTTTACTCTGTGAGCAGACCCTTTCCAGTTAAGTCTCAAGACTATTTGGTCTGTTAACTAAAAAGTTCAATGGTTCGGTTTCGTTAAACTCGGCCGAGGTGGTTTGTGCTTGCATGCTAACATTTGCAAAACAACTCGCATATTCGCTAAAATACAAGATATTTTTGAGGGTGTGTTGCTTATCCTTGCCTAAAATGCTAAAAAATCTCCCCCTCCCCCGTTACAAATTTTTTTAAATATTTTTAAGTCCCCCGGGTAAGAGGAATGAGTTCCATTCAAGTACCTTTTGGGGTGCTTTGAGTGCAAATCACTCTCCATCCTCTTGGCACTCAAAGCGTCATCACTTACCTTTTTAGTGCCCATCCAGCAATGATACATCAAGCCAGAAACCCTTATTCTTGGTCCAATTAAATGGGCCATCCAAAATATCATCAAAGTAATCCATTCCCACCCAGTTGTAGCTGATTGAAAAAGGGCTTCTGGTTGCATTGTGTGTATATTCACTCCCATGCATCAGCGGCCCCTAGTGTTTCGAAGAGGCATTGCATACTCCGGCTTAAACGGGCACAAAAAATAAAGGTAAATTAAGTTATACATTTTCTACCATCTGAACTAGCAAAGAGTCTGGAAAACCTTGCAGGTTCATTCAGTTTCTGAAAGCGATTTGCAATATACATTTAGTTATTAACTACATCTCCCATCATCCTGAACGCTCTGGAATTGCTTTAAATGACCAAAAATTGTCTGTTTTAGCCCAAGCCTAGTTTTATGATGCTTAACCTTGAGGACACCTTGTTTTACTATAATGTAAAATGTATTGTTTCAATGAAGTTTACTGTGACAGATCTCACACAGAGTTGGACTCCTGTTTCCTCTTTTCCGTGAGGCCTCACCCCACTGCCGCCATGTTTACCCCACCCCGATTATAAACATTTCTGATGGTATATTTATTCAGTGATATTTTATATAATATAAAATATATTTTTAAAGGAAAAAAAATCTAGACCATACCTATTTAAGTTCTATCATTGTAGATTGGCTTTTAAGAAATTAATTAAAATGAGATCTAGTTCATTAAAAAAATATATATATATCTATATATATAATAATTTAGTTTTGAACAAGGTAAAATATCTCACAATGTATATACCGGTTTGAATAAAGAAGCATTTGTTTTCCGAACCTAATTGCATAAAAAAAAATTCATATTTATGGACGTGTCCTTATCCTTTTAAAAATGTTTTTCTGTATTTTTACTGATGGAAAATGATTTCATTATATAAAGAAAAAGTAAGAATAAGCACATTATTGGCTCACTAGCTGAGAAAATGAGAACTGTTTTACTATATTGAAATACAAACTGCAAAAAAATTGTGAAATGTAGTGAATTAGATTAAGAGAACAATGTAAACATATGTATATTCATGATTATTATACTATATGTGTGTGTATAAATATATAATCAAGTATTCATGTCAACTAGCCATTATGAGGACACATCTGGTTTCTTCGTTATTGAAAATTAAGTAGTTGTATTCTCCATTCCCAGAAGTTATTAAGGAAATAGGTTAACGTTAAATAAGATAAAAATACAGTATTTGCATATTTACATATAAACAAATTCTCTGTATTCATTATATAAAGTCTGACCTTTTTTTTTCTGTTCAGTTTATGAATCTATTTTAATAAGTGCATATACATTATATGCAAGTAGATTTCTGAACAAAGTATTGGTTTTTTTTTTGGGGGGGGTTTGTAATTCTGCAAGAGATGAAAAGGAGGGATAGTCAAATGAGGCAAATTCTGTAACTTTCCAGAATATTAACAATTTTACTCTTTTACAAAAATGTAGCATCGTTCCTGGCAAACCTGGGAGCTTGCAGGGTTCCACCGCGCCCCGTCTCCGGGTGACCGCAGAAAATCTCCGGGGTCACGAGAGCATCGTTGGGGCACGCCCACTGATGTCAGTAGCCCCGCCTGTAGACCCGAAGAAGGAGGGCTCAGAGTAGCTGGATATTCCCAGGTATGATTCCTAGTACTGCTGAATATGCAGATATTTGACCTTTTGAGTGCTGGTGGTCAAGGCACATTTCCCTTGTGGTCATGTGACACGAAAGTAGCACTTACATTTTTTTATTTTTTTTTTACACATTTCTGTGTTAACGTTATTAAACTTTCAGAGGAAAGAATAGAATGACAGATTCGCTGAGTTTTATTTACTAGAGAGAATGTTTTGTCTTATTGGAACTGCAGCTTTATTTGAGTAATTCGTTACTATGAAAATATACGCTTCTTAATAAACCTCCGCCTGTTATACTTTATATTTTTTATAGCTGTATTACGTTACATAAGCAGCAGCAAATGCTAAAATAAAATGATTGTTTTTTGCAGTATAAAGGTCAGTCATTCGGTTATCGCTTTTGTTTCATTTAGATTTTTTACATTTTAGCACAATATTCTCTTATCAGACACTGACACATGAATAGGGTGTTGGCGTTTTCAAAGTAAACACTATTTTGCATCCTAGAATTGCAGTTGAATGTTTTCATCTCCCCCCGTGGCTAGCAGAGAGGGTATGAAGGCATCTGATTTGCCCTGTAAGCTTTTTTTGCCCATCTAATTACAACCTATGCCTATAGGAAGTTCACGCACATCCAGGTTTGTAGCCATTCCTACAACGGGGTTGCTGGGACCAGGCTACGCAGGGGCCCCAGGCAAGTTGGAGCCCCCACAATTATTCAGAGGAAAGGGCTTTTTTCACCAGGACATTCCTAGGAGGATATTGGCATGGGAGCCAATCCTCACGTCCCTATGGAAAGTGATCTTCTCACCGAGCGTCCATTGAAATGGTCCAATCAGTGAAAAGAACCACTTTTGGAAATTTGCACCAGAATAGTTTTGAATACATAACGCACAAGGTTTCTACCCAAGAGTCAGTGGCTTTGTAAGGTCCCGCATTTCATTAGTGGTCCTAGCGACCTCCTGCAGATGGCGTTTTTTTTGGTTTTATATAAATCTATAGACCTTTCATAGGCTTTAAATGTGCTTTGTGCATTAGGGCCGTGTATAGACGAGTGTGTAAAAGTTCCTCATCTCCAAAACACACAAACAAAACAAACTCAACTGACAAAATGGGGGTCATAAAAAAAGTACATTGCTGATATGTATGTTTAGCGGAATTCAGAGAATTCGGAGATGTCCATCTCTACATGGAAATGGCTGTAGATTAAATTCTGCAACGTCACATACTCTGTAATCTCCACCAAGCAGCACCCGGTGCACCCAGAACCTTTCCTCCAGCTTCCTATTGTTGACCTTGGTCAATGAGAATGCAACATTCTGTAAGCTTGGAAGTTTTTCGGACTGGCCCTTCGGGTGGCCCTTCTGTTATACATTATATATTATATGCATATATCAGTCTATAACTGTGTATGCATTAAGAGCTGTAACATTCTAGAAGACGCTCGATTCTAAAGATGGTCCCAAGTTAAATCCACCAAGAGCTTTTACTCCGAGGTGGTCCTCTCTTTAATGTCATAATTTGTGCTCCTGTATTCCTAGATTTAGAGAGCTATCTTGTGTCTGGGTTCAGAGCAAGGTTTGGAACCTCGGGTATCAGAGACGAGATATAGAAATCCCGATTGTCTTAGGATATAGACGGACCTTTTTATTACTTTATACGTTACATATAGATGTGTAACTCCCTCTGTAGACACCTCTGTGGATGAAGACACTGGAGACACTAACTCTATTCTGAAAAGGAAAACCAATGAAACTGGACAGAATATTCACAGCAGGTCCGTACTGGTCACTGGGCACATGCCGGTGGGGCCACAATTACCAATTATGCCACTCTAGCAGCGTAACGGGCCCCGCAGTTTTATAGAAATATGTTCATTTTAAAGTTCTGGCTCAGTGTCTCAGGATTGGTTGGAATGTAAGGACGTTTTACTTTACTGAGAGGGTGGTAGATGAGTGGAACAACCTCCCAGCAGAAGTGGTGGAGGCTAATACAGTGAGGGAATTTAAACACGCGTGGCATAGGCTCTTAATCTAAAAGAACTGGATAGGCTGGCAAAATCGGGACTGTCCCGTACAAAGCGGGATAGTCAGGAGGCCTGCAGAAGCATGCATATTTCTATTCACATGTGCTCGGCGCGTACATGTTACAGGGATTAATCTCTAGTGCTAGTTTAAACACGCAATTTTATACAGTTTAAAGCACAATAAAGCGTTCCATTTTAACTCCACTTTATAAACAATAGATTCCTTTTCGAGTAACATTTTTTCACTTATTACTTTTTAAACTAATATTTACTTTTGTGCAGCTTAAAGAAACACGTGCATAAACTAACTTTATAAGTATCGTAAATTGTGCTTCACAATTTATGATTTTTTTTCTTACAATTAAAATGCTCTGTTTGCATGAGAGGGGATCCCCAACGCACCGCCTTTCATGGCTCTTAGCCTTTATTTCGTTACGTATTTAATTTAGAGAATTGTTTTTACTCACAAAATTCTAAGAATTCTAGAGGAATATCCAGGAAAGTGAACTTTCCCCTTAAAGGGGAAACTAACCTTTATGGTGTATTGCATATAAAGATTATCATTCTACATAATGTTTTATGCTGCCCTGGCACTTTAAGGCCAGTAGCCGCCATTTAGGCTTTTATACTCCAGCCGGCACCTGCACCCTACAGGACCCGGACTGCCTCAGGAAAAGCAGTATTGGGTTAGGATGCAGCCAATTTGGTTGCGGGATTAATCACAGGTGGTTTGGGGTATGGGATAGAAGTATACAGCGCAACAGATCCAACTGACTAACCCGGCTTCTCCAAGCCTTACTTTGTTCCTTACAGGTTTGTACTGGCTGGTTCTGTCCCTAAACTTGCATGTCATACACTTAAATGGTGATTTTTCTTGGGTTTGATGAGTGACTTTGGTATAGTAATTTCTTATCCTTCCCCGAATGGCTCTGGCTGGGAAAGTGTGTGTGTGTGTCACAGTATCGGGAGGACCTCGCCAGAAAATAGGAAGAAGATAAGTTTAGCGGGTGGGTTAAGTAAACTTATGCACCGGTTTTCTACCTGGTAGATTGAGAGAAATATTACTACAGCCCAACACTAGATCACGGCGGATATATATATCGCCCTCCCATCGTGACACAGCAGTAGCTGAGTAGCCTGTTTTTTTGTTTTTTTCCTTATTTTAACTCGCATGCACTCGCATACATTTCTAACTCCTTCAATTAAGTCTATTTTTCTTTTTTTTTTTTTTTGCGAATGACTTTAATTTGCGAAATTGGACTTTAGTGCAACTAGTGCCATTTTGCTTTTGTGGAAGCGCCTTAGTTGTGCCAACTTGCATGCACTCGCGCAGTTAAGCGAATAAACTCCTTTATCCGTAAATGGTAAGGCAGGAAAGAAATAGAGGTCACATCATACAAAAAATGTTAAAGTAATGCCAAAATATATACCGTATATATTTTGTCAGCGTGTTCGATGAATCAGTTCATTTATAAAAGTCCAACAAAGAATTTTTAAGGATTTGCTTCAATCCCAAAGATTTTGACTAAGCTTCATACCGAGCATGTTGAAATGCTAGTTACAGAAGTGATTTCAGGAGGATTAGATGATTTATGAATAACGTTGCGAACGTCAGATCAAACTTTTTTGCAAAAAAATTATAAAAAATTGCTAACTGATGACCTCATCACCTGCAACATGCTGGTACGTTCCGGTAAATATCTTATATTTCTTTCTTTGAGTTGTTAGCGCAATAATTATTTTAGGATTGAGCCATAGATTGGCAGAATTCTATTTTTCAGGGCAAGACGCCAAAAGGATTAGTATTTTCAGAAAGTGAATCGGTACTAAATCCATTTAAAAAAAAAAAAAAAGTGAAAAAATCAACCGTGACTGATCACCCAGCGAAAATTAACGGCGGAAAGGTTTTGTTAAAAGATGAAACAAACCATAAATGAAAGTGAATAGAAAAGTTTTTTAATTTAGAAAGTAAAATGTATACCCAGTGTGGTGTTTTTTTTTGTGGTTTTTTTTTTTTTTTGGTATCCCTCCATAAACACTAATGTCCAAACCCTTCCCAGAAAAAAAAAAAAAAAAATTAAGAAAATATAATTGACGTATTATTCATATTTTCTCAGGGAACACTTCATTTTCATGTAACACAAAAAAATGTTCTAGGGGTATTTGCGTAACCCTGGGGTTGGACTTGTTATGCTGCCTCCCTAGGGGGTCCGCCATTATACTCCCATTGTGTGTATGCCAGTCAGCAGCGTATCGGATATGACGGATAAGTGTTTTTATATACCCCGGTGGCTATATAAGGAATTGCAAGTGAAATACCAGGGGCTCTTGATGAAGTTTAAGCTTTTTGGGCTAAAATAAAAAATGAAATCAAGTTTTTATATAAACTTTCGGAACCTCAGCAGCCATTCTATCTGAAGAAGAGACCTCTTAGGTCCCAAAAGCTTATGTAACTTGACATTTTTCTCTTTATTGGCCAACTAAAGTAGAACGCACAATAAAATAGGCGGTTGCCCAAAATCGTTCAAGGCCTTTGCCAGCCGCCTTTCTCCTGATTCTCATTTTAATTTATATTCAAGCAGAAGCGATTGGAGAACGTACTTTTTAGAAATGTGCCCGTATTCCAGGATTTTGTTTAATCCTGTTTATTGTTAACATACAGAACTGGTATTACATTTTTTTTCTTTTTAAATGGAATTTTTCCTCCTAATTAGAATTTTGCTAGCGCGCCATTTAAATCCAGAACCGAGGAAATGGCTGTTCATCGAAAAAGGTCAGCATTTACATTCACACAAGAGCGAGTTTAAATAAACGTAAAGCTCATGCAAAATGTTCCTGGCACCAGAAAATCTTGTATTTGCTAGTTTATGCTAGAATTTTTTAAAAATTTTAATAGCACTTTTTCAAATATCAAAATGGCAATTATCATATGCAAATGTAAAGATAAGATTTTTATATTAAAGGACGGGCCACAGAATTCATGAACCTAAATGTGTTTATTCATATAACGAGATGTAGGTGCTAAATTTGCCGCTGAATGACCCGACCTGCCTATTTCTTAAGGCCCTGCTTAATTGTCATGTGGCACAAAAGCAGGCATTGCCATAGAAATTTAAAAAACGCTTCTTAAAAGCTTCCATGTTGTACTAATGAGATCCACTATTCAGATGAAAGAATGAAATTACGGATCTGCTAAGATCTATATGACTGACTAATAAGTCTATGGAGGGACGGACTTCATTAGCATCGCCATAAAGCATCAGCTCAGTGTGGTGTTTGACCCGGGAAAGTCACCCAAAATATCACATGACTGACAGCAACGGCGGCCTCCAGGTTTGCAGATAAAGGGAGTTTATTGGGACAAAATGAGAGAACTAGATTTTTTCCGCTGGAGGGTATATTACTGTATGCTGTGCTGGGGGTCATGCTGAGGGAGAATTTTTTTCCCCCCGTTTTAAACCTTATAATGAAAAATGCAAACTTTTTTCTACATAGCAGAAACTCTATATTGCAACACAATAATTTCATGAATTAAACCGGATCCTTTTCAAGTCCAATAACAGGGTGCAAGTCAACCCGTTTTACCTCTCTATCAGCCACTAACTTGAAAATAACTAGTTTGGCCACATGCTGTAGATCCTGGAAAAATAGGAAAATATCTCTGGTTAAATAAACACGCCTGCTGTGACAAAGTTTTTCAGCTGAGTGTGAGGATGATGGATTGACGTACGGAATATAAGAAACGATTCACGACGGCTTTCCCTGACATTATTATCAAAAAAGACACAACCTGAAAAAATAACCTATTGTGAAAACACGTGTTAACTAAATGGTTTAATCCGATGTCTTGGGGGAAAAACAGCAAGTTTCTTTTGGAATTTCCTTCTGTTGCCAATAGGATTAAATAAATACAAACATTCATGCGCAGAGAACCTGATGGCAGATATGGTTCACTTGGGCCACCTGGCGTGTGAATTTTCCGTATGTGTATAAAATCAGTAACACTTTTGTATCCCCAAACACCCATCCACTCCACCCATCACTATTAGTCCTCCCCAAAAGGAAAAAAAAAAAAAGTGAAGGTTCATATGAGCGACTTATAGGGACAGTTCAATGGTTTAAAGAGTCTTAAGAAATAAACATGTCCTCGCCAGGTGGACCTGGCACTTTAAGGCATGCAGCTGCCTGGTGATGTCACATGGAGATACTGGATACATGCGGCTGGGCATGCGTAGCAATGTGGCAGGGCATGTCTGGCCACACGCTGTAGCACCTGATCTGCCACGGGAGCAGGGCGGGTGTGTAAGAGGTGATTTTTGGCCCGCGGCCCACCGGGCGATTGCCCAATGTGCCAGATGGCCAGGCCTGCCTCACTGATACACAATAAAGAGGTGAAAGTTTGCCATCAGAATTTCAAGTTCTCTTCCTTCTCATCCCTTATGTTACAAAAACTGCCTGAACCAATCAACAACAATCAGGAATGTAACAGTAAGGGAGAGAACTTAAAGGGGAGGAATAATTATGCTGATCCTGAGAACAGGATACATATAATCTAATATATATATATGTAATAGATTTAAATATAACACGAAAAATTAGATTCTTCATATATGATGTATATCGAGTTCTTGTGAGTGTACTACAGAACAGAGACATAGCAAGAGATACCAAAATAATCTCTGATAGCTTTGTCTGGTCACGAAGGGGTTAAATGTTGGTAAATGAGGATGGAGATTGATTATTTAACAGAATACCGGTAACTATACAAACAGGTTCTTGTTAATTATCAGACAATAACGGAACGCTGTGGGTTACATTGTATCCTGATTTTTCCCACCCCAGTGCTTAGCAAACGTTCTGACATGGGAGAAAAACATAGCATTACACGGCAGGTCACACAGGTGGAAAGTAGGTCATGTATGTAAACTTTACTTTAAATGGGTAGTTTTTCCACTATGAGCTGCCATGGTGATCCGCGAGTCTGAGAGCCTTGGCTAAGCTAATATTTGGAGCGTTAAAGAAAAAATACATAAGGCATTCTTTTTATTCTCTAACTAATTTCACCCACGGGAACCCGATGTACGATACGTCCTCTTTTAATTGGAAAGAAAAATGTGCCAAAACTAGCTTTATTATTTCAAATACAGAAATGTTTTTTTTAGTAATTATATAGAAAAAAAAAATCATGGGTCCTGTTAACAAAAAAGCACAAGCTATACATTTAACACATTAAAGATGCTTAACAGTGTTGGTGAAAGCCCCCACGCCGATTGGTAAAATATAGAAACAATGTTTTTAAATGAGCAGCTGGATATGATGCGGCATCTGATCTGTCGAGGGGGCGGCCGAGTATGGGGTGCCGATGGCCAGCAGCCCACCAGGTATTTGTCTGATGTACCAGAGGGCCAGACCTGCCAGGTATATTCTGGCATTCTATGATAACATTCTGATCCAAGCTTTTCTTTTTGCTGGAACCAAAGATCCAGCCTCCCACCTTCTCCAGCCTCCCACCTTCTCCAGCCTCCCACCTTCTCCAGCCTCCCACCTTCTCCAGCCTCCCACCTTCTCCAGCCTCCCACCTTCTCCAGCCTCCCACCTTCTCCAGCCTCCCACCTTCTCCAGCCTCCCACCTTCTCCACCTTCTCCAGCCTCCCACCTTCTCCACCTTCTCCACCTTCTCCAGCCTCCCACCTTCTCCACCTTCTCCAGCCTCCCACCTTCTCCAGCGGAGTGACTGAATGCTGTTAACTTGAACTACTTTGAGTTAGGAACTTACATTAAACTGAGTGTACGCATGATATATACATATTACCATGAATGTATAAACTTGTGGGTTCAATGAACACCGTAGGCTGAGTGCGGGTTTTTCCTCCAAGGTTGTAACGAGTGTCCCTTCAGCAGAAATGCTGCTTCAGTGATCTGGAGGGTGGATTTACCTTTTTTTAATGGGAATGAATATAAGATGTACATGAATAATAAAACATAAGTTATGGTCACTGAATGTTCTCCCAATTAGATAACTGGCGAGTTTTTGAACCAAATGCCTACAATCATTAGTTTGGAGAATTATATATATAATATATATATATTATATATAATATACTTGGCTTCATTGTATCGTATCACTGATACGGTATAAGTTTTAAACAGTTTGAGATGTACTGGTGTCTCCTGTTCACCTCCGACTTTTAACTCACTTTTTTTTTTCCTTAGTTACCTATTTATTTATTTTTTTAGTTTTACGGCTGATTCAGCACACTATGCACTGTGCAGACAAGTTATACTGACCGCAAACAACCACAGAAATGTGACACAATACCCGAGATGGATTTAAGTGGGAGTACATTGGTTGTTGATCTTTTGCCGTCACCTGTGGCGTTACACCCAATCCGTGATTCTTGTAAAAACGCATATGAACATGTCGGTTTATGGAGATTACCAGAGATTTAGCAGTTTGAGAATTGTGGCTTGTGATGGTTCCAAATTCTTGGATGTGAACTGGAGATCATTCCAATTACTTATGATGAGAGCGCAGGTCGGATGCAGTAAGACACGTAGTGGGAAGGGTTGACCCGAGACGCCAGTTCATCAGTTTCCGGAACTCACGTTTTTGACTAGTTTTTCTTGATTTCTGCGGAGATTGAACAAAGGACCCTGAGCATCCAAACCTTCCAACCAAAATCACCGTTAATGCACTGTGTATAATGCACTAATAATAAAAATGCACTAATATAAAAATATATATATATATATATATATACAGAAAGGGGAGTGCATGAAAGACATAAACATTCAGATTCCCGGGTTGCTGCTAGAATAAAAATGGGCAATAAATACACAAAACAAAGCAGGAGTTCAGTGGAAATCATTCAAGAAACATCTAAATATTGGGGGATTCCGTCGCACTATACGGCCATATATTGCTTCGCCCACCACTACGCCAAAGTACCCCAAGTTCTGCGAGTCCTATCTTTTTTCACGGCTATATTCCTTACCAAGGAGCTGAATCAGTGGGACCTCCATTTAGTTTAAAGGCACCTGTGTGGCAAGTTTAGTTTTTGGTTTTGTTTTTTTAATACATGCTCCCTGCCCTCTAAATGATTTAAAAAAACAAACAAACAAAAAAACATGAATTATAAATACATAAAAAAAAAATCTCTCCAGGTATATTCGGGGACTATATCCCCCCTACACATTAACCAGTTTTTTTGTTTATTAGCTACCTATTCCTATAGCTTACTCACAAATGATAGTGAAAAATTAGTGTAAAACAAAAAAGATAGTGAAAAAACGTTTTCTCCACACCTGCAACTCTAAGGTTCCTTACAGGTATACCCCCCTTGGGGTTTTTTCCCCACTTTGGTGATTCTTGTCACAAACTGTCTCTCTGTGGAAGCTTTTTTTACTCTAAAAGATTGGTGCATATTACTAAATATTTGAATATAACTAGAGGGTCAGATGCGTCAATGGAATGTAGGGGAGTTTCACTTTACAGAGAGGGTAGTAAATAAGTGAAACAGGCTCCCAGCAGAAGTGGTAGAGACTTGCATGGGATAGACATATGGCTCCTGAATCTAAGACGAGACCAACGACTGATTAAGGTTTGGGTCTTTACAGCAGGATTGACGGGGGCCGATCTGCCGGCAGATTCTATGTTTCTATTTTATGGTAAAAGAACTGTAGCAAATAATTAAAAGCTGCAATAATTCCAAATAATTCTAAATTCGTAACTTCTAACTACTTTAAAATAAAACGAAGCAGTTGCGATGTATGTCAGCTTGTGAGCGATTAAAGCTTAAGCAGTGGCGGCACTTTAAACGGATAGCGTACTTTGCTTGAATGTTTGGAGGGATCCAGACGCTGACAATTTGTTCTTTTTAATCAAACGGACGTCTGCTTCTTACAAATTACTCTGTCAGCTCCGCTTAGTTTCCCGCACAAAGTGCCGGCCTCTTATTACAAGAATTGGGTTTATTACCCCAGAGAGAAACCCCCTCTCGCGATTTCTCCGACAACATTAAAGCCAAATGTTTTCTTGTTTAGAATAAATGAACGCCATACAAGCCGGTCTCGTCTATATTATAGAACTGATTAAATATGATAATCACATTGAACAGGCATAAGGGGGACAATCCAGCCATTGTTAGCACTTTAATGCATGTGATAGCTGAGCGCCCCCTTGCTTGGAAAGAGTCGGCAGAATTGCTCCTTAGTTGCCGGAGATGAATACGGCTGGTAGAAATTCTGGAGGGTCTCACAAACCCCCCCCCCCCGACGCGCACGCACTGTAAGTGCTCCTCTTGATTCGAGTGGGAGTACTTTCCAGCCGGCGTCTGGCTTCAAGCAGCCAAAGCTGGTGTGAAAATTGGACAACGGAGGGGGCTGCACCGCTGCAGCTTCTTCTAAATGTTTTGTTTTTTTCCCCCTTTCCGCTAAAGAATTCATATTTCAGACCCCCTGTAAAGAAGAATGGATATTTAAGTATTCTGAGAGTAACCCTTAACTTTTGTGAGTACTTTAGTATTTATTCTTCAAAATAAAAAACTTAAAACGTAAAAAAAAAAAAGCCCCAAAACTCTTACTGCAGCTGCCCTCCTCACCCTTGGTTCAACAATTCATGCCAAAAAAGCTTGTTTTTTTATGAGATTAAACTTTAAGGGAAACAATTAAATGGCAGAGATCTCTTAAGGATTATTTCCTTAGTGGAAGAGCTGTCGGAAGGCGACGCGTTTTATCGAGCGCCTTTTGCTTTTATTAGGTGCCGGGGTTATTTCGGGATAGAATGGGCTTTGTACTCAGAGCAGCAATTAAAAGATTAAATAAGGAAATGTTTTCAACGTTCTGTTTTCTTCAAGTCTGTTCTTATCTCTCGCTCTTAATATCCTATTAAATTATACGCGTCGGGGAGATCACTTTGTGCTGCGACGCTAAGTTCCTGCACGTGGGGTTCTCAAATTTAAATAAACATCCGGAAATGGTGCGTTTAACACGGAAACACAGAACCTTTCTGGCCCATCCCGCTGTAAAGACTCAAACCTTAACCAGTCGTTGGTCTCGTCCTAGATTCAGGAGCCGTATGTCTATCCCCATGCATGTTTAATACCCTCACTGTATTACCCTCTACCACTTCTGCTGGGAGGCTGTTCCCTTTACCTTCCACCCTCTCAGTAAAGTGAAAATGAATTGTTCATTTGGGGGGGGGGGGACTGGCTCACTTCCGATGTCATAAATCACGATAAATCAGTCACCTCCGTGTTGTGGAATTCTGGGAGACACAAGTCTTGTGATCCATCAAAGCAGAAATGTTATTATAATATGTTAACAATTTTATTGCTCGCTATAATACAAGAATTGGGGGATTAAAAGCAAATAGAGCAGAGTTTTTTGTTACTGTATTATAAATGAAGCGTCAGACTCTACAACTACACAATTAATTTAAAACAAAAGACAATCAATTGTGTTTTCGGAGTTAAATTGTATGAATAACAGATTTTAATCAAATCCAGAAAAAAAAATGAAGGTACGACCTATAAATCACCGGCGGCCGGAGAATTACTAGCAGATTCTATATTTTTAAGAAAAAGAGCTGCTCATAACCTGCAGTGTTCTGAAATGTCTTTAGTGACGAGTCCGCTACATCTTGTAGTCATCTTGTTAGTTTTTTTGTTTTGTTTTTTGGAAAAGGTCCCTTATGAGTCATTATGCCGACGGAGAGATCAATTTCCCACGAGGAACATTCGCCGAGACCAATGCTTCCCCAAGTGGGCGATATTACCTTGGGGGGGCGGCCGGGTTGTAGCAGTAGTTATGAGTATAAGCGATGGACGGTCGAGTCTGCAAAAGCAGAGACCTGCGCTTTATCCCAGATTATGGGTTATAATACAAACGTTTTTAATTGTAATTGTTTTCCCGTCATAGTGGAACGCAGTGATTAAAGAATACTGCTGACAAAAAATAGCGCCATCATATTCCGTAGCGCTGTACAGTGGGTAGACAGGACATAACAAGTAGTATGTAACATAACAATTTGACTTACAGAAACGAGGTGCGGCCGGCTCTCCTAGCAGCGCTTTTTTCTTATTTTTATTAATGTTGGTGATATTTTAATATCTTCCGGTATTCTTATTTTCTGTGTATTGCTAATGTTACTATGGTTTTTAAAAAAAAATAAAAATTAGAATTTGTTGTTCAAAAAAGAGAGAGTTGAGCCAAATAAGTTTTTAGGATCCCCTAAAATTTTGGTTTTCTATCGGCTACAATCTAAGGAAAATCGGTGGGGATTAAAAATAACTACACAGGTAGTACATACACCGATCAGCATACCTGGAAACTTTTGGCCTCCGACTACCACTGACATCTGCTGGAAACACCCTTAATTCACGATATTAGGCAGGCGGTCATAATGTTATTGCTGAAAAATGTGTGTGTGTATATATATGTGTGTATATATATATATATATATATATATATATATATATATATATATATATATATATATATATAATTTGCTGTTAACTAATTCCGCCTACTAATTAAAAATGTATTTTTCTACTTTTTATAAAATTCTGTGTTAGAGAACATATAATGTCAGTTGAGACGTAAATAGTTTTTGAGCCGATTGGAAGAAAAAGTGGAGAAGACCCAAAATGCTATCGCACCAAAAAAATAAAATAATTAAAGTTCCAGACAAACATATATCAGGCCGGCTGCGAGCGCTGAAGCCCAAAACCCAATCCACAGAACAACCATTGCTGCTTATTATAGAAGCCTAGATAGATGCTTCTGCCGCTAAACTCCTATCAGGGGCTCCGTTATGAAGTTTCCCGTTATTCTCCATAATTTCGCTCATACAATCAAAAGTTATGTGAAAATGTTATATCCCAAACTAGAGTCAAAATTGTCAAGTTTTATAATCCGTTGGGTGTATTCTTTGTACCAAACCACTGGAAAAAAACGTTTTATAGAATCTTCCGGAAGATCGGCCCCATTCGGCCCCCGTCTGGTCTGCCCATTTCTCCCGCTGTAAAGACTCAGACCTTAATCAGTCGTTGGTCTCGTCTTAGATTCAGGAGCCGTATGTCTATCCCATACCATACATGTTTAATACCCTCACTGTATTTGCCTCTACCACTTCTGCTGGGAGGCTGTTCCACTTTATCTAAAGTAAAACTTCCTTACATAAAGGTTTCAACCAGCGTTATGGTCTTACGCGGATGGCTCCAGATCAGTTAGACATCCAGGTAGAAGACGAGAAGCGGTGAACCAACCTCTACCACTTCAGCTGGGAGGCTGTTTTACATGTGAAGAACCTTCTCAGTTAAATGTCCCTACATTACATCTAACTTGGAACGTCCCGCTTGCGGAAGAACATGGCGAGGGTCACGTAACGCAAAGTCACATGACCTCACGGTGAGCCGCTATCTGAAATCACTAAATGCCCCCCGTGTGTGCATAAAAATATAACCTGCGGCCTCTCATATCCACACTAAAGTGCAAGGGCCATCTCATCATCCCCGGTCCGGCCATGTCACATTATGATGTAAATCACATCACTGATGACATCACAACTGCCCCCCTTAATACTTCACCTTCGTAACACAAACCGCCAGTACCCCTACACACGGTTTCATTATCTAAATTCCTAAAAGCCACCCACATTCCGTTCTTTAACAGACAAACAGTTTTACCCGTTTCCGATACACAAGCAGCTGGAATCCCGTAAATCGTTTACAATAAAGGAAAAACACAAAATCCCCAACCCGCTGGACTCGTAAAGAACAGATTTTTCATGTAAACTCCAGTATTTGATGAGTTTATTTAATTAATAATAAATAAAAAAAACCCCAATACTCGGAAACTGTGGATAAATAATTAAAGTGATCCCGCGGCGGACGCTTTTATTGTCATGTTTATGTTTAAATGTTAAAAACAGTTTTTAGATGAAAATAACGTCATTTTGCTGAAATTAATAGGTTTTCGAGTTTCGTGGTTTGTTTAGATCACGTGCACTCGGCTAAGCAAACATTACGACTGTATCTGATTAGATTGCTGTAAACAGTAAAAAAAAAGTCTGGTTGTAATCTGCCCCCCCCCCCCCCAATGTACAGCCAAAGACTGACATCTGTGCAAAAAGTCTTCTGTAACATGCCATCGAGCTGAGATGCTTAAAATGTAACAAAAATAGGTTTTTTTATTATTATAGCAGAATTTGTCAAAAAGCAGGGCCATTCAAGATTGAAAAGGTGGTAGGTAAGTGGGAGAGCCTCCCAGGAGAAGTGATAGAGGTGATAGAAGGTAATTGAAACATGCATGGGATAGGCATATGCATATCTGGGAACTATCCAGGTTTGACCCGGGGATTGCCGAGTGAAGCTCCGGTTCTCCAGGTCAAGACCTGAACCTTCCAGGTCGTGGGGACTTGACACGCCCCGCCCATTTTCCCTTTAAATGGGGTTGTTTCCCGCTGCCATCGGTGGGCAGTCCTGGCCGTGTCCAGCAAAGGAAGGTTCCGGGTAGACGGAGCCCAGAAGTTCCCAGGTATGGGCATAGGGCTCCTGAATCTAAGACAAGACTAACGACTGAGGTTTAAGTCTTTACAGCGGGAAAAACGGGCGGACTAGACAAGGGGCCGATCTGCCGGCAGGTTTCTAATCTGTCTTATTGGTTCTAATGGCTTCTAATAATTCTATTTCTAAATCTATATTTCCATTGGCTGCTGTATGGCCGGCCCCTTTGTGTTTGTAGTAGCCATAGTTCCTGGCTGCTCACCTGGTCTGACCCGGAGTCTTCAGGAGAAGCCTGGCTTTCCAGAGTCTCCAGGTCAGTTTCTTTTAGCTCCAGCCAGAGGAATGGCATGTGACCACGCCCACACCCGCCCATGTTCCCTTTTACTCCCTGAGCACTGCAGCTGCCCAGTTCAAGCAGTTAGCAATGCCCCTATGTGAAGCCACACCCCCAGAATAGGGTGCCTACCCAGGGAAGTCCATGTATTTACATAACCATCATGGTGGCGAAAAGTCTTGGTATCCCAATGTCTAGAAGACAGGCAGTGGCTTAAATAAACGTAAAAGCTGTGTGAACGATCCTCTGTAATGCCGCTTAATACTACAATACTTTGTTACAAGGCTTTATTCCGCACAAAACACAATGGGGTCCGTTTTACCCCGTATACATTGGTGCGAGTGCTTAGGGCCCAACTGACGTTCATGAGGCAGCCCGGCATTAGATTTGGGCGCCCATGAAAAGTTTGTATTAGTTTTCGGGTGTGTGTGGGGGGGGTTTCTTCGTATTCGACGAAATTCCGCAATATTTTCATTTTCACAAATCCCATCAGTTTGTCTGGTTGCCATGGAAACAAGAAATAAACACGCAGAAGAAGCTGAGAGACCAATGGATGGAGGAAAGAGGGTCAAAATTAGCTTAGAGTTTATTGGGTTAAAGTTAAGGGTAGCACATAATTAAATCACTTTAATCAATGCCAATTCACCGCCATCCAAAATGGACCCCAATGTGCTCTGGGGTGCTTCTTTAGGGAATACATTTTGTTGTTCAGTAAACATTCTGCGAGAAGCCAACAGCTACGGACAGAGCCAAACCGCACGGCTTAATTTATGGTACGCCTTGGTATTCCACTGTTTAGCGGATTAAGCCTTAGCCTTCCAAATTGAATTGTTTATATGGAGCCACATATCAACATGAGTTCTGTTCACATAAATAGTTCTTCAAGTCAAGGAAAAACAAAGCCTGACCTGTAATGAAATTATAAATAACCTTCCATGTGGCGCAGGTCCAAGGCATTACAAAATATTGTTTGGTATTGTAAAGAGAGAAAAAAAGCACTTGAGATTCTAGAATGGAAGCATAAACCGTGATAAATACATAGACAAATACATCGGAAAACGTAACCACGACATGGGTCAAAGCTTCCGAGGGCATTGTCAAAACCACCTACAGCTTGTTTGTTAATTTAATGGTGAAGGTCATACTTTTAACTCGGGGAAAATGAGATTTGTGGCAAAGGTTGGCAGAAATGGCATTAAATACAATTTCCAGTCCTGAAGTTCCATTTCCCCTCTTCCTGCCCCTTTTAAATGCAGTCAGCAACTTCATAGGGACGAGAACTTAATGAGGAGGAGTCATGATGGTTCAGAGAACAGGAAGTTAAGATGACTGCTCCTATGGTATATACATAAGGGAGGAGGAGTCATGATGGTTCTGAGAACAGGAAGTTAAGATGACTGCTCCTATGGTATATACATAAGGGAGGTTTCTCATAAACAATGTTTATTTTGATCTGAAAACTAGGGGGGCTACTGGGGATGAAGCCCTGAATCTCAACTTCATAGCTCTGAATGGAGACTCTGGGACTAAAGTATGCTTTAGCAGCAGATCCTCCATTTGGGGCTAAGAGCCGGTTGTGGTGATCATGGATCTCCTAAACCAAATAAGGAGAGCACAAGGTCGGATTGAATCCTGGCGCTAAGAACCAGTTGGGGAGAGCAGCGGCCCAAAATTGTTCACAAAAAGCTGGCCAAACCAGCCCTTTTGAACAATTTTGGACTTGCCCAGGGAGGCAGCAACAGAGCGGGGTCACGTTAGGCGAGGTCATGTGACCCAGCGGTTAAACGTGAGGCTGCCTGGACACTGCATACAAAAGCTGCAGCTGAGCTAAGGGGGGGGGGGTGTATAAGCCTTTGTGATTGTTCCTGAAAAGCAATAAATTCAGATTATTAATATGAAAAAATAGAAGAGATAATGACAGAGGAGGATCACCGAGAAAGGAAGAGATAAATAGAAAGGGGATCAATAAAGGGGAGAAACTGAGAGAGGGGCGAGTGGTTTTTTTGTTTTAAAAGTGTTTGTATGTTAGAGCAATACCATTACATAAGTTATGGTGAGTAAAGGTGATGGAAAACCCTTCCACTAAAATTTAAGGGGTAGTAGAAGTATTATTAAACACTCATCAACAGACACCAGACAAGTCAGAGAGTCTGTTTTTCCCTCAGAAATCTAATGGTGCTGCCACAGCCACAAGGGATTCGGGGTAGGCGCATGCAAATAAGGCTAACAATTATCATATTTGCCTCTATATCCACTTTACATGGATCCCTTTAAAGGACAGCCTTTGACACAACTCAGGTAAGATGTGCAGTAGCCAGATCACTGCTCATTGACAGCTTTTTATTTTATTTTTTTTTATCTTATCTTGTGGAGCCCGAGGCACGTGCTCCTTGGTGCTGGGACCGTGCTGGAAGGCAGCGGAAGCCTGAGAACTATTCTGGGCTCCCCCGAAGGGAAGACCCAGACGTGATCAAAAGAAAAGTGGTGGCCTTGAATTTCAGTCCAAATTAATGGGCACTTGTGCAAAAGTGAGTGATAAATAAATAAGGGCCAGCCATTCCTGGCCTGGCCAGATTCAAAAAATTTTTGCTTAATCCCAAGCCCATAAGGGTCAGGGGGAGAAGCGTGCATATTAGCAAAGGAAAAAAAAATATCAGTGAGATTGTGCGCTCACGGTGCACAGTGGCGTGCAAGCTGTGCATTTCGTGACTCCGGCTTTGACCGGGGCAAATCAACACCTTGGGGGAGGCCCGGATCTTCGAGTCTCATCCCGAAGGGTGAGACTCCTTTAGCCCTTTTTTGAATAGAGGGAGGGGCCATAAGGCTCCCTACCCTCCTACAACAAAGACAAGCTTTACTGCTTCTTTAAAAAAAAAACAGAAAACAGTGTCCAAATCATTGTGATGGCATCGCCGTGAATCCGTCAACGTGAAAAAACAAAAACAAATATGCACTCGTGAGTAAATAAATAAATAGGGGCAGGTCATTTCTGGCCTAGCCGAATTGAGAAAAAAAAAGTTGCTTGACCCCAAGCCCATAAGGGTCAAGGGGAAAAGCATGCAATGCAAGGTAGGCTGCCAAAGTGGATTGTGCGCTCATGGTGATAGAGGCATGCAATCTGTGCACCATGACTCCAGCAGTTACGCCAGGGCAAATCAACAGGGCAAAAGTGGTACACAATCGTAAATCAAAAACGTGAACGTGGCCTCGCAGTTGATCAAAAAAAAACGTGAAACAAAAAGTGACGGCAGATAAGAACCAGTAGGCCCATCCAGTCTGTCCAAAAACAAATTAATAGGCACATGTGTAAAACGTAGTGAATGTATAAATAAAAAATAAGGGCAGGCGATTTCTGGCCTAGCCAGGTTCAAAAATAAAATTCTTACCTGCAAGACCAGAAGGTACAAGGAGAAGAGTGCAGGAAGGCCGCCAGTGGAAAATGCGCGCTCAACATGCGCAGCAGCGTGCAATCTGTACACCATGACGTCGGCATTACACGAGGGCAAATCAGCACCTCAGGCTCCTTGCTATCCCGACCCTAAAGCCATAAGAGTTTTTTTGTATTTAAGTTTATTATACAAACTGATTATGATAAAACAGACATCAACCTGTTTTAGCAGGAGTACATAAATCGGTGATATCGGTACAGATAGACGATAAGCAGTACTGCGACGCAGCGCAGGGCAATACACGTTACAGTATGACTTCAGTTACGGAAAGCTCAGTAGAAGCAGTGTACAATTACGTTTCCAGACGTGGCGCATATGGTTAGCACTTTAGTGGAACATGACCTGGGAAAATGGGGGGGGGGGCGAGGAGAATGGGGCTAGTCTTCAGCCTCTAGACTGTCCTTGAGAGAGTAGTCTCTCAGCAGGCTGTGGATAAGCCTGCGGCAGTCACGGACTGTGACCTGCTCCCTCCTCAGCACCAGGCGGTTCCTGGCAAACCATAGAGCGTCCTTTACACAGCACATGAGACGCCAAGCATCCTCAATGGCGCTCTCCGTGTGTGTTCCTGGAAAAAGTCCGTAAAGTACCGAATGGTAGGACAGGTACTTTCTCTCGATAGAGTCCTTGAAATCCAGCTCCAGGGCTCTGAACAAAGCCTGTGCAAACGGGCACTGCCAGAACAAGTGAAGGGAAGTCTCCTCCTCCACAATGCACTGTGGACAGTATCAATATCTGCACAGCCCCCTGGCATGCATAAATGTCCTTAGGGGGAGGCCTCCCTGAATGGCCCTCCATGCCATGTCTTTATGCCTGTTGGTTAGCCTGCTCGACGACACGTTAGCCCAGACAGTCTTGGATGTGGCGTCGGGGAGCCCTGGGATGTTCTCGATAGTGTCTTTGGCTCTGATGAACTTGTGGATCACACGGGGTAACCACAAATCTGGTTTAACTCCCTCCAGTTGGTGCTCCCTTACAAATTTGCCCACGTCCGAGTAGAACCAGGGCATGGTCCAATTGTAAGGGACGGAGCTGTCCCACTTTTCCCACTTGAGCTGCCTCCACAGGGGCAGCAGGAAGAAGCGAGACATGGAGTTTCCAGCAGAGCCTTTCACTATGTCTCTGAGAGTCCTGCGCACGCAGTTGCACACAAAGAAGGTCCTCAGCATGGTAGGGATGTCAGGCACTCCTTTGCCTCCCTTGCCGGGTTCCTTGTACATCACTGCGCGCTTTACTCTGTCCATTTTGGAGCCCCAGATGAAGTGGAACACTGCTCGGTGAATGGTGACCGGCCAGGCCTGAACCACGTACTGCAGCACGGGAAGAATCTCGTTGCGCAGCACCAGCACTTTCCCTTCGATGGTAAGGTCTCTGAGGCTCCACAGCCCAAATTTCTGCTTTACTTTGTTGAGTCTCTCCTCCCAGCTTTTCAGGGCCGCGCCGTCTCTGCCGAACCAGAAATGGGATCGGCTCAGAAGTCAGGTCCCACTGCCCGAACAGCATGGTCTCCGACTTCCCGCAGTTGACCTTTGCGCCTGAAGCTCGGCTGAAGTCCTCACACGTCTGGACGAGCGCTCTCACCGACCGGCGATCCGCGCAGAAGATGGTCACGTCGACCATGTAGAGCGAGCACTTTATCTCCTTCTTGTCTCTGCCCGGCACCTAAGCCTAAGGCCATAAGTGATACACATGATCTTAGCCAAAAAGCTAATCGGACTCATGAGCATGAGCCTGGGATGCTGGCTTAATAGTTGAGGCTTGGGGTAGCCAAGAAATACCATTACATAAGTTATGGTGAGTAAAGGTGATGGAAACCCTTCCACTAAAATTAAGGGGGTAGTAGCATTATTAAACCCTTATCTACAGACACCAGACAAGCCAGAAGACTTGTTTTTCCCTCAGAAATATCATGGTGCTGCCACAACCACAAGGGATTCTGGGTAGGCACATGCAAATAAGATCAACAATGATCACCTTTGGCTCTATATCCACTCTCTATCCACTTTAGAGCAAGCAAGCATGTGCATGCAAAGGCAAGTGTAAGCCAGGATGTGTACATATTAAGTAAAAATAGGATTTCTAAAGACAGACTTAGTCGCATTTTTCACAGAGGTTGCTGGAAATAAAGAAATCAGAATTGTTAACTCCTTCAGTCCCCTATGGATGTACCGGTACGTCCTGACCCTCTTGCAGTGGCAGGGACACATCCCTGCCGCTACACGGGAGATCAGGCTGTTTGACAGCCTTAACTCCCCCTGTCAGCAGAAGC
Organism: Sceloporus occidentalis; assembly: GCA_023333645.1. NCBI lineage: Eukaryota > Metazoa > Chordata > Lepidosauria > Squamata > Phrynosomatidae > Sceloporus > Sceloporus occidentalis. The sequence continues at coordinate 864,697 of JALMGF010000178.1, forward strand.
CAGCATTGCTGGCTTTCTGCTGCCCGATTGCCTGTAACAGCTGGAAAACTGTTACAGGTTTAAATGCCTGATCGACTTTCTATGCAATTCAAAGCAATTTACATGTAGGTGATTCTTTAAGAAAATTACTTTCTGTTACTTTGATTATTTGGGGAAAATATTACATTTGTACCACCATATCTTTACTTATATATGTTTATCTTTATGAATAGGTTAGACCTGAAATATGCTGGCAGGTTGTCTAGGATTTAACACAACAGTTCTGAAAAGCCTCTGTATTGTTATACAACAGCCTGTGCTAACATTAGAACTTTAAATGCAAATAAACCGTATAGGCAAAGGTTAAAAAAAAAGACATCTCAAAATATATTGTATCCATTTACATTACCTTATTGAAAAATTGGTACAAAGTATTTTATAGTTAGCATTTTAACTGCCTTTCCTGACTACCGTTTAGTGTACCGTACCCAGCATTGACAAACTACCTGTCCTGGAATCTACCTGAAGCATTACCTACACAGGTATCCAGCTGCCTATCTTGGGGATCGACCCCCTGCTGGGTGATTCAGGGCCGAGAACTCCCACGGAGTCTGCTTCTTGTCATGACAGTTTACTTAACGCCGACGATGTGAGGATTTCAAACTTTTTTTTTTGTTGCAAAATGACCCCGTTGTAACAGTTAAAAAGGTGCAGCTTTAACCAAGGTAAATATTGACTGTTCACGAGGGATACATTATTACTTTTTCAAACTTACCAAGAACATCACACAAAAAAAAATAACCACGCTCAGGGAGTGCTATTTCAAACACCGCCGGGCTTACGAAAATATATATACAGAACGTATTTAATGTTCAAACTAAGCATACAGTAGGTCAATCTCCGCTAGTATCAGCCGCCACTAACTGCATTTCATTACCCGGACAATCCTGCCAACGTTTCAGGGGTCGGTAAAGTAAACTGTTTTATTTTCCACCGACCCCTCTCCTCATTAAAGGCATTTTGCTTAAAATTATGAAAAAAAATTAAATATTACAAAAAAAAAGGTTTCAACCCACAGCAACCAGTCGGTGTCGACTTGTCTGCTAGCATTCGCTGAAAATATAACTAAATCCCATTTTCGCACACTGAGTTTTTGCACTTAAACCCACATGCACCCTTTAACACCATACATTTACACATGCTAGCTCTCTCCTCCCTTCTCTCAGGGGCCACTCTAGGCACACCCCAGACAGTGCAACATCATACAATACACACACATGCAAACATAATATATTATCATATGCTGACACACACACTCGCACTAACACTATACAGTAACACACTTTATCATATACTCGCACACACAGTCAGGCATACGCACACTCATACATATACACTCACTCCCCATGCTCCCTAGCATGCAATCACGCCCTCCACCCCAACACCAAAAATACTTGCCACGCTGACTCTACAGATTAGGAGGATATCGATTAGCAAATGGTGCTGGTCCGCTAAGTGACGTGAGTCGTGCTCAGGGCTGGCTTTAGATATTCAGGTGCCCTGTGTGGGCCACCCTAGTCATCATGCCCAGAGACCCTTTGCCCCCTCCTTCCCTGCCTCATACCTCTTTTCTTCCACATGTAGTTCTGGCATAGATAAGATAATCACATGGAAACGTAGCATTGCAGGTATAGATCAACTGAATAAGACCTACAAACCCTGTATTTGCAGGGTTTAATAAATTACACCTGGAAGGCACAGAATTGCAGGTACTGAGCAACTAAATATCACACAAACCCAGCCTTGCATCACATGTAACATGAGCATTAAAGGTATCGATCAGATTGGACGCAAAGGACTTGCCATGTTTGCCCCCAAACAGCCTGCATGTGCCATCTCCCCCCCAGCACTTATTCATCAATGCTAACACACAAACACACCTAGAATACCATAGATATGAATGAGTATGTATGTATAATTGTTTTATATTAAATCATGTGTTAAATATTTTCTAGGTTTTTTGACTAAAATCATTAAATAAAATTAAAGGATTAACCGTCTATGTGCCGTATGCATTGAAATTTATTCAGCCTCTGAAATGTATAATCTTGGTCACAGTGGTGGGGTTTGGCAGAAGAAGATGCCCCGGCATTGGCAGATTGAGCTACAAAGACACGTAAAGGGCAAAAGTACAAGCAAAGGAGGCGAAATGTAACACGACGGCATTCACAAAATCACGTCTGTTTTGCCACAATAGAATCCCGTATTACGGAGAACAAAGATGAATGACTCTTTATCAAGAAAAAAAACAAAGTATCAAAGTGTAACGGGCATTACGACAACTGTCAGGGCAAATCACAGCACAAAATAACATCGGAGGTAATAATCTGTATTCATAAGAACAACGAGAAAAGAACATCAACAACGTGCAATGTATTGAGTGTATTTTTTGTTTCCAGTCGGTCGGGTTTGCAGGAATATAATCCTCTTAACCTCAGAAAGAGCATCTAGTTTTTATTTGTTCAGTTTCAGTTGGATCCAGACGTAAAGGGCATTGGGCATTTTACTTGGCTTGAAGAACTCTGAGTGAAGTTCAGGAAGAGATTAGGAATTGGCATCCTTACGTAACCCTACTGAAAAGAAAAGCACGCGCCATCGAGGTGATCGGCGCCATTACAATAGGGGACAGTGAAAAATAACCTGAACATGCAATTTGACAACCAGATAATACTGGTACAGAATGAAAAAGATGGTCTTACTCAAGGTAACTTAAGCGGCCAATCAGTATCGAGAATCATTGCCTGCTAAAGAAATAGAAAGCTGCAGCTTCTACCTAAGGAACAATTTTACTTTATTTTCTCTTTTTTCCTTTGATTTATTACCATTTAAAATAATGCATATTAAAGTACTCATGTAGTACTTCAAGCAGCTATGTATTTACCTTACCCCCGGCCACCCCTTCCTATGCCTCCATCTTTACTATGGGTCCCTGGGCTATGATGTCACAGCCTCCATAGTGGACATTGGACATTAAACTATCCCTTTAAAGAACATCAAAAACAGACAAAATGCAACATAATAAAGAACATCTTAAGGCTAAAAAGAAATACTAAAGTTTTAGTGAAAGGGATGTGGAATTGGAGAACTGGGGCAAAATAGCATTAAATATACAGTGCATATATCTAAAGGGATCCCATAGGAAACAATTAAAAACATTCTTTCCTTGATATTTAACATCTGATGCACTTTTTTTTTTACTTAGAATTTGCATTTCCCATGGAGTATCGGGTGTCTCAGAAGAACGGGTTCCTGAATTAGCATCAACGCAAAGGATGGATCTGCGATCGCTGCTGTAGAACATAATCGCCTAGCCGGCTTCTCATCGTCTTGGAAGATTCTTTCAAAAAAATCATTATAAGTAATAAGTAATTTTGAAGGAAAAATAGAATATATTTTTTTAATGTAAACATAAATTTAAAAGAATGTGTTTTTTTTTTTAATATATTTAGTAAAAATAAATTGAATTTCTACTTCCGTTTAGTGATTGATTGGTTTCCTGCACCCACTAAACAGAAGTGGAACTTAAAAACAAATAAATAAATAGCAAAAAAATGTGGTCTTTATGGGTGCCAACTCCAAATGTATTTCTCAGGCCAAATGTGCTTTTTTTTCTTCCCCTAAGTTGTTAAATGTTGCATAATCAGCAAGACCAGTCTATTTTTTTTGTTTGTTCTATATTTAGATATTTTACCCAGAATTTCATTTTCTTTATAAATACAGCCCAGTTTGTTTTAAAATATGCTTTAATTTAATATACTTTCTACAACAAAGTGAGACAGAGTAAAGATTTAGATATTACAAAATGCAAATAAATCCTGGACTGCTGGAAGTATAAAAGGATTTAGTGGAATGTTTCATTTTTGTATTCCTAAAAAAACCCCCAAAAAACAACAAAAGTATTAAGCTATTTTACTAGAAGAAGTAGTAAAAGAGAGGGGTTATTATACAAACATTTACATTCATAAATAGGTTAAGCAAATCACGGGAAGAAATGCCGGGACAGGAGGCTGTAGTTTAAAACCTAGACAGTTATCAGCTTCCATGCTTACCCCCAAAATTTCAGTTGCCTAAACCCCGGACATCTTTGTTGGGGGCAAGATGTGGGGATGGTAGGGTCTAGAGGTGGGTCCAGGGGCAGGACTGACACGACCTTACCTAAAGAGCCACCTTGGGGTTTCAGAACATTGAGATGGCCACGTGGAAGCTGTGATTAAGGTCTGTGCTGTAATAACACGGCGCTCCATTGATTTAACAGCTCTCCGAGCCGGTCATGGGAAATCAGAGGGTCTCGCCAACTGACCCCCCCCCCGCATGCGGGACAGTGCCCAAGAATTAGGACTATTCTGAAGAAAACCAGTTGTTTGGTAAGTATTTTAGATGTAATGTTAAAATTAAATATTTCTTTAGTGAAAGGGTGGTGGATAATTAGAAATACTTTCCAACAGGGAGGGGATGTATGCATGGGATAGGCATATGGCTTCCCTGGGGATAATACGATGCCAAGGACAGGGGCAGATAGAACAGGAGGGCAATAGCTCCTTGACCAGTTCAAAAAGCTTAAAACAGGGCTGCTCCGACTAGGACTAGCCCACTTGTGGAGGTGGGAGGATAGTGGGGTCACGTACCATAATGTGACCCCCTGTAATATCGCAGATGATCACACACGGTGTGTGAGGGAGTGAGTTGTGATGTGTGATAGGTATTAGGGAGTGAGTTGTGATGTGTGATAGGTATTAGGGAGTGAGTTGTGATGTGTGATAGGTATTAGGGAGTGAGTTGTGATGTGTGATAGGTACGAGGGAGAGAGTGAGTTGTGATAGGTACAAGGGAGGACGTTGTGAGGTGTGATAGGTGCGATGATAAAGTGAGGATGTTTTAGTGAGCGTGCATTCTAGTGTATGAGAAGGGGCTGGGGGAGACTCAGCTTTACTTGCCCCTCGGGCCAGAAGGTGCCAGTCCTCCCCTGACCCAGGACTAATTATCAGCAGAATAGAATTGGGCTTACGCCATATAAATTTAACAATAACCTGAACACACATCAGGCATACTTGTACAATAGAAGAGGGCACTTCTCTTCAGCACTTACAATCTGTTAAAAGCTTGATGAGAACGAGACAAAAGATGGGAGAGGATGACTTGATTGCCAGGATGGTCACACGCAGAAGATCTTAAAATTCTGGAAGGAGGGGGAAACGAAGGTTTCTTTCAGACTGGAAATTGTTGGCATATTAAGAGGCTCTATTATCGAGCCCTCCTGTATACTCAGCAGAAGCAGTATTAGAGATATACTGGGATGGGGCAGTATCCATCAGATTTAATTGGGAACAGTGAGAGTTCAATTATTGCTCTGTAGAAACAACAATATTAATCCTATAACTCAAAGTGACTAACGCAGCAAGTTTTATGCAAACTAGGGAAACACACTTAAAATTATGAAATAAAAGTCCTTGCATTCAGATAAAGAGCACTGTGACAATATTCTTCTTAATTGCTGCAATTAGTCTTCTCTGCAAAGTAGAAATTGTATTTCATAATTTTACATTTTCAACCTTTTTCTCTCGGTCCTGTGTCTGTTTTTATGTTAATACCATATCATATGTTGATGACTATGGGGTAAGGTCAGTACTTCTTCAACCCCCCACCTAAAAACCCCAAATAGACCCTCCACACAAAAATGTTCATCGACCACTATTCTGTCCTAGAGACAATGTTTCCACTTTGCTGGTCAAACCTTATGTCAATGACTACAACCCACCCTTTGGTAAAGGATCCCGAGTACCGTAGAATCAAGAGACTATATAGACTTACAAAATGATCATTTCAGACAAGGACAAAAGAAAAAGTCACTACTGTTTGCTCACCCTCTTGGAACTATACTAAGCCTTTGATTTTGCTAATCCTTCCCTTCTCCTCCAAACCCTTCATCCTAATGGGGTTCATGACATGGTTCTCTTGTATCAAATCTTCTCTTTACCTTTAGCATCTCCTTCTCGACTTGTTTCTCTCCCCACAGCTCGGGACTTCTCTCTATCTACGCCATCTTTCTTGAAAAACTAATCTCTCCTTTTGGCTTCCAGTACTATGTATGGGGTGATGATGTCTACCATTCCTCTTCTGACCTCACACCCTCTCCTCTAACTCGCCTTACTAGCCAAACTCACCCTCAAGTCGCATCCTGAATGCTATCCTAACTACCCGAAGGTCAACATCTTCAAGTCTGCGCTCCTGGTTATTCCCCCCATCTCCCCTATCACCAGTTTCTGATATCTCCATCACCGTTCAATTCCACAATCTATCCAACATTTCAAGGTCTCTTCTCTGGCATTACTCAACTCTGCTTTCTTCAATGCTCATCAAACCTTGCTTTTTTTAGTTAGAAAAACATCTCAAGAATTCTTTCCTCACACAAGAGACTAATATAACCCAATTGCTTGTGATATCTCATCTCAACTATTGCTCTTCCTTACTAACTGTCCTCCTCTCTCCTGCCTCTTCATTCTGAACACCTTTATCAAACTAATTTTCTCATCCCATCACTCTTCATCTGCTGTCCCGCGGTATCAATCTATCCACCGGCTCCCCATACCCTCCAGGATAAAATTTAAGCTCATGACCTTTACTAAGAGGCCTTTGACAAAATGATACCTCCTTATCTCCTGGCGGCCCTCTTCGCTCTGCCCATGTTTTGTATCTTTCTTCAACTGTTATCACTTCTTCCCACTAACATATCCAGGATTTGTCCTGCGCTGCTCCTATTTTCTGTAAATACCTGCCCCGCTCTCAGAATATCTTATACTTTTCCTAACTTTTCACTAAGAACCCACCTGTTCAGAGAAGCTTACAATCTATTCTCCTAATACATTCAATTTGCATCCTGAAGAAACCAATCTCTTCTCCCTACCGTCAAGATTTCCAGCCATTAACTTCTCCACATCCCCCTCTCAACAATCAAACCATCCTCACCCAAGCAGCCCTTCTGCTATCTCATTCTCACGTCAACACCTAATAGAGTGTAAGCTCACAAGAGCAGAGCCCTCTTTTCCTTCTGTTACATTGCTTTTTAACAGGTTTTAATGTTGTAAATTTTGCATAGTGTCATTTTTAATGCTATAGTTATTCATTGTTTGCCAATGGTGGGCTTAGAGGACACTCGTCCATGTTTGTGTGTTTATGATCATCTGAAAGTGTCTACATTTGCATTTGTACACATCCACATATCATAAGGCCCAGGCTGGTAATGACAGGGCGACCCTGGCACTTTAAGGCCAGTGGCCATATGCGTGTAGCTTGTAATTTCTCTTTGTCAATCATGTTTTGGCAGAATTTGGTTGGCAACACTTGTTTCCTGCTGCCATACAGTCCTGCCATTGTTCTCCCGTTGTACACAACACTACCATTATACACCGAGGCCTCGTGTTTACACTCAAAGATTAGAACCTTGATGGGGGAGAGAATGCAGCTGATCAGCAAAACCAATAAGAATAAATGAGATCCCTGCCTGTAATCGGGGATCATTGCACGCTTGTCGGTTTCCATGACAACTAGTAAATAACTAAAGGTACCTGCATGCTGGCAGCTAATTTATAGACAGACCACTTGCACAATCTTTTCATCTCAGCTTACATTGTACCCTATCAAAGCAACCCCCAATAAATTATGTAAAACATAAAAAAAAAAGACAGACACATAATGAAACTCCAAACACTTGAATTACAAACCACACCAAAATCATAAAAGTACCTATATAGTGTTTCTTTGGCATAATCACAAATAGATCGGGTGGCAGTAACATTTTGCGTAGCATCATGGGTTACGATAGCAAGCAGCCATAATGGTTGCCTGCTTCATGGACCCTTTAGGCAATGATCAGATTTTATTTGTTACATTAATTTACTCATCATCCAAGATGGAAGTCTTGCTCCTACTCAAACACAAAAGACCTCCACTGGGGTAGGTAGGAGAAGGCAGCCCCACTACTCTACAGAAAACTGACCGCTCTTTACAAGGTTCAGAGACTGCAGCTAATTAGGACACATACAGCTGGTCTATGAGCCCACTTACTACATATCACCTACCAATTTAAGTACCAATTTAACAAAATATTGAAAATCTCTTCCAAAAGAGATAGTAATGCTTCTACTACCCCGTTAATTTTAAGTGGAAGGGTTTTCCATCACCTTTACTCACCATAACTTATGTAACGGCAGTTCTTTGCTACCCAGTCTCAAGTATTAAGCCAGCATCACAACCTCCGGCTGATGAGTCCCATTAAGGACGAATCAGCTGTCCATGAGCGGTGATCGGGCTACTGCGCCTCTTCCTGAGTTTAGTCAAAGGCTGTCCTGTACAACGGGCGATTACTTTTAAGGGATCCATGTATAAAGTGGATATAGAGGCAAAGGTGATACTTGTTAACCTCATTTGCATGCGCCTACCCAGAATCCCTTGTGGTTTGGCAGCACCATGAGATTTGAGGGAAAAACAAGCCTTCTGGTTTGTCTGGTGTCTGTAGATGAGTGTTTAATAATACTTCTACTACCCCCTTAATTTTAAGTGGAAGGGTTTCCATCACCTTTACTCACCATAACTTATGTAAAAGTTACTTCAAAAGACTCTCTTGATATTACTCAATTAATAAAAGTTGGTCACATCTGACATCGCACCCGAAATACCAAATACTTCTTGAAGCGGCACATGCATTGTGTCACGGCTTGGCACTCGTACCCGCCAACGAGGTTTTTCCTGTGAGTGTCCCCAGGGCACGTTAACGTAGGACTATTTAATGTATAGAAGCGTAAAACGTGTAGACTTGGGTAAAAGCGACTGATCTAATAATTAGTCTATGTAGCATTAAATATGCCATACTATTACTTTAAAAAACGAGACATATGAGTTTTTTTATTCTTTTTTTCTACATAAGAGCGGGGAGCTAATAATGGTTTGCACAATGGATCTATCTGAAATTAATTAAAATGTTTAGCACCAGATGCTAGCCGTTTTAAGAGCTCAGAGTGCTACTGACTAATTCATCACAGACTCTTCTCTCCTGCTTATGTATGAACTTTTAATGGAAGAGACGCGAATATTGGCAGCTCTGGGCTTTTCATGACATTTTGAATGTAAAGTGGGCATGCCATTAAGATTTTAACATTAACCGTTTGAGGGCCAGTGTTCCATTCTATCACGCCGCACAAACCTTTGGCGTTTAAAGAGTTCGAGTGACCACGTCACCGTGATATAACCCCACCAGAAAGTTTGAACAGCTGGCATAAGTAATGAGATTGGTACTGCGCATTATTAATAAATAATTATTGATATGCATGAATTCATTATGTAGTAACTGTAAGTTAATAATTAAGTTAATTCATTAGTAATTAATCACAATGAAAACTCTTAAGAAATCCCGGTCTTCCCAAAGGGCGACATATGGACTTTAAAGTCATTGAGTAAAGGTCAAACTAGAAACTAGAACCTCAAAATGCTAGTAGGTTTTGTTACCTTAAAGAGAGTAATTTGTGGGGTTTTATAAAAAAAAGTTTTATTATGTTTTGTTTTGTTTTTTTAAACAAAATCTTGGTGTCCATCTACCTTATCGTACAGCAACGCATAATGTTGCACCGATACCTTAGCTCAGGGGTGTCCAAGTTTTTTCTGCAGTGGGCCACTTCATCAGAATTGTATACGTGCGAGGGCCGCACTCATTTTTCACTGAGAGAAAATATGGCCTTTAATAAGATATGCAGATTAAAATAAAGTAAATGACACAAAACCTTTACTTTTCCTCTCACTGATTTCTGGGCCTAGAAAGTTTTGTGACTACAAATTCAGGATTCTGGATAAGTAAAAATAAAATAGTTCTATTTATTCTAGAGATACACCGAAATGAAAATTCTGGACCAAAAATGAAAATTCAGGGTTCACTTAGTCGAAACTGAAACTGACCCCCCACACACTTTTAATAAAAGTAAGTTACACACCAAAATTGTACAAAAAAATTATATATTATGATTGTTAACAGCAATCTCAGGCATACCCAGATTCCAGCATGTACTGGTTGGCTGGGCATTGTATTTTTTGTCCAATTTTAGTGTGTAACCACGCTTTTATTAAAAGTAACACACCACAATTGGCCAAAAAAAATCAACAATATGACTTGTCATGATAGGAGTGTGATTGCTAACAGCAAACACACTCTTTTTATACCTAGGCAACCAGTGAATGCTGGAACCTAGGCATGATGGGACTGTGTTTGCTGTTAGCAGATTGCTGTTAGATGTTAGCAATCACACTCCCAAGTCAGCCAATACGTGCTGGTGCAGACCCCATACTGCTGGCAGCATCAATACACAAGGGGGGCAGCTAGCCAGGTTTCAGCATGTACTGGCTGACTTGGCATGATAGGAGTGTGATTGCTAATAGCAATCACAGTCCCATCATGCCTAGGTTCCAGCACTTACACATCCATGCTATCACACACACACAAATTCATTCATTCATAGATTCATTCCCTCACAGGTGTACTCATTCACACAACCTCCCCCACCCCCTTACCTGCTCTACAGCTCTCGATGCCGCTCACAGACTTCAGCAGGGGGCGCGGCCTCCCTCGTTCTCCCCAAAGAGGAAGCAGAACTGGAGCAGAGAATAGCCCCTCCCACAAGTAAGCAGCAGGGCTCTTGTGATCCTGGCTGCCGATCTCACGCGGGCCGCACCTCAAGGTTTCGCGGGCCGCATGTTGGACGCCCCTGCCTTAGCTTGTCTAGCAGGCCGCGAGAATGGGGAGCTGCGCGGCTGCCTGGAGCAAGACCATAAAAGCTTGAGCAGGTAAGATGTGGCCCTTTAAGGCCGGTGGCTGCCTACTGACATAACATGCGGGCACTTGTATCCAAACAGCACCCGCGCTTATGTTTTGTATACTCGTGTAGCGTGCCGCTAGGGATATCCATTCGCCCGATGTTTGAGATGGCTTATACAAGATGGCTCGTGTCTGCCCGGGAAGTGAATAGACTAAAAGGAAAGAGGAATTAGCGATGGCAAAATAGTTATATTTACTGATCCTTCAAAAACAACTAATATTGCAGCTCTATATTGCATTACAAATCGTGGTTCTTGAAAACTCTTATTGTAGCTTCTTTCGGTGGTCGGTTAACACCGGGACAGGTTTGGCACTAGACGGCTTCATAGTTCAGTCATTTATTATCTGATCTGTTTCATTTGACTGGCGGAACACGAAAAGGTCTTGTTTCTTATTTGCATGATGGAATCATTATCGGTGGTGTAAGGAAAAAAGCGAAACAATGGTATCGCGGATACAGAATCTATTCACAACACAATAGCTCGTATTTGAATGTCACATCAGGAAATAAAACAGCTACTTGGAAAAACACAAAAATAAAGATCTAGGACATGTGGCACGGAACCAAGAGAGCTAAAAGAGCTTAATTTAGTTTCAACTAGGTCATTGTGTCAATGCTCAAAGGCATAATGCTCATATGTTGTTTTATATCAGACCAGGTAGATCATGCGATACATTGTGGCGCAATTTGAGTTGACTCTCAAACTCAAGGCTTAGTAGGATTCCACTTTTTAATTGAGCCAAAAAGTTGCATAAAAGAGCATGATAATGATGAGAATGATAATTCCACAAAGCCATTCGCCTGAAAAGTAAACCAATTTCGGAAGAAGGTGTCAGGGTTTTTCGTTGTTGGGTAACTGGATGGCCCAGTAAGAACTTGGAGACACTTTCATCTTGTCTCACGTTATCCCCATGGTATGGAGCAAAAGTTCAGATCAGACTTAAGACTTTATTAGGACTGGTAATAACATCTGGGGACATAGGAAGGTCCAATTTTGCATAGCTTTTTGGTTTTCATGGCTACCATCTCAGACTTACCAACTCTAAGCCCGGAGAAGGCACTCTTCGAGTCTTCTGGTCCAAGTGATAAATGCCACGTTTTAGCTACTGTCTATCGATGCCCAGCAGTGTTTGAGCTTTTAATATATAGAACATCTCTGGGGGCTTTTGACACTTTGTCAACCTTCATGAAGTTCCTCACATACTGGGTGCTTTAAGCATGGCCAACCCATTTTTTTAGCATGTTCTGCCTGGGTCCATCATATGTCAAGTCTGTCATTCTGTTTAAAAATGATTTTAGGGATGGAGGGATCTACAAAAGAGTTGGCTGAAAAGATGCGACTCATCTATTCACTAAAAATCAAATTGACCGCTAGCCTGTCCAAATCAACTTGTCTTGGTTGCCAACCTGAGCACAGCAACATGTCCACGCATGGAAATTCGATTTTAGTTGGCGGTCAAATTGAAAGAAGGCTCTAACGTGACAAAATCAACTTGGTGTCTCAGGAGGAAGCTAGATGACCAAGAACGTATTCACTCCAAGACAGGCTCAACTACCAACCTGACGATTCAATCCAACAGATTTGCAAGAGCGACTCGACTGTCAACTTGAGTTCACCTCAACAGTGATGCGCGAATGTCTCTCTCCATGGAAGACTTGCAATGGCCAACATGGCGGCAGCTTGACAACACCGCCACTCAAATTGAGTTTCCGGTTGGTTTCTTCCAGCGGTTTCAAGCTGAGTTACTCTCTAGAACACACCTGACAAATCAAATCTTCGTAAATAGACCCGCCATGTCTACTGGATTCTAGAATATAAATCCCGCTCCGCAGTATGGCGCCCGTGTTTCCAGGGCAATTTAACGAATACATTGTGTAATAGCTTTCTGTCGTTGCACCCCGGGTCCGCTCACGATTTAGATTCTGATTAATATACCTTTTATTGCGTTTATAACCCTATGGGTTTCTAGATCTATTCAAAGTGTTGAAACCTAATTTCTGACTCAGTTACATTATTTTTGCATATTTTCACACTCAGAACGGAACTTTGTATTTTTTTTTTGCATATTTTTACTGAAACAAATGTATGACCTGTTATTTTGATTGGATGATACATTAATCCAACAATGCGTATTTTATTTTTTTGACCCAGGAAATTAAGTGTGAGGCTAAACAACGCATGTTTTGTGATTTAAAGTGTTATATATTATGCTCCCTGACTTCATGTACTTGACAGTCATCTTTTTTTTCCAGCACATATAATACCAATAAATCTTCAGCCGTCATCACTGGACGACCTTTAGTCTCTTCTACGCACAACATATATAAACTCAGGTGTACGCAAAAAATGTTAATGGCGTAGGCGCGTGAAAACGTCTTATTCAACACATTCCATGATGCATTGGGTAACCTCTTCTGTCCCTCTACCTGGGAACTTGTCAGTTTGCCCCAATCTTGGGGTGAATGGGAAGGTTCTCGGGGTTTATCCCAGTCTTATGGTCTTGGGGTGAATGGGCAGATTCTCAGGATTTGTACCCCGATCTCAGGGTGAATGGGTACATTCTCAACATTTTTATGCCAGTCTCAGGATGTATTGGCAGATTCTCAGGATTTTTACCCCAGTCTTGGGGTGAATGGGCACATTCTCAACATTTTTAGTCCAATTTCATGGTCTTGGGGTGAATGGGCAAATTCTCAGGGTCACTCAGTCTGAAGCCGACTCTTTCCTATTCTTCTCTGATTTAGTGATTTCTAAGCATCCTGATTGGTGCTTTTCTTCCTGCTATATGAGAGCTGAAATCCCTGCTTGAATACAGGTGACATCATTCAGAATATATTTACCTCCTGACAAGTAATTTTTTCCCTAAATGCCATTTTTACATTTCTAAGATATTTTTAAGGTCTATTTATGTCTTTGTACCAAATATGTTTGCAAAATCCTTTAAAATATGTATGCAAAACGTACAAGATTGACCTGCTTTGGCTTTTTATCGCTGCGTCATGTCCTGCATTTACAGCTCGTAGTATAATATCTTACAACGTCGTACATTTACAGCTCGTAGTATAATATCTTGTGACGTTCTATATTCTACAGACAGCTCATAGTAATATTTTCAGAAACTACCCATTAAAAAGTTACATATTTCAAGTCAAAGGGTTTATTTGCTAAATGGTGAGCTTTTACGGAGAGGGGAGCTTTCGACTAAGTAGGGCTGTGTATACATATTTAATTTCTGTGCTAACCCAGGGCAGCGCCACCAGCCACCCCCTCTGTATCGCCGCCTTTACTGCCGGGCGTCGGGATGTAACAATGTATCCAGACTCCGCGCGGGATATGATGTCATAGGATACTAGGGAGGATCGTGTCGATTCGGCACAACTCTCAGCACCGTTTTATGGGCTTGATGGGGAGAACAGCTTTCTACCTTTTATGTGGCTAAATGAGCAGCGGTGCTACGGGGAGCCTGATCTCTCCAATATAGCGATCGGCTCCAAGTTTTGTGGCCGATGTCTGCAATTTTGGGTTTCAATCAGGGGCGTAACTAGAAACCACAGGGCCCTGGTGTGAAAATATCCCGCCCCCCCCCCAACTTTAACAGCTAGTCTGTGCCTTCTTTGCACCTTGCCCCCCCCTTCCAACATACGTAAACGCACACAAATGACACACTTACTCATACTCACTAACACACACTCCATCTTACCCCAGTTACACATCCATGCATACAAACACACACACTTACAGATCCATACATACATAAATACAAACACATATACATATATCCCGCCCCCGCTTACCTCTCACCTGGGTTTCACAGCAGGGTCATGTGGCGGGGTCATGCTTTTTCACCCATGCCGATTCAAAATTGTTTAGAAAAGGGACCTTCCGACCTGGAGCGCACCCCTGTGGTAATGCCAGTGGTTTCAATGCATTATTATTTATTTGATCTATACCTTGTAATGTTTCCATGTGTTTTTTGATCCATACTTAAACTACATGGGGGGGGGCACAGTGAAGGAAAGGACCCAAGGGCTCGGTCAACGTTGGTGGGATTCGGGAGGTGGGATTCAGGGGGTGGAGCCAAGGGGCAGCAAAATGAGGTTTTGCCTAAGGTGGCACCTGCCGGCCAGGAGACTCCGGGTCAAAGCCCCAAGAGATGATGTGAAGCTTTGTGACCTTCTGTATCTGGTGAGCCTCATTATCACCCCTGAACCAATTGAAGTGAGCGCCAATGCGATTTGAGGACCATTTTTAGTTACCAAGATCTTCGCATTAAAAACAGTTTCCCCCCCCCCAAACATGCCGCATTTTGTTCTGTTTTCTGTGACATCCATCATGATCACATGCATTCATTTGCTTATCTAAGTCTTTGACTCTCTATTTTAATCTGCCCCGCGTTATCTATCTTCCTCTTTCCGTTTATCAAACATCTAATCTATGCAAAATATTATATAGCACGGTATTTCAGCCATTTCATCTGAAGAAGAGACCTCTGAGGTCCTGACAACTTTATCTTTATCTACAAAAATGAACTTTGATATCTGAAGGCAGGTGGAGTGTGTAGGGTCAGTGGTGGAAGGGAGCGAGCGAGCTGGGTCAGTGGTGGAAGGGAATTCACAGACGACAGAAAGCTTGTCCACTCACTCACTTTACCTGAAGGACCACCTCACAGCGCTCAGCTGCATAGTGTCGCCAGGTGGCCATGTGGAGGCTGCAACAGAGCTCTGTGGGCTGATCGGGGGAGATCTGAGGATCTCCCCAACTGAACCATGATCCCCACTACCTGCAAACCAGGACAATGGGGCGGCTACCTAGCACAGTTCCCGAAAGTCCAGGAATGTCCCATGAAAATGTAGAAGGATCATACGAGGATCTTCTGGCCCATGATCTCCACTCTTCACTAAAGAGCAACAATGGGGCAGCCCCTCAAAAATCAGGAATTTCCAAGGAAACCGGGGCACTAGGGAGGTATGCTCTAGGCCAGGGGTTCTCAAACTGCGGCCCTCCAGCTGCTGCAGGACTACATCTCCCATAATGCTCCTTCAGCTAAGGGGCTGGCTGAGGAGTATGGGAGATGAAGTCCTGCAGCAGCTGGAGGGCCGCAGTTTGAGAACCCCTGCTCTAGGCCCTCGATACAAGCTAGCGTGTTTTGCGCAGGAAACCCACCGTTTTTCCAGCCGTGTTCCAAACATGTTCTGCACACGGACTCATCGTGGAGCTTATCGATTCTTTTTATTATGGATAAATAGTTACAAATATTTTACTTATTTTATTTTTGGAGAAGAATAACTAGCTTGTAGTATTTTAACACTTTATTGTCCCACCACACGGTCCACGCCCAACCCCTGGGCAGCTAACGGAGCATCGCAAGCCCTTTAAAAATACGCATTTTTCCTGCGATGGTTGTAGTTTTAATGAAATTGAGGTGTAAAAAAAAATATTTGAGAAAAAAAAATCCTATTTTGTATTTATTCTGATAAAAGATTGAGATGAACATCTAAATATCTAAGTATCTCTGCCTAAATTTACCCGAACCGGAGGGATCACCAGAGGGACGTGCGGTGAAATATAACAGATGTGGTATCCGCATAACCAGCTGGTATATTCCCAAATATAAAATAATAAACATGAAATAATCCAGAAAAAAAAAGAGAAAAGAATGCAAAAAAATCCTCTAAATATAGGAATAAAAAAGGAACAGCTGTGGTTCTCAGGACAGCTGCAATAACAAAAATGATCAAAAAACCAGAGCTTTTGGTGCATAAATAGCTCATCGGTGGCGTATAGAAGAGATAGCTGGCGCAGACTGTAGCGGGGGTCTGTTTAATTATTTCCTATGTCTGCCCTTTGATACTGCAAGGGTTAAAGGAATTATAGTGTCTGGTGGTTCTTCATGTACTTTGTGGGTCCATAGCAACCAATCAAGCTTGGGAGGAGCTATGGGTCCATTGTAACTGGCTGAGCTTGATAGGAATTATAGTCCCTGATGGCTAAAACTGTTACTGTAGTGGGAATTAACCCACACACACATTTGGGATTCCGCCTCTAATAGATGCTGAGGTTATATCGTACCTTGTGCACTCCTGCTGGGAGGCTGTTCCACTTATCTACCACCCTCTTATTACAGTAAAACCTCCTTCCATCTCAGCCTCTGGTCCTCTAGAGTTAGATTCTGGTCTTTTGTTGTAACTTTTCTCCTCCTTTGGAATAAATCCCCCCCTGTACTTTGTTAAATTGCTTTATATATTTAAATGTTTCTCTCCCCGAAGCCGGACAAATTGGGATCTCTTATACTGCAATGAAAAACCAAACTGCTCAAAGTCAGCTCTGCCAGCTGATTGGCTCAACTAAGGATTTGTGAATTGGGAGTCATTCTTTAGCACCAGAAGGATGCTAAATGCAACCTATGCCTAGCTGGTACTTTAAATTAAAAATAATAATTATTCGAATACTACTAATATTAATACTACCAATAATTCTACTACTTCCACTAATAATAATAATACTAATAATTCTACTACTAATTCTACCACTAATACTAATATTGATACTACTACTACTAATTGTACTAAAATTAATACTACTGCTAATAATACTAATACTACTAATATTAATACTATTAATACTAATAATTCTACTACTTTTACTACTACTACTACTACTAATATTAATACTACTAATAATTCTACAACTAATGCTACTAATAGTAATACTACTTCCACTAATACTAATTCTACCACTACTACTAATATTGATACTACTACTGCTAATAATAATTCTACTTCTAATACTAATAATTCTACTAGTAATGCAACTAATATTAATACGAATAATACTACTATTAATACCACTTCCACTAATGCTAATAATAATTCTACTACTACTAATTCTACCACAGTACTACTACTAATATTGATACTACTACTGCTAATAATACCTCTACCACTACTACTAATAATAATTCTACTTCTAATATTACTCAATCTGCTAATATTAATAATAATACCAATAATACTAATCTTGGAGACTCGTCCACCTCTTAGTTTCCAGCAGCAAACTGCAGCCATCCAGGCAGCCACTGACAGCTAAAGTTCTGGTTTAACAAATATTTTAGCCACGCCCATGAGTCTGCTGGTTGGTTGGCATATTAAATCCCCAGGTCTCCTGATTGGCTGATTTTTCTCTCTCCTGAATTAACCTGCTCAGTGCCGTGGGGGACAGTTCCCCGATCCCTTCTGCATCAAAGCAGCCATAAATCCCCTTCCGAGGAGTTTTTTTCAAATGTGACGCAATTCAAGCGTGTATTTATCTGGGTGACAGAATGTGACCGGGGGGGGGGGTCTATTAACCATTTCACTGCCTTCCCAATAAAAACAAATAACAGCTTTTGGTGCATAAAAACAGCTCATCGGTACCGTATAGGAGAGATATACCGGGGGTCTTAAGTCTGCCCTTTAGGATCTGCAAGGTTTAATGGCATTAAAGTCCCTGGTGGTCCTTCATGTACTATGTGGCTTCAGAAGCAACTGACGAAGCTGTGGGTCCATAGTAACTGGCTGAGCGTGATGGGAATTGTAGTCCCCGGTGGCTAAAGCTGCCTTGCCTGTTACTTAAGAGGGAGTGAATCCCCCTGGTACAGAAAGGGTTAAAGCAAAGCAGTTTTTAGGGGGTTTCTTTTAGTGTGTGTGTATAATGCCCAATGTGTCCCCGGGACATCTTCACCCAATTTAAATGCAAAGTGTAGGGACACTGTATTGGTTGCCATGACGATTGCTCCATATCTGTCACTTTGCACCATAATTGCTCCTCGTGTGTTCCATTGCCCCGCAAATAAAGACTCACATTTCCTGAGATTGTTCCTTTTTGTACAAAGACACAACTCCCATCACCCTGTGCCTCTGTAGTCATGCGAGCTTCACACGTTTAATAACCTACAAGCTCCGCCCATCCATGCTGTGATTGGCTGTCAGCCCCGCGGTAAGGATTGGCTGCTCTGCGTGTGTTAGACTTTCTTAATGAAAGTGCAGCGCGATGGGCAGATAGAGCGAGTGTGCGGCGGCTGCCCTGCGGACTCCTGACTCCTGTGCGGACTCGCGTTACCTCCACCTGTCACTTACCCCGGGGGCAATAGATCGCTGCGTGCTGGAGGGTCCGGGTTGGGTGCACTGGATTTGCCCTGCTGTACCTACAGTGTGCACAGCGCTGCACCTCAAACTACTACTGAATTGAAAGGAGGATCTGGAAGCAGATTGGGAACTAAAGAGAGCAGAAACTGCCTTATCCGGACATGGGATCTTTAAAACAATGCCTGTGGCTGCTGGCTACTGTCATCTGCCCTGTAAGTAGTCCTCTGCCCCGTACTCAGCATCCCAGGGAGGGATCAAAGGGTTAAACCCCACTGCCTTGCCATGTGGCTCCTTTAAGTGTCTTTATCTGTCTCGTGGAATCTTAGATCTTATCTGTTCCTGCGGTTTTGTTACAGTATAATAAATGAAAACCACCATATGTGCCTCCATTAAGGAGTTAATGCAAATAGAATGCAGGGGCATCTCTGATTTAACCCTACCCTTGCCATATGCATATGTGTCTAGTAAACACATACTGACTAGCCACAACCTGCTGGAGACCCTATATTCTCAGGGACCTATATATATATACACACACACAGCACTGAAAGGGTTACAGGTCGAATGGAATCCAGGACCCTGGCAGTTTAAGGGTTAATTAAATGCCCCATTCGTGTGCATGGGGTGTGAGTTGCAGGGTGCCAAGTCTGTGACTCACTGGCATTCAATGTGTTTTTTTTTTTGGTTTTTTTTTACTGGTGCCCCCACCCCTTTCACCACTCTTCCCAGTACCCACCCCCTCTATTAAATGCCACCTAGCACTGGGGTAGGGCAAAGGAATCTCAGCATTCACATGGGGGACTTATAAACAAGTCTGCCTGTCCCATTAGGGTGAACCCACTGGGGAGGAATAACTGTCAATTTTACTAGTTTTGGTCCTTTGAGCTGTGGTGTGTGACTGATATAATTCACCTAGGTATCTGTGATCGAAAATGTTTCTAAATACCCTGGAAATAAAGCCCCTGCCCCACTGGGAGCTGCCCTTGTTTATATGTCTGTTTATTATTTATTTAGTGCTGATGTACACGGGGCTTTACAGTATGATAAAGGAGAAGTATAATAAATGCAGCCATATAGTAAGCACATCATCAGGAAGCGGTCACAGAGAGATTATCATCAGGTATGAATATAAATGGAAAGGAGGTCCTTGTCCCCAAGAGCTTGCACTCTAAATAAATACGCTTGGTGTATTGTACTGTTCTTGATGTGGGAGCGGAGGTTTCTGTGGCGAATCACGATTAAAATGCGTTTAGAAATAGAGGGGACCCCCCCTGCTGCGCCACACTCACTGGCACAGAAATGGTTAAACCTGGCTCTGCCACCTCTGTTATCTTTAACAGCCCCTTTGGCGTAGCTGAAGGTCTTCTAGATTGCAAGCTCTTGTTCCAAATTGTTACGCGATGCGCAGATTGTTTGTCCTGTTTACCCGCTGTACAGCGCTGCGGTATATGATGGTGCTATATATAAGCCGGTTACGTTTGTTGCGGCTGGGAGTGATGAGAAGAGGCTTCCTTCCACCGTCTTATTTCTTTTTATTGAATCCTGTTGGTTATTCCTCCCCGTTGTGTACAATGAGGCTAAACAAACTGCGCTTACTGGAATGACTGGAAATGTTAACCCCACACATGCCAGACTCATTTTTTGTTGTTGCCCCTCTGTTATTTAATGGGTTAACACAGCTGTTTTTTTTTTTTTTGTTTTTTTTTTATCCCCACCCTATAATATTATTGTCCTGGGTGGCTGGCCGAGTATCTCTCGCCCCAATTAAAACCAGTTGACGCGTTTATCTGCCGGGCTCCTGCTGCCCAATAATGAGCGCTTATCGGTCGTGTGCCGAGTTACACAACAAGATAGGCGCTGAGGAGTGCGCGGGGTGATAGCATCTTTTCTACGAAGGACTTTGTTTGTGCATTAGTTGGGGGGGGGGTATGACTAAGCTGAAGGGGCAAATAATCAGCGGCTTTACCCTATCGCCCTATTTGCCCCAATCGATATAGAATATCCCTTTATGACATCACACACAAGATGTCATAAGCGTCACGCTATACGGCGTTCGTACACTCTATGTTAAAGCACACGTCGAGTCCTTCTGCCTGCCATGCCTCGTTTTTGCCCGTTAGACTGTAAGCTCCTGGGGTCAAGATCTCACCCATCACTATAAACAGTTATATATATATATATATATATGTGTGTGTGTGTTTAACCCTTTAGGGAGTCTGTGGCAAAACATCGCCCCGTCTGAGGCGCACACAGGATTATTGTGCGTTAATGTCACCCTTTGTACCGCACTGCGGAATATGATGGCGCCATTTAAATAAATGAATGAGGAATATCACCTATAGTTTTGTTTATTTTAAGTGTTGTGCTGCGTATACATACCTAAAAAAAAAATATTCCAGAAAATCTTAAGATTTGTACAAAATAATACTTATATAATCATGAAAAAAAAATTTTCATTAAAGTTTCATGCTGCCAAGTAAGTGTTAATGGGGGGGGGTCCGGCTATATATATATATATATATATATATATATATATATATATATATATATATATATATATATCCCCTGGCAGTAAAAAAAAAAAAGTTTTTTTTATTTTGATGTCTGTGCTGTCATTAGATGGAATGTAAGAAAGTTTTACTTTACTGAGATGGTAGATAAGTGGAACAGCCTCCCAGCAGAAGTGCTAGAGGGTAATACAGTGAGGGTATTAAACATGCATGGGACAGACATACGGCTCCTGAATCTAAGACGAGACCAACGGCTGATTAAGGTTTGAGTCTTTACAGCAGGAAAAAATAGTGAGACTTGGTCTTATTTACCAGATGTAGACACCTGTGTGAATTCGGCTCTTTCTCCAAAGCGATGTTTATGAGGTCACCGGCGTGAACATGCCGTTGTGCAATAAGGGCAGTGCTGCGCAGGCAGGGATGTCGTCACTCGCTGTTTTATGGCCCAGGATATATTTATAAAACACATTCACATGGCGAACATACCGAGCGCGGCCGCCCGGCCGCCGACATCAAACCCGTCGTGTGTAATTATCTCCGCAGGGGGGGGGGGGGGTTTGGCTGAAAATAATAAACAGACATTAAAATCCCATTTAAACTCCGCATTACAAGTTAAAAAAAAACTTCTATAAATATATTCAGATGACGGGGTTCCTCGTCTTCCCGGGGAATATCTTGTGTTTTTTTGGCGTATCTGTAATAAAAACAAAAAAGAAAAAGTGTGATAATCTCCAAGAGTCACGAGAGATCTGGAGAAAACATAGTTCCTGGGTAATATATGCTGCACAAAGGGTTAACGTGTGATATTTGGACCAAAAAAAACCCCATAGCGGAGTCTGTGTGTTATTGTGTATTTTTTAAGTTATTCAGATTTGTATTTTTCAGCCCCAAAAATATATAAGGTAGTTCATGCAAATGACCTTTTATTTCCCATGACCCCCCCATATTGCATCGGAATCTTAGTTCCTGTCAAAGCAGGAAGTTGCTACCGACTTCCTGTTCTCTCACTCTCTCTCGTTTTAGCGGACGGCGTGTGTGCATACCTGGATACCCGGAGCCCCCCTTTGCAGGATGCGGGCAGGAAGTCCTGCTGATGTTAGTGGGCAGTCCTGCTAATATTGGTGGGCGGTCCCGCTGACATCACGGAATACTCTGGTATTTAAGGGGAGGAAAGCATAGCTGGGGGGGGGGAGATCTGGAGGTGTTTAGTGGCGACCCAGAGAAGCAGCCATACCCGGAGCATTCGCAGGAATGCACACAAGCCTCTAACGCTAGAGATTTTCGCGCAGGTTCTATAAAGCTATCGTCGTGCATGGTGAGGCTCCCGGGGGGTGGTCCTTAAAGGGGACGCTTTAATGCGTGTGATAGCTGCGTGGCCCCCTGAAATTATAGTGGTGCCCATTTTGCAGATGCATGGGGGGTTTCTGCAGGATGCCTCCATATGCATTTGCCCCTCTCCCCCCCACTCCCTAGCCAAATGAAGCCATTTGATTTCAGTGGAAATGCGTTCCTGCCACTCGGTAGAAATAATCATCAGACTGCAGAGGGGGCTGCAGCTTCTACCACTCGCTGTAATTCTTTATTTATTTTTGTTAATGGCCAGAAACTTTGTATCTCAATAATGATGGCTCCGGCGTCCGGCGGTTGGGGCGCTGGGTCCGGCGGTCGCCGTGACGTTTTTCCACGCGCTCATCCTCACTTTATAGCTGATTAAGCCTGGCCTGGGAAAGACTTAAGAAAAGGACGGCGTTTATAGCAGCCCTGTTTTCGTCTGATAAAGACCGTCTGTGAGATAAGATAACATCTCTTAACGCAATCGCGCAGAGTGATAACGGTGTCGCCGCGTACAAATTATGACGTCCTCCTTTTTTCTGGTGAGCAGTAAATAAAGTGCAGGTGTCCTCAAAGTGCGAACCAAAGCCTCAGAATTATTCACAGAAGAGGAAAAAATATTTCCTCCTTGAGCATAACCCCCCCCACGGGCTGTATACAGTAATATAACCCCCCAGCACTATATACAGTAATATAACCCCCAGCGCTATATACAGTAATATAACCCCCCAGCGCTATATACAGTAATATAACCCCCAGCGCTGTATACAGTAATATAACCCCAACACTGTATACAGTAATATAACCCTCCAGCGCTGTATACAGTAATATAACCCCAACACTGTATACAGTAATATAACCCTCCAGCGCTGTATACAGTAATATAACCCCCTAGCGCTGTATACAGTAATATAACCCCCCAGCACTGTATACAGTAATATAACCCCCAGCGCTATATACAGTAATATAACCCCCCAGCGCTATATACAGTAATATAACCCCCAGCGCTGTACACAGTAATATAACCCCAACACTGTATACAGTAATATAACCCTCCAGCGCTGTATACAGTAATATAACCCCAACACTGTATACAGTAATATAACCCTCCAGCGCTGTATACAGTAATATAACCCCCTAGCGCTGTATACAGTAATATAACCCCCCAGCACTGTATACAGTAATATAACCCCCAGCGCTGTATACAGTAATATAACCCCAACACTGTATACAGTAATATAACCCTCCAGCGCTGTATACAGTAATATAACCCCCTAGCGCTGTATACAGTAATATAACCCCCCAGCACTGTATACAGTAATATAACCCCCCAGCGCTATATACATTGTTGGCAAAAACCTGGTTTTATCTCATTTTGTTCCAATAAACTCCCTTTATCTGCAGACTTGGAGCCGCCGTTGCTGTCAGTCATGTGATATTTTGGGTGACTTTCCCGGCTCAAACACCGCACTGAGCTGATGCTTTATGGCGATGCTAATGAAGTCCGGTCCTCCATAGACTTTCATTAGTCAGAGAGTTTGGCTGTTGATCGAGACTGAGCCATTCTATTGTTTCCCACAGGCAGTATGATAAGGAGTCGGGGTGTTTAGCAGATCGGGGATCAGATAACAGAGCGAAAACTCAAATGGCTGATATGCAGCTGCCTGAAAACTTTATATTATGGGGCAAAAACTATAACTGGTTATAAAATGAAGAGCGCAATATTTTTGAAACCTATTTTTTATCTGATACCAGTGACATTCTTTGAAGGACGTTTTACCAAATACCCCATAACCAACAATGACTTTTTGCCTACTTCTGTCCCAGGAGAGAGCCTCAGTGGTTGTGGCTGCAGGGAATGCTAAGGACCCTTAGAGATTATTGAATCCCCTACTCCTGGCATAGACGGGGATAACCAGCAACTGGGGGGTCCAACAAATAACAGAACTTAATATTCTAGAACGAGCCGCCGGGGTCGGAGAATCAGAGGTCAACAATGTCAGATCTTGGCAAGGGTCAGGGCAGGCAGGGACGAGAGCCACTAAAGGCTGGCAAGAGATGATCAAATAAATGTAAGGACCATGCTTGGAGCAACCAGCCAGAGTCCTTGGCTGCACTTTGGATCAGTTGTGAACCCCCCCCCCCCCCAAGTGTATCCGATACATGTGGCTGTACATATATGTTATACTAGAAATACACAACATGCCGCAGCCGGTTAGACACACGCTAGAAAGGCTTCAATTCTGTAAGAGCGCTACAATCGTCCGCAGCATCGTTATTCTAGCTCAGAGTTGTAAGCCCACAAAGCTCAGCAAATCATTTTTTTTTCTTTATTATATAAATACACACATGTAAATTACTGTGCCTTTGTTTTATGGTTTTATGTCATTTTATTTGCATGTGACCCCTCAATCCATGATACCGGCATGTTAATAGGAACTGACCATCTTACTTTTTTTTTTTTTTATCTTACATTTGTTTTTTAATTTATTATTATTATTGTTTAAATTACATTTTTTATTTATTTTTGCATACCATGTTTGTGGCTTTGTGAAGGAGAGTGGGCTTCACCCTGAGACTCCGTGTCAAGCCTTGAGACGTCCGAGGTATAGTGTCACCTCCTGAGCCTAGTTTGTCTGCTTAGGACCTCCTGCGTAGCTGGCACTGTACGAGTTAAGTCCATAAAGTATCACAAAGCGGGGAATGACCTCCAACCTTGGTGCATTTATATATATTTTATTTATTTATAATAAATTTATAACAATTTAAAGGGCCGCATAGCTGTCGTATGCATTAGGATGAACATGATGGCTTCGGTGTCCCTTTTTACTCTTTTACTTGAAACGATGTGTTTGTTCCGCTTGTGTATTTTGCGATTCCTTATCGTTCCAGCTGCTGGATTGGCCGCGCGTGGTTCCTCTGGTTATTTGGCAGTCCGAGACATAATGAATTACCAGAGTCAATTCTGAAAGCGACCAGGAAGTGATTAATTTCTGGCGATCTGTGATGCGAGGCTGCGTTCGGTCCTTGTTTTTAGTTTTAACTATATTTTAAGCCATCAACCCCCCCCCCCCCCCAAACTAGAAGTTTGAAATTTAAACATTTTTGGAAAGAACATTCCAGACCATAACGTCAAATCAAATTTTATGTCGTACAGTGACCAACCAATCTACAAACCTATGGTCACCAAAACTATGGAGGCTCTAGGTATGGCAGCTCTTTGCTTGATATCCATGGGAGCAGCCATTGCTCAGACATTCGTTCTGAGATTCGGGGTCTTCTGTTTTCAGGACACCTATTGGATGCAACGTTGTACTGGGGTCCTCTTCCATTTTTGCCTCCTAGGTTAATACACGGTGTTCCATTCATGTGTTGAGAATGTGGACCTAACAATCTGGACACAAATTGAGGTTTTTTTGGGACTGTTGTGGGATAGTCCTGTTGCCCACCTGTGTCTTGGGCTGGGAGAGATATGAATCCGGGCCCGTTCTACATCCATATCAACCAACCTACTGAGAGCTCTTCTTTTCCTTGGCCGGTCCAACCTTCTGAAGACTCACTCCATCCACTCCTGGCTTCAATATGGACATGAAGTCTGAGACATCTTGGGTATTATTTCTCAGATGTTCCCTGTCACATACATCTGTGCCATTTCCTCATGGGCTCAAATCCCCATGTCCTTCTTTCCTCCCCCAATGTCCTTCTTTCCTCCCCCGATGTCCTTCTTTCCTCCCCCGATGTCCTTCTTTCCTCCCCCGATGACTTTCCTCCGCTGAAGCCCCTCTTTTCTAGGAGGTCGGAATGTTTGCTGGGTATGAGGGTATCGCAGGGTTCTACAGCCCTAAAAGCCCCGACAATGTGTATAGAAACAGCAGGAAACTGCCTTATAAATCGTTCCCTTTTGGCCGTTTATAACGTTGGCCGGAGTGGCTTGTGAAAACTTCGCACCCTCTAGATTCCCCTACATTCTTTCTCCTCGGCAAGAAGACTTTGTAAAGGACAAACGGCAATTACGACGCCTTTACACTTTAACAAGCGTATTACTGGCGGTTAGGAATCTGTTTACGTGATCTCGCAGCGTTACAGACAGTCTGTTTTCATACATGGAGGATAAAGTCGGCGTGCTGTCAGACGAAATGCAAAACGCAAACAGCAACTTTCTATTTTTACATGTACGCTGATTACAGTTTAACATAAATGAGCGATAAACTTACTACTGGCGGCAAACGCGAAGAAAAAAAGACAATTAAAAGTGGGTGATGTGAAGGGCGTTTGGGAGGTCAGAAGGGTTTTATTGGCCCAAAGTGCGGCATTCAGCTTCGCGTCTCTTGTAAAGAAGACAAGGATACGGTTCCCAAGCTGCAAAGTCACTTAAAGGGGATGGTCACGTTCTAGATTCCCTGTAATGTTCATTTTTACACTTTTATATACAAAATATTTATTTTTATTTTATTATAATGTTTTGTGTGTGTGTGTGTATATATATATATATATATATATATATACACACAAAATATAATAAAATAAAAAGAAATAAGGCTAATATTTTCTGTATATAAATATATTTTATAATAAATGAAAAAAAAGGAAATAAGACTAGTTATGTATGTATATATATATATATATATATATATAATTAGTCTTATTTCTTTTTATTTCATTTATTATAAAATATATTTATATACACAATATTAGCCTTATTTCATTTTTTATTTTATATTATTATAAATTTTAAGTGTTATTTCCTGTTGTGGCGTTTGTGTAAGCCGCCATCTTGCTGCCTTTTCACGGATTAAATCGTTGCCTGACCCCAAGATATTTGTGATAATAGCTTTACAGAGGGCCTGTGCGGCAGGAAACAATCTCTAGCGCTGGAGGCTTATGAGCCGTCCGCTAAAACAATGCGGGGAGAGAACAGGAAGTGGGTAGCAACTTCCTGCTTTGGCTGACGGGAGGATTCTGATGCTGCCTGCACCGAGGGATCATGGGAAATCATTGATAATTTGCATGTCACAGCCTGGGTAGGCCTTTTGCGGAAAGTCAAATAAAATAAAGGGACAGAGACGGAGCCTCTCACTTATTCTCACTCGCTCCATAAATACTTTAGTATGGGTTCTTCCACATGGAAACAGGGAGAAGCTTTAGCCCTGCAGTTGCAGCTGCCCACCTCCTCCATAGTCAGACAATTATTGCCACTAAGACTTAAACGATCAGGTCAGGCCTAGAAACCCTTTCAATATCTTCTGATGTGCCCGACTTTTTACGCATGAATAAAAATAGTTGAGATTGCGTGTTATAAACAGCGATTTATATAGGGCTGAAACCGGTGAGGAAATTATTATTTTTTTTTAATTCTAAACCAATTTTAAGAATATTAAAACAGGAACTAGAGATGGTTCCGGATATAGCACGGTTATGTGGTTATGTGTAAAGTCGAATTCTGGTAATCTTTAAAAAAAAAAACAAAAAAAACCCAACTTTTAAATATTGCGAAAATAACCTGTATAATATACATTATATATGAAATAATCATTTGGATAATCATTTTTTAAATATATTTAAGTAAAAACATAATTTATGAAAGCTGTCAAATTAGTTGGAAAAATTAAAATTATGTTATATTCAGTTTTCGAGCCGGACCCCCTCTCCCTAATGCGTCGGGTGGTCTGTCAGTTCTAGTTTTGTCAGACTTGAATGTACGGACTGTAAGGGGCGCTGCGGGAACTATTGGCGCAATATAAATGATAATAAAAATATAATAAAAAATAATAAAGAAGAAAAATATAATAATAAAAATAAAATAGAAAAAATAAAAATAAAAGAAAAATAGAAAAAATAAAAATAAAAGAAAAATATAATAATAATAAAAATATAATACAATTTCCCTCAATTTTCATTTTAGGAAAGTACAGTTTTCTCCCTGGACAGCGAAGTATGGGATAAGCGTTTCCATTCGGTCTGATCACATGCAGGGCACTGACAGGCCTTCCTTGAATATATTGATAAATCTCTCTGTTGTATAAATATGCCGGGGAACGTCTGGTTAATGTTTAATATAACAACCGCCTATGGTGTATCCCGTCTCTAAGCTACGGCGGTTAACCAAAAAAAAAAAGTGAAAGTGAAGATGTAGCGTCTTCCGATTGCAACAATTTTCTTGAGTGTCCTGAGCAGCGATTGTCCTTAACTGCGCTTTGTAAGCAGAGGTTTAATATGTATGTTTAAAACCGCCGGGGGAAATCACGTAGCGTATAATAGATAGCAGCAGAAAGGAAAATAATGAGTGAATGTTCTTCAGATACTGCAGAGAAGAAAAAAGAAAATGCTCTGTAGCCTTTTATGCGATTAACATCAAATTACTTCAAATGAATAGTATACAAAAACCCCCCCATGCTGTATACAGTAATATAACCCCCCAGTGCTGTATACAGTAATATAAACCCCCCCCCCGTGCTGTATACAGTAATATAACTCCCTTTATCTGCAGACCTGGAAGCGCCGTTGCTGTCAGTCTTGTGATATTTGGGGTGACTTTCCCGGCTCAAACACCACACTGAGCTGATGCTTTATGGCGATGCTAATGAAGTCCGTTCCTCCATAGACTTTCATTAGTCAGAGAGTCCGACTGGGTGGTTAAGACTGAGCCATTCTATTGCCCCCCACAGGCAGTATAAAGAGCCTGGGTATTTGTCTAGTAGATCAGGGATCAGATAACAGAGCGAGAATCATACAAATGGCTGATATGCAGCTGCCTGAAAACATTATATTATGGGGCAAAAACTACAACTGGGGTAAAAAGAAAATTAAAGCATTTTAAAAAATATATATTTAGTCTGATACTAGTAATAATAAAAGAAAATTGGGGGTGATCCCTATTAAGGAGAACGTGCATGCGCCGTGCAGGAGCTGATGCAGGGTAATTAATTTCATGGAAAGTTTTGGTGCAGTCAGATCGGGCGGTTTATTTCTCTTATAATTTTTTCCGGTATGATAACGTTAATCTTTATACTAAATAAATATTATACTATAAATGCAAATTACGATATCGGGACACTTAGCATGTTTATTACACATCAGAGCAGCAAATACATTTCATCGTTTTACTCTTATCAGATATAATAATATAATAAAAGGACTTAATCATCTGTAATTATTGTGACCGACATGCACCTCGGAGCAAACTCTGAACACGGAGGAAGTTCTTTCTTGGTTAATTTGATCCGTTAGCCCCTTAGGATGAAGGTTATGTTTCACTTAAGAAGTAAGAATGGTGGATAAGTGGAACGGCCCTCCAGTGGTAGAGGGTAATACAGTGAGGGGGGATTAAAAGATGCATGGGATAGACATACGGCTCCTGAATCTAAGACGAGACCAACGACTGATTAAGGTTTGAGTCTTTACTGTAAGAAAAATGGCGACTAGACGGGGGGCGATCTGCTGGATTCTTAGGAGTCTTTTAATTAAAAAAAAAAAATGGGTAGTAGTGCAAATGGGGGGGCAAACCTCCAAGGTATATTGACACTATCACTATCATTCATAAGTTTCAGGTCATGCAGCTGTTTTCATGGAAAACAAGGACATTTCGGGCTGTAACATAATTACAGAAGGGCTTTAAACTTAAACTTGGGTCAGCGAAAGCAACGTGCCATTGGAACACAGGAGTGATGGGAGTGATAAAGGGCCATTGGAACACAGGAGTGATGGGAGTGATAAAGGGCCATTGGAACACAGGAGTGATGGGAGTGATAAAGGGCCAATGGAACACAGGAGTGATAAAAGGCCATTGGAACACAGGAGTGATGGGAGTGATAAAGGGCAATTGGAACACAGGAGTGATAAAAGGCCATTGGAACACAGGAGTGATGGGAGTGATAAAGGGCCATTGGAACACAGGAGTGATGGGAGTGATAAAGGGCCATTGGAACATGGGAGTGATAAAGGGCCATTGGAACACAGGAGTGATGGGAGTGATAAAGGGCCATTGGAACACAGGAGTGATGGGAGTGATAAAGGGCCATTGGAACACAGGAGTGATAAAGGGCCATTGGAACACAGGAGTGATGGGAGTGATAAAGGGCTATTGGGACACAGGAGTGATGGGAGTGATAAAGGGCCATTGGAACACAGGAGTGATAAAGGGCCATCGGAACGCAGGAGTGATAACGGCATAAAATGTTTTTTGGGGGTTTTTTGTTTGTTGACTAAAGGGAAGCACGTTTCAGGTCTCTATAAATAAGAATAGGTCGTGTTTTGCTCCTCTTTCTGTCTCAGCTGAAACCAGGAAATGTAAACAGGAAGCATACTTAAGTATACTTCCTGTACATGCCTAGTAATGGCAGGCAATCGGATGCGTGCTGCTTGAACATCAGTTTTCAGCTACGATATATAGAAATGGCTGGTGCCATTCCAGGTGTGTTACAGAGCATGCGCAATCAATTATATGCCCCCTGCTTTCAGGAGAGACAACCAGGGGCCGGAGAGAAAAATGAGACTGGAAGAACTTATAAAACATTACATTAATAATGGGCTGCATGCGAAAAGAGGGCTGTATGACCCAGACAGTAACAAATTAAAGGGTCTTTATCTCTTAAATTATAGTAGCAATAACTGTCAGTTAAGGTAATTATTCATAAACTGATGGGAATTTTTATTTTTTACAAAAATTTTTCTGCAAGAGGTTTTTTTTTTCTGCAGTTCCAGCCCATCTGAGAGTAGAGACGCTATTTCTGTAACGTTCCGCGCAGAAGCGATAATCCTGTTTCATTGTAACCCACCTACGCACTTGATCATTTTAAACCAAATCATACCTTTTTATATCTCCAACGGGAACATCTTCCCAAAGTAATAAACTCTTAAAAGCCCGGATTTTTTTTTTTTGTTAAAGGATAAAACGACTTCGCAACTTCAGAAGAAAATTGTAATTTTGCTAAAAGATTAGTCTTAAAACTATGGGTACAAAAAAACCCTGAAGGCTGTTACTGATCTAATAATAACAGGCATACATTATTCAGGTAGAGCAGCTGCTGGTGTCCTGAGTCCTGCACCGGTGTTTATATTTCCTGTGTAGAAAATTCAGAGAAACCATAGAATTTTCCAGTAGAGCAGACTCGAACCTTAATCAGTCGTTTGTCTCGTCTTAGATTCAGGAGCCGTATGCCTATCCCATGCATGTTTAATACCCTCACTGTATTACCCTCTACCACCTCTGCTGGGGGGCTGTTCCACATATCCACCACCCTCTCACTAAAGTAAAACTTCCATTCCATCTCAGCCTCTGTCTCCTATCCCCTCTCTCTCTTCTTCTTGTTGAGATCCCTTGGAAGAATTTTTTTTTCTTCTTAAATAAATAGTTTTGATAAATACAATAAACCGGCTTGTGTTCCGTTCCCTAATCGATGTAATAAAACCTGTAACAGGCGTGATAATAAACAACCTGTTTGTCTCCGTGGGTTTTCTGACCCGTATGGCTCGCTGCCTTGGTTTTATTTCCAGGATGTAGATTACGATTGTGTGCTCGCAAAACAACATCTTCCAATGTGTTTGTGTTTCCGGAAGCAGCTGCCATTAGAGGCTTTATACGCATGGTTTCCATAAAAAAAAACAAAAAAAAAAACAACATTTTTTTAGGACCATTTGGTTGCTACCAAGGTCACTACTACTATGATCGGCTGTTAAAAGGTTAATATCGGAAGAAATTACTGTGAGCAGCAGAAAGGAATATATAGTAAAGGTATTGGATGTTTCAAAAGAGGAATTTTGGTGCAAAGATGTAAAAGTAGCCTTTTTTTACCGTAATAAATAATGGTATGGTCCAGTCGGTAGAGACAATGCTGGTTTGGTTACAATGGGGGTTCTCCTTTTTGAATTTTGCACCGAAATCCCACTTTATACTATAAATAACCCCCATCCGTGGGGCAAATCTAGATCGTAACCCCAGAATAGTCATTCATGGCATACATCATACATCGTCTGTGTTTCGAGAAGCACAGCGTATCCATCGGTCTGAGGTTGAAGAGGCCGATGAAAGGGTTAAGTGAGCTCTTTGTGGTTATGAATACCAGTTGTAGCTCCGTGGTAATTAGCGTTAACGAGCTTCAAGAGGGTTCCTTGGATTGCGAGGGGAAATCAGGAACGTTCTACTCGGCTTTCTAAGAACAATCCTTTTTGTAGGTTAAGAGTTCGGTTGTCTGAGCGAGCGACGTGCTTGTGATCGGACTAAGCGGACCTATCAGAGCGAAGTCTGTCTAATGTATGAATAACGAATGCCGCCGAAGCTACATATTATATAAAACGGGGGGCGGCAGAGATCGTTCTATCGGACGTAAGAACGTCTAAAATGGCAGAAGTCCACTCGTTGGTGGAAACCCTTCTCTTGCTCTTAGAGAAAAAAACACCTGAATTATATAGATTACCGGAACCCACGCAATGGGGTTATAGGTTAGAATAGGCGATATACTGTATTAGAATGCTACATTATGTATATCCATCTTAACCCGCTGTTCTCGGGATCCGCGTGATCACCTCCCCCATAAAGTTATCTCCCTCTTATTAAGTTGCTGATTGTTGTTGATTGGTCCAGGCAGCCTTTGGTAAGGAGAAGGGACAGGAAATTAATAAACTTTGCTAGTTTTGCAGCATACGGCTCCTAAAACGAGACCGACGTCTTTAAAGCAGGAAAAACAGGCGGACTGGACGGGGGCCGAATGGGGCAGATCTGCTGGAAAATTCTATGTTTGTCTTAACAGTTTTTTTTTTTGTTTTGTTTTGTTTTGAGGAATAAAATAATTATCGATCAGCCTTTTGCTACTTCAGCGGGTAAGTAATCCGGTGTCTCCGTGTAACGTGCTGTTTCTCCGGGGCTCTTGGTTAATATTATGAATCTCTGGGCAGGTGAGTGATATTTGGTCATGGCCATTCCCAACCCTGGCTAATTATTGCCCGTTAAGGTCTGACGGTGGCTAATCCTGCCCCATGGGTAAGTAGCCCTGTCCCCTAATTGCGCACACCCAGGAGGCTTTTGGTAACAAGCCCTGGACATTTTACTGACAGGAATCAAATATCAAATGTTTATAATCCCTAATTCTTGGTTTTTAAGTTCATATAGATGCCCCTTCTCTTATAGAGATGAATATTCCAACTAATATGGAGCCCCTAATTTTCATTTAGTTTTTATTTGTATTTTATTATCATTTTTATACAATATTTTCATGTCGTGTCTTTGGCCTCCATGGCTGGGACAGCAAGCGACTGAGATACCGGTCTAGTTGTGGATGACTGTCCCCGCCAGTTGGGACTGTTGGCTGCTATTGTAACATCAGCAGGGCATGAGATTTATATGTGTGGCTGCCATGACATCATTACTCTACTGTGTTAAGGTCGCACCTTAGGACCCAACAATTTAGTCTCCATCCTCCGAGCGTATGCTTTGACCAGGAAAGTCTCGTCCGAGAGGGTGGACCGATGTGCACATGAGTAAACGGCATTAACCCCTTCATGACAAAGCCCATATGTGTACGGGCTCACAATACATTGTTTTTAATGGGTTTAAGAACAACCCATTGTCCTTTAAGGGGTTAATCAAACAACGATTAGAAAGTAAATGTCTGAAGCCAACGTCCCATCGGCTCCCGGTGTTTACAAGTTCAGAAAGATATCCACATCTTCTCAGCGTAGCTCCGTTTTGTATCCAGGGTCATGCGATGCTTATCTGCGGAGTAATTATGTTCGAGCGGACGATTAAATGCTTCGAAGAAATATTGGCGGTAACCGAAGAACGTGGAGATGGATAGATTACGGAGGGGGGGGGGGTGTATATATAACCAGATTAAATATTTTTATTAAAGCCGGCGAGCGTTTACGTGAAAGTGACATCAGGGAGCCGACGTCGAGCCATTTAATGCTTCTGCAAAATGAAGAGGTTTTAATATCTAGATCTTTATGGAGTAAAACGAGCTTATTGGCAGAATTCTGACGATTAAATAAACGGCCCGTAAATGTAAATCGTAAAAGGATGTTTTAGTGTCTTGGTAGGATACCGAATGGTTATGAAAGGGAAAAAAAAAATTACACCGGTGTCTGAAAAGCTAAACCGTTTTTGCTGGATCTGTGCCTTTTTTGAATAATATGGGACATTTGCCAATTTTTTTCCCATGTGTAACATTTAAAGGGACAGTCCAGCCATTATCTGTACTTTAGTGCATATGATAGCTGTGGGGTCCCTTTAAATTTGTGCTGTGTTGTCGCCTTTGGAAATCCATGGGGGGAGGGGGGTTCTGCATACTCCCCCATGGATTTCCCCCATCAAACTTGTCAATTTTAATTAGAATTAATTCTCTAAAGGAGACAATTAGCACAGTGGTGTTGTTATCTTTTAACTGTTTAACATAATGCAGATTCTATATGTAAGTACGTGTGTGTATATATATATATGTATGTGTGTGTATATTATATATATATATATATATATATATATATATATATATATATATACACACGAAACCTTAGAGGTTTTTTTTTATTATTTTGTTAATTATCAAGATTTAAAAAAATGAATTATCCCTTTTACTGCATTCAAAATGAATTTTCAATCCTCGGAAAAGAAATCTAACAGCCTCCAGACATCTCTGCACGTCTGTCTGCGGCGTTTTTCCCAAGAGATAATTTTATTTATTCTATAAAATATTTTGCTTCTTAGTTCAAGTGTAAAAAGAAATGCCTCCGCGCTGCTCCGGGGGGAGATAACTAAATAAATCTTACAAATATTTTAGCATGTGTTTGTGTGTGTGTGCGTGTCCGCGGTGTGTGTACGGTGTAGGGGTGTGTATTTGCACGGTGTACGGGCAAGGATCTCTTTGTGGATGCATATACCGTAGATATGAATGTAAGGGATCCTTATGCCATTTATTTATTTTTATATATTTTATTTAAATATTATTGATTTGGAATTCTTCATATTTATTCCTTAAAGGGACACTTCAGCCATCATCAGAACTTTAACGGATACCATAGCTTTTTGGTCCCATTAGTTTCTCACGGTGTCCCCCTGCAAATGCACTCTGCAAAATACCCCCGACATGCATTTGCCCCTTTTTTGTTTTGGGGCTGAAAACATTTTCCTGCATGTAATATACTTGCTGCCGGTCAACTCCAGGGCTGACTTTGGGGCCGCTGTGGATGGAGGTCTATTCAGACCCCAGTGTGCATGTCTGGAAAGTGCGCCTATTAATTTCAATGAGAGCGCTTTCCTGCCCCGGATTAGCTGCTTTTTTTTTTTTTTTTAGCCTAAACAGTCCATTTAGCAGGAATTCTCCCCTCTCCCAAAATGTCATCTTCTTAAAAGTATCCACCATCTGTTGAGTGATAAATCCATAGAACATATTTTCTTTTTAGTTTTTTTTCCCTTTAATTTTACAAGTTACTGTTAAATATTAAATTTTTCCATCTGTTCCATTATTTCTTTATTTTTTTTTCTTCACTTTTCCTGTATTCCAAATTCCACATCGGGCTTAATGATGAATAATTCCAGCTCCGTCTCCGCTCTACCTTTATTATTATTATTAGTGAAATAATGAATCTGTTCTGGATATCGTCGCTCAACACGAGTCGTGTTCTTGGAATTATTGGAACCGCTGATATACGACGTTGGATGTTTTTACGTTTATTGGGCAAAAAAAAAAACAACGTTATGTCATTGTATAATTTATACACATGTAGGACAGCTCATGGACGGAGCTTCCGAAGGGGCTCAAACATTGCCACGGACATCTTTTGGACAAGACCTGTACGGATTGTTAACAATTTCTTTTGTTCCCGTGCGGTTTTCTGATTAGTCACATTGTGTTGTGTGGACTTGCCCGGAGGCTTCTTGCAGTTTATTTCCCCCCAGGTGAACTCGAGCCGTGATGACTAAGCTCCCTCTCTAACGCTCAACGTGATCCTCGACATCTTATCTGCCGTCTAAGCTTTATTTTGTGCTATTTACTGTTTACAGAGGCCGCGTATTGTAACGTTGCTATGTTCAGCCTGGAGTTTACATACAAAAAAAAAAAAAAAGGGAATGGCTCAGCTTGGGATGTTACAGATCCTTGAGAGTAGAGTAGACTTTCTGGGCACCCTGGGTAATCGGGAGAATGCGTTGTCCCCTAGTCCATGCCGTTGGCATTGTAGCCCTTTGGAGACATTAATGAGTTAAGCTTGGATAGGCTGAGCGGGAAGAGACTTCTAACCCAACTTCTTGCATCATGAGGCAGTCATGATAAAACACATTATGACATCATTACTCTTCAATGATGTCACCTCAACTGCAACTTGCACGTTTAAAACACTTAAGAATTTACATGAGCTCAAGCGTTTTGTAGGTACCATAATACATTTTCTTTGTCAAAAAATGCGGTTCCGAAGCAGCCAATCACTGGCAGGAAAGATCTCCCTACTTCCTGTAGGCAGGGTTAATGTTGGAGCCCCCCCTAGCATCAATAATTTGTCAGGGAAAGCTTACTTGTCATGTGTCACAGGCTGTGATATGATGTCATAGTAGTTGAAAAAAAGCTACTTTAATATTTGTCTTGTATGCGATTTAACCCTTAATAACATGGCAGATCAGCTGAGGTTCATTTGCTTAATGTGCACAATTATTTTGTGGAACAGCACCTTTAAACACGCTGAAGTATTTTTGGTGTGTAAATGTGGTATTGTGTGTGTCTTTTTTTTCCAAGCACAGTCAGGATGGTTTCTTAGAATAGACAAGATCTCTCGTGGTGAAGACGGTATCCGCTGTTTACAGAAGACACCCAGGAACCGTATGAAATATAAATGTTTAAAGTAGCAAACCATGAAATTGGTCATCCTGGGTGGGCAATAGGGTTACCAGAGCCAATATGAGGTGGGGGGGTGGCCTTAACAATGCCCCCGGCATCCCCGCCGTGGTCCCATGCACTCACCCATAAGTGTAACACATTATTTGCCATCACAATCAAAAAGGTTTGCACTCTGGTATTGAAGAGGTTAAACACACACACACACACACTCTCGAGCACTGGAAGAGGTTAACCACGCAGACACACAAAGGGTTTGCACTCCTGCGCTGAAGAGGTTAACCACAGACAGACTTCACACATATGGGGGGTTTGCACTCCAGCGCTGAATAGGTTAACTAAACGCACTCATTCCCTTGGATACACTGGATCCAGTCTGCAACCTCAGCCGTCCGGCCCCATTCGGCCCCCGTCTAGTCGCCCGCGTCTCCTGCTGTAAAGACTCGAACCTTAATCAGTCGTTGGTCTCGTCTTAGATTCAGGAGCCGTATGTCTATCCCATGCATGTTTAATACCCTCACTGTATTACCCTCTACCACTTCTGCTGGGAGGCTTTTCCACTTTACTACCACTCTCTCTGTAAAACATCCGTTCATTACATTCTGCTGTGAGAATAAAGCCGGTCGGGGTATCCAACTGGATACTGAAGTAAAACAAATGGTTACGCTGGTCAGATACTAGCCAGTTGGCATCTCTAGTGGGGAAACTGCTGACCCCTCTCTGCCTGTGTTTTCTGTATTGCCTTCGGGATATATGTAATTGCATTACCCTCAGCGAGCCGCACAGTAGGGTTGGGAAAGGCTCGAGCCGCGGTGTTTATTGCGAACCAACAGGAAGCCAATGGATATGAGATGAGAACGAAACAAGTCTCTGCTCCTCGGCGCCTGCTAAACGCTGCAGCTTTCTGCCCATCTTATTACCCAGCAGATAAATACGCAAAAGACTGTCCAGCAGTCTTTCTCAGAAATCATAAAACAAACATACCCTCCAGGGCCTGGCCTTAGACTTCTCTATAGGGCCAATCATGAAAGGGTTAAGCAGGCCTGTATAATGCATAATTTAATGGGTGAGAAGACTTAAGAAAAATAACTATACATTATACAGGGCATCCCACTGATTTAAGTACACATGACAGCCAAGCTTTTCCTGCAGCACAAGCTCTTTGGGATCACGCGTGTATTATGCGTGTGTAATGTATGTTACCATGTGTTAAAAAGGAGTTAATAAAGTTTGAGATCGGGTGACTTCTTCAGTTAACTGCGAGAGCATGCGAGTTGACAAAAAGAAAGCTTTCAGCAACAAACCTGTGCATGTTGCAAGATGTATCTGAATACCCTCTGTTGCCAACCTGTATTCGTATGCGAAAGAATGAAGTCTCCACCCCAGGAAAGTAAAGTTTAAAAAAAAAAAGTATGATTCATTCATTCATTCACAAGTTTCTTCTGAGTTGTGAGCTAACCCCTGACGAGGGAAGCATTGAGCCCTTTGTGAACCTACCCCATGCTTCCATCATGTACCAGTGGCACAGTAGGTTAATCTTTGGACCCCTATATGCCCCAAGCCCCTATTGTGTGCCCCCCCCATTCCACCATCTATGTATGATGTATGATGGTGGCAGAGAGTATACAAAATGTTTTCACCAATATTCCAATTCCTAATTTAAATTTTAATTTATAAAATCTTTTTCCTAACATGTTCTTACACATTATCGGAGCTTTTAGGGCTCTAGAATCCTGCGATACCCTCATACCCAGCAAACATTCTGACCTCCTCGTAAACATTTTTCAGTTATACTTTCTATAAGTTGTTTTTTTTTTTAACCCTTTTTTTTTTTTACTACTCCTTAAGAGGGGTTCTAGAGTAGAAATCCAGCCCTGGTTCCTTTGTGGTTCATGATCTAAGTAGAGCTTTCAGCAGGGATGCGAGAGAGAGATTTCCTTTATTTAAAACAAATAATGTTTATTTAATCGCCAATTGTCCAAATGGCTTCATCCTCGGTCTTCTCAATGATAAAAAGGTCACTGGAGATCGGCAGAGGAAACAGCTGTGTTAGTGGCAGCTGCTCTAAGCCGTTTGACTCTCTGCGTTGGTGTTTATCAAATGAACGGGCAGTCGTTTGCCAGAAGCAAAACCACCCCACGGACATAACGTAATGGGGGAAATTCAATTTAATGGGATCTGTCCAGGTTGGATGACGGATCGCTGCGTGGAGGTAGGACCTTGTGTGCGAGGAAGGAGCATCGGAACCGACGGCGACCTTTCTATGGGACTTAAAGTTTGTAGGAGAAGTTCCAACGTACCGTTCTTGTTATTTGTTACATGGGCGAAGTGGAACAGCAGAAGTAGCAGAGGTCAAAACATGCGCGGGATAGGCATACGGCTCTTTAATCTAAGACGAGACCAACGACTGATTAAGGTTTGAGTCTTTACAGCAGGAGAAACGGGCGACCGGATGGGTGTCTTCTTCTTACTGTCCCTGTAACATTCTAAACAGATTCTTATTCGATCAGAGCTGATCATTAGATCAATGTCCCTGTTTGACTCATATACTAGAAAGTAGTTACACTACTGTTCAAAAGTTTTTGTTCCTGAAACAAAAGGAGATTTTGTCCATTAAAATATCAGAAATCCAGCGCAGACGGGGTTAATGTTGTAAATGACTATTGTAGCTGGAAACGGCTGATTTGTAATGGAATCTCTTCATAGGCGCACAGAGGCCCTTTAACACTCCCATCACTCCTGTGTTCCAATGGCCCTTTATTACTCCCATCACTCCTGGGTTCCAATGGCCCTTTATCACTCCCATCACTCCTGTGTTCCAATGGCCCTTTATCACTCCCATCGCTCCTGTGTTCCAATGGCCCTTTATTACTCCCATCACTCCTGGGTTCCAATGGCCCTTTATCACTCCCATCGCTCCTGTGTTCCAATGGCCCTTTATCACTCCCATCACTCCTGTGTTCCAATGGCCCTTTATCACTCCCATCACTCCTGGGTTCCAATGGCCCTTTATCACTCCCATCACTCCTGTGTTCCAATGGCCCTTTATCACTCCCATCGCTCCTGTGTTCCAATGGCCCTTTATCACTCCCATCACTCCTGTGTTCCAATGGCCCTTTATCACTCCCATCACTCCTGGGTTCCAATGGCCCTTTATCACTCCCATCACTCCTGTGTTCCAATGGCCCTTTATCACTCCCATCGCTCCTGTGTTCCAATGGCCCTTTATCACTCCCATCACTCCTGTGTTCCAATGGCACGTTGTGTTTGCTAATCCAAGTTTAAGTTTAAAAGGCTAATTGTTAATTTGAAAACCTTTTTGTGATTGTTACAGGCAGAAATTGCTTTGTTTTCCATGAAAACAGCCAAGTGACCCCAAACGTGTATTTTCCATACAAACACACAGTACATTGTATCTCTATTGTTGCCCTAAATAAATTGCCAATAAAAAAAAGTCTAAAAAGTACAGTAAGTATTAAAGGTGCTGTTCCACTTTTTTTTGGGCGGAGAACTTTGTATTACTTAATGTGAAGTGGAGCCAGATGGAGATCTATGAGCTTCTTAACGGGAGGACTACAGGTTACTTAACCTGATGTAAGGACAGATGGATGTCCTATGAGTTACTTAATGTGAAGTGGAGTCAGGTGGAGGTAAACAAGTTACTTAATGTAGACCTCCTCCTGACTCGACAAGTTACTTAATGTGAGGTGGACTCATATGGAGATCTGAGTTACTTAACATGAGGTGGATTCAGATAGAGGACTATAGGTTACTTAATGTGAGGCAGCGACAGATGGAGGTCTATGAGTTAATGTGAAGTGGAGCCAGACGGAGGTCTGTGATTGGCTTAATGTGAGGTGGAGTTCTAGTTATTTAATGTAATGTTGGGTTTGATGAAGATCTCTATCGTGTTTATTTGGGGTAATAGATGGAGATCTGTGTTGGGTTTGCATCAAATTCATTGTCCTTACCAACATTTTTGGAGTTAATCTGTGAAATTCCAAGACAAAGCCGTTCCAAGCTTGCTTTTCTTTATCCTTCTCTGTGAAGTTAGAATTGTTGAATCGCTACATTGTTAATGAAGCTGAAATAAAGACCTGAAGCCAACGCATTTAACTTTTCCAAGATATTCATGTTTTGCATTGATCCAAATTAAGGCAAAGATCCGTCTTAAATGACCTTTTTAGTTTCAATTTAAAAAAAAAGGGAATAAAAAGACAGCCAGGATAATATATACCAAAACTGAGTGAGTGTCCGCTCAGGTCCCTGGAGGCAGATCGTTCTCCATCCACTTTGACTGACCAAAAAATTAGCCAACTGTTTTTTCCACAGGGGAATTCTTTAAATTTAATAATTTTTTTCTTAATTCTAAAAATTTGAATATAGGTCTACTATCTAGTGTTGCTTAAAATATCATTTGTTCAGATCTACAGAGTAAACATTGGGGATAAAATAAAAGTAATTTTTTGTTTTTTTTTTTAACTAGTTTAACTCATTTGCCGTAATTGCTTTCTGTGCTTTTATTTAACTTATTGATTTTACCCAAAGTCAATAACGTCATTAACGAGATACAGGGCCAGAAAGGCAAACATTTTCGTTATTTGTAAAGTTCACTGCAAAATTATTTCCAGTGTCTTTAAATTTTCAAATACCTAACAATAAATTGTTTTCCTAAATTTAATAATTATGCCCCATTACTTCATTTTATTATTATGCTTATTAAAATGCAACGTTATTCATTTTGTTACATAGGAGTACTTGCTGCTAATATTTTAAGTACCCAAAAGAAATTTTTATAAAATAAAGAAATAAATAAAAAAATAAAATTTATATATATTTCATAGTATGAATCCATGGGACTGGCCTTTTAAATCACAAAATGTTCAGTTTGTTGGTACGATGATTATTTAAATTATTTATTTTTTTTTGCTAAAGATTAGGTTTGTGGCAAAAGGTGGCCCAACCACAATTACCTGCTAAATTTTCCCTTATTAAAGTTTTTTCTTATTTAAAAAAAAAAAATACAATAGTGACCAAGAAGCCCCAAAATAAAATCCCTACCCTTGCAAAGGCTTTGTGAACAATCAGCAACTTAACTTCCTGTTCTCTCCCCTATTGTTAAAATGGCTGCTTCCATTTTATCTACATTTGGTGTATTTTGGACTGTAAAATGTAATATTGTGATCCGCTTCAATCAAAGATGAATAAATGAGGTGTCTACAATGGCTACTTCCCATATGTCTCACCTTAGCTGATTGGAACATGGAAGTTGGCCCCAGAACATGCTACCTAGTTCCTAAGTATTAAAGTAAATGGATCCACATTTCTAAGTAACATGCCGTCTTCATTCCTTAACACTTAATAATTCATACACTCCATCAAGCTTGTGGGTGGCTAGGCTTCTTTTATCCCTGCTTATTAAAATGAAATGGAAGCAACTTGGAAAACTGACGCGTTTCACACCTTAACACTTAATGACTCACTAGCTCCGGGTGATAATTGACAAGGGCAGCTGACGAGGGTGGGAGAGCTTGACGTGTGATAGCGAAATGCCATTCCTAGCACCGCTGAATGTCCACACCATTCCCCAAAAATAAGGATTTATTGCTCTAAAATTGTGCTTCTGATTTTTTTTATTTATTTTTTTTTTTTTAGGGAATAATTTTTATTTATAATATATATAGCGCTGCTTCATATGATAGACATCAGTTAAAGTTTCATCCATGCAGAATATCACCTTTTATAGTAGCGGGGGACGGATATTTGCCGGCTACATTAGTTTTGAGCTCAATTCACTATAAGCAACAATATTTGCTTATAATATTCATTTAAAAAATTGGCCCATAACGTGACTATTTTAAATTGTTATGTCAGCTTCTTTGATTTGTTTATGAAAATGTCTTAATTTATAGTTTCGCAACATTGTGGTTTTCATATGTAACTTGATGCTTTGCCGGCTTAAGGAAACCGTATTTGACATTTACTTTTTTATTAAAAGCATCTAGTCCGTTTTTTGCAGAGCATATTTATTTATTTATTTGAAATATATTGGAATTAGGAAAAAAAATATATTCGCTAGGAAGAAATGACCGATTTAAACCCATTAAC
This sequence comes from Sceloporus occidentalis, assembly GCA_023333645.1. Lineage (NCBI taxonomy): Eukaryota > Metazoa > Chordata > Lepidosauria > Squamata > Phrynosomatidae > Sceloporus > Sceloporus occidentalis. The sequence goes on from JALMGF010000178.1 coordinate 908,479, forward strand.
GGCTTTTCAGGGTATGTAATCTGTCTGCAAACTGAGATTACAGTTATGTACAGGAGACACGAGCATTTTTCTTTCTTGAAGGGAAACTTTGACTTCTATGTTTTTTTTTTTATCCCTGGTATCTGATTAAAAATAAGCTTTTACCCACTTGTAGTTTTTTGCTGGCAGCTGCAAATCAGCCGTTTTTATGATTCTCTCTCTGTTATCTGACCCCCAGTATACTAGACAAATACCCCGACTCCTTATCATACTGCCTGTGGGGAACATTGGAATGGCTCAGTCTTAATCACCGAGCTGGACATTGACTAATGAAAGTCTATGGAGTAAAGGACTTCATTAGCATCGCCATAAAGCATCAGCTCAGTGTGGTGTTGGAGCCGGGAAAGTCACCCAAATATCACATGACTGACATGACTGGGGTTATATTACTGCATACAGTGCTTGGGGGTTATATTACTGTATACAACGCTGGGGGGGTTATTACTGTATACAGCGCTGGGGGGGTTATATTACTGTATACAGCGCTGGGGGGTTATATTACTGTATACAGTGCTGGGGGGTTATATTACTGTATACAGCGCTAGGGGGTATATTACCATATACAGTGCTAGGGGGGTTATATACCTGTATACAGCTCTGGGGGGTTATATTACTGTATAAAGCGCTGGGGTTATATTACTGTATATAGCGCTGGGGGGGTTATATTACTGTATACAGCGCTGGGGGGGTTATATTACTGTATACAGCGCTGGGGGGGTTATATTACTGTATACAGCGCTGGGGGGTTATATTACTGTATACCATGCTGGGAGTTATTACTGTATATAGCGCTGGGGGTTATATTACTGTATACAGCGCTGGGGGTTATATTACTGTATACAGCGCTGGGGGTTATATTACTGTATACAGCGCTGGGGGTTATATTACTGTATACAGCGCTTGGGGTTATATTACTGTATACAGCGCTGGGGGGTTATATTACTGTATACAGCGCTGGGGGGTTATATTACTGTATACAGCGCTGGGGGGGGTTATACCCACAGAGAAAAACTATTCTATGGGGCTTCCCCTTTAAATGTAGTTTATTGGATTAGAATGGTTTATTCTCCGTAACAAACAGCATCAGGCGCCTGTTTATTTCTCCAATAAATCCATTCCGTTCGCTGCTTGATACGTCTCTGTAACGTTTGGGGGAAGGAGGACTGATTCCCAATCTCAAGCACTTCGGTTCTAAGGACCGCGGGCCCATAAGATTTTGTGATTATATAATGAGGTATATATTTCACCGCCGAACGCACAGATATATTGGTGAACCGCGTCTTAAATAGTTTTACAAATTGTATTTTAACCTTGTGTCTTCCCTTTTAATTCCGTGCTCGTGATTCGCTGCAAAGCGATCACGTGCACGGAATTGAGGGGGAGTGGCTGCTACGGATCGCTGGGGACACCCAGCAGTCAGTAGCAGCCGTCCCTCGCGATCCCAGCGTCCATAGCGACGTACGTCCCGGTCTGCCTATTAAAGCTGTTGTCCCAATTTTTGTTTAGAGATTTCATTTCACCCCAAGTGTCCCTATTAAATTTCACCAGTCCTTCTCCGTGCCCCTCTTTCTTCCCGATTCCCTTTTTTTTCTGGATTTGAGGGTATCAGGGGGGTTCTACAGCCCAAAAACCCCCAAAATTTGTATATATATATATAGCTAGTATAGTGTTTACATTTTTAACACGCATGGGATAGACATACGGCTCCTGGATCTAAGACGAGACCAACGACTGATTAAGGTTTGAGTCTTTACAGCAGGAGAAACGGGCGACTAGACGGGGGCCGAATGGGGCCGATCTGCTGGCAGATTCTATATTTTTGTAAGAGTCGGACATTGCGTCTGTGTTAGTAAACTTGTTTTTCCCCTTCTTTTATTATATTTATCTCCGCTGACACATAATAGCCTTTTTTTGTTCCATTGCACCCTCTCTCTCGTTCTGTGCGGACTTGGAAACAGAAAAAAAATAATAATAATGACTTGAGCGGAGACAAGTGTCGGGTTCGCTGACATGTTACATCAAGCCGAGCGCGCTAGTTCCGATCCACAATCCGCTTTTAGAACGGTAACATTTTTTCCACAAGCGCACTCTTTTTAGATTGACAAATATCGTGTTGAAAAAAAAAACCAAACAAATAAAATAGGGACTCGACGCGATAAAGCGAGTTCCAACACGTCTGTCGGAATCGCCGGAACAATCGATAAGAAACATTTCTGCGCTGAATCAAATCAGGGCTCGTTAAATATGATCCTTTTATTTATTTGTAGTTAGTCTGCCCAAAGCCAAGCTAATTACTTTGTGGGCAAACAAATTAGAAAAGGAGATTATGCCGAGGATTTAAGTCCCGTTTAAACTTTGGCCGTTTTCTGGAAATGACGGGCGGCTATTGTTCTGCTCGGAATCGGATTTTATTTGGAATCCATTAGCGGGGCCCTCGTATAGCAGGTACCTCCTTTTTATATAGAGATGGAATTGGAGTTGGCCGTGGTGGAGGAACATGATCATGTGAAAGGAGTTCTTAAGTTTTTGTATACAAATATCTTAGGTTTCAAGGGTTTGCTAAGATGCAATGGAAAGTTTTTGGAAGGAGACGGAGAGAGGTTTTTCTAACCCCCTGAGCAGCGGCGGCATGAGAAGTAAGGTCGATGTAGGAAGAGGAGTGGTGGCCAAGTGTCTTGTTGTTCAAGGAGACCCAAGAATCCAGATTTCGGTATCTCCTTGTTTGGTTGGTTGTGTTTTATTCATTTAAATGGTGAGCTGAAGGAAGACCCCCAAGATGTTGTATGTATTGAAAGACGTGTTGACTAAGTTTCCAGTAGACCCAGACATCTTGACTTGAGGGCACTCGTTATGGAGGACCACCTCCGATGGATTTCTCCTTCAGGACGCGTTGCGCCAGCCCCGTATCACTCGCACTTAACGCAGATAATGTTTTCTCCTGAAGTTGGCGGGTCCATCCAAGTTCTTCTCGCAGGAAGTTCTGAATATGCCAAACAGAGACATTGCTTCCATGACAAAGGTGTGTGTGTGTGTGTAAGTATGTTAGTGTGTAAAATACACACACACTGTGACATACTTACACACACTTTTTTGTACCTATACCTTAGTTGTTTCTAGACCGCTCTTCTGCTGCTTGTTCCCTCATGGTCCTTACACACTGTTTGTTTCTGAGCGCCAGGTGTTTGGGGTTCTAGACACAGGGCTCCCTGCAATGTGGGGGCCGCCATTATAGAAAGTACAGCCCCCCCACACTGAAGCAATTTCTTATCAATATGGTGACCTGGTGCCTGGGGTTTGCCGAACCCTGCTTTATGGCAATGCTAATGAAGTCCGTTCCTCCATAGACTTTCATTAGTCAGAGAGTCCTGCTGGTTGATTAAGATCGAGCCGTTCTATTGTTTCCCACAGGCAGTATGATAAGGAGTCGGGGTGTTTAGTAGATTGGGGCTCAGATAACAGAGTGAGAATCATACAAATGGCTGATATGCAGCTGCCTGAAAACGTTATATTACGGGGCAACGACAAGTTTAAAAAAAGTAACAAAGGAATATTTTTAAAAATATTTTTTGTCTGATACGAGGAATAAACCTAAATTTCTGAGATCCCCGTTAACATCAGTCTCCGTTCCCGAATTATCACAGTGACCCCATCCCTACCCCGTCAGCCGTAGGATTCCCACGTTTTGTCTCTGCCTGTCCGGTTTCATCCGTCCAGGTTAACCTAGATCTGCCGAAAGCTCCGTCCCGCACTGACCCGTCTCGCCGTGTCCTCTGCCGACACCCGTGTCTGATGTCATAGATCATTCCGTGTCATAGCCCTAATTTAATAAAACAAAGTATCTCTCCGTGATTGAGCGCCGGCTGTCATGATACATTAACTAATATCCTTTCAATGTATTTGTAAGAATCGGCGATTTTCTCAGTAATGACACCGTTCTGAAGACGGAAAATATGTAGTTTGAAAACTTTTTTTATACTGTGTTATAATTTGACGAGTGTGGCCTGTGCCCACAATGCAACCTCTACCTGGGCTATAATCTAAAACTAGAGGGTCAGAGGCTTAGATGGAATGAAAGGAAGTTATACTTTACTCAGACGGTGGTAGATAAATGGAACAGCCTCCCAGCAGAGGTGGTAGGATAGTGGGATAGGGATATAGCTCTAGAATTTGGCAGACATCTCCCGGGTAGCTGCCCTACTGGAAGCCTCTTCAGCGGGCAGTGGGGATCATGGGTCTGTTGGGAAGATTTTCTGATCCCCCCTTCCGTCCAGCCCAGGAAGCTGTAAAATCAAATATTAGAGTGATTTATGGAACCTACCCGTGGCTGTTATGAATTAGGTGTCCGTTTCTGTGCCATTATTCCCTTTTTCACACCCGTTTTTTGTCCTCAGGTGTTCTGCGTGCCGCCCGAATGCACCATCATGTTGTTAATTCAGAAAAAACAAGACGATTGTTTCAGGTACATGGAGAGCGAAAACCACACGTCGGGTACGTATGAGCTCTCTGCTTTGTTTTCTGCCAATTTATTGTATGGAAAAAAACGTTATCTTCCTAAAAAAAAAAAAAAAATGGCCAAAATCGTCTCCGATTCCCTGCATGATTATTCCTCTCCCCTGACGCCAAGTTGCTGATCGTCACCGATTGGTTCAGGCAGTCATGGTGCGTGGCAGGAATTTCTGTTAGAAAATTGCTATTTTTGCCACGTCGAGTCTTCGTGAGACAAAACGCTAAATATAAGTAAATATTGCAGAATGATTACGCTGATCGGGAATAAGAGACGAGATGTTTTATTCATTATGGTTTGGTAGATTTATACTAAAAGCTTGTGAAAGGAACAGTACCTGTTACAAAAAAAACAAAAACACATTTTTTGTGGCAAAATACTGCTTTCTAAATATGATTATTATAATTTTTTTAATTATTTTTTTTTACTTTTTGCTGGGAACACTTCATTGCCATGTGACACAGAAGCAGGCACTGATAGGTGGTTGTTGTTGTTGCCATAAACATTCCAAAAAAACCTGTTTTCAAATTAAATCTTAATTTCAAAGAATAATAAAACCAAAGATCTGCTAAGGTTTATCCGCTTAATCGGAGAATGTGCTTTTTCTACAAGGACGTTTAAGTGTTAATATTGCTGACGGCAGATTGGCCCCATCCGGCCCCCGTCTAGTTGCCCCTTTCTCCTGCTGTAAAGACTCGAACCTTAATCAGTCTTGGGTCTTGTCTTTCAGGAGCCGTATGCCTATCCCACTGCCCTACCGCCTATGCTGGGAGGCTGTTCCATTTACCTACTACTCTCAGTCAATTAAAACCCTTTCATTCCATCTAAACCGCTGAATCTGGCTTCCTTGTTCTAACATTGAAACAAGCCCCTCTCCCGGACTTTGACTCCGGGGACTTGTCTCTGGATCCGCACACCTTCTGGCCGCGTCACAGAATAGGAAAGTTTATAAGCGTTTTGATTTAGCGCTCGGTTTAACGATCAGATTTTACTGCCAAATATGTTGTTATTGCTCCTCGTATCCCGTTTCTCTTGGGCTGGAATGACGGCACTTAAGGCTCTCGGAAATAATTTACAATGTATTGTGTTTTGTGTTCTTGGCTTCCCCGGCTGCGTGTCGTAGAGTTAATGCCGCCCCCCCCCCCCTGGATTTTTATATTAATTTATTTTTATTCGGTGTCGTAGCTGCTATTGGAAAACACTGTTAATAATATTAATTGTTCGCACGCCAGAAACTTCATGATTCCATAAATCACGGCGCCTGCGCAGGTGCAATCAAAATAATTTTAATGTGTTTCCATGTAAATGCGGATCCATAGAAACGAAATATACCTAAATATATGTTTAAAAAAAAAAAAAAAAAAGGGGGGGGGCACAGATTACCTCCTGTAAAAAAAAAATAATACATAAATAAAAATAATAATAATAAAAAAAAATTAAATACATAAAAAGCCCCAGACTGCCGAATGTAACCTCTTGTAACTAAATGAAGGATTAGAAATCCTCATTCCTGGTACTGCTGAATTCCCCAACCCTTCCCAAAAATAACTGTATAATCGCATGACGTTTTGACACTTTCGTAGTTTTTCTCGGGAACACTAAATTGTCATGTGACATAAAAGCAGGCACTGATAGCTTGTTGCCATAAAAACCTAAAACGTTTCTGTCTTCAGGTCTTAGGTGATTGGATGTGTGTTGAAGTTGATATAAAAACCACGGTGACGGTCTTGCTCCGGTATACACTACCATTCAAAAGTTTGGGGTCACTTAGAAACTTCCTTGTTTCTGAAAGAAAAGCACATTTTGTCCATTAAAATAGCATGACACAGATCAGAAATCCAGCGCAGACGGGGTTAATGTCGTAAATGATTATTTTTCCTCCATTCCCAAAATATGCACGTTTTGTGATATTTCGTTTAAAATTGCGTTGCTTTGACACAGAGAAAACTGATAACAGATTTAATCCTTTTTAATAAATGTCTTAGAAAAAGTGTATTTAGACCTGAAAGTCCATTTCTTTCGCTCCTTTTTTTTGTTTTTTTTTTTTTTTTGTGCATTAAAGGAAAAAAAAGGGACAGGAACACTTGGATTTAAAACATCACATTAAAAAAACAGCCATTAAAAAATAAGAAGTTATTTGGCTTGAGCATAATTTTGTTCCATTTTTTTTGTAAACCTCATAATTTGAACCATAGTTACATTCCTATAGCTATATAAAAAAAAAAAGGCATCTTTGATTTACGCATTTGTTTTTTATACTGTATATTAAAAAAATATATATTTTTATGTTTTTTGTTTTGTTTTTATTTGAGTTGGATGTAATTTTGCTTTATTATTTTATTATTATTATTAAATTTGTATTGGACACAAAGTTGTTCCAGATTTTTTTTAGCAGACGCCATAATTTGAACCGTAGTTGCACTCCCGTTGGCTAAAAGACGAGCTTTAATTTATTATTTTATTGAGTTGGACATATTTTTGCTTTTTTTTTTTCATTTTTTTCATTAGCTAAGGGGAAAAAAGAAGCCAATCAGAAAGCAGCTTTAGTTCATGTATTATCTTTTATATAATTATTTAGTAGTGTTTCTCTGATGGTTTCATTACCTACTTGCTATCGATAAGTCGTATAAACATCCTTGGTTAAGCCCCACCCCTAGCCACACCCTCAACCACACCCCCTAAAACAAAAGTGCTCCGTTCAGCCTTTTTAAAAAGGGGTACGTAAAATACCTTAGCCTTGGATTTTCCTAAAAATGCATCTTTTTAGAAATTAAAGTTTATGACGAAATGAATTCTCTGAGACACTGACAGGTTTTTTTTTAGGGCTGTCGTCTCGTAACGTGTCTCGTATCGCCTGTTCCGAGCTTGTTGTTTGGAAACCTCTTTCTTTGTCTTTATTCTCTTTAACAAATATCCAATATTTCCCAAGGGAGCGAATCCCGACAGCGGTCACTTTATCTTAATTGTTTTGAAGTCCTCGGAGAAAACGACTTTTGTTATCTTAACGAGGTCCGGTGAAGCCGTACCTGGAAATCCCGGAAAACGATTGATTTTTCTTTTGCGCGGCTGTCCTCTGAAGCGCATTAATCTCCTTAAATGCTTTTCTGTTCGTTATCTAATGATACGGAATTCAATAGGATTCAATTTTGTGCTGATTGTGTGTGTTTTTTAATATCCATATGTTTAATTACCAAATATAATAAATGGAATGTTCGCTCGCGACCGACCGACACAACACTGCGCTGAGATCAGCCTGGAATAATCGATACACTATATGTATTTTGGCAGCCGTACTCATGGTGTGTGTGTGTATGTATATATATATATATATATATAATATATATATATATATATATATCTCTTGGGGAATAACAAGAATTGTACTTGCGGAAGGCTTTAGTGGACGTTGAGCAACGAGTGGGGTCTTTTTAAAGGCACATTTACTCCATTATTGTATTCAGAAAGCCGTCCATGAGCGAACCCGGAGACACCCTTACCTGTGAACAGACCATACCTCCCAAGTGTCTCTCTTTAGTGGGGCCAGACCTTCTTTTGGCCCCATAGTTAGCGTGTGTGTGTATATATATATATATATATATATATATATATATATATATATATATATATAGATATAGATATATATCTCCCATGCAACCTTTTCCTCTCTTGATCCCCCTCTTTCCTCCCCTGATCCCCCTCTTTTCTAGAAGCTCAACGTTTGCTGGGTATGAGGGTATTGCAGGGTTCTACAGCCCTAAAAGCCCCGATAATGTGTATAGAAACAGCAGGAAATGGCCTTATAAATTCGTTAAAATCCATTATTCTTCCTCTAAAAAAAAACAACGAAAAAAAAACCCTTCAGCGCAGCAATTTGTTCCCTCTGCTCTGCTCTGCTCTCCAGGCGTGGTTGGAGGAGGTCCGAGTGCTGTGATTTAATGCATGGTGGAGGAGCTTGTGAGCACCTACAATGGTAGCTTTCTTTTACTTCTCTTTACTGAAGCGGCTCGTATCTGGTGGCATTTGTGGCACTCTTGGTGGATCAGCACCTTTTTAATCTTACAGGTCATGTGACAACCTGTAAAAATGCCCGGTGGCTGACAGCATCATATACTTACCTTTATTGCGGCGTAGGAGACGGCTTCGTGGATCCGGCCGTTATCCGTATGCATGTCGTTTAGTAGCCGTTGGCCTTCAAGTGCCGGGGTCATTTTTCTTCCCTGGCCTGGTCCTGTTACCATTTTTTTTTTTAAAGTTTGTACCGTTTTAATTTACCAAGACAATCGTTTTTATTTGATTTAATATAATAAGCTTCACCATGAGTCATATGTAAAGGATTTAAGGCAAACCAGTTACATTTAAGCCAAAATTTTATTGCAATGAAACCTCTAGATATTTGGAAACCATTAAAATTCATTTCTCGTAAGTGTCTGACATCTTAAACATCTGGAAATAAAAATATATGTCTTGTACCGTAAGGAGAGTAGTTTTTTTTTCTAATCTCGTATGGAATTGAAGGATACACACTACAGTTCAAAAGTTTGGGGTCACTGAGCTGTTTTCATGGAAAACAAGGATATTTCTGTCTGTAATATAATTACAAAAGGGTTTTCTAACCATCGATTAGCCTTTTAAACTTAAACTTAGATCAGCGAACACAACGTGCCATTGGAACACAGGAGTGATGGGAGTGATAAAGGGCCATTGGAACCCAGGAGTGATGGGAGTGATAAAAGGCCATTGGAACACAGGAGTGATAGAAGTGATAAAGGGCCACTGGAACCCAGGTGTGATGGGAGTGATAAAGGGCCACTGGAACACAGGAGTGATGGGAGTGATAAAGGGCCATTGGAACACAGGAGTAATGGGAGTGATAAAGGGCCATTGGAATGCAGGAGTGATGGGAGTGATAAGGGGCCATTGGAACACAGGAGTGATGGGAGTGATAAAGGGCCATTGGAACACAGGAGTGATGGGAGTGATAAAGGGCTATTGGAACACAGGAGTGATGGGAGTGATAAAGGGCCTCTGTACGCCTATGAAGAGATTCCATAAAAAATCAGCCGTTTCCAGCTACAATAGTCATTAACAGCATTAACCCCATCTGCGCTGTATGCTTTTGCAAAAACAGGAAAAATTATTGTTTGGAAAGGTTGTATGTGTGTGTTTCTGTGTATATATATATATATATATATATATATATATATATATATATATATATATATATATATATATATATATATATATATATATATATATATATATATATATATATATATATATAAATATAATTTTTTTTCCCCAAGAGATTAAATTAAGATACATATCGTATGGTGTTCATGGATTTTCCACAATGTGTGTTCGTCCAACAACAAGTTTTCCATTTATTCTTTACGGTTATTGTCTGTGACTGACGGCCTAAAGACACTTTACGATAAGAGTTAATGTCAATGGTGGAATCTTTGAGATTCCGAGTAGTTCTATGTTAGAATTCAGAATATACAATACCTCAATAGTACCGGCCGTTGATCTGTCTACAGCTGGATTTAATATTCCAGTCACACCTCGCTGTATTAGTGACGCCTCCCCCGAGGGATAGTTATTGATCAAAAACATGGCGTAGGCTGCCATATTTAATCCACAGAGAAATTCTGTGTCCTGCAAAAATAACTGCTACTTCCGAATACTCAACCAACGTAATAGAATATGGACCACTTTGTGTGTCTCTCTTCCCCTGATTCCCCTCTTTTCTAGGAGGTCAGAATGTTTGCTGGGTATGAGGGTATCGCAGGGTTCTACAGCCCTAAAAGCCCCAATAATGTGTAAAAAAACAGCAGGAAATGGGTTTCTTGACCTAATTCTATAACTAAAATGCATTGGTTTTTGTTCTTAATGTCTGAGTTATGTAAATAGTTATCAAAAAGGTCACAGAAAGTCCTCGGTGAAGCCTCACCCCCAACCTATGGTCCTGCAATAAAAATGCAGGACCAAGTCATCAAGGTCATCTGGAATGGGACCTCCAATGTTGGCTCCCCCAAAGTGATTCTAAATTATATCCTTCCCTTCGAGAAGTCAGACAGCGCTGGTTCAGATGATATTCTTGTTCCATTGGAATGGATCTTCCAATCCATCCAGGCCATGTCTCACATTTTTGCGGGGCACAGGGCAAAATCTAAGGGTTGGTGCAGTAACATGCTGGGCTAGGAATGGAAATGTTTGGGCTAATTTCACCTTTTTATGCGTTTTCATGGAACAAATGCTGGGTATTTAGTGAATTCTAGCCTGACCATAAAACCTCTTAGATTAACCCTTAAGGACTTGTCCAACTCTTCATCTTTAGCCTCCTGGAATGAACGACAATACTATATTAGTATTCTATTTTTTTTTTCTTATCTCTTTTATGTCATTTTGGAGACTTGTTTTTGTATGAAAAAAGGGGTCTTGTCTCCAAAAGCTTCTAAAAATAAACATTATATGTAAATTGAGTTATGTTAATTCTCGTGCAAACAGGGCACCTTTCATCAATTGCTTAACTGACAAAGCATGTAATTGTGCCTTTCCCTGTAAAGGTAGGATGAAAAATCATGTTGTTTTCTTCCCCACTTATCCCTTGGTTAAATATTTGCTCTCGCCTAATGGTTGCGGAGGCTCCGCATTGTGCAGGGAGAGCCGTCTTCTGACTCATGACATTCTCTGGTTTTGTAAACATTAATCTCGTTGTTATCTGGAGTATGCACTGATTGTAAAGTAGATCTTGACGGGAGATCTTGGGGAGGGGATGATCTCATAGCTGGTTGCATGTTAAGTCTCTAATGGAATCTTTCTTGTGGGTTGACTCCTTGGAGAGCCATCAAGATAAAAGATCAAAGAGAGATATGCATATAAAACAACGGTCTCCAAGCGAACCCTACGGTTGGAATGCCCAGCGTTGATGGTAGGGTTTCCATCTACAACAAACCATTACCATCTGATCGAGTGTTCCCGGTACTCGATGGGTGTCAGAACTTCTTTGGCCTGGCAAGGAGGTGGAATACAGGATAAATCTCGAGCGAGGTAGCTTAGGAATCTGGGAAAACTCATAGGCTGGGTAAAAACAGAGGCACGGGAACATCTAACCAGGGGCGTTGGCGAGGTTGGCCAACGTAAGTCAAGGTCATATGCAACAAATAAACCTTAAAAAGTAATCAACGATAAGCTAACTCATTGATTGGGCACTAAACATCTAGAGATGGAGATTCGATGATACTTGGGCCCAATGATGGTACTGGAAAATGAAACCATGATCCGGAACGATCAAAGTCTTCTTGATTGGTCCATTCTGCTCATGAGAGCCAATCAGGAGTGGTGGGATTACTTCTGATAAGCTTTGGAAAGGCTTCCAATGCGTACAGCGATTAGATCGCTGTTTGTCTGTAACCACCATACCTGGCAACTCTCCGGGTTTGACCCGGAGATTGCCGGGTGAGCGCTGCTCCTCTGGTTGACACGCCCCGCTCCCCGCCCATTTCCCCCCATTAACGTCAGTGGGACCGCCCGCTGACGTCGATGTGCAGTCTTGGCCGTGTCCCGCAAGGGAAAGCTCCGGATAGCCGGAGCCCAGAAGTTCCCAGGTATGGTAGCCACGACAACTCATGTAAAAAGAAAATCTATAAATAACTGTATTGTGGTGGGGATCAGACGGTGATTTCACAGGTTCTGACCTAGCTGTCAAAACTCTATAAATAAAACATATAATATATATTATGTTTATATTGTATATAGACATATTTATATGAATATATATATATATATATATATCTTTTTAAATAACAAAAAGGAAGTTGAACATTTTTGGACTCCCATGACCCTCAGACACAATAGTGAGCCACCAAAAGCAGATGTCGTCATATTTAACGTGATGGTGTATTTTCTTTCTGCATTTTGTTTTTTAACGTTTGCCTCCGCTACGATATGCTATGTCCCCTACATGGGACTCGTGTTTAATCTACATGCGTGGGCCGTCACGGATATCGGAGGGGGGGGGTCACTTTTAAGAAAAGTCTGTTGATAAGATTGTGGCCTGATTATAATTACAGGAAAATGGAGAAAATTTCCTTTGTGCAATTTATCTCAGTGCAATTTAATGGTAGAATTCCTTCCGGTTAAAATAATTTCTTGGCTGAATGAGCCTACAAAGTACCAAACAGGTGGGGGCTGTTATACGAGATACATTGAGGTGTAACGTAAGCCTCGGTGCGCAGCGAGGGGTCCCCCCAGGTCTTTACGGTGTAATGAGATTGGCTGCTGATTTCTTATTAATAATAATAATAGTATAATAAATTATAATAAAGTATGATAGCATATAAGTGTCACACAATATTCTGAGACCACCATTTGGATCCAAAACGAGATGCATACATGTAGAGAGGCCCCCCGTAATGACTTTTTTTATGCTGTAAATATTTAATGTATTTATGTTTTTAAGTAAGTGATTTAGGAAAATAAAGCGTCTTAATCCTTTTCTCTCCAGAGGGATGGGCAAGAGCATTGTTTTGCGCCGTTATGTCAATTTACTGATGATAATTGATGGGTTTAGGAAGTAAATAATTCTAAAAATGTAAAGGCTGTGTAAACCAAGTGGGTTTTAATTAGCATTCTTATTAATATGGTTTTTGATGTGTTCTTTACAGGAATGCTCTGGAAGCAGTGTGTGACCCTATGTCCTTTGCTGAAATTCACAATTAATTCACAATAAAAAGTTTTATGGTGGATATTGCTAATAATTTTATTTTATTTTTAAAAATGAAGTGCACAGCACAGAATCTTCAAGGTGGGGGCCTTTCAAATGCACGCACGCACGCACGCACACACACACACACACACAGGTACTCACGCTTGCCCTTATACGCTCACACACGTACTCACGCTTGCTCTTATACGCACACACACGTACTCACGCTTGCCCTTATACGCACACACATGTACTCACGCTTGCCCTTATACGCACACACATGTACTCACGCTTGCCCTTATACACACGCACACACGTACTCACGCTTGCCCTTATACACACACACACGTTCCCAGGTATGTCTGTATGGTGAAAACTGAACTTAATTAAAGGCTCCATGTACAAAGGGCAACGCATCGCCCCGTGAATAAGCCAATAAGTTAAATTGATGTACACGTTCCCGTCCTACACCAGTGTAACCCAATCAATTTACATTAATTCCTATAATTGAAGTTATATATATTGATGTGCAAAGCGAGACGTAGCCAAACTCATGAGTGTGTCGGTTACCTCCTTATCATGAACGTTCCAAGATAATGTTCTCATGAGATGTCCAGACGCGCCTTCTTTAAAGGGGAAGTTCATAAAGAGACAGACGCTCTCTCTCTCTCTGTATATATATTTATCTCCTTTTATATTCTTTACAGACTCTGCATTCAACGTATATTTTGTTTAAGATTTATAGCTCGGTTTACGTGCAATAAATTACAGGCGCCGTTTACAAAGAGCTTCTGCATTTTTTAGATTTCTCACGGACTCGGCTCCACGGAATCTCACCCTTTTCAATCCGTTTTCAGGGGGGCAGAACATCAGGATGAAGGGGTAGATTCACAGAGTGATTGTGGGCAGATTTGTGGGCCAAAGATTTTTAGGATGAAGAGGGATATCCTCGGGCAAACAAGTATATTTTTATGTTAAAGAAACAGTAATTATTTTATTATAAAATTATATATTTTTTTATTTAACCTTATCATTAGCGCCAACTATTCCAGGATCGATTCTTACGGTAGATACATTCTAAACTAGAACTGACACATTAAGGCAATTTTATGCATTAGAGGACGGAAATTCTTTAATGTGTGTTTTTTTTTGTTTGTTTGTTTTTTGGTTTTTTTTAAGAAAAAAAAAAATCCCAAACCGCACCTCTGTCACATTTTCTTTTTGATGGATCGCATCTTCTGCAAGACAAAAAGCTGAGGGACAGGGGTCAATGACCATTGATACCTTCTCACTTCTCCTGATCAGCATGTCCACATCGGGTCCCTTTTGGTTAAAACCCACCCTATGTTGCCCCATTCCTCTGTAGAAAGCAAGAAAAATAGACAGAATTAGTACATGAATCAATGGAAGCATGTAGGCTAACTTAAGGTGCACACGCAAGGTGGTCATCCGTCACCATTGAGGTCCTGTCCCTCTTATGGTGCGCCAAAGACCTAGCTGGGGATGCCACAACTGGCCCTGGATTCTAAGATTACTAGAACATTTTTGTTTTTCCTTGCAATTTCCCTATAGCCACTGGGATATCTAAAGTAGAAAGACCACTTCCCCCATAACTGGGTCCCTTTTGGTCATTTTGTTTGTTGGACCAGACTGAAGATCCCGTTTTGAGGGGCACTATTTTCCATTTAGGTTGATCTGCGCCACCAAAGCCTCGAACTTGGCAGCCCTTCCCTGGATGTAGCGTTCTATAAAGAATTCTCGACTCTTCATGACAAACCTAGAACGTTCCTCATTAGAATTTTATCTCAACGAGTTCTCAAATTCTCCCCCAATTTTTTTTTTTTTTCTATATCCTGTGCCACTGGTTGAGCAAACCAACATAATTCAAGAAGTTCGTGGTGCAATGATGTCACCAGATTTATATTACAAAGTACATTTGTTTGTCCATATATTCTGGATTCTCCGCCAACAGAAGACAAGGTAAGACCAGATCGTTTTGTGCCAACCTCGTAGACCGCGAACCCGGCTCTTTTAATGAGCTTGTAATGGACACGTCGAGGATAAGAGATTTGTTTGCAGGTATGTGTTCCGTAATTATTCAACCGAATAATAAATATGTACCTTGCAAGGGTGAGGGGAGTTGAAAGTCCGCTCCGTAACTATTACATTGCTAGATATTTTCACAGCGTCCTGCTGTGTACATTAAGCAATGTTTGTTTGGTATATATTTGCTATATTAATATCGTTAGGTTTGACCTTAATAACGGAAGCTGTTTGTATCGTTCTAATTAGGATTTTTTTTTCCGACGATGTCTTTCTTGAACAAAGTGACAAATAAGATAATTTGGGGGGCGATTGTATATTTAATACAAAGTTTTACTTATGGTAATGGCTTTTCTCCCATGTGGCTCAATCTTCTTTTGCCCCCAAGGTAGAGAAGAGGGTATTTCCAGGGAGCCCTCGGACACGGCTCAGTTGTGACGGGAACATAGGAAAATTCTAATTTTGTAAGGGATCGATCCCTTTTATTATTTAAGATCATAATTAACATCGAGGCCAACTAGGAAGGTATGTATGTATATAAATTTACATTACCGTTCAAAAGTTTGGGGTCACTCAGCTGTTTTTATGGAAAACAAGGACATTTCTGGCTGTAACATAATTACAAAAGGGTTTCTAACCATCAGTTAGCCTTTTAAACTTAAACTTGGATCAGTGAACACAACGTGGAACACAGGAGTGATGGGAGTGATAAAGGGCCATTGGGACACAGGAGTGATGGGAGTGATAAAGGGCCATTGGGACACAGGAGTGATGGGAGTGCTAAAGGGCCATTGGAACACAGGAGTGATGGGAGTGAACACGTATATGTTCCTGTGTGTATTATATACACACACCCTCCATCTGTCTTTTTAAGTAAATATCCCCTGACCGGCTTAATAAAGAAAATGAAGCTGTGGCATGTACTGATTTAATTAACATATATTTGCATATATTACCCCTTTAGAGCAATTCACTTTTTAAATGTAACTCGTGAGGCAATCTCTCACCAGATGAAGCGTGTGAGCCGGTCCCATATCATTTAATAGCTAATCTGCCCTTATCAGACACTACTACCTCTAATTATGCAAAGAGCTCGGGAAGCTGATGTCTCCTCCGTTATTACCCCCCCCCCCCCCCCGGCAGCTACAACAAGGAGATGTGTGGGAACTAAAACATAAAACCTGTCGTCGGATCGGCCCCATTCGGCCCCCATCTATTCACCTGTTTCTCCTGCTGTAAAGACTCAAACCTTAATCAGTCATTGGTCTCGTCTTAGATTCAGGAGCCGTATGTCTATCCCATGCATGTTTATTACCCTCTACCACTTTTGCTGGGAGGCTGTTCCACTTACCTACCACCCTCTCAGTAAAGTAAAACTTCCTTTCATTCCATCTAAGCCTCTGAACCTCTAGTTTTAAGGGGATTATGGGGACGCTGTTACTTTAAAATCATCGGGATCTGCTTGTTGCTTTCTCGACGGTTATAATGTATGCATCGGCTCTTTATATGTCTTAAAATAGAATAACGTTTTCAGAATACCTGAGGATAAACACTCGGTAACGGAGCCGCAGCGCATGCAGATTTCCATGCACCAACTCCGCTCTCGGAATAACGATATCCTACTCCACCAAGTCAAACGCAATCACCATTCATTTTCCTTTGAAGTGTTCCAAAGAAACAATTACCTGAGATAAAAAGAGAACAACTCTTTTTCTTTATGATCCCAAAAGTAAAAGGTCCCGGCGTTTGTAGCCACTTTAAATTACTTGTGAAGTTGGTTTTATTACGCGGTATGGAGTGTGACAGGGTCATGTGTATATAACCCCAAAAAATCATCCGCAGCCATCGGTGGGTTCCATATTATGGTGGGCATGGACTTGATCCCAAGCTCTAGATCCAATACAAGGGAAGGAGGATAACATGCCGGTTACTTTATATCCTCTATTCCTTCTTACCCCTCGTGTTTATTTCGTACCCCGTTACGTTGGACAGCGCCCCGGAATTGGGACTGTCCTTGGTAATTGCGTTATTTTTTCTCTCCCATATCCCAGCTGCGTTTCTTCTTTCTCCCCAACTTCCACCAGCTACCCCTAGGACAAAATCATCTACTCGGACAAACCTTTCTTCACGACCTCCTCTTTTTTACTCCCATCAAATATCCCCCCCCCCCAATGCTAGTCTCTTTGCTTTATTTCCCCCCGCCGCAATTTAATTTGTTCTTTCACGTCCTCCCACATTTTGAGTGATTCATACTTTTAAATTAGTCTGAAAATGTTATAATCCTCATAATTCAGGAATTTTTTAATGTAAAATCAAACCGGTGCTTTTATCAAATACAACCGTGACTCACTTTGTAACTTAACTTTGTACTTTTTGTGCATCTTTCAAAGAAGCAAAAGTTATTTTAAAAAAATTCTGTCCCTTTAAGTAAATAAACCGTAGCATATAATTTCTTTCTCCTGCTGGTTAATTCTCATAAAAAAACAAAAACATACTTTAAAAAAAAAAATATATATATATTTTTTTTAAAGCTATGGCAATAACCTATCAGAGCCTGTCTTTGTGTCATATGACAACTAAGTGTTCAATGCAAAAATATAAAGCACAGATTTTTCTCATTAACTATGTTTTATTTTTGGGGAAGCAATTATAGGAATGATGTCTTTTAGTTTAACATTTAGAAAGAAATTAAAAACTATTATCATTTATATTCTTTTCCTTATTTTTCTTTTTTTACCATAAAATCCTGATAGAAGAATATATATATATTGTGCAGCGAGCGTGTCGAGGTCCTCTGCAGGTTTCTGCTAGACAAGGTGTAGTCGGTTCTTCGTGGTTCATTGAGTTTTGCTTGAATCGTGTTATATAAGATTTCTAAATTTAGAATTTCAGGCCATTGATTGGCTTATGTAACTACAAAAAAGTAGATTTTGTTTTACCGGTAAATTTGCTGAAATTTAGGATTTGCTGCATGACTGGTCTATGCTAATTTTTAACCAGGCAGTTTTTAGAATTGCCTGCCAATTAAATGACACGATCCTTAACCATTTTTTTTTTTTTTTTTGGTGATGGGTATAGAGAGCACAAAAAATATTTGTGGATTTTTAAAGAAATGATCTCTCTAACAGTGCTTTACTTGTAATATTTTTAGCCCAAACAGTATTTAATTAATTTTTAATTTTAGAATCAGTATATGTACCTTGATACCAATAGCATATTTCCCAACAGTCCTGGTTTTCATGGGATAGTCATGATTTTCGGGCGCTGTCCTGTGTAGATGCCCCATGTTCCTGGTTTTGCGCGCAGTTGGGAAGATCCTGCCTTGGTAGGCCCAGAGACCTGCAAAAACCATGTGGCCATCTTGCAATGCTAGGATCTTGAGGTGGCTACTTGGGTTAATTGGCTGAGTGGGGCACTTTTGAAGGCTGACTCCACCCCTCCCTACTTGCCACACCCCCTAACACAGGTGTCCCAATTTGGACACCTGAAATATTGAGGGGTATTTAATAGCTATAGTCATCTGGAAAAGAAAGCACATCCTCTTTGAATGCTATGCTCTTGCATATCAGGACATATAAACAATCATCTGTCCCTTATCAGGTCTAAAAATTAGGTAAATGCAACCTAAGATGAACATCAAGACATGGCATAATTCACCTGTCATGATTTATGCAACAAAAATTAAGCCAAAATGGAGAAGCCATGTCTGAAAAACTAAGTTTGCACTTGGACCGTTGGGGACATAGCTCCGCCCACACCATGCCTGGTTCTACCCAATGTGTGTCCATTTTTCCTCCAGTGTGAGATCCTGAGTCTTCTTAAGAAAGGAAGAAACTACTACTTGCATTTACTTTAATGCATGAAAGTGTTTCTCATGCAAAAATGTTTAATTAATATAACATTGAAAAAATGCTGAAATTGTCCTTTAACACACTGAAAAACATCTTTAAGATTTTCTGACTCTTCTGCCAAGAAGATATTTCCCAGCATGCAGTTAGCCTTCCCCATCCTGATTGGCTGTTCATTTAATAGGAAAATAGGAAACAAGATATGGCTTAGGTGAGTGCCCATCGTGCCCAAACACGCAGCGCGACAGGGCTGATGTTTTTTTAGGGCAGATATCACACTATATTCTGCTTCGTGGGGTATAAAATACTTCCCCTCTTCTGCTACTTGTAGGAGGCAGAAGGGGGCACGGTTGGGATAAAGAGGATGTGGTTAGCTCAAAATTGCCTTGAATGGGGTTGATTGTGGAGAGAGTGAAATCCAGAGTCCCCCACAGAGCCTTACCTAGGGCTCCTGGGGCAGGGTTAGGGCCCCCGCTCCTTGATGGCATCCCAGAAGCAGAAGGAACGACAAGGAGGAGCGGGCACGTTGGCGCCACCTGGCTGCAGCGTGCCTCTCATGTTGCTGTGCCTGGGGCAGATGCCCCTCTTGCCACGCGCCCTGAGTTCCCAGGTATAAGCCAGAATATTAGGACGTTTCAACTTCCAAGGACATGAAAAGAAACGGACTAAGCGAGCCAAATACTTATCTCCGGCGTGTTCTTCTTCTTTGATCTTCTCTTGCATTCCTACATTATGCCGATCTGGCTTAGCGTATAGAAAGACAAATCATCCGCCTTCAGAGCCAGGAAGCTAATAGCTTTTTTTTTTTAATGAATGTCCAGCAGCTGTTATATCTTAAGTGCAGAATAAAACGCATGTCTCTCTAGGGTATGGCATATACCTATTTTAAAGCGGTATTATCAAAGGTCGAGCTGCCTCAAGTTCTCTCAACGGGATTTCCACGTTCAGGATTTTTAGGTGCGACGTAAGGAGAAGGTGGTAGATAAGTAGAGTAGCCTCCCAGCAGAAGTGGTAGAGGGTAATAGAGCGAGGGGATTTGAACATGCATGGGATAGGCATACGGCTCCTGAATCTAAGACGAGACCAACGACTAATTAAGGTTTAAGTCTTTGCAGCAGGAATAAATTGGAAGACTAGACAGGGGGCCGAATGGGGCCGATCTGCCGGCAGAGTCTATGTTTCTATGGGATCTATTAGTTGTTTTTAAAAAAATGAAACTATATATATATATATGTGTGTGTGTGTGTGTGTATATATATATATATAATTATTCTCTTTTATTTGTATATATATTATTCTCATTTATTTGTGTGTATATAATCTTATATTTGTATATATATATATTATCTTTTATTTATGCGGTATATATTATCTTTTATTTGTATGTATGTATATATATATTATTATTATTCCCTTTTATTTGTGTGTGTATATATGTGTATATATATATATATATATTCAATGGATGCAGAAAGGAAACCCTTGTAAGAGAAAATTTTATCGGAATTCAGACACACGGTTTAAAAGAACAGAAATGGAAGTTGAGAGAGTTATGGGGTGCAAGCATAAAGGAAGAAGGAAAAGGAAGATAAGACCAAGATGAGACGCCAGAGAGAGACTTCTTTATCTCTGATTAATTAAATGCTCCGAGCTGACCGTTCTTAATTAGGATCCCAATAATTGCAGACATTCCTCGGCTTATTCCGTATTCTTCAGAAACCATATTTTTGGTAGCCTCAGAATCACGAGAGAAAACACGTTTAGTAATACAAATGACTGTAAAGTTATTTGTTAACGTAGACGTTAACATTTTTATTTTTTCTTAAAGGTGTCTGCCGCTAAGAGAAATATTTAGAATTATTGTTCGTTCGGCGACATGAAAAATGAGTCTTCGTGGAAAAACTCTAGTGCCTGGTACCGAATCTCACACCGCGAGATAAAATTACTTTTCAGTGAAATTTGTAGCAAAAGATGAGACCAGGGATGGGCTGACCCCTTGGCCTGGAGGCAGAAAAAGACCAAGTGGCCCCATCGGCCCCTTGCCTCCCCATCAGTAATACACACACTGGTATGCATTTTACACGCTCACACTAACACACATACATACAAAAAAGAAAAGTGCTATTCAGTGTAAAAACTAAAATAAAAAGTACTTTTACATTTTCTTGTATATCAAAATTCAGCAGGATGTATGTGTATATAATGTGGTTGTGTGTGTATATATAATATGTATACAGTGTGTGTGCGTATGTATGTATATATATATATATATATTTTTTTTTATATATATATATAACACAAATACAAAAATACAATAGTTTAATTATCTTTTTTTATTTTTTTTGCACCGAAGCGCACTTCAGTACTCATTTTCTTTTGTGTGTATGCGTGGGGAGACGCACGCTCTGATTCTGTTCCTGCTAGGTGTAAAGCGAAGCGCTGAGACATAATTACCTTTTTCACACATACACACACTTATGCATACAAACATTCATAAACTAACACACAAACACACACTGTTAAAACGCACATACACACATGCTAACACACTCCCATTTACATGTACACATTCATGCTAACACTCTTTCACATATACACTCCCGTTTACACATACACTCATGCTAATTCAAACACATGCACACATACTAACACTCATGTTTACACATTTATGCTAATTCAAATTAATTATACAGCCAGCTTTATGCTTATGAAACCTCAGCTTCCCGGTTATATAACGATACGTCTGATTATCTCGTTTGCCTCTGAGACTGCCAAACTTTTTGGTCCCTTATTTCCAAAGTTAACTTAGGAAATAGGTTTTCTTTAAAGGCCGCGGATAAACAGCCGCGTGAAACCGAAGCGATTATTGGCTAAAGCTAATTGGTTAATGTTACCAAGATACCAATCGGTCGTGGGCAAATTACATGGGCTACGGTCTAAAGGAGGAATAGGCGGGGCTCTAAAAAAGCCACACCCATTTCTGAATAGTCATTAACGTGTCTTATATCTGCCCCTTCCCCTGATTGTTTTGCTCTCATTCTACCCCCTCCCATTCCCTGATTTCTTAACCTGTCTTATGCCCATAGCTGGGAACTCCGCATCTCCAGGCCGCGGAAGCAGGGTCCTGACACCCCCCCTTAATTTCCCCCTTAAAAAGGGGTGTGTCCCATGATGTCAGCAGGAACACCCACTGACTTCAGCAGGAGCCGTCCGCAACATCATCCTCATCCCGCAAGAGCGGGGTTCTGTGTACCCGGAGCCTAGAAGATCCCAAGTATGCTTATGCCCACTCCTTGATTGGGCCATTATCATCCTACAACTCCTCCCATCCCCCGCCTACAAAATGCTAATTCATGATATTTTATGCTGGTTCTGTTGAAGAGACCACCGAGGTCCGATATGACCCTTGACTAACGACTGACGTAACGACGCCTGAAATGTCTGTAGAAGGATAATTATATTACGCTTTCCTTAGAGGTAATAAAGTATTGAAGGCCGCTGTGTGCGGTGCGATTACCCGCGCGATAATGTCCGTAGTATTAGGATTCCAAGTCCCGAGGGCTGTTCTTCCAGTAATCTTAGAGCGAATCGGGTACCGCGGCGTTCCTTCTATTTAATTAAACTTTTTAAATCGCCTTTTATGCCATGGGGAATGTAACCGTTCAGGAGCAACGCTGTCCGCTTAACGAGTTCAGGAATAATGGAGGTGAAAGGCAGACCACAGAGGCTTCGGGGTCATTTATGTCCTGTTTAGAGTCCTAAGCTCCGTCAGATCGGCCCCATTTGGCCCCCATCTAGTCGTCCCGATTCTCTTGCTGTAAGGACTCAGTCGAATCAGTCGTTGGTCTCGTCTTAGATTCAGGAGCCGTATGTCTTTCCCGCGCATGTTTAATAACCTCACTGTATTACCCTCTACCACTTCTTCTGGGAGGCTGCGCTCCCCTTATCTTTTGCCCTCTCCGTAAAGTAAGACTCATTAATTCTCTGAGCCTCTAGTTTGGAATTATGATTTATTGTCCTCATATTTGACTTTGAAAACTCCTACATATTATTCTATACTTGTAATTAAAAGCTTTCATAGCTTTCCGTTCTCAAGACGTACAGAATTACCACACCTGGGAACTTCCAGGGTAAGCTATCCAGAGTTCTCCCTCTTCTGGGGGAGTGGCTCTGTGTAAGGGGTAGGGCTAGCCACATAAGGGGCGGGGTTAGCCCCTGATAGCCATTATTATTTTAACCCTTTGCTTCATAATAATAGATCGTAGACAGGAAAGTTATTGGTTGCCATCTTTGTCACACATCTCACTTTTGATATAGTTTAAAAAAAAAAAAAAAAAGCTTTTAAATCTATGACCACAATTTTTTTTTAACTGTATTTTAGGGGTGGGGCTTCAGTCTGGGTGTGGCCTCAAAGGGGCGTTGCTTCAAATTCATGGCATGATATAACTGAATGCAAAAAAAATGTATGTGGAAATAAAAAAACATAGAAAAAGCATTAAAAAACGCATACAAAAAAGCAAATATAAAATACTTTTAAAACACATTTTAAACCAAAAATCACTAGATGTAAAATTAACCTAAATAAAAAAAAAATCTAGAGTTTTAATGCATTTTCTTGTTTGAGTTGTTAAGTTGAGAATTCCCTTTTAATGAAGTATTTATCGTGATTTGGGTAAATTACTCAATAGCCCCCCAAAACAGCACATGTGGGGTTAATCTCTGTTCATATCCCCTAAACACACGAGATGCAACCTACGGTAAGATATATGTCGCTATCTATAGCCGTAGGGCAAAATACGCTGACAAGATCTATAGGCCGAACCACAATATCCCAACAATCGATCAAATTCTTGCTTGGGGTTTGAAATAGTTCACATTTGATATTTTTTGCACAATTTTAAAAGAAAAAAATGATTTAAATGGTTAACAAGATGGAAAAAATAGATTTGTGCCTCTGTAGTCACGTTTTTAGCTCTAATTGAAATTCCAAAAAAAACATTTATAATTATGAGGCAGAAATTCTGGATTTTGGATTTAAATCAGCTGAAATTTGTCGTATTTCCCTGTGTGCTATTAATTGTTAGCCCCCCCCCGTTTAAAAACTTGTGGTTTTGTATCTTGTGGCCTCCGTTGCACATCTTTATTCGGATGATTATCTGGTGGATCAGAGAACAAACATTAAATAATTAGAATGGTTTTTGTGTGGATTATGCTAGAAAAGATCAAGATGGTGCCAAATACACAGAACAAATTAAAAAAAATAAAAAAATTTTGATGCTCATATCTTTGATTGCCGATTTACTGTGGGCAGTCCGCTGACATTGGTGGGCGGGCTGCTGATCGCGGTTTGTAGCATGGTAGGAGGGGAAGTGGGCGTGGAGTGGGCATACCTGGGAAGTTTATGGACTGCCTGTGGGCGGTCCCGCTGATGTCGCTTGCAGGAAAAAATCCCTTGTAGAGGAAGTGGACGGGGAGGCCCAGAGAAGTGGCGCTTCACCCGGAGTCTCAGGGCAAATCCCGGAGACCAAAAACGGGAGAGTTTGCAGGTATTCTAATGCCTGTCCGATCTCCGGTGTACTGGTGGGGAAACGTAATACATCCTAATGGTCACCTACCCCATTTTCCACCGGCAACGGCATTGAGGTGAGGCCCGGAGAAGCCGTCAGGCACAGCAAACCGCTGCCTGACCTTGCTCCATACGCTCCCCTTCTGCCACTCCAGCCGACCAGGTGCAGCGGTTCTCTATTTTTTTTTTTTTAATAGAATGCCCATTTGGGTTAATATTTGCATTTCTGACTGCCATTCCCAGCATCCCTCCCCATAAGTGATTCCGATAACAATCAGAAGTTCTCCTATCCTTTTCTCCGTTCTAAAGCAGAAAGGCTTTGTTTAAACGTTTATATTCCACGTCCGTCGCTCGCGTATTGTGAAGCGTTCGCTGATCGAATCTGACGCGTGATCCCCGTGGCCCCCGGCTCCGTTTATACGTCTTGACATGGAGGAAAATACCTTAGGAGATCAGAGAAAAAAAATATAGAGATGTTTGTACGTGGGATATAGAATCTGGCACTTATTACCCAAACAGGGTACGGGGGAGCTAACCTGGACTGTTGGGTGGTATATATATATAGCAAGAAGGACTTTCACTCTGCGTGTGATAATACTTATAGCCCCAAATGCAGACTGCGGGGCATTAAAATGGGTATAAAAGTTAGTTATTAGCCGCAAATGTCTCCTTGCAGGACTGTAACGGACCTGCGATCCTCAACGTCCCTCTGCATGGGAAAAATTGTATCTAAGGAATTAAAATACCATTTCCAAGCCGTTCGCTTCCAGTCTAATCCATTAAAGTCAAGTGCGGACCCTTATGAGTTTTTATCAGTTCTTGTTTGTTTATGCTGCCTGAGAAAGTAGAATGTCCGACGGGCCGATTGTAGCGCATTCCAAATAAATGGGTCGGTGACTCATTCCCTATTAGTGGCCCAAAAATGATTCCAAATAAACATCTTTTTCCTTCCTTTGATTAATGAGCGTTTCTGCTGGAGGAAAACACTTGTGCTGAAAAGACCCAACATTGAGAGATTGCATTGTATAAACACGGAATGTGCGAGTATCAGAATGTCCGTGAGAGTTTGACGGCTAAAACGGATCAAGCCAATGTGACGCGTTTTTGATAATTGCCGTAAATGGCGATAATATTCGGCGGAGTGAATGAAGTGGATTTATCACTCCCATCACTCCTATGTTCCAGTGGCCCTTTATCACTCCCATCACTCCTGTGTTCCAATGGCCCTTTATCACCCCCATCACTCCTGTGTTCCAATGGCCCTTTATCACTCCCATCACTCCTGTGTCCCAACGGCCCTTTATCACTCCCATCACTCCTGTGCTCCAATAACCCTTTATCACTCCCATCACTCCTGTGTTCCAATGGCCCTTTATCACTCCCATCACTCCTGTGTTCCAATGGCACGTTGTGTTCGCTGATCCAAGTTTAAGTTTAAAAGGCTAATTGATCGTTAAAAAGCCCTTTTTGCAATTATGTTACAGCCAGAAATATCCTTGTGTTCTATGGAAACAACCGAGTGACCCCAAACTTTTGAATGATTGTGTATGAAGCTCAAGTTCATTAAGGATCTCCGAGCCGATGGTTTTGTAATTCTTATAAGTTTCCAGTATACGGTTTTGTTTCTATATGTCAGCATTTTGAAGTATTATCCATCTTGGTGACCAAATCCCTTCTAGGACGTAGAGTTCCTTTTTCCAGGAGACGTTTAAGATCGAATAATATCTGTAATTATTAATCACCCGGTGCGCAGAGAGGTTCGCCTCGGAATTATTAGACTGCTCTTACATAGTAAATTAAGAGCAAATGAACCCCGGAGCATGCAATAAAATAAGGAAGCGCAGCCCCTGTGATTTGTTTGTAGTCCGTCAGGTCAGCTCGTTGTTAATAATTCAGGAAGGTATGTGCTGGAAACACACAGGAATTCTCTTCCCACAGAGAAATAAACCCCTTGCCGGACTATTTTCTGCTCATGTCTGGTTATTATCACGAAACCTGGGATCTGCAAAAGCTTTTTATACCTTGATCCTGGAAAATTTACGGGCTGGTTTTGGTCTTTTGTTTTTTTTTTTCTTCAACTGACCCTTTTAACTTTTTTTAACTTCTTTCGCAATATCTTAACCTCCTGACGAGTCATAGTTTTCATAAGGACATTGTTAGAACCATTTGGTTGCCGCTAAGACCGGACTGGTCGACGATGGGGAAGCCCTGGCGCTTTAAGGCCAGAGGCCCGTCTGATGGCCTAAAGCGCGGCCAACAGCTGTGTAGAAGCGGACGAATGCTATGTTTTTATTGGGCCGTGGCGTGCGGCCCTGCCTATCCATCTCCGGGCTTCGACCAGCTGCCCACCGGCCAGTTTGGGACCAGCTGCCACCATTAAGCAGTCATAGAACCTTTTTAATCGGCTAT
Organism: Sceloporus occidentalis; assembly: GCA_023333645.1. Classification (NCBI taxonomy): domain Eukaryota; kingdom Metazoa; phylum Chordata; class Lepidosauria; order Squamata; family Phrynosomatidae; genus Sceloporus; species Sceloporus occidentalis. The sequence continues at coordinate 935,595 of JALMGF010000178.1, forward strand.
GGCACTAGGGTATCTACTGGACACCAGTTGAAGAACATATTTATTTATTCATTTTCTATTTTAATTTATTCCTTTTAATTATTGCCAAGGTCACTCATAATGCCCCTTTAACACTTTGCTGGTCAAGGCTGGGGAGAAGATGCTTTGGCTTTTATGACCACTGCCCCAAATCAGCCAAGCACAATCCCATCAGCAGATCCAGTAGTGGACATTGTTGATTCTATATAAATAATGTCATTATTATTAATAATAATATTAATAATAATGTTATTATTTATTATTATGTATTTAATATGCATTTCCGAACAGTCAAGCAAACCTTTTATCCGTGGTTTCCCTCAAAATAATAATTAAAAAAAAAACATTCTACTCCAGTAGACGAGCTTTCTTTTTTAGTTTAAATGGAATGTAAACGGATCCAAAAATGTCCTTTTGAGTGACATTCCGCAAATTTCCAGGGTCACTTGAGCTTCCATATTTAGATTATCCGAGGAAGTGAAGTTTTACTTGCACATCCCACTGAAGATATAGTAGCGCTTAGGTTTTACTGTTTGATTCCCGGAGTACAGGAACGGTTAAACAACAAAAGCAGTTTTCGAAGTGATATATACTACATCAAAACGTGAAAGTTGCCATTTAATTGAAGATGTGGGTTTTTCGCTTTGTGGAAGGTGGGTGAAATCAGTCACACAGAGTTATTCTTCTAGATGATGTCATACAAGACATTTAACAGCTCCAAACCCTAACGCTGCTAAGAACTTGGAGATTTACCTTCTTGTTACATTGTAATCGTATAGTTGAGATGTTCGCTTATCCCAGATTTGGTGGCCACACAAGGATACTTGAACTAGAAAATTTGGTACGTTCGGCTGGAAACCCTGCTCTTTCGGCTCTACTTTAACTTCATTACAGAGCTGATTCCGCAACGGAACCCTTAAGGAACTCAGCAGATGCCCCATTAGGTCCTCCCAGAGCAGGGGTGGGCAATTAATTTTCCCATGGGGCCACATGAGAAATTGGAATGATTTTAGAGGGCCAGACCTCTACAAACTACAAACTCCGAAGCCTTGTCCATTTTGTTAACTTATGTGCTGTTTAATAAAGTTATTCAAGCCTACGTCATTGGTAGAGGTGCTTGAATAAGTAAGGCCTGAATAACTATTAGCACAGCACAGAAGTGAACAAAATGAACAAGGCTTCGGAGTGCATACCGTATTTTTCGCTCTATAAGACGCACCTAGATTTTAGAGGAGAAAAAAAAGGAAAAAATATTTTGAGCTAAAAAATGGGCTAAAATATTTATTACAATAACTGAATAAGCTATGAACACAGTAAGACACACGCAGTAAGACACACACAGACACAGTAAGACACACACAGACACAGTGAGACACACACAGACACAGTGAGACACACACAGACACAGTAAGATACACACAGACACAGTAAGACACACACAGACACAGTGAGACACACACAGACACAGTAAGACACACACAGACACAGTAAGACACACACAGACACAGTGAGACACACACAGACACAGTAAGATACACACAGACACAGTGAGACACACACAGACACAGTGAGACACACACAGACACAGTAAGACACACACAGACACAGTGAGACACACACAGACACAGTAAGACACACACAGACACAGTGAGACACACACAGACACAGTGAGACACACACAGACACAGTAAGACACACACAGACACAGTGAGACACACACAGACACAGTGAGACACACACAGACACAGTAAGACACACACAGACACAGTAAGACACACACAGACACAGTGAGACACACACAGACACAGTAAGATACACACACACACACAGTAAGACACACACACACAAACACAGTAAGACACACACACACAGTAAGACCTCCCTCCCTAACCCCCCTTCTCAGTATCTCCCCTCTAACTCCCTAACCCCCCCTTCTCAGTATCTCCCCTCTAACTCCCTAACCCCCCCTTCTCAGGATCTCCCCCCCGCCCCGGTCACTTACCTTAAACTCCTGTGTTGGAAGCGTGAGGCGTTTGTCTCGGGTGCCGGCGCTTCACTGCTGATCGCCGGCGTCTGACGTCATATGCCGGCGCCCAGCGTAAAGCGCCGGCACCCGAGACAAACGCTTCCAACACAGGAGTTTAAGGTAAGTGACCGGGGCGGGGGGGGACACCGGACTCATTGGTGAGTCACCAGGACACTCTTTGCGGGCCGGTCCGAGCTATTCAGCGGGCCGGATGTGGCCCGCGGGCCGTGCTTTGCCCAGGTCTGTCCCAGAGCATGCTAAACTCAACAGGGTCCCTGAGATGCCACCACGTTCAACTCGGCTTTCTCCCAAGTTCTCTTTGGTGATAAATGGCCGTACTTATTGCTGTCCAACAGCCTGGAAATAATTGCTGTTTGGATCTGGGCATAGTGAATAAATCTTGTGCTTTTTAAGGTTCTAAAGGAAGTATCTAGAAAATGGACAATAAAAGAAACCATGATGAATGGCCCACGTTGGCCAGGACGCGCTGCAGAGGTTATGTACTAAAACATGTAAAGCGTTACTCATTTTAGTGCAAAATAAGAGAGCTAGGAAGTTTCTCCAACCCGAACGAGAACACCCAACACAAGAGGTGCTTCGGGTCCAAAGGTTCATGGATGGACTTTGCAATTGATTGGTTTGTTTGTGTTGTGGAGATCATCAGATCTAGATACTATTGGGTGTGATTTTCTGACATATTGTATGTTTTCCCTTAATTTTCAGGATGTCAAAGAATGTGGGACAACATAACCTGTTGGCCATCAGCGGAGGTCGGGGAGAGCGTGGTGATGCAGTGCCCTCATTACTTTGACTTCTTCACCAACACAGAAGGTGGGTCTCTTTATGTTGTAGCAGAAACAGATTCACTCACATATGAGCACATGCTTGACTGCCAATAACTCCTTAAAAATGTTAGTGCGGGAGTGAGACTGGACAAGGTTTTACAGGTGGGAAGGGCAAAACGCAACCTTCTGATGAGGGTCAGAGGCAGCAGAAGCCTACTTCCAGCGGAAGTGGTAGAGGGTAATACAGTGAGGGTATTAAACATGCATGGGATAGACAAACGGCTCCTGAATCTAAGACGAGACCAACGACTGATTAAGGTTTGAGTCGTTACAGCAGGAGAAACGGGCAGACTAGACGGGGGGCCGAATGGGGCCGATCTCCCGGCAGGTTCTGTGTTTCTATAGAATCCTGAAGGTCTGAAGAACAAGATGTAAGGTGGCAACAGAAGGCAGAGGAGGTGGCAAGGGGTTTCGCACAGTTGTATCCCTGTCCGTGCTGCATTGAGCAGCTCAGGGCCACATGCAACTTTTTGGTTTCTATGTATCTAGACTCTCAAAAGCACAGATACCTCCTGACGCGTTCCTGTCTTCCATCCCGTTACGCTCTTGGCGTATTAACATAGACAACAGAAATTACAGCGGAGGGGTTGTTGAGGGGCTATTATTCCACCAACAATACCCACTTTTTCCTTGAATTCCAAACAAAAAACAGCGGGGGGAGGACAATGACTGAGAAACGCGCTGGACCTTCACGGCTCTACCAGGAAATCTTTCACCGGAACGTTTCACGTCTTACAATTCTTCGCTCGCCCTGCCCAGAGAGAACCGAGGAGTTCCCCCGCTTTGAGCCGAGGAACCGAGATAGAAATATGTCTGTTTTATGTCACCTTTCGTACTTTATTCAATTATTAAGGCCGTACCTAATACAGGAAAATATTATGGGCGGAAAATCGAAGAAATGGTTTGTAAGCAGGAACTTTGGCAAAGGTTACTTTGTATTCAGGTTCTGAAAGCATTGAATTAAACGAGAGTTTTTGCACACGGGGCCAAAGTAAAATAAACTCTTACGCAGATTTGTTTTGTCTTTTAAGTAAATTGCCTTATTTACTTATTTTTACCAAATGCATGTGGCATAGAACGTGCCTCGTGGCCCTGAGAACAATAGTCGATATTTCTGTTTATAGGTCTTTTGAAATAAAATCACATAATACAGACGTCCTAATGAAGTTTATTTGTAGTTGCCAGGCTCTGGTCGTATGGATTTGTTCTAATTTATCGTTCTGTGCATGGACTCGGCTCACGCCGTCCTCAAGATTTATTGAATGACATAATAATGCCCTCAGCTTGATCACGAAGCATTGTTATTCGATAGTTTGTAAAAGCTTCGTACGTTTAATAACAACATACTGCTTGGCCTAATTAATTAAGCAGTAACTCAATTGCATGAAGATAGAGGTGCTTGCTGGCTGACATCCAGAATTCTAGTTCACTAACTGTCAAGCTGTCTCATGCAGAAGCCCACTTATATATTATACCTGATGGTTCGTGATACCCCCACATCAACTAAATGAAGCGGCTGAGGTTGTTCCCTCCCCAGCCTTGGCTCAACCTTGATTCCCCTTTCCAAATATCCTAAAGGAACCCCCTGGACCACTAATGATATGGTGGGTCATGTATAACGCTCAATCTCCCTGGGCCCCCTTTGGGCTCTGGGTACCCGGAGGCTGAAAGTTCCCGGGTATGAAGACGAAGGGGTTACTACCTAATGTAATGGACATGATTTGGGTTCATAAACCCAAACGTCTGTCAAAGCCACATAATAAACCCCGGCGTTGTTTTAACGCAAGAGCTCCACCATGCAAGCCTACGGCAACTCTAGCCCCCACATGCGCAGTCACCTTTATGAATTTATATCAAGCAGTTGAGCTAACAGGCTGCATCAAAGGAAGTTCAACTGCGTGTTTATTGCATCTTCCCAATAAATGGATCAGCTATAGAGATGCAGAAGTCCGTTTGGCCTCCAATTATATCTTTTTATTTACCCAGAATTCCTCCTGTTACCGGAGCCTCTAGTGTAGAAATCCCCAAATATCCAACGTTTTCCTGCCTTTGATGATAACCCTGTTCTTCTTTTCCTGCAGGCCAGTAGGCCAACCTAATCAAAGGATTGTCTCTGGCAGCTCTGAGTTATTGTAACGAATCTTTTGGTGTCTAGCGCTGCTTTCTATTGAGATTAATTGAGACTCCGTGTTCAGCGAGGGAGCTTTAGGCGAACGGAGAAAACGTTGGGTTTCTGTACCTGGATAGAAATAACCGTCGGATCGGTTCTATGATCTTGGTCATCAACCTCTTAGTGACCTATTGGCTAACTTGTTTTGGTGCTGTTCGTGAATTATATATTCTATATGTTATGCTTATTATGTATGGCATGGTTTCCAATGCTCCGAAAATTTTAATTGGCCAAAGAGAGGCACTTTTGTATTAGAGGGTGTGGTTAGAGGTGTGGCTGGGGTGTTAGCGTGAGTGCATATGGGGCGATGTCGGTATACAGTGTTAGTGTCACTGTACATTGTTACAGAGTGTGTGTGTTCAAGTGCATTGTTTGAGTGTTAGAATGTGTTGGTGTGTGGTGTTAGAGTGAGTGAGTGTGGTTGCATATAGTGTTAGTCTGTATGAGTCAGGAAGGTGGTCCGCGGAGCGACATGCAGAGAGCAGAGCATTGAGCAGTGAAGAAGCTGTACAGAGTAGGGGGCAGAGCAATTACTACCTGTGCCGGGGTGTGATGCCCCCTACTCTGTGCAGCTTCTTCACCGCTCGATCCTACTATATTCTTGCCTGGGGGGAGACTTGGTCTAGGACCGGCCCTGATCGGAATAATTATTATCCTCCCGGAATATGACTCGGATTCAGTTTCAGTGCAGTTAACCTGACCTAGTTTATCTTCCTTTTTCTTTTTTTTGTAAGTTTAGCTTTTGGCAAAGTAACGTAGTCTAGCAGGAAGTGTTGTAACTCAAGTTTTAAAGTTCAAAAATAGAGAAAATTATTTTATTTTAAGAAAAAAAAAAAAAAACAACCTAAAAAGCCCTCGTATTTTGCAGGAGAGAGAGGCGCATGTCAAGAGTCTGAAATTAATTCGCAGTGACAGGATGAACACATTGGAAGTGGAACACAAAGAATTTAGATTTAAATAGGATTAACCCTTTGCATTCATAGCGTGCAATCAAAACCTATCACTTTTTTCCTTCGGTTTTACTTTACTGAGAAGGGGGGGTAGGTAAGTGGAGCAGCCTCCCAGCAGAAGTGGTAGAGGGTAATACAGTGAGGGGATTTAAACACGCATGGGATAGGCATACGGCTCCTGAATCTAAGACGAGATCAACGACTGGTTAAGGTTTGAGTCTTTACAGCAGGAGAAACGGGCGACCAGATGGGGCCGGCAGAGTCTGTGTTTTATATATATGGTGAGGGGTTGAATTTTATTTGTATTTCACACTTTCACATTTTTCGCTGTGATCGTGACTTTATCCTCCGTTCGTTTATCACGCCTCTTTAACTTATGCGTAATAGCCCTTTAAACATTCACGACTCCTTTAAGAGTTGCGACCTGTTTCCCTGGAAAGTATAAGTGGAACGTTCTGCTCAGCAAAAATAAATGGACTCATCAGCATTCGTCTAAAGTCAGGTTTTAAAGGGGAAAAAAGTCACCGATCTGACACTTAATTGGTTAATGGGATTGAATGATCAGAGCTACAGCGGCATAAACAGGATTTTTGGGGTTTATTTTTAAACATACAAACCTATAGTTTAGATTATAGTAAGGTCTTTCTTTCTCTTTTTTTCTTTCATTCGTCTTTTTTTTTCTTCCTTTTTTTCTTTCTTTTCTCTCTCTCTCTCTCTCTCTCTCTCTCTCGACCGGTACTCTAATACCACCTATCTGTGGCATAAATATTGGGGGATTCCGTCGCATATACGGCCACATATCGATTCGCCCGCCGCTGCGTCAAAGTACCCCAAGTTTGGCGAGTCCTATCTCATTTCTCCAGATTTGCCCTGTGTGCATCAGGTGTTTTTTAAATGGGTATGCGCCGAATATTTGCTTTGTTTTGTGGTCATTATTATTCTAGCTGCAGCCCAGGAATCTGAATGTTTATGCCTTTTATTTCTTTTAGTGCATGCGCTCCCCTTCCTGTAACTATATATATTTTATTTTTTTAATTTTTTTTATTTGCAAAGATTGGAGGCTGTGACAAAAAGGTTTCTATAGTTTGTTTTAGTTCATAGGACTACAATTCCTATGATCCTCACCCAGAATGATTTGCCTGTCGTCGGAGACATAACCCATAAACGCAGGTACTCTGGAGGGTGCAATGTCTGGAGAAACATGTATTCCATGCCTACAGTGCGCTTCTTCCTATAGCAAGGAGTATCTACTGTATATATCTGGCTTCTGAAGGGGCCAGCTGTGTGGCACAAGAAGAGTTAAAATGACTGCATGGCTTTCTATACTTTTCTATACTGTGTTTTTTTGTTTGTCGCCGGAACCGTAAAGGGCAAAGCCAAGCAGCTGCAATCTGCCATGTTTAATAGACGCTGACACGGCTTGACATGTAAAATGTCACAGGATCCATAGCATGCGTGCGGAGCGCGTGTTCCTTTTGTAAACAGTTTTGCTTTTTAGACATTCGGGAATACGACCTTTTAATAATCTTTAAATAAAGACGCCGGAAGGGATAACACAGAATAATGCTTAATGATTGAATATTCTCTATGCTAATTGTAACGGTAGGAAGTTTTACGCTACTGAGAGGGTGGTAGATGAGTGGAACAGCCTCCCAGCAGAAGTGGTAGAGGGTAATACAGCGAGGGGTATTAAACATGCATGGGATAGACATACGGCTCCTGAATCTAAGACGAGACCAACGACTGATGGCTGGCGATGCTGTGGTTTAGGGCTGAGTTAATGAAAACTTATATCTGGGGAGTTCCCCTGGCAGGCTATCCAGAGCTCTCTCTTCTGGGGGAGTGGTTTCACAAGGGGGCAGGGCTAGCTCCCAACAGTTTGGAGTGGGCGGGGAGTGGGAGTGGCTAACCACTACTCACCCTGCATCGAGAAAGAAGATAGTGAATTGGAGACCCGGAAAACCGGGCTTTATCTGGAGACCCTTGGTCAAACCTAGAGGGCCCCCCTTTAAAGTGACAACACAGCACCTCAATATCACTTTATGGCTTTTATGGCTAGCTCAGACTAAATAATGGTGCTCAGTCCGTTCAGTCCCATTAAGCTCACTGTTTGAATCGGGGACCTGGTAGAGGTTGGGGTTCCTGGAGGCAAAACCAAGAGTTGAAAGGCGACAATACAGAATCTGCCGGCGCTGTATAAATAAATGTCATGTGATGTAATTAAGTATTACAGAGAGAGAGAAAAAACCTTCCTCTCCACAGTAAAGATCAGCAGGTAACGACGCCAGATAGATGTCCCTACTTTTTTTTTCATCAAATCAATTGTCAGACATTGCCCGGGGCATCGGATAGAAGCAAATCTCCACAAGTCTTACTTGCTTCGCATTTGTGTTCCTAATCGTAGGCAAAAAATTGATCGTAATAATAATGTGTTTCTGCGCGCGTACACAGCACCTGTAGAACATATAAAAAGACCCCCCGCAGACCGCTGTAACCAATAGCGCCGCTACAAAAGGCTAAAAAAAAAATATATATATATTTAATTACAGCATCTTGTGGAAGTGGCATACCCCAGCTGTGCGGTTACCGGTTTTAATGCTCAATCAGCATTAAAATGTAATTAGACTGGAGCTTCAAGCCTTAGCGGGTATATCCAGAGAGAGAGAGTTGCCTGGGAATGTAGCCGTCGAAAGTCTCTTTTTTTAAGATTAACGGAAAATGTATTTTTTTTTTATATTTTTGTATCGTTTAAAGTTCATGTCTAGCCTAAGGTTCATTGGTGGTGTTGGTCAACTGGGACGTGTCCTGTTTAGTGAAATTGTAAATGTAAGTCGGAATAGTGTTGCAGTTGGATCACCTCTCCCCCTCAAGTGGGCAGATGGTCATCGAGACCCCCTACATCATACCTGATGAGCTGGGATGAGGGTAACTTTAAATAACCAGCGGTCTGGTACAAGACTTTTACCTTTTAACTGTGTCAGGAGAGGACAAGGTCCTCTCTTACTTGCTGTTTTGGGTGATTTTCATTGGCCATCCCTCTGTAAGAAGTTATCTCTGTATGATTTGACCGCCCGATGAACATTGATCTTGTATCCCCATCAACAACCTAGGAAAATGGCCATCCGTACAAACCCCCAACAAACTCAAGAAATGCAAAATGAAGAGATAACCATGGATGGGAAAAGGGCTTGCTGTTATGTTCTCTGTCCATGGCCACCACCACCTGGAATGGTCTATCAATCCAGAAGACTAGACCATACCTAGTAGAAGACATGACATGTCTCTTTAGGAGGTTCTTGATGGCCACCACCAACCTCGTCAAAGTTCTCCAAAGGCTTACATCGGAGACAACTTGGAAGCGTCCTTTGCTTTCTCCACACTTCCTACCCGTTTGCCTCCTCCGTTAGAATGCTTTATCGACCCAATAGAAGCTCAAAAAGTGGTATTTTTTTATTATGTTGCAATGACAAAGGTCGTAAATAAACACATTCTTTGAAAATCCACCAAGAGAAAAACGTTCTTAATTTGTATCGATGATGATTGCCAACACACGAAGAGATTTGTGAAAAACATGAAATGAGATGCTGCTTTGGACAGCGAAGGACCCCACGGGAGTTGGAGAACTTCATTTTATTGAATGATATTTGCCAAGAACACAGAATAACGGTAAACACAACTCTGGTCATTAGAATGCATTGGTTTGCTTTTTTCTTTTCCTCCCCCAGGGATATATATCGACTTTGTTCGGAAGGAGGCTGAGAAGATAAATCTGACAACAGTTTTGGAAAATGTCAGCGTCGATGGTTTTACCCCAGAATATAATAAACAGAGAAACATAATATTTGTCCATTAAGTATTAACTACATTATGGAAACCAGCGGAGGTTTTTTTTTAACTCATTATTCAAGTTCTCCCAATGTTCTCAACTTCTTCTCACCTTCTTCTTACCCATCATGCCTCTACTTCACATGCAAGCATTTTCAATTCATCCTCGCTTAGCAAGAATGCCAGGACCTGTCCATCCATGGAGTTGCAACAGGGATAGTCATCCAAAATATCACATGACTGATTACAACGGCGGCTTCCAGGTCTGCAGATAAAGGGAGTTTATTGAGACAAAATGAGATAAAACTACATTTTTTGTCAGTGCTGACCAAGATTACTGTACACCTCACTGGGGGTTATATTACTGTATACAGCGCTGGGGGTTATATTACTGTATACAGCGCTGGGGGTTATATTACTGTATACAGCGCTGGGGGTTATATTACTGTATACAGCGCTGGGGGTTATATTACTGTATACAGTGCTGGGGGTTATATTACTGTATACAGCGCTGGGGGTTATATTACTGTATACAGCGCTGGGGGTTATATTACTGTATACAGCGCTGGGGGTTATTACTGTATACAGCCCTGGGGGTTATATTACTGTATACAGCCCTGGGGGGTTATTTCTGTATAATGTCTGTTAAATATAATATATATCAGTATGTTAACGCTGTTAGATGAATGGATGGTTGCAGTTTTTCGTGTGTTGCTGCAGGTCGGATCAGGCATCCGGTACACAATCTATTAACATTAAAACCTTTTTTCCTGCAGCAAACGTGTCCAGAAACTGCACTGACCAAGGTTGGACAGAGCTGCACCCCGGCCCCTACGCGCTCACCTGTGGTTTCAATCCGAACAGCAGCCAAACGGATCAGGTACGTCTGTCGCGTAGAAAACATCATGCGGCGCATTGTTCACTAATCACTAAGCTCACTGTATATATTTTTTTTATTTATTAATATTTAATAAAAAAAATTACTTTTGAGAACGCTGTTTCTCAATCTCTTCCCTCAAATCTCCTCTGCACTGATCACACCATGGTCAGCAAGCAGGGCTCCATTGCCTTGCATTGCTGATCGCAATGTGTGCGATCAGCCAGCAGGGGCTGCGATTGGAGATCCCAGCAGTGTCTAGACCAGGGGTGGGCAATTAATTTTCCCATGGGGCCACATGAGAAATTGGAATGGTTTTAGAGGGCCAGACCTCTACAAACTACAAACTCCGAAGCCTTGTCCATTTTGTTAACTTATGTGCTGTTTAATAAAGTTATTCAAGCCTACGTCATTGGTAGAGGTGCTTGAATAAGTAAGGCCTGAATAACTATTAGCACAGCACAGAAGTGAACAAAATGAACAAGGCTTCGGAGTGCATACCGTATTTTTCGCTCTATAAGACGCACCTGCTGATAAGACGCACCTAGATTTTAGAGGAGAAAAAAAGGAAAAAATATTTTGAGCTAAAAAATGGGCTAAAATATTTATTACAATAACTGAATAAGCTATGAACACAGTAAGACACACGCAGTAAGACACACACAGACACAGTAAGACACACACAGACACAGTGAGACACACACAGACACAGTAAGACACACACAGACACAGTAAGACACACACAGACACAGTGAGACACACACAGACACAGTAAGATACACACAGACACAGTGAGACACACACAGACACAGTAAGACACACACAGACACAGTGAGACACACACAGACACAGTAAGACACACACAGACACAGTAAGACACACACAGACACAGTGAGACACACACAGACACAGTAAGACACACACAGACACAGTAAGACACACACAGACACAGTGAGACACACACAGACACAGTAAGACACACACAGACACAGTAAGACACACACAGACACAGTGAGACACACACAGACACAGTAAGACACACACAGACACAGTAAGACACACACAGACACAGTGAGACACACACAGACACAGTAAGACACACACAGACACAGTGAAACACACACAGACACAGTGAAACACACACAGACACAGTAAGACACACACAGACACAGTAAGACACACACAGACACAGTGAGACACACACAGACACAGTAAGATACACACACAGTAAGACACACACACACAAACACAGTAAGACACACACACACAGTAAGACCTCCCTCCCTAACCCCCCTTCTCAGTATCTCCCCTCTAACTCCCTAACCCCCCCTTCTCAGTATCTCCCCTCTAACTCCCTAACCCCCCCTTCTCAGGATCTCCCCCCCCGCCCCGGTCACTTACCTTAAACTCCTGTGTTGGAAGCGTGAGGCGTTTGTCTCGGGTGCCGGCGCTTCACTGCTGATCGCCGGCGTCTGACGTCATATGCCGGCGCCCAGCGTAAAGCGCCGGCACCCGAGACAAACGCTTCCAACACAGGAGTTTAAGGTAAGTGACCGGGGCGGGGGGGGACACCGGACTCATTGGTGAGTCACCAGGACACTCTTTGCGGGCCGGTCCGAGCTATTCAGCGGGCCGGATGTGGCCCGCGGGCCGTGCTTTGCCCAGGTCTGGTCTAGACAGACCCTGACAAGTCTCTCCTGTTCTGGACGCAAAAGGCAATGCCCGATCATGTGATATAACAGTTTATCTGCCCCCCGGGTGTTGCTCCATCACAGACGATCAGAGGGAAGGAACGCTGACAAGGTGGAGTCCAGGCTATCAGCCTGTGAGAAATGAAGGGGTTAATCAGGCACGGGATAGACATACGGCTCCTGAATCTAAGACGAGACCAACGAGTCTTTACAGCAAGAGAACGGGGGCCGAATGGGGCCGATCTGCCGACAGTCTATGTTTCTATGTCATTGAATGGATACATACCTCTCAACAGTCCTGGATTCTCGCAGGAAGGGGAGATCATCTGATGTGGGACTGGTCAAACTAAACAGGGGCACTCGGAAAGTATTCTGGTTAAGGAAACCAAGTATTGGCCACCGAGGGCCACAATAGAGCTTTCTATAAGCTTATTTATGCAGTTCATGTTTGGGTACGTTTGTAAGCATCAGAAAGCCTTTGTCATTTGGCTGGACATGCCGACTGGCCTAAAATTTACCTCCAAGTCCCCAAAAAAAGGTATAGTAGTAAATATGGTGTAAGAGCTGCTTTCGGGATTATAAATTCCATGATACAGAACACCGTTTCCTTTAAGATCCATAATCAGGTCGCTGCCGTCCCGGGAGGGCGGGGGGACTTTTTTGTTGCATTGACGGGGCGTTTTCATTACAATTACTGGACGTCTCGGGCTCGATCGCTAATTGAGACGGGAAGAAATCGTCAGGAAAGGGACCGAGCTTTCAGCGAGGACAATGGGGGTGAAATTACTGCTGATACAACGTGCCGTCTCGAAATCATTACTTTCCTATTACTGATATTCAAACACAATAGAGACGACGAGACCGAAGAGGCAGAACATTGGACAATTTTGACCTTGTACTTGGCACTTTATTAAAAATGTAAGAATTTAAAGCGAATCACTGAGACGTTAAGTGGAAACAAATCACAAAAAAGATGATGTGATGTCAAATGAACCACGAGAAACGAAGATGTTAATTAGTGTTTAGGCATCATCTTTCTAAAATGATTAAATAAAAATGTTTTATTCCTCATATTCGATTAAAAAAAAAATAAAAAAAAATATTGGACTCTTATTTTTCACCAAGTTGTAGTTTTTTGCCCCATATTATAATGTTTTCAGGCAGCTGCATATCAGCCATTTGTATGATTCTCACTCTGTTATCAGACCCCCGATCTACTAAACACCCCCACTCCTTATCATACTGCCTGTGGGAAACAATAGAACGGCTCAGTCTCAATCACCCAGCAGGACTCTCTGGCTAATGAAAGTCTATGGAGGAACAGACTTCATTAGCTTTGCCATAAAGCATCAGCTCAGTGTGGTGTTTGAGCCGGGAAAGTCACCCAAAATATCACATGACTGACAGCAATTGAGTGAAGACTCAAACCCTAATCAGTCGTTGGTCTCGTCTTAGATTCAGGAGCCGTATGTCTATCCCATGCATGTTTAAATCCCCTCACTGTATTACCCTCTACCACTTCTGCCGGAAGGCTGGTCCAGTTATCTACCAGCCTTTCATTAAAGTAAAACATCTTAGCCTCTGATAATCTACTTCTATCTAGGATATCTATACGAAAAGTGGCCTTACCTGCATGTAGTCGCGAATAGCTGCTTCTCGCTCGCCAACGTTCTGCCAAATTAACCATCAGCCAGGACATGAGCCCCCTTGTCAAGACTGCTTGGGGAAATTCTGCACTGTTAGCAGCTATACCATTTTATAGTTTTTTTTTTTGTTTTTTTTTATAAATATAGAAATGGGAAATGAAGTTGTTTTTCTGTGTTTTTCCACCCATTACACCAACCCAGGCTTGGTAAAGGGAAAATACTATTTTATGTTTAAATTAAAATTTCCAAAGCAATAATGTTAACAAAGACGCCCCAGTGATGTCCGCTTCAAACTGAACAGGCTGAAAGCGAAGCTGCGCACACATTAGTTTATCTGGGGTTTTTTTAATTATTATTATTATTATATTTTTTTTTGATAGCCTATTTTTTACTGGGAAGAAATAAATGATATATAATTCCTGCCAAAGCCTTGAAATGTATTGCTTTTTCAATTTAAAATTTTTCCATTTATTCTGTTCAAAATATTTCGGACAATGTTTTCGGTGCATTAAAAAAAAAAAATATGATATAATATATTTACTCCTTATATGAAAATTAAATTAAAGAAACTGAAGAGGGCTTTTATTTACTGCACATAATTTGAAAAAATAAAAAATGAAATGCCCAGAACTAAAGCAAGATATTATTAAAGAAAACTCTCACTTTAATACTTTGTCAATCGAAAATAATCACATTTTTAATTTAATAATTCTTAAAAAATCTTAAAATAAAAATTTGGTTTATTTTGGTTATTAAAGATCTATATTTTCTACAAACCCCCAACTCGTATACCTCTTACCGCATAAATTATCAAACCGCCCAACAATTCCAATGGCCAGATTTATTTTAGGGGGTGTGGTTAGAGGCGTGGCCGGGGTGGGGGGATTTTGTAATTTATTGATAGCTGTTTATGTAACTAAGTGAAATATTTAGAGAAAATCACATAGTTTAGTTTACTGCTGCCGGGTGGCAAAGAGGGACTGGATAAATTAAACAGAGATGTTAGGGAGGTATTGCAGGCATTTAGAAGAAGAATGTGTTTTCATTGACACAATTTAATTTTTAACACTTTTTCTGCTTTTTCTACGCACATTATTGTGACTTTTAGGGCTGTCTTGTGTACATGTTGCTATATGTTTATAATAATAGTAACTTCTCGTGTTCTCTCGCACAGACCGCATTCTTTGGAATTATACGGACCGGATACACCATCGGACACAGCCTGTCTCTTATCTCCCTCACCGCTGCAATGATAATTCTTTGTATATTCAGGTCAGACTTTTACTAATTGATTATTTCCATGTCGATCATCACTTTATTATTATTATTATTATTATTGTTATTATATAATATTATAATATATTAAAATATTATATAATATTATATTATAATATTATTATTATATATTTTAAGAATCAGAGGGGAATTTTCATTAATAAATCATAAAATATAATCTGGTAATAAACGGTATATTGGAAGTATAAACAAATAGCTACAGTATAATGTTTATGGTTTATGGGGTTTTTGCCCCATTCTCAGGATGAAGGGGCAGATTCTCAGGGTCACACAGTCTGGAGCCGATTCCTTCTCTATATTCTACCTGCTATGATCATGTATAAGCATATCTGGGAACTTACCCGGAGTCCCCCTTGTGGGGGCGGGTATGAGGTCCCGCTGACATCATGGTCATCCCACCAATGGGGGAAGTGGGCTGAGAGTTCCCAGGTTTGCATGTAAGACTCCCAGTTGGTGCTTTTGCTCCCAGTATGTTGTGGTTGATATCCCTGCTTGAATGCAGGTGACTCAATTAAGTCTATCTTTAAAGAATGACAAATCGAGATTACCGTGAGGGCCGGTAATAGAGCCATTTGGGGGGGGGGGGGACACATTTGGTGAGTCGCTACATAGAATCTTCACGATGGCCTATTAAAGGGTTAATATCTCTAGAGTCTCAGGGGTCCGCTTATTTAGAAAGTACCCAGGTATGAATATATGCGATAGACAGTAATAACGCCCCCACCCCCCGGGGTAATCTGTATTATATATTCCATTTATCATAGAATGTCGGAATTAAGACTCGAAATATGTGAAGGGAAAATACAGAGAGCAGCAAATGGTTAAATAACGAGATCAGAGTTTCGCTCCATCATTATCTGCGTCGAGTGTTTATTTACGCTACTGAAACACCAATTATTGCCCAGGATGGTCAAATATTTAACAGAGAACAGGCACGGCTGCCACAGACCACTGGCACTCCTTGACTAACATGTCAGCTGAGGATGTCGCTTTCAGAAGCCGTACGCCTATCCCATGCATGTTTCAATTCCCTCACTGTATTAGCCTCTACCACTTCTGCCGGGAGGCCGTTCCACTTATCTACCACCCTCTCAGTAAAGTAGTTTAAACATATGCAAGCCTTATAGCATATACTAGAAACGAATGCAATTTTAGAAAAGCAATTTCAGGGCTCTACAGCCCCAAAAAATTTACCAATAAATAATAATATAATATGGCAGTATGTGCCTTAAAATGGTCAAATCGACCAATTGATATCTTTCGTTTTTATTCTAATAACGCACTCCTCTACGTTTTAATTGTAAATCTGGGACGTTACATGTATAATAAAATGATCAAATAATAAATTGGATTAAATGAGGATTTGGCTCATTAACCAAAAGGTCTTCCGTCAGCTCCACGTGTATTAAGTTAACCGAAACGATCTGCACTCCCGAGAATATGAATCACGATTTATCTGGAATCAGGAATGCAGTTTTAATAACACTTTTTTTAATTATTGAACATTTTTATTGTTATTAAATTGTCTAGAAAAAATTGTGCCAATGATTTTGAATCCTGCACCGCAGACTGACACTCTTTTTTGCTTTAATTAAGTTTCCTCTGTAAAAGGCCAGCGCTGAGATTTACCAAGTGGCCTGAAAGAGATTAACGGGCAGTTTGAAAATTTTAATTTCATGCAAAGTTTGGTTTGAAACATAACATGTCTTGCTCTCTCTCTCCCTCTCTCCCTCTCTCTCTCTCCCTCTTTCTTCCTCCCTCTTTCTTCCTCTCTCACTCTCCCTCTTTCTTCCTCCCTCTTTCTTCCTCTCTCACTCTCCCTCTTTCTTCCTCCCTCTTTCTTCCTCTCTCGCTCTCCCTATTTCTTTCTGTCTCTTGCTCTCTCTGTCTGACTTTTTTCTCATTTTCTTTC
This sequence comes from Sceloporus occidentalis, assembly GCA_023333645.1. Lineage (NCBI taxonomy): Eukaryota > Metazoa > Chordata > Lepidosauria > Squamata > Phrynosomatidae > Sceloporus > Sceloporus occidentalis. Next base: position 952,851 of record JALMGF010000178.1, read on the forward strand.
CCCGTTTTTTCTTTCTCTTGTTTTTTTCTTTCCCCGTTTTTTCTTTCTCTCATTATCTTTACTCATTTTTCTCTTTGTCTCATTCTCTCTTTACTTTGTTTTTCCTTTCTCTCATTCTCTCTCTTCTCCTGTTAAGGTGAAGCTAAAAAGTATCAGTCTCGGGAACTCTTCAAAACCATATAAGTGTTTAACCTCCTGACCTACAGAGACCTCATTAATGGTGCCCAGAGAAGGCTTTAAATTGCTTCTTTTCGAGTTAAAATGTAGTACAGTCCCATTTGATGTAGTGGTGGGCTAAGCGATATATGAGCCATATAGTGTGTCGGAATTCCCAATATTTATGTCTCATATAGGGGGCTTTTAAATTAGTATTTACTGGGTATGCGCTGATCTTTTGCTTTGACGTGTGTACAAAAGACTTGTGTGGCATAATACAGAAGTCGGATGGTGCCACATGTATATAACATATGGTTTTCTGTGGTCAGATGGCTAAACCAGGGATTGTGAACATATAGAAATAGCTTATATAGGTTCTGCTTTTAATTCTCAGTTCCCAAATGTTATAATTTTGAACTATTCTTTTTAAACCCCCCATAACACAACTTCCTCCTTTTAACACCTTCCTTTCCTTCTTTTAAGTGTTGAGTCAGGCCACTCACCTACATTAAACTCGCTAGCTCCCGATGGAAATTTTAAGCATAAATCTAAAAATTATCTTATATAGCTTATACGTATATTGTTTTTATAATCCTACCCTGTAAAGGTCCCTAATATAACGGCATTCCTTTCTCTCTCTCTCAACAAAAATAAGGAGATAAGGCTTTCCTTAAATCTAATCTAGAAATGTAAAGCTAAGATTAAGATAATTGAATAATTCATAAAATAATAATAAAGTGAATAACGCACATCAAATAACTGATTAGAAAAGATAAATATAGAGACGTGTCACTGCATTTTTATCACTCTCTCCCCTCCATCTCTTTTCCTATTTCTCTCTTTGACTCTTTTCTCCCCCCTGCTCTCTTTCCTTCTCTTTTTCTCTTTTTTCCTCTTTCCTTCTCTTTTTTCCCCTCTTCTTTTTTTTCCTCTTTCCTTCTCTCTTTTTTTCCTCTTTCCTTTTCTTTTTTCCTTTCCTTCTCTCTTTTTCCTCTTTCCTTCTTTTTCCTCTTTCCCTCTCTTTTTTCCTCTTTCCCTCTTTTTCCTCTTTCCCTCTCTTTTTTCCTCTTTTCTTCTCTTTTTTTCCCTCTTTCCTTGTCTCTTTTTTTCTCTTTCCTTCTCTCTTTTTTCTCTTTCACTTTCTCTCAATTAACTGGGATTTAGAACACCAAGGCTACAGTCTTTCATCTTGACCAAGCGCAGCTTATTATCTTTCAGATGATACCAAATTCACCAAAATTCACAAAATTTGAAATAGTTTAATTCACGTTCGCCAAAAAAGGGTATAACTAAAAAACAAATCCATGAGATTATCTCATAAAGCATGTTGTCAGTGTATGTACTTGGCCTAAAGGTAAGATAAACTACGGGGGGCCGTCCCAGTGAGCTTATTTTGCAAAATGGACTGACATGGCTCTGTGTAATGGATAGTATGAAATCTGCTCAGGTTGACGTCGTTATAAATCGCTATAAATCGTATTTTCCTGAAACATTAAAAAAAAAAATAATGTGCGTCTAACTAATGACCTTTTAACATTGTGGCCTTCAGGAGGGTTTTCCTTTTATATTCTTTTATATGTTACTGATGCGTTGTACTAAATTAAAAATAGCTCTGATTTAAAAAAAAAAATTAAATAAGAAAATCCCAGCCTGAAGGTCAATTGTATCCAATTCTGTTAAAATATAGTACAATGTATCCTAATAGAATCCAAAGAAACATTTGGACTCGGTGTACCCGATCTCACGTTGTGACCATATGTCTGTTATAAGCTTGTTAAAAGTTTAAAGCTACAGGACTTCTCCAGCAATTAACGCGACCGTCCAAATCAAAAGGTTGGGCAACGTCTAAAGATCGTTTTAAACCATCTGGAATCTTTCTGCTGCTTAAAGCCACGGTTTATGGAGAAAACGGAATATGGCCTATAGGCAAAATACCCCAGCAGATAATGAAAGATCGGAGCTGTAATCTTAAGAGTCCCCATAAATGGTTGCTGCTTTTTTTAATTGTCAATGGTTATTTAGTAATTTGGGTTGGAAGAAGACACAAAGCTCATCAATTACCCCTCACTGTTTATGCGATTTCCAATTATGCCTCAAAAAGGGGAAAAATTCCTTCTTGACTCAAAAATAGCCTCTGATTTCTCACTGGAACAACAACCTCTAACTAATCCCGTCCTTATAACCCGTTATATCCCTGTATATTCCTCATATTATATATTATATACTCTCCGGCTGTATAACTAATCCCGTCCTTATAACCCGTTATATCCCTGTATATTCCTCATATTATATATTATATACTCTCCGGCCGTATAACTAATCCCGTCCTTATAACCCGTTATATCCCTGTATATTCCTCATATTATATATTATATACTCTCCGGCCTTATAACTAATCCCGTCCTTATAACCCGTTATATCCTGTATATTCCTGATAATATATATTATAAACTCTCCGGCCGTATAACTAATCCCGTCCTTATGACCCGTTATATCCCTGTATATTCCTCATAGTATATATTATATACTCTCCGTCCCGTATAACTAATCCCGTCCTTATAACCCGTTATATCCCTGTATATTCCTCATATTATATACTTTCCGGCCGTATAACTAATCCCGTCCTTATAACTCGTTATATCCCTGTATATTCTTCATATTATATACTCTCCGTCCCGTATAACTAATCCCGTCCTTATAACTCGTTATATCCCTGTATATTCCTCATATTATATACTCTCCGGCCATATAACTAATCCCGTCCTTATAACCCGTTATATCCTGTATATTCCTCATATTATATATTATATACTCTCCGGCCGTATAACTAATCCCGTCCTTATAACCCGTTATATCCCTGTATATTCCTCATGTTATATATTATATACTCTCCGGCCGTATAACTAATCCCGTCCTTATAACCCGTTATATCCCTGTATATTCCTCATATTATATATTATATACTCTCCGGACGTATAACTAATCCCGTTCTTATAACCCGTTATATCCTGTATATTCCTCAGATTATTTATTATATAATCTCCAGCCGTATAACTAATCCCGTCCTTATAACCCGTTATATCCTGTATATTGCTCATATTATATATTATATAATCTCCGGCCGTATAACTAATCCCGTCCTTATAACCCGTTATATCCCTGTATATTCCTCATATTATATATTATATACTCTCTGGCTGTATAAATAATCCTAATTAATATTTCATCCTACAAAATGTTCTGTATTTCATCCTGTTCATTATTTCTCTGAATGTTGTAAAAAGTAATTGGCAAATAAAAAAATATAATTTCGGGGGCGGGGCTGACCGAGCTTCAAGATGGACGTGCAGTGAACTTGCTCCTCCACAATGCCCTAAACTTCGCACGTTTTTCGGCTCAATCCCTCTACATCGCCGCGCTACCTGACTGCTGACAGCCCAGGCATGCCTGGCAGCACCCGCAAACCCGCAAAGAAGAAGTCGGTGCCTGCCATTTTTCAGAGAAAAGCTCCCGACTCTGTGTTTCCCGCGCTGTCCGCCATGGAGCCTGCGGGCCCCTCTGCCGCGGACCCGGTCACGCCATGTACGAGGCGCGATGTGGATGAGTTGAAGGACCTCGTTCTTTCCGTCAAGCAGGACCTCATGGACCACATCCATAACGAGCTCCGTGAATTGACGAGGGATGTGGCTGAAATTGGCTCCCGAACCGATGCACTCGAGCGCACGCAATCCACCATTCAGCATGACCATCACCGGCTGGAATCTGAGGTGGCCGCTCTTCAACAAGAGGTACTTACCTTGCACGATGCGCAGGAGGACCTCGAGAACCGCTCGAGGAGGGCAAATTTCCGCTTACGTGGGGTCCCGGAGTCTTCACAAGATATACCTGCGGTCTTGCATCAAGTTTTCACCCAACTGCTGCCTCACACCCCCGCAGAGGAGATCACCGTCGATCGGGCCCACCGGGCTCTTCGGCCGAAGCCCAAGCCTGGGGATCGGCCGCGTGACATCGTGGTCAAGCTCAGGGACTTCGCCCACCGGGAGTCCCTGATGAAGGCGGCGCGATCTGCTACCCTGAGGATAGACAACTTGGAGGTCCAGGTCTATGCGGACTTGTCTCCGAGGACTTTATTACGGCGCAAGGCCCTCCGGCCTCTCACGGATCACCTCCGCTCTCATGGCGTGCCCTACCGTTGGCGGTTTCCTTTTGCCCTCCAGGTGGCCCGTGGAGATGTGTCGCGCTCCATTAAATTGATGGCGGACGCTGACCTCTTGCTCCAGGACCTGGGACTTCCCGCCCTCTCTACCGGCCGCAAGAGAAGCCGCCAGGATCCTGGCCCCCATCGTGAGGGTGAGTGGCTTGTCGTCCCCCCGGCCCCGCAGAGGCGCAACGTCCGGGCCCCTGCCGACGACCTTGCTGCTGTCTGACGTGGAGCACCCGTGGCATCTTCGTTGGCTCTCTCCGCGGCCACCGTGTTGTTCTGCCACCCCGTCTTCGGATGACGTGTGACTGTCTCCAGGGCCGCGTCTCCCGGATTTGTCCGCCGGCCTGACTTGCTCCGCTGGACTTGACAGGCTTCTACCGGTGCCTCCCCCGCCGATCTCGTGTGTTCCCGTCTGCGGTCCTCCCGGATCTGCGGCCTGCGTCGGCGATCTTCGGTTGCTGGCGTCCACGTCTGCCGGCTTTCTCCGCGGGCCTTCCCGGGGTTTCCTGCCGGCGGCCTGACCGTCGCCGTTAGATCATCGCCGTTCTACGCTGGGGTCTTTGTGCCGGGGAGGCATACCTGGACTCTGGGACCGCTAAGTCCGCCGTTTTGCGTTTTGTTTTATGTTCCTCACACACGGTTTCATGTTTTTTTTTCATATACACACGGCCGCTACAGGCCTCTATGTTGCGGGTTGCTGAGCCTTCTCTGCCGCCACTGTGACGGCTCTACACCGCACCTCTCGCCCACTTATTCGTATTGAGGCCTCTTATGGCTGCCTTAATTGCATCACTTTGCTGGCACGATGCCGCTGTTATTTTGTTTATATTGTTTCGTAGAGGGATTGTTTGTTTATTTTTTGTTTATTGCTATAGGGTAGGAGATTCCATTTTGGTGGTTTGTCATGCCTAGACCCCTTGGAGACCTTCGTTGGTCTCTTGATGGCCTGACATCTGGGTCTTTGACTCAGTCGCCGAGTCAGTGTGGTGACTCGCCGGTCAGTTTGCCATATATCCGGCTGCATCTTAGTGGCCTGCTCTCATGCCTTCCTGTTCCTATATCTTGTACCATTTCTACATATACGATTACCTGCATATGTGTGCGTTGGTTTTTTTGTTCCCTTCTTCTGCTTCCTCTCTCTCTCTCTCTCTCTCCCTTCCCCCTTTTTTTTTTTTTTTTTTTTTTTTTTTTTTATGTTTGTTCCGGGTGCGCCAGTGCCGGCTGCCTCGCGCTCTCCTTGGTCGGCAACACTCTCCACGTCTGAATGGCGGGTGACCTCACAGTGATTTCCCACAACGTTAAGGGCCTGAACTCCCCGCAGAAGCGGCGCCTCGCCATGTCATACTACCAGAGATATAGAGGGGACATTATCCTACTCCAGGAAACGCATCTTCGGTCTTCGTATCTTCCGTCTTACTGGAGCAAGCACTATCGCACGCATCACCACGCCGCCCATCCTACCCTGAAGAAAAATGGGGTCGGTATCTTCTTCCGCTCCTCCCTGAGTTTCCACCTCCACTCGGTCACAGCTGATAAATGGGGCAGATATTTACTGGTGACTGGCCTGCTGCACTCCCACCCTACGGCCATACTTAATGTCTACGCTCCTTCCACGTCTGCTGCCTCTTTCTACACGCACCTTTCTGACCTCCTTCTGCCGCTTCGGAAACACCGCCTCATAGTAGGGGGGGACTTCAACACCTTATGGGACTCACTTTTGGACAGGAGGGGCCCCTCGCCCTTGCTGCGCCCTTCACCTAACTCTAAGCACCTTAAAGACTTCGCGAAGACCGCTGCCTTAGTGGACATCTGGCGGCTTCTCCATCCGAAAGCCCTGGACTACACCTTCTACTCCCATCCCCACCAGTCCTATTCCAGGATCGATTACGTTTTTCTGGGCCAATCCTTGGCCAACTCGGTGGGATCGGCGACGTTACATCCCATTACCTGGTCCGACCATGGAGCGGTGGAGTGTACCCTCCGCCTCACGGACGCTCCTGCAGGTCGGGGGCAGTGGCGCCTCGATGAATTCCTTCTTACTGATCCCCAGGTGGTGGGCGAGGTTGATAGGGACCTGGAGGAGTTCTTCCATTTTAATGAGACACCTGAGGCGGACCCGCTGCTCATATGGCAAACTCATAAAGCATTCATTAGGGGCTCCTTTCTGCGCATCGCAGCCCGGCGTAAGAAACTCTATCAGGAAGCCTTGGACTCTCTCACCTCTCGTCTCTCCGTGTTGGAAACCCTCCACAAGAGTACGCTGGATGCCAAGGTCCTCCACGATATGATACAACTGAAGGGTGAAATTAACCTGCTCCTCAGCAAACGGGTCCTGCACTCTCTCAACACCACCAAACACACATTTTTTGAAAAGGCCAACAAACCAGACGCGATGCTAGCCAGGCGTCTCAGGGCGCAAAGGAAAGCGCAGAACATTTCCAGGATTGTTGACGCCAATCAGCATTCCTGGGTTCACCCGACGGACATAGCCAACCAATTCGCTTTATTCTATCAAGACCTCTACGACGGCACCAAAGCCCCGGAGAATGCTCGCTCTCCTGATCACCTGCTTCGCTTTCTAGACTCTCTTCCTTTGCCATCTCTGCCCCGGCAGCATGTCACCTCGCTGTGTAGCCCTTTCACCGAGGAGGAGGTCCGTGCCGCCCTGTCTTCAATAAAGCCCTCTAAAGCTCCGGGCCCGGATGGCCTCCCGGGGTCCTACTATAAAAAGTTCCAGTCGCTTCTTGTGCCTCGTCTGCTCCGGCTCTTCGATGGTTTTCTGTCGGGGACCCCCCCGTCTGGTGAGATGTTGCGGGCCAAGATCATCGTCATCCACAAGGAGGGCAAAGACCCTGCCAACTGTGGCAGTTATCGCCCCATCTCCCTCATCAATGCCGACATCAAGCTCTATGCCAAGCTGCTGGCGACCAGACTGGGGTCGATCATTCCGGTGCTGATTCACCCAGATCAAGTGGGTTTCATCCCGGGCAGGGAGGCTCCGGACAATATTCGACGCACAGTTGACCTCATTGAAACAGCTCGGCTCTCCCGTCAGGATTCCATGTTGTTGGCATTGGACGCGGAAAAGGCCTTCGACAGGGTTGACTGGACCTACATGTGGGCAGTCTTGCGGAGATTTGGCCTTGGGGAGGGGTTCATCCAGGGAACCCGGGCTCTCTACTGTCACCCGTCTGCTACTGTAGCCTTGATGGGTTGTGAGTCGTCGACCATCACCATACGCAATGGAACGAGGCAGGGGTGTCCTCTCTCGCCGCTCCTGTTTGCCTTGTGTATCGAGCCCCTGGCCGCAGCTATCAGGCAACATCCCGACATCACGGGCATCGCGGTTCTCGACACTCAATACAAGCTGAGCCTCTTTGCAGACGACATTCTCCTCACCATCACCAACCCCCTCGTTTCGCTCCCGAATCTCTACGATACCCTCCGCACGTTCTCTCGTCTCTCAGGGTACAAAGTTAACGCCGCCAAATGCGAGGCTTTGGACCTCAACCTGGGTGATCCTTTAAAGACTTTGTTGGCATTTAACTTCAAGTTTACCTGGCAACCCAAGCATTTGAAGTATTTAGGCATCCGCCTTTCTAGAGACTTTGCCTCGTTGTACCAGACGAACTTTCCTCCGCTTCTTTCTGCTCTGCGCGGGGAATTGTCGCAATGGTCCCGCTACCGCATCTCATGGCTGGGTCGTGTATATGCAGTTAAAATGAACATTCTTCCTCGCATTCTATACCTCTTCCGTGCGCTTCCTACTCCGGTCATCAAGAGTGATATTGTGCATTTCCAGTCATGTATCTTTCGATTTATTTGGGGCAACACAAGAGCCAGGATCAACAGGGCCACGTTGTACAAATCCAAACTGGCGGGGGGCCTTGCTGTGCCTCACCTCTACCTGTACTATGTGGCGGCGAGAATCTCTCAATTGGAGGCTTGGTCCCTCCCTGCGCACACTCTGCCCTGGGTCGATATCGAGCATAGCTATGTATTGCGCCACCGGCTGCCGCTCCTTCTCTGGTTGGATCCTCCCATGCCTCTACGCTTACCAGTTTTGCCCACTATCACAGCAGCTCTGGCTACGTGGCGTACCTGGCGCTTTAAGCTCCGCCTTCGGGGCTCCGTCTCGCAGCTCACCCCATTGCTTCTCCATCCCCTGTTTCCTGATGGCAATGACGTCTCCCGATTTCATTGGTGGCGGTCAGCGGGCCTCAGTAGGCTTGGCTCGGTGGTGAGGACTACCAAGATGCTAACTTTCCAGGAGCTCCGAGATTCCAAGCGCATCCCACCTGCCGAACTGTTTCGCTATCTGCAAGTCCGCCACTTTGTCTGTTCGCTCCTCGGGGGACGCCCTATCTCTGCGCTCACCGTCTTCGAGAGACGTTTTCTTGCTGGCAGGAGGATCAAGGGCTCTATTTCAACGCACTATGCACACTTTATTGACACCACCTTCCCCCACCCTCCTCTGTACCGAGCGCTGTGGCATGCTGAACTTCAGAGGGAGCTCCCGGAGGATTCCTGGGACGCGGCAATTGCTAATATCCACAAGCTCACGATCAACACGGACACCAAAGAACGAGCTTATAAAGTACTCGCACACTGGTACATGTCGCCGGCGAAATTGTCGCAGATGCTCCGGATTCGCGGGGCCGATTGCTTCCGAGGCTGCGGAGAGAGAGGCTCCTATCTTCACGCCTGGTGGTCGTGCGCCCTGGTGCGCCCACTCTGGTCGACCTATTTTGCCATGCTGTCCACGGCTCTGGCCGCTACGATTGTCCCCTCGCCTGAGATTGCACTGCTCGCCATGGACGCCCCTGTCCCTCAGCTTCCTCCCGCCGCCCAGCGTCTTATTCACCGAATATGTGCAGCGGTTAAGCGCGCTCTGGCACGACGATGGAAGGGCCCGCCACCGGTTCAGGGCGAGGTCACGGCATACATCTGGCACCTTATCACCATGGAGCTCATGACGGCCAAACTTAGAGATGAACTCCATAAATTCGACAGCATCTGGGACCCGTGGCTTTCCGCCTTCTCGGATACCAGGCCATCCGCCCCTTTACTTCGTTTATGATCACTGCTTGTGGCTCCCCGACAGCGGCGACCCGGTCTCCTTTTTTTTTTTTTTTTTTTTTTTTTTTTTTCTTCTTCTCTTTCTCTCTCTCTCTTCTTTTCTTTCTTTCCTTCTTCGCTAGTCCCTCTTTGACCCCTTTCTCCTTTTCTGCTCTTCGCCCTTTCCTCCCCTCCTCCTACATGTTTTGAAAGACACAAAATTGTTTCGGCGTCTTCACTGTTGCACTTCGCAGGGGTTGTTTGACTTGTGTTACCGGGTGCCTCGCTCTCGGTCGTCCTCCTTTGCTCATCATCCTCTGCGTCTCTTCTGAAGGGCTTTGTACTGCGTGTCTTAACACTGTGTGTTATTGTCATTGCAACCTTGTTACGCTGTTATTGCGTTGTGTATGCTGCCCTACTGTGTTCTGCCTGTCGCCAATAAAGGATTTAAACAAAAAAAAAAAATATAATTTCACTTATTCTGTGAATAATTTACAATTTGTGCTGATTCTGAAAGATTTAAAATGCAGGTTTCTGAGAAATTCTGTTTATTATGCAAAAAATGCTTGCGTTTAACGCAAGAGGCCCCTGCCTTTCTGAGCCCCTGAAAAAAAATCAAAGGGCTGTCTGGTAGCTGCCATAACCACGCCAATTATCCGTCTGAGCTTCCGGGCACCTCTTATATCTTCCAGAAAATAGTTTCCCTTCCTGCGAAACCCCAATTAACAGCAACGAGCACATGACAGGGGACAGAAAATAAAATAAAAGAATAAAAATGCTCTCATATTGCCCTGAATAAGTTTCTGTAATGAATAAGTAAATGTTTGTGATTTACTCGGTGATGTATCCCGGCCTAAGCTTGGACAGGTCCAAGGGGATAGCAGCCCCCCCTTGTACCATACTGGTGGGGCAGATCGCCCCCTCTTTAGTGATCGAGCCCCCTGCTGTCTCCCACCACATAAATGCCAGGTTACAAGGGGTGTCTTTGATATCCCCAACCGACCTAATTTTTATGCTATGGAGGCTGTGCTGAGCCATAGACTTCATTAAAAGTTGCTGCGCCTTTAAGAGATGACACGCCAGGCTATGACATCATATATGGGGACTCCGGTTCTTAAAGACGCAGCCCTTTTTTTTTTTTTTTACCGAACATAGAAGCTGTGGGGTTGGATGTATAGACTCGCGGAAGGGAATTAATCAGTTATACATCCTCCATACTGCAGGGCAGCATTTTATCTGGGCTTGCCAACAACATGGCCGATGTGGTCACCCTAGGAGGGAAGAGGGGGTGTTACCCCAAAGTTTAACACGCCACAGGATATACCTATTTTAATACGTAAGCACATCCTGTAAACAAACACCAAATGGCGTTTAACCCTTTGAGCGCTGAGCAGCAATGAGCACGCTTGCTTTTTCCGGCACCCGTATGGTCAAATATTCATGAATCCATGCGGAAATATTTCGGTGCCTTTTAGGCAAATCTCCGGCATATGCAGAAATTTCTCGGGATGAACGATTCTATCTTTCCAGCAATACAAACTTTTATTAGACGCGAACGGTACACACTATGCCCGCCAGCGGGCACGGAACGGGGCAGAAAATAAAAATAAAATGAAAAGATCGATACGATAGCGTGTAGTATTATGGGGGCACGCCGCACACGTCTCCGATTTATCTTATTTTTTTTTTTTTTTTACGTGCATTCTGGGAATTTCCCATAAAAATAGGCATTATTTTATCTTGTTTAATTTGTAAATATACATTTAGCGTAATAAATTTAAAGCCGGCTCTAATTGCCTGTTGACGTTCCCAATGAGGATATCGCATGGAAATGATTCAGGGAATTTTTTTTTTGTTATCTGATAAACCTCAGAAAGGGATGCTTCGCCGTCTCAGCTAAAGAGGAACTAAACAGCTAAAGCGGACCTGTCACTCGTACTCGTCCTACGTATATGTACAGAAAAGCGCTTTATATACGGCTAGAAATCTTTAACTCCATAAACAAAAAAAAAATTGTCTTAACTTCCTGTTCTAAAGGATCTGTGCGATTATTCCTCCCCATTACATTATTTCTGCCTTGTTAAGCTACTTTTGCCCCAAAAATCACCTTCTCTGTGGTTATACATTCCTGCGACGGCTCCCCATTTTTATCCAACGGCATTAATTAAGGTTCTGGCAACACAAGGAACCTACTGTGTTGTAGATAATAGCCTTGAGGGTTTTCAAGCTACAGCCAAATCAGCGTTGATCGAGGATCCATAAAGCTAACGCGCGTCTTGGTTTCGTTCCCCCGCAGGAAGCTGCACTGCACACGGAATTATATCCACATGCACCTCTTCATGTCCTTCATCATGAGGGCCATAGCCGTGTTTGTGAAGGACGTCGTTCTCTTCGAAAGTGGAGAGTCCGATCACTGCTTTGTCAGTTCGGTAAGTAAATTCTATTTTAAAAAAATATATATTTAAGGAAATTGGGAGATCATTTTTTTGGTGGGTGAAGACAGGACTGTGATGATATTTTGTGAAATAAAAGAAAAAAAAACATATAGCTTAAGAAATGTAAGCTTCAGGTGACCATCAAAGGTCCTGCTACGCTCACCGTGCAAAATGCCCTAATTACAAAAATAATAAACTTCTTTGGGATCCATTCACTCATAGAAAACGCATTTTCAAAATGGCGCCACTTAAGGACACAGTCGAAGAAGCGGTAGAGGGTAATACAGTGAGGGTATTAAACACGCATGGGATAGACATACGGCTCCTGAATCTAAGACGAGACCAACGACTGATTAAGGTTTGAGTCTTTACAGCAGGAGAAACAGACAGGAGATTAGAAACCCACCCTATATGCATACCACGGGGCAGCCATCTTAACTTCCTGTTGGCAGCTTCTGTCCGCTCGTTGTTGGTCACTGGTTCAGGAAGTTAGTCGTTTTCCTTAGTTACCCTACAGCTTGACGCCATTAATGACACGTCGCTTTATACTTTACAACATTTCAAAGATGGACTTTTGTTGCTGCTGGGGGGGTCTGGCTGTGATTTTTTTGTGTGTGTACGATGTTGATATGTCTGTGTAACTGAATGGGGTTTATTCACCCCGTTTAATTTTTAAAGCCGTTTCCTGCTGTTTCTATACACATTATTGGGGCTTTTAGGGCTGTAGAACCCTGCGATCCCCTCATACCCAGCAAACATTCTGACCTCCAAGATCTGAGGGGGTAAAAAGGGACATTAGGGATTTGAAGCTCAAACAGGGACACAGTATACCCTTTTCTTTTTCTCTCATTCTTTGCTTTGAGGCTCTTTCTTTCCTTTCATTTGTTTCTTTCTCTTCTTTCTTTTACATTTTTCCTTCCTCTCCTCCTTCTCTTCTCCTTCTTCCTTTTTTCTTTCCCTTTTATTACTCTTTCTTTTCTTTTTCTTTGTTTTCTTTTGTTTTGTAACTTTTTTCCTTCCTCCTTCCCTTCTTTCTTTCTTTCTCTCTCTCTCTCTCTCTCTCTCTCTCTCGCGCTCTCTCTCTTTCTCTCTCTTTCTCTCTCTTTCTCTCTCTTTCTCTCTCTGTCTCACTTTCTCTCTCTCTCTCTCTCTCTCTCTTTCTCTATATTACGTTTTCTTTTCTTTCTTCTTCATTTTACCCCTGAAGAAATAAATAAGATTGAGTTATAAATTGGCTAATTTGAGGGGGAGGTGAAATCGACGGCTCGAGGCATGCGATCTATATTTAATTTCCCAGACAATATATTTCTCTGTCAGGACAAGGCTTTCTTCCTCGAGGACATGCGAGAACCAGTAGCTGCTGAACGCTATTAGTCCTAGAGGTGGAAGAGACAGTTCCGTTAAATAAATAAATAAAACATTAACATTCTTTAATAAATGGTTTCCTCTTCTGCGTGAGTTCTTTGTTACGCAAAACCGTCCGGACGCGCTGTAAAAAGACAAGTTGGGGCTTTTAGTGTTTGTTATAGTTTCTGCATTCTGGAAAACTTACTGTTATTAGAAGAATTAGTTCTTTCTTATATATATTTTGGGCTCACGGTTTTGTATTTATTGCCAAATAGTGAAAATATTTAAATAAATAAAAAAAAACCAGTAATAAAAACAAGGAAGGAAAACTGATCTGCGGGAAATGATTCCATCATCAAGGTGCCGTATATCAGTCGTTGGTCTCGTCTTGGATTCAGGAGCCGTATGTCTATCCCATGCACGTTTAAATCCCCTCACTGTATTACCCTCTACCACTTCTGCTGGGAGGCAGATTATATAATTCACCTACTCAACAAGTCCAGCTAAGACCCCACAGAACACGCATTGTTTAAAGTCACGCGCGTCTCATTATTTTTACTGATATCAGTTGAAAACAAACTACTTTAAGCTAATCTTATCTCTGCTTATCGGCCCTTACGTTATATTGCCAACAACGGCTGTGGTGTTATTAATGGGTATTCAGGAAAAGATAAAGCTCCATAAACACGGCTCCGCAGCTAGTCGTTGCATGAAATAATCGTTTTTAAGTATATTGGCCTACAGCGATTTGTTACGGTTTCCTGTCTGGCGTGTTCAGCGGAATTACAAGCGCGTACACTCGTGTGTGAAACGGATTAACACGCCATGAGTGGGTCAGAATTAACGGTCGATTCCCAAGAGCAATTTTTCCCCGAAGCCCTTTAGGCGGAAGTCCCATTTAATCTAAATATGAAATAATTTGTACCACCATTTGTGAGTATATTATATCTGTAAATACAGTGTGTATATATATATATATTTTACACTACCTTTCAAAGTTTGGGGTCACTTAGAAATTTCCTTGTTTTTGAAAGAAAAGCACATTTTGCCCATTATAATAACATTAAATGGATCAGAAATCCAGCGCAGACGGGGTTAATGTTGAAATGGAAACGGCTGATTTTTAATGGCCCTTTATCACCCCCATCACTCCTGGGTTCCAATGGTCCTTTATCACCCCCATCACTCCTGTGTTCCAATGGCCCTTTATCACTCCCATCACTCCTGTCTTCCAATGGCCCTTTATCACTCCCATCACTCATGTGTTCCAATGGCCCTTTATCACTCCCATCACTCCTGTGTTCCAATGGCCCTTTATTACTCCCATCACTCCTGTGTTCCAATGGCCCTTTATCACTCCCATCACTCCTGTGTTCCAATGGCCCTTTATCACTCCCATCACTCCTGTGTTCCAATGGCCCTTTATCACTCCCATCACTCCTGTGTTCCAATGGCCCTTTATCACTACCATCACTCCGTGTTCCAATGGCACGTTGTGTTCGCTGATCTAAGTTTACGTTTAAAAGGCTAATAGAGTTCCCAACAGCCCTGGTTCTGCTCTACGGTACTTAGACAATACTTTGTCTGGCTCTGAAAGGGTTAAAGATCAGCATATTTCCCAGTAGCACTATGTGCCCTTCTTAACCACTTTGTCTGCTCTCTCGACATCCTAAAACACCTGAATATTGCAGATGGCTGAATGCCACATTTAATGCCGTTTTATGTTTACTTCTCCTCCAAATCCTCGGAGGTCTCTTAATAGCTCTGCCGCCAGATCTCTAAAAGTCTAAATTTAGCAGAAATGTTGCATTTATTAAAGGAATTACCGCAGTGCTGTCTCTAAAGGCACCTATAAAACCGACCTACACAGGCTTTTTATACCTACAGACTATGTATTCCTAGCCATACCTCCCAATATTCCCTGTGTGTACCCCTCTTTTCAGAATGTTTGCCGTGTATGAAGGTGCATAAAACAAGGGTTGTTGATGAGAGATGTTTTTGTTTCCAAAAATCTTTTTTTTGGCTTTTTTTTGGCTTTTTTTTGGCTTTTTTTTTTTACTTGCATTTAAACTCTGTAGGGAAAGAAATTAGTCAAGGCTGCACAAGCCAATCCATAAAAATCAGCAACGTAACAGCAGCGGAGAGATAACTTCCTGCGGAGAACAGGAAGTTAAAGCGGCTGTTCCACTTTCTGGAGAAGGGTCTCCCGTATGTTATTCCATAAACTCAATGTACGATGTAAGATTTTTGGGGTTAGAAAAAGAAGTTCCATGGAAAACCAAATATTTGGGAAAGATGTTTCTTACCTTGGCCTACGTGGAGCAGTGATGGCGACCCTGAATGGGAAAGGCACAATCTGCTTTGCCTACGGCCATTTTTGGTCTAGGTCCTATTCATAGAATTTAAAAGTCATCATATCAACCCCAAAGAAAGTCTATTTAATAAATTATGGTAAACAAGTGGTTAAAACTTTTTGGGGAGCTCCCAGTGAATTTCCATTAGTCGTTCGCTAATTCGAACTTTTGCCTGTATAGCCCAACAATAAAAATTAACTGTTGGCCATTACGCATAGTCCCCAAAAGTATCTTTTCTCCATTTTGGGGGGTAACCGGTTCTTTTTAAAGATGCCGTTCCACTTTGCTGAATTTAACACTTTTGTTACTTAAACACAACGTTCTTCCTGGTTGGGCTGAATGTCCGAAGCTCCCGTAAGAATAATGATTTACTCCTGTAACATTTTGCCCCATTCATAACTTTTCAGGGAATGTCTGCCAATGTTTATTGGATACACTTAGAGACTTTGATTAATGTCTCCTATAAGTGGGACAGAATCTTTAATAAGCTAATTGATTTAATTAAAAACTGTCGAAAGAAAAATTTGCAAGGAGCCAAATCTGTTACTTTTATGAGCTGTATTTTGTCATCATACATAATAAACACTTGGCACTTTCCGCAGCAGAAATAGAAGTATTTTCCCGCAGACCTCATCACGTCGTAGCTTTCAAACCCATTAACCTAATTACATTTTAATGGTTTTCAGATGAACACAACGTGTAATAATGTATTTGAAATGGTAACATTCCTTGTTTAGCGACTAGCGATGTTGTTGTTCATTGAGCACTCAATAACGTGGTAACATTTGGACAATTAATTAAAATATATGTATTTAATATAAGAAGCTTGTTACGGGTGTTTAAACGGAATATTTAAAACCGCACTATATTTAATGTATAGATCACTCGATAAATGGATATATAGAATGATTCTGCCTCATTTTTTTATAGTTTTTGTGGAAAGCTATAGCTAATTTCATTCAATAAAAAAAAAATCAAAAATAGAAAAAATAATATATACAAATCTAAAAAATATATTAAATACGTTAAAAATATAAAAAGAAATGTTTATTATTATTTTTTAGAATTTTTTTTTTTAATATGATTTTTATGGAAAGTAGAGGCAAAATTTGGAATTTGGGTCTCCCATTCCTCAACTCCTATTTCTTTGAAGTCAACAAGAGGAGATTGCTTTTAAACCCCACCCATTCCTTTGGCCATACACACCCTGCCCCACCCACTTCTAAGCTCCACCCACTTTCTGCTTTCGCGTGCTTAAGGAAGGGAAAATCATCAAGGAACCTCCTGGTATAGGCAGAAAAATTCTGATTTGTTTTGAACATTACACATTATCTATTTATTTTCAAGTAAACTTTACATCTTGTGTCGCTAAAGAAAATAGATTTGATTGCCGCCAATGCAACTAATATATAAACTTTAATACATGCAGCGTTATTGTTAAAATCATTAGAAAATGCTACCAACGCGTTTTGATCTTTTATTTTAGACTGGGTGCAAAGCGGCCATGGTGTTTTTCCAGTATTGCATTATGGCCAATTTCTTTTGGCTTTTGGTAGAAGGACTTTATCTGCACACGCTCCTGGTCATATCCTTTTCCGAAAGGAAGTATTTCTGGTGGTACATTTTGATTGGCTGGGGTGAGTATATATACGGTATATATATATATATATATTTTTTTTTATTATTATTATTATTTTTTTTTTCCCCATAGTAAAACTGGAAAAATCAAATCTTAGACACAAACATTTCATGTTTCAAAAAAAACCCCCAAAAACACAACCTTAGAACCAGTCTCTCATTTTACATCAGTTATTTTAGAGATTTTTTTTTTACCAATAAGTTTCATTTTATATATTTTTTTTACAGTGACCCTTAAAATGCTTGCAGAGATCCCGATAAAAAAATAATAATAATGATAAAAATATATATATTTTATTTAAATAAAATGCATACGGTCTGCTGAAAAGAAATGTTTAGAGGCTAGATTCCTACAGGCGGTTTTGTCTCTTTAATTATAAACCAGAACTGATGGCTCCATCAAGCTGTCCGCTCGTTCTTGTCTGTGCAATGAAGGTGCCTTTCAGTAGCGTCTCGAGCCTCCAAAAAAATAAATGCAAGACTTTTAAGAGCAGACTTCAGGGACCTAAATAAATCTTTAAGTGTTTCGTATCCCACAGCGTTGGCTTTTACTGGCAATCAGCACAGATTCCAGTCGAACCGTATGGGGCCAGCAAGATGCCTCTGTTTGGGTTTATTGATTTTTTTTATTTATTTTTTTCTCATGTCCAAAAAAGTATAACATTTGGGATAGTTTTGTTTTCTGTGCAAGAAAATAGGAAAAAAAAATTTTGCTAAAAAAAAAAGAGAAAAATTTTAAAAAATCTCCGATTATTAGAAGAATGACCATTATTCGCCATCGTTCAGGAGCTGGTATGATGTGCCAGTCCGAGAGCGGAATAGACCCTCGCGGCTTGCGTTGCTTGCAGAGTTACGGCGTGCCTGCAAATTAGGGAGATTTGCATGCGGAATGCGTCGGAAGGAACAGATGCGAGCTTTTGGGAAATATTAATTAACTTTGCCCTTTCAGACCCGGAATAGTTTATTATCCGCGGTAATGGTTTCACTTTTTAATTATGTATTTGTTCACTAAGCATTTTCTGAAGTTACATTTTATAAATTGATAACAAAAAACCAGGGAAGCGAAACCGTGGCAGGGTTTTAAGTTCTAAAAGAAGTCTATCGTTCAAACCATTTGCTGTCTGGCGCTTTAGCAGCCTTCAGTACTCAAAGGGTTAAAGAACTGATCGCTTTCCTATTGAGTCATCAGATTAACCGATCCCTGAATCCAACGCGGCGGGCTGTATGTTGAAGCATCGCCGGCATTAGTCTTGGCACTTAATCAATACTCGGTAATGATATTTAATGCAAATGGTTTTACTCGGATAACCTAAAGTTATTTCCTTCCACAATAGGGTCCCCGACGGTATTTATTACGGCCTGGACTGTTACCAGGATCAATTATGATGATGAAGGGTAAGAACTTCTGAACCATTTAAAGAGACAGTCAGCATTATAAAAAAAAAAAAAGTTTATTGTTGATGTTATTAAATTGGACTTTTTAAGATCAAAATTAAAAATACTACAATTTAATCTAACAAAATAAAACTTTAATTAATGTCTAATAATCCCCAGAATAAGTGTTATTCTTATTATTTTATTCTGTGTATGTATATATATATATATATATATATATATATATTTAGCATATGTCAATCTTTTTCATAATATTTACACATATCAGAAGTCTGATGGCCAGCAACTAATTCAATGTCCTCGAATCAGACTTATAGACAAATCTATTTAAAAAAAAAAACAACAAAACTCTGCAATTTAATCTACCAAAATAAATTACTTTCTTGTACTCTCCAAAATATGTGTTAAAATTATTTTTTTTTATTATATATATATATATTTATTTATTTATTATATCATAGCCTTTTGCATCATATTTACCCTTAAGTGTTTTTTCACAGATGCTGGGATATGATCGACTCGCCATACTGGTGGATCATCAGAGCCCCCATTCTGGTTTCATTTTCGGTAAATTATTCACGTTTATTCAATATTGGGTCATGGTCCCGCCCTGCGCTCCAAGATTGAGCTCTAGATTACCAAAAAAATAAAATTAAAAAAATTAGTTGATTTTTATGAATGAAAACCCAAGGATTTGGATATTAAACCACATAGGACTCATCAGCATCAAATATTAAAAATGTATGTAAGAGAGCCAAAGGAGGGGGGATTTCATACAGTGCCGAGCGCTTCTGCATTAAATGAACCATTCCATGTGGGCGCCGTTATTGCTATTTTTGAATTGTTTTTACATTTTTATTTAGCAGTTTAATATAAAAAAAATCTAGCATTGGGCTAGACCTGCTGCGATGTTTGGATAACTTTAATGAGTACTTACTAATGGTACACAGTCATTACATTTAATAAATGGTGTATGTTTAACTTATTTTTGTTGTCTTTTCTGAATTTTAATTCTGCTTACAGAATGTGTTTTGTTTTTTTTAATGCAATATTTAGTTGAAATTTTTTTTCTTTTTCGTGGTTATTTTTGTAATGCATAAACTGTATAGAAAACTGTTTGTATTGTTTCAAATTTATTGACTTTATTTTGGAATTGAAAGAATTTGCATTGGATATCTGTGGTTCAGCTTAATTACCAGTTCTCGATAGAACCGAACGCTTGCTGCCTTGTCGTCTGTCCGCGGTCGGCCCCTGCTCCGTCATGCATGGCTGTGTTCTATGAGCTTGACATCATCATACTTGGGATATATGACACAAAGTCCCAAGCAAGTTGATGTTAGGCTCAAGATGGCTGTCTCTCTATACCAAACATGAATTAATTCCAGCGGGAGAGTAAAAGACTCATTAGGTTTGCTCCGAATGACATTTTTTTTTATTATATATATTTTTTTATTATAAACATGTGTTTGTCGTGTAACAGCATTTTTGTCTGTAAAGTTAGTTTAAAAAAAAAAAAAAGTGAAAAAAAATTCAGCTGTTTTTTTTTTTTTTATGTCATTTCTTTTTAGGTCAATTGTATTCTTTTTATCTGTATCATAAGGATTTTGGTACAAAAATTACACTCACCGGATGTTGGAAGAAATGAAAATAGCCAATATATGTAAGTTTTGTTAACATTTTTTTTCCAGTGTTTATTTTTGTGTTTTTATATATATTTGATATCAATTCAGTTCATACTATGGCCAGAACAGGATTAACGACGCACAAAAAAAATCTTAAAAATTTAGGATGAGCAGTAATAAAAAAAAAACTGGTTATGGAGAAGATATTAGAGCTGCCATCTTGAGACCGTTTGATCTCAGCAAGGTTCGACCTCGGTAATCATCTTGGCAGGGATGGACTTTAAGGCCAGTGGCTGCCAAATGACATAAGTGCAGCCGACGGCTGGATGTAAGAGGCAGCACGTTATGGTTTTATGCGCTCGTGGCGCATGGCCGGGTATATCCAGCCAGCGACCGCACACTGCAGCACTCGGTCTGTTGCTCCACAGAAGCGATGCCGGCCGGCACCTTACTGGGAATTGGCATGGTGTCCCGGATGATCTAACTGGGCCTGGCTTTAGGTACAGTTCCTGCATAGTAATCTGATCAGGGGATCCATCAATTGGGTAATCTGATCACGGGATCCATCAATTGGGTAATCTGATCACGGGATCCATCAATTGGGTAATCTCATCAGGGGATCCATCAATTGGGTAATCTGATCAGGGGATCCATCATTTGGGTAATCTGCTCAGGGGATCCATCAATTGGGTAATCTGATCAGGGGATCCATCAATTGGGTAATCTGATCAGGGGATCCATCAATTGGGTAATCTGATCAGGGGATCCATCAATTGGGTAATCTGATCAGGGGATCCATCAATTGGGTAATCTGATCAGGGGATCCATCAATTTGGTAATCTGATCAGGGGATAGATCAGTTGCGTATGATTAAAGGGAGCAGATGAGCGTATGGGAGACGAGTACCACGGAAGCCGGGTCCGTAGCTCATGAGAACCCAAGAGCCAAACGTCATCCATCACTGTCCTTGTTCTCATCCTCTGGAATAATTACTCTCTAAAGCGTGGTCACGTTGACCTCTCAACCTGAAACATGCCTGAGGTTATGATGACCATCAACTAATCTGTTTGGAACTGGTCATCTTTTAATTTACAAACACCATGGGCCAACATAGGTCCATGATAATCACCTAATGCCCATCTTTCCTCTCTTGATACCCCTCTTTCATCTCTTGATACCCTTCTTTCCTCCCTTGATGCTCAGAATGTTTGCTGGGTATGAGGGGATCGCAGGGTTCTACAGCCCTAAAAGCCCCAATAATGTGTATAGAAACAGCAGGAAATGGTTTTATAAAGTAAAACCCATTATTCTTCCTTTAAATGCCCCACTCAGTTATACAAATCCCCAGCAATAGTACACAAAGTCACATCTTGATAAAGCCCCCTCCCAGAGATGCCTCTAACCCCCCTAAAATTGCCCCTCGTTGAGGATTTACATTTTTGGTAGGTATGGATATAATGATGTCCTTGACGATTCAGTCTTAAAAACAGGCAAGACAGACTAAGTGCTCTCAAAAACTTAATTGTCAACCTACCTTTAGTCCATTCACCCCATTTTATGGGTAATTATGGGTAATTTCAAAGTAAAACCAATATCCTTAAAAACTGAAATGAAAAAAATATATATTTTTCCACTTTTTGCCTACAAGTGCCAAATCTGTTATTTTCTGATTGTAACAGCCTATTAGTGTTTCTATCTTCTAAAGCAAATCCATTTTCTCTCTGGAAATGTGGACAATTTCAAAATAAAATGTTTCCGCAAATAACCTGTTACATAATATAAAAGTGTTTTGGGACTGACATGTTTTTAACATTTGTAGAAAAAGAAGATGTTTAGAAACCTCTGGGGGGAAAGAAAATGAGAAAAGACTATATTATTTTAACCCCTTGGACACCTCAGGCAACATGATTTTTAAGCAACAATGTTAAATTATATATAAATAAAAGCTGGGGCAGTTAAGCCTTGATTATACCACTGAGTGGGGCATATAGAAGAATTAATTTTATTAATTTTAATTAATTAAAGTTTAATTTAACCCCTTAAGGATATTAGGCGGTCCATAAACCCATTGAAAACAATGCATTTTGAGCCCGTACATGTACGGGCTTTGTCATTAAGGGGTTAAAAAGCCATTTCCTGCTGTTTCTATATACATTGTTGATACTTGCAGGGCTGCAGTACCCCTGATACCCTCATACCCAGCAAAAACAGGCTAGATATGTTATTAACCCTTTAAACATAACAATATTACGTATTAAAACATGGATTTTACTTTTTTAAATTAATGCTATTTTCCTAATTATTTTAATTTTTTTTTTTTTTTTTTACATGAATTAACATAACATAATACTCTGTTGTGTTTTGTTTTTTTATATACAGGAGACTGGCCAAGTCCACACTTCTGCTAATTCCACTTTTTGGAATTCATTATATAATGTTTGGGTTTTTTCCGGACAATTTTAAAGTTGAAGTGAGGCTGGTCTTTGATCTTATCCTCGGATCTTTTCAGGTATGAGTTATTCAAATACAGTAAAATATATATTTTTCTCCGGCCCACCAAAAATGTTAAACAGGTCCATTCCAACAATAGACATGTAAAGATTCAAAATATACCGTATTTGCTCGATTATAAGACGACCCTGATTATAAGACGACCCCCCAAATCTTAATATTAATTTAGGAAAAAAAGAAAAAGCCTGAATATAAGACGACCCTATAGGAAAAAAGTTTTACCAGTAAATTTTAATTCATTTAAACACTTTTTTTAATAAAAGCTATGCTTGAGAAAAATATTTTGGTTTTATTTCCTTCTATTTTCCAACCTGCCTCCTAGTTATGCACATCTGCCCCAGAAGTGCCTTATACCCCCTATATGCCACTGTGCCCCATGATATGCCTTTTAACCCTCTAAATGCCACAGTGCCCCATAATATGCCTTTTAACCCTATATGCCACTGTGCCCCATGATATGCCTTTTAACCCTATATGCCACTCTGGCACTTAGAGGATTAAAAGGCATATTATGGCATATAGGGAGGTTTAAGGCATTTCAGGAGGCAGAGTGGCATTAAAGGGGTTAAAAAGCATTTCACAGAGCACTCTGCCTCCAGAAATGCCTTACACCCCCCATTTAACACTCCCCCTCCCTCTTCCAAACTTACCGGTGCTTCTGAGTTGGGGGGGCGCATAACACAGGAGGATCCAGGTCCCCTGCATCTGAGCCCCCGGTGCTTAGTCCGGGCAGCATGTAGAGCTCCACGCGATATAATCGCGTAGAGCTCTACACGATACAATCGCGTAGAGCTCTACACGCTGCCCGGACTAAGCACCGGGGACTCAGAAGCACCGGTAAGTTGGAGGGGGCATAACACAGGAGGATACAGGTCCCCTGCATCCTCCTGTGTTATGCCCCCCCCCCCCCCCTCCAACTTACCGGTGCTTCTGAGTCCCCAGTGCTTAGTCCGGGCAGCGTGTAGAGCTCTACGCGATTGTATCGCGTAGAGCTCTACGCGATTATATCGCGTAGAGCTCTACATGCAGCCCGGACTAAGCACCGGGGACTCAGATGCACCGGTAAGTTGGGTCGGGGGTTAACACAGGAGGATCCAGGTCCCCTGCATCTGGGTCCCCAGTGCTTAGTCCGGGAAGCGTGTAGAGCTCTACGCGATTGTATCGTGTAGAGCTCTACACGCAGCCCGGACTAAGCACCGGGGACTCAGAAGCACCGGTAAGTTGGGGGGGGGGTTAACACAGGAGGATCCAGGTCCTCTGCATCGCTGCGGGGGATCTGGATCTTAGTCTCATAATCAGACCTATTTGAGGTCTGATTATAAGACGACCCTGATTATAAGACGAGGGGTATTTTTCAGAGCATTTGCTCTGGAAAAAACCTCGTCTTATAATCGAGCAAATACGGTATTAAATATATCTAATATAATACTAATTAAAATCAACTGCAACTGCCCTTGTTACTAAAAAAAGCCACAATTAGGCTTCTGTCCCCAATTTTCCCCATAACCGAGACTTCTGTCCCCAATTTCTGCTGGAAGACCCACCTTAAACATTTCTTCTTTTTTTCTTCGTCATTGCAGGGTTTCGTGGTGGCAGTTCTGTACTGTTTTCTTAACGGAGAGGTAAGATTGAGTTAGTATGCTGTTACATTAAAATAATTTCTAGCCGAAACCTGTATTTTAATTTGGGTTATATTTTCATGTTAACTTATTTTTTTTATATGTTTACGCTATTGAATTTTTTTATGTTTTGTGTTTATTGTTGTGGAAGAAACTGGAAAAACAGAAATTTCACATATGGCTAAAATTTTGGCCCAATTGAGTATGTTTCCAATTGCTGCTTGCTATGCGCGTTCCTCCAGTTGATCATACCGACATCATGCAGCCTATCAGTGTGCAGCCAATCGGTGTGCAGCCAATCGGTGTGTCCCATCAAGGCTGCCTATAGGTTCTGGAACTGGTTCACAATTCGAGAACCGTTTTAATCAGTAAAAACCTCTATTTTTCAGCTAAAACCACATATATTATCATTTTTTGAAATTATTGCCCAAAATATGAGATTTTTATCTTAAATCCAAATAACTGTCCAAACTACTAGCCAAATGTGTCTGTTACAACATCATTTCTGTAGTGTGTTGACAATGTGTATGAGTTGCCTTGGGGTAAATGTCTTGTTTCCCAACCCAGGTTCAAGGCGAACTGAAACGCAAGTGGAGAAGGTGGCATCTGGAAAGGTTCCTCGGATCTGATATGAAGTACCACCATCCGTCCCTCGGCAGCAACGGAACCAACTTCAGCACTCAGATCTCCATGTTAACAAAATGCAGTCCAAAAACGAGGAGGTGTTCTAGTTTCCAAGCAGAATTGTCCTTGGTGTGACATATCACGCGTCGATAGAGGACTTTAGAGTAAAACTTTTCCCGGTGATCTTGGCTTGGTCACCTTCAAGATAATGCGGATTGATGGAAGTTCTGAATACTTTTTGGATTTGCACTTTAGGAGGTTCTAAGACCTTTACTTTGCTCATCATCGTTAAGTGGTCTTGACTATGCGGACTATTAACGCTCCATTAAAACATTTCAAGACCGAGAAGCTCCTGACATCACGCTAAAAACCTCATCTTTAACCAACGTTTAGAAGAAGACCTGCTAACCAAGCCTGGATAAAAGTGACATCCCAGAAATTAAGTGGTTAAAAAAACAAAAAAATTCACAGGAGCGATATGAAACCGTTCAACTAAAAATGATGTTCCATTATGCTGAATAAACTACAGAATAATCAAAGGCAGCGACTCACGTGACTTGGACTGATACAGCGGTGGGATTTTTTTATATCGCGTTCCGAATCATTGACCAAAAGTATCGCTGGAAGCCAAGACCCATTTACACAGTCAAAACATTTTTGGGGGGTGTAACGCATCAAAGACAAGCTTAAGCTACTTCATGCACAAGATCTATCAAAATAACAAAACTATAGTTTCTATAAAAGAATGTTTTTTTTATATTTTTAGTATTCTTTTTTGTTATTGTTTGTAGTAATTTTTTTTTTATTTTATTTTTTTGTTATACTTAAACAAGTTGACTTTCATTGTTTTTTTTCCTCCAAATTAAGGGAAGCAATATTCTTGAACATTATGCTTAATCTAATTTGCATATGTGTTAAAAACTATTTAAATAATGTATATTCCAGAAAAGTTTTTTTAAAAAAAATTAGAATCAAGCCCTATTTTTATTTTTTGAAAAAAAACATTTACCTAAATATCAGACACCAAACAAAATGATTCTTTGTTATATAATAATGTATTTTTTGAAGTGAGAAAAAAAAAGACAAGCATATTTTGATATATATAAGGAGGTATGTCAGTCGTCTTCATAGGGACCATTAATGATTGACTACAATTTACGATTCTAATTCAAAATATTCACCTAATTACTAAAATTTTATAAATCAGTAGGCCAAAAACTTCTGCATATATCGATACACTTCTGTGAAACATTTATAATAGCAGTTCAAATGCCAATAAAAAGTAAAATGATTTAGATTTTTGGTGTTTAAAGAATGCCCTTCCCCCACACTCGCTCCCATTGATTTAATTGCATAAAAACACAGTGTTTTATCTATATATCCAAAAGTGATTGATGATTTATTTTTTTTTTAGGCTTGATTTATGTTTCAATTGACTTGCAAAAATCAAAGATAGCTTATACTAATCCATTAAAGTAACTTTAGTAAAAAAGTAGACAATATAGCTAAGTATAGATATATATATATTTGCTTTTTAATTTAAATATATTTAAGATGAGTATGCCTTATTCAAATTAAAATATTCTCATTTAAGACTAAATAGAAGATTATAAATATTTTTGTTAAAACTAGATAGAATTAAGATCCATTACCTCATTTATTAACCCTACCTCTAACATTAATAACATATTTTTATTTTATTTTTATTTTTTTACCAAATTAGTTGATTTTTATTATTAAGTGAACCCTATCTTATGTTTATTTTTTTTTCTTTTCTTGGTAAAGTAAATTATAATTGTGTATTTCCATGGCTTTGTTCAGTAAGTAATATTCATTTAGGATTTTTCTAAGAGCAGCGAAAAGGTTGTACGCACAACAGTTTTTCAGGGTGTTGGTCAGCGATACCCAAGACAGGGTTGCATACTGATACTGAAAGGCGTAGCTTGGCAAAAAAATGGCAGATAATGCACTAAATTTGTCAAAATCTAGAAATTATTTTGCTTTTGTTATGAGTTCTAAATCAGGTACCCTCAAGAAACATGAATAGTCTGATTAACTGTCCTTTAAATGTCATCAAAAAATATAATTTTTAAATTTCCATATGCCAAGGCTATTGGTTGTGATGAGTCATTAAAAAGGAAATATTGGCTAAATGTTATAATGCTAAATTTCTAGGCTTTCAGTAGATGTGATAATGGAGACCATATGAGAGTCCATTATGTGCTCCTTCTACTCTGTCACATCTCACAAGCTCCTCTGATTAAGGTGCATTTTGGGGGGAGCATGATGTGACCCTTTTATAGTTTTCAGTCACCAAATTACTCGGGTTTTAACCTGAAGACTGAAATGGCATTTTGCGAGCGCAGTACCTTTTACCGCCTGAGAGCTGGTGGCGCTGTTTAATCATAAAATTAATTGGCCCACAGTCCCCCCATCAGTATTCAGGCTCCAAATGGTACTGCAGCCCGTAAATAAATAATACATTTTGAATTAATCTTCAACTTGCTGACCAAGAGGCATATTAACCTTCACCCAGAAGGTATGATTGTGTCCATTCCATGTTGTAGGAATGGCATCTTGCACAGGGTATTTCACTGTTCTGTGCCTTTTATTTAAAACAAAATTTGGCCAGACTGATTTTTTTTTTTTTTTAATTATTTTTTTTTTACTCCTTAAATCTCCTTTGAGGAAGATGACAAACTGCATTAGTTACCACTTTTGGTGCAATAGTAAAGATATTTTGCACTATTATTTTTTTTCCACTTTTAACAATGCAATGTCAAGGTTGAAGGACTATGAGGAATACTCAAAAGAGGGGGGTCATTTTTCAAACCGCGTTGTGTATTAGATTTTTGCATTATGGGAATTTGAGCCGCAGAATCTGCATTAGGTTTGACAAAGCACCCCCCTGCAGACCATGTTCAAAGTGTACAGTAACTTGTATATAAGGTTTAATGAATAGCACATGAAACATAAATGAATGTATGTTTTGATACAATGTGAATTGTAAATATATAGTCCTGAAATATGTTGATGATGTCTAGCTTATATATGAATATACTTCACCGTTTAAAATTGGATTTGTTCTTGACGTTAAGTGACTGGTTTTGTGACAAATATTTTAACTCTTTGTGCACGGCCGGATTTATCTCCAAGGCAGCCCAAGGGACGAAAGCACTGGATGCTCCTCCATTGTAAAAAAAAAAACCAAACAAACAAAAAAACATGGCGGCGTTAGTAAGTCATACCTGGAAATGTCTGGCTCTATATGGGAGCTGGGACAGGCGGGGCTATAACCTATTACATCACAGATAGAGTGGGTGGGCAGGGTTAAACATCCCTCTCCCCACCTACCCGCGTAACAAAGGGGCCCAATCGTGCTGATAACCTGGAACCTCTACAGCAAACCTTAAATAGTTCCCAGGTAACCGGCCTCTGGGGGGGTGGGGTTCCCGGAATAGGGCGGGGCATATATTTAAATTGACAGTGCGTGGGTGGAGCTTAAAAGCATATATCTCAAAGCGACTGAGCCCGACCACTAGCCGCTCCCAAGCCCATGTGTTTTCATTGCCTTATCTGAAATCCGGCCCTGTATATCTGTCAGATCTGCTTATTCCATCTCTCATACATAGAGTCAGATCATTCTGTTACCTTTAAATTAGGAGTGCTAAACACTGTGACTTCTCTCTACCTGTATATTGGGTTTAATTTGTGGCGCGTGTATGTGTGTGCGTGTTATATGGTACCTATTAATATGTCATTTGCTGTGAAAATCCATCAGAATATTTGCTCTGGACATAAATTTTAACTTCTACGCCCTAAGCTTTTTGATATGTTATTTATTTGGTTTGGACAAATGTACAGTAAGAGGGCCGTGGAATTTTGGGTCCCGGTTGCTTTTCTTTTGCTTCATTCCAAATTCATCTCCTCGTTACGAGAGGCTTGACTCCCGTGACTGTCACTGCTGGATACAAGCAATAAACATTAAGCAATGTTAATGCAACGTGTTGCCCACCTCATTCTTATTTGATCATCCAAAATTCTGGTAACTACAGCAACTAAATGGACAGAACAAGGCAATGGAAAACTGGCATCATGATACATACGTAGTTAATAACGAGCACTGAAGTCATATAAAGAGAGGTTTAGGGGTTCTAGATTGTTCTATACGTAACAGCAACATTTCCACCAATAAATTTTATTTGTAATTTATGAGTTAGTTCTGGAGAAAGAGTAAGAAAACGGGGTAGAAAGATGAAAAAAGGTGTGAAGTGGCCCTCTGGTTTCTCCTGTGGGGGCTCAGGCACTTTAATAAACTTTCAGCGATACCCAAGACAGGGTTGCCACCGCCATCTTTTTTCCTCCTTTATTTGCTTGGTTGCATGGAGGACCGGTTGTTACAGGGTCACCGTACCCAAGGCTGGGTACCCCTGTTTGAGGTCTGAGGAATCACCAGTCAGTCCCTCATACGGATAGCACTCAGCTATCCACGGATCATCCAGACCACCATTCGTAGCAAACCAAGAAGAACTCTCTTTATTACAAACACACAGAACTTTATACAATCTCAATGCAATGTGTACCGAACCCAACCCCCAATCCCATCAGCCACATCCCATCACAAATCCCATCAGTATACAGGGGATGTATCAGGTGAGGGGATTACAGAATACAATGGGTTCCCCCACCTGTGTTATCCCCCCTGTAGTGCGGGTGCCGTCTGGGCAGACAGGGCTGTGTTGGCTGATTAAGAGCCCCAGCCAGATTATAGGATCGTCTCTTTGAAGGCTGGGGCTGAATCCACATCAGTCTCTGGGCCGGTTACACAATAAACACAATATAATATATTACCGGGTCACAGTATACAGAACCGGACACAAAAGTGCTCCGTGACCCGGCTAAACTTCATATGACATATGAGCCAGCTAGCCTGGCCCTGTCACAGATCTCCCCCTTGACCAACGGTCCGGCAGACCAGGCAGATCCACACGGGTCTGCTGCAGGCTGTCCGAGTGGACAAAGTTCACAGGTGCAGGCCTTAGTTCATGGCCCCCTTTGTCAGAATCATCCATTGAAGGTGGGCCAGGGCCCTGGTTGCCCAAAAGGATAGTCAGTAGTCCTCTGTGAATTGGAGGACGGTCCCAGCTCAGCCGGGGGCACATGGCTATCCCCCTCACCGGGGTAACAGGGGCACGTGGAGACTCTTGCTCCCTAGTCTTGGGAACTGAGTCTGGGGCAGCTGCCAGGCCAGGGTGGTTGCATGGAAGGAAAACCCTGCTGATCGGGCCGGGGGCACTTGGGGAACCATGGAAACACGTAGAGGTAGTAAGCGAGGCCTCTACCGGGACACTGGAGTGACCTAGGGGACACTCTGGGACAGGAACAGGTGCCCTTACAGGGTTATTGGGCGAGCTAAGCAGCTCTGCGGGGTACTCAGGGGACCCAGGGGAATACTCCGGGGCAGGGACAGGTGCCAATACTGGACCACCGGGAGGGTTAAGCAGACCCTCGATCTTCCTCTCTGGGACAGATGCCTCTGCCTGGGCACGGGGAGAGTCAGAGGAACACTCTGGGACAGTGACCTGGGCTTCTAGGAGGACACTTGGGGAACCAGGGATCACTTCGGAGAACACAGGGATAGGAACCAAGGCCTGCGCCAGGCTACTGAGAGGACCCAGGGAACTCGGCAGCCCCTCTGGCGTCCTCGCTAGGTTAGGGAACGGTGCCTCTACCGGGTCACCGGGGACTTCAGTGGGAACCTCTGGGGCAGTGACCCGGACTTCTCCCAGGACACTCGGGAAATCAGGGGGACGATCTGGGGCCCTGGCTTCTACGAGCATAGATAAGGGTTTGGTGAGGGGGATTGTGCCACTTACTCGGGCAGTGGGGACAGTCATCTCTTCTGCCGGGGTAGAGCAGCCAGGGTTGTTGGTGAGGACTTGGGTCGGAGCTTTTGGCTTCCTCCTCCGCTTCTTTTTGCTGGCGAGGACCTCGGTTCTTCTCGCCAGGGCAGGGGCCGAGGAGTAGGTGAAGAGGACCTCGGTCCCACTCCCGCAAGTTGTAGTACCATGCTCCCAGTCTCCTTGTAACTCCTGAAGCTCTACTCTCCGCAGCAATTCTTTATAGTCCCTCTCGAGCTGCCATTCCTCTTGGACCAGGCAATCCATAACAGCCTCCAGCTCGGGGGGAATAGCATAAACCAGGACTTCTGCACGGTTGTCCCAGATTGTATCCCTGCGGTACTGGCAGGGGCTTCCGAAGGACGAGTCAAATTGGAAGGCATCATATATCAGTCCTGGGTCGACGGGGCAATACAGCATCAGAGGGTTGCTGTGGTCTTCACCTGCTAACTGCTGGGAGAATCCCTGGTAGCGGCTCTGGAGGTCGAGCTCTGCATATATGAGACCCCTCAATTCGTCTTCCCACTCCGGCAACGGGTTCTCCCCCAGGAGTGGAACTCGTATATCCCACATTGTCCAGTACTGTGCCCAGTATGATTCGAAGTGGGGATGGGAGAAATCATCCCTCCAGTCTGCAGGCGCAGACTCTAACTGCCATTGCTGGTGTTCCAGCTCACACACCTCGGCTGTAACCCGGTCTGTCTCACCCTCTGGTTCTCGGAAGGGTTGGATATCCTGGTGCAATATTTTGGTGGTCTGTTCCCCTAGTCTGGGAGATACAGACCCACTCTGGCTCAGTTCCTGGTGACACATTTTAATCACCGCCGTCACTTGCTCCGATGTAGCCCCTCCTGGGTACAGGGATAGGTGCCATAGAATGTTCTTTTGTAGAGCACTCAGTCCGAGGCTCTCCTCTGGGCCATCCTGGTGCCGGTCCATCTCTCTGCAGTCCGCAATCAGAGTAGCCTTTCCTTTGCTACAAACCTCCAGGAGCTCTCTCGGTGTCTCTCGTCTGCAATCCCAGTTGGTGGTTTGGATTTCACCCAAGTCGTGGGATTCATCCCACCGCTGCCACCAATGTTACAGGGTCACCGTACCCAAGGCTGGGTCCCCCTGTTTGAGGTCTGAGGAATCACCAGTCAGTCCCTCATACGGATAGCACTCAGCTATCCACGGATCATCCAGACCACCATTCGTAGCAAACCAAGAAGAACTCTCTTTATTACAAACACACAGAACTTTATACAATCTCAATGCAATGTGTACCGAACCCAACCCCCAATCCCATCAGCCACATCCCATCACAAATCCCATCAGTATACAGGGGATGTATCAAGTGAGGGGATTACAGAATACAATGGGTTCCCCCACCTGTGTTATCCCCCCTGTAGTGCGGGTGCCGTCTGGGCAGACAGGGCTGTGTTGGCTGATTAAGAGCCCCAGCCAGATTATGGATCGTCTCTTTGAAGGCTGGGGCTGAATCCACATCAGTCTCTGGGCCGGTTACACAATAAACACAATATAATATATTACCGGGTCACAGTATACAGAACCGGACACAAAAGTGCTCCGTGACCCGGCTAAACTTCATATGACACATGAGCCAGCTAGCCTGGCCCTGTCACACCGGTACAGCCCAGTCTTCGGTTTGTTTTACCGTCCCCGACGTCTGCCTCCTTTAAGTTAGAAAATC
This sequence comes from Sceloporus occidentalis, assembly GCA_023333645.1. Classification (NCBI taxonomy): domain Eukaryota; kingdom Metazoa; phylum Chordata; class Lepidosauria; order Squamata; family Phrynosomatidae; genus Sceloporus; species Sceloporus occidentalis. The sequence goes on from JALMGF010000178.1 coordinate 985,407, forward strand.
CATCATTGGGCCTCTTTCTTAACAGTAGGGGGGGTAGGAGAACGGTAGGATCAATGCATAACCACCCTGCAGGAAGACACGCTTTCCATCGTAAGTCCTACCACCACCGTATCACTCCATGTCTACAATGTATCCAACTGTATCTTCTTGGATACACTGTATAGGGGTTAAGGACCTTGTACAATGAAGGTCACTTTCACCAAGGAACTCTATGGCACTTCCAAATTACCCGGGAACTTGTCCACAAGGTACAGCAGATACATCTAGAAAAACTTAAATGTTGTAGCACGTCAACGACTTCATCTGTAAACAGCAGCGGCCCGGCTGACATCGGCGCAGATGACTAGACATGTAATTTTCCAGTTAAATCAAGCGAGTGCAGGTTTCAAATTAACACCGCGGCTCACGCTCTTTCCCGACGGACAGAAATAAAGCGGCAAGGCGGGTTCCGTGTTTTCACACGGTGAGAACTCCTTTACCGACGATGAAAATGTCCGGATCGGCCTGAGCTTGTAACAAGAGTTATCTGAGTTATTGCTGCAACATCTCAGTATCCCAAGCCACAAAATACTGATTCGTGACGAGAAATGTCCCGCTACCTGCTCTACCTGCTCATCCCTCCCCTGTATCTTTCTCCCCGAGTGTAATGAGACCGAGAATAACGTGCCGATAAGGAAAAGTTACTGTTCAATTACAGATTGTTGTTTTCGTTCAGACGGTATTTGTAGAAACGGAAGGAGGAGAAGGGAGAGAACATCGGGTCAGATAATGCTGGCTCTGCCACCTTTTGCCACAGTTCTTGGTTTCTAATATATAAAAAGTCCCTTACTTTTTAAATAAAATCTCCAGCACAATGACACAAAGCAAACACTTTTAATAGTTTTAATCAAATTAATTTCATTTAAATAAATATTTTTACATGGATCAAAGATAAATATTTCACAATTTAATAATCTTACTCCCTATATATATATATATAATGTTCTGAGTTTTACAGAAATACGTACATTTTATTACATGGCTTCATGTAAATTCGCTGTCTAGGAAATAGAAACAATGTTACTCTGGCCTTTTGTCCAAATCTTATGGAAACCTCTCAGGCTCTTTCTTTGAGATAAACATCTCAGGAGAGATCATTACTTTACAACTCGGATATTTATTTAAGCCGAAGACTGGACGGCTTCGCCGGGAGCTCGCTGTTCTATATTTGTCGCGTGTTACTCCCAGCGGGTAGGAGACGCAGACTGTGCGACTTCTCATTGTGTAAACTTTATTCCTACCCAACAAAAAAGAATAATTAACAATATCATTCATTATTGGCTAGAATATCCCCACAATGATTTTAACCCCTTTAGTGCCAGAGTAGCCAACACACACTGCATTGTGCCCTATAAATGATAACCATCCAGCGCTGTATACAGTAATAACCCCCCTAGCGCTGTATACAGTAATAACCCCCCTAGTGCTGTATATAGTAATATAACCCCCCAGCGCTGTATACAGTAATATAACCCCCAGCGCTGTATACAATAATATAACCCCCAGCGCTGTATACAGTAATATACCCCCCCAGCGCTGTATACAGTAATATACCCCCCAGCACTGTATACAGTAATATAACCCCCAGCGCTGTATACAGTAATATAACCCCCCAGCGTTGTATACAGTAATATAACCCACCAGCACTGTATACAGTAATAACCCCCAGCGTTGTATACAGTAATATAACCCCCCAGCGCTGTATACAGAAATATAAGCCCCCGTGCTGTATATAATAATAACTGAGTTGTGTGTAAAGATAGGGGTGATGCTGAATGTGTTGCTTGTGGCAAAACATACATATATATTATACTTATGGCACAAACAAAATAAGTGAAATGTTAGCAAATATATACATTTATCAAAATATTGTTTCCGAATATAGTAAAAAAAAATCAACCAAACTTGTCCAATATTTGTGCTCGGGCCCCTGGGAGCGGCTCGGACAGATGGCGCGTAATAAAAGAAGCCATGGGAATTCTGACAGCATGTTGACCGAGGCCAGAAAATCTGCTTTGAGTTGGCCTCTCTTTTTTCTGAACGCTCCGGTGTGTTTGCGGAGGATTATTCTACCTGTCGGCGCAGGAAACGTCTACATCCTGTTTAACGGCTTTCTCAAGGATACGCCAATCCAGTGACATAGAAACACAGAACATCCAGGCAGAAAAAAAAGGGATTTTGGACCCAAAGAGGGACTGCCCAAACTGAACAAAGACACTGGGGAGGTATGACAAACAATGGTAAAAGTGGAGCCCAGACATTTTTTCCTCCCCGCCATTTATAAGTAAATATGCTGTCTTGTGAGTCCCTGCCGCAGTTTCCCAGACTCTCCGCCTGTCGTGATCCTGCATTTTTACGCATTTCGGCAGAGTTCTAGTGCCCCCCCCCCCCTGTTCACCGAAATTTCTGCCCCCGGCTGGAATGACTGACTGGGTATCCGGCGCTGACGGATCCCTCACCCCTGGCCTTCTGTCCAAACTAATTATATCTGATCAGCTGGCCGCAGTGTACATCGGGAACGCTGCAAGTCAGAAGTCATGTGAAATATTAAGTATTTCTCCCGCTGCGGCTTAAATATTAGATAAATGCTTATTTCCATCTTATTAACCCAAACCCAGCCGGGGCGCTCTAAGCGGACCTGTCGTGCGTTACGTTTATGTATATAGCGCCAGCGGATTCCATAGCGCTGTTATAATAGGCAACTGGGACAATCACTTTAAGACACATTAAGGCCTAAGGGTGCAGAAGGAGAAGAGGGCCCTGATCTTGTGAGCTTACAGCCTATTAGGTCATATTTAAATACCTTTAACTGCTTTAACTCGTTAAAGCTGCAGCTTCCCATCGTGACGCTGCTTTATAACCATCCCTGGAACCTCTCCGAGTTTGGCTCTCGGTCTCGGGGTGAAGGAGAGCTCCCCAGGTCTCCGGGTTCACATTCATTTTTCTCCAGGCTGGGGAGCGGACCGATCAAATCTCCTGCTTGAAAAAAGCTGGGGTGGGGAAAAGGGGGACACTCTTGAGCAGGGCTGCCATCAAAACTCTTGGGGTCAAGTACAGGCCCTTTCTCATCCCACTTCCATGTGGCAGGTCTATCCCATTCCCTACCCATTACCCCACCTAATGCCCCACCGTACTGTCTTCCCATAAGCACAATTCACAAGAGCAAAGACAAGTCTAGGATTAGTGGCCAACACCAACTCACTCTAACACCATTCACTTACACACACATTGTTTCTCCTGCTCCTCCTCTCCTTACTCCAAGCGTCATTAACTCCAGGCTCCACACTGACACTCCAACACTATGAGTGACACACACTCATGCTAACACCATACACTTACACACACACACATTGTTTATCCAGGTCTCCTCTTCTTCACTCCACACTGACACTGCAACACTCTGCGCTGACACACACTCATGCTAACACCATACACTAGCTTACACTTACACACTGGAAAACAATGCACTGACACACACTCACAATAAAATCCCACACACCAAATACTAACACGGTCTTTCACTTACACCGTCCAACTCCCGACCTTTTATGACGGCAGATAGTATCTTTTCTTTAAGACATTATTTTTGTTTTCCTTTTTTTATCTATACTGGTTTGTTACAGATCACCTTATGGTTCCTTTCCTTATCCCAAAGACTTCAAAGAAACGTGAAGCTCCCTTTAGATGAGGGAAATATGAAAGCCGGCACAAGGAAGGAATAAGAAGCTTTAAAAACAATTTGGAAATAAGAAATAATGATTTTCTAGCGGAATATTCGAGCAGCGGAAGAATGAATGAAGGAAAATTCTCGGGTTGCAACCGCTGTGCAAAGACCTTCTTTTTGATGAGGTAATTAAAAAAGAAAGACGACATAAAAGTATCTATTAATTATGAGCTATTTCATCAAATGACATGTTAAACATCTAAAAATTAACGTCTTTAATTAATGAAAATAATGAATTCTTATTGAATTAATTAATAACAATCATTTCCTATCTTATTATTATTATTTTTTTAATAATACTTTTTAATAAAATAATTTCTTATTGAATTATTAATAATAATAATTTATTACTGACATGATTTCTTATTGGTCTCGAATTTAGAATGGCCCGCTTTTAGGGGAGTGGCTTCTTGTGGAGGTGGGGCTAGCTTCAGATAGCCTTAAATAAGCTGACAGTGGGAGGAGAAGTGGGTGGGCAGCCGATCTGCTCCCCTGCCTGGAGAAAGAGAAAAGTCACCCGGAGACCTGGGGAAGCTCTCTTTCACCCCGAGCCTCCGAGTCCAACTCAGAGAACTCCCAGGTAGTATATTTTAAGGTTGGAGGAAGACAAACACACATCCCTAATGCCTGTACACAGGAAACCGCTCGACAAAATAATCTTGATTTTTATTTATTTCTGTAATTTCGTTAATTTATGAAATGTTTTTCTTTCTGCTGCATCGGCCAATAATGGGGACCGGTCTCCAAGAGTGGAAAAAAATAATCCAGAAAGTTTATCATTTCTAAAGTAGAATAACGGATTTTCTTTGCTGATGCGTATTTCGTAATGTTCTCCGATTATACGTTCCCTGGCTAATAGCTTTATAAAGAGAAAGTGTCAGCTGGTTTTTGAGTTATCGTTCCAATTTATATGGAATATATCAGTAGGTCCATCCACAACGACACCTCGGTCCCTTTATCATAATAAATAGAGTCTTGTCACTTTGTTACTGTGGTATAAAGGTCCCAGGCTAATAGACGAGATAAGTTACAGATTATTCCTGTTTTCCCTAACGTGTAGGTTCAACGTAAATCATTTTTAATGCCTTTATTTGTCAAGACTTGTGCTAAAAACATCAGTTTTAAATCTAATACACACAACATTTTTGACTGTGTCAGCTACATGCAAAACCTGGAATTGTTTTTATTTTTTTTAACCATTTGCTCTATGTTTAAAATAGGCCTTTAACCTAATTTCTGTGTCGGTTTCCCTCTTCAACAAGGTTCGTGTCTCATCTTGGTAACATAGTTACTTGTTCTCCGTCTCCTGGACTTCTAAAGACAATGTCATATTTTTCCGGGTTCCAAATAATGTATCTTCCCACCCTTTGATATGATTTTATTGTTTTTTTTGGAACATTTATTTGACGAAGGACCGAAAACTGATATGTAGTGGTCCAGATGAATCCGACACAATGGCAGAATTGTGTAGAAACAGCTCGATACTTACGAAAATCCTGAGAATATATAGAAATATAGTAGGGAACATCCAACCCTATACTGTTATTTCTGTGCACTTTGTAGATGTATGGAATGCTTTTCTCATACATTTTCTCCAAATAATTAAGCAATGGCCTATACTTAACACGGACTCAGACAGCCATCGACACAATGTATATCCTCAGACATGTTTCCATGTTACCCCCAATCAGAGGAGTATCTAGTGAAAATAGCGCCCCTGTCCAAACTTCCACACATTAATTCACACTCTTTACTACCCCCTCTCCCTCCCTTGTCACTTTCTAACCCCTTTCCCCTTTCTACCCTCTTCCTCTCCCCCTTTGTAGTTCTCTCACCTTGAGGCCAGCGACGGGAGTCTTCTGTCTTCCTGCACTGCTGCGGTGCCCGCTGCTTCACGGCTGAGCGCCGTAATATGACGTCATATTTCGGCGCTCAGCAGTGAAGCAGCGGGCACCAGCGAGCGGCTTTTAAACGCTGTTTTTTGGTTTTTTTTTATGCGGGGGAGAACGAGGGACGCCGAGCCGTTGCTAGGCGTCCCTCTCTCTCCTCCGCATCAAAATATATAACGTCATATTACGGCGCTCAGCATGAAATGCCGGCACCGGGACGGAGGTAGAGGGCTCGTGGAGGAGAATGAGGGGCGCCAAGCCGTTGCTAGGCGCCCCTCTCTCTCCTCCGCATAAAAAAAAAGACGGCGTTTAAAAGCCGCTCACCGGCGCCCCCTTTCAAATGCCGCCTATGGCACGAGCCATAGCTGCCATACCCTAGATACGCCTCTGCCCCCACTTCATGCCATCATTTCAGACTAGGTGTGTCTTCAACTTTGCGGTCACTTGGCCAAAATTCCAGGAGAAAGCAACAGTCCACTCTCGCCCCTGCCTGTGGGCAACGAGATTTGGTAGGTAGTTCCAGGGCTGCCCCCGTCATGCCCAGTCTGGTCGTGTTACAAAGTAACATTGCTTTGGTTGTTAAGCCGTATGACAATTTGGAGAACTTCATAAGAACCTTCTATTGTTCCATAATCATACATGGGACTACCTCGTTAAAGCCCCTACCTCGTTAAAGCCCCTACCTGGAAGCTCTTTGGGTTTGACCAATGTTTTCAGAAGAACAACCTACCTACGTTCTTGGACACTGGATATTATTCATTAAAAGTACATCATGGCTCGAAACGCGAGACAGATTTCACACAAGAGAAATTAGATGGTCGCCTCAAACACCAAATTTGTAACGGGTCCAGAAGAAGGAAAGCAGGAACAATAACTTCACCCGTATATCCATTCCCCCACCAAATTAATTTATTTAGGGGAGACTCAGGATAGAACTCTTTTGCAATTGTGTTTGCCCAGCTCCGGGTGGCCACCCCAGGTTTAGCAGCCGTGATCCCACAATAATTACAAAGCGGACTCTGTGGCCAAACTCAACTACTGCCGAAGTAACCTGTAAATCCAAACTTAAATTATTAATTTATTATTATTATCATGAGAATTTGTACAAAATCACAGTTAGTGAAGCGTAAAAAAAAAAAAAAAAAAAAAAAAAAGGTTTAGACCATCAAATATATTTCTCAGAATTCTATTGTGGAATTTCATTGTTCTCAGCCGTCCAACTTCTACTATAAAATGGGGAAATAAAACTAAAAGCCCCAAAACACCATGACATTTTTTTTTACAAACCTTAATCAGTCGTTGGTCTCAGGAGTGATAGGCCTATCCCATGCATGTCTACCCCCTCACTGCATTAGCCTCTGCCATCTCTGCTTGGAGACTGTTCCACTTATCTACCACCCTCTGAGCAAAGTAATAGCGAGACCTCAAAAAAAAAGTACTACATTTGGAACCCCTGGTCTAGTAATGTCCTAGTTATCTTGCTGTAAACCATGATAGGGTCTCTTCTTATGGGGGGCTCTATGGCTGGGCGCCATAAAGCTTATTCTGTTTCTACACATCTCCTCGAATGATTTAACAAACAAAAAGAAAAGTGTTTTCCAGAGAAAACAATGTCTGCTCCCAAGAAGGGTCGTCCCGTTTTGTCTTGGAAATGGGATGTATGAATAATTTGCAGCGAGAGGGATTATTAATAAGAATCTGCATAATATTGTAACTGGTAGGGAGGGCTCCGGGGATCTTCAGAAACATGCTAATTAACAAACCCGAAGCAGCATTTCTAAATTAATTAGCGACACCGGCAGAAACGAGGACTGCTATTTCAAATTTGCGGAGACTGATGATCGTAGAAAAAACATGAGATTTAGCATGTAAAACAGAATGTGGCGATTCAGCCGACTTTAAGACAAGGAATAATGACTCTCGTCATCAGCCGAAGGTTCTTCTAACCAATTTTTCCTCCGGTTGCGTAAAAAAAGTCGTCGAGAAGCGCGCCAAGACAACATTTTGGTTTGGTGCCTTCATTTTTTCAGTTTCCATTTTGAAAACATCAACATCAAGGGCCGAAATATTAACCCTAAAAAAAAGGACTTCTTGGCTCCGCATTAACCCCTTGTTGGGACCCCTTCAATAATAGCTAAGATTCGGGTCGATGTCTCAAGATGGTCCAGAGGAGTTGAGCGAGCTCATGCATTTGTTGGCTTGTCCTAAAGAAAAAAATGTTCAACATTTTTTTTTTATTTAATCCATTATTACTTATTTTCTAATTTTAGACATTTTATCTGAATTCTCATTCCTGCGCTGTCCAAAAACAACCATCACTTGTTGAGACCCTGCACTTATCTTGAAGAGAATAGTGTTCAAAAAAATACGCCGATTACGGGTAAAGCTTATCAAAATAAAAAAATGTTGATATATATATTACGGTTGAAAGGGTCTGATACATTAGCAGTTAAAGCCCTGTGACAGTCCCGAACATTTGACGTAAACAATTGACATTAATTATGACATTGAAAATACAAAAGTCATTTCAGAAAAACCTTACAATTTTTTTCCCCCTTTCTGCTTTTAAGTATGATTTGCGAGAGCTCTAATTTTTAATCTGCTGGGAAACTGTGTACCGCATAATCTGCGCTAATTAGGGTCTATCAGGGGGCCATTCCTCTGTTCTTGTACTGAATGCAGCCTTTAAAGTTTCAACTTCTTCCCACTTTAAGAAGAAAGAGGGAAATATTCCTTTTGAGGTAAATCCGCAGTGTGTCGGCATTCCTTCGCTTTCATCTTCGTCGTTCTCCTGGGTCGTGTGTTTAAGTTAAAATGTTGCCTTATGATCCCGGCTTCTGGTACCATATGTGATGTCAAACAGCCCACCCGCGGACGCTGGAGTCGTTACACCTTTAATACAAAAAAATAATTGTACCATACACCGTTATTTAAGGCTAGAAATTAATAAAATATATCTTCCGGTCTATGGTGGATAGAGGTAGATCCCAACATACAGGTGTACAGTATTTGTGGCCAATGTTTGACTGGACTGACCAAGGTCAAGCCAATAATCGACTGGATACTGTATAGACAGCCTGCTCGACATTAGATTTCTGCATGAAATTTTTTTTTTCAGAATTTTTAATTTAAAAAGCTGAATGAGGAGATATAAAATATTTAATTTATTTGCCTGATTTCCCCCCACAGATTTTCTGGGAACTTTGCCAAGAGTTTATTAGGGAAAGCAAGTTTGGTAAAGATGATACCTTTATTGGCTCGCTGACGTATAATGGGTTGCAAACTTTCGAGACTAAGTCTCTTCCTCGGCATTTTATGCATTTGAAGCAGAAATTGCTCATATATTTATACAGTAACACACAGAGATTGTGAATCGAAATATCATTGTTGTGTTGTTAGTATGTTGGTGTGAAACAGTTTATTAGCACCTGTTACATTTTATTGGAGTAATAAAAGCTAACAAACAGTGGTTGACTTTTGGACAAGTTCCCAGCAAATCTGACCAAGGCTCCAAGTGGTTGCTTGTTAGCGTTTATGACTCCAACAAAATGTAACAGATGCCAATTTAATGTTGGCAAAGTTCCTAGAAAACAATCTGTGCCAGATTCCAAGTCGTTAAAATAAAAAGAGCAAGTGGAAGCCATAGCCAGAGACTTCATTTCCAAACCAAAAGAACCTAAGAATCTTTGTTGGATCCGAAAGTGCAGGAAACTACATTTGTTGCTTAAAAAAGTAAGGCAAGAAAAAAAACGATAAATTTATCCTAATCGATTCTGGTCTCCATGCACTTGTCTAACCGACATAGCTTGCTCCCTTCTGTCTGATACCATGTAACAGAGTAGACAGCCTCCCCTCGGAGAAGACCGGATACATCGTAGCAGCGCCATTTTCACCAGGAACATCACATCTTGGTTTTCTTTGATTTAGTTTGAAAAGGAAGCGTAAAAGGGCTTTAACTGCTAAACGCAGGTTATTATTTTAATAGTTCTCTTTTTTTATGACTGCTACTGAGCATTACCCCCAGCATTACACAGTTAGAGGAAAGCAAAAGGCAGACATGGGTATTTATCTAAAAAAATAAATACTATGTCCGTTGAATCTCTACCCTGTTTGTATTGTGTATTTATTTCGGATTTAGTATGATTTTTGACATGTCAAGTATTTTCATGAAAACGACTTAAATATGGTGAAAAGTAAAAAATTAAATTTTAACAATGTAGGAAAAATCGGATAAAATAATCAACGTACGGCACTTTTCTTCATTGAAAGGAACAACACAATTACTTGCCATTTCTTCTTTTTAGCAAAACAAATTGAATATATTTTTTTTAAATCAATAATCACTTTAACAATGTAATCATTCCTTAAATCATCCTGAATGTTGGGATTTTAAGTTTGACGTTCATGTTTTACATTTCAAAGAAAGATTATATTACGTTTAGGATTTTTATTAGGCAGTTTTATTTTGGATTTTGGATGAAAAAAGTTCATTAGGTGATTAGTTATGGTTTCTGTTAGTAAAAATCTATTGGTTTAATTTTATCAAAACTTACATTGAGCAACGTTTTAATTGGTTCTTAAATTAATCTGTGCTTATGTTTCATTTCAAAGCGTGTCCATGCGCGACGTGTTGTTATTTTAGGTCAGTTAAAGATAAAAAGTGAAAATATGAGACAGGTTTAATAAGTACTTACCTTCAAGAGCAGTTTATTGGATCTTCAGAACATATTAATGCTGGGATAAAGAGATTGAAAATATTTTTGCATATATATAATGGCTTCATTGTGATGGCCCTCTGTGCTCCTCCTATGGATTTTTTGTTAAATTTTTTCCCTAATTGGCAGGGGTTTGGGGACAACGAAGGGGCATGCCTTGTATTTAACACCTCCAATCATCGCCTTGGTAAAAACGGTGTCCTGGTGTCCCAGTTTTTTAAAGTTATTTATTTACTTATTGGTGATTATCAAATGTAATGTGGGGAGTGTTCATTTTCTGAGTTGCGGGCAATGACATTGAACTCACATGCCCTCGCCTGAAACTCGCACAATGTAAAGTCACAGAGTGGTGAATCTTTGAGCTGTTTTGCAAGTGTTAACATACAAAGGCATGCGACTGAATTTGAGTCTGGTTAGTCAAGGTAACCCTAATCTTGACTGACTACTTGACTTTTTTGTGAATAGACCATAAGGGTTCAAGAGGTAATATTTGGGCTCTCGGCATCTCAAACCATTCTACAAATAGAAATCTTTCTTTTAATTTCTTGGATTCTGATGTTTTTCCTTTTTTACTTAATTTTAACCTACAATACTATATTATTATGCCCTTTCTATGAAAATTTGGTAAATGCCAGATCATCTGATGAAAAAAAAATAAAACCCCACCTAGTCCTCCAATGCAATTCGAGGTTAATAGGTTCAGTATGTTTTACGTTAGTCTTTAAAATAATTTCACCGCTGATAATCATCCTTTAAGTACACAGAATTAATCTGTACGAATTTCACAATTGTGTAGGCGCTGACAGCGTTCGAAACTGAATCAGTCAGTTGCGTAACTTAACTATACAAATTAAATCGTCATTTAAAACAGAATGAATGATGAAATTTCACTACTGTGCTGGTACAATATTATACTTACTGAGCAATAATACATACGGTGTAAGTGCCAGGTTTCAGACTCATAGTTGTTATCACTAAGGAGCGAATAACCCTTTAAATATATGGTGTACCCCTTACATGCATGGGGGGCATGCCTGGGAATTCTCAGGGTTTGAGCATAAGTTTTTGCCCCAATCTCAGGGTAAAGAGGCAGATTCTCAGGGTCCCACTGTCTGGAGCCGAGTCCTTCATATTTTCCCCCTGCTTGAATGCAGGTGACTTCATTAAGTGTATCTTTAATATCTTTTAATTATCTATCTATCTATCTATCTATCTATCTATTAATTATCTTTAATAATGACAAGTCAAGATTTCCATCAGGGCCGGTATTAGAGCCATGGGGGCGAGTCTCCTCATGGAATCTTCGCGATGGGCTATTAAAGGGTTAATATTTCAAGAGTCTCAGGGGCTGCTTATCTAGAAAGTTCCCGGGTATGATGCAAACATTTTTACCCCAGGCCTTTAACTCCTATTAAAGGATCCACCCCGCCATCCCAATGCCAGTACTCCCCCAAGACTTACGTTGGCCCCCACAGAGTAGACAAAGAAACATACCTCCCAAGTATCTCAACGAGGGCCAGTCTTTCTTTGGTCCCCAAATCCCTGTGTCTGTTTTTCCTCCCCTGATGCCCCTCTTTTCTAGGAGGTTAGAATGTTTGCTGGATATCAGGGTATCGCAGGGTTCTACTGCCCTAAGTGGTAGAGGGTAATACAACGAGGGTATTAAACATGCAGGGGATAGACATCCAGCTCCTGAATCTAAGACGAGACCAACGACTGATTAAGGTCGTTAATCGGGGGCCGATCTGTCAATGGGATCTATGTTTTTAATGATATTTAAAAGTATCTTGTTTGATGGATACAAAGATGGGGGGGAAACGACCGTTCTGAAGATCCTCGGTGAGCTCTGGGTCAGTTCCTTACTTCCTGGAATTAATCCTACTTAGCGTTGGGTGTAATCATATTTAATTATGTCATTTTACGGAACAGCCGGTGTCAGTGTATCTGTTTTTAATCATCCGCTCAGCCAAGTAATGCCTCCCGCGTGAATTCTCCAGCAGTTTATTTCTCTGGGATCATTTGTTTAGACGTTTTCCTGCTCATCAAATATATTTATTTCGAGTGATGATATTTCCCAAAGGCAATAAAAATAACACATTTAGCCAAATGAATGCAAAACTCCACAAAACATTTGATTAGAAACAATTGAAGCTCAGACTGTAATTCATACAAAGTAGGGTTTATTATTTTAGCTCTGTTGGAACTCTGAGGGGTAGATACACGGCTGTTCTACGAAGACCAGACACCAGCAGCATTTGATCTATACATTTGCTAGCGATGAGGCCATGACAGCCCACAGATGGCTTTTTCTTCTCCGTGTGAAGATGAGTGCTTGTCATCTACTCAACCATGAGTCGTCTCGAGTTGTGTCTTTAAGGTATTAGTTAAACGTGGAGAGGTTAGAATGTGCGGCTAATGGAAACCGATTGATAATAAACTTCCCTCTCGTGCTTACTTCTCTCCTACCCCCCCTCTCTCTTTCTCTCCTCCATCTCTCTCTCCCACCCTCTTTCTTTTCTCTCTACCCAAAGCCGGGCATATTAAGTTCTGTCTTTAAGATATTAGTTAAACATGGAAAGGTTATAATGTGCAGCTGATGGAAACCCTCTTGTGCTTTCTTCTCTCCTATCCCTTCTCTCTCTCTCTCTCTTTTCTCTCCTCCGTCTCTCTCCCCAACCTCTCTCTCTCTTCTCTCTCCCCATAGCCGGGCATATTAACCGCTTAAGGACAATGGGAGGTCCCTAAACCCATTGAAAACATGTGCAGGCTTTGTCATTAAGTGGTTAAGATCCCATAGTCGTTACTGACCGTCTTTAATCATGTAGACCATTTTGGTCGCCCTCACCTGAATGTCAGACAGAATATAATTATTGGATGCTCAGTAAGGTGTGTTTGTGACGGAGGGGTTTTACCCCCTTGGGGTGACCAGAGCTTTTTTGCCATTTTTAGCATATCGTTGTTCAACCATAATTCTCCTTTTTCCACGTTTCATGTGCAAACACAAATTATTATATATTGTGTTTTCAAGGACAGATGGGACTTTCTCTTTATACCACTTTTTTGCATATGGTACTTATAAATAATATGTCAAAAACAGTACAAAATATAAAAAGATTTTTTTTGCAATTTTAGTTAGGATTTCTTCCACAAATAAAAAGAAACTCTGATTTATGTTCCAAGAGTAGAATAATAACCCACATTCATCATTTTTTAAAAATTGTTTAAAGAAATAAAATGCTCCTTTACATTGTACACTTTTTTCTTATTTTTTAAGTTTGGATTGGGGATAAGAGAGGTTTTTTTTAATGTATATTTCTAGGGGGAGAGGATAAGATGTTTGGGCACCTATTTTTACATTTCTACTCAAAAATTATTAGTATTTATTTTTTTAAATATTTTTTACATTTTTTTTACAGGGATCTCTCTTGAAACTGGATGGTCCCCCTTATGATGTCATTGTGACATCGCTGGAGTCTTTAATTTTTTTTTAATTTAATTTTCATTTATTTATTCTTACTATTTTTTTGAAATATTTTTGTAGCTCTGTCTGCTTTGGCTTCTTTAAGGAGAACCTAGTAATACACTTAAAATAAGAAAATTAACAAACATTCAGAAATGACCGTGACTGTGGATATATCCATCTCGATATTTGATTAATTTGCAGCGAGAAGGATTATTAATAAGAATCTGCATAATATTGTAACTGGTAGGGAGGGCTCCGGGGATCTTCAGAAACATGCTAATTAACAAACCCGGAGCAGCATTTCTAAATTAATTAGCGACACCGGCAGAAACGAGGACTGCTATTTCAAATTTGCGGAGACTGATGATCGTAGAAAAACATGAGATTTAGCATGTAAAACAGATTGTGGCGATTCAGCCGACTTTAAAACAAGGAATAATTACTCTTGTAGTCAGCTAAAGGTTACTTAAAGATTCTTTTTTTCTTCCCAGCAGAAGCGGTAGAGGGTAATACAGTGAGGGTATTAAACATGCGCGGGATAGACATACGGCTCCTGAATCTAGGACGAGACCAACGACTGATTAAGGTTTGAGTCTTTACAGCAGGAGAAACGGGCCGATCTGACTGAAGATTCTAGGTTTCTATGCTCTCTTTTATCTCTTCTTTCTTCGTCCGCATCTCCATTGATAAATCCTCCCGAGCCTCTGGTGGGGGAGGACATCACCAGAAGCTATTCCATTTTGGTGGATGTTCACCCCAGGTTAAAAACAGAGCATCCGGTGACGTCCCTTCCCCCAATACTAAAATCGGGGGAGAGATGTCACCAGAAGCTCTGCCATTTGTCTGGATGTGGACAAAGAGAGAAGAAAGAAGACACAGGAGAGAAAAGAGAAGAACAAGAAGATGAAGAACAAGAAAATACGAGAGACAGAAAGTATGAGAAAATGGGAGTGAAAGAGCCCGTGAATTTCAGAAGAACATTTGTAGCTCGTTGCTTCGCTTTCTTCAGTTTCGCTGGGGTCTGGCCTTCTTTTCGGAGATTCATAAGACGAATTCCAATGCAGAATATTTACAATTACAATAACAATCCAGCCATGTTAGGATCACATAGGACTCGCCAATATTGGGGTACTTTGACGTAGTGGCGTAATCTCCTCTCAATAAAGTAAAACTTCTGTACATTCCATGTGGGTTTTTATATACGATTAAATAATAATATTTCATGTGGTTACCTTTTTCCACAAAAAGATTTCGTAAGAATCCTAAGAATCCTACATGAGTTTTGGCAAATATTCCCTTCCTAGGTATGAGGATTCTGCCGCTGGCCCCGGGGGTAATTGTAGCTCTGTTGATTTGAATCACACGTTGTTACAATATGCAGATATGTTTGGTGTTGTACGGTGATCGTCTTGCCAAAAGGAACGTATCCAACTGTGACAAACAAAAGCTCGGGGTCGAATTCAGTTTATAAGAGATAAGACTTGGGAATCATTTGACTCTTTCTGCCAAAAAAACCCCAGCTTTTGTTTTTGTCTTGGAATAAGGTCACGGAAGGACACATACACACGCAAGCGGTTTAGTATGACAATTGGTAAAGCGTGAAGGAGAGAATACTCATGGCCTTCGCAGCATAGATCTTTCTCGATTCTTTGATCCGGTGCGTTCCCCGGCAACTTCAAATTGTGCTAAAGATAAGGTTATAGTCAGAAATAACTTTTTTGATTGAAATTCGTCATCAGAATTTTGTATCAGATTTCCATTGAAAAACAGCCTTAAGGAGCATTCTGTAACACAGAGTGTCAGAAAAACAGCGGTTTGCATAAAATTGCATGTTTTCTACTTGAAACAAAAAGAATTCAAAAGAAGAATTTATCTGCTGGGGACAATAAATACTTTTTTCATGTATTAGCTCTCTGTGTTGTGTTCTACCGACGTTAACGTCTTATTATTTGTTTGTAAGTATCTTTAAAGAAGCTGTCGTATGATGTTTATTACGGACTGGCTTTGCTTCACTCATTCCTTTCCCGGTAAAATCAGCAGCACTTATTAGACATGTGCAAATGGGCCAAAAATGATTCAAACAATTTTGGCCCATATGTTTTCAGGCAACAATTTTCATCCCTTGCCCGTTCGGTTCAGCTGTAAAATTCCGGAATGAAATATGTTGCCCGTTGCCAGCACTCACTTTCATTCATTCACTCACTCCCTTACATTGTCTTTCTCATTCACGCTTTCTCTCACACACTCTGTTTCCCTAACTTCTTTGCCGGCAACTTCCGCGTTCACATCTTCTTCTGCGTTTTCATGTGCATCTCCTTCTTCTGTCTTCTCCCTTCCCTTCTCTTCTTTCTTCTCTTTTCAATCTTCAATCCTTTCCTCGTCTGCATTGGAACACAGGAGTGATGGGAGTGATAAAGGGCCATTGGAACACAGGGGTGATGGGAGTGATAAAGGGCCATTGGAACACAGGGGTGATGGGAGTGATAAAGGGCCATTGGAAATGAGGAGTGATGGGAGTGATGAAGGCCCATTGGAACACAGGAGTGATGGGAGTGATGAAGGGCCATTGGAACCCAGGAGTGATGGGAGTGATGAAGGGCCATTGGAACACAGGAGTGATGGGAGTGATGAAGGACCATTGGAACACAGGAGTGATGGGAGTGATAAAGGGCCATTGGAACACAGGGGTGATGGGAGTGATAAAGGGACATTGGAACACAGGGGTGATGGGAGTGATAAAGGGCCATTGGAAATGAGGAGTGATGGGAGTGATGAAGGCCCATTGGAACACAGGAGTGATCGGAGTGATGAAGGGCCATTGGAACACAGGAGTGATGGGAGTGATGAAGGGCCATTGCAACACAGGAGTGAAGGGAGTGATGAAGGGCCATTGGAACACAGGAGTGATGGGAGTGATGAAGGGCCATTGGAACACAGGAGTGATGGGAGTGATGAAGGGCCATTGGAACACAGGAGTGATGGGAGTGATAAAGGGCCATTGGAACAATATACATGAAAGAGAGGAATTCCAGATGCAGCAAAAATGCTGAAAATGATCTCATCAAATAACTTCTTTATCCTTAAAGAGGTGAAGGAAAAACTCAAAGAGCAACAGTTTTCTTGCGACCATAACGTTTTTCTCCATCTCATGACGTATTTCCCATCAGTTTAAATTCAGAAGATGAACCGACGCTTGAGCATTAACATCACAGCAGACTGACTCATCTGATTATCAGATCATCATAAAAATAATCAGCCCCCCGCGGGTTGGTGACGTGTTCTGCGGCTCCCGTGAAATACTCGCTCTGTACGAGGCCTCCTTTAGTAAACTACAACAGATCGGGGATATTTATTGGGTTTTAATGCCTTTCAGAAATAGCCGTCTTATGATCTTTTATAATTCTCAGGTGCAACAGAAATGTTATTGACTTCTGTTCATTATTGGTCTAATGTTTTTGATTTGCTAAAAAAAATCCGAATTTAGATTTAATTTTAAATTGGTCATATTTTTTTTATTCTGTGTTTTCATGCATTTTCTATTCGCTAAATTTTAAATAAAAATGCGAAACAAGAAAAGGATGGACATTGAAGTCTGATATCCTTAACATATCTATTGGGACTCCTATAAAATATGATATAGTTATAAAAAATATATATAAAGTAGACTTGTGCATTCTTCGGGCGAACATGGAAACGAACACGAAGAGTGCGTTTTCGTGTTCGTTCCGAAGACACGCCGAAGAGAAGACGGTGGCGGTAAAACGTAGGCGAAGACGAAGACACACACCACGAAGATCTTCGTGATCGTCTTCGTCTACCATTCTCCCCCCCTCTTCTAACTTACCTTGTCTTCGCGGCTTCGCGCCAGTTCCCGGAAGTGGAAATCCGCAGGTTCGCCGTCACGGGTTACAGGGCAGTGCGAATGAGCTTATTGGTCGCCTACAGGGACCTCCTCTGGCATCAACCAATTGGTTGATGCCAGAGGAAGACCCTGCAGGTGACCAGTAGGCTCACTCGCACGGTCTTTGTAACCCCTGCCAGCGAACCTATGGATTTCCGCTCCCGTTAACCCCTTCGATGCTGCGTTATCTAACACAGCATCGAAGGGGTTAACGGGAGCGGAAATCCATAGGTTAAAGGGCCGTGCAAGCGACCAATAGGCTCACTTGCACGGCCCCTTAACCCTTTAAAAAATAAAGTTAACCCCTAACTAATTGAACAGGGAGGGAGACCAGTGGGATCTGCCGGGTAAGTTGAAGCATTGAGGTTTTAAAACCCCAATGCTGCAACTTACCCTGCCGATGCCACTGATCTCCCTCCCTGTTCAATTAGTTAAATGTCCGTACGAGCGACTTTATTGTTCGCTCGTACGGACATTTAATTAATTGAACAAGGAGGGAGACCAGTGGGATGTGCCGGGTAAGTTGCAGCATTGGGGTTTTAAAAGTCTGCACCAACAGAGTGGCTCGTGCAGACTTTTAAACCCCCAATGCTGCAACTTACCCGGCACATCCCACTGGTCTCCCTGTTCTATCAGTTAAATGTCCTTACGAACGACTTTATTGTTCGCTCCTACGGACATTTAACTGATAGAACAGGGAGACCAGTCGGATGTGCCGGGTAAGTTACAGCACCAGGACTCTAAAAGTCTGTACGAGCGACCAACAGAGTCGCTCGTACAGACTTTTAAAATCCCAATGCTGCAACTTACCCGACAGATCCCACTGGTCTCCCTGTTCTATCAGTTAATAAATGATAGAACAGGGAGACCAGTGGGATGTGCCGGGTAAGTTACGGCACCAGGAGTTTAATAGTCTGAACGAGCGACCCTATTGGTCGCCAGCAGGGGGCTCGTCTGCCATCAACCAATGGCAGACGAGCCCCCTGCTGACGACCAATAGAGTTGCTCATACGGACATTTAAACTCCTGGCGCCAGAGCGGCTTTAACCCCGTTTTAACCCCTTAACCGGGGAAAACGAAGAAAACCCGAACACGAAGAATGTCCGCGAATATTCGCCCGAAGAGAAGACAGGACCAGGCGAATATTCGCGGAATACGAAGTTTTTTTTTTTGCCGAAGACGAGCACGAAGACGAACACGAAGAGCCCCCTGGTGCCCAAGTCTAATATAAAGGCGTTTACTGACATTTTAAGCTGTAAATACAGTAGATTTTAGGCTTCTGTGTAAAATCTCTTCAGATGCAAAGCCTTATAACAGAATAACTTTTGTCTTTGGACCCTGATGGATGACGACCCCAAGATAAAATATTGTTGCGTAGTTAGAAAATGCAAATAGAGAATGCCAGAGAATGAGGGAACTTGCTGATCTTTCAGCACAGAAAAAAAAAATCATTCTTTATTTAATTTTAATTTATTTTAATATTTGTTGAAAGTCGCATACATTTTTTGAAATTTCACCCAGAGTTTTCCAAATTTGATCTATGAAGGACTCCATAATTAGTCATCCTGAAACAGAGAGAGATGACAGATAAATGTGAGTTCCAGGCGGCATCGCCTGAGGTTTACAGGCGGCCCAGCGGGTTCGGACGCTGTGGGGAAGAGGAAAAAAAAGACTTTACAGCTGATGGATCACGAATTTTGCTCGCAGAAGTTTGTCTCCTGTTTGTCCCCTAAGTAATTATCCTCATGTATCTTAGAAGATAATAAAAAATCAAGGCCGGCGCAATTTCTTTGGATTATCGTATGGGCTGATGATTAAATTAATTAGATGAAACGTACTATAATTACAAAGTAACACCTTGTTTAGGGCAGGTTTGAAATTTCCAAATAAGATGTTTTTGGAATTTGAATTGTAATTTACTGCAATGGAAAGCCTATATTTTTTTTTTGACGATCTAGACATATTTGAAATGTATGAATGAATATTTGTGAATGAGTATCTGTGACTGAATGAATATGTGTGTGTGAAAGGATGGATGTGTAAGTGGGGGCAGAGATGGCACAGGCAGACTGTTTGGGGGCAAGCATGGGTAGCTGTTTCCAGAGAGTTTCCAGGTATAACAGTCTGCCCCTGGTTTTGTGGTGGGGGACTGCTGCACCTTGGACCTTCCACCCAAACCCTGGGCTTAGTCGGCCTAGGCCTAAATCCTTGCTACACATACCAAGCATCTTTAGATGGTTTTTTTGTGTGTTTTTTTTTGAGAATTTGGTTGGTTTTAGGTGGTCTTTACCTAGAGACGACTGGAGACTACTAATACAGAGTTACTTAACATTACTTACAGGTACAAAAATATTTAACCCCCCCAAAACTTTAGATAATTGAATGTGAATGAACAAGCGAAGTTGGAGAACTTGACGTTCCGGAAAGCAAATCATTTTTTAAAAGACTGTTCGCAGATCATATTATAGAGAATTGAGAAAGAAAGATGTCTGGTCTTTCTGTTTTGCGCAACTAAAGTGGATAATAAGAGACGCGGACAATAAAAAGTTCTGACATCCGGCACAGGGGTGTTAGGAACCGGCAGAGTACGTCACTTGCGATGCATCACACGGACCTTCCGTGCAATCAACAGACTCAGGGAAAAAAAATAGGACAATCAACTTAAAATGCAATGAATTACTGGAACAAGGAGCGGCACGGAATATTAACCGGCACATGAATGAACGCGCATTGCTACAATTAACAAACGCCCGAGCGCTCTCTGGCTAATGCAGGCACAATGACAAAGAATGTTTAGAAAGGAATCGTTACAAGAGGCAATCAGAATGAATAGAATGTTCTTTACAACGCCAAGTAATTAAAAAAGAGGTCGTCAAATGCACGAGAAACTCAATCTCTCGCCTCAATCAGCCCTTATTACACTGTTTGCTTGACGTGATTAGGTTAATATCTGATGGCCAGTTCTCCGGGTAAAGATACTCTTAGTTTAAAGGGACACTCCAGCTGTGTGGTCCCTTTAGGTTTTCATGTGGACGGCTATTTGCCCCCCCCCCCCCCCCCCCAGGTATTTGCCGTGCAGGAGATGCGTTGCCTGCATGTTACAGACCCCGTGCGTATGCGTGGCGGGTCCCCCCGTTCACTTTAATGGGAGCACTTTTCTGGCCACTTTTCTTCAAGCAGCCAATCAGTGGCAAGAAATGTCAGGTCACCATCACCAAGGAGAAGGGCAGCTGCTGCAGCAGGGATGCATCTTCTGTGTCAGGTAAGTGCTTTGATTTGTTAACTCTCATGGAGGAAAGCTTCAATAATTCAAGGATATGAAATTAAAACGGTCCATACAGGTTATAACAAGACAATAAAAAACATATTTTCTTTTATATCCAATTCTGCAAGATTGTGGCACAGCAAAAGCCCCATTTAATATTTATGTATTGGACACAGGGGTGTAACTAGAAACCACGGGGCCCTAGTGCAAAAATTGCCGCGGGCTGCCCAACTTCAACCGCTAGTCTGTGCCATCATTGCCCCCCCCACACAACTGGTCTTTACCTTTTTTGCCCCCCCTTTCAACATACAACATATGCAAACACATTTACATAAATTACACACACTTACTCATACTCACTAACACACTCCGTCTCACCCCACTTACACATCCATGCTCACATCCATACATACATACATAAATACAAACACATATACATACATCCCGCCCCCGCTTACCTCTCATCTCTCCTGCAGCTTTCTCTCTGGCTGCTTGCGCACCCTGTGCAGCAGCCTCGGTTTTACCGCGGGGTCACGTGACATTTCTGTTTACATAAGGTTGAAAAAAAGACCTAAGTCCATCAGCCCTGTTTGGAGGCTGTTCCACCGATCTACTACCTCCTCAGTAAATTAAATCTTTTTTTCATTTCATCCTAAACCTCTGACCTTTAAGATTTAAATTACGTCCTTGTTCTAATCCTTCTCTTTCTTTAAAGTAAACAAGATTTCTTTCTATTTTTTTTCATAAAATACACATCCATTTAATGTGTCCCTTTTCTCTATACCACAAGCACAAATCCTTTTTTTCTCCCCGTGAGCTTTTTTTTTTTTTTATAACCCCTCCCCCCCCGCGCCGTAAAAAATATTGGTTTAATATTCCTGCCCTGAAGATATCTACCTAAACGCTCAAAATCGAGTCTTGAGATATCAAGAGCCGAGCCGTGATTGATAAGTACCACTAAAAACCACATCACGGCCGTGACTCCGGCTGCCGAATGATAAATAACAATTGGAGACGCCATTCTTTTACCCGGACTCGGTGAATCATTTAAACCGCAGGGGTTTCCTTGTACTTCGATTAAAACGCCCGGATTCTTCTTCCCGTTACCATTCCCATAACATCAAAGCGTGAAAAGTAATTTTGAAACGTGATAACGCGTCTCCACTGCTTTCACTCTTACCTAATGTACCGATATCATAATCAATAACACATTTGATTTCACAGCGAGAGATTAGCTACAAGGGCATAATGGCATATTTAAAGTTTTTTTTCCGCCCCAGAACTGTATAATTTAGTTTTTTTTTTTATTGAAGGAAAAAGCTATCCATGCGGTTAACTCTGTCTTTGTCCTCGATTGTTCATATATAAGTATGGGGGTGGGGAATTACATTTCCATAATGGCCTTTCCTATTCGCGGCAGAGCACTTTTCTTTAAGTGATTGATTTCCTTTCTGGACACTTTCAGGAAGGACTTTGTATGAGGTAGAAATGTAAGGGTTAATTCCATTGTCTGGCCCTAGAAGACACCCCAACACATCAAATATATATATACAGAGAGTAGATATGTGCAAATGGCCCAAAACCGATACACATTTTTTTTTGGCCCATTAGTTTTCAGGCAACAAATTTCGTTCCGTGCCCATTCTGATGAAAATTGAGGGGGCATTTTCAATTGGGGGTTAAATTTGTTGGCCACATTCACTCTCAGGGGTGGGCTGGGCCAGGGGGCAGGGGGACAATTGCCCCCCAGGCCGCCCTGAATCTGGGCCGGTGGGCTTATTTTACGGCTGGATTGAATGCGGCCGTCGTGCCGGTAGCGAACCTGGCGGGGGGGCAGCCCGCCCCGGCTGCCGCTCATCTGAGGGGTGCCGGCGCAGCAACTGTGGCTGTGCGTCAGGACTTGTGTGCCGGGATTTGAGAAAAACACTGAAGCCACGCCCACCATCTTCCGCACCGGAAGGAAAGGACACAGAAGAAGAGGAAGAACGAAGAGGAGGAGGAGGAAAAGTGACAGTGACAGAAGAAAGGTAGGACAAGATTCAGGGAGAGTGGATAGTGTGTGAGAGTGATGGGTGTTATGCTTAATGTTTGTGAATGAGGGTTTCAGATAGCATGGATGTGTAAGTGTTGGGCGATAGCATGGCATAGGGAGGCTGTAATCACATTCCTTTCAAGCCCAGATTTCAGCATATACTGGCTGCCTAGGAATGATAGGAGTGTGATTGCTGTTAATTTTTTTTGGTCCAACTTTGGTGTGTTAACAACACTTTTATTGGACGGAATAATTAATATATATATATATATATATATATATATTGCAAACAGCAATCACACTCCTATCATGCTAAGTCAGCCAGCACATGCTAGAACCTGGGCATGATAGGAGTGTGATTGCTGTTAATTATATATATATATATAAATTAATTAATATTGTTGATTTTTTTTTGGTCTAATTTTGGTGAGTTACTTTTAATAAAGTATTTTAAAGTTTTTGGGTTTTTTTTTTTGGTTTTGGCTAAGTGAATGCTGAATTTTCAGTTTAGGTCCAGAATTTTCATTTCGGTGCATCCATACTATATACTAAGCCAGTCACTGAAGCGGTAGGCCTACACCACATCAATGTTTGGCTTAGTATATAGTGATAGGGGTTGTAGTGCAGTATTGTCAGCGTCTGGCTGAATGTTTAGTGATAGGCACGCATTGACGTTAATGTGTGCCTCAGTATATAATAGTTATGCTGTACCCCTGTCAATGTTTGCCTAACCATAGAAACTATGCAGTTTTAAAGTGTGTGTGGGGGGGGTGCCACATACAGTATATGCCACAGGTGCCAAATACTCTCGGTACGCCCCTGCATCATGCGGCAGTCAGACCCAATGGCTGTGCCTCAGCTCTTTGTCCCACATCTTAAAAGGGGTGAGATGAAGAGCTGAGGCACAGCCTTTGGGCGGTGTGGTGCGTGCACGCCGGCCGCTTTGATTTCATTAGGCGCCGGTGGAGTGACTGGGCCAGTTGACTAGACTTGTCCCCCAGGCCTTGGGCTGCCAGCCCTGCCCTGTTCACTCTCATTCACTTTCTTACATTCCCTTTCTTACATTCTCATTCATTCTCTCTCTCTCACGCTTTCTAAATGTTTCCCACCTTCTCTGCTGACCACTTCCACGTCTTCTTCATCTTCTCTCTCTTCTACCTTCTGCCTTTCATCTTCTCTCCTTTATCTTTTATCGTCTATCTTCAGCCACATCAACGCAAGAGCCGCCATTTTGGCTATAGGTCGCCTTAGGGCAAAATTGTTGTGCTTTCGATGACGTCCTCTCTCCTGAACAGGGGAAATAATGTCACCGGAAGTGCCGCCACTCATATTGTACATTGTATTATTCTTCATCTCAGACCTTAGATTCAGGAGCCGTATGTCTATCCCATGCATGTTTAAATTCCCTCACTGTATTAACCTCTACCACTTCTGCTGGGAGGCTGTTCCACTTATCTACTATCCCCTCAGTAAAATAAATCTCCATTTATTTTTCTTCTGTGGAATCAAATGTCTTAAAGTGTTAATCATGTGCCATTATTTTGTGCTGGTATGTCTGTAGTATGTGATATATCCAGTCAGCATGTACGTTTTTTTTAATTAACTTTTTTTTAAATTAGTTTCCGTTATTTAATCTGTGCTCTCGCGCCCGGTTATTACAGGTATGCAGAGGTTTATTGGGTAACTCACGGTTAATCCTGCTGTAAATGGAGGCCAAAAATATTCATAGACAATCTCTTATTGTATGTCGCTCAGTCTCAAACAACAAAGGTAGCACTGTTGGTAAAAATTGGCATTATTATTAATCGTGCAGAAAAAAAGCAGAAAGTAGGATGGGACGTGTCCTTCTTGGAATGTTTGTCCCGGAGGAAATTGTAGACATTTAAAATACAAGAGGACTCAGAGGTCCCTTTCACAGATACAAAGGATGAGGGGTAATAGTCTCAGCACGATATAGCATTATGAAATGCCAGTCTGTGTTGTATGATCTGCTGGTGAGTGACCAAGTTGTGGCCCATGATGCTCTATTTGAATGAACCCTAATTTTTGTACATAGAGGTGGGATGGGTGGAAAGGAGAGAGTGTGTGATAGAGAGAGAGAGGGAGAGAGAGAGAGAGGGAGAGAGTGAAGAAAGGAAGATAAATGTAAGGGAAGAGAATAGAGAGAGAAGAAACAGAGATAAGTAGGAGAGAGAGAGAAGGAGGCGAAGAGAGAAGGAAGACAATAGAGATAGAAGGGAGAGAGAAAGGAGAGAGAAACATGGAAAACAGAGAGAAGAGGGAGAGAAAGAGGAGGGGATGAGAAAGAGAGAAAGGAGAAAGAGACAAAGAAGAGAGATAGAAGGGGAGAGATGGCAACAAACATTGTATTGTATGATATTTATAACTCCTCAGCCCCTAAATCAATCACCTCTCTCTTCTCCCTGTTTTGCATGTTTCTCTCTCCTGTCTCTCTCCCTTCCATCTCTGTTGTCTCCCTCCTCTCTCCCCCTCCTTCTCTCTCTCCTACTTCTCTCCCTTCTATCTCTTTTGTGTTCCTTCTCCTTTTCTCTTTCTCTCTCCCTTACTTCTCTCCATTGCTTCTCTCTCTTCCCTTTCCTTCATTTCCTCTATCTTTCTTCACTCTCTCCCACCCCTTTTCCCGCACTCCCTCCTTTCCATTCGTCAACCACCTCTACCTAAACATCACAAGGTCTGCAATACTCAGAGACGCTGTGGGAAGAAACATTCGAAACTGGCTGTAACTACGGGACCTGAAACTTTACTACACACCCCACCAAAAATTGCTGAATATTCCCATGGTAACAAGGCCTTATATATATATATACACATATATATATATAGAGAGAGAGAGAGAGAGAAAGAGAGAGAGAGAGAGAGAGAGAGAGAGAGAGAAAGAAAGAAAAACAAATATTTTTGGATCCATTTCTCATTTATTCAAGTTATGAGTTATATTTCACATTTTCTTTTTAGTAGTAAAACATCATAAAGAAGGCAAGAGAACGATATCGTATTATGAGAGTCCCCCTCCTGCGGTGATAATGAGTGCGCATCGGGGCAATCCGAGCGGAGGATTTTCATAATGTGGCGTTACTCAGACGCTGGGTGGAAAAGTGTGAGTTTATTAACATTTCAAGGCTGAGCAGATGGGTTTGGCGATTAAATTACAAGTTGATTATAACCATCACAGAAAATCGCGAGGAGAGTTCATCTGGTTGAAGAACACAATCGCTCGACGGACTGCGAGCTTTGCACAAACTATTGGGAAGAAGGGGTACAGAACGCCTCCGCCGCACATACGGGCATAGGAAGGACTTTTTGTTTATTGACCTTAAGAGGAAGTCCTATGAAAACAAAGCAGTTTCTCTTTTTTCTCCTTAAACCCCCAGCGCTGTATACACTAACACCCCCCCAGCGCTGTATACACTAATACCCCCCAGCACTGTATACAGTTATATAACCCCCCAGCGCTGTATACAGTAATAACCCCCCTAGCGCTGTATACAGTAATATACCCCCTCACAGAGCTGTATACAGTAATATAACCCCCAGCGCTGTATACAGTAATATAACCCCCAGTGCTGTATCCAGTAATAACCCCCCAGCGCTGTATACAGTAATATAACCCCCAGTGCTGTATACAGTAATAACCTCCCAGCACTGAATACAGTAATATAACCCCCCAGCACTGTATACAGTAATAAAACCCCCCAGCGCTGTATACAGTAATATAACCCCCAGCGCTGTATACAGTAATATAACCCCCAGCGCTGTATACAGTAATATAAACCCCAGCGCTGTATACAGTAATATAACCCCCAGCGCTGTATATAGTAATATAACCCCCCAGCGCTGTATACAGTAATAACCCCCAGTACTGCATACAGTAATAACCCCCGGCACTGTATACAGTAATATATCCCCCCCCAGTACTGTATACAGTAATAACCCCCAGCACTGTTTACATTAATAACCGCCCCAGTGCTGTATACTCTTTATGGGTATACGGTATATGGTTTCCACTTTGCTATCCTGTGACCAACCTACTCTTTCCTGGAAAGTCTAAATGTCTCTCTCCCATCACCCCCCCCCCAGGGTGGACATATTGAGATCACTGTTTTTGTGAACATATGGTGTTAGCATTAGTGAGTGTATGCGGTTAACGTGCGTGTGTGTGCATGTTAGCGTATGGTGTTAGTGTGAGTGTGTGTTAGCACATGAAGTTAGAGTGACCTTATGGTTGAAAGCGTGAGGGTGATAGTGTGTGTGTATTTGTAAAAGTGCATGGTGTTAGAGTGAGTTTGCATGTTAGTATGTATGCGTTTCAGTTAAGGGGAGCAAAGAGATATTGCCTACAGCCGCCACCGACCCTAGACGCACCCCTGATAGGAAAGTGTCTGAGTGCAGTATTTTTATAGCACTCTCCCTATGTGTTAAGGTAACATTATTACAAATTACTGAAAACACAATATCAGAACATCTTTTAGTAAAATAAGTACATTTCCTGGAAGAAAAAAAATAATTTATTATGTTTTGATTGTGTTTTTTAAACACAACACTGTGGAATGAGTCTTTTTTTTTTTTATTTTTTTTTTTTATTAAAAAATTGAAAGATCGAATAAGAGGGAAACATTGTTATCATAGTCCAAAAAACCCATAAGTGAAATCATTTCAACAATACGCACGTTTGTTCTGGAAGAACGAGCTCGGAACGCGACTGACCTGACACAAAGATCACCTTGTCCCTGCCAATCCAGAACAATGAAATTATTTTCTGACCTAGAAAATCAATGAGGAACTTTGAGTAAAATACCTAAAAAAAAACAAACAAAAAAACATTTTATGAAACCAACATGCTAGATACTCAAAAATATTTTATTTATTTTTGGCGACAAAAGTGGATCATTTAAAAAAAAAAATTTTTTTTTATATGTATTGCGATGGTAACTATTTTATTTAAAAGGACAATTCCAGTGCCCCAGACAGGAGTCTCACCAAATTTGCATTTGTACTTTGTAACCTTAAAGTCATTAAGATACTTGCCTTCAGGAGAAGTTGAGCTCCAGAGCTCCCCTCCGTTATCCAACATTTTGCACCCTCTGATTGGCATAACTGGGAGCTTCCAAGCTCTGGCTACCGGAGCCCTTTCTCATCGAAGGGGAGTGGCTTTTTGGGGGATGGGCTATCCACTTATAGGAGAGGGGGGCTAGCCACATATGTGGGCGGTTATAGCTACACATGTGGGTGTGGCTAATTTCAAAACCTATTCAATTTGGGCAGGGGGGGTAGTGGAGGGAGTGGGCATGCCTAAATGGATTAAATCATGTATGCTGATTGGCTGCTTGAAACAAGTGAGGCAGCTTACTGCACATGCTCATGGGTGGTCTTATTAGACCCCCCCTTGAAACACTTGTTGATCCAGCGTACATTGCATGGCATATAGCAGGGGGCATTAAGAGGGGCTTTTCTGATCTATCCCGATAAAGCAGCATAGGGCCTACTGGGCTCCTGGAACTGCCCCCTCAGGCAGAATAAACCGCTTCTTACCATACCTTTTATAGGATACAGCATCATTATCATAAGCCAATCACCTGCTGAGATCAATGAGGGTCTCCTCACTATGACTAGATTTAAGAAAACCTCCCAGGCAGCCAACAATTCCTAATTATACCATATTATATAGTAACCACTGAATAAAAATGTAAAAATTTAAAACAGTTTGATTGGTTTTGCCCTTTTTGGACATCACTATGCAGCCTCATATGTAAATAAAATGTAGACACCAAGTAATTAATTTACATACTGGACAGCATGTTGTGACAAAAAGTTGGCAAGTCAATAGGGTTTCTTCCACTCCTTTTCTATCATATCGGAATATTTTTCGTTAATACTTTAATTAGGCATATATGGAGAAAATATTTTCCTCGTCCAAGGCTTCGCTTAAACGTAATCATTCTTTCCGAATGTCTAAATCCAACACTATAAACATTTTATTAACGATCTAATGAGAATGTGGGAAAAGGGGATCTTAATTAATCAAAAGTGTTAGGCGGCATCTGAAGCCTCTTGGAAGCCGCAAGAAAGAAGTCGCTTGACGTTTTTGGCAAGAAACGTCTTAACTGGTTCTTCATCAACAGTGACCTTTGTTTGTTACGCGACGCAATCATTCGGAATAAAATTCAATGACATTCTGATGGCTATTAAGGTTTGGGGGCCTTAAAGGGGAACGATCACCTTCACAGCGTCTAAAATAACTGCTTTCATTTACTTAAACGACCTATAGCTTGTTCTTTTTAGCTTGTTAATGAGAGTAATTGTTATGGAAATATTTGGTTAAAAAGTTTACTTTATCTCAATAGGACCCAACTAGACTTTTGCTGACTTGACGCTCTCTCCCATGTCTTCTCCGAACCTTTTAAAGGTTGCCCAAAACCAATCAACAAAAATCAGCAACGACCATGACCATAACGATCACCATAATATGACGTTTATAGGCTTTTTGTTCATGTTATACACATAAGATTGGTGTCTAATGCACCCCAGTCATCCCTGGGACATTCTCACTGAGCTCTTGTAGACCATGAGGATCATGGACCAGTTGGGAAAATCCTCCAATCTCCTCTGACCAGCCCACAGAGATTAAAAATCAATAAAGCTCTATCAAGACACGGTTGGAGGAGTTTGAGTTGGAAGAACTTTACCGGCCACGTAGAGTCCTGACCTCAACCCCATCGAACACCTTTGGGATGAACTGGAGCGGAGATCGCGAGCTGGGCGTCTCGTCCAACATCAGCGCCTGACCTCACAAACGCTCTACTGAATGAAGAAGGCAAAAGTTTGCAGAGAAACTCCCCAAAATCTTGTGGAAAGCAGCAAAAGGGGAGACCAACTACAAACTAATGTCTATGTATTTAGAATGCGATGTCATCAAAGTGCCTGTTAGTGTAATGGTCAGGTGTCCCAATACTTTTGCCCATGTAGAATAGTTAGATATATATATATATATATAATGGGAGGAAAATTTTAGTTAAGTTTAAGAGAGGAAAAAAAACAAAAATTCATAAATTCCATTAGTTCTCTGCATTCCTCTATTCCCCCGTTATTAATAATGCACTCAGCAATAGGTTAGATTATAATGATATTATATATCTATATTGTATGACATTTAGCTAAAATGTCAAATAACAAAAATGTTGCAGCCCTGTGGTAATATCTAGCAAGCGTCCGATAAAAATATGTACAAAAAACAAAAATTCTCCTCTTTCCTGTGACGCGGAATAAAGCCGCTCTCGACCGCGTCCCCGTATGAGTCAGGCACCCATCTTCACAAATTCCCAGCCAAGCAATCTGCATTAATACGCCGCAGGCATATACAAAACCTGACTCTGATACTATAAAGAACATTACTTATTTATCACAGCCCAGAGGAACTTGATTAACATGTATTCCCTTCTGATCTCTGATTCACCTGATTTATTTCCTATTGTCTAGTCGCAAATAGAATAATTACCTTCAGGACTTTTCTGTATTGTACTTCCTCAGCTAGAAATCTTTATGTTTGGAATATTTTATTCCAAGTCAAACACTTTATGTGACTACAACTCAGTAGTTAATCCCAAATCAGGGGGGTCATGTATTACAATGTTGCCGATCTATCACTGCTGACACCCATGATTGGGGTCTCGACCACCTTTTTGATTTTTTTTTTTAGCTCAGACCTTAGATGCCACGAATCCAAACACTGAGAAATTGGTATCGCTTGTTGGCAGAACTTGGTCTGTGTTTTTAACCACTTGAGCTACTAAGTAAGTAGCGTAGAATAGGAATCAGCTATTTTCCGCATCCTTAGGGGTTAATTTAAGAGAAAGTTAAGTTTTAATGTGTGAGTAATTTTATATCTTTCTTATTTTTTTCTTTCATTCATCAATCATTCTTTCACGTGAACAATTAGTTGTATTTTTTCTATTAACAATATAAACATGGCAGGTTATAAGTTGTAAGCATATGTAAATGTGTGTTAGCGTAATTGTGTATGCTGTCAGTGTATGTTAGCATGAGTGTATATGTGTACATGTATGTGTTACCATGTGTGTGTAAGCATGAGTGTGTGTGTGAAAGTGTCTATGTAGCAAGGTGTGCCAGTGCACATGTTATTTACCAGGGGGGGCAATGAGACCACTTGGCCTTAATCCCCCCCCCGCGCCTGAAGGTGCCAGCCCTCCCCTGCCCCGAAGAATGTTTCCTCTTTTTCTTATTATTAATTCTCTCTGATGTCATCGATAATAAACCCACCAATTATCCGATGAGAATTAACCACAATAATGAAACTACACAGACCCCGCTGACATCTTGGCCAACGTCTGCAAGTGGCCAAATGCCCCCTTTACAGTCTTCCCATGCCAAAGCCGAGAACAGATTTGAGATCTTTTCTTTAATAGCCGACTAAATGTCACTTGTACTCCTCTAAAATGAGTCACAGCCCTCATACACGAAACAATTAAAGCCTTACGTTTTCTACAATCCAAATCTCATCAGACTTCAAGAATAAAGTCATGGAGGGGAAGGGTTTTTTTATTTTCTGCGTCTGAATACATTTGGAAGTCTAATGAAATGCGCTGGTAGCAAAATGGAAGGCATGATGCCAATTAAAGTTTCTGAATAAAACATAAGTACATTTTGCTTTGCCAAATTTCCACTCAACAAAAAAAAGTCCTAACGATTATAAAAGTGATTTGTTTAAGGTGCACGTCAATGATGTTAACGTCCCAAAAATCTTTGATGTCAAAATCCACCAACAGAAGTTTGTGTTCCATTTACTCAAATAAAGAGAATTTGCCAATTGCAAGGGGAGGCGAGCGAGAAATGTGTTTGCTAATTACCAATACTTTAAAAATTAAATGACGGGGACAAGATTCCCATCATTTTGTTCCAAAACATGCTGATTTTGTCAATATATTTAGTAAATTGGGTTTGGTAGACATTGTTAATCACGGTTAATTGTCCTGATAAGACCAGATGAACGTCTCCCTGTTCTGGACTTGATTACATTTTTGTAACGTCGACCTGTGCCCAGAAAATTGCTGGCTGAGGATCACAAGTGTTGTCCTACAATAGCTAAATGAGCTAACTGTTGGCTCCCCCTTTTATAATTTAGCTATAAATCAGATCCAAAACCCTAGAAAAAGTACAGGAGCTTCAACTTAAAATAGCCCCCCAAAAATAAAGCTTGTTCTTCAATGGGGTGTGAGCAACAAGAAGGTGCAGAGACCATGCGCCAACCCCCTGGTATTACAATAATATTTTGACCTGTGTTAATAGCAACCTAACATTCACAAAAAATAGTAGTTCATAAAACAAGCAACCACAGAATTCCAGAAATTGGGGTCCATCAAGCCTAGGAGAGCTGTTAGCTTTCAATTGACAGCAAAAGCCCAAACTTCCCCAAATGGTAAGTGATTTCCTAGTTCTATTCAGTATAAACTATCTATTGGCTACTACTGGAGGGAGAATACAAAGTATCCAGTCAACGGCAGCCCAAACATCTAAAAATGAGGGATGAGGGAAAGGAAATGGAGCTGGAGAACCTGGGGTGGTTACAGACAAGTGAAGAACGGGAACCCCAACGTTCAAAAGGAACATCAACAGAACGTTTAATGCGCCACACATTCCAAACCGTGCCAAACAGAATCCATCTAACATCATACGACCAACCAGAACCCAATCAGCCGTCACGGAAGCTTCCTTAGGGCAAAAAGATCAAAAATATTCCCTTACTGTGAAAACCTTGTGTTTTTACCTCATTCTAGAATAACATTTGCAGTGCGGAATTGGGAGGAATCAGCTAGATTCCTTCAACTGAAACCTACATTCCGAAGCTGAATTTTGGAGATGTACGAAGAAAGTCTACCCTTTGTCGGTCATGTCTATCACCCATCTCTCAATATAAACTAGGAGAGCGTCAGATTGAGATCTCAAGCTTTCCTTCGATTTCGAGGAGCTGCTGCTGATCAATAACTCAATGTATCATTTATGATCCCCTGATTATAGTCATACCCAACATGTACGACTTCTATGCCATCGAGGGCACCTTATATAGTACGAGATATTGAGTTTTTTCAAACGCTTGCAGCTTAAGGGGTTTGGAGGTAGAGAAAGTTTTCTTGAACTGGTAGGGTTAAGAGGTATTTGTTGTTTTTAATTTTAACTTTTTTTCCATTGACTTTTTTTTAAATGTATTTATTATTTTTGATTTTTTAAACCTTATTTCCATTTCTTGAACATATCAGTACATCGCGCGTCCAGCCCCCTGCTCGTTCCGTCGGCGGGAACTGCCGCCAGGTCCGTTCTACGGATAGACGCGCGTCCCCGCAGAGATCAATGGATTCTGACGGGGCGCGCGCTTCGACGTCAGGAGTGCCGTTCATGCATGCGCGAACGGCTAACTCAAAAATATTCATGTCGCTTCTTTAAGCGACATTTATCTTTTTCCCTCCTCCCCCTAATTAGGTGGGTAGGAGGATCCTGTTATTGAGAGGGATATTTAAACCCTCAGTATGCACTTCACTTTTGCCTGTGATAGTGCCTTATAGCCTTCACTAGCGTTCCTTGATTTGTTTGATATTTATTGGTTCTGACTCTGGCTAGTTTTTGACCTTTGTTGTTTGCTGCCTGCCCTGACCTCTGCTTGTGACCCCGACTACTCTTCTGCCTGACCCCTGAATTTATTATTTTATTTGTTATTTTTGTTCCTGATTATTTTGTACTTCGCTACGCTCCTGTGTCCGCTATACACTTCGGTGTTCCGTTGCTGGGCTCTCCACCTCCGCCAGGAGGCGCCTTCCCAATTTCTGCAGCGAGGATCCTCTGCTGTATTGCAGACGTGACAACAGGTTAATTAATGTTTAATTTTGCCTATATGTATAAAAAAAAAATTTTTTAAGTGTCAGTTACGGGATTTTTTTAAGGAACAATTTTACTCTTTCCGTAGGCGTTTGCCGTTTTACTCTGTATTTCCACATATTTGCCCGGCGGTCTGTGTCGCTTCTATCAGATCCAGATACTGATTATCTGAAAATGTCTTAACATCTCCATTTATTTACAGAATAACACTTTCGCATATTTTTACTCCCACGGTTCATTTTGGATGTTTCTGCATTTATATTGAATTTTTACCCCCGCTCAGGTCCTGGGTGACATTCGGCACCCGCATAATTGATTTATTTGGCAATAGACAAAATGTTTGTCAGTTTCAGACACACAGATAGAATGCGAAACATCATCTCCTCAAATCATTTGTCAACATGTAACAAATGAACCATTGCTGTTATATTGCTGAAAACTTTAAAAAAAAAAAAGTCTCATTATTAATAATATTTATGATGGAAAATACATTTTACAATTGTTTGCAAAGATAATTTAATTTTAGGTTTAATTCTTTTTATTTAAAAAACAACAACACATCAGGTAGGGGCAAAGGGGTAAAAAGGGGGCAATTATTACAGTGCTTGTTGTGCTGAGCGCTCCTGGCCTTCCGTGTCTTAAAGACCCCATAGTGTAAATCAAAGGCCCCCCCTGTAACCGGCTCATAAGGCAACAGGACACAGGGCTGATCATCCAAGAGGGTGACCCCTCACCAGATTTTGTAGCAGGGGTCTCCCATCGTCCTGGACCTGCCCCCCCCAGGGTAAGTCAGTGGCCACATGCCCAAAAATCTAATCATAAGCACAGGAACAGGAAGGCAAGGCGTTGCACCCAATAGTTTATCGTGTTGACTATTGCGTTGGCCTTTTATGGCCCTCAACAAGTTGTCTACCCCATTTTCTGTAAGGGGGCCGAATCCCTTAGTAGGGATTAACCCTAATAGCCCCCAGGGTGACCATAGTAGAGCAACTGGAGCCATGTACACCCAAATGCTTGCTTAGTGTTATCGGTTACATGAAAAGGTCCTCTTGCTGTCGAAATGTTGACCTCCTTTTTCATGTTACGAATAAATAATTCACTCTATGGGTATTTGTGTTCCTTTTCCCACGAGCTTATGGGACATTTCTGCTGATGGCTCCAAATGTGGCCCTATGACCCAGAATGACTGATAAACCAAATACCCAATTCTCTATTGCATTATTGCCAAACGCCTATTCAACTCGTTATCGTCCTCAATCATCAAACCATTGAGGCACAACAACTGCCTTCCTCCTCGATGATCTCGAACACCTGGACGCTCTCGACAGCCTCAACGCGCTCGGTCTCAGACTGGCCAAGGTTCACCGTCTTCGCAATGCATTTCAAAAGTAAATGAAGCTCTCCACATTCTAGCCGATCAGCCAGAGATTAGAAACCTGAATTACCCTTGGACCACGGAAGCAATCCGAATATTTTAGCAACAGAATACCTTCTAAAGCTTTAAATCCATGACTGCCGGGTGGAAAACGGGCTTACTTACTTGAGTCTTACGTGATAGTTGGATCATCCATGATGCATTCATGGGAAGAGAACAAGATAAAACAGTGCCAGCTAAAGCAACCCTTCGTCTTGACATTGCTCAGAGGGTGGTAGATAAGTAGGACAGTCTCCCAGCAGAAGTGGTAGAGGCTAATACAGCGAGGAAATTTAAACACAGAAGGGATAGGCATACGGCTCCTGAATCTTAGACAAGACCAAGAATTGATTAAAGTCTTGACTCTTTACAGCAGGAAAAAGTGGCAGACTAGATAGGGCCAAATGGGGCCGATTGGCTGGCAGAGTCTGTGTTTCCATAAGAGGACATTCTCTCTCTGAGAGAGATGGGGGGGTCCAGCTCAGATCATGTGTGGCTCCCCACTTGAGCGTAAGGGCCCATAGAACCCCAATGGCTGGCTCGCCAAACTGACATTAATTAAACATTAACGCTATATTTTGCTTGTTTTGTATGTTTTGTAATCGTAGAGAATCTTACCAAACAGCATTGTCCCCGTCACGGTTTTATGGGCAGGTCGGACCGTTTATAAACACGTAGAAGTCGGACAGTTTCCAGAAACAGCTGTACGGAGGTCTGGATTTTTTTTATTTTTTTTCAAACTTACCAAATGTAAACAAAACTATAAAAAGATTATATCAACGTTTGTCAAAAGCCGGCATTCTTACAATAAATCCAACACTTAATTGCGGTCCAAATGTGTATCCTGCAGACATACGTCCTGAAACATTCCCGTTTAATGCCAAATGTATTTCCGAAAGTGTAAAATATCTATAATGTTTCTGTATTTATCCAGAAGCCTGTATGGCTCGAGTTTAATAATATTTAACAATCTGACTGTTGCTAGGTAACCAGAACTGTAATAATAAAATAAATAATAGCAGAGAAACATTGAAGTAACTTAGTTAATATGTATATATATATAGTTAAAAATCATATAGTTCAAAATGTTACTTTTTAAATAACTACAACTGATTCTGCAAAAGGACCTTTTTAAAAATTGCATAAACTAAAATACTATATTGTATCTTATGACTGCTTTATTACTGTATACAGCACTAGGGTTTACCCCAGCCCTGGGGTGTTCTTACTGTACACAGTGCTGGGGGGTTATATTACTGTATACAGTGCTGGGGGGTTATATTACTGTATACAGTGCTGGGGGTTATGTTACTGTATACAGCACTGGGGGGGTTATATTACTGTATACAGCGCTGGGGGGTTATATTACTGTATACAGCGCTGGGGGTTATATTACTGTATACAGCGCTGGGGGGTTATATTACTGTATACAGCACTGGGGGTTAAATTACTGTATACAGCGCTGGGGGTTATATTACTGTATACAGCGCTGGGGGGGTTATATTACTGTATACAGCGCTGGGGGTTATATTACTGTATACAGCGCTGGGGGGTTATATTATTGTATACAGCGCTGGGGGGGTTATATTACTGTATACAGTGCTGGGGGGTTATATTACTGTATACAGTGCTGGGGGTTATATTACTGTATACAGCGCTGGGGGGTTATATTACTGTATACAGTGCTGGGGGTTATATTACTGTATACAGTGCTGGGGGTTATATTACTGTATACAGCACTGGGGGTTATATTACTGTATACAGCGCTGGGGGGTTATATTACTGTATACAGTGTTGGGGGTTATATTACTGTATACAGTGATGAGCGTTATTACTGTATACAGCACTGGGGGGGTATATTACTGTATACAGCGCTGGGGGTTATATTACTGTATACAGCGCTGGGGATTATTACTGTATACAGCGCTGGGGGTTATATTACTGTATACAGCACTGGGGGGGTATATTACTGTATATAGCGCTGGGGGTTATATTACTGTATACAGCGCTGGGGGTTATATTACTGTATACAGCGCTGGGGGGTTATATTACTGTATACAGTGCTGGGGGTTATATTACTGTATACAGTGATGAGGGTTATTACTGTATACAGCACTGGGGGGGTATATAACTGTATACAGCGCTGGGGTTTTTTTATCCACAGGACTTTCCCTTTAAGATTTTTCAGGAGCAGTTAAGGAAGCAGATCTAAGAAAAGATGGGCCAAAGACTCAGGAACAATCAGAGAGACGCTGACGAGGAGGGAAGGCGTTAAATATGTCTGGTAATTAACTTGGAGGGCCCACCAGATGGTTAGAAGCACCCGTGCCGCCGCACCAGTGGGTAATGATAGACGGAGACGCCACAATCGCAGAACGAAG
This sequence comes from Sceloporus occidentalis, assembly GCA_023333645.1. Lineage (NCBI taxonomy): Eukaryota > Metazoa > Chordata > Lepidosauria > Squamata > Phrynosomatidae > Sceloporus > Sceloporus occidentalis. The sequence continues at coordinate 1,023,129 of JALMGF010000178.1, forward strand.
TATGGATAAGTGACGTCCTTCTGGTGCTTTTAAGAATCCTTGTAAACCTAAAAGTAGAAATTAATTCAAAAACGGGGAGAGACAGCAGCGGACTGTACATTTCTTCAGCTGTCTGCCTGGGGGAAAAAACGAGAGGGCACGTTAGAGATGGATGAAGAGGCAAGGTGTAGCAATTAGTGAGTGTAGTTAACGCAGGGACCGAGCCCACAGCAGCTGAGAAGAGAAGCCACGGCATAGATAATAAATAATAAAAAATAAAAGAGAACATTATACTGGCTTTTATTTTATTTTTTTTAAAGAGGGACAACAATTTATATTGAACAACAGAATTTCATTTCAGCTTCCGGCGGAAGTAATAGCGGCAAACATAGTAAAAGAAAAGTTTAGGATGCATATAAAGCTATTCTAAAGGATAAATAAGTGAAAAGTTATTTAAAAAGGGTGGGTTGGATGTGCTGATTGGTAAGTTTCCACCTTGTATTTAGCACTAATTGATTGTGGATCTCCAGCTATGGGTAACCAATGGCTCATTAGCAGCAAGTTGTCCCAATGGACCCAGTCTACAAGTCACAAGAGTTGACGTCATGGCAAAGTGAATCCCGAATGTCTCTTGGATCCTAGTATCAATATGATCTAAATATTCTAGAACCCCACAAACCATCATTTTTTATGCACAGGGGTAATGTGTGCAGAAGGACGTCGTTGTTAGTTTTCAAGTAGAGAAGTTGGGTGGAGGTCAGCAGACATCTCTCCTTCTCCGTGCCTCTGTGGATACTTTGTATTATTATGTGTATTTTGACTATATACTGCAATGTTACAATGTTATAGAATATTTTTAGAATATTTTGGAGGCAGAAATGTTAAATTCTCTTAATTTACATTTTGTTCCTAATCCCAAATGCCACCTAAAAGGTTATATGACTCAACGAGAAACACAACAATGAGAATATCTGCTATAACCTTTCACAAAAAATGGATATAATGATCTGAAAAGATAGGCTGGACCCCATAGGAGAGCACTGCATAGCTATCCCGACTCTGCAGATGCCGGGACTTGGAAGCTAGGTGAGTAGGGTAACTCTTTGCCTTAACACCCCCTTTTTACCCAAAGGATGAGCTTCTGGGTTCTCTGTGACCACTAGGACATGAAGGTTAAGGCACGGTGCTAAAGGATAACTAAAACTCTGGAACTGAGGGCACGCCAATAGATCAGGGCAGGTGGAGTTCACTTAGTGGTCAGGAACATGGCAAAAGCTCTGGTACATGGTTAGGAAACAACAAAGGAGTGCACCCAAGTTCAGAGATCTTGTCGTTGGCCGAACCCCAACATGTAAATCCACAACAAGAATGTGAGAGCTTCTTAAATTAATCCACGCACCATCCCTAGCTCTTTAGATGACAGATATAAACTTAGTTTACAAAGGTTGCACTTTGGCTAACCAGAGGAAGCTTAAAATTTAACCCAACAAAGTGGCCGAGGTCATTCATTGGTGTTGCTGGACCCAAGCAACCTATATCTTATAAACACTCCATCCCAACCTCCCAAAATATACAAAGAGATACATAATGGATGTGAAAGAGGTGACATGGAGAGACAATATGATGATGGAGGAAGACCAATAGAGCAAAATTCTACTTCCACCCAAGGCCAGAGGAGACATCTACCACACACATATATTAAATAGTACACCCAACCACCAGAGTAGGGTGGAAGGAAGACTTTGTGCGACAAAGTTCCACGTTGAGCTTTGATGACTATAATTTCTCATTAAAAAAATAATTGAAAACATGGCCCTCGATTGGTCACGTCAACAAGCAAAAGTTACAAGGCACACACGTGCCTTGATCACAGCCATGATCATTGTGTTCATTGATTTTTTTTTTATACATTTTCTCTTTGAATTTTTCGTGATAAAGATCATTTAGAAAACAAAAACTATTGTGTATTGCATGTCGATTGAGTTGTCAATATGGAATAGGGTGATTGAAATCTTTCAAGTATGAGGTCAATAAGACGAATCAATCGTGATCGTGGGTTCCTGAGCAGTTACAGATTGGTTTCCAGTCTGCTTGAAAGCCATTAGTAGGAATCTTGACAAACGCTACACAAATGCACAACAACTCTTTGAAGAATTATGAGAAATCCCAAAAAGCCATATAACAAGAATATGTACCCTGTAAACCAGTTGCAGTTTTTGCCCTATAACCATACCTGGTAACTCTCGGGGTTTAACCCAGAGAGCTCCAGGTGAAGCTCTGCACCTCCGGTTCTCCGGGCTTACACCCGAATCCTCAGGGTCGCATAAGCGGAGTCTTGACAGGCCCCACTCCCTGCCCATTTCCCTTTTTAAATGGGGGTGTTTGAAGGCAGCTGGAACGCCCACTGATGGCAGCGGTAACTCCTATATGCTAAGCCAGACATTGATGGTGGTACAGCATAACTGTTATCACTATATACTGTGCCAGACATCTACGGTGGTACAGCATAACTGGCATCACTATATACTGAGCCAGACATTGACAGTGGTACAGCATAACTGTCATCACTATATACTGTGCCAGACATCTACGGTGGTGCAGCATAACTGCCATCACTATATACTGAGCCAGACATTGACAGTGGTACAGCATAACTGTCATCACTATATACTGAGCCAGACATTGACAGTGGTACAGCATAACTGTCATCACTATATACTGTGCCAGATATCTTCAGTGGTACAGCATAACTGCCATCACTATATACTGAGCCAGACATTGACGGACTTATACATAGACCTTCATGATTACATACAAATTAATGCTCACATCTGTTCAAACATACATACATTCAAACATACATATCCCATTCCCTTCCTCACCCTCTTACTGCTCCTGCAGCCTTTGGTCCAGCTGCTTGTACACTGTCACTGTCTCCCCATGCTGATTCAAAATTGTTTATAAAGAACCCTTCAGACCTGGTCACACTGGACCCCTGTTGTTACGCTAATGTTTGGGTCAGTTAGAGGGAGATCCATGATCTTCCCCTAACTGGCCTTGCTCCTGCAGACCCTACCCGAAACCGAACGTTGCGGGCCCTTGATCCGTGCCTAATGGGTCAGTCCGCCCCTGAAGGTATCTAAGAGCCCACAACCAAGAAGTATTGCTAATATTTTATTTCAACCCTTATGTTAATCCGATCTTTTTCATAGAACTCCTCTTACTTCTTTCCATAATCCCCATGAACATACCGTACTTAATGTAAGACTAGATCTTTCCCACAATGCTTTGCACCATGGTAATAACCATTAGAATTCCTTTTCAAGCTTTTGTGAGAATTGTGCAATTTATTTCCATATATGGTTTTATGAATAAAAAACAAAATTATAGTTTCGTGGATGGCTTAGATGTAATAGCCGAGATATTTTAAGAAATATGTATATGCTGGCGCGCCATCTCTCGTTATAGAAATGTATCACTATAACTGTAACACAAAAGTGTTCATTGATACAATTATGTTATTTTCAAGTTACATTTAATTTCCTGCCATGTAGGAGGGTATCATTTACTTGTCAAATATACATTTTTTTCTAGTTTGATGCGACACCGAGCCTTGGATTATATTTATTTATTTCCACTCGGTTCATTTTTCTTCACGTTCAGTAACTTGGAAATTTATGCTTTTACATAAGACTTGAAAAAAGCAAATTAAATATATCCATCCATCTTCTGTACAGAAACAAACGCCGGGACCAATCTCCGAAGCCATATGAGAAACACAAAATATTTAACTCACACTTAACTTTGGACCTCGATAGACTTTAAGGCTCCATGAGCCAGCCAGGGGAGATCAGAGGATCTCTCCAAGTGGCCCGTGATCCCAACTGTACAAAAAAAAGTGGGATGGCGGGGTAGCTTAACAGGATAGTGCCAACAAATTGAGAGTGCCTTGCTGGAGCCAATTCCTTCATATTCTCCTATATTATAGCTAAAATCCCTGACTGAATGCAGATGACAATTCCTAAATATAATGATTAGCATCTAGCTAAAGGGGGGCAGTAATTTGTCAAATTCTGGCCTAGGGGCAGATAAAGCTTGGCCCCCTGGCTCCTGCCCCTCCCATCCTGGTAACTAATAATTACACTAGCACACACTCACTCTAACACACACACAGTTACACATACACATTCACTCCAACTTCATGTGTTCATGTGTTAGAATGAATGTGTGTGTGAGCGTGCTAGAGCGTATGTGAGTTTCTTGGAGGGCAAGGGACCAGAAGGTACCAGCCCACCCTTTTAGGGCTAAAATATTAAAGTAAATGTGGTAGTTATTTAGCATTATCGTAATAAGAAACTAAACAATATTTCTACGTAGAAATAAATATTATTATGAAGAGAGCTGTGTAGGAGGAAAGGCAGATTTGATTCAATTAAAAGATATCAGACTATGGTGAAGGTCGATCATTCTAAAATAACCAAAAAACATGGATAAAAAAATATGAATGTATCGAGGGAAAAAGAGAGTGATCCATTTTTTACGTGTAGAATAGGTGGCAGGTGTTTTTAAAGTGAAAAAGAAAGACTCAGGGCTGCAATAATCCCTTTTCTCTTCTGCTTTCTGTTATAAACAATAATAAACGTACAGTTAATCCGGGTTTCTGAACATATGTGTCAAGTTTCTCTCAGTGGGTTTCTAAATCAATTGCCATGGAAATATGTTTGAAATGTAACTGTTTTGTTACCGACGAGGGAGTCGATGCTATACCACCTGAAGTGCAATTCTTTTTTTTTTTTTTTTTTTTTTTTTTTTTAGTAGACATCCTGAAAACTGGTCAAAAGAATCTTTTCTGATGTATCCTCAGCTTGACGTATTTTGGGGTAGCACAATGGGTGTTATAGTAACCATTCTGGTGCTAGGTTCTTGAACCAATAGAATTGTCCTGCTCATTAGACCATTCATCGGTTGGTGTGGTCATCATTTTTTGCTGCCGGCTTTCTGCTGCTGCCTTCCTCTTTGGCTAGGAACTAGTTTGATCGCAGAGGCTTGTGACCAGAAGACAAGAGACTTCAGACATGAGTAAGTGGCAGGACCACAGGCCAAAAAGAGGTTTCTAAGGGTCAAGATGGTAACCTAGTAAGAGCCCAAGTTGGGGGTCAAAACCCACATGACTGGCATGCCGAATATCTGGTACAAAGGGGCAAGAAGGTTCTCAAAACCAGAGTAAGGGTCAATCTGGGAGCAAGCTGGTGTTTAGAGGCCAATGGTTGTCTATGAGTGAGATGACAGAGGACACGGGGCGACAGAGACTCACACAAGCCCAGACCCTCCAGATGGCCACATGGTCGGATGCATGACTTCTCAAGGTCATTGGTTAAAATCCTGTAGTTCCTGATAGTCTGGGTCACTCTTTGATCTTGACCGATATTTGTAACCTTTCATCCTAATAATTCACTTCTATACTGAAACTTTTCATTGAGTGCTTGGTGGGAGATAAGATAGCCGATTAAGGAGGAATTGTAATTTTCATACCATGTTTATCCGTGGACCTGTCTGGTTGGAAATTCTCAGAAGTGTGTGCACATCTTGGACACATCTGCTTGGGTCTTATTTGGCCATTTTATAGTTTTTGCCCCATTATATAATGCTGCTGCATATTAGCTATTTGTATGAGTTCTCATGTTTTCTGAGCTTAGTCTACAAGACAGACACCCAAAGTCACCTCAAAACCCTCTGGAGTTGGAACGTAAGTGACTTAAGTGGCATGTAAGACATCGAAAGTCAAAGGCAACTCGCAAATTTGTGAATTGTGCCTGCTTTTCTAAACTTATGTGCACTTCCATCGTCTGTATGAGTGAGTGTTCCAGCGAGTTGGCTTTAGTAAATTTTTAAGTTGGAGGTGAAAGTTTGTATTAAACTCTGGGCTAGGCCTACTAGGTCCAGCCTTTCTACCACAAAACAGATCAGTTTAGGTAATTAAGCTTCCCAGTGTACCGCTGATCTCCCCAAATCGCCTATTCATACTATGGAGGACTGTGTGAGGCTGACATGGCCTCCATAGTGTGCTTTACCAGGTGTCATTAAGAAGTGGAATGGTAAAATATGACTTCATATCATGGATGATCAGCAATTAGGACTGCTGTTGCTGCAGGGGAGATCTAGAGATGGCTAGGGCTCAGCCCCAGGTCAGTGGCCAACTAAATACATCACCTTAATGGAGACAACCAATGGTTTTAATTGTCCTAATGAAATCCATGACGTCTCAGGAGGTGAAGATATTCTGAATGACATCACTTGTATTCAAGCAGGTATTCCAGCTGTCATAAAGCAGTGAGAAAAGCACCAATCAGGATGCTCGAATATCATTAAATAAAGAGAATATGAAAGAGCCGGCTCCAGACAGTGTGACCCAAGAATCTGCCCGTTTATTTTATCCTGTTTTCTTTTCAGAAAACTCCGGAATTATCTCCTACTGTTAAGTGAGACGAATAAAGGCAGGAAAATCCAGTGATTCAGACCAATAAAGTTTGACATTTTCTGTGCCTCTTCATGATATTTACAGTTAATAAAGATCTGAAGTTAAGTATGATTATCACCATAACAAAGTACCGGCTCTCTCGATACGCTGCATGTCTGTGTTTGCAGAAGTAACATTACAGAGTAAATGTATCAAGGAAATGAAGTGTTAGCACACAGGTCCTAATCAGCAAACCGCTTGATGCATTTATCAAACATGCATAAAACCTATAGGTGAAGTACTTTGTGGAAACGCTGATATGAGCCCTTCGGCCCAATTAGTCTGTCCGTTTGTCTATCTGACGTAAGACCTCAATCTTAACTTGTCTTATATTATATTATATATAGAGCTGAATGCTTGTCTCATGCATGTTTTTTTACGTACCCACTCGTATATTTCCAGTAGGGATGTGGGATTGCTTCATGGGTATCAATGTTTCTCTAAGGGAAGCATAACCCCCAGTACTGCATATAGTAATAACCCCCATCTCTGTATATAGTAATAACCCCCAGTACTGTATACAGCAATGGTTTTATTTTATTTTGTTCCAATAACTCCCTTTATGTGCAGACCTGGAGCCGCCGTTGTCAGTCGTGTGATATTTTGGGTGACTTTCCCGGCTCAAACACCACACTGAGATGATGCTTTATGGCGATGCTAATGAAGTCCGTTCCTCAATAGGCTTTCATTAGTCACAGGGTCCAGCTGAGTGATTAAGACTGAGTCATTCCATTTATTTTTTTTAAATGATAGGAGATCCCCTCAAAATAGTAAGTGGTTTAATGTCTGGCACTCTGCGAGCATCAGAATAGATAATAGAACTAGAGGGAGGTAGTGGTTTAGTGTCTGGTACTCCCATACCCCTTTTCTCTCAAGGGAAAAGTCTGTCCAAATGTATGGAAGGGTAATAGCTTATTGTGTGTTGCTTCCTTAGGATAATGTAGTCTGCATGCTACTTTGCTTTTGAATTTCGGGTGAATATTAATCAATTCCAGTGACATTCAAATACGCTTCTTCCGGTACGCGCAGTGTGTGCAAGGATTAAAGTCGACTCTACTTGAAGGTCTAATGCAGCAGAGGGAATTTTTTTAAAGGTTTATGAACATCTAAAATGCTCATTTTGTAAGGATTTTATGTGACGGAGAAAGAATCCAAGATACCTACAGATAACAAATCACGAGGTGTCACTGCCGAGAGGAACATAAAGACAAAATAAATCCTTAAAGGAACTCCCGCAAGATATAAATACTCATTACCCATTCAGTGAGATTCGCTTGTCTAGGAATACATTATACAGAAACTGAGAATATATTTAGGGCTGAAACAACTAATCTACTAAATCGTTATTAATCGATAATGAAAATAGTTCTCAACGATTTTCATTATCGATTAGTTGGTGGTTTGATTAGTATGGTCTAGGTACTTTTGGGAATGATTTTTATGTTTTTGTCTAATATTAACCCAGCATAATAAATGCTGAATAAAATATCCAGACCCCTTTTGAAGGCATCTAGTGTATTTGATACACCACCTCCCTTGGCAGTGAATTCTATACCTTTACTGTCCTTACTGTAAAGAATCCCTTCCTTTGTCATCTATGCAGAGGCGTATCTACTGAAAATAGCGCCTATGGCAAGCACTGAAATTGCGCCCCTGTCCAAATATCTAAAACCCATTTACTAGCCCCTGCTGCCTATATATATAAATATTAGTCCCTGCTGCCGATAGCGGGTATAGATCAACACACAAACCCAGATCAATTGAAATTCACTTGTGATCCCAGCACTGAAGGTATATATCAAATAAACAGAATCAGACATACAAGTCCTGTATTTGCAGGTATACAATAAATATATGAAACGTAGCATCGCAGGTATAGATCAACTGAATAAGACATATTAACCCTGTATTTGCAGGTGCACATAAATAATGTATGGAAACATAGCATAGCAGATATGGATCTACAGAATAACACAAAAACCCAGCTTTGCAGGTAAAGATCAATTAGAATTCACATAAAAACACAGCAATAAAAGGTATATTTAAACCCCCTAAATTACAGGCATAGATCACAGGTTGCACACCCCAAAGCCAGCCCTGGCGTCCACACTGCCCACATAGAACCTGGCCAGCACCCAGATTACACACATAAGATTTGCAATCTTTGTCCCCAAATAGCCCAGCACAAGTCAACTTTGTCCCCAAACAGTCCGGCCAGTGCCATCTTTGTGCCATATACACCCTGCCTGTGCCATCTTGGTCCCCAAGGCTCAAACCTCCTGCTAGTGCCATCTTTGCCCTTCCACAATTATACATCTATGATACACAAACACTCAATGCATCCACACATTAACTCATGCTCTCCCTCATTCAGACAATACATTCACATATTAACTCATGCTCTCCCTCATTCAGACAACTCATCCACACATTAACTCATGCTCTCCCTCATTCAGACAATACATTCACATATTAACTCATGCTCTCTCTCTCATTCACTCAATGCATCTACACATTAATGCACACTCTTTACTTATGTCTACCCCCTCTCCCTCCCCTATCACTTTCTACCCCCCTTTCCCTCCCCTATCACTTTCTAACCCCTCTCCCTCCCCCTACCCACTATATATCCCCCCTCCCCCTCTCTCACCTTGAAGTCCAGCGACGGGAGCACGATGCTGCTGTCTTCCTGCACCGCTCGCTGGTGCCCGCTGCTTCACTGCTGAGCGCCGTAATATGACGTCATATTTCGGCGACCAGCAGTGAAGCAGCGGGCACCAGCGAGCGGCTTTTAAACGCTGTCTTCTTTTTTTTGATGCGGGGGAGAACGCAATGCCGGCACCGGGACGGGGGTAGAGGGCTCGTGGAGGAGAATGAGGGGCGCCGAGCGGTTTCTAGGCGCCCCTCTCTCTCCTCCGCATCACAAAAAAACCCCCAAAAAACGGCATTTAAAAGCCGCTCACCGGCGCCCCCCTTGAGATGGCGCCCATGGCACGTGCCATGGCTGCCATACCCTATATACGCCTCTGCATCTATGACATCGCCACTCCTTTCGTCTCAGGGGACAACCTCTTGTTCTTTGTAAAGTTCTATTCATGAACGGGTCTCTAGTATCTTCCAATCCCCTTATTAATTTTGTAGCCCTGCATTGCACTTTGTCTATTAATGTATTTTCTTAAGGACCGATGCCCATATTCAAGGTGAGGTCTTACCATTGACCTGTAAAGAGGCAAGATGATACCCTCCCGTGAATCAATCCCCCCGTTTTATGCATGCTAAAACCTTATTGGCCCTCGCAGCTGCTTGCTGGCATTGTGCACTTGTTGCCAAGCCTGTTGTCTACCATTATTCCTAAATCTTTCTCATTGGTAGTTTTACCCAAGAATATTCCATTCATAGGATAGGTTGCATTTTTATTATTTTTACCATAATGCGTAACTTTGCATTTATCTATGTTGAACCTCATCTGCCACTTGCATGCCCGATCCCCAACTCTGTCTAACTTTTCCTTCAAGATTGATCTGAATTACCCGGCCTAATTTTGTTTCATCAGCAAACACTGTGACATGGCTCTCAACGCAGCTTGGGAGATCATTAAGAAACAAATTAAACAGAAGAGGACCGAGGACAGACCTCGCTGAGATGATGAAAGGCTAGCAGGGCTCGGAGGGACCCGTTGCATGTGGCTTTCTAACTTGGATGAATAGTAAAGAAAGCTGGGGTCCTGAGCCTTCTTGGTGTAAAGGGGGAGCCGACCTTGTTGATGGGGCTGCCCGCACCTCTCTGGTCACCTCCAAGATAGCAGATGTCACGATGGGGCAGATGAGAAGGGCTGCCCGTCTTCTTTACTGCTCTGCGCCAGTATGCTGCATGGCATACTATGTCTTATTTTCGGGGTATGGCTTATATTGCGCAAATGCTTAGAAATCCTGCACTGGCTTATTTTATGGGTATGTCTTATTTTTGGGGAAACAGGGGTATATATATATATATATATATATATAGATAGATAGATAGATAGATAGATAGATAGATAGATAGATGGATATATGTACGGCATCACAGTACTAGAACTTTTCACCATTTCTAAAATGTGTTTTATTCATTATAACCAATATAAAATGTATAGATAAATGCCAATTAATACAGCAGCCTATATCTGCTGTAAGTAGGTTTTTTAAATATCACAAACCTTGGATAACAAAAATTACATTCCAAACGTGAAATCCAGGCAGATTTTTTTTTTTAAAGATATTTGTGGCTAGGGCTGTACCCAATTTTCTCATTTCAGAATGAAAGACATATAAGAGACATAATGACTATTTCTTCCTGTGATTTTAAAAAGGGATGGCATACATAGGGTCGTAATGACATCAAACGGCACAGATCATACCCAATGACTTATTCTGGGAATCTGAGGAATGCATCGCAGAGCTGAAATACCTTTGCCAGGAATGCCAAGGTCCTGAATCATACAGTATCGGCTATATCAGACCTGGGCAAAGCACGGCCCGCGGGCCACATCCGGCCCGCTGAATAGCTCGGACCGGCCCGCAAAGAGTGTCCTGGTGACTCACCAATGAGTCCGGTGTCCCCCCCCGCCCCGGTCACTTACCTTAAACTCCTGTGTTGGAAGCGTTTGTCTCGGGTGCCGGCGCTTTACGCTGGGCGCCGGCATATGACGTCAGACGCCGGCAATCAGCAGTGAAGCGCCGGCACCCGAGACAAACGCCTCACGCTTCCAACACAGGAGTTTAAGGTAAGTGACCGGGGCGGGGGGGGGAGATCCTGAGAAGGGGGGGTTAGGGAGTTAGAGGGGAGATACTGAGAAGGGGGGGTTAGGGAGTTAGAGGGGAGATACTGAGAAGGGGGGTTAGGGAGGGAGGTCTTACTGTGTGTGTGTGTCTTACTGTGTTTGTGTGTGTGTGTCTGTGTGTGTCTCACTGTGTCTGTGTGTGTCTTACTGTGTCTGTGTGTGTCTCACTGTGTCTGTGTGTGTCTTACTGTGTCTGTGTGTGTCTCACTGTGTCTGTGTGTGTCTTACTGTGTCTGTGTGTGTCTTACTGTGTCTGTGTGTGTCTCACTGTGTCTGTGTGTGTCTTACTGTGTCTGTGTGTGTCTTACTGTGTCTGTGTGTGTCTCACTGTGTCTGTGTGTGTCTTACTGTGTCTGTGTGTGTGTCTTACTGTGTCTGTGTGTGTCTCACTGTGTCTGTGTGTATCTTACTGTGTCTGTGTGTGTCTCACTGTGTCTGTGTGTGTCTTACTGTGTCTGTGTGTGTCTTACTGTGTCTGTGTGTGTCTCACTGTGTCTGTGTGTGTCTTACTGTGTCTGTGTGTGTCTTACTGTGTCTGTGTGTGTCTTACTGTGTTCATAGCTTATTCAGTTATTGTAATAAATATTTTAGCCCATTTTTTAGCTCAAAATATTTTTTCCTTTTTTTTCTCCTCTAAAATCTAGGTGCGTCTTATCAGCAGGTGCGTCTTATCAGCAGGTGCGTCTTATAGAGCGAAAAATACGGTATGCACTCCGAAGCCTTGTTCATTTTGTTCACTTCTGTGCTGTGCTAATAGTTATTCAGGCCTTACTTATTCAAGCACCTCTACCAATGACGTAGGCTTGAATAACTTTATTAAACAGCACATAAGTTAACAAAATGGACAAGGCTTCGGAGTTTGTAGTTTGTAGAGGTCTGGCCCTCTAAAACCATTCCAATTTCTCATGTGGCCCCATGGGAAAATTAATTGCCCACCCCTGGGCTATATGATGCACGGAACAGTGCAACCTGATTAACTCCATCTTAAAGGGGTCGTTTAGTGGCCCTGACAGCCATTATAGGTAAAAAATACATATTAAAGTGCTCAGAAAAACTCTTACCTGAGGAAGAAACAGCAGCCCTGCAGCTGCAGATGCCCTTCTGTTCTGGTGATTCTTGCCACTGATTGGCTGCTTCAAGCAGGAAGTAAAGACGACTGCTCCCATCACAAACACATAAGAGGAGTATCTAATACATACATGTTGTGTATTTTAATTCATAAACACCATATTTTGTGTAACTGCAAAATATAGGATATAGGATGTAAATGCCCTTAAAAAAAAGAATGTTATATATAAAACTTTTGAAGTAAAAAACCCTGCATATGCCTTTTTTTCTGATCTACCGGCCATGCCTGTTGCATTGGCATTAATTTAAAATTATAGAATATAATGGTTCAGCTTAATCAAATATAAATATATATATATATATATATATATATATATTCTGCATAATAAAACTACTAAAAAATGAATAAAAAACGTAAAAAAATTAAAAAAAAAATTAAAAAAATTATGTGGTTCATTCACGTTTAAATTTTTTCAAATATTCAAATTTTACAGACCAATAAAGCAAAGTTTTTTGGCAAATTAATTTTTATCTACAAAATTCCAATAATGTGGCTGATAAACCCGAGGCATTTTGAGTTGATACAGTGTTTACAAGCAAGTTTATATTGTGAATTTTTCTGATTGCAGCAAAGGAGCAGATAATTAGGGCTTTGTTCCCGGCGCTGGCTAATTAATTACGGTATTTGGCATTTAATGAAATAATCTGATTTATGCAAATTCCGAGCTGGTTTACTCATCTGTTTTTATATACTTATAATAGAGTTACAAATGAAAACAGATTTTTGTTCAAGTAAAGAGAACTGTATCACAAACATTAAATGATTCAAACAAATCAAAGTGCCTCGTTACGGCGTTCGTGTTAAAAATAATGATAATAAGGATAAAAACCGTTGTTATTATCGGGTTTAATTAATCGCACATGGGAACTCAATTGCATGATAAACACTAACCGATTGAAAATGTTATTGCCTGAAAATCAGGACTGTCCCTTAAGGGTCCTCGTTGCGGGAATGTGCTGCAAGAACCAGGACTGTTAGGAAGTATAGTGTTTAGCTACTGGATACAACAACATAACAAGTATATATATACAAGTGCATATATATCTATACATCAGGACTTCCATAGGCATGGATCCAAGTTCCTGTCTGCGCAGAGTATCTCTGCTCCTGTGACTAGGAGCTGCTGGCTTGGGGATCCTGCCTTATTTAAAATTAAAATATTTTTATTAAATAAAATGTAGCATTTCTCTTTGCTTATACCGCTGCGTAAAAGGTTTACTTGGCAAACTGCGTGGTGCGAGATAAAGAGTCCCAAACCACGAGTCAAGAAAAAGCATTCCAAATATCGAGCGCGGCACCCTAACTAATTAACTATCTATCAGGAATGATTGAACTGTTACTATTGTATCTTCTGTAACGATATCCCAGAGCCCAGAAATACACTTTAATTTCCACTTTCCAAGAAATAGCTCTATACCTTCGCTTCGTTTCGTTTTTCTCAATCAATGTTGATACGCGTACTTATTAAATAAGATAGCGATCAAATAAACCCAGTGCGTATAAGTAAAGGACTGGACGGAATTTCCATTTTACAAAAAATAAAAAAAAAATAAAAAAAAAAAGAACTTGAGTAAATATAAAACAAAGCTACTTCAAAATAAGTAATTGATCAGCTAGGGTCAGCTGGGTCTGATAACCTTAACGAGGATTAATATTAAATACATTTTCTTATGTAGGACAATTGAAAAATAGGGTGACTAGCACCTGAATTTACTTTTTTCCCATTGGTGGGTGTGGCTAGATTGTTGGACCTGCCCTTTTTACGTATGTCACACCCCTTTTGTATATGCCCCGCCCTTTCCCTGGCACACCATGATGATCCCCTTAGGGGGAGGGCACTGTGCGCTCTAATTTTTGCGCAAATGAAGGTTTGCTGGTGGCAAAGATTGTCTGCCTTTGTTCATAGAATTCCTAGCATTATTAACCCCAAAATCCTGCCTTTTTTAAAACCAGAAGACATTAAAAAAAGTACATATGAACAAAAAATAAATAAAACATTCTAAATGTGATAAAATTCATATGACCAATGCACATTTCCATAGAAAAAAGCACACCAGGGGGACAACTTCTACCCCATTCCTCCAATAGCAGGGGAGAAATTCTCTCCATGGTTCCGTGGTGCACACCGAGGCTCCGGCCCTGATGCAGAAGTGCTCCAGGTTGCCAGGGTAACATGGCGGATTACCAGAGAAGAAAAGAGAATGATGGCACGGAGAACACGAAGGAGAAGTGGAGGTGTGGAAAAGGAGACGGGGAAGGGAGGGAAACAGCGTGATGCCGGTCGACAGAGAGTGAGTGCGGAAACCCAAATTCCAAAGAAAATTCAGAGCTTTCAGCTTTGTTATCATTCGTTTATTTGGAGCTCTTCCTTGTTTTCAGACATTTGTATGAATTAGTAAATAAAATTAAATTCTTATGACTCCGAACGCACGTCTATTCTCCACCCACCCGATTTAATAAACCATTTTATACCAATAGTCATCTGTGAAGATAATAGTCCAAGGCTTGCCTGAGAATAAAAATAAAATAAAATAAAAAAAATAAAAAACTCCTAATGCAGGTTAGGCCAATTTTAATGATACTGGGGCCCCTAAGAGCCTCACCTAGCCCAGCTGTAGATCCTGCCATCAACCCGTTCTAGTGCATGGTGGCACCAGGACCCACTGTGATTCCTCGTTCTTCTCTCTGATGTTGTACATGCATCCAAAATCATATGGGTAGGAGGGAGGCCACCATGACTGTCCGCAACGCACAATGCTATCTGCTATCACGTTGGGGGAATACTTCAAACATTACAGCACAGTCATTGAGGAGGCCCAAGGGACAGCTACAGTTTGCCCCGAGGATATCCTGCCCCGAGGGCAGCATCTTCTTCTTTTACCCCGTGTTATTGTTGGAAAATCTTTGGGGCACCATCTCTGAAAACCTGGATTCTCATTCTATCGCCTATTCGCCAAGCTTCTTTCCATTCTTGTTTTCACTCTTTACCTCCTAAAACAAAGAACATGCACGATATTATCGGACTATTTATTTCGGATGTTGTTTACATTCTCTTCTCAAGACATAAATAATTAATAAAAATAAATCTCCAACACTTTTTACCGTCGGTCATGCTTACATCTGTGACCCATAAGGATACCCCAAGGGTCGTCATCATAAGAAAGACCATCAATAAAAATAATGTTCCATGTTTTCATTGAACAACTTGTCGCTACTTATAACCGAGCTCAAATATTCTATATTTTTACCCAAAACCATAATCGACTTTCTTTTTTAACCGATGTAGAATCATTTACTGATGGATGCCAACGCCACTGGCTCGTGGTCTAATGTTTTCAGTATATATTTCATTATTCATGGAAAATCCAATCATGCAAGACTTTAGAAATAAAAGGAACAATTCACATTTCTCTTTAATTACATTAACGCGTTAGAATTTATTTGAATCCTTCTCCATAAACGCCTTAGATCTCAGTCTGCTTGTGAACTCGTTCGATCCCTGACTGACGGGGAACATCATACAATCAGATCTTCAATGTTTAACAAATTGCTGTCCTTTTCGCATCCTTACAAAGTCCGCATTTTTATTCAAGCGTATCTTTTTAATGAGGTATTATTGACTTTGACAACTAATTACCTTTAATGAGGCAAATAACTTCAACGTGTGTACACCCGGGACTAATTATACGGCAGGAAATATTGAGTTTACCTAAAATAAAGCAAACATTGTATATTGGGCAATTATTACCGAGGAGTCAAAAATTATCATTTTCTAGAAATACATGTGAAATTTGGTAATGTTTTCATATTCATTCAGCTTTAATGTTAAATTATAGCCCAGTCTAATGAACCCAGGCCCTATGGGTCTCTGCCCAACATCGTTCAAGATGCACCCAATCTGCGTAAAGTGCCATCGGCCATCATTAGGTGGCTGCTGGCCTTAAAGAGCTAGGGTCTTATTATCCCAAGTCCAGCCATGAATGGACCTGGAATGAATCGATTGTCGGAGCGGCATATCTTGGCTGGATAGTCCTGGTAGTCATTTATATACAGGAAATCATGTAGGAAATCATATACCATACCTTCCAACTGTCCTGCTTTTTTGAACTGTCCCAGTTTGAGTTACACTCTACCTCCCCAGCTTCTCCCCCCGGCATCCCGGTTCACCAGGGGTAGAAGTTGGGCGGTATAATATATTTCCATAAAGTATGTTAGTGTATGTCTGGGTGCATGTGAGTGTGTCTACATGTGTGTTAGTGTTGAGTGTCTTGTTAGTGTGAGTGATTGTGTGGGTCTGGGTATGTGTTAGTGTGAGTGTCTGTGCTAGTGTAATCGTGTGCATGTGTGTTAATGTGTCTGATTGTGTTAGTGTGAATGTCTGGTTGGATATGCGTGTGTCAGTGTGTCAGTGTGAGTGTGTGTTCTGTATGTTAGTGTTGAATGTCTAGTTGTGTTAGTGTCTGGTGGGGTTAGTGTGAATGTCTGGTTGGATATGCGTGTTAGTGTGTCAGTGTGTGTGTTCTGTATGTTAGTGTTGAATGTCTAGTTGTGTTAGTGTCTGGATGTGTGTGTTAGTGTGAGTATCTGAGTACATTACTGTGTGTGAATTTGCGTCTGGATATGTGTGAGTTAGTTACCCCCTGAGGCCAGAAACATTGTTTCTTGTGATCACTAACATTGTTTTGAAGCAGAATATAATATTTTTAATACTTGGTCATAAGCGATAAAAAAGATTTAATATAGCTTTAAATCCGCGAACATGTTTTGCGGTAATTTGTTTTATTTCTAGAAACCGCTTCTCTATATATTAATACATTCTAGCCGAGGACAGCAAGTGTGTTAATGAATCAACCCCTGCATTATCCAATCAGTATTCTACAAGTCTGCGATGAGTGCAGCCAACATCATTATTAATACATATCAGTACACGCCGGAGTACACAAAATGATAAAAAATCATAAATTTTACCTTAATTAAGAAAAAAGAGGGGTAGCGACATGCCAATGTTTTTAAAGTGATACCAGTAAAACGGGGAACTGTCACATTACAGCTGCATATTAGCCATTCTCACTCTATCTGAGCCCAACCTACTGGACAAACACCCTGACTCCTTATCATACTGCCTGTGGGAAATAATAGAATGGACCAGTCTTAATAACCCAGCAGACCACTCTGTCTTATGAATGTCTATGGAGGAACGGACTTCCTCAGTATTGCCCTAAAGCATCAGCTCAGTGCGGTGTTTGAGCCGGGAAAGTCACCCAAAATATCACATGACTGACAGCAACGGCGGCTCCAGATCTGAAGATAAAGGGAGTTTATTGGGACAAAATGAGATAAAACCAGGTTTTTAGCAGCGCCAACCTATGCGGTAAATACAAGGGGAAAGGATATATGGGGGGGATTGTGCAGAATCCCTCATTGCGTTTGTAACAGGTATTCCATGAAAACTTAAAGGGACCACATGCGTTGAAGTGCTGATGATGCCTGGATTGTTCTTTTAATGGAGAACTTATTAAAAACATCTGTAACTATGGGTGATTCACGATTATGTTGAGTTTAATAACACTAAATTTGCTTTTTTTCTATCTTTTGGGATTTATGCATCCTCATTTTATGGTCCTGCAGGAAATATTTGGAAATCACGAATGGTTCCTCTAAGCCGTGCTCTCTGACATAAGTACTTTCTTGGACGAAATTCGAAAGCAATAAACCAATCACAACGAACGTATTTCAAAGAATGCAAATTTATAAAAATGCTATTCAAAACAAACCAGATACAAACATTTAAACAATGAAAGTACAAGTCACGGCCCACCCAGCCTATCCTCCCTCTTCTTTTTCATATAAATTTATTTTGATGCCCCGTTTTAGTGAAATAAGTAAAATTTTGGTGTTTATAATACATTACGATTATTCTCTTTAGAAATTGTTGTTTGATCGCACACATTTCACACCATATGCTCTCAATTAAATTAACCCAAAACAGCTGTCCATTTTAAATTGTCTTTTCAGGACATCTGTCACTGCCTAGAAATTACGTAAATCATGGCGTTTACTCCTTCCCTAATCCTTCCAGACTAAAAACAAGTACTTTAATTTTTTTTACATTTACTTTATAATTTATAATGTTTGGAAAGAACTAAAAAAATATATTTTTATCATTTCACTTAGTTTTTAAAATGTTAGGAATTTTCAAGTTTTATGAAGCTTAACACTGATAAACAGATGCGTTACAGTCCCTAAAATAAGTAAACAACGCTCTATTACATAGTATGATACTTCAGAACTCTCTGGAACTTTTTTATCAAAAAGGGAGAGAGATAAAAAAGAGAGAGAGTGAGAGAGAGAGATGAGAAGAGATAAACAGAAAGAGGAGGCATAAACCGAAAGGTGAGAGATAGGAAAGGGTGAGGTTAAGAGAAAGGGGAGAAAAAAGAGGAGAAATAAAGAGAAATAAGAGGTGACATAGAAAAAAAAAGAGATAAAGAGGAGAGATAATGAGAATGGGTCAAAGATAAGGGGAAGAAATAAAGAGAAAGAGGAGAGAAGGACAAAAGGGAGCAATAAAGAGAGATGGGAGGAGATCTGGGTGCTGGGGCAAGTCCAAGTGTGGAGTATCGGTGCCAGGGCTAGGGTTGTGCGTATGATGCGTGTTGTGTGTATGATGCGTGTTGTGTGTATGACTCCATCACCCCAAGGGCAGTTACAAGGGGCAGAGCCAAGGCTGCAACAAAGTGAGTTTCTGCCTAGGGTGACAAAATTCCTTGCGCCAGCCCTGCAAGAAGCAGCTCACCCCTTTCAAGTCAAATTGGGGTTAGCCCTGCCCAGCATGTGAGTGGCCCCGCCCCTTTTAAGAAATCCCCTCCCAGTCTCTTATAATGAGGAGGAGAGGGAGAGCTCTGGGGAGCCAGCCGTTTGGGGCAATGCCCCCAGATGCCCCTGACCTACCATTCCTCCATGACCAGCCTTCTTGCGGAGAGGCGGGATATGATGTCATAGCCAAGTTTTAAGGGAGATCTTTGACCTCCCCAACTGGACCATTGAAAGCTGTGGCCCACTGCGGAGGCCAAGATCGGCCCTTAGAAAAGCTTCCCAGGGTCCTGGTTGCTGCACGGCACATAACTAATAAGAAAAATAGAAAGTCAAACATATTTTTTCTGTGAAACTTTTTAATCATTTTTTATTATGTTTTGGGTCATGAGATTTAGCCTGGAAAGACTTTACTAAAAATATTTGACGTACTTTCTGGAGATCTGAAGATAATACCGAGGGAATATTGGTTATTTCACTTTAAAAGTTTGATGTGGCCACATCTTGTTCAGTCATACATGAAGAGACAAGCAGTGGTTCCTGGAGGGGTCAAAAGCAGCATGAAAGTATCAAAAAGTTATCAGACGTAAACGTTTAAAATTAATGAGATTTAATTAATAATGAAAGATATAGAAGAAGTTCATGAAACAATCTCAAATTGTGTTATGGCTATAATAAATATATATATATAATATTTGTCATAAATAATCACATAAATAGTAGCCTTTTTTCCTTTTTTATTTATTACCTTTTTTTTCTTTCCATTTTTATATTATAATTTTTATTTTGTGAGGATATTTTGGTGATTTTTTTACAATATAAAAAGTGCTTTAAGAGCACTAAATATATTGTATTTTATTTCTCTTTTATGCTTCCATTGTATTTACGCCATTGGTGGATTTATTATTATACACACATTGCAAAAAAAAACTATTTTTTATATATTTATTGTGGCCTTGAGTCATTTTAGTGCTGTCTATTTACTTTTGTATACCGGCCCTTAGAGTCCGAAGCCCAAAAATAACGATGAGTTTTCCCCTTTAAGACGGAAAACCAACAGATAGTTTAAAAATAGGAATTAATCCATGAAAACTGATTTTTTTTTAAGCCCAGTGAAATGTGTGGCTTTTTTTTTTTTTGCGTTTTTCTTATTTTCACAGATTTTTTTCTAAAAATAAAATGCTAATT
This sequence comes from Sceloporus occidentalis, assembly GCA_023333645.1. Lineage (NCBI taxonomy): Eukaryota > Metazoa > Chordata > Lepidosauria > Squamata > Phrynosomatidae > Sceloporus > Sceloporus occidentalis. Next base: position 1,043,571 of record JALMGF010000178.1, read on the forward strand.
GGTTACTTTCTTTGTCAAGGAAAAAAAAAAATAGACTTCTCCTTCTGGCCGTTTCTAAAATAAAATCGGTGAAAATTCTAAATTTGGAATGTTTAAAGAAAATGAGAAGTAATGGAGAGATCTCCAGAGAGGAAACCATTTCAATATCTGTTCCAAGTTATGTCCGATTCAGTGGCGGATCTACCGGGGTCGCGACTGCGACCGGGCCCCGGCGGCAGGGGGGCCCAAGCCAATGGGCCGCCCGAAATCTTTTTTAAGTTTTTTTTTTTTAAATAAGGCAGGGGCGTCCAACATGCGGCCCGCGAGACCTCGAGGTGCGGCCCGCGTAAGATCGGCAGCCAGGGCAACCGATCTTACACGAGCCGCACCTCAAGCCCTGCTACTTACTTGTGGGAGGGTCTTCTGGACAGCACAGAGGAAGCGGAGTTCACGTGACATCCTACTTCCTCTGTGCTTTAGCAGAGAAGGCAGAGGGAGGCCGCGCCCCCTGCTGAAGTCTGTGAGCGGCATCGAAGGGAGATGCAGTGCAGGTAAGGGGGTGGGGAGGGTGTTTGAATGAGTGTGTGTGATTGAGGGAATGAATCTGTGAATTAATGATTATATGAATAAATGAGTGTGTGTGTGTGTGTGTGTGTGATAGCATGGATGTGTAAGTGCTGGAACCTAGGCATGATGGGACTGTGATTGCTGTTAGCAATCACACTCCTATCATGCCAAGTCAGCCAGTACATGCTGAAACCTGGCCAGCTGCCCCCCTTGTGTAGTGATGCTGCCAGCAGTATGGGGTCTGCACTTACAGCCACCCTGTACCAGCATGTACTGGCTGACTTGGCATGATAGGAGTGTGATTGCTAACAGCAATCACAGTCCCATAATGCCTAGGTTCCAGCATTTACTGGATGGATGTGTAAGTGCTGGAACCTAGGCATGATGGGACTGTGATTGCTGTTAGCAATCACACTCCTATCATGCCAAGTCAGCCAGTACATGCTGAAACCTGGCTAGCTGCCCCCCTTGTGTATTGATGCTGCCAGCAGTATGGGGTCTGCACATCACTTACAGCCATCCTGTACCAGCGTGTATTGGCTGACTTGGCATGATAGGAGTGTGATTGCTAATAGCAATCAGAGTCCCATCATGCCTAGGTTCCAGCATTTACTGGATGGATGTGTAAGTGCTGGAACCTAGGCATGATGGGACTGTGACTACTGTTAGCAATCACACTCCTATCATGCCAAGTCAGCCAGTACATGCTGAAACCTAGCTAGCTGCCCCCCTTGTGTAGTGATGCTGCCAGCAGTATGGGGTCTGCACATCACTTACAGCCACCCTGTACCAGCATTTACTGGCTGACTTGGCATGATAGGAGTGTGATTGCTAACAGCAATCACAGCGAGCACAGTCCCATCATGCCTAGGTACCAGCATTTACTGGTTGCCTGGGTATGATAGGAGTGTGATTGCTGTTAGCAATCACACTCCTATCATGCCAAGGCATATTGCTAATTTTGTCCAATTGTGTGTTACCTACTTTTATTAAACATGTGAGTTTTTATTATTATTTTTAAAGGTGGGGGTCATTTTCGGTTTTGGCTAAGTGAACCCTGAATGTTTTGGTCCAGAATTTTCATTTTAGTTCATCCCTAGAATAAATCTAGGGAATCCTGAATTTGTAGTCGCAAAACTTTCAAGGCCCAGAAATCAGTGAGAGGAAGAGTAAAGGTTTTGTGTCATTTTACTTTATTTTAATCTTCATATTTTATTAAAGGCCATATTTTTTGTCACAGTGAAAAATGAGTGCGGCCCGCGCACGTATACAATTCTGATGAAGTGGCCCACTGCAGAAAAAACTTGGACACCCCTGGATTATGCCCTTTGTACATGCGCCCCTTTTTCTTTGATTTTTTTACAGATATGATTCAATATGTAAATTGAATTTGTTGAATTAGTTGAAAAATAATTGGGTAAAAATCATGTTTTTTGGGGGGGGGTGAGGGGGTGGTGGGGGGGGCCTGTTACAGGGTCACCGTACCCAAGGCTGGGTACCCCTGTTTGAGGGCTGAGGAATCACCAGTCAGTCCCTCATACGGATAGCACTCAGCTATCCACGGATCATCCAGACCACCATTCGTAGTAAACCAAGAAGAACTCTCTTTATTACAAACACACAGAATTTATATACAATCTCAAATGCAATGTGTACCGAACCCAACCCCCAATCCCATCAGCCACATCCCATCACAAATCCCATCAGTATACAGGGGATGTATCAGGTGAGGGGATTACAGAATACAATGGGTTCCCCCACCTGTGTTATCCCCCCTGTAGTGCGGGTGCCGGCTGGGCAGACAGGGCTGTGTTGGCTGATTAAGAGCCCCAGCCAGATTATAGGATCGTCTCTTTGAAGGCTGGGGCTGAATCCACATCAGTCTCTGGGCCGGTTACACAATAAACACAATATAATATATTACCGGGTCACGGGATACGGAACCGGACACAAAAGTGCTCCGTGACCCGGCTAAACTTCATATGACATATGAGCCAGCTAGCCTGGCCCTGTCACAGGGCCCTTAACAGATTCTCGCACCCGGGCCCTGAGGCGTCTAGTTACGCCCCTGGTCCGATTTATTGAAAGCAACAACTCTAACACCGGCCTTTCGGCCCCCCGTCTAGTCGCCCGTTTCTCCTGCTGTAAAGACTCAAACCTCAATCAGTCGTTGGTCTCGTCTTAGATTCAGGAGCCGTATGTCTATCCCATGCATGTTTAATACCCTCACTGTATTACCCTCTACCACCTCTGCTGGGAGGCTGATTCACTTATGTGTTCAAGGTCTTACAGAAGTTAAATAAATGTGCCAAATGGCTATTATCCGCTGTCAAATTCCAATTTAATATTTCATCTCGTCAGAACGTTGTTCATTTTCTAATAGTTCATTTTAATCACCGACTGGGATAATTAAATAATCCAGGGGCAGGCGGAATGTGACGTGTTTTTCCTTCGTCTCCTCGATCGCTTGGTCTTGAGATTAACCTTTCAAGTCTTGACATCTGTCAAGCTTCGCGTCGTGATATAATAAACACTCATCTGTATTGTTGGGAATTGATCGAAGGATGAAGGTGAAGAGATGGGCTCGCAGGCGATAATGTGTTCAAACAAGAAGAGGTCCGAGGCCGGACGTGGATGTGAACTGATAACGCATCAAACGGGTGCAGCGGTATCAGCTCATTAACCCTACGTGACTCCAATTATCCCCACGCCGGCTAATGCCCGCATTGGCTTTCCTTGTCACTTACGTATCATCGCACAGATGTATCCATTAACCTCTAGATCACTTATTTCTTGGAAACAATTATCAAAGCTCAGAATTTTTTTTTCTTGCAACATTTTACAGAATTATGCCTTAAATATTTTCAAAGAAATTACTTTTTTTCAGATCCCAAATTACTCCAAAATATGCTCTGCTTACAGAGGTCGAAAGCAAGGATAAAAGTTAAATTATTAAATATTTACATAAATAATAAATGATATATATATAATATATATATATATATTGTGGGCACCGTGATTATTCTGCTTCAAATGTCCTTCAATTGTATTTCATTCTTCGTAATGTTTTTCAGCTTTGAACAATATATTGCAAGATTAGAATTCATGATTTGCTTAGAAATATTTTATTAATTATTCTCAGATAGAGGAAATTACTACCCCATAAGGCTCTAAGCTTTTTTTAATTCTTATGTTGGAACTCCAAGCATTTTTTATTAGCATAAACATAAATAAACATCACAATTAATAATTCACCAATGTTTTGTACTGGGTTTTGGTTTTAAAATGGTTTTCAGGCAGCTGCCTATCAGCCATTTGTATTTAGTTCTCGCTCTGTTATCTGATCCCCGATCTACTAAACACCGCGACGCCTTATCATACTGCCTGTGGGGAAAAATAGAATGGCTCAGTCTTAATCACCCAACAGGACTCTCTGAGTAATGAAAGTCTATGGAAGAACAGACTTCATTAGCATTGCCATAAAGCAGCAGCTGAGTGTGTAGGGAAATATCACATGACCGGCAACAATGGCTGCTCCAGGACTGCAGATAAAGGGAGTTTATTGGGACAAAAATGAGATAAAACCAGGTTTTTGTCACCGACCGACATAACTGTATACAGCGCTGGGGGGTTATTACTGTATACAGCGCTGGGGGGGTTGTATTACTGTATACAGCGCTGGGGGGGTTATATTACTGTATACAGCACTGGGGGTTATATTACTGTATACATCGCTGGGGTTATATTACTGTATACAGCGCTGGGGGGGTTGTATTACTGTATACAGCGCTGGGGGGGTTATATTACTGTATACAGCACTGGGGGTTATATTACTGTATACATCGCTGGGGTTATATTACTGTATACAGCGCTGGGGGTTATATTACTGTATACAGCGCTGGGGGGGTATATTACTGTATACAGCGCTGGGGGGTTATATTAATGTATACAGCGCTGGGGGTTATATTACTGTATACAGCGCTGGGGGGTTATTACTGTATACAGTGCTGAGGGTTATATTACTGTATACAGTACGGGGGGGGGGTATGCCAGAAAAAAAAAATTCAGACCACCTTTTACTTTGCGATCGCTGCTCTCACCAGTTTAGTGGGTTTCTAATGCATTTTATATTATTTTTTGAATTCTATAGGGAAATTTAGAAAGTGTTTTACACCTTTTAATTTGCGTTTTGGTTTTTATTTTATAACAAGTCGTATGTCATGTAGCACTGGTTTCATCGATGTACCATACTGTAAGATTTAGGATTTAGGCGTTAGGAAAGTCACTGTTCCATTTTATTATGGCCATCATATAAAAAAAATTTGCAGCGAAAAATTATATATATATATAAGTAAAAAATTAATATTTTTATTTTTAATAAATATTTTTTTACCTTCGCCTTTTATGGCAATAGGGAATTTGACTTTCCGTTAATCATTCCAATGATAAAAATGAAAACGATACATTTACTTTCCCTATATATCTATAACTATGCATTTTTATATTTGATTTTTTTTTTTAATTGAAATATATAATTTGATATTTTCTACACAAAACACGGCCTTTATGCGAAGAAGCAGTCTTGGCTCGCTAGGTTCCGTAATTATCCAACATCTTGTAAAGATGCAGAGATTTGGAAAGCGTCACAGGCGGACTCGATATAATTAGACCACAATTTGGTCTCCAACAACTGATACATTTCATCAAGATCCATTTCACGTACTTTCATATCATTTCCGAGCGAGTGCTTTCAAAAAAAAAAAGCGGCCTTTGTTATTATTAATCCTGCCAATTTGCTTCCAAAATTTACAAAAATCAGTATGCCATTCCATTAAAATAACCCGGACAATTTCCATTTCATTCTGTCGCTTTTTATTGTTTTTATTCACCAAGTATCTCTGTCAAGGACCCATTAGATAAAATGTAGATGACTCCGACAAGTCCTTTCCACCTAATTCCCTGAAAGCTTTTGGAAATAAATTAGATGAACCGTAGAAAACCAAGGAAATGTTCGGGTAGGTGGTGCGGGACCAGGAACATTAGATAAATTGGATTAAAATTCAATATTTTCTTTGTATCGGTAAAAATTGTGGCACTGTTACAGGGTCACCGTACCCAAGGCTGGGTACCCCTGTTTGAGGGCTGAGGAATCACCAGTCAGTCCCTCATACGGATCGCACTCAGCTATCCACGGATCATCCAGACCACCATTCGTAGCAAACCAAGAAGAACTCTCTTTATTACAAACACACAGAACTTTATACAATCTCAATGCAATGTGTACCGAACCCAACCCCCAATCCCATCACCCCCATCCCATCACAAATCCCATCAGTATACAGGGGATGTATCAGGTGAGGGGATTACAGAATACAATGGGTTCCCCCACCTGTGTTATCCCCCCTGTAGTGCGGGGGCCGGCGGGGCAGACAGGGCTGTGTTGGCTGATTAAGAGCCCCAGCCAGATTATAGGATCGTCTCTTTGAAGGCTGGGGCTGAATCCACATCAGTCTCTGGGCCGGTTACACAATAAACACAATATAATATATTACCGGGTCACGGTATACAGAACCGGACACAAAAGTGCTCCGTGACCCGGCTAAACTTCATATGAGCCAGCTAGCCTGGCCCTGTCACAGGCACACAATACATTCAAAAGGAGTTTAAACATCACAGTCTCATAAATCAATATAAATAAACGGGGTTCTTGTCGAAAAACACACTATTCCGGAGCTTCTCCAAACTTTTGTTTTATATAAAGCTTTTTTTTAAAAAAGTACATTTTATTTAAAAAAAAATTTAGGTGAAGAATCCATATTTTGAGTGTCCCCCTGATAATGTGACTTAATCTAGGGGGTCCTACATTGCTACTTTAACTAGGTTCCATTGAAATCTTTTTATGATTATTATTATGATTATTATTAATTTATATAGCGCCATTGCCGTGTAGTTATTCTTCTGGACCTTCCCTTGAAGAAACCTGTCTGTAAAACGCCTGTAACCCCACCTAACCTAGGCCATGGGCAAATAAGGACGCAAGAGGCAAATGAGTGTAGGTAGGCCATTAGGCCGCAGCTTTATTCATGACCCCCATGACCGTCGGACCTAAAATAACCCGCCAGCTATGAAACCTAAAGAAACGGTTGGCGGGTACTCCACACAAATGAACCAATAGTCCTCGTCCATCGATGCCATCAGCCGTCTTCAGGACGCGCCATGACAGGCCCTTTTTGGGCGAGTACCATGATCCCAAACTATAAGGGGTGACCGGTGGGGAACTCCGTCGCTGTGACAATAAAAACAAGAGAAAAACTCACCCTGAGCATACCCCCAATTTACTGACTGCTCTAAGAGGGGGAGGGCGGTGGGAAAAAGCCTGACCTGTGACCCCATCTAGGGGAAAGAGGGCGACACGGCTTAGACACCCCTTAAGACCCACAACAATGTTGCCAGGCTCTCCCAATGGGAAAAGGGGATGCTGACAGCAGTCCAGCAGTCATGTCCTGCTTCCCCATCGGGCAATGGGTCCCTTTAAAGAATATGTGAATTGTAGTGGAATAGAAACACACATAAAAACCCACCGGGTTTGACGTGGAGCCTCCAGGCCAGTTTTTTCTTTCCCCATGCAAAGTGTGGCCACGCCCATATTCTGACTACTCTCTGCCCACTCTACACCGAACCCTGGGAGTTTCCTCCCACTTCCTTTCTAGGGCTAGCCCCACCCCTACACAACAGACTTCATTAGCATTGCCATAAAGCATCAGTTCGGTGAGGTGTCTGAGCAAGGAAAGTCACTCAAAATATCCCATGACTGACAACAATGGCGGCTCCAGGTCTGCAGATAAAGAGGGTTTATTGGGCAAAAATATACAAAACCAGGTTTTTGTCACCGATCGATTACTGTATGTTACTAAATACAGCGCTGGGGGTGTTGGTTAGACTTTTAGTCCTAAGCGGGTACATGGGGGTATTGCTGCTTTGCTATGTTAAAGTGATACTGCTGTATTAATGATGGACCAAGAAATGGTTAATCTTTTCAGCAGGATGTTTCCTCGCTTTGATCATTGAAGAACTGAGTCGGTCCTTGGGTCACCCAGAACAAGTCTCAACTAATCTGACTGCTGAAATGAAAAAAAAGGGCCACGATTTGGGCAATTATGGAGATTTGATAACCATGTTAAGCAATTCATTCTTTTTCCTCGGCAGAGGGACGTTATAATCAGATAATGCCGACTCCCACCGCTCCGTCTTGAAGTTGGAAAGGAAAGTGGTGACCCCGAGATAATCAATGAGCTTGATTGTTGAGATCAATGTGGAGCAGAGGAGCTCGCAGAGTGGATTAAAACCCTTCATGGCATTTAATTGTATCTGCGAAAGATTAAAGTTATGCTGTATTAGCGGGGCTTTTTACGGAATTGATGGCCAGCTAATTGGCCCTCGGAAGACGTGCGACTCTAATGAATATGTCAGCCTTCAAGAGCAGCGAATATCGTAACGTTTCTTGTTTTTTTTATATGAAAAAAGGACCCTTATTGTTTGACTAAAAGCTTTTTTTCTGGGTTTTAAATGGAAATTTATCTGAATAAATGGCAAGGACCTTGATGATTTACATATAATTTATTCTAGGAAAACGGTGTAATCATGGTATTTATTTCCGTTAAGTTCTATCTGATCTTTCCGAGAGGGTTGTAGATAAATGGAACAGCCTCCCAGCAGAAGTGGTAGAGGGTATTAAACATGTATGGGATCGGCATATGGCTCCTGGATCTAAGACGAGACCAACGACTGATTAAGGTTTGAGTCTTTACAGCAGGAGAAACGGGCGACTAGACGGGGGCCGAATGGGGCCGATCTGCGGACGGTTTCTGCAATTCTATGTTTCTATCTTCAAAACAATTACCGCACTTTAAATTAAAACGGAACGAACAACCTAGGGGTCGTCGTTAAAATGTAATTTAGTTTTATAGAAAATGCTTCGTGATACATTTCAAGGGTTCTGAAGATTGTTGTGAAGTTTCCATGGCAACACCAAATCAATAGTTCACCCATCATGCAGTATAGGTCAGATCAATTCTTCACAGAACGCATGTAGTCCTTTATTTAGCAATAATTACCGAGACGTATCACAATGCGAGCTTATCTGCTTTTTAGTGAAAGAGCGGAGAGCTTAAAAGGCTTCTCTTCATTTATCTCAAAGAGATCTGTATAAGGTCTGTGCGCTGGAACGTAGATAGATTTTTAAAGCTAATTATCTATAATCATAGGAGCTAAATGTAACAGTTATTTAAAGGGACAGTCGCGTTTATTCAGGGGGGAGTCCAAGGAGGGGTTCTAGTTATCCCCTCCCTGTTGTTGATCTTAGCGATTATCACCATCCCTTTAAATTCCATCAAACTCAAAACAATACCTGTATTCCAGGCTTTTTAACCCGCGAATAAGGTCCGGGGCTACAGGCGACATGACATCCATTAAATATGAAGGCTGTACATGCAATGGAAAAGGGAGAGCTGCTTGAGATGGGAATGGGACAGAAGGAGAGGTGAGAAAGAGGGGAAGAGAGGGAGGGTAAGAGGAGGGCAGGGAGAGTGCAAGAGGAGTAGAAGAGAGAGAGAGAGGGAGACAATAAGAGGGGAAGACAAGGTGAGTTTGAGAGCTAGAGAGAGAGGAAGAGGAAGAGGAGGTGAGAGGGTGTGTGGATGTACATAGAAATGTATGGTGTTAGGCATGTGTGTTTGAGCTTATGGTGTTAGAGTGTGTGTTAGTCTGTGGTGTTAGCACATGGTTTTAGCGCGTGTGTTAGCAGGTGTGTCTGTGCACGTATGATGTTAGTGTATGTTTTTTGTAAGCGTATAGTGTTAGCATGTGTGTTAGTGTAAGGTGCTAAGCGTGAGTGTGTGTGTCAGTATGTGGCGTCAAGGCTGAGTCTAGGGTGAGAGGGGCCTGATAGAAGGTGAAAGAGAGTGTGTGTGCGTATGCATAAGTATATGGTGTTAGAGTGAGTGTGTGTTAGTGTATGGTGTTAGAGTGAGTGTGTGTTAGTGTATGGTGTTAGAGTGAGTTTGTGTGCTATTTTGTGTGTTAATATGTGTGTGTTTCTGATGAGGGAGGGGGTACACATTGCACCCAGGTGCCACTTACCTTAGGCTCACCCAAATAAGGTCCAATAATATTAAAGTTTTGTTGTATAAACTGTGAAGAGGGATCCTTGTACTAGTCCAAAAGTGACACCAAAGAGTTACTTTTTACACCATGTCAGTTGCAACATTTTTTAAACCTCCAGATGCTGCCCCTTGCAGAGAATTTCTAAGTGGTTTACAAAGTAAACTAAAAAAACTAAAATTTAAAAATTAAAACTAAATATGGACCTTAAAAGGAAACTTGACTGCTAGCTGCCTGCAGCCTGTCATCTTTGATATGTTAGTTGATTGCTGCGTACAGCCCTGGGGAGTTATTGCTGGGTACAGCGCTGGGGGGTTATATTACTGTATACAGCACTGGGGGTTATATTACTGTATACAGCACTGGGGGTTATATTACTGTATACAGCGCTGGGGGGTTATATTACTGTATACAGTGCTGGGGGTTATATTACTGTATACAGCGCTGGGGTTATATTACTGTATACAGCGCTGGGGGTTATATTACTGTATACAGTGCTGGGGGTTATATTACTGTATACAGCGCTGGGGGTTATATTACTGTATACAGTGCTGGGGGGTTATTACTGTGTACAGCACTGGCGGGTTATTGCTGGGTACAGCCCTGGGGGTTATTGCTGGGTACAGCCCTGGGGCGTTATTGCTGGGTACAGCCCTGGGGGGTTATAGCTGGGTACAGCCCTGGGGGGTTATTGCTGGGTACAGCACTGGCGGGTTATTGCTGGGTACAGCCCTGGGGGGTTATTGCTGGGTACAGCACTGGCGGGTTATTGCTGGGTACAGCCCTGGGGGTTATTGCTGGGTACAGCCCTGGGGGTTATTTTTGGGTACGGCGCTGGGATTTATGCTCAAAAAATTCCACGAGACTTCCCCTTTCATTTTTATGACGGTGACGCTCCTGGTAAATGGACGTCCTGTAATCCTGTAATATGTAATAATTGGGGTTCATTTTCAGTGCTGAGGATCTCTCCCTTTTCACCCTTTTAAAGGATAACGTCCACTCAATGGGTCGGAAATCGGTCTATTTCATGCACTAAATGGCTAATATTACTCTGCAGCTTCACCTTTACAGAGCTTCGGGCAGATTGTCAGATCCCAGGGCAGAAGTGCCGTTCCTTTAATAACGCCTTCATTTGTTATGATTCCATAAACTCACAAAACGTTTACTTATACAAATTTCTAATTATCTGTATTTAATTTTTGTCTATTGTTTCAGTTGTAAATAGTTGTGGTGGGATTGCGAAATTGATAAACTGAAATAGTTTCACATGTTTAGCAATTTAAAGCATAATTTCCGGCTATTTGCCCGCGCAACATGATCTCCGCATTTCTTTGATGTTCCTAAATCAGACTCTTCGTTCTAAGCCTGGTTACAATCTTTAAATATATCGTTGTTTTTTAATTCTATAATCAGAGCAGTTCAGATACTGATAATGACTCAAAGTCTGACATTGTGGCACTGATTATACAATGACATGGGCAGCCCATGAGTAAAATACTACTCGATGAGCCTGGGACAGCTTGAGACCGAGGCTTGGCTCGGCTCAGCCCTCTTCTGCCCAGTTGGAAAGACACTAGAAGTATACCTGGGGGTTTTCTCCTAATCTCAGGGTCACACCGTCTAGAGATGACTCTTTCATATTCTTCTCTGATTTAATTATATCTGGAATCCCTGCTTGAACACAGGTGACTTCATTCGGAATATCTTTCCCCCCATGACAACTAATGACTTTAATGCGGACCAATATTAGAACCATTTGGTTGACACCATCAGCAAGTTGTTATACTAGGATCTGTGCAATGGACTATGAAAGGGTTAATATTAGTCAGGGTCTTGCATGTGTTTTGCTCATTTCATGATTGCTGCTTGTTGTTCATACTATATGTTTTCCATTACAATTTCTGCTCAAAACAATATGTCTCACATCACCAACACTTTACTCTACACCCAACAGCATACCTCCCAACAGTCCTGGTTTTCACAGACAGTTCCTAAAGAGGTAAGTCCTGAGTCTCAGACTTACCTCTTTATGATCCAGGAAACGCTGGGCTGGTGGGAGATGTGAGTCTCAGCGGGGTCTGTAATACAGAGTAGTAGTGCAGCAGGTCACACTATATGGACCGAGGCTCTACTTGGGGTAGGTGAGTTTCATGATGGTGTGTGTGTGTGTGTGTGTGTGTCTGGGTTAATGTGAGTGTCTGAGTGCATGTGCATTAGTGTGACTGGGTGTGTATGTGTTTGTGTTGAGTGAGAGTCTAGATGTGTGTGTGTCTAAATGTGTTTGTGTGTCAGTATTAGTGAGTATCTATGTGTTAGAATCGGTGTGTTTGTGTGTTTGTGTGTAAGTGTGTGTCTCATTCATTTGTCCTCTCCACTTAATTTTCTCTGTCTTTTTCTCTTCCCTTCTTCCTGCTCTTCCAATCTTTTGTCTCACCTCTTTCCTCTTCCTTTTCTCTTTGCTTCACTTCTTTCTCTTTTCTTTCTTGTCTCTCTCTTCCATCTCCTCTAATCCCTCCATTCCTCTTGTCCATGATTTTTCTCTCTTTTCTCCTTTGATTTTTTCCTTCCCCTTTTTTAATTTCCTCTTTTCCCTTGTATCCCTCTCTTTTCTCACTTGTCTTTCATTGCGTTTTTTTCTCTTGCCTTTCTCTCTAATGAGAAAGTTTATGAAAAAAGGCTATATTGTATGTTTTTAAACCCAACATATTATAGTTTTTTATAGTTTTATACACTTCCATTTGTACCCCTGATACCTGCTTTTCATTTTCAATACATTTAATTCACGAACCCTCCGCAACCTGCCATTCCATTAACGCGTCTATGATAAAGCTACAAAACGCCTTCAACTAAAAGCAAGGTCTGCGTTATAATTTATACCGCAAGGAACAGTCAAGGCCGGGAACCGTTATTTCACAAACAGCTTTCAGGGTACAATCAAAATAGTGTTTTTTTAGGGAAAAGTATAAATTTTTATGGTTTTCATAACCCATTTATTTTCTCACACTGGGTTTATGGTGAATTGACGGAGCTCTGGATAGTAATTTATGGAATATATATTTATATGTTTGGAGCCACCTCTCAAATGAAATAAGAATAGTCCTTTACACAAAGGAGGTACAGTGACATTTTGAGACAGTTGGATGTCACTAGGGCCACCATCAGTAACAAGGACCCTCTGCCCTGTCCCAGTCCATGCTGCTCCCGCCATCTTACACCATACTCCTCCCACTGTCCCACCAAGCCTTGCGTTGGGGCCACTAGGCCCCATAGCTGGGAACATTGAGGCTCCAGCTACTCAAAGCCCTCCATTTTCGGGATCTGTGTAGGCGGTCCTGCTGAGGTCTGTGGGTGATCCTAGTGACAACGGTGGGTGGTCCCGGTGACATCAGTGGGTGGTCCCGGTGACATCGGTGGGCAGTCCCAGTGACGTTGTATGCGGTGCTAGCCCCACATGCTGGAACACTGGCCGTGGTCGAAGAGGGAGCTGGTGGGAAGTGGCTCGACGCTGCTCCGGCGAACGTGTTTCCAGGTATGCTAGACCCCAAAGTCATCCCAAATCCCCAGAAGGGAGCTGCTAAGTCCCATAGCCAGTAAAGAGGCCATAAGGCCCCAATCTACAGAAAGGGGTCATCTGGACCCCAAATAAAGTTGGGTACAGTCCTAGGTAGCATGCTGTAACCAAGAGGGACAATGATTGAGTCTGTGACAGGTCAGGGAGGTCGGGTCCCTTGCTTGCCCAGGCCCGAAACATGAAGATAGCCCCAGATGTAGCTATAACTCAAGCCCAACATCAGGGTCAGCTCGGCTCTTAAGGAGAGAATAACCGTGAGCCGGAGCCGAGACGGCTAAAACGTTTTTGAGAAAAATACTAAAAATTGTTCCTTTCTTTTTCCTTTTTTTTTCCTTGCGTGGCATGAATATTGAAATCAGGATCATTCTGTACCTGCACGCCCTAGAATGCGCTACGGTTGCAAACAGAATAATCTGACCGGATCTTTAAAATGAAATACGGGAACATTATTAATGCTTTATTTATAGGATTCCAATAAGAAGCGGGAAGGAAGCACTGAGACCGGCGGAACCAAAAAAAAATTGTATTCATCCAAAATAAACCTGTGCCGTAACATAAAATAATTAAATAATTTTTATCACTGATGTTAGTTTTAAAGGTAATATTCAATAAAAAAAATAACTTCTGGATTTTTATAAATTTTAAATGTATTGAATTGAAATGTAATTCACTTTTCAAGGCACAATTCTGGGAAACAAACAAAAAACGATGGCAAAAGTCTCACCATGTGAAATGTCCCCCTAAACACAAGGATATCTGCTCACCCTACCCTATGGGAATATGCAGCTCAAGGCCATACCTCCCAACTGTCCCGATTTTCCAACACTGCCCACTATCCGGGGATAGCTTCCCAGTTGCCCTACTTTAGGTGCGGTTGGGATTATGGGCCAGTTGGTGAGATTCTCTGATCTACCATGACCGGTCAATGGAGGTCTGCGCTGCTGCAGAAGACACCTCCATTGAAGGTCATATGTGGTCTTCTCACAGCGCTCTACAGCTCAGCTCTGCAGGGTGGCTCTTCAGGTAAGGGGTACAAGCGGTCCAGCTCCGATCTGCCTCCAATCCCTCCTATATCTATTCCTGCCCCCCCTCCACCTCTGGTTCCTTCTTTCCTCTAGCCACTACCCCCACCAAAGGTGCCCCGATTTGGTGTGCGAGGCTACCATAGAGACTGCTTGGCAATCATAATGTATAGATTGATTTAAGAGACTCATTCGTATGAGACAGCTTCACGTGTAATATTATCTCGGCTCGCGCTCCTTCCTTCTTTCACTGAATATTAAGAGCTACTTAGTGATGTCGTGAATGACAATCCTGCTAAATCCCCCATAATTATTTTATAAAGTTACATATCATGAACTATCAAAAATGTCTCATTATTATCTCCCTTCCCGGTTTATATTCATTCATTAACATCAGTATGGAAATCTCTCCATTAGTAGAAGAAACAGGTGATGATGTAATAATACGTGATAGAGCACCGGGGGCGCGAATGAAGAATACAGTCCAAGAGGCAAAAATCAGAAACATAATTTGAGAACACAATGACAATATAAATGTTTTTTATAAACACCGTATTAAAACATTCAATTTTTTTTTTTATTATTTTTTTTTGGTGTAAATTTTTTTTGGTATTTTTCAGCAAAAACCTCGATAAAGACTGTGAACGTGGTCCCTGTCGTTATTTTGTTAATGTTTTTGTGATGTCATCACGCAGTCACATGGAAGCCGATTAGTGTCCCTTGTAGTGTTGGGGCCCCTGTGGTGAGGGTGTGGCAAGAGGCGTGGCTTCCTATCAACCGCCCACAAAGAGCCACTTCAAGGTACTCAGTTATTGGGCATGTTATTGCGATGTTACAGCCCCTGGATTGGTCATGAGGTACCTATGGATTTCGGCACAAAAAATGTTCCCATAAAAATCCTTTAAATTTATGTGCTTACTGGGTTTTGTCAAAATGTGAAAAAGCGCCACAAAATTATCTGTAGATGTTCCTTCTTGTTGACGGAGTTCGGAAAGACGTTTTCCATGTCGCAACGAGATCGCCCGGTGTGATGCCTTCGACTTGTCTTGAAAGGTCTCGGCGAGAGCTTTATGAATGATGTAAACAGCGCGCCGGAACCGTTATCTGATGTGAGAAATATTTCCTCGATAAGATGTATTTTTCATTTCCCGTATCATCCAGATTAACCCCCGGCTGCAAGTGTCAAACAGAAACTGAAGAAACGAAAGGAGATCATCATATTCGTGGATAAAAAGAACATGTTTTAGCATATTTCTGTGTGATTTATTCATTGGGAAAATGACACTATTATGTACGGGGCAGAGTAATTGTGACGCCTTATATATAATGAATTCATTCACAGCCTCTGAGAGCCAGGTGTCAGTTTGTAGGACTGTCTCAAGACTGTTGGCAGCTATAGTGCTTGTATAGTTGGGGGGGGGGGTAAAAAATGCCCATAACCTGTAAATTTGTGTTTAGTGCACCTATTTTTTTGTGGATCTGTACAAAAAGAAATAACGTAAAATGACATTGATTTTCCAGATGCCTGTTAGGAACAAACTTGTTCAATATTAATTTGATTCACTCTTTGTTGGAGCCGGTCAGGGACAGATACGTTTCAAAGAGCGTTCGCAAGGAGCTACGGGCAGAACTTAGCTTCGCAGAGGGGTATCTATCAACTGGAATTAGGAGAGGAGGGTGACTACGTTTATCAGGAAAGACTAAAAGGTCTCAATATGTCCGGCTTGGGAGAGAAGAGAGAGAGAGGGGGATGGGAGAGAAACATTTAAATACATAAAGGGATTTAACAAAGGACAGGAGGGACGTTGGTTTCAAAGGAGGAGAAAAAGTTAGAACAAGAGACCAGGATCTCAAACTGGAGGGTCAGAGGTGTAGATGGGATGGAAGGAGGTTCTACTTTACTGAGAGGGTGGTAGATAAGTGGAACAGCCTCCCAGCAGAAGTGGTAGAGGGTAATACAGTGAGGGGTATTAAACATGCATGGGATAGACATACGGCTCCTGAATCTAAGACGAGACCAATGACTGATTAATCTTTGATTCTTTACAGCAGACTGGACGGGCCGATACATGAAAACGCTGTGCGCCTGACTGCCACGCACCCCCAGCCCCCGCTGCAGCGTTACCCCTGTGTGTGATAGAAAAACCTTTCCATACATTGACATAAATTATCAAAGTTTAACGGGAACTGCTGTAAAGTCATGTCAAACTTCATACCTTTGATTGGGCTTGCATAGAAAAAGATGTGAAGTGGCATTAGCTTTCGGAACCTCAGTGGTCTCTTTTTCAGATGGAATAATCCTGGGCTGACATGACTTACATTTTACTGCATTTTTTTTTAAACACATCAGTTCGGGACTAAGCTCGAAAGTCAATGCTGGTTAAAATTAGCAACATTATCCTATCCCCTTAATGACAAAGCCCGTACATGTACGGCTCAAAATGCATTGTTTTCAATGGGTTTAGGGACCGCCCATTGTCCTTAAGGGGTTAAAATGCGGATCTTTTCTCAGACAAATGTCATATGACGGGGACCTGAATAATTGATGACCTGGGCAGTTTTCTCGCGTCACAAAATATGTCACAGCAAATATGATTACAAATGGTGCAGATTAATACACATACCCCTAATCCAGAAACCCGCAAAAGCTCATCAGCGGGCGCTGCACAGATCAGCCTGACATGCCGGAACCTGCCGCCGTGTATCTGAAAAAGGAACTAATGGCACCGCGTTATTATCATCACAAAACTAATAAAAAAAACCCTACATTTATCTCAAAGAGGAATTCCCGACTCCTTATCATACTGCCTGTGGGGAACAATAGAATGGCTCAGTCTTAATCATCCAGCCGGACTCTCTGACTAATGAAAGTCTGATCAGCTTAGTGCGGTGTTTAAAACGGGAAAGACACCCAAAATATCACATGACCGTCAACAATGGCGGCTCCAGGTCTGAGGATAAAGGGAGTTTATTGGAAGAAAATGAGATAAAACCAAGTTTAGTGAATACAGCGCTGTGGGAAGTCCTGGCCACATCCCGCAAGGGAAATGGTTAATGCCGCATGCACGGTTTTAGGTTTGCGCCGATCACGCGCTTGCGGTTCCTTCATAAGTCCTCCCCACGGGGTCTTTGGGTTTGGACCATGGATAGTTTGATTAGAGGTCCGGAGATTCGTGTTTAGATTGGGTGGTCTCTAAATGAATTGCGGTTGGGGGCTAAAGTCCGATACGTAACCTACTAAGAATTGAGAATGTGCTGCAGGGTTCTATGTTCTTTGTTTTTTGTTTGTTTTTTATAATTTTCCTTCTTCCAGTTCCTTGTCACAGCAAGCGATGGTGATAAATGACTCGAGAATACTAATGGGATAAAGCATCTCCTCCCTGATAATGACTTCACACCTCCTGTGATGGGGGATTTGACATTATTTTGCCATCACCTCTTTCAAACCTTACTCATGGCTCCATCATAGTCTCTCCAGATCATGTTAACGAATCGACCACTTATGACATCTTAAACATCTCCGAGGCTGAGCCTCTCGTTATTCTACTCTGTCCACAATTCCTGATACACTATATGGACAAAAGTATTGGGACACCTGACCATTACACCAACAGGGGCTTTGATGACATCACATTCTAAATACATAGACATTAATATGAAGTTGGTCCACCCTTTGCAGATATAACGGCTTCCGCTCTTCTTGGAAGGATTTCCACAAGATTTTGTGGGATTTTTTGCCGTTTATCCAGTAGAGCGTTTGTGAGGTCAGGCGCTGATGTTGGACGAGACGCCAATCTCGCAATCTCCGTTCCGGTTCATCCCAAAGGTGTTGGATGGGGTTGAGGTCGGGGCTCTGTGCGGCCGGTCAAGTTCTTCCACCCCAAACTGCTCCAACCCATGTCTTTATGGAGGTTACTTTGTGTGCTGGGGGACAGTCATGGTCTATTAGAGTGAACTAATAAAGCTTTGGAGACCTGGTAAGAATGTAACGGAAACGCTCACACATACAGATACATTATTAACAGCTTTCTCATGAGCTCTGATCACTTATAGGTCGAGCTGCTTGTCTGGCGGCAGCAGGCACAGTCTGGAGACGACTCCTTCCTATTCTCCCCCCCCCTGTGATCATAGATAAGACTCCCAGTTTGGACGTATGACTGATTCTTCCTGCTTCAATGCAGGTGACTCAATTAAGCGCATCCATAAATAAAGAAACCCCTGGAGCCTTTACTGTAAGGTGTGCATGATCGTACAGGGCCCCTACAGAAGCAGGGCACCCCTCTTTTGCCCCTGCTGGGGCAGTAAGTGGTTTCTCCCAGGGGACTTTTGGTGC
Source organism: Sceloporus occidentalis (assembly GCA_023333645.1). NCBI lineage: Eukaryota > Metazoa > Chordata > Lepidosauria > Squamata > Phrynosomatidae > Sceloporus > Sceloporus occidentalis. The sequence continues at coordinate 1,062,202 of JALMGF010000178.1, forward strand.
AGTCCTGGGGCTGGCAACAGGAAAGGAGCAGGGTGGGGGTTAGGGGCAATACAAGCGTCTGGCAGAGGGTGCTGGGTCACTTCCTGCCCCCCAGTTGGGCTAGAAAGGGGCAAGTTGGCTAATGCTGGTAGATGTCAGATTTGTACCCCTCAGGGGATCGGACTGGGATCTGCCACCCCGACCCATTGAGTTAGGTGGCGTAACCGGGGCTATTTAGTCTGGGCGGGACTTCTGGGAAGTGGTGGTGGAAGGGAGGGCCGCTCCTCGGGACCCTGGGGCAGTGCAGGGGTCCACGGAGGCCGCTATTAAAGCCATTTGGTTAACACATACACTTGGCGAGTCACTACATACAATCTTAATGATGGTCTATTAAAGGGTTAATATTTCAAAACTCTCAGGGTCCGCTCATTTAGAAAGTTCCAGGGCCGCCTCACGATCGCCAGTCTGGTCCTGGCTGAGCATAATGGGAATTGTACTCCTTGATGTCATTTGCCAAGCCCTACCGTTTTGTACTGAATCACTAATAATACTTCCCCGCTATCCTGTCGCTCAGAGCTCGAGGAATTCCATAAATCAGGATTTGCCGCTAAATCCGAATATAGACATGTTTGTAATTTCAAGTCAGCTTCCTTGTGCTCGAGTAGATCACCCTGCAATGATATCCGTGGGGTCGGCGTCATGGGATTGACCTGTCACCTGCCTCAAAATGTATAAATCAAACCTTTCTGCTGCGAGGTTTAATCTATAATATTATTTATGAGTCCAAACTGGGTCGTATATCTAGAAAGTGAAAGGCGCGCGACCCGTAAGGAAGGAAGGTATTGGTTTCAGGATGTGACCGTTTCTTTATATCGCTTATATGATAATGTACTTTAAATGCCATTGTTATTTATTTCACTAAAACCTCCAAGTCCATAAAGGTGTTTTAGACTCAGGCTTTCACAATTTTAACCCTATAAATAGCAGAAAGGTACCTGATACATGCCTTGTTATTATACAGAAGCTAATTAAAGATTCTATTGTCCCCAAAGGGAAGTTTTAATTTTTATTAGTGTATTTTATCAATAAGAGACGAAAAGCACACAATGGATGCGTGAGGGTTCTTATAAGGAAAGAAAGGTGAAAGCGGGGCCGGCCCAAGGCAAAATGCCGCCTGGGGCGAATTTTAAAATGCCGCCCCCCCTTCTCTACCCTTCCTCTCCCTCCGTCCCTGCCGCCCCCCCCCCATTATCTACCCTTCCTCTACCTCCGTCCCTGCCGCCCCCCCCCCCCTTGTACTTACCTTTCAGCAGTCCTGCGGCGAGTCTCCCTGTTCGGTCTCGGTGCCGGCTTGTAATGCTGAGCGCCGGAAATCTTCAAGCATTACAAGCCGGCACCGAGACCGAACAGGGAGACTCACCGCAGAGGAGAGAGAGGGGCACCGAGCGGGTACTGACAGCATGGTAAGCGAAAACCACTCTGCGCCCCTTTCTCTTTTTTTCGCTTTAAAAAAAAAAAAAGGGCTTGGGGCGGCAAAGTGCCGCCCCTTCAAAAGTGCCCCCTGGAGTCGGCTAGTGACTGGGGAACTGGGGAAAGTGCGTGTGTCCCGGGCTAAGAGAGCATAAGATAGCGGAGGTAGTCGGTTGGACTAGCCAGCTCCGTGACATCCCCCAAGCTGCCGGAAGACTCTCCGGAGAATGTATTAAAAGGTCCGGATTTCACATATTTTAATGATGACTGCAAAGAATATAAAAAATATTCAACCGACAGATGAAGCAAGAACAATGAGACCCGCTCAACCGGTTTAGTGAATAGAGAGAGCAAACAGAAGATCCGCTGAATACACATAATTAGAGCCACGTGTCTGTTTCATTTGACACCGCAATCTCAATGTGTCAAACGGGACTGTCTCGCCCATCGTCTCTGCCGCCACGTGATCATCTGGCCAACAATTACAAGTTATACTGTCCTTTTCTTGAGATTAAGCCAGGTTTATCTGGGAATTGCACAGTTTGGGATTAATGTTTGGCGTTCTCTTATAAGACGTTTTATAGATAAATGTGACATAACTAATTAACCGGAGCTCTTGTTCTTCATTTATAATAACCAACACTCATCCTGCCACTGCCTCGCGTTTATTCAAACTACCTACAGCTTGTGCTTTTTTGTAAATCTGGATATTTGTTGGTTTTATTTGGTCAGCCTTCTGTCCTGAAGTTCTTTCCCTTCTCAAACGCCCCAGACCCATACTGACTTACACTATATGGACAAAAGTAATGGGACACCCGACCATGGGCACTTTGATGACATCACATTCTAAATGAATAGACATTAATATGAAGTTGTCCCCCCTTTGCACCTTAGTCATGGCTCCATCATAGTCTCTCAAGATCAGTTCTGCCTTTCTATGTTAACAAATTGACCACTTATGACATCTCCTCTTAAACATCTCCGAGGCTGAGCTTCTCGTTATTCTACTCTGTCCACAATTCTTGATACACTATATGGACAAAAGTATTGGGACACCTGACCATTACACCAAGAGGCACTTTGATGACATCACATTCTAAATACATAGACATTAATATGAAGTTGGTCCACCCTTTGCAGATATAACGGCTTCCGCTCTTCTGGAAAGGATTTCCACGAGAGTTTGGGGAGTTTATGTGGGATTTTTTGCCCGTTCATCCAGTAGAGCGTTTGTGAGGTCAGGCGCTGATGTTGGACGAGACGCCCGGCTCACAATCTCCATTCCAGTTCATCCCAAAGGCGTTCAATGGGGTTGAGGTCAGGGCTCTTGCGGCCGGCCAAATTCTTCCACCCCAAACTCACCCAACCGTGTCTTTATGGAGCTCGCTTTGTGCGCCGGGCGCCGTCAGGCTGGAATAGAAAGGTGTGTGTCCCAATACTTTTGTCCATATATTGGTACAGAAAGCAAGGTCCATAAAGACATGGACATTCAGTGCTAAATGTGGCGTGGTTACCATGGAAATGAACGGAATGTTTCTGCTCCAGATCAAGCACTTTGCCCCAGAACTGCATTTATCGAGCCGTATTAGTGGAATTTGAAAACAATCTTGACACGTATAATTCCTGCCAGCTTAGAGTCTCGAAAATAAAAGCATTTATTGCCGTTTTACAAGAGAACGCGTTTAAGAATCGCCGTCACCATAGCGCCACAGAAATTGCTTGACGTCTTAAGATAATAAATGGAAGTGGAGCACAATAACACGTTTAAATGTGTTTTATTGCATGTTTATAAGACGTGGGAAGATTGTAATATTTGTTTTATTTGCGACGATATCTGTGCAATATGTGAAAATGATAGCAGGCGTTAAGTAAGCGTGCAGCGTTGGTTTTAACTCTTTGTGTGCTTGAAAAAGTTGGTTTGGCAAGTAATCACAATGCTAGGGTTGCTCCAGTGCACCAGGGTGCCCCCTATACAATCAGTACATAGGAAACCACTTCCTATAAAAGACTGGACCTGCTTCAGGATGAAGCTGCAGCCCCAGCTCCAGAGCTGCAGTTTCCCGTCCATTCCATGGTCCGACGTTTTGTGCCATTGCTTCAATGCTTGAAGCCGCCAATTCCAGTGCTGGCGCTGATTGGGGGTCATTATATATGTGCAGGCCAAGTACATCTCCTGCTCAGTAAACATCTGGGGATGGGAAAAGGGGCAAATTCATAGGCAGGAGTTACCCCCATGTGTTTGCAAGGAGTACCTCTTAGCTTTCATTTGCATTCAAGTGCATATAATTGGTGGAATGTCCCTTTAAATGTAAATATAAAACATAAACTGGGTGGGTAGAAGGCACATCCCTAGCCACACCTCTAGCCACGCCCCAAATGTAAAATTCTACGTCCCTGACCTTTTGGAATACATGCAGCATACAAGGTTATGTCACTGGTACCTCCCATGAGGAACCAGGGCATGCCCTCAGTTCTTAGGAGTCCTAAGAAAAAAATATTTATCCTTTTTTTAAAACATTTTTTTATACAAAAACAGAAAAAAAAATTATCAGAAATCACAGATTAAATGACATCATTTCATATAAATAATATCTGGAATGAATACATTAATTACGGTAATAAAATAAATACTAATACTAATCGAACCGGGATTCTGCTTATGTATTAATGGTAGACTCTGTGATGAAACCAATCTCCAGCTTACTGGGCACCACAACTCCCATCATGCTCAGTTTTTTTTGTGGTTTTTTTTAAAGAAAGGAAGTGAAATCTGCAAGAATATATTACCAAACGCAGACTGCATCTGGTACTCTGCTGTAGGCTGGCTGAGTGTGATAGGTGCTGCCAGAGCAGAATGCTATATACATTTATTACAAATTGGCTACAAAAACATTGTATTTTAAGGTATTTATACGGTTGTTCCTCATTATCGATGGGGGACAGCGGACTCCCCCGCATTGTTTGCCAGAGAACGGAGAGATTATTAGCGCAGTGTTTTCTCTTCCTGGCCTGTATTGATTTTTCAGAAGCGTTGATGGATGGAGAAGTAACTGATATGATTCTTTACTGTTCATTCAAACGTTCCTGAGACTTCGATGGGTTTTAAATATATAAAGCCATTTCCTGCTGTTTCTATACACATTATCGGGGCTTTTAGGGCTGTATGATCCCCTCATACCCAGCAAACATTCTGACCTCCTAGAAAAGAGGGGGCATCAGGGGAGTAAAGAGGGAGATTAGAGGAGAAAAGAAAGGTATCAGGGGAGAAAAGAGGGGCATCAGGGGTGGAAAGAGGGATATCATGGGGGAAAGAAGGGGCACAGGGAAGAAAGGGGGGGAATTGGGAGAGAAAAGAGGGACATCGGGGAGGAAAGGGAGATTAGAGGAGAAAAGAAAGGTATCAGGGGAGGAAAGAGGGGCATCAGGGCAGAGAAAAGAGGGGCATCAGGGGAGGAAAGAGAGACATCAGGGAGGAAAGGGGGCACAGGGAAGAAAGGGGGGAATTGGGAGAGAAAAGAGGGACATCGGGGGAGGAAAGAGGGAGATTGGAGGAGAAAAGAAAGGTATCAGGGGAGGACAGAGGGACACATTGGAGGATGGAGGGACATTGGGGTAAAAAGAGGGGTACAGAGAGGGATTGTCTACAGTAAATAGGGACACACAGTGGATTTGCTGCTACATAGAATACTAGGTTCCTTCCTTTTGCTACATCTTTTGTTACATCTTTTTCTACGTTGTCTCACTCCGGGTAATACGTCTGCATTCATTTTTCTGGTTAAAATATAAAACATTGGGAACATTTTTTATGACTACGCAAAAGTACCTTTGTCTTTTTTCCCCCCAATTTTAAACAAGAAGGGCCGATCATGTATGTTTTAGGGGTTCCCTCAGCATCTCTTTAAAAACCTTTTTTATGGGCATTAAACGCTCTGTTTTCTGAGCACTTTTCCGCACATATCTTCTGGCGTATGACTCTGCCCTTAGCAACTTTTCTTTTTTAGCAATTCTTTAACAGCCTCTTACTAATGAGAGTTCTGACGCCCGCACGGCCTCAGCACCATTATATCACCTCCAAGGTTACAATAATCATTTTGTCTGCAGGCTCATTTACATTTTACTCAGCTATTTTAGCTTAAAAATAAACCACCGCTCCGGGCTACGTAGAAGCACCTTCTGCTATCGCAATTTCTCTTGTCCTCTGCAATTCTATTAAAACCAGTGGGAACCGGGTTCCATTTGTCTAAAGGCATAAATATTCCCAGGCTGTCGCCTATCTTGACATTTCCTCCCAAAACTCTTTTTTTCGGTAATTAAAAAGCATCGTTTTTAATGAATGTGCTGCGGTGCGGATATGTATTTCTTAATGGACTGCGATTCTGCTGCGCAAGACGCCATGCGCTTCCAAGCTAATATCGCTCTATACTGCATTGCGATCATAATTCACTTGGATGCTACGCAGGGAATATATGTGATTTCAGAGCCGGACCTCGGTATTGGAAAGTGGATAAGAGGGGATCTCAGGATAATGTGGCCCCCAAATTGGTCATCTGGCACAACCACAAGCAGCGGCCCATAGGACCACCACTGTCGCTCCTGCGGTAGAGCCAGAGCCCTCCCTTGCTGGGTGCGGGAAGGAAGTCCCGCTAAGGTCGGTGGTCCCGCTGAGGTCAGTCAGTCGCATTACACATCGCTGTTTAAGGGGAAAATGGGCGGGGAGTGGGCGTGTCACAACGCCGCTCCCACGACCCAGAGTTTTCAATTTTTTTTTTATTTTTACAAAATTGCATATTAAAAATACAGAACTTTAATAAGCCTCCTTTTTTTGGGGAGGCTGTCCTTGTTCCCCTTTAACGTTATTCATATATTTCCAGCTATTACATCACAGCCAGAATTCAAATTTCCTTCCATTTCCCACGATCCCTCAGCGTAGACCGGGTAGGATTATGAAGTTGGAACCCACTTCCTCAAATCTACAAAAAATGTCTTTAATTATAAAAAATAATCTAGTTTTACTGCTAAAACTGAGCCATTTAGCTTATTTTTTTTTAAAAAATTGTTGCCTTTAGGGGTTTCCATTTAAAAGTCGCATAGAATTTTAATGTGACGTTTAATTAAACTGATAGCTAGACACCGGTGTGGTTGGGCCAAATCACCGGCAGCGGTCTTCAATTCCACGGTGGCCTGGTAGTGACATTTTAAAAGGCACTTAGACTGTTCTAAATGTTTGATTAATAATGTCACCAGAATCCCTCTGATACTTTTTACACCAACATTCCCAGCGTAATATTATTAATATATTAGCGTAAAATATTAGTTTTATAAGTTTTTACCTTAGATCGACGAAAGTTTCTCCCCAGAATGAATACTAAAGAGAAGCCGGTATTTACGTTAAAAATAAAATCAATTCTACAGAATCTCAGTATAAGGGAGTCGCAAGAAATCAGAAACAATAATAAAATATTTAATGAGTGAAATATAAGATGGAGGCCCACAAGCAGAAGCTTTCCTAGAACTCTAATAACTCCAGGGAAGCCCTAGGGAGGTGGAGCGGCCAAAGGCAAGAGATGACATTCAAGAGGAGGACTGCAGGCCTGAGGCAAATCAGCTGAAACATCTCTTCCCCTTTAGGATTTTGGTTGCTGAGCACATCTGACGGTGGAGTCCAACTTTTGACATGGTCAACTCAATTAGGTTGTGGTCCATGAGTTGTGCTGTGCCAGGGCTAGCCCAACAGGGTGTAGGATTGATTGGTCCTATCCACAGTCTGTTCTCCATTTGTGGTTTAGAAAGCATCGCTTTCCTCCTTTCCTCTAATCTTATATCTTCACATTGCCTTATTCTTTGCTCAGTTCATTCCTTACTACCCATTTTCCATCATTGGTATCATTTATCCTCGTCTGCTGCCTCCCTTGACTTTGGCTTTGCCTATATGCCCTCTCTCCTCTGTCTTTCCATATATTTTCCCCCAAAACAAAGAGAGGAACCATCTTAATATCCTTTTTGTTACTGTGTTTTCTAATGTTTCGATCTTGTTGTCCAACATTCCTCATTTGTATCAAACGCAGGTATAAACCACCTAATTTGTAAACTACTTGGTGGAATGAAATATTTTGTAAATATATCCCAGTACCCTTACAGGCAACCTAAACCAACATGGAGTTCTGAGTGTAGTCGGTGGGGATCAAGACCAAGCAATAAGGGAAAAGTTGTTCATTCACCTCTTCTGGACTTTATAATCTTCCAACCTTCTTCTGATGCCATCAAGATATATTCACCCCCACCATGTGGACGAAACAAACAAATACGAATGGTAAATCATAAATATGAAGTCAAGATGGATGCCCAATAAGGTGGGAACCCAAAATCATGGCATTTAATGTATTTTTGAATGTGCATTCCTTCATTTCAATGAAGATTTGACCCAGCGTCTCCAGGTGAAGCTCTGCTTCCCTGGGTCTCCTGGATGCTTTCTTCATTTTTTGAGTAGAAGAGCAACATTTGGTAATTACCATCCCCGCCCACTTCCCTTCCTACTCCATGCCCACTCAAGACTGTCTCCCCACTCGCAGCTAGCCCTGCCTTCATGGACAGCCCCCTCGTGAAGCCACTCCTTCCATCTAGAGAAGCCACTCCCCCAGAAGAGGGAGCTCTGAGTAGCCTACCCCAGGAAGTTCCCTGGTATGAGAGCGAAGAACTCCAGCAATCGGATCGCTTTCTCGTCTTTATAACCCTCGTGAACAGTGATTCACAAAGCAGAGTAAATATTTGTTATCTACTCATTTATTGAGTTCCGTGATCTTTCCCTTTTACTTGTCCCTGTTCCGTCATATTAAAAAAATCCATTAATGAGTTATTAAAAACTCACAAATTTCAGTTAAAATGTTGTCACCTCCGTCCTCTTGTTTGCAAATATAATGATGCCCAGGTATGTAACATTATTATCGTGCGACTAGTTAAAAAAAATACTAAATGGCTGTTCCCAGATAATGGTTAAAAAAATAAAAATAATGTATGCAAATATATTCATAGATTCACCGCTTTCCTTTTTTTTAAAAAATAACACTCCCAATATAACTTTCTCCTTATCTTTTCACATTACTGCGCTGTAGAAATCACAGTTTGAATAATGCATTACGTCTTTTTTTTTTTGTTTTCCCGGCTTTTTTTCTTGTATTTATTTATTTTAAATTAAACAAATTACCCAGTAAAATGACAATTATTCGCCCCTCCTCAACCTGCATTTTCTGGCGTGAATAGCAAAATGATGCACTTACAGCTCATCTGTAAGTAAGATGGTTTATGGAGAAGAAACATGTCAAGTCTTTTTTAGATAAATTGTGTTATTAACGGGAAAAAGTGGCTCCCCTGTTATAGTCAACTAAGTGTTGAGAAGCTCAATCTGTAAGTGGTTAGTTTCTTCGCGTACTTATTTAAGAGACGACCATCCACGATGAAATGCCAGATGAAAATGAGTTTGAACAGCTCATCCTAATGTGACGGGAAGAGTTCAGTAATTTCTTCTCCGCACCCGAGAGGCATTGAACTGTGATATATATCAACGCTTTTGTTGTTCGCTGGTAAACAGTATAAAAAAAATGACATTTGCCACATAAATGAAATGATCAAGACAATAAAACATTTCCAGTTTAAATGTCAGGCGTGTCGTAGGTTTGTCAGGCTGAAATCTCTAACAAAAGATGGATAAAACAAACAAAAAGGGCCTTTCGCTGTGTTTTTCTATAAAGGGGTAGGGGAAATTTTGTAAGTCATTCGGAGCCTATGAGCAATGAATGTGCAACCCCTGCAGCACCGCAAAGGGTTAAAGACACAGGATGTAAACAGAGCGTGAAATATTTTATAGCCATAAAATACACAGGTATATCCTGGCTGTAATATCCTTTTTCTCAAATCTAAGGACCTAAAGTGGGTCACCCGGAAGAATAAAATGTATCCGGTAGCCGGTGACGTGCATGTTTTAGATCAGTCTGTTTAAGCAGCTGGGACCAGGTTGGACCAGCCCTTTGTGAACAATGTCGGACCGGCCATGGGAGGAAGGAACGCAGAGGAGTCATGTAACGCAAGGTTACGTGACCCCGAGGTAAGACTGAGGGAATGAGTGAGAGGGCAAGGGAGGGAGTATGTATGTATGACTGTATGTACATTAAAGTGAGAGTGTATGTATTTGTGTGTGAGCATGAATGTGTATGTGTGTTAGCTTAAGGGTGTATCTGTGTGTGTATGTGTAAGTGTGTTAGCTTGAATGTGTATGTGTAAGTGTGTGTGTGAAAGGGAGTATTTGTTAACATGAGAATGTGAGAATTTGCGTATGTGTGTTACCGGGTAATAAGGTGGTCAGTCCTCTTGTACTTTGCTTAAACCCTTTATGTATTTAAATGTTTCTACCCCCGCTCTCTTCTCTCCCCCAATCCAGACATAATGACATTCCTTTGTCTTTTCTGATAATGTTTATCCAGCAAACCATTCAGATTGTCAATATCCTTCTGGAGATGGGGATCTCCAGAACTGTCTCCAATACTCTTCCCACATAATCCTCTCTTCTATCCTTTTGGTCTATTAAAAAAAAAACAACTCAGCTATATAACTATTAAAATTTTGTGAGTTTTAGGCGAGGGCGAGATAAATGTGTACTCGCCTGAACCTTGCAGAATAGTCAAAACTCCTCCATCACAAATATATTTATATAACATAATATGATAAATTGTAACAAAAAAGTTATTATTTATTATCATAAAAAGAAATGGGGGTCCTTCCTTCCTTCTTTCTTTAATTAATAATGTTAATGTAATATTATTGAGTGTGTGACCTTCCTGGCACTCAAAGGATTAGGAAGGCATCAGGTGCGATGGTCTCCTTTTAATGCTTTTAAGAGCAAAAAAAAAAAAGAGCATCTCCATTTACTTTATTTTCTTGTTACTTTATTTTGTGATGTTACATTCAACTGGTTCCCGACCTCTGGGAGTGATTTGAATTACTACAGAAGTGTTTTCTATCGGCCGTTAATGGTAGATGTCAAGAAGGATAAAAGTGCTTTGTTTTGTTTGACCTTCAGAATAACATGTCAAACAATTCCAACCCAACAAATGAGCGTGTCCTGCTTTCATACTTCATATGTACCTGTTTATTAGGACCCAAATCTCTGATGCCCTTCTTTCCTCCCCTGATATCCCTCTTTCCTCCCCGATGCCCCTCTTTCCTCTCCTGATGCTGCTTTCTCCTCTCCTGATATCCCTCTTTCCTCCTGGATGCCCCTCTTTTGTAGGAGTCCAGACTGTTTGCTGGGTATGAGGGTATTGCAGGGTTCTACAGCCCTAAAAGCCCCGATAATGTGGATAGAAACAGCAAGAAACGGCTTTATAAATTAAATTTGATTGCCACCGATGTCCTGGTCCCTGACAGAAAATAACTGTTACCAAAATAAGAAACAGCATTAATCCACAACTGTCTGTTTGGTTTTCATTTCTCATTCCACTTGTATTTCTCGTGCTTCTACAAGCCTCAACTATTAACCTGGTATCCCAACCTAATGCTGATGAGTCCTGTTAAGGACACTACAGCTATCTTTGAGTGGTGATTGCTTCTCAGTTTTCTTGGCTAAGATCAAGTGTAGTATCCCTAGGCCAGGAGGGGGAAGCACTGATCCTTTGGCCTTAAGGTCAAGGTAGTACGGAGCCCAAGGTGCTTATTTGCCCCACCGTACAGCTGGAGTCACATTTTTTTTAATGGTCTGCACGCCACTGTGAATATTGCACTGATGTGCTTTTTGTTACCTGCACGCTTTTCCCCCTGACCCTTATGGGCTTGTGTGTAAGCAATTAATTTTTTTGATTCCAGCCAGGCACGGCTGGGCACTTATTTATTTACTTCACTTTGTTTTTGAACGGATTTGAACCCAAGTTATTGGATCACGGCGCGGCCGCCACTTTGATTTTGGAATGATTTGGCATCACGTTTTTTGGTGCACATGCAGTGAAAGCTTGAGTTAGCTGGTGGGGGTGTGGGGAGTCTTATGGCCCCCTCCCTCTAACCATAAAGGGGACTTTCCCTTCGGGGATCGTCCCGAAGTTCAAAGGAGTCTTACCCTTCGGGGTTTTCCGGCCCTCCCATGGGGGAAGGAAGGAATTTAGCCTGGATTCTCCCTTCGGGGAGTTCCAGAATAGTTTGTCGGGCTTCCGCTGCCTTAATGCACGGAAAGCAGCACCCAAGGAGCAGACACCTTGGGCTCCAAAAAAAAAAAAAAGCTGTCTGTGAGTGGGGGACTTGATCCTCTGGCCTGCATGTGTAATTTTTTTGCATTGGCAACATGATATGGCTGGACATTTATTTATCTCGTGTTTTACACGTGTGCCTATGATTTGGGACTGATTTCACGTTTTTTAGACACGTTTGAAGTTTCAGTACTGCATCACAGTGAAGTTGAAACTGGGACCCCGGTTTCTTTTTGTTAGGGGAGGCCTTATGGCTCCCCATCTCTTCCTTACAGCGGTCCTCCTCTTTGGAGGAGACCATGAAGATCCGGCCCTCCTGCAGGCCTTCTGGATGGAGAGGGAAGGAAAAGCCCTGGCGTACCCCATGACGGGGTTGCTGGGTAAACAGTTTAACGTAGGATCTGGCTCCGCTGCGGTTCTTTACAGAATTCATTGATGCACATCACGAGAAGCACGACACCTCGGGCTTCCAAACAAAAACAAAAAATGAGTGGTGATCTGGCTACTGCACCTCTTCCCGAGTTTCGCCAAAGGTGATCATTGTTGACCTTATTTGTGGCAGCACCATGAGATTTCTGAAGGAAAAACCACCCTTCTGGTTTGTCTGGTGTCTGTAGATGAGTGTTTAATAAAACGTCTACTACCCCCTTTATTTTAAGTGGAAGGGTTTTCCATCACCTTTTACCCACCATAACTTATGTAATGGAATTTCTTTGCTACCCCAAGCCTCAAGTATTAGGCCAGCATCACAACTTCATGCTGATGAGTCCAATTAAGGTGATCTGACTACTGCATCTCTTACCTGAGTTTAGTCAAAGGCTGTCTGTACAGCAGGCAATTACTTTTAAGGGATCCATGTATAAAGTGGATATTGAGGCAAAATTTGGTTATTGTTGACCTTATTTGCATGTGCCTACCCATAATCCCTGAGTGGAAGGGTTTTCCATCACCTTTACCCACCATAACTTATGTGAGTTAAAAAAAACCTCTCAGGACAATACTCAAAAAGCTTGTCGAAATCGAAGGCCTGTTCGAAATCATGGATAATGTCTTTTTATTAATTTTTAGTATTGGGGCAGCAAACTAATGTTTGATGGTAAAAGGAAAAATGCTGTAGGGGAGGGAAAGAAATCTGATATTAAAGAAATTAAATAATAAACAGGACGGTCATAGAATTGTTTCAGCTTGAATAAATATTGATTCAATTATTCAACTTTCCACACTTACCGTAGAACCGTAAAAAAAAAAAAAAGGACGGAGTTTACGAGCCTCGAATTCTCAACCTAACAGCACAGGTGGCGTCTTGTCTATGGTGTCACAGCGCGAGCTCGTAACGGTCCCCAAGTGACGCCAGATGCTGAGGTGTCAGTACGAGGCTCTTTGATGGCCGTGAAATCCATCAACGGGTACGGCTCAGACCCTAGTTCTGCAGACGCACCTCCCTCTGCGTAATTTCAGATACTGAACCGCCGTCTGCCGCGCGCGCGGGGAGCTCGGATTTATCGCTTATTGGCAGCTGCAGCTTCTGGATGACTCTAAAGATTTGTAACATTGTATCTAATACGATCTCCGGAATTACTAAGCCTTTTACAACACATATATAATAAAACATAAAACTTTTTCGCTACACATATCCCAAATGCCATAGGGGACAATCCAGAAAAGCAACGTCACACTTGGCTTTTTTTTTTTACGCCCTCGTTAGGATCCTTACAACCTCGCGAATAAACTTGGATGACGACCAGGAATGACATTTACCAACGACGTGAAGCAAAAGAATATTACGGAGGGGGGGGGACCTCCTGAAGAAGGCGCAATTTATTTCCGTAATAAGAATATTCTGCATATTTATTGGCCACGTAGATATATATAATAAAATGAAAACAAGGGCATTGTGGGAAACCAGGTGGTGTTTTTGTTTTTTAGAGGCACCCTTTGCCTAGTTAGGATTTAACGGCCGATCTCTAATAAACTTTGATTTAAGGCTCTCCTCTAATCTCCCGCAGAACATACTGTATGTATTATGTTATGTATGAATTATGTTTAAGTTGCTCCTTATTCGGATCTGCGTGCTCGGCGTAATATTTTATGGCTATACTGCTGTAGGGTCCCTTCTTGCCTGCTGTGATGGGGCGCGCAGTCGTCTACAGACATTGAAATCATAAAAAAACTAATAAAAGTGGTTTTATATTCGCCTGTGTGTTATGACTTCTTCACACGTACTACGTTGTCGTAAGCAAAGTTTGTTTCATTATTTTTTTCATAAAAAGAAAAAGTTTCATTGAGATTTTAAAGTTTCTTTTTTTGAAACTTTTCTTCTCCTAAAGCAACAGTGAAGAGTCTGCTACAGCCTCAAAAACTAAGAATACGTATTAAAGTATTTACGCTACTGTTTAAAAGTTTGGGGTCACTGAGCTGTTTTCATGGAAAACAGGGAAATTTCTGGCTGTAACATAATTACAAAAGCGTTTTCTAACCATCGATTAGCCTTTTAAACCTAAACTTTCCCCACCCTGGAAACTCAAATACGCAATGGCGCTGAGCCAAGACATTGAACCTGCTTTACCTTTTTGTACTGCCATTGAGTTGGATCATCTGGACTTTGACTACTCTTCTGGATTATCCCTTAATACTGTGCTACAGACCCCCTAGCCGTCTGCTCTTGCTACAGACCCCCTATCAGTCTGTTTACGCTACAGATCCCCTATCCGTCTGCTTGCTTTACAGACCCCCTTGCCATGTGCTCGTGCTACAGACCCCCTTGCCGTCTGCTCGTGCTACAGACCCCCTTGCCGTCTGCTCGTGCTTCAGACCCCCTTGCCGTCTGCTCGTGCTTCAGACCCCCTTGCAGTCTGCTTGTGCGGCAAACCCCCTTGCCGTCTGCGTGTGCTGCAGACCCCCTTGCTGTCTGCTCGTGCTACAGACCCCCTTTCCATCTGCCCGTACCTGCCTACTCTACACAACCTGTTGCTCTGAGCCTGTTCTTAGACAACCGTTGTTTTTCAGTTGTGCCAACAGATGGCGCCACAGAGAAATCCAAAGGGGAAAGCAGACAGCCGTCTGCCTCAAGCCGAGTTTAAAGCCCGATCCTGTTCCTGCACAAAGACACCAACCTGAGCCGGCACATGTTCCCCTAACACATATTTACACACACACTCACGCTAACACACATATCCACTTACACATACAGATTTACACTAACACACTTACACCTACACGCTCACCTGCAACAACAAAAGTTGTTTGCTCAAAATGTGAAATGAAATAATGTTTGTAGTTGGACCTTGAAGTAAAAACAATTGTCTCCAGAACAATTATACTGATGGAAAAAACAAAAAGCACAAACTATAAGGCATTTCAGTAAAATAATGTCATTTACGGTGAAAGGCGTGAAGATGATGAAATGGCTGTTCTTGGGGGATTAAGACATCGGCTGCGTTGCCTGCCATAGAAAGTCGTGTCAGTTTTAATTAGCAGATTACGGTATAAAAAATGACTGCAAAAATATCACTTTGAGAATGTGAAAAACAGGCAGCACTTATGGTTTATTCACTGAAAGAATACTTGTAACATTTTATCTTTTACCTAAATTTAGAAAACGTACGCAAACTCCAGAATTTGCTTGTGTTTTATAGGCGACGTCTCTGTGTTTTCAGATGACACTAAATCACCCGAGGAATTATAAACTCCGAGGAGGATGTTTTATTTTCTAATGGGACGTGAATAAAATGTGGAATTAGATAAATATAACAAGAGAACCTTCTGCTGAGTATGAGGGTATGAGGGGCTTCGGGAAGGAAGAGAGGGGCATCGGGGAGGAGAGTGGGGTATCAGGGTTTTGTGGCATAACTAGGGACTGTCCTTTCTGACGAGAGAAATCCAGCAATGCTCCAATGGCCCTTTATCACTCCCATCACTCCTGTGCTCCAATGGCCCTTTATCACTCCCATCTCTCCTGTGCTCTAATGGCCCTTTATCACTCCCATCACTCCTGTGTCCCAATGGCCCTTTTATCACTCCCATTACTCTTGTGTCCCAATGGCCCTTTATCACTCCCATCTCTCCTGTGCTCTAATGGCCCTTTATCACTCCCATCACTCCTGTGCTCCAGTGGCCCTTTATCACTCCCATCACTCCTGTGCTCCAATGGCCCTTTATCACTCCCATCACTCTTGTGTTCCAATGGCCCTTTATCACTCCCATCACTCTTGTGTTCCAATGGCACGTCGTGTTTACTGATCCAAGTTTAGGTTTAAAAGGTTAATTGATCATTAGAAACCCTTTTACAATTATGTTACAGCCAAAAATGTCATTTTTCTATGAAAACAGCTCAGTGACCCAGAACTTTTGGACAGTAGTGTATATATATATCTCTAGATTGTAAGCTTGCGAGCAGGGCTCTCTCCACCAAATGTATCGGTTTGTCTTAGTCTGTCAATTCTTGTCTTGTCATATCCCTTGAATTTATGTATTGTATTAAGCGCTGCGTAAACTGTTGGCGCTATATAAATAAAGGATAATAATAATAATATATATATATATATATATATATATATATATATACACACCAGTATATATTGCTTATGTTAATCTGTAAATGCTATTTAAGAGGCATCCACTCAAGGGGAGGTTTGCAAAGATATATATTTTAACATAAAGTGAAATAAAATCGGCTAAAAAAATAATAAAAAGGAACCGGCGTGGGGAAAGCGAAACGCCGCGGCTTGTCGAAAGAGGAAGAAGCGATGAATTATCCATCTCCACCCTACTGACAAATCCACTAGAAATAACATTATTTGTTACAGAAAGGTGACATTTCCAAACGCCAGCGAAGGAGGTGATATATCGATTTGTATTTTAATGTCTTTTGGGCTGGCTGAGCCGTTGGGTTTCCAGAAACGAAGCCGGACTGAGCGCTCCGCTGCATATAACGCCGCGGCTGCGTTATATCACGTGTGTAATCCCGCAGACGCGCCGTCACATACATTATATAAAGAGTTTATTCCGCTGGAATTTCCTTCCTGCATCCTTTCTGTCCTCGTAAAAAGGTTACATAAATCAGAAAGGGTTTTTTTTTTCTCCTCTGAAAGGTTTTATTGTTTGTTTTAAAGATTATGTCATGTTAGAGACCGCTTGTCCGACCGTCTAAAAAAACAGTAATCTCACGAGAGGGGATTACTATAGAAAAACAGATAAAACGAGCTCCTAGTCTCCGAAACCCATCTGCCGGGCTGTTATTACTGTGAAAAAAATATATTTTTTGCAAGAGAAATGGAAGGACAGCAAGCGTTAAGGTCCAGGTGCAACGGGGGTAATCATCAGTGTGCAGCCCAACCAGCTATGTGCCCGGGGTACCAGAGGGCTACTCCAGGCCTGGCCACCAGGGCCGGCCCGACAATGGAGCCGAGTGGGGCAAATGTAACCGTAATAAAGGAAATGTCATCAGAAATAAATTTGTTTTGCCTTAAACATAACTGAAACATATAGTTTTTGTCTCATTTGATGTCATCAGAGCTGGACAGATTCATACAGAGGTTTTTTGTTGGCAAGCCCTCGCTGTCATGTGTCTTGTTATATCAGGACCTCAAGAGAGTTAAACCAGGAGCCTCATGTTTGGAGACCATCTGCATTACTGTGCTCTGCCACCAGGGGCATCCTTAGACTATTGTTCGCTGCCTGATCGTAATCAGACTCAGAGGCTCAGGAGAGTATTGTTCCACCCAGAGACTCTGGATCAACCCTGAGAGTTCCCGCGTA
The DNA here is from genome assembly GCA_023333645.1 of Sceloporus occidentalis. Lineage (NCBI taxonomy): Eukaryota > Metazoa > Chordata > Lepidosauria > Squamata > Phrynosomatidae > Sceloporus > Sceloporus occidentalis. Next base: position 1,079,634 of record JALMGF010000178.1, read on the forward strand.
CGCTCAGAAGGAGGTTCCTGAAACACAGAAATTACGTTCCTTTGCATTATATTTATTTTGCATTATATTGATATCAAAAAGTCACATTAAGATGTAATGCTAAGGCCCCACCCCTAGCCACACCTCTAACCCCACCCCCTTTTAATGGCCGTATTTGTGGGACACGGCTGGCTGACCCTAGAAGGAAGTCTGGGAAGGAGGCATTTGCATGAGAAAGGATGTGGTATAGATTGACAGCATGGCTTATTGCCAGCTTAGGTGACCGACCCTGCATACTTTAATCAAAAGAGGCATAAGTTCCTCATTTTCTCTATTTTCCTTATAAGTTATCTTGGGTCACAGATCTGAAAAAAAGCAATAAAGGCCGAGATTGAACCTGTCGTAGTGAATAAAATTTGAATGGATTAAAACAGCAATGAATAATTTATATGCATTTCATTCAATATGATTTTTTGGGGGGGCGAAAATACCGATCCTATACTAATGCAATGTGTATGTACTTTAATAAAATGGAAAAAAAAATGAAATAAAAAAAATACTGATGCATTCTAATTGATAATAATTGATTTGGACTGTTGCAATGCATTTTAAATCAATGCTCCTTTATTAGTAAAGATCAGAATGTTAATATTTTAGCCTGTTATTTTATTATTATATTAATTTATTAATAATTATTAAAATAAAGATGCATATTGTCCTATACATTGTCTAGTGCATACAGAAAAACATGGGGGGGGGGGTCTCAGGGGCTGTTTTCTAGAACGCTTTTCATATTTTCTGTTAAGATACTGAATTTATAGAAATTGTGAGCCATCTGTTCAGCAATAATAAGCAATATTTACTGTGACTGGTTTTCTAAAGAAAATACCAGAATTTTCATTCAGTTTGGAAATATAATTGTGTGAAAGGCTGTATATTTTAGAGTTTTCATGAATTTTGCCCGAAAAATGTCACAGGCTATAAAATGTGATTTCATCCTCAAATATTCACTATTAGCTCAGACGTTATAGCAATCTGTAGTACGCACCCGGTAGCTGTTTATGGATTCTTAGTATGAAAGGCTAAAAATTTTACTCGGCCTGAAAATAACGATCTAAAGTATAGCGTGCGCTTCAATGTAATGAATCGACCTGTTTAATTCTGGTAGGAATATTTTTTTCTGTGATTTTCTATTACCGTATTTGAAATAAAAAACATACAAAATTGGGCATTCCAGCTCCCAGAGTCAACGTAAGATCGTCTGAGCATGATGAGGAGCTAGCTAGAAAAATATGTTTTATTGTATTTTGTTCCAATAAACTCTATCTGCAGACCTTTATTATTGCTTTATGGCAATACTAATCTAGTCCCTTCCTCCACAGACTTTCATTAGTCAGAGTCCCCAAGTGGGTGATTAAGACTGAGTCATTCTATTGTATCATTACATAAGTTATGGTGGGTAAAGGTGATGGGAAAACCCTTCCACTTTAAATTAAGGGGGTAGTAGAAGTATTATTAAACACTCATCTACAGACACCAGAAGGCTTGTTTTCCCTCAGAAATCTCATAGTGCTGCCACAACCACAAGGGATTCTGGGTAGGTGCATGCAAATAAAGTCAACATTGACCACCTTTGCCTCTATATCCACTTTATACATGGATCCCTTGTAAAGTAATTGCCCGCTGTACAAGACAGCCTGTAGACAATCGGGAAGAGGTGCAATAGGCAGATCACCACTCATGTACGGAGGAGACTCCCAAACGGCTCATACTGGAATTGAGTACAAAACCATATTTACAAGGCAAGATTTACACTCTAGCACGCTCTAGTGCATACCTCCAAAGTGCCTCTGTATGGCCAGTCCTTATTTGTGTATCAAATCCATTTGATGCCCCTTTCTCCAAATCTGCATTCCTCTTTCCTCCCCTGATGCCCCTCTTTTCTAGGAGGTCAGAATGTTTGCTGGGTATGAGGGGATCGCAGGAATCTAGAGCCCTAAAAGCCCCGATAATGTGTATAGAAACAGCAGGAAACGGCTTTATAAGTTAAACGGGGTAAATAAACCTCATTCTTCTTCTTCTGAATGCCCCTCTCCGTTACACCAGTAACCAGCATAAAGCCCCGCCCCTAACCACACTTCTAACCACACCCCCATCTTTGGCCTCTTTAAATATTGAGAACTATATAAATCTGCCCCATTGTCTGCAAATCACAATTCTCCGCTACGTTTCCAAAATGTTCCAGTTTGTATCAAAACAAATTAACAAGGACATTTCCCGACGTCTCGATATCATGCCAGGAAAATGCGAACGAGTATCCGACAAACATAAAGGAGATTCATAGATCCAAAAAAAACCCAAAAAACAACCAACTGGATTAAAAACAGTCCCTTGATTTATTAATAAACTATTTAAGTAAAGTAGCTGCTGCCGTTTCGTTGCGATGAATTATTCATCGGGCTCCGGGCTGCGCACGTATTATTTTTATCACTGATTTTCTAAAAGCCTCGGTGGTTGCTGCCAATTCATAATTATTACTGACAATATGTCATCATAACTTGTGACAAGGAATCAGATTTTGCTGACACAAGCATTATTGTTTCTGGGCAAAGCTTAGGTTTTGTAAAGCGAGCGGCCCCCGACCTGCCAAAAGCTTGATACATTAACTGTCAGACCACAAAGACACCGAAGGTAGATTTTATCCTCACCCTTTGAAGTGCACTCAATCGCCGGTGTGATGTGGCATTTATTTCATGATAATGCTTTATTGTGAGTATCTTGGCCACTTTCATTTGACCTTCTCGTTTCTCCAGAGCGAGAGACTTTTAATGGAAACGACCGTTATTAATCTTTGTTTGTCAAAACCTAGAATTCCATAAACTGTATTAAGACGTTCTAGGAAAGGGCTTTTTTTTTTCAAGCAAGGAAAACTTTTAAGTTATTCTGGAAAACGATGGGTTCCGCATAATCGAGGTCAGCGTTTAGGGGTGCAGGGCTGGGAAGGTCAGGTGGCTGTCTGGGGCACCTGGACCAGGGGGCACTAGCGGTCTCCCCAGAAAATGTCCTCACTTTGTAGTGCCTGACGGGGACAGAATGCATGGAGGATCCGTACAAGAGGTCTACAGTATGTCAACATTGGCACTCTAAACGTGGACATGGTCAGGGCCGACCCTACCATGGAGCCGAGTGGGGCAACTGCCCCAGGCGGCACGTTTTTAAGGGGCAGCACTTTGCCGCCCCAAGCCCTTTTTTTTTTTTTTTAAGGCGGAGGAGAGAGAGAGAGGGCGCCGAGTGGTTTTTGCTTACCAAGTTGTCAGTACCCGCTCGGCGCCCCTCTCTCTCCTCTGCGAGCCCTACAGCTCGGTCTCGGTGCCGGCTTGTAATGCTAAGCGCTGGAAGATGACGTCATTTCCGGCGCTCAGCATTACAAGGCGGAACATGGATAAAATACAGGTAATCCAGTCTCTTGAAATCCAAACGGGTGAAACTGTAAAAACAAAAGTCTCCACCTAAGCCTCTAATTCACCCTAACTGGGTACTCTGGGTCTACTGGAATCCATGACTCTGCATCCAGTAAAAACAAAGTGAATTTTACGAATGAGCCAAGAAGTTTGCAAGGAGGCAAAAATAAATAAATAAAAAGTGGGGTTAATTTGTAATCTAAGCACTAATGCGATGTGATAAATAATGCATGTTCATCCAAAGTTCTGTTGATCATAGGCAGATTTGTCGACTCAAATCTTGAAAGTGATTAAATTATTTAATTTCCATAGTCTTTGGAGGTAATTAGCACTTTTTATAGTATTTTAGTATGATGCTGCAGGATGATCAGACTTTAACCCTCTAAGCATCAGAGCACTGTTATGATATTTCACATTAAAGGATATGTTTTTTCTACATTGATGCACAGATTTAGATCAATACCTCCAAACTGGATGGATTTATAGACTATAAAGTATTCATTAAGCAACAACATGGACACATGCAGAAATAAAGGCGGGTGTAATGCTAAGACCCTGGTTTTGGGGGGGGGGGTTATAAATGTTGATTCTAAAAATATCAGATACTGTTATAAAATGTTGGATTTAAATTCTATGGCCACTAGCTGCATCAGCAAAACTTCATGCAAGGGCATGCAAGTCTAAGGACAGCTCGCATTTCCTCGCCAGGAATAAAATAATTGAAACATCATTACTTTCGTTATAGTTGATGGAGGATGCAATGCAACCTCCAACCACTTGGGGCCAGAAATGTACAGGCGTATATAAACATGCAGGCAATCTACTGCCATCAGATATAGAAGGGATTAAATTTTTTTGGTCAACCAGTATGATTATTGTGGCAATATTTAGTTAAAACGTTAACCCCATTGTATGGACCCAAGGTGACCTGTAATGGGGCCAATTTATAATCAATTTCCTGTCCTGAAGTTTTCTTAATCCTACTCTGTCCATCCTAACCAATCAGCAGCTCTGACCAACTCAATTATAGGGAGACATAACTTAATGAGGAGGAATAATCATTACAGGAAGAAAATTTGTTGCCCTGTGCCCCCATCTTCCTTTTCTTCATCTTCTCTATTCTATCTTCATTCTTTATTCCTTAATCTTCTTTCTTCGTCCGCATTTCCACGGACATAACCCGCATACTTCCGCCAACCTCCGCCAAAATGGCGGCTCTGTGTTGACATCCTCCTCGATCCTCCAATCGGGGGAGAGGACGTCACTGCAAGTGGCGTCATTTTCCCTTGAGGGAAGCTAAGGGCAAAATTCATCTATTTCTTTTTGCTTCGTTTTCGTCCGATTCGTGGGGGGAGGGGTCATTTTTGGGGCTTCATACGAATCGCCAAATTTCTGTAAATTTGCAATACGTACAAATCAAAAAGTCTACTTATAATACATATGTATATTGTTTACACACATTATAACAGAGACAGTGGAGTAAGCTGCCGCCATATATATATATATATATATATATATATATATATATGTATATATATATATATATCCTGAAAGGGACTGAGACAAGTAGTATTATTTCCTATTATTCACATAATGCGCTGAACACAAAATAAAATTCTGCATTATTTGTTCACAAAAACCCTAAGTAGGATGAAATGTGTGATGTTTTCTGACTGCTGGACAATTTCCCCGTTGAACCCATTGTTCGTTCCTCTTAATTAAATCCGCTGCCTGCTTTCCGTCCGTTGCTCATCCCATTATGTTTTATGTATGAATAATTCCCTCTTCCAGATCAGGTTTATCAAAAGGATTTATAAAGAAGCAAATTGTGTCCTGATCTCCCGCGACCGTCATCCTTTTCAGAAATCGCACATCGTCGCCAGCCTTCGCCTCCTAAGACTCCATTCAGCGTCTCATCGTCAAGTTCTGCGCTTATCACATCACTGCTCATACTTCATCAAAAGGAATTGGACCAATGACAGCTCACCACTAGAAACTGTTCGGAAATCTTCTGTATTTAATCAGTTAACATTTCTTTTTTTTCCACATTTAAGTGCAAGCGGTCTCCTCTTGGCCGAGTTTCCACCGGTTATGTGACTACTTTTTAAAGTATACCCCCTGATATTTTGCTGCTTCTTGGCTTTCTCACGGCGGGCAGAGATGGTGGGAAAATTCTACGCGTAAGATAGGTAAGAGTGGAGACTTTGATGTGCCTAGTGTTAAAATCGGAGCATACCTGCCAACGGTCCTGAATTTCCTAGAACAGTCCCAACAGCCGGCTTATATGCCGGCGGCTGGCAAATGTCCTATTTACTGGCACTGCCGGCAGCTCGGTGTTTGATTCATACTGTGCTATACTGTGTGAGGGGTAAATCGGGAGGAAATTGGGTATTCCAGGGGCGAAACACTTTATTAGCTGCCCTCAGATTGTAAGCAGAGTCATCTGTGATGTCACACGTGCTCTGGCCGTCTGCATTCTGTCTGAGAAATCATTAAATCCCCCGGTTCCAGCGGCGGGCGTTACTGTCCCTTTAATTCACTCCAAGTTACAGAATAAATGGAATTGAATAAAAGCCAACATGGCGTCTAAAACCCTTGAACTCACACTCACTCTCTCTCCCTCTCTTTCTCACACTCTCTTAATGCCTTCTCTGTCGACCACTTCCACATTTTCTTGTTCTTCATCTTATCTACCTTATCTTCGTCCGCATCTCTGTGGACATAACCTGGCGGCACTTCCGGTGACGTCCTCTCCCCTGATCCTGCAAACACCCTTAAAATAAATAAATAAAAACCTTCTGCTGCAGTCCCAGTAAATCAATAAAATGAACTACGGTTGTACAGCTTCTTTAACCTGCCCCATCCCAGTAAATTGTATGCACGACCCTACTGACACAGAATGATAGATGAACCTCAGCACTTTTACTTTCGCTGACTGTCTCACACTCCAACTCCCATCAGTCTGTAACTGCTACTGACAAGTTAAAATGGTGTCGGCACTCTTATATATCTAATACCTGTCCTTCCACTTATAAATACTGTAAAATATAAAAAAAGGGAAAAAAAACCCATCAATCACAGCCTTGTACCTGTCAATCATTTATGTGTAGCCTTCCACACACACCCCCCCCCCCCGAAAGAGCGCTAAAACGGGCAAAAGAATGAAAAAATCTCAACAACAAAAAAAAAGTTTTGTCATTCATCCTCCTCGTTATCGAAGGTTCATTCAAATACATGAAAATGGCAAATTTCATTAAAAATAAAGTTTGTATAAATCCAAGGAAAATTAAGACATCCACCAAGAAAAAGTGTTTATTTTTCTCCTCCACTCCGTCTTATTTCTAGTATTAATGGAAGAGAAACCAGAACCTCGACTTAAACCTGTTTTTTTTTTATCATTTATTAATTTGTGAGAATTCTGTTAAAAGCACCTTAAGATAATTGTATAACCTATTTCTGAGAAATCATCGTATAATCTGCGTCACGCCGCGCAGCGCGGTAATACGGGCGATTCAGTGGCCATTATGAGTACTTTATGTGCTAGCCTCGGGCGAGAAGTCTTTCCGCCATATTAACCCGGTTGTCAGGGTCGTCCTGTGATTTCGGTTGCCATGGTTTCCATGCGATTGCTGCCCCATCAGCAGGAACATAAAATTCACCGATCCCTCGCCATGTTAAAGGGACACTTTAATGAATATGATAGCTGAGAGGTTCCTATACATTTTTGTGGGACCCCCCCTTACAAAACCATTGGGGGGGGATTCCCTTCATACTGCTACAAAATGACACCTTTTACCATTTAAAGGGACACTAACAAAAAAGGATTTCGATTAAGGGGGTTTATTATAAAAGGTGGTGTTCATCTGACCTGTTTCCTCTTACTTTCTGCTGAAAGTGACTTAAAAGTACTTTTTCTTCAACGTTTTAGCCGGGATTTAAGGCGCGAACAGACGCAGAGTCCTTCTAGAGATATTGCTGACATCGCCCGGGCTTTACATCGTCTACAGCAATTTAATCCAACGGCGTGAAGAGCTTTTCCTAGCAGAGCGGACGGGATAAAGAGATCTAGAAACCGTAAGACTAAAAAAAGATGGACAAAAAATATCCGTATAGATCAAAAAAAAAGGTGATGCCGTCCCTTTAAACGCTAAGATGATGGACGGTAAAGAAAGACGAGGAATCCCCATACTGGCCTTTTCTATAGATTTTTGGGGAAATTGATTCTGTAGTGCATCGGGGTATCAATCGGGGCGAAGGGGTGAGTGCATGGAGAAGGCCGCATGGAGTGGCTGGCTGCTGCCATGGCAACAACCGTTTAAAAAAAAAAAAAAAAACACACACAAAAAAAACATGCATGTTGGCGGTTGATCAGCTGGATCAGTTTGCCAGCATGCAGAAAAAAAAAAAAATATCTGACATGAGCTAATATGCAGAGATCAGACACTGTGACATCATACCCACCCCCCCAACCAGCAAACCCCCAAATAAATTAAATTATATACAAATCAATACATTAGTTACCCATGTATTTATTTACACATCGAAAAAGGACAGATGGCCTTTTGTGGAATACAAAATGGTAATATATATAAAAAAATGTATATATATATTAAATTATAAAGTATAATCAATAACAATCAATCAGCAACTGAATGGGGAGGAATAACAATGCAGGATGTTAAGGTTGTTGCTCCCATTGAATACACAATTCAAGTACATTCCTAGTACATATTTATTGCTTATATCATTTTTACACCCATGTATAAAATGTAGAGTTTGTTTTATGTTAATGGAATCCTAGGCATGCCTTGTTTTGATGGCCACACTGATTGCAAGCTCTTTGGACAAACCAGTGGGGCATAAAACAGGTTGCCATCCCTGAATTCACAATTTAAAAAGACGCTTAACTGCATATTTGTGAGAGAACAAAGGCATTCATGGCCCCCTCTCTGTGGCTGGGCCCTGGGCAATTAACTCCTTTTGCCCCACGGAACAGATTGCTGTTTCTAGTTACTGGACTCCATAGTCTTATGTCTTTGCTGCAGGCAAGGTGCGGGAAGCCACGTTTTAAGGTACTGCTCACCCCTGCGGCACTGAAAAGGTTCAATATTGTCTCTCTGTATTACCCCATATCAGGAAAATCCATCAGCGGAGCTCCGGATTTCCATTTATATTTTATGAATTTCACGCGTACGCGGCGAAGCACTTTTTTGAACAGTAAAATATTTAGCAGCTTCTCTGCTGTCTCATAGCGAGACGCCCTCCTGGGGGTTTCTTCAGCGACCGTCGCCAGCTTTTTACCACCCAGTTTTTAATGAAGTATATGTAATTCATATTGGTTAAAAAAAACCAAAAACGTCTAAAATATATTAAAAAAAAAAGAAAAGCCAAAATCCCTTTCTGAAAAGAGAAAGCGACAATTTCCTTAAAAAAAGGAAGAAGGTACAGAAGAGCCTAAAGACTTGGTTCAGGCTTCAAATGTATCTGAGCAGAAATAGAAAGGGACTGGCCAAATTAAACAGGGATACTCCGCACATATCCACACATGCACACTCTACCTCCAAGGTTACGCCCCCCCCCCTCCAGCGAATCGGAACGCCAGGAGCGGAGCCTGGGAGGTATAACGCCACCGTGGGACAGAGACAGAGCTTGGTGGGGCAGCGGCATAGAATGATAAAATCAAGACTGTCCTGTGCAAACTGGGGCAGTTGGGAGGTATGCTTAGACGAGTATATATAATTATATAATAATGCATAATCAATACATTATGCTCTCATTTATGTTACTTAAAGGCAAGGGCTGGACAGGGGATGACTGGGTGGTCCTGGGGCTTTAAGGTCAGTGGCTGTCAAATGACGTGAAGCTATTCTCTGGATACAAGTCTTTTTATACTCACACACCCAAACAGCCTGTCTGTGCCATCTTTGTCCCCAAACAGCCGGTCTGTGCCATCTTTGTCCCCAAACAGCCGGTCTGTGCCATCTTTGTCCCCAAACAGCCGGTCTGTGCCATCTTTGTCCCCCAACACCCCACCTGTGTGTCTCCCTCCCTACGTGCAGACTGCTCCAACATGCAGGAAATAGAAGAGATGTCACTTCCTGTGTGCTGGATCAGGCAGCCTCTAACTGCAGGTGTAACTTGGCAGCAAGCGAAGGCCACCTTTTGAGGGGGCGGTCACCTAGACTGGCGGGTTGGACCCCTGCGACCATGATTGTTATGGACCTGTTTTAAGGTGACCAGGTTTACTCTTACTCTGGGAAACCTTATGGAGAATGAATACAGCCGGACAGAATAAGAATCTTCGCTGCCCTGCATGATGCATTTTTCTCCAGACGTCCACTGAGCAAAGAATTCCACGTTTCAAATCAGTGTCTGACGTTTTAAGGATCAAACTGTTTCTTTGGGCAGCAAGTTTTGTTTATAACTCAAAACAATTTTGGAAGTTTTGGGATTTAAAAAAAATAATTCAGATAGGTTCCTTGAAGTCATAGATGTTTGATTGATTTATATAGTGCCAACATATGCTACACGCTGTACTTAAACATAGAAACCGGTAGATCGGCCCCATTCAGCCCTGTCCAGTCTGCCCATTTCTCCTGCTATAAAGACTAAAACCTTAATCAGTCATTGGTCTCATCTTAGATTCAGGAGCCATATGCCTATTCTCTCACTGTATTAGCCCATTTCTGCTGGGAGGCTGTTCCAGTTATCAATCAGAAATAACTGTCATTTGGTGGGCTCTTAGTGGGGAATATTGATTTGCAGTAAAATATATCATTCTGCGTGAGTGATGTTGATAAAGTAACAAAGTAAACTCACTTAAACCTTTTCAATTAATATAGCGTGCGAATGAATGTAATGAGCATATAGAAGTATTGGCTGTGTGAGACTGCCCTCTAGTGGTGAAGAGATTTTTTACATTAGGCGTTGCTTTCAGAAACTGGAGTTCCTTCCTCCTGAAGAAGAGACCTATGAAGCCCCAAAAGTTTATGAAACTTTGCAACTTTTCCTATGTTGGCCAAATAAAAGGACTCAACGTCAACTCTTCTAGAATTAGCAATTGAAGCTATTATAGGAACAGCATCGTTCACAAATTTGGTTGGGGTGGAAATATTCTCCCCACATTTTGGGAAATCCCTTGTTAGAGGGTATTCTAAAAATGGTGATTCCGGTGCAAAGTTTCAAAAGTGGTGTTATAACCATAGCAACTGATCGGCAGGTATAATCTGCAAAAACATTTAATTTGTTGCAGAGTGTAAGGTTCCTGTGATCCAGGGAGCCCATAAAGGTTCTTGCTGCGCACCAGTGCTGGGTTAAGAGCCCCCAGGGATGCAAGACGCATGCACACACTCCAACATCAGATCTGCTTACCTGTCAGGTGCACTCACCCTTCCATCCAGTGGGACCCACACCCCTCGTATCGTGAGGTTACATTATGCGACCCTGCTGGGGGGCGACTGCTCTACTGCCCATGGTGGTGAGATCTCCAGATGACCCATTAAAGCACCTGAGGGTTAAGACCCCCCAGGGATGCAAGTCATATGGCTATAGTCTTAAGTGGATAATCTGCCGCTGGTGCATAAATTGGACTTCTGAAGTTGGCATTAAAGGTGATGTTCACTCAGACAAAACATTAACTGCACAATTTACTAGATCTGTAGTATTATTATTTCCTTTGAAGGGTTAATCCCATAAAAACTCAGAAACCTTAAAAAAAAAATTTGTTTCTATGGCAACATCCTATCGGTGCCTGCTTTTGCATCACATGACAATTGAGTGTTCTCTGCAAAACTTCTGAATAAAAGATTATTCCTGGGAAGGGTTTGGGCGTTCAGGACTTGCAATGATGTTTCCAACCTTGTACAAATTCCGTTGGTGGAACAGCAGCTTTAATGGCACCCGGTCTTAATGAGTTGTGTAATAATTCAATATCAGGCACGTGTAAAGTTTAGAAATTTAGAAATGCAAATTCTGACCATTAAAATAACATGAAATGGATCAGCAATCCAGCGTAGACGGGGTTAACGTTGTAAACGACTATCGTAGCCGAAAACAGCTGATTTTTAATAGAATTACCAATCTTTGCCTCTAAATGCTTTCCTTTAACCTATTTACAAAAATGGGGAGGAAATACAAACACACTGTGTTCATCTGTAGTTTCATTTTCTTAGAATCCTAATTTTCTTGTTGTTTGTTAACAAAAAATGAAACTATAAGCTACTTCCGCCCAAAAAACATCACCACCGTTTCTTTTTATGGTTCTGCTTCATCAGAGGTTTTATAGGGAATCCAAAGAACCAGCTGGAGATTCTCCTGGGGAAACCGAGGCGTTCTATGATTCCCCGCGGTGCGGTCAGACAGTATCTTAACACATTTAACTTCAGCAGTGTCAGTAATATGGAAAGAAAAATAACATCATTTTATAAAACCAGATATTTTATTGCGAATATAAAAACACATAACCTGTAATTGTTGGTTCTCTCCTTTTAACCCTATGCTCTGCTGCCACTAGTGGCTGGATGTGGAACTGCAGGCACCCCCTTAAAGAAAAAGCCAAAGGAAAATACTTCAAATTATTTGATCCAGTTGGATTCTAAAAGGCCCCAAAATTTACCATGAGCTCTGCTGTATTTTGGAAAAATGTAAACGATAAAGGGTGAACGTTAATACTAATTTTTGGAGAGGGTGTCAGTCGGTGTCTGGATCACTTCTTTTCATTGGAAGGCTGGCCGTTACTGCACCATCGTAGTGATGATAGCACCTGCGCATGCACTAAAAACACAAACCCAATACATTCTCCGCAGGGTGAGAGTGGCGGAGCCAAGCGGTGCTGCAGAGCGCTTCGCGTTGGAATGCTGACTTTTGAATCATTACATGGCATTTTTCCTTAGTTTTAGGAAATTTTTTTTTTTTTACATTAAATAGAAAAATAAAAAGAATACATTTAGTTACACGGACCCTACAAAAGGCTGTCATCGCTTTAGCTGCATCATTTTATACAATCGCTGCAGCAGCAAATAATAGTAACAATACAAATAATAATAGTAATAATACAAATAATAATAGTAATAATACAAATAATAATAGTAATAATAAAAATAAGCTCCCTCTTCAACTATGAACTACATGGAATGATTAAAAAGGAACATTCTGTATCAGCGACTGATGTTCCTTAGTGTGATTATATACCTCAGACGAGAAGCCTGCAACCCCCCCCCCCCCCGGCCAGAATACATCACTGACTGGGGGGCATTTATTATTGAAGCCTACAATTCCCCCCAGTTGCCAGGACCTGCATTGATATAACCCCCTTCGATCCGGTGTTTGCCAGTAGCCATGGTGATCTGGCTGGAGGGGGATTGGGGGGGTATCAAATCTTTAAATTCTCTGGTTACTGGAGATCACCATTGTAGGTAATCATGTGACATTCACTAGCCCCGCCCTGCTACTTCACCTCACTGGAAATACTGCTTTTTGGCAGGGCTTACATCATTCCTATACAGACCATAGCTGATAAAAAAAAATTCAGGGAATTAACACACACATTGCATATTTTACCACAAAGGAAATACTCAACTAATTGTAATTATTTGTAGGTGGCAGAAAATAAAAGAAAACAAACAAAAATTATATAATAGACACCAAAAAATACAGCAAGTTATACAGCAGTCAAAAACATTTAATTACAATTAGCAGTAATTATAAAAAGACACCCCACAGGCAGTGCTCACTAGTAGTGAATAAAGTGGCGTCGGTACAAATATTTTCTCCTCCTTGGAGATTTGGTCCAGGTGCCCATTTCCCAAAACGCTAAATATTCTGAAGAGTTTATAGCCTTAGAAAAATAATTTAATGTATAAAGTAAGGATGCGAGACCCTTTTTACGTAGCCCCCCATCAGAAGCAAGAAAGGGGGCTTTAGTGCCGTCTTATAGCCAAAACGCAGAAGGTCACCTGTCACAGGTAAGGGACGGGTATGGACCTTTGCCTAAGGCTTAAAGGAGGAGTCCCGCCATACATCTGTTACTGTCTTGTGGTTTTAAGGAATATCTGTCTGCCCCCCCCCCAAAAGTCTCATAATGAGTAACATTACTTTTATGCTTCTCCGTGCCAAGAAAGGCTACTGGAGTCTCCAGTGAAGTGCTGCTTCCCCGGCTCTCTGGGTCACTTTTCTATTTCTCTGGGCAGAGGTGCAGTGTTTGGCCACACCCACTACCAGCTGATTTAAGGTGGTTTGGGTCTAGCCCCACCCTCTCCCAAAGCCACTCCCACAGAAGAGGGAGAGCTCTCAATAGCCTTCCCTGCGAAGTACCCAGGTATGCCTACCCATGATCCTCTGTGTTTGCGAGGCTAATTCTTCTGCCCGGGAAGCCTCTTGGTGATCGCAATACAGCGGCTACGGAGTCACACATGGACCAACACGCAACGTCCCAGTGGAAATTCCTTTAACCCAAATGACATTAAACTTTGCAAGCCGCGGACTGTCCCTCGATAAACCTTTCCCACCCCATTCCGAGGTTCCTTTTCCTCTACAAGGTGAGCTTATCTGACTTGGCTAAAACCCTGAATTATTTGATGGACCTGCTTTTGGGTGGAAACTTCATCTCTTAATCAACGGCTTAGCGATAAGACGCCTAAAGACAAGCTTTGCGCATGAGATGTCTGAGCTGCAGAACAGCAACGCATACATAATGCGACATGTAAGTGCAACATGGAAGCATGGAATCTGCCAGCAGATCGGCCCCATCCGGCCCCCGTCACGTCTGCCCCTTTTTTTCCTGCTTTAAAAACCTTCATCAGTCGTTGGTCTCGTTTTAGATTCAGGAGCCGTATGTCTATCCCATGCATGTTTAATACCCTCACTGTATTACCCTCTACCACTTCTGCTGGGAGGCTTTTCCACCACCCTCTCATTAAAATAAAATATTTTAAATGTCAGTAATACTTATACTATTCAATGTTAAATAAGTCATTGGAGGACTTGGAGGAGTTACTCAAAAGACTCCTTAAAAGGGACACGATCTGCCTCACTGAGGACTAAACCGGAAACTCACGACGAGCTTCTCCACAGGTTAAAAATTATTATTTTTTTAAAAATTAAAAATTGACATTTTCCTCCAGGGAAATCTTTTTTTTGGCTGCACAGTAACAAAACACTGTATACCGCGAACCAAATAATACATCCAGAGTGCAATTCTGCATAAAAATCAAAATCCATAGGAATCCCGATTAATTATAAAATAAAATACAAGTAAACAACGACATTTCCGTGGGATTTCAGTAGGATTGATGCGTCCCTCCCCCGAGAATAATTTAAGGTCCAGGCCTATTTAGTGGCATATTTGCAGTAAAAATTCCTTGGTATTCTTCGAGGGATTTGCCCCCCCCAGGGGTACCAGAAGCCCCCCGGCCCCGTTGGGTTCATACCCCACAGTCGCTGCGTCTGTCCACAGGCTTCCTGACCACAATTTGTTGCGTTGAAAGCGCGGCGACCGCGACATGGAAGAAGATCTGCCACTCGTCGCGCAGTCCGTACAGGTAAACGTTACAGACGCAAATCACCGCCAGGAGGCTGCAGGTCTTCAGCTTCCGCGCCCAGCAGTGAAACAGGTACAGGTAGCACTGAACGAGAAGACACGAGACGGGCGGTCACCGGACGCGCAAAGATATTCACTTCCTCAACGCAGGGACTTTAAAAAGGGATGATGTAACGGAAATGTGACTGCCTTAGCACTTAAAGCCAGATCAACGGCCTCAACAGAGATACACACTACTGCTCAAAAGTTTGGGGTCACTGACAAATGTCCTTGTTTTTCAAAGAAAAGCACATTTTGTCCATTAAAATAACATGAAATGGATCAGAAATCCAACGTAGACGGGGTTAATATTGTAAATGACTATTATAGCTGGAAACGGCTGATTTTTAATGGAATCTCTTCATAGGTGTACAGAGGCCCTTTATCACTCCCATCACTCCTGTGTTCCAATGAACCTTTATCACTCCCATCACTCCTGTGTTCCAATGGCCCTTTATCACTCCCATCACTCCTGTGTTCCAATGGCCCTTTATCACTCCCATCACTCCTGTGTTCCAATGGCCCTTTATCACTCCCATCACTCCTGTGTTCCAATGGCCCTTTATCACTCCTGTGTTCCAATGGCACGTTGTGTTCACTGATCCAAGTTTAAGTTTAAAAGGCTAATTGATGGTTAGAAAACCCTTTTGTAATTATGTTACAGCCGGAAACGTCCTTGTTTTCCATGAAAGGGGCTGAGTGACCCCAAACTTTTGAACGGCCGTGTATCTTGGCTGGGTGGTATCCCAGGCCAGACACAGGGCAGCACCCTAGCGGCTCCCTAACGCTTACCAACGCAGTTGCCGTCCTCTATGCTGAGCGCTGGGATATGACATCATAACCTGGAGCACATGGATCAGCGCTCCATGGTGTAATAAAACCCTAGAGCTGCCCCTGGGTAGAAAACACCCAGAAACCAATCAGAACGGTTCTGAATTTAAATCGTTGTTCCTGATGCAAAAGGTGGCAATAAATCAATTGGTATCCCCCTCCCCCCAAAGCAAAAACATTTAAAAATAGGGATATTCGATAATTTTTACAAAGGCATTGCACAAATTCTTTCTGCGGGTAGACAAAGGTAAAGCACTTTATAAATAAATTAAATAAAAAAAACAATATAGCAACAATACACAAAGTTTCCTTACCTGTAATATGTTTGCAGAAAACGCCGTAAGAAACGCTATCACCCTTCCTGAGTTTTCGGAGCCGTCCTTGGAAAAGAAAGTGCGGTATCGGTTAACACGCGACGAATGCAGCTCCGGTCCTGCGCTCCTAAACGCCCTGGTACTTAAGGGGTTAAAATGAAAATGGTCTCCTTACGTTTATATTACTAAAGTTCAGGAGTTTTGTGATCTAACCATGCGCCACGCGCTGCCGTATTTGTGTAATTTCAGTACATCCTCACATTTAAAGTGGTTAAAGGTTCAGTCCCACTTAAGACACAAAACGAAGGTGCTCCCTGCCGCGTTAGAAAGACCTGTCGTTGCATCCGTCTTTTTCTCCTCTGAAGGGTTAATAACAGGCCCAAGAGGTAGAATCTTAAAATTAATTAATTAATAACAAGAGAGATAACTTAATGGGGAGGAATAAAAAATAAAAAAAGAGAACGAAACACAAAAACTGCTCTGGTCCTATACTGGTAAAATTGCACATAGGAGACCTTAAGGGGTTAAAGTAAAATGTATTTGGGTCCTGAGGTTGGTGTTAATAATAAAAATAGATTCATTTTTGTCATTGAAGACCTTGCTGCGTCAGAGCCCCGCTTTTATGATAATTGTTCCTTTTATGTGGAACATCTCCAGTTTTTGAAAGCACTTCGGTAATTGTCGCGTCCCTTTTGTATCCCGACGGGCTGGGAATCGAGTGCCAACAATGTCCTCGGCGGAGCGCAGCTTTGTATTTATGCTCGTGTTCCTGGCACTAACCACCCAGAGACCCACGTGTCCTCCTAGGAGGAGCCACATGCCTCGTCTGGACTTCTTCGCACGTAAACAACAAAAAGTCTCCAAAATAACAGCTCGGTAATCGGAATAGAAATGTGCCGGGGTAAAAAAATAAATAAAAAAAAAAGGGGCAAATCTGGTAGACGAAAACTTTATTGGCAATGAACGGAATTGCATTAGATTGTAAGCTCCTGAGAGCGCCTAAGAAAAGACCTAAGCTGTCTTCAAAGCTTGCAGCGTAAGTAAGGTTCTACAGACCACCTACCCCGGGGAGAAACATTTACAGGCGGATCGGCCCCATTTGGCCCCCGTCTAGTCGCCCGTTTCTCCTGCTGTAAAGACTGAAACCTTAATCAGCCGTTGGTCTCGTCTTAGATTCAGGAGCCATATGTCTGTCCCATGCATGTTTAATACCCTCACTGTATTACCCTCTACCACCTCTGCTGGGAGAGAGACCAGACGACTTACCTGAAAAGAGTTTTCAGCCAGATGCACCCCGCGGATGAGACTCAGGGCGCCACACATGATGTTCAGAGTTAGAGAAAGGATTCCCAGCGCTGTGACCGGCGTCATCCTGTAATTAGGGGCTTCATACAATTAAAAGAGAGTCTCTAATGAATATGACGTTCCGGGCGGGCACACCCTGGACACCCACCACTCACACTCACGACGTGGCCCCCACTCGTCCCCGAGAGCGCAGTGCGGTTACGTGTTAACTAGACAGGGTGGGTACTCTTTGGGCAAAGCGAGTGGTCTCTACGGGGATAATCTGTTCAGTTTACCCGCCGGCTCCGTTAACTTATTTAGCGCATATAATAAATACTCATGCGGGGGATCTTACCGGCCGACGTGGGGGAGACCGATGTGCCGGAGGCCGCGTGCCCGTTGGGAAAGCCATTCACCTCTTCAGCATCTTCTAATTTGATGACGACGGGTGGAGGAGAAAGATCCGGGTGGACCGGAGGACCTCCAGCAGAGTTAAAATTGTGTTTGACCCGCTGGATGATGCTGTCTGTTACAACAAGATGAACAAAGTGTATATAACAGATAAAAGGTCTTTATAGTAAGATTCCTCCATCCAGTAGAGATGGTCTGTTCCTGTGGGGAACTCGGCCCCCGTTTCTCCCGCTGTAAAGACTCAAACCTTAATCAGTCGTTGGTCTCGTCTTAGATTCAGGAGCCGTATGCCTATCCCGCGCATGTTTAATCCCCTCACTGTATTACCCTCTACCGCTTCTGCTGGGAGGCTGTTCCACTTATCTATCGCTCTCTCAGTAAAGCAATCATTGGATTACCCTTTAACTGATCGCTATTCTGCTTCTGAGATTCATAATTTCACAGATGTATTACAAAATAGTGAAATAGCGACAGAGAGCGAGAGCCAGTGTGACAGAGCGAGAGCGCGACACAGAGCGAGAGTGTGACTGTAACAAAGCAAAAAAACGTGGTTTTGACCCCCCCCAATAGGGGTGTCTTACATTGGGGGGGGTCATCTTATAACGGAGGAAACCCGGTGAGTTCCGGTTGGAATCTCCCGGAAAAAGTACTCACCGAACTCCAGGAAGGCGTAGGGCCGGGAGGCGAGGGAGATGGCGGTGCTGTTATAGGAAGCAGAGAATTCCCAGAGGATCTCATCCAGGAAGCAGAACGCCACGGCTGGGGGGCAACTGTCAGGGCAGATCATCAAGGAGGAGATGACACCCGCGGAGCAAAAACTGCCGGTGGGGGGGGATAATAAAATAAAAAGGGGTCAATTAACAGAAACACACAGAACCCTGTGATACCCTCATACCCAGCAAACCTCCAGAAAGGGGGGCATCAGGGGAGGAAAGAGGGGCATCAGAGAGTCGGGGATCGCAGTAATAAATACATCCGAGAATACAGAGTAAGTGGCACTCACTGGATGCAGAGCTCACTCAGTCTGGCCGTCCCTCGGGCTGGTTTTCTGGACAGGGTTGGACACAGAGCTTTGAGTTTTTTCTTGCACTCCAGAATTTGTTTGTTGGCGTGGAAATCGTTGGAGGCCGAGAGCGGGAGTCCGTCCTCCAGCCTCACGACACAAGCGTAGAGGATGACGGGCATTCTGCACCCCCGGCTCACGACTTCTGCATCTGCACCAAATACAAGACGACAAACGCTGTCCTAAAAATCAAACGCCACGACTACACAAAGAGGAGACGGGGACGCCGAGGCGGCCGGTGGAGAAGTTAGAGAGACATTGAGAGAGAGAGCGAAACGCGGAAGAGCGGAAGAGAGCCAGCGGGGGAGAGCGGAAGAGAGCCAGCGGGGGAGAGCGGAAGAGAGCCAGCGGGGGAGAGCGGAAGAGAGCCAGCGGGGGAGAGCGGAAGAGCGCAAGCGGGGGAGAGGGGAAGAGCGCAAGCGGGGGAGAGCGTTAGAGCACAAGCGGGGGAGAGCGTTAGAGCGCAAGCGGGGGAGAGCGTTAGAGCGCAAGCGGGGGAGAGCGTTAGAGCGCAAGCGGGGAAGAGCACAAAAGCATAAGAAGGCGGAATAAAAGACGATTATAAGACAAGGTCATGTTTCAGATGATTTTTTCTGAATCGGGAGAGTGGCCCTGGTGACCTCAGCAGTGCGTTCCGCCGGAGCCCGTGTCCTTTAGTGTTAATGATGCACACGCTGCTGGCTCCGGGCGCCCGGCTGGGTCTGACGCGTCTCAACTTACCAAAACCCGAAAGAATCTTTGTTTTTCTGAAATTCTGTCTAATTCAAGACTCTGGAACTTCGGAGGTCCAAACATTTCATACCGGCCGCCAAATCTTCTTTATACGGCTATAAAAAAACAAAATCTGTCAAAATGTAACATACAATAAGGTCTGAAACGAGCTCGTTACAGAACAGTCTGACCGTCTCCGCTCAGGATTACGTCACAGGAGCCAAAGTGCAGCCGAAGCGGAGATCAGGATAAGGCAGGGGGGGGCTGGAACCGCTGAATATGACTAAAAACATTACTCTGCATACATCGTCAATTTTAATAGAACGCCCCCAAAAATGTATCAGCGGATTCGGGGAATGAGGGCGGCAGCTGCAAGTTCTCTTGAGATTAAGCGGAGCGAATGATCTACTGCCGGGCAGATTTCTTTTCCTGTGCATGCGCTGGCAGGAGAGGTTGGAGCCCCGCCAAGCCTGAGCAAGACAGGGACTTTTATTCTAGATTGTAAGCTCCTTTGAGCAGGAGAGTCCAACTCGTTATACGTACAGTGCTGCGGAATCACTGCGACCTGTACGATACATTCATTATATACATCAGCGGCTGAACGGGCCAGTGATTGTTTCTCAGATATGATCATATATATGTGTGCGTGTGTGTATATATATATGTATATTATCATATGGCTCAACATCTACGCATATGTTTACATACACATATATATATATATATATATATATATAGTACTGGTCAAAAGTTTGGAAACAAGGACATTTCCGGCTGTAACATAATTACAAAAGGGTTTTCTAACCATCAATTATCCTTTTATACTTAAACTTGGATCAGTGAACACAACGTGCCATTGGAACACAGGAGTGATGGGAGTGATAAAGGGCCATTGGATCACAGGAGTGATGGGAGTGATAGATGTGATAAAGGGCCATTGGAACACAGGAGTGATGGGGGTGATAAAGGGCCACTGGAACACAGGAGTGATGGGATTGATAAAGGGCGATTGGATCACAGGAGTGATAGATGTGATAAAGGGCCATTGGAACACAGGAGTGATGGGGGTGATAAAGGGCCACTGGAACACAGGAGTGATGGGAGTGATAAAGGGCCATTGGATCACAGGAGTGATGGGAGTGATAGATGTGATAAAGGGCCATTGGAACACAGGAGTGATGGGGGTGATAAAGGGCCACTGGAACACAGGAGTGATGGGATTGATAAAGGGCGATTGGATCACAGGAGTGATGGGAGTGATAGATGTGATAAAGGGCCATTGGAACACAGGAGTGATGGGATTGATAAAGGGCCATTGGATCACAGGAGTGATGGGAGTGATAAAGGGCCATTGGAACACAGGAGTAATGGGAGTGATAGAAGTGATAAAGGGCCATTGGAACACAGGAGTGATGGGAGTGATAAAGGGCCACTGGAACACAGGAGTGATGGGAGTGATAAAGGGCCATTGGATCACAGGAGTGATGGGAGTGATAAAGGGCCATTGGAACACAGGAGTGATGGGAGTGGATTTCTCATCCATTTCATGTTATTTTAACTGACAAAATCTGCTTTTCTGTCAAAATCAAGGACATTTCTAAGTGGCGCCAAACTTTTGAACCATAGTTTATATACATAGTGTAATATGTGTGTATCTGTGTGTGTGTGTGTGTGTGTGTATATATATATATATATAATGTAATATTGTGTTTTTATATAAATCTATATTATAAATATATAAAATTATTATTATTAGAAAGAATATTTTGCTGTGCAGAAGAATTAAAAATTTCCCGTCAGATACACACAATTTGCATGTGGGCGGGGTTAATGCAGAAATAATGTATACAAACACGGACACAAATAACACAATAATCGGTCGAAACCCCGACCTGTCACCCAGCGCACCCTGTGTGTCCCTCCCCGGCCCCACTACCCGCACTGCGCGGCTCTTTGGATCAAATTCCAGCTTCGCTTACATGAGACGAGCTTGGCATCAGTGATGTCATCAGCAGAGCGTCGCTACGTCATGGGGGTCGCCCGCCAAACACCCCCATCGAATCTGTGGTTGGCAAAGAGAACCCTAAACTAGGATTCCAGCAGAGCAGCGAGTTACTGCCAGTGCGCATGCGCAAGTCTTAAAGCGGCAATGCAACCCTGTGCAACTTAAAAGGGCTACATTGGCCTTGTAACTGCTTTATTATAACTGCATTATTGTTATTACATAGCAGCTTAAAAATACATCTATTACTATTATTATTTTGTTGTTCTTTTAAGACTAATTTCCTTCCAATAGAAAATCTTCCATCCTTTTATTTGTCACAAAAAGAACTTTCCATTGCACAAATATTATTTTTTAAGTAAATATTATGTGTTTTATAAAATGCACAGAAAGACTGTGTTAATTTAAATTATTTATGGAAATAAAATTGTTCTATTTCTACACCTCACGGTCATGATTGAAGTCCTTTGGTCACCGTCTAACTTCCCTGAGGTATACTTTGTGATAACAGTCAGTATTTTTGTGTCTTGATGATAATTCGGTGGTAGATAAATGGAACAGTGTCCCAACAGAAGAGATAGAGGTTAATACAGAGAAGGAATTTAAACATGCATGGGATAGACATACGGATTAAGGTTTCAGTCTTTACAGCAGTAGAAACGGGTGACTAGACGGGGGCCGAATGGGGCCGATCTGCCGGCAGATGTTTAAAAAGCTGACATACTTTAACAATGATCGCCGTTCCTGTTCAATCAATGAGGGAAAACTTAAAAGGACTTAAAAAAAATTTTTTTAATTATTTTTCTAAATACATATTTTTTTGCCATAAACTATTACTAGTTTCATTGCATATCTGGGAGCGAAAGGGTTAATATATAATATACAGTGTATATGTATATATATATATATATATATATATGAGCAGCACCCCCCCATTGTCTTTTGTTCCTGTGAGAATTGTTATGTTCTGCACTATTTGCCGTGCCCTGTTTACTCAGTGTACAGCGCCACGGTATATGATGGCGCTATAGAAATGAATAAATAGTAAAATAATAATTGAATTAACTTTGTTAAACATTAATTAAACTTTAATTAACATTATATCCAAAACTTGGACCAGTATTCGGTGATTTATTCGAATAGCTCCTGAGGCTTCGAGCTTCTATGCAAACAATCGATCCCGGATACAGGCAGCGACTCAATAACCACATCCTCGTCTGGCGTCAGACTGCTTCAGTCACTCGATCCAAAATCTCTCTCAAGTATTTAGGATTTAAAGCCGATTTGTCTGGGTTATGAGTAGAGCCAGGAGTTATAGGGGGCTATAAAGGGACCCCAGGGAACAGAGAAGCTCCATCCCAGTGCTTGGACTGATGGGGGAGGGGACTGGCCAAACGAAGCAGGGGCACTTGGGAGGTATGACATGGTGCGGCTGCTTAATACATTAATAAATAAGAACACTGTTCATTTTTAGCACCAGAATTTTGTTTAATTTATAAAGCCGTCTCCTGCCGTTTCTATACACATTATCGGGGCTTTTAGGGCTGTAGAACCCTGCGATACCCTCATACCCAGCAAATATTCTGACCTCCTAGAAAAGAGGGGCATCAGGGGGAGAGAGGGGGGTGTCAGGGGCCGCTTCTCCTTCTGCCCCAGTATGCTTTAGTCTGTGTTAATGTTATTGATATTTTTAAAGTAATGAGGGACTTGAATCACATGGAGGGACTGGCCACACTATACAGAGACACTTGGGAGGTATGGTGAATCATCTCTTTTAGAGAAGTTGTGAATACATGGTAGCTGAAACTGCAGCCTTGGTTATAATAACCAGATTATTAGACGTGGGCAGGCAGCAGCTGTAAAGGCAAATCATTAATTGCTAATTCATAATGATAAGTAAAGCCAAAAACACCTTTCAGCTCTGGGTATGGAGTACAACAGACACCAGGGCTCCCTACTGGAGACACCTTAGGTTCGGTCTCAGGTGTATAGAATTCGTGGGTCATACGCTCCTCGGCTACCTCAGAGTGCGCAAGCGCTGTCGCCTAATGACGTCAGTGATGTCCCAGCCTGCACCGCGTTCCGTGCTGTGAGGTAAAGGAAAGGGGCGGAGCAACGGGAATACGTGGCTGCGGGAGCGGCGGCTTCACGGAGAAGTTACCCGGTAATTAGCACCGCAGCTGGGGGCAGGGAGGGCCTGGGGTATCACACGTACGAGAGGGGGGGGGGTATTTCCAAGGGTCAGCATCACCCGCGATAGGAATAAGTTCAGGCACGCGCACGGTTTACCTGAGGTATATTTGAATGAGATATTGTGATTCATGTGACTTAACCCCATGATAGCCTTACTAAGTTGCGTAATTTAACCCCTTAAAGGTCAACTTCCGATTCCGTAGTCTACCTGAGGGCTGTAGAGCTAGTACTGAAAGGGTTTATCTCCAGAGCCCTGGTGTTGATAGGGTTAACTTCCAGAGCTTTTTGGGAGACCTCGTTCTGAAGGGGTTAACCTTCTGATTGCCAGTGCCTTGAGCCCTTGCGCTGATAGGGTTAACCTCCAGTTTGCTTTGTTCTGGGGATTAACCTTCAGAGTGCTGGTGATTTAGTTCTGATGCGGTTAAGATCAGTGCCCTGTAAGGTCTGGTCGGGTTATCCTCCAGAGTGCTAGAGAGCTGGTACTGATGGGGTTAACCTCCACAGTTCTAGAGCCTTGGTGCCCCTGGGGTAGTATTCTGGAGCTGATGGTGGTGACCCCTGGGTGCTAGAGGCCTGGAGCTGATGGGGGTGACCTCGTTGTGTCCGTCTGCAATTGGGTACAATGTCTTTTGCAATTGTATTCATTAAAAAGGATGATGTGACATCATCGTGTGTGCAGATTATGTATATGATGAAATAAATATTGTTGGGGCGAGCCATTGATGTGGTCGGCCAAGAACGCCGCTTCTTTGGGGTGAGGCCAGGTGGCTGCGTTGGTATTTTTGGAGGCCCTGCGGCTGATATAAATGAAATTTATATTGCATTTGTCTTAATTTCACTAAGATTTGCATAATTTATTTCTTCTTGTAGACTCTAGAATGTTACATTGTAGCTGTTCCCATTGCAATAAAGTAAACAGTAACGGCAGGGAACCAATTTATCGCTAGTATCAGATTAAAAATACATTTTCAAAAATATTGCTTTGTTGCTTTTTTAACCCCGTTGTAGTTTTTGCCCCATAATATGTTTTCAGGCAGCTGCATATCAGCCGTTTGTATGAGTTCTCGCTCTGCTATCTGACCCCCCCACCTTATACTGCCTGTGAGGAACAATAGAATGGCTCAGTCTTATTCACCCAGATGGACTCTCTAACTAATGAAAGTCTATGGGGGAAAGGACTTCATTGATATAAAGCATCAGCTCAGTGTGGTGTTTGAGCCGGGAAAGATAGAGATAAAGGGAGTTTATTGGGACAAAATGAGTTAAAACCAAGTTTTTGTCAATTTTGACAGACATGACGGTATACCACACTGGGGAAGGGGTATATCACTGTATACCACACTGGGGAAGGGGTATATCACTGTATACCACACTGGGGGAGGGATATATTACCGTATACTGCTCTGGGATTTATGGGGTAAAATATGTAGGTTTTTTTCCCCTTGGGACTTCCTCTTTCAATGCAGCGTTTGCTGTTCATGTAGATGAAGTTCTACGCCATAAAATCGTGTCCATTTCCTTTGGGATGGCTGGAAGTGATTATTTACTATAAGCAGCTGCCGTTCGGTGCCGGGATCTCTCGGGCTGCGTCCCTTCTCTGCCGGCCGTCGGCGAGACGCTCGGGACCCCACGCTTCCCTTGTGCCGTATTTGTGAACCTGCGCGCTCCCCTAACGTACTGACGTCTCTGAGCGACAGGTGAAGAAGAGCTTCTCTGCTCTTTCAGCTGCCTGTGAAGATTCCTTTCATATTTCACGCTTTTATGTAAAAATAAACAAAAAATGCTAAACCCCGAAGCAAAAAGCCGGGGAGACCCCGGGAACCAGGTAGCCCCATCGGTGAGCTCTTACTGTGGGCTCCTAACACAGATCTCTTCGGGGCCCAAAAAACCCAATTTGACTCTTAGATCGCACCACTGTATCTGAGGTTTAAACGCCTAAAATAAATATTTGTTATAAACTTGCACATATTTGCCCAAATTTTAATGAGGATTTTTTTTTCAAATTTTTTTTTTTTCCCTTTAATGGGCGCCAACTACTTGCTAAGTGCCGGTAGATCCTGAACAAGCTGAAGCGCTGGTGCTGCTGCTCTGATCTCGTGTCATGGACCCCTGTCCACACAGCGGGGGGGGGGTGTTATAGGTGTCCTGTGGAGCCCCTTAAATATACAAAGCATATGTAAGTTTCATATAGCTTATACAAACTTAGGCAGAAGCTGCAGCCTCATCCCTGGCAGGAAAGAGCTCCTATAGAAATCAATGGGAACGCATTATAAATGGGAGCATTTGCTGAGTCGGCACAGCATATATCACATACAGGGGGACCCCATCTTCTGCACGCCATTTAGCACATGGGGGGCAAATGCATATGGGGTATTTTGCATACCCCCCCCCCCCCACAACGCATTTGCAAAACAGACCAGATGGAAACTTTTAAAGGCGCCGCATCTGATGGCTGGAGAGTCCCTTTAAACCAACAGAATCCACAGAATGCTGCGGCTGCGCCCACGGCCCACTACCTATTTGGTAGAGGAAAGGCTTTATTATAGGTGAGCCTGTGTATAGGTGCTGGTATGAAGTATAGATTGAATGTCACGTATGAGTAGATTTACAGGCCGCTTGGCTTGTGGTTTTCTTGTAAGAGGAGGAAGTAACCCTTCGCTCCCCGGCGGCTGCGGCTGGGAGGTTTCTGAGCTGCTGTGTATATAAAGGAGGCAGAACCTGCTTCACACGACGACATCTTTGAGTGTCCTCCTGGCTTCGCTTCAAGCAGATGCTCCTCTCGTCCCCGTCCGTGCTGCCAAGTTAAAGGCATTGTTTTGTTTTTTCTCCCTTGCTTGCTTTAAGGTGCAGTCATCTAACGATGGGGGAGAAGGCCCGGCCCCAGTGCTACTTTGAAGTTGAAATCAATCGGGAGCCAAGTAAGTACCGTGTCGTGTGTTCTCTGTAACAGCTGTCATCGGGACGCGTCTCATTTTTATATCCATGAAGTTCCTTGACTTTAGTTATTAGCATTTTTTTTTAATTATTATTATTTGTATTAATATATAATATGCTCGTCTTGGTTAATAATGGGATTTACTTTTAGAATATAGATAAACATTGAAATACATAAAGGGATTTAACAAAGGACAGGAGGAAAGTTTATTCCATAGGAAGAGCAAAGTTACAACAAGAGACCAGAATCTAACACTAGAGGGTCAGAGGCTGAGATGGAATGGAAAGGAGTTTTACTTTACTGAGAGGGTGATAGATACGTGGAGCAGCCTCCCAGAAAAAGTGGTAGAAGCTAAGATGAGCGGGAGACTAGATGGGGCCATATTGGTCTTGTCTGCAGGAACATTCTATATTTCTACGGTGTCCACAACTGCCAGGAGCCCCTCAGGCGCGCAGAGCTTCATATCACGTGGTGTATAGGGGAGGGTATATATATGATGAGACTTTGGCTTAAAGGTCCCAGGCAGCCTCCTCAACAAAGGAAGCGTATTAAAGTACTTCGCAAATTCCCTTCGGGAGAAGCTGCAGCTCCAAGGGCACAGTGCAACATCCCCTCTGTGGTCCGGTTTTTGCTCCGCTGTGAAGATCTATGCAAAGCCCAGCCTCGGGCGCCAGAGATAGGATGGGTTCAAATATGTGATAATTACAGAAAAAATAATCCTTTCTTTGTTTTTTGGGGGGCTTATTCGATTTCATGTGATGCATATTAAATACTAAAAGCCCTGCCAGAAAACCCCAATCAGCTCATATTTCATTGCAGTTATTTGCTAAGATTAACATTTTTTTCCACATTTCTGTCTCCATTAATTTAAAGAGGCGGATTACTGTCCCTGACTCTCCCGCTATAGAAGAATCCATACTGAAGTAATCTATAAGTAATCTTAACCCACCATGAGTGTATTCTTCCAAAAACAAAAAGCACCCACCTGACACAGAAGATGCAGCCTTGCTGCACCAGCTTCCCTCCCCCTCCGTGGTCCAGTGGCAGGATAACACTCCCTTTGAATTCAATAGGGGAACGCTTGCCATGCCCCCGGCCAGCCCTGGAGTATTTCACAAGCCGGGGGGCTTGGAGTTTAGGGGCAAATGTAAAAGACAGATTCTGCAGAAAATGCAGCTCTAGAAACAAGCCCAGGCTGGGTCACGAATCTGCCACGTCATTGGCCAAAACCCTGACCAGAAATATATATATTTTTATATGTCATGTGACACAAAAGCCTGCATGGACAGGCTCTAATTTAAAAAAAAAAAAAAAAGTTTCTGTTGCTTTTATCTGATTAAAATGTCAGACGAAAGAATAAAATGACAGAATATGAATGGCACCCTCTACCATAATAAGCAAATAACCCGATCTAAGTGGAACAGCAGCTTTAATATCAGTAACACATGGCATATTTGCCAGCTCTTGCTCCGGGTGTCCCAGGACAGAAAGGGGGTGGAGTCTAAAGTGGGCGGGGTTACACTGAGCTGCATTACCCTGCAGCATTGAGCTCCAGGCTACCCGGGGCAGATACTGTGTGTCTGGAGCACGGTTACCGGCATTTAGGCCGTTTATGTCTCTCAGACCTGCAGAGTATAAATGCAATGCACTTTACACAGGCAGTATTTTTATGTTGGGACAGGACCCAAAAATCAGGACCGTCCTGGAAAATTCAGGACTGTTGGCAACTATGTAATTGATATAGTGGCATAGAGAGCTTTATCTGTATAAAGATTTGTCCCGTACGCACACAAAGCATTTCCTGTGTGTACAGGAGCCTGTGGCGGGGCCAGCTGCGGCCCCCGCAACAAGCGAGGTCTTTGTCTTCATCCTCTTTCCTTCTCAGCTGGAACCCAGACCCAGCGGAGGTCTCCCAGCTTCCTGTATGAATGGTTATCGTCTCGTACTGGATATACTTATATATATATATATATATATATATATATATATATATATATATATATATATATATATATATATATATAAAATTTATATAGCGCCAGCAGAGTCTGGAGCGCAGTTACAAAAGGGGAGAGATATGCAAAACTGACACTAACATTAGCAGAGGTTAGGACGTACCGGTACAGAAGCTAACAATCCATTGGGGGGGTGAGAAAGAGGGGCTGCTTGGGTGAGGATAGTTCGACTGTAGCGAGAGAACAGAAATATCAGGATGCTGTGACTATGAGAATAGATCGTAAGCTTCTTGGAATAGGTGGGGTTTTACTGAATGTTTTCTAATTAACTATTTTCTAGATAAATCAGCGAGCCGGCCCCCTGTATAATGTATAGTTAAATCAGCGAGCCGGCCCCCTGTATAATGTATAGTTAAATCAGCGAGCCGGCCCCCTGTATAATGTATAGTTAAATCAGCGAGCCGGCCCCCTGTATAATGTATAGTTAAATCAGCGAGCCGGCCCCCTGTATAATGTATAGTTAAATCAGCGAGCCGGCCCCCTGTATAATGTAAATAGTTAATCTGTGATTGGACTTTATGGTAAAATGCTCTTCAAATGAAAATTGAATTTAGCTTTGCTTTTTTTTTTTTTTTTTAACCCTTTGTGACCGTCCCCAAATTTGTGTTGACGGATTTTATTTTGCTTTTCAGTCGGCCGTATTGTATTTCAGCTCTTTTCTGATGTTTGCCCAAAGACCTGCATGAACTT
This sequence comes from Sceloporus occidentalis, assembly GCA_023333645.1. Lineage (NCBI taxonomy): Eukaryota > Metazoa > Chordata > Lepidosauria > Squamata > Phrynosomatidae > Sceloporus > Sceloporus occidentalis. Next base: position 1,109,098 of record JALMGF010000178.1, read on the forward strand.
CCTGTGTTTGTGTACAGGTAAGGCGCGAGTAACCCAGGCAACCATAAAAATTCTCATTGCCTCTGTCATTAATAATAATAATATTACTGTTAGAATATTTTATAATAAATGTGTGTGTGTGTGTATATATATATATATTAGACCTAGTGTTCAAAAGTTTGGGGTCACTCAGCTGTTTTCTTAGAAAACAAGGACATTTTTGGCTATAACATAATTACAAAAGGATTTCTAACGATCAATTAATCTTTTAAACTCAAAATTGGATCAGAGAACACAACGTGCTATCGGAGCACAGGAGTGATGGGAGTAATAAAGGGCCATTGGAACACAGGAGTGATGGGAGTGATAAAGGGCCATTGGAACACAGGAGTGATGGGAGTGATAAAGGGCCATTGGAACACAGGAGTGATGGGAGTGATAAAGGGCCATTGGAACACAGGAGTGATGGGAGTGATAAAGGGCCTGTGTATGCTGATGAAGAAATCAGCCGTTTCCAGCTACAATAGTTATTTACAACAATTTTACAAACTAGGACATTTAGAAATGACCCCAAACTTTTGAAGCCTAGTATGTGTATAAAATCATTTCATAATGTCCATGCTTTATTCGTGAGAACTCCTTGTAATAATTCTTATGCTTTAACTTTGTACCGAGTGAAAGGAACCCCTAGGGGTCCAATCAGAGAATTCTGCTCTGAAAAAATACCCCTCCTCATTTCTGAAGGTTTTCTCATTCTTGGGATTTTTTTTTGACAGTTTGGTTTATTTGTTTATTTTCCTCCCCCCCCCCCATTAGGTGAAAAGGGAATCGGAAAAGTCACTGGGAAAAAGTTATGTTTTACGGGCTCCACGTTTCATCGCGTGGTTAAAAATTTCATGATACAGGGAGGAGACTTCAGCGAAGGTAAAAACAGCGGCAGGTGTGATTCTTTTATCCATCTCGGGGCCGGACGTGGCGGCTCCGTAAAAATATTCATATATTGTAAGGGGGGACTGTTACAATACTTTATGCAGTATATATAACATTCACTATTTAAAAGTAATAATAATAATATATTTATATAGGAGCATTTTCAGTGCATGCAATAAATGGGTCCAATTGGTTGACCTGGCTTGCGGCGAGTGTACCACGTGTGTGCAGGAGAAGAATTCCGCATACCTATTGTACAGCGCTGCGGAATACGATGGCGCTATATCGGTCAATAAAGAAGAATCTTCCTAGCCAGGGAGGGAAACCAAATCCATAGAGAGGATTTTGTTGAATCCTTTAATGCTTTTGAAAGCAAAAATGTAGAGGGCGCCTGAAGGGGTTAAACTTAACTTTTGCCAAAAAAAAAATACATTTATTTTAACTTTTTTCATTCTTCCAGGTAACGGAAAAGGAGGGGAATCGATATACGGCGGTTATTTTGAAGGTAAAGCCTGACCTTGCCTTTTTGTATTAGTTGCTGATAATCGTTTGGAGGAGGCTAGCCTTTATTAAGAACGGCCGGATAGATCACTTCCTTGCATGTCTCGTAATGTTGCATGTACGACCCGTATGCATGAGACGGCCAGAAATATAGATATATACATTTCCCCCCCCCCCTAAGCCACGTAACTGTTAGAAAGGGAGGACTAATCTTGTATGGGATAAAGCAGTGTGTTTTTCTCAGCATGGAGGCTAGGCAACGTTATCAATGAAAAGAAAAAGAACTCCTATCTTCCTGCCTAAAACTGTCAACATATTCTTTTATTTATAGAGAATGTGGTCTTTTGCAAAATGAAAAGGTAAGCAAAGCAAAGCTCGGTAACACCGTGAATATACCCCCTCCCCTCGCACCCCCCGTACACGGATACCTTGTGTCTGGGTCTCGTAACACCTCCTTCAACGAATTGGTACAGATGATTCATGTTAGCCATAGAAAGGAATAAGAGATTAGATTGCAAACTTTTGGGACTATCTAGGTCTCTTCTTCAGGCTTATGATCAGTGGCGACTCTAGAAACAATATATAGGGGTGGGCACACAAGATACCACAGTCAAACTGGGGGGGCATTCATAATTTCCAAAAGTAATGTGCTATGGAATTATACTTTTGTTATTGGGCTAAAATAATACTTGATCATTCAACATGGGAAGCCTGAAGCCACAATTGAGTGCGACTAATCCTTGAAATAAATATTATAACACAATAAATAACTTTTCCACTAAATGATTCCAGGGCCTTGAACGTTTTGTCCCCTGAAGTCACTACAACTTCAGGAGGGCATTTTATCTCTGGATAAATATAAATTAAATAATTCCTACTGTAAGTTAAGTGCCAGGAAACAGATGACCAAAACACACACACCAACACAGGCTCTGTCACACCAACACCAAGACACACACACCAGGACAGGCTCTGCCACACCGACAACCAAACACACACACACACCAACACAGGCTCTGTCACACCGACACCCAGACACACACACACCAGGACAGGCTCTGCCACACTGACACACAAACACACACATCAGGACAGGCTCTGCCACACCCACATCCAAACACACACCAGGACAGGCTCTGCCACACCAACACCTATACACACACACCCGAGGACAGGCTCTGCTACACTGATAACCAAAAACACACAAACAGCAGGACACAATCTACGTCACAGACGTCTACATCAGGATGGATTTTTCACGCTGCATTGTCGTTTATACCCCCCTTAGTGTTTTTGCCCCTTGTGTATTGATGCCCCAGCTGCCCATATATATTATTAGCCCCAGTTGCCGATAGCAGGTATAGATCAACACATTAACACACAAACCAAGCTTTGCATGTATAGATCAACTGAAATTCACTTGTGATCTCAGCACTGAAGGTATATATCAAATAAACAGAATCAGACATACAAATCCTGTATTTGCAGGTATACAATAACAATATATAAAACGTAGCATTGCAGGTATAGATCAAATAAATACATGGAAACAGCATTGCAGGTATTAATCAACTGAATAAGACATACAAACACTGTATTTGCAGGTATACATAAATAATGTATGGAAATATATAGATATGGATCTACAGAATAACGCAAAAACCCAGCTTTGCGGGTATAGATCAATTTGAATTCACATAAAAACACGGCATTAAAAGGTATTTTAAAACCCCCTTAATTACAGGCATAGATCGCAGGTTGCCCACCCCAAAGCCAGCCCTGGCGTCCACACTGCCCACACAGCAATCACACTCCTATCGCACCCAGGCAACCAGTACATGCTGGTACAGGGTGGCTGTAAGTGATGTGCAGACCCCATACTGCTGGCAGCATCAATACACAAGGGGGGCAGCTAGCTAGGTTTCATCATGTACTGGCTGACTTGGCATGATAGGAGTGTGATTGCTAACAGCAATCACAGTCCCATCATTCCTAGGTTCCAGCATTTACTGGTTGGATGTGTAAGTGCTGGAACCTAGGCATGATAGGACTTTGATTGCTGTTAGCAATCCCACTCCTATCATGCCAAGTCAGCCAGTACATGCTCGAAGTGCGGCCCGCGTAAGATCGGTTGCCCTGGCTGCCGATCTTACGTGGGCCGCACCTCGAGGTCTCGCGGCCGCATTTGGACCGCATGTTGGACGCCCCTGCCTTATTACTTTCTACCCCCTCTCCCTCCCTTATCACTTTCTAACCCCCCTCCCTACTCACTATCTACCCTCCCCCTTTGTAGTTCTCTCCCCTTTAGGTACAGCGACGGGAGCACGAGGCTTCAGTCTTCCTTCTCTGCTGCGGTGGCCGCTGCTTCACTGCTGAGCGCCGAAATATGACGTCATATTTCGGCGCTCAGCATGAAATGCCGGCACCGCGACGGAGGTAGAGGCCTCGTGGAGGAGAATGGGGGGCACCGAGCGGTTGCTAGGCACCCCTCTCTCTCCTCTGCATTAAAAAATAAATAAAAATAAAAAAGACGGGATTTAAAGTCGCATTGCGACTTTATTCCAAATTCGGCAGGGGGGCAACAGGGGGGGCAAGAATTGCCCCCCCCCTTGCCCCCTTGTAGCGACGCCACTGCTTATGATACATTTCAGGTTGGTATGAGTTGTTTCTGCTCCATATGTATAATATGCTTGAAGAAGAGACCTGGATAGTCCCAAAAGCTTGCAATCTATTATACTTCAGTTAGGCGATGATGGTGTCGTCTTTTAAGGAATGGGGCAGGATTTGGAAATCTTAAGCGTCTTGTACTTTTAGATCATTCTCTCCTGTTCCTCCCCAGGTTGTTTCGTCTCTGTATGAAATAGGAGATGCTATTAGACTTTTAATTTGTCCAGGTCAGTGCCGCCAACCTGGGGAGGGGGGTTGTGTGTGAAAAGCTTCCACTTAAGGGAGTGTAGCTGTCCACTCCACCCCACTATTGGAATTATATCTTCACCGAGGTCGCTGTTACCCAATTTCCCATAACGCCCGGCCAGGTTTGTGACCTGTTCAGTTTCTCTGTCGGATTTGGCTAAGTGTGATGGGTGTTTGAACACAAGCTGGGTGGCAATCGAATGCTAACCCCTACCCAGCCCCCGCTTTAACAGAAAAATACAATAAATGAGTATACTTTCCGATTATTCTTGCGTTTTGGTACGTAGCGGCTATACCCTTTTTTCGGTGCAGTTGCGGGTGGGCGGAGCTGGTGGGCGGAGCTAGTCGTATGCAGTATCGGCTCTAGAGATATACGTCTGTCTGTCTAGAAAGGCGCGGGGAATGATAATCTGTAACAGTTCCCATTAAACGAGGATATCTCCCGTCCGCGGTAAATCACAAATGACAAACGTACTTCATTGCTGGAGCGTTTTATGCAAATTAACCATCCTTTCCCATGATCCCTTGGTGCAGAGGGCATTGGAATCCTCCTGTCAGCCCAAGCAGGAAGTTGTTACCCACTTCCTGTTCTCTCTCTCTCTGCATTGTTTTAGCGGACGCAGATCCCTCCGTAACGCTATTATCACAGATATCTTAGGGCGATTTAACCCTGTGATGGGGCAGGATAAATAAATAAATAATAATAAAAAAACCATACATGATTATTATGTTTTGAATGGGTGAAAGAATTAAAGCTTTGAATCTGCCGGCAGATCGGCCCCATCCGGCCCCCGTCTAGTCGCCCGTTTATCTTGCTGTAAAGACTCAAACCTTAATCAGTCGTTGGTCTTGTCTTAGATTCAGGAGCCGGATGTCTATCCCATGCATGTTTAATACCCTCACTGTATTACCCTCTACTACCTCTGCCGGGAGGCTGTTTCATGTATCTAACACCCTCTGTCAAGAAAAACATCCTTACCGACATCTGACCCTCAGGTTTTAGACGTCAGGTCTAGCTATACTGTTTGGGGCGGAATGATGGTTTTATACGGGCGTTTGGTACCATTTAGCTCCGCCTGCCAGCAATAGCACCGCCCACTGCTGCCCAGAAGAGGGTATAGCTGCAAGAACTCTCCGGAAAGAGGGAAAATGGCGAAAAACAAGGTTTATTAGGAAGAAAAGCCCCGTTCGTTTGGTTTGTGTATCGGGGCGTGCATGCAGTCAGGTGTCTCAGATGCTTCATATACTGTACACGAGGTACACACGTCTGTGCCTCTTCACGCAGCATTGTGTTCCCACTGAAGGCTTTCTTTTTGTTTTTGTTTTTAAACAGTGTACTCAAGTAGGTAAGTGCGAATAACCTTGGGTGCCCTTCGGACGTCTTCCTTCCAGCGCGCGTCATGTAATACGTTACGTTCCTTAAAAATAAGGGGGGATCAGCTGGAATGGGGGCGTCCGGCCGCTCTTAGTCTTTTCAAATCATTGTCACCGACCACTAAACGCAGATTAGCGGATTCCGCAGCGATGGCCAACATTCCATTAGTTTCTTCACCATGAGCTTCTCTGAATGTTTTCTTATTTTATTGTAAAGAATCAATTTTTTTAAATAATTATTGTCTTTAAAAAAAAAAAAAATATGAATACGGGTCTCTGATTGTGTCATGCTTACAAAATCCATTTATTGTTAAATTTATGGCTACAAATATTTACATTTTGTCTCAGACGCCAGAGTAGTTTTAAAAAAAATATATATATTTTTTTTGAATATTTATACTTATTTTCTCTTTTTTTTTTTTTTTTTTAATTTTTCAGTATTTTAAATTGTATTTATTTTCTGTAGTAAATTCAGTAACTAACAGCGTTGACGTAGTCCTCAGAATGTACTTTTGGGCTGCATGTTACCATAATATCGCACCTTGTAGACTTAGAATTCTTTTTTCAATATTATTCATTTTTTTTATGTTTTTTTTGTCCAACAAATGTATTTAATATTTCAGCAAATGTATTTTATTTAGTTTTTGAGTTTAGCCAAAGATTAGGCCCTTCGACTACTGAGGGGGGCGGGGTGTGTGTGCGTGCAAATGATTCCTCTGGTGATTAAAGGGTTAAACCTTGTGATCATTTAACATTATTTTCACCGTTAAAAGATCGATAGAGTAGTTTTGGTTTTTTTGGAGACCCACCATATATTTCTTCCCGGTCCCCGGCAGAATTTGTCGCAGCCTTTAAATTCTCCGCATCTCTGGGAAATTTGGCATATTTTTTTTGTGTAATAAGTTACCTTTTGCTATTTTTTGTGATGTTAACACTAAATATTTTCTCCCTTCCCCACCCTTTTCTTTTTCTTTTTTTTTTTTTTTTTTCCCCTCTAACAGATGAAAACTTTATTCTCAAACATGATCGCGCGTTCCTCTTGTCTATGGCAAACCGTGGAAAGGATACCAACGGGTCACAGTTTTTTATGTAAGTCAAGGGTCCTTCAAAGCTAACCCTGCCGTGAGGGGGGTCTGAAAGCTGAATAATAACCCCGGGCGCATCCTGCGGGGCAGTTCACTGAGGGCACGTTTTGTTGTGACCCCATACGTTTCACTAGGAGCTAATGGCCTCGCACGTAGGTGTTTCACAATCACTGAATGTGACTTTAAAAATGCTGTCCCATCTAGGGTGCCTCACAAAATATCAACAAAAAAATGCTGGGTCTTGTAAAGAGAAGTAAAAGAAACCTCGATGCCGTTTTATTTTTACCCTCAATGCTCCCTGTAACCTAACAACTGTATTCAAAGGTTGATTGAGATACTGGAGGTGCTTAGCAACAGAGCCCTTTTATTGTCCCAAAGCCCCTCCTCTGTGTGTTATATCACAGCAGTCTGACCGCCCACAGCCACCCCCAGTCCCCATTAAACTAATAGACTTAGCGCCCCCTTATATGATGCCAGAAACTGGAGGGCAGCCAGCGCAAAAAAAAATAAATATATAATTTCAACAGGAATAGGTAATATTTAGCAATTTCTCACTTTTTTCCTGTTCCTGGAATGATAAAAGTACAATTTCCTTTTCCTGACCTCTCTCTTTTTTGTCCTTTTATACAGAACCACTAAACCGGCGCCGCACCTTGATGGGTAAGGCCTTTGCACGTGTTGATGTTTGTAGATTAACCCCCGGGTGTGTGTTGGCGGGGTAGCGGCAGGTTGAGTGGCAGGTGTCAGGCCGGATTACGCCGTCTCAAAAAGCCCACCAGGGATCCAGTATGATCTTTTTTATTTTTCGAGCTTAATCTGCCGCAGTGTAAGCGTGAAACACGAGCTTTATGTGGACATAATCTCAATGGTTAAGGTTCCTCCAGACTGACATAAACTTCAAACACAATCCTTTTGTTGGGGGGGGGGGGTGTTGCTGTGGAGATGCACTTAGGCTGATCCAAAATAAATGAATAATCCTCGAGTCCTACACCAGTTGTAAAGCAACAGAGAAACCTCGCAGAGAAACCGGGCAAGTTTGTTAATCGCCATGGTGATGGATGTCAGGTCTGTCAGGAGGTACGCTTCCGTTCTAATCCGATGCATTCTGCCGTATTGTTTTGGTTTCCAGCGTCCATGTTGTTTTCGGACTCGTGATTTCAGGTTTCGAGGCGATAGAGCAGATCGAGAACCTGAAAACCGACGCGGCCAGTCGGCCGTACGCTGATGTTAGAGTGATAAACTGCGGGCTCGTGGTGGCCAAGCCAGCCAAAGATGGTGAGTTTCACGCATTGGGTGAGAGCTGGCCAAGCCGCTTACTCAATAAAACGGGGGGGGTCAAGAGAGTTTAAAGGGCCGTCCCTGGCAACATTCATAAACTCGCTGATTTAAATATACATAATACGGGGCCATCCAAGCAGTCTTTGGAGCGGAAGCTCAATGCCGTTGGCCAAGGTTAAGTGAGATGAAACTGCAACTCTCCTGCCTACTCTAGGAGACCCTGTAGGTTGCGGTACAAGGTGTGATCAGTGCAGGGAGTGTAGAAGCATGGTGGCCAATGTATTGAATATGCGGTTGGGAGACGTATTGGGTTTCATGGCTGGCTTGTAATCTCCTTCTGCTTCCTTTTTTAAGTCTCAGAGAAGGTTAGGAGAGTCTCTTCTTGTTCGGAGGAGTCCAGTTCCAAGTCCTCTTCTCCTTCGTCTTCCTCTTCCACCTCAGAGTCTTCTTCAGAGAGCGAAGCTGAAAGAAGCAGGAGGAAAAAACGCAAGAGAAGAAGCAAAGTGAAACACTCGAAGAAGAGGAGAAAAGACCGTGCCGCCAAGGTGGAGACCCGAGAGAGAAGGGCACCAAGTCTGCGCAGGTGCGTTTACTGAAACAACCACGTTAGCTAAAATAGGGGAAAATAGACCTTTTTTTTAAAATCTGTTTGATATATCATGCTCCTGCATAGACTTTGATGGAAGATCGGCCCCCGTCTAGTCTACCCATTTCTCCTGCTGTAGAGACTCAAACCTTAATCAGTCGTTGGTCTCGTCTTAGATTCAGGAGCTGTATGTCTATCCCGCGTATGTTTAAATCCCCTGGCTGTATTAGTATGGCTGGTGATGCTGCGAATGTTTTTCCTGCAGCACTCAGTCTGATAAGAACAACGCCGAGGACTCTGTGTCTCGCAGGGAGAAGCTCGTCGTGCGCCCAGAAGAAATCCCACCCGTTCCTGAAAACAGGTTTCTGTTGAGAAGAGACGCTCCTGCTCCAAATCCAGATACAGAAACGTAAGCTTAAGTTACCGATTTCCTGGGCGTTTGTGACCAACACGAGAATATTATATGAGAAAACAGCTGAATAATTACATTATTACAAGCCGGACACGGTCATTAATCTGTTCGTTATATGAAAGACTAAGATGTTAAAATCGGTCGCTTTTCATCAGTTTTGATGTTTTGCACCTTTGGTTTCTTGCATTAAAAGTTTGTTTTATGAGAATTATTTGTTTTGGAAAAAGCTAATTTTTAATGGAATCTCTTCATAGGCATCCTGAGACCCTTTATCACTCCCATCACTCCTGTGTTCCAATGACCCTTTGTCACCCCATCACTCCTGTGTTCCAATGGCCCTTTATCACTCCCATCACTCCTGTGTTCCAATGACCCTTTGTCACCCCATCACTCCTGTGTTCCAATGGCCCTTTTATCACTCCCATCACTCCTGTGTTCCAATGGCCCTTTATCACTCCCATCACTCCTGTGTTCCAATGACCCTTTGTCACCCCCATCACTCCTGTGTTCCAATGACCCTTTGTCACCCCTATCACTCCTGTGTTCCAATGGCCCTTTATCACTCCCATCACTCCTGTGTTCCAATGGCACGTTTAAAAGGCTAATCGACCCCAAACTTTTGAGCAGTAGTGTATATACCAGCGCCTGTGATTTTTTAAAGTAATCACTGGCAGTAAAAATAGAGGATTCCAATTACGTGCTAGAAAGATATTTAACTCGAGCAAATAAAGCTAAGTCACTCTGACCTTTTCTAACAATAGTAGAACTCGAGACCGTTCTCTTGGATCATTGGGAAGTGGGGAAAGAGGTTTTCTGGAAATGAGTATTTGGCATAAAAATTTGGGTTGTGTATATAAATGATCACACGCTCCATTGTGGGTCCGTGCTAGTTAGTATTTGCTTTGCATTAGGAAGAAAGATTAGGGCGACAGGAGATGAGCCTTGTCTGCTTGTCTATTGCCTTTCAACTCTTTTCGGCAAAATGCATATAATTGGATGTGACTTTCCTTACACAATAAAGAGAAAAGGTATAAATATGTCATTCCACCTACACTACCTTTCAAAAGTTTGGGGTCACTCAGCTGTTTTCATGGAAAACAAGGACATTTCTGGCTGTAACATAATTACAAAAAAGGCTTTCTCACCATCAATTAGCCTTTTAAACTTAAACTTCAGCGAACACAACGTGCCATTGGAACCCAGGAGTGATGGGAGTGATAAAGGGCCATTGGAACACAGGAGTGATGGGAGTGATAAAGGGCCATTGGAACACAGGAGTGATGGGAGTGATAAAGGGCCATTGGAACACAGGAGTGATGGGAGTGATAAAGGGTCTCTGTACGCCTATGAATATATTTTATTAAAAATCAGCCGTTTCCAGCTGCAATAGTTATTTCCAGCATTAACCCCGTCTGTTATTTTAATAGACAAAATCCGCTTTTTTTTTTTTTCTTCTTTCTAACTTTTGAACAGTAGTGTACTTTGTTGAGGCTATTTAGTATATATCTTATCTTTTTCCTTTCTTGCATAACTTGTTTGTTTAGGAAGTCTGTGAATACGGAGCCTCCGCAAACTGACCTGCAGAAATCTTCACTTTCGAAGTCTGGGAGGAAAATTAGAGGAAGAGGCACAATAGTATGTTTGTTTTTAATTTAATTGTATATGACTCTAGTACGTTTATTTAGTTTTTTTTCTTCCTATATAGCACACATAGTTCAGTCATTCCAGAGACCTCATACAGGGCCAGCCAAGCATTTATTACAACTGAAGCCCACTGAGGTTGGACCTTAATCATGTAAAGTGAAGTCATTAAGATGGAAGTGCAGCTCTTCTAGAACATCCTCCTTCGGTTAATAAAAACACCACCGTCGTCTTCTGTGTCCCCCCCCCCTTTCTTAGAGTTCAACGGTTTTTCCTCCCCTTTTCATGGATCTTTGCGTACAGATTATTCAGGGAACGTTTTCTTTTTTTCTTAAAAAGTGATAATCGTTTGTGAGTCCGTTTCCGCACGAAGCGCCCGCTGAGTTCCTTTTTGGTTTGTTGAAGTTTTATATATGTTTTTCTGTTCTTTTGAACTACTTTTTCAGCGATATCACACGCCACCTCGATCGAGGTCTCGTTCGGAGTCGGAAGTCGATGATGAAAGCAGCGAGACTCCCCCTCACTGGAAGGAGGAGATGCAGAGGCTGAGGACCTACAAACCTCCATCCGGGGAGAAGTGGAGCAAAGGAGACAAGTAAGGACGATGTTGGGCTATTTGTGTAAATCTTAGGTCTGCCTTGGCCTATTTACAGCTTTTCCAATGGCCAAAAACAGCTCTTCGGCTACAAATGTCCAGATGAGGTGTCTCCAGTTTTCCACAGGCTGTTGGCAAATACACCCAGTGTCTGTCTGTCTTGTATTTTTCACCCATTTAGTCCAGTAAAAGGTTCAGATCTGGTGATTTTTAAAAATATAGAAAATTTAAATTTCAAAATGTCATCATGCCAAAAAAAAATAACTTTTTTCTTTTTTTGTCTTTTCCCTTACTTTAGACTCAACGACCGATTGTCCAGTCACTGGGATGATGGTAACGTGTCTCCAAGGTCGACTTCATGGTCGCAGGACGGCTACCACTCTGACGATAGTCCAGAATGCGCTTCCCGCTCTAAAACGAGCAAGAAAGATAAAAAGGTAAAACGCAAAAAGAAGTCCAAAAAACTGAAGCATTCCAAGAAACATAAACCAACTGAGAAGAATCAGCCACCCACGCCAAAAGCAGAGTCCGCACGTTCTTCAAGCAGGAGAGAGAAACCTACCCAAGAGCGGATTAAAGAATCTGTATCCGGATCGTCTAGGGAATCTTCCAAAAAAGACTGGTCTCTGTCCGATAAAGAGCGAGGCTCTTCGGCCCGTTCTGGCAAAGAATCTCGTGTTGGTTCTAGGTCCAGATCAAGGTCTGTGTCAAGGGTAAGCTCGAGATCCAGAACAGCCTCCAAATCCTCCTCACGATCTAGAAGCCGCTCCAGAAGTCATTCTAGAAGCTGTTCGCGAACTAGATCCAGATCAAGAAAACGGGCCAGGTCTCGATCAAGATCAATGTCACGACCTCCAGCTTCTCCTAAATCCAAACACATGAGAAACGTCTCACGTTCCCCAAAAACTAAAGAGTCGCCTTTAGCAGGAAGCAAACTGGTTGGAAATACGGAACCGGTAAAGGCGACGCAGCCGATTGATAAAGTCGTTTTGCCTTTCGCGGTCGCCGATAATATTCCTGTCATGCCCTTAAGCGACAGTCCACCACCTTCCAGGTGGAAACCTGGACAAAAGCCATGGAAGCCGTCTTATGAAAGAATCCAGGAAATTAAAGCCAAGGCCTCCGACGTTCTTCCGGCTCAGAGTAAACACGCCGCGGTGGATAAGAAATCGGGTTCTTACCGAAAGCGGCAGTTAAGCTCGGATAGTGAAAGCAGCGGCTATTCAGGTAGAAGCTATCGCCGCAAATCCAAAATCCGATCCTCGAGAGGCTACAGCAGATCCTACACTCGTTCAAGAAGCCGTAACAGCTCCGGTTCCAGAGCAAACCTCTACTCGGACTCGTCGAGCTCGCGGGACCGATCCTCGTCTTACGATTCCGATGACGAAAGGCCTCGGAGGCGGGAAAAGCCTTCCAAGGAAAAGCTCGAGAGTCGCTCCAAACGGCAAGGCCAGAAGAATAAAGGAAAGGTGTCCAGTTCTCCAAAAAGCACAGACAGCGACTCAAATTCAGGCCCGTCCTCGGACAGCGAAAAGGAGAGTTACAGAAAAAGAGGAAAAAATCAAAATGGTACAAGAAACACTCAAACGAACGTTAACATCAGAGAATCGGACGGCGACCAAAAATCGAGACCTGAGGAGGTTAGTGATGCTTCGCTTGCAGTTAATTCAGAAATCAAAGAAGTAATCTGTGACCAAGGAGCGAAAAGCGAAGGGATGAAAGAAAGTACGCTCGCTCCAGTCAAAGCGACATCCAACATGGAGGGCTCTCGTAACGTAGAGGATGCTGCCGTCTCCTCTGGGAAGGAAGAAGGGGAGGCCAGTTCAGAGTCCGACACCGAGGCCATAAACCAGTCAAAAACGGTGGCTACTTTGTCTCCGCACGCTTCTGAAGATAATACCGAAAAACAAACCCGATCTACACCTTCCAGGAGCTCGAGTCAGGAGAACGAGAAAGGCAAATCCAAGAAACACAAGCATCGATCCAGTAAGAAGAGGGCAAAGAAGAGCCATTTGAAGAAGGCGAAGGAGAAATCCAAGAGGAAAAAGCAAAAGAAGCACAAAGTACAGAAAAGGAAGCAGGTATTTCACTGGCAGCCCCCGCTGGAGTTTGGTGAGGAAGAGGAGGAGGATGTGGTGACCGAGAAGCCTAGTAATCTGATCAAACGGCAAGACGCGGTCCAAGGCAAAGAAAGCAGTCCCGTGAATAAAAGCGTCAAAAACAGCATTTCTCTGGGAGGCAACGAGAAAGGAGACGCGGAACAGAGTAAAAATGAGACCTCGGGGACGTGCTCTGGGAAGACAGAGGAGAAGGAACCTGTGTTCTCGCTAAATAAAAGCCAGATGGCTCCTGGAAAAGGAGCCCAGAACGATGAAATCAAAGTGCGGACCCACAATCGCTTACTTAAGTTGGAAACAAGCTCCCCCGGACATACACAAACAAGTCCTGCCCCGGGGAAGTCTGAGCAAACCTCATCGTCAGGTGCACAATCCGTCAAAGGGGAAATCACACAAGCCAAGACCGAGGGAGCCCCGAGTCCTCCGGCGGTAGCCGCAAACACAACGAGCGCGGAAAAGGGCACGGCTGGAAGTTCAGACCCTGCGCCCGTTGACCACAAATGGAAACCCGTGCAGGGACAGAGCGTTCTGCAAATGCTGAGATCGTCCGGTGCGCCGGCGAATCCCCCAACGGGGCCAGAGAAAAAGCCCCAGGGCTTCCGAATCGAGATTAAAAGCAAAAGCAGGGTAAGGCCGGGGTCGCTTTTTGATGAAGTCAGGAAAACTGCACGCTTGAACCAGAGACCTCGAAACCAGGAGAGCTCAAGCGATGAAGGTTCCTCAAGCCACCGGGAGAAAAGCCCCGCCAGCTCTCGAAGTAAGTCCAGGTCGGTGTCGAGCCGCAGAACGAGGACGCGTTCCTACAGCAGGTCCAGGAGCCGATCGCACAGTTACAGCTCTTCGTCCAGGTAGGAAACAATAAGCCTTACACGTTCAACAACTTCCTGTTCTCAGAATCAGCATGATTATTCCTCCCCATTGAGTCATCTCTCCCTTATTGTTAAGTTCGGGTTCAGGCAAAAGGGAGAGAACTTCAGGGCAGGAAGTTGATTAGATAATGCTGGCTCTGCCACAGGCTGCCACCTCTCTATTTACTAAACCATTCCATCGAGCACGCCTGGGAGATTTCTCCTCTGGTGGTCTCTTAGTTATTGTGCCCCGGTCACTGACGAGGACATAACCTCGACTTTACCTATTACAGGTCGAGAAGCTATACGAGAAGCCGCAGTAGACGTCGTCATGGAAGCTACAAATCACGTAGTCGGAGCAGGTCCTATGGAAGCTATAGGAGCTACACGTACGTAACGCGTGTTAAATTTTCTGCTTATTATTATTATTTAAGATATTTAACCCCTTAAGGACAATGGGCCGCCCCTAAACCCATTGAAAACAATGCATTTTGAGCCCTTACATGTACGGCTTTGTTGTTAAGGGGTTACTTCTGTTAATTGCTTTATTATTACAGTACAGGTTAAAATCGAGAGCGTTACATGGTGTTCCGTTCAGAACGTTTCTTTTCCAAATGTTAAATATATGATATTAGCGTAAAAAGTGATTTTTATTGTGAGCAAAAAATACTTTTATTTTCCTTTTTTTTTCTTTATGGAGCTGGAATTATAGCATCTAAATCTAAATTCTACATTTAAACAAAGCAATCAATATGTATTAGAAACTCGCCTATGGATCCAGCGTGATTATTCCTCCCTGTTAAGTTCTGCGCCGCTTATGAAGCTGTTGATTGGTTAAAGTTACCTTTTGTAAGGGGGGCGAGACAGAACCCCCAGGACAGGAAGTTGGGTAGATGGTGCATTTTAAACCTGCTTTTGTCCTGATTGCAGCCGAACCCACAGTAGAAGTCGTTCGCGGAGTGCTTCCTACGAACGCCGGAGGAGGTCGAGGTACGTGATTATTATACGAGGCTGGCTGATAGAACGTATCGATATACCGTATTTGCTCGATTATAAGACGAGGTTTTTTTCAGAGCAAATGCTCTGAAAAATACCCCTCGTCTTCTAATCGGGGTCGTCTTCTAATCAGACCTCAAATAGAGTCTGATTAGGAGACTAAGATCCAGATCCCCCGCACCGCTGCAGGGGACCTGGATCCTCCTGTCTCACCCCCCCCCCCCCATCATACACACACTTACCGGTGCTTCCTGCTGTGTTGCCGGGGCAGCGGGTTGACGTCTACGCGATCCGCGTAGACAACGTCCGCTGCAGCCGGAAGGAGGTGTGGCTAGCAGCGGGGGTTGTCTGCGTCCGTCGCGCAAACCTTCCCCGACTGTCAGAGATCAGAGTTCCCCGCACCGGTGCGGGGAACTCTGATCTCTGACAGCCGGGGAAAGTATACGCGACGGACGCAGACAAACCCCCGCTGCCAACTCCACCTCCTTCCGGCTGCAGCAGAAGGCGACGTCAACCCGCTGCCCCGGCTGGAAGCACCGGTAAGAGAGGGCTGAGAGGGGAGGGGAGGGGAGAGTGTGTGTGTGTGTGTGTGTGTGTGTGTGTTAGTTAAATGGGGGTATAGGGTGTGTGTGTGTGTGTGTGTTAAATGGGGGCATAGGGCATTTCTGGAGTGGCGTTAAGGGGGCATTTAATAGAGCACTCTGCCTCCTGAAATGCCTTATACACCTATATGCCACTCTGCCCCATAATATGCATTTTAACCCCCTAAATGCCAGAGTGGCATATAGGGGTATAAGGCATTTCTGGAGGCAGAGTGCTCTATACAATGCCTTTTAACTCCCTTAATGCCACTCTGCCTCCTGAAATGCCTTATACCTCCCTATATGCCACTCTGCCCCATAATATGCATTTTAACCCCCTAAATGCCAGAATGGGATATAGGGGTATAAGGCATTTCTGGAGGCAGAGTGGCATATAGGGGTATAAGGCATTTCTGGAGGCAGAGTGGCACATAGGGGGTCAAAAGGCATACCATGGGGCACAGTGGCATATAGAGGGTTAAAAGGCATATCATGGGCCACAGTGCCATATTGGAGTGGCAAGCCTGGGGGCAGATGTGCGTAACTGGGGGACAGGTTGGAAAATACAAGAAATAAAAACAAAAAAAATATTTTTCTCAATCATAGCTTTTATTAAAAAAAATAGTTTACATGAATTAACATTTACTGGTAAAACTTTTTTCCTTTAGGGTCGTCTTATATTCAGGCTTTTTCTTTTTTTCCTAAGTTAATATTCAGATTTTGGGGGGTCGTCTTATAATCAGGGTCGTCTTATAATCGAGCAAATACGGTATTCTCCAGAGCGGTCTGTGACCTTGTGGTCGCTGGACCGGGAGATAAGCGGGCAGCATTTTTAAGAACCCATTATTTCGGGGGGGCAGGGGATAGATCCGTATTAAGTTATCTCATACAACGATCCTCGATTACAGTAGCGGAGTCTTTGTCTCTTGGCAGGAGCCGATCCCACACTTACGACAGTTACTACAGCAGAAGTCGGAGCCGCACCAGAAGTCCGAGGTACCGCCGGTCGCGTAGTTACGACAGGAGGTCCAGGTATGGAGAAAATGAAGCCCCTCCCCAAATATTATTAGGCCACCCTGCGTATTTATGTGTTTACCCCTGGCGTAATAACAACCCCCCCAGCTGACACTGGCCTTCACGTCTGCATCCCCCATACACGTTTCCCTGGTTGACCATGCGTAATGCGGTTAAATCAGTAAAAAGTCTTGAAAGTCCCCTCTTCGATTGAACTATACATCATACAGGGCCAGCCCCGCCCCTCTTGCAGGAGAAAGGTACCATCTCCCAGTTTAGCGAGTTAGCCCTTGGTGGTGTTTGATGTCATACGCGTGATCTCGTACAAACCAGCAGCTTCTCTCTATTGCAGCCGGAGTCGGAGGTCCTCCACGTCGTACAGCGGCAGCGATCGCAGTCACAGCCGCCACCGGCACCGCAGCTGAAGAAGCCGACGTCCTGTTTATAGTCTTTTGTTTCATTTTTTTTTTTTTACCCCTTTTCGGGATGTCACCGAGGGGAACATGAGCATAGTGTAAGGAAACGATGACATGCAAATGTTTTTTTTATAGATGCCTGTGAGATGCGTTCATTGGCCGGTTTTCTTTCCCGTCAGTAAAAGGCGGTAGGAGTCTGCCCTGGCTGAACTTTAAAAAACTTAACCGCTTCATTGCCAGGAGAAAGAAAAGCAAGCCCGGACTGGCCATCTGGCACAGAGGGCAAATACCCGGTGGATGAGCGGCCCAATAGGGTCTCATACTGCCAGACTATCCTCTCTAGCAGCAGATCCGTTCTTGCGGTGGGCCGCGAGGCCACGCATGTTCCTCCTGGGCCGCTTAGGCATCCCTAGTCTGGACCTGATTATTATGAATTCCAAAACGAGGGGCTATCATCAGCTGGAAGCACCAGGCTGAAGGTAATTGCCCCTTGACAGCCTGCAGTTTTCCGCCCCGCAGCCTCCTTTAGGTTGGTCTCTCTCTCTTGCTGGAGGTTCCAGATCACTTTATTAAATAACATTGAGGGAGGAAGTTTCGCCACCGGATATGCTCCTGCAGAGCAGCGGGTTGGCGTACGACAGCCGTGCTGACCAATCAGAGGCGATGTTTCCCGTCTAGCGCCTCGTCGACTTTAAACGGTTCAAATTAAAGCCATTCACAGATCCCACCAACTACACTGAACCCGGTGAACGTGCCAAATTACCCGAAAAGATTCATGAAATACAACTTTCAGTATTTTTAACAAAATGACCAGAATACTGGTGTCTGTAAGTTATAGATGACGATATACCGTATTGTCCCGATTAGAAGCGCACACTTATAGCTTGGTGCCGTTTTAAAGAAAATTGTTTATAGAAAGGGTAAAACAGTATTTTCTCGCCCTCACGCTCTCTATCAATGTCTCCCTACCTTCTCTGCCGATCGCTTTCATGCCCCCGCCTCCTTTTCTGCGGTTCTGCTTCTCTTGTTCTCCTGTCTTCGTCCGTTTCTCCCTTGTATCCGCTCCATAGATCAGGCCTCCTGGAGCTTTGGCGCACACCTTCTCCTCGATTGGAGGAACGGGGGGGCTTTCCACCATGGCTCCGCCCCTTTGCTGTTCTGCCAATTGCGGACGGGTGGGTGTGGAGGCTCCGCCCCTTTGAGGAAGCTGTACAGGAGGCCTGGTCAACGGAGCTGATACTGGGGAGAAGAGGAAAGAGAAGGAGCAGGCTGCAGAAAAGGGGACCGGGACCACCGAGCACAGGAGAGAAAGACGCAAAGCTGACCACCCTCAATATATAAACCCTGATTACAGGCCACACCCCTAATTTAAATATTAGTGCTGCCTATAATCGGAACGGTATAAGCTAATACTTCAAGGGGTAAATGAATTGAATTCTAAAAGAGCGTTTACGGATATCGGCGGCCCTTTTTTTTTTTCTGTAAAGCGTAATATTTTTGGGGCGCCGATTAGTTTCCGGGGTATTAAATCTGTTTCAAAATGTAAAAAAGAACAATTCTAATTTTGTATGTACATCTTCTGACTTGTATTTTGTTTTACGGTAGATTAAAATATTAACTCTGAACTCCGGGTTTTCTTTTCCGGTTGTCAGCTGTCATTGTTTTTTTAAATGTTTATAAGAAGCCCATTAGAGGCGAAGCGTCCTTCCCGGGAAATGTACCCAAAGCTGCAAGCCTTGCAATGTAAAGGTGGTAGATATGGGGGAGTAGCTTCCGTAGATACGGATAGACATACGGCTCCTGAATCTAAGACGAGACCAACGACTGATTAAGGTTTTGAGCCTTTACAGCAGGAGAAACGGGCGACGAAGGGGGCTGCGCATGAGCCGCTATAAAACGGGGTTATTGTGCTGCGTGTTGGGGGCGAGTGCGGGAATCGGGGTGACGGTAGCCCTTTCGTGGGGGGCCTGGTTTTAGGGGGGATTGAAGCTACAAATAAATATGATCTGAATTAATCATTGCATTGTGCCCAACAGGGGCGCGAGTCGAAGCCACGGGATCCGGAGCAAAAATTCCCCCCAAGCAACGTCCCGTTGTGTCATCTGTGCCCCCAAACAGCCTACCTGTGCCCCCTGCCCCCACAACACTTACCTGCAGGGGTGGTCTGTGTCTCCTCCGTGCTGTGTAGACTGAATCGGCATGCAGGACATGGATCTGATGTCACTTCCTGCATGCTGGATGGGTCAGACACCGTGTGCGGGAGATGATCCCGCCTCTACAATCTCCGCGCCGCTAGCTGCTTTTGGTGGGGGGTGGACGACAAGAGATCGCTGGGGTTATCCAGGCCCCCTAGAGTTCCAGCCCCGATTGTTAGGGCCCTGGTGATAAATGACATTCGATTCCATGTGCCAAATATTTACCCGAGGTGCCTGAATAAAAACGAATGCAAATGTCACTGCTATGTGGGATAACCGCAGCCGACTACAACTCTCAGTATCCTCAGCCTTTTTTTTTTTTTTTTTTTTAAAGGGACTTCGAAGTTGCCAATAAAGTCTTGGTTGTTATTCTTACCCTCATAGTAAGGGCTTTATTCACTAAATGGAGAGTAATGGTTTCCTTGGTCTCTCTGCACATGTTGATGGTCCAACCCCCGATGAGCTCCTACTGCAGGAGGCGCTTGGCTGGCCCTGTATACTGTATAGTTAAACCAGTGAGCTGCCTATCCGTTGAATTATACATTACACGGGGCCAGCTAAGCCTCCATGCTGGAGAAACCTGCCTGTGACGACCCTTCATGATGAATACTGAGCTGAAAGGCGACTCCCCATTTAGTGAATAAACCCTAAGAGTATAAGCCAGGAAGTGATGAATAGAACAGGGGGCGGTTTCCGTGGTGCGCACACCGGGGGCCGTGGTGGCTGCTTAATGGCCCTACGAGGAGCCGGGTCGAGGCAGGAACGGGATCTGGGCTCCAGCGCCGGGTTCCCTGAGAGTATCGAATTCGCCGTGTGCTGGTGTAACATGAAACGTCATATGGCGTATGCATCAGCCTGAAGACATTTTGCCACTGATTGCAATCGGTTTGTTGGAGGCGTCACGTGGATGCTTTTACCCCTGTATGACTTTGTGCCCCTGCGCTGGGTATTTAGAAGAAGAAAAATGGGGTTTATTTACCCCATTTAATTTATAAAGCCGTTTCCTGCTGTTTCTATACACATTATTGGGGCTTTTAGGGCTGTAGAACCCTGCGATCCCCTCATACCCAGCAAACATTCTGACCTCCTAGAGGTCATCGGGGGAGGAGAGAGGGGCACAGCGGTGGAAATAGGAACATCGGGGTTATTTAGTTATCCCTCTCCTATTGTTGCTGGTTGCTGTTGATTGGCGGAGAGAGACAGGAAGTAGATTGATAAACCATTACAGAAGTAGAGTAAAAATCACGATGGTGTCTAAAGACTCAAACCTTAATCAGTCGTTGGTCTCGTCTTAGATTCAGGAGCCGTATGTCTGTCCCGTGCATGCTTAATACCCTCAATGTATTACCCTCTACCACTTCTGCTGGGAGGCTGTTCCACTTACCTACCACCCTCTTGGAAAGGAAAATGTCTTTACATTACACTGAAACTTCACTTGAATGAGAAAACATTTCTACAGAAAGAGTCCTAGAGCGCTGAGCGATTCATTTCCAGCAATCATTAACCCGCTCTCTGCCTGGTCATGTGAAACAGGCAAAATATTAACCCATTCACGGTACGGGATAATTATTAACTTAATTTTCCAGATTTCTCAAAGTCGTGTGAAGAAACAGAAAACAAAGCTCCGCTGTTCCCCCCAATAGTATGCCTGATCTTAGTGACCTCTTTATCTTATTAACTCACATTAACCCTTTTTTACGCCCAGATATGTTGAAGGACGGCCATAAAAAAACAATCTAGGTGTTACCTGGGCTAGAAGAGGCAGCCCTGCTGCTGCAGATGCCCCCCTCTTAGGTCCTGGAAAAAAAAACAGCTGGGGGTGGGGAAAGAGGCAAATACAGATGGAGGGGGCACTTTGATGATTTAAAGGGGCTGCTCGGCTGTCACATGCATTACGGTGCAAGAAGGCTGGAGAGTCCCTTTAAGCTCGTGTGTCTCTTCTCCTTTTTTCTCTCCCTCATTAAACTCCCGCAGTTACCCCCCCACCTTACCAACAATTACCCCACGTTCTTCCCGCTTCATCCCCGTCCACCGATCTCCGCTGCCACGGGCGCCTCGGAATATGGCGGCTACGTCCAAGGGTCCCATCTCCTCCTCCCAGATGATGGAGGCACGAGATGTTTGTGTCTCGGTGGCCATCCTGGTCCTTCTCAGCTTTAAGGTCACCGAACCCATCAGGAGGGTACAGCTGATACGGCCCCCAGCCCCCCCAGTGTGGGCCAAGGCTTCAAACAGTTACCCACGGGCGCCCGGTGCTGATTCATTCACCCCAAAGACATAAAAACACAACCCGACGCATTCCGCACTCCTAGGGGCTTAATCATTGACCAAGCATCTACCACTTCTGCTGGGAGGCTGTTCTGCCACCCTCTCAGTACTTAGAGAAATAACCTATCCTGGTGATAAATATGTTTTGTGCCTAAATCTACTAAACGCCAACATTGTAATTCTCCTTTAGGATGGGGATAAGGTCACCGAATGAGGAGGGGAGAGGGTTAATTACTGTATCAGTGCCTAAGGGAGCGCGTTACCCTTTGATGGGGCAGCCTTGCCCAAATCCCCCCCATGGCTTATAT
Organism: Sceloporus occidentalis; assembly: GCA_023333645.1. Classification (NCBI taxonomy): domain Eukaryota; kingdom Metazoa; phylum Chordata; class Lepidosauria; order Squamata; family Phrynosomatidae; genus Sceloporus; species Sceloporus occidentalis. The sequence goes on from JALMGF010000178.1 coordinate 1,131,135, forward strand.
TACTGGGGTTACTTTGCCCGTAGCACCCCCCCTTTCTATTGGTGGGCAACATCGCTCTAGCAGCTGGCTTCAGGATTTAACCCTGCTGAGACCAGTCGGCACAATGAGGGGGGCAAATAGGCCTTGAACATAGGGGGCATTTAGAATAATAATAATGGGGTTTATTTACTAATTTAATGTTTTAACTCATTCCCTGCTGTTTCTATACACATTATCGGGGCTTTTAGGGATGTAGGACCTGCGATACCCTCATACCCAGCAAACATTCTGACCTCCTAGAAAAGAGGGGCATCAGGGGAGGAGAGAGGGGTATTGGGGACCCGGAGAGGGTGACTTAGAACCCCCCATATCTCTGTTATCCACACCAACTCCCTTGATGCCCCCCCTCATACCCCCCATGCTCCCTGCCCCACCCCCTTCTCTCCTCCACATCTCCCCTCTCCGCGCTCGCTCTCATATGCCTCTCCCCCCATAGCTCACTTTGTGTGAGGCTGCTGGAGGAGGAGGAGGAGGCCCGGGCTCCTTCCTCACGTGACCGGTACCAGCCAATGAGCTGTCTCCGCTGGCAGGCCCGCCCCAGTGAGTGAGAGCCCGGGCCGGGAATGTAATATGGCGCTGGCTGCTGGCGGCACCGAGCATGTAGGACAATAAAAGGCAGCGGCGCCCGGGGCATATGGAGAGCAGCCCCCCGTGCATGCACCGAGGAGCACCGGGCCTTCCCTCCCTAGAGACGGCGTCAAAATGGTACATCCCTCCGGGCTGGCTGCAGGGCCGGGCCTAAGCATGCACCACACAGGGCAAGGGGGGGGGAGCTCGGGGTGCGCAGGGCACACGGGAGGGGGCAAGGGGAGTGGGGTGACAGGCGGTAAAGCGCGGCGGCATGCGGTGGGGTGAGGGGGAAACCCTAACAAAAGCTCCTGCAGAGCCCAACCTGAGCTGGGCCCCAAAATAGGGGTGTGATTGCAAAGGACCCCCCTAGTGCATCCCAGGAGGCAGGCTGCGTGCCCCGGGAGCCCACTGCACGCTCTGCTTTATCATCAGCAGTGTTTTTAGCGTTATTATTTATTATTATTATTGTGTGATGCACACAGGGGCCTGCAAAATAAACTAAAAAAACTCTTTCTAGAGGGTCGGAGGCTGAGATGTGTTGTAAGGAAATATTACTTTACTGAGAGGGCGGTTGATAAATGGAACAGCCTCCCAGCAGAAGTGGTAGAGGGTAATACAGTGAGGGTATTAAACATGCATGGGGTAGACATACGGCTCCTGAATCTAAGACGAGACCAACGGAGCAGATGAAACGGGCGACTAGATGGGGGGCCGGACGGGGCCGATCTGCCGGCAGGCTCTGTGCTTTATTATGAGTTGAGTGGTATAGCACCGTCGTGCTCCGTGGCGCGGTACAGTGGGACTGTTGTGTATTAATGTGTAGCGGACGCTCTGATTCGTCTCTCCTTTTGCTTTTTTTGTGTTGATCTCCTTTATTTTCTTGCTGTATCCGTTTGCTGCAATGTCCCCCCCCCCCGCCTGCTGCCCCGCTCCCTCCGCGGGGGGCTTCTTGTCCCTGTCGTACCCCAGTCTTTGCGACACAGATGATGCCGGGTTAACGGTCGCACACAGACACGGACTATGTGTAACTTTGTTTCTGCCTCTAATATGTTAATCGTCGTCTTAATGATCACCGTTCACGCATTGCCTACCGCCCGGCTGGGAGTGATGGTGTTTGTAGTGAACATTTTTTTTAAGGGTTGCGCCTGGTGTTACTGCAGATTTATCGTTATTTTTATTATCACTATTATTATTATTATTATTTATTTTTTATATTTTAATTATATAATATTGTTAATCTAATAAAAATATGTTTTTATTTCTATGGCGCCAGCAATCCCCACAGCGCTTCTTACAGTCCCTACATTCAAAGGATCTGACAGAACTAGAACGGCGGACTTAGACAATCCTATACGATGGCTCGCAGGCTTGCTCTCTAATTGCATATATTTTCCGTAATCGTGAATGTTGTGGCCGTGAACCGATCCGGAGCGAGTCCTCCGGATTATGAACTTTTTTTTTCTCCTTTTCGGTAGTTTTTTGGCGTGTGAATTATTTATGAGGCTGGCGAGAAGCCGTCGCTCGGTTCGAACGCCCGTGTTGGTATTGGCCGTGTAAGCGAGACGGAAATCCGCACAGCTGTGACGCGTGCTGTTTGTATGTTGTGGAAGAAGATCACACGTGTGGCAGAAAGCGGCTCCTCGTACCTGCCGCCCGCCGGCCCTTTTCCACGTGCATAAACCACACGTCCCGCATGTATGAGGCGCAGGCGGCTCGGGGAGTAGTTGATCCCCGGGAAGGCATCCGGGCTGTGATCGCCCCCGGGTTAAGTTTCTGTGTTCGTTGCTTTGTGATCTGCTTCTGTTCTGATATTTTATCTGCCGGGTTTATCGTTTTGTTTCTGGGCCGCCGGTAACTCCGGTAACGGCTAAAGAAATCATTTAAAGAGACAGTTTAACACACATTGACTCTTGGCGGGGGTGTCGGGGGTATTAAAGTACCACGTGAGTAACCCTAACCCTGTGCCCTTTAATATGCATTCATCACAAATAAAAATGATATATATATAATATATTACTCACTAATGGAGGCGCTGCAGCTGCCTTCCTCCTCCAGGGTCCGGTGCGTCTTGCACTGATTGAGCGCTTGAAGCACTGAAAGTGATGGGAGTTGAAGTTGAGAATATCCCGTGCAAGGGGGTGTCTGCGGCCGAACAGATCTACTACATGGGATAAAAAATTGCATGGTGGGGGCAGGTAAAGGGGCAACTGGACAAGTGGGGGGGGCAAATGGATAGGTGGGGGGGCAGTTCTGCAGATTTCCCCCACGCATTCGCAATAAGGGACCTGTCGGCCGTTTGTATGACGGCTGGAAGCCCCTCTCTCGCTCGCCCGCCCGCTCGGTTTATGTTCCGGCACGGCGTGTCGTCTTACATCGGGGGCCGGACTCGTTGGTGTAGATGTTAGAAGCCAGACGGGCAAATCTGGGAGCCGTCTCCGTATCTCGTTCAGGATCCGGGGTGAAGTACACGCGCGGGGGTCGGCCGCGGCCGCCTGACTGGTCCTGGTTTTCAAAATAAAATTCATATGTTTTCTGCACTTTTAGGTTGTTTTGTTTTTTTGGTTTTTTTTATACTGGTTATTCTGCCTCTAGTGATGGGAATGGACTCGGAGCTCTAATTATTATTTTAAATGAAATAACTTTAGAACGTAACCCTGCATCGTATGTTTCCGGTGTGGCCCTGTCGGGGTCCCGTCTTCTATATCAATCCCTTTGCTTGACCAAACATCGTTTTAATTGAGATTATAATTTAGTGCCCTTTGTGCATTATGAACGGAATTTTTTTTTATTTTTTTTTATCTTAATCCCAGCGAACCCCCTGATTGAGCGCCATGTTAATAATCTCGCCGTATGATGTCATTTGCGTCCCGCCTCGTACAGTAGCTGCCCCGGGAAGGTCTGTGGGGTGAAAGCTGCAGCGGCGTTTCAGAAAAGCTGCCTTAATATTTGGGGCGAATAAAGGATATTCGTTATGTTTAAAGCTTTCCGTAAGTGTATGTGTGTGTATATATATACGTGTGTGTGTGTGTATGTATATATATGTGTGTGTGTGTTGTGTATAATATATATATATATGTTGTGTATAATATATATATATATTGATGTTTTAGCCATTATATACTCTTTAATTACGTTACATTTATCTATATGGCGCCTTGCAGCTTCGGCGCCGGCTCGGTGAGGGGTATCGGAGGAGCCCCCCGTGCTCTTGAATGGGAAGTGATCCCGTTTGATTTTTGGGAACACTTTACTGCCGCTGATTGGCTGGTTCAAAATGACCGAGGCGCGGCTGCTGCAGCTTCTCTCTAATTATTACCTCTGAAGGAATCCGTATTAAAGATCTTCTACTTTAACGCGCCTTTGAGGCTGGCCGGGGTATTAAACGTCCCTTTAAGGATCGTGTGAATCGAATTTATAACTAAACCCCAGTCCAGCTGCAGTTTCACTGTGACCTGCGTGACCTGCAGTGTGTGGATTGTATTGGAAGTAATTCGACTAGCAGTTTAATTCCAGAAGGGCTTAATTAGCCCCGGAAAATGCATAGTTAATGGTGGTTGGCCCTTCATAGCGGTTCTATCAGGAAGTGTAAATGGTTAACCTGCCCACGAATGCCCGGTGATGAAACCTATTCCGAACGACTTCTCTCTGGCTACACGGTGGATGCCTGTGAGTGATGGGCGCTTTCGATTTTTCCCATGTACTGTACTATAGGGGGGCCCCCCAGCCGTTGCGCTCGTGTTAATGCATATGGTAGGTGTGGGGCCCTTTTACGTTTTGGTGAGGTCTGTTTGCAAGGATCCCCCCCAATGCATTTGCCCCTCCCCCGCTCCTCAGCGAAACGTCCTGGGGGGGGGGTGCGATTGGACTAATGCATCCCCCGCATGTGATGTACTCTCCTCTAGAGACGGCTCTGCTGAACGCTGCGTGCAGGGGGTCTTTTCAGTTTCAACGGGACCCCTTTACTTGCACTGATTGACAGCTTAATGCATTGGGGGGTCTGCGTATGCCCCCTTTTACAGATGTTTGGTCGTCGGTATCCCCTCTATGCATTTGCCCTCTTTCCTTCATTTATGATGTTTGGGGCAGTAGAAAACCAGGATCTAGCTGTGAGGGGGGAGGTGAACTGCAACCTTAGAGCTGAAGCTTCTCCTAAATGCAGGTTATTCGTGCTTTCCTTACAGCCAAACTAATCCAACAATCCCCCCCCCGGTCCGATCACCTTCATCCCTGTGACTGCAGCATCTTCTCGCCCTCCTGCGTGTCTCATCCCTGCCCCAGTGGACATCTGGGAGGCAATTAGTGTATCCCCCCCCCCCATTCTTTCTTTGTGTAATCCAGGAGCCAGGGAGGCGGAATGACCCCCCAGTCAAGGACTTCACTGATAAATGTTTCTGATTGGCTTAACAAGGTTTTTTTTTTTGTTTTTTTTTTTAGTACGGTGCTTAATAAAGTAACATCCGGGAAGAGGAAAATGGCAAAAAATTATTTACATCTCGCTTTTGTTTTTCTTCTTGGGTTCTTCGGGGGGGATAATCGCCCGCCGGGGGTCGTTGGGCAGATCCAGTGATCCCTGATGGGTTCATTAGAGGGAATGCTGAGCGAGTGACCGGAATGATAGATGATTCTACCGTCCGAACCGGTCTCAGGGAACGCGGGCTGCTGGATAGAGAATCCGCACAATAGACGGGTTTCGCGTTTTTGTTTTTCTCTCCCTGACGCGCTTTGTATCACCCCAACCCCCCCCCCCCCCCCCCCGCTCTGGGAACCGTCTAGTCCGAGGTTCCATAGATCCCTCCTATGTAAAGTGCAGGGGGTACCAAGGTCTTTCTCGCAGTCCCGGATATCTCATAAAAATGAGTACCGACAGAATGGTAGGTAAGTGGAACAGCCTCCCAACAGAAGTGGTAGAGGCTAATCCAGTGAACGTATTTCAACATGCATGGAATGCCCGATCACTCGCGGTTGACGCGAAGACAGGAGAGTCTTGGCAGCGTCTTTCGAGTCCCTGCGGAGGTCTGATTGCTCCCCTTGCTGGCTGATTGAACCTATTGCGATCAGCAATGCAGGGCGATGGAGCTGTGCTTGCTGATCAGTGTGATCAGCTCAGACATATCCTATGGAGGAGAGGTGGAAAAAAGGCAAACATTTTATAAAATATACATTTATGGGGAGCCCAGTGATGTCACCAAGTATATATATCTAAATATATTTAAAAAAATCACACGTAGTGTTGTTAAATATATAATATGGGGTTATATGTAAGGGATGGATGTGGCCCTTTTGGACATATAAAAACAATTAGGCATGTGGGGGTATGACTGTAATTGGGGGATGTTGCTGAACATAAATTGTCATCGTTCATCTGCAGCACCCACTCTGTATAATAAAAAAGTTTGAATTTTGTTTTATATATATATATATATAGATATCACTAATTATGTTTTCATGTATTTTTATATAATTTTAAAAGAAGGCCCTACTTGCCCTGACCGAAAGATGTATACTTTGTGTGCGGATCTCATATGGAGAAGGGGAATCGTGCGTTAACAGTTTCTCCTGCTGTAAAGACTCAAACCTTAATCAGCCGTCGGTCTCGTCTTAGATCCAGGAGCCGTATGTCTGTCCCCTGCATGTTTAATACCCTCACTGTATTACCCTCTACCACTTCTGCTGGGAGGCTGTTTCACTTTATTACCACCCTCTCGTATGTCCTATTGGCCATTGAGTTAATCGTAACCCTTTTTGTAAAGGAATAGGAGCCGGACCTCAGGTTTGCGAGGTAGGTTTCTGTATGAAGCAGTAGCTGCTGTTGACCACTAGGGGTCATCATGGAGCAGCCTGGCGTTTATAGTAATTTATATTAATATTATTTTAATAACGTGCTGGACAGACCCATAAACTACACGCCACTGCTCTGTGACCCCCTAATATTCAGTACCCCATGGAACATTTTGGAACACCCTAAAATCTGTAAAGCAGATGCCACTTGTCATGATTTGCCCTGAAATATTAATCAAAGTGAATTTGTATCTTAAAGAAGAAATGCCCAATTTTTTTTATCATTATTATTACTTTATCTAATAAGCGGCTTTAAGGTTGAATAGTTTTGGGGGATGTACCCCCCCCCCTTTTTTTTTTTGTCTACCGGGCAGGTTTCCAGATCCCAGACTCGTAAACGTTGAGTTCCCGGAACGGCCGAACATTTGCAACATTAACTGGATAAGCTGGGAAATTAAAACCTGTACGGGGCACGAGAAACCCGTGTACAATAAATGGCGTTTAATTCATTGGCCGCTCTGTGCTCTCGGACGCTGGATGCATCACGTCCCCCCCCCCCCCAGCAATAAACTCACGGGTTTCCTGTTTCCCCCTTGGATTTAGCTGCCGGTGGCTGCCTACCAGAAATCAGCGCTTGTCTTGATTTAATTTTTTCCTCCCCAGTGTCTTTTAATTCTTTCCTTCCTCGACATACGCTGCGGAACGTTAACTTTATCCCATCTCGCCGAAATCCGTGATCGCCGACAGCTTTGCGCAGATCTTCGTTACTTTGGTTCTTTCCTCTGTTACAATGTAAACTAACCCAGGATTATGCTCGGGGGGGGGGGGGGGGAATTTCCTTTTTTCTTATCCGGGTTACTTTTGTCAAATTTCAGTTTGCGTTTTGAGGAGGAAAAAAGTTTTCCATGATTCTCCTCGTTGGGAAGCAGAATGAATGTTGAGACTGGAATGGGTCGCTGATTACCAAGCGCCGTCTACAAAGTCGCTAATGAAGAAACGCGTTCAATCGATGGGACCCCGGTTTATTCTCTAACTTGCTGTATAAATATGACGTTTGCTCGCGACGTGAGCAAAAAAAGGTGGTCGGGGAGGAAAAAATGTTTATAGGCTCTGAATGTGTTAAGATCTTTAAAGGGACAGTTTAATGTCTCATACAGACACACCAATGAAAGCAGCGGCATGTTAAAGTACTTTTATGAGTACTTTAATATTGAGACGCTTTTGCCCCGCCCCCTCCTCATCTAACTTTAATTCTCTCCACTGATTGGCTGCTTGTTGCAGGAAAGTGGTCCTATGGAAATTAATGGGACCGCTTTCCATGCCTGTGCGCGGGGGAGGTCGTGTCCGACTCCCGCAATACCCTGCCGTTGACTGGCGGTCAGTATATTATTTGTCCCGTAGTGCGTTCAGCCCAAAAATAGCTGATTGGGGGAGGCAACACAAATACGGCTGGGGTGTCAGTTTAATGCGTGCATGCGCTACGCTGCCGGGAGCCGATCTGATGTTACACGAGACTTCGGCTTTATGAATACGGAAGGGAAGGTAACTCTGTACAAACTAGGCTGCCGGGGAAGGGAATAATCTACCCCCCCCTCCTCTGTGTGTGGCTGCCATGTGAAGCCGCGGCGCATGGCTTAGCGGACCGGTGTTTATCTTAAAGGGACAGCAGCCCCGGTCGCAACTCGGACTGAGAAATCCTTTTATTTTGTGTGTAACGTGCGGACGATGGCGTTGAGATAAAGCGATGCTTGTCTGCTTACTTTAATTTTATTTAAAAAAATAATAGGTGGCAGTACAAAAAAGAAAAATCAGTGAAAAATAAAAATTAGATTGAAAGATAATATGCAGAGTATTAATGTGATCATTTTTTCTTCATCTTAAAGATAGTTTATATTTTGCATTCTGATGGCAAAACCAGCTTCCTCTGCCGTCCGCAGGCGTTGATGTGCGTCCCGGTTGGGATTAATGGGAGTTGGTTGCGATGTTCTCCGTAATCACGTTCTCTTTCTTTGTCTTTGCAGTTGATAGTCGAGAAGACCACGGACTACCCTTCCACGGAGTATTCTCTGGTGGAGGATGTGGCGCTGCACTTCACGTGTTTGATGGACAGGCTTAACGAGCAGCGCCTGTTCCAGCCGGACCTGTGCGACGTGGACATTGTTCTGGTTCAGCAGAAGAGCACGTTTCCCGCTCACAAGGGCGTCCTCGCTGCCTACAGCCAGTTCTTTCACTCCCTCTTCACCCAGAACAAGCAGCTGCAGAGGGTCGAGCTGTCCCTCGAAGCGTTGACGTCTCGGGGCTTCCAGCAGATACTCAACTTCATCTACACTTCCAAGCTGCTCGTCAACGGCTGCAACGTACAAGACGTGCTAAACGCCGCCGCGGTGTTACAAATGAACGAGATCGTCACGTCGTGTCAGGAGCTGATCCACAGCAGGTCCTTAAACCTGTCGATGGCCAATGACGTTATGGACGCAGAGGACAATAGGAACGATAATACTAATACGGTAATGCCGCCGCAGTTCTATCGGGAGATCAAGCAGGAGGTGGACGCGCCCCCGACCAAAATCTACGCGCGGGAGGGGAACGACCCGTACTCGGTGAGAGTGGAGGACAGCGTCAGCAAGGGCCATCATGGCAACGATGGGTCACCTAAGCAGTATTTCAAAGACGAGGACAGGAGCGGGGCGAGGATGTGTAAAATAGAAGGGGTAGAGTCCGAGGAGGACATGGACAACCAGGAATCCTACAACAGGGAGCAGATTATCGTAGAGGTCAACTTAAACAATCAGACGCTAAACGTCTCGAAAGGGACGGACGGTAAGTCGTCTTCAGAGCCGGTTACCGTCGTCGACCGGTCGGATGGTGATGACCGGGGCTCGGAAGGGGACGGTGACGATGAAAACGAAGAGGAGGAAGGCGGGATGGAGGAAGAGGATGACTTCCTAGATATGTTGGAGGACGAGGAGGACGACATCCTCCCAAGCGAAGAAGATCTTGAAGAACCACAAGAGGAGGAGAAGGACAATGACGACGAGGATGGGGATGATGCAGCAGAGACGGCCAAAGATGGAAGCTCCCTGGCCGAAGGGAGCAAGTCGCCAAGTGAAAACAAGTCCACAAAAATAAGGAAAGGCGCAAAAGCGGCACGAAGTCAAAGAGGGTCAGGTGGCGGTGGAAGGAGGAGGAAGAAAGGACAGGATGGGTTGGGGCAAAAGGGTAAATTTGAGGAGAAACAGCACTTCCCCTGCAAGAAGTGCCCTAGAGTGTTCAACAATAGGTGGTACCTGGAGAAGCATATGAACGTTACCCACAGCCGCATGAGGATTTGTGATAAGTGCGGCAAGAGGTTCCTGCTTGAGAGCGAGCTGATGCTTCACCACCAGACGGACTGTGAAAAGAACATCCAAGTAAGTCTCGCGATAACAAGTGCCACCTCGGAGCCCTTTAGCCGACGTGTTTTGTTGCCGTGTGCGCTCGCTGCACGGTTATACCGGTCCGTGTGTGCTTTGCATGATGTCTGTGTAAGGGAGGTCCTGGTGTCGATACCGGGCTGAATGGCTTTTATCTGCCGTCCGATTCCGTGTTTGGGACGGCAACGCCGATTTTGGCTATGTTGATTTTAATAAAAAAAAAAAAAGACTTTAATCAGCCGAGTTTAAAGAAATATTAAGTGTCTTGATTTTTATTTATTTTTGGTGGGAATTATTAAAAGTTTCTTAACAGTAATGTCACACTTTAACACGGAGTGGCCCCTTTAATTGTTTGTGTTGTCCCCTTTGCAAGTACAAGGTAGGTTTCTGCAGAATAAAGTGGAATGTCCTCTTAGGTTGATTTCTGGATCTGCATGATTATTCCTCCCCATAAGTTGCTGTTTCATCAGTTCAGAGAGCCTTTGAAAGGATGACTGAGTAGAAGGGATGAGGACTTGAGGGCATGGAATTGATTAGATAAGCGCTAGTTCTGCCACCGGCTGACAGTTTTCTCGGCTTTCACGGGGGAAACATTTAAAACAGGGCTTGACAAATTTGTTTTGAATCAAGGAGCCAGGATTTTTTTTAAACTAAGTTTTACTTTCAACAACAAATATAACAGATCTTAAATGTACACGTAAAAAAGACTAGAACCAAAGTCATGGGCATTTAAGTTATGCCGATAATATAGTGTTTTCACTTGGCTTTTTGTGGCTTTTTTTTTGTGTCTGCCCCACCAACACCCAAACACACACACACACCAGGACAGGCACTGATACACCGGCACCCAGACACACACACACACCAGGACAGGCACTGATACACCGGCACCCAGACACACACACAGACGCCCAAACACACACACACACACACACACACAGCCACACACACACACAAACACACACACACACACCAGGACAGGCTCTGATACACCGGCACCCAGACACACACACAGCCACACTGACACACACACAGCCACACTGACACCCAAACACACACACACACACCAGGACAGGCTCTGATACACCGGCACCCAGACACACACACAGCCACACTGACACACACACAGCCACACTGACGCCCAAACACACACACACACACCAGGACAGGCTCTGATACACCGCACCCAGACACACACACAGCCACACAGACGCCCAAACACACACGCATCAGGACAGGCTAAGCCACTCCGAAGCATAAAAAAAAATTCTACACTGCTTTGTCATTAACCCCTCCCCTTTATATTTTTGCCCCTTTTGCATTAATGCCGCAGCCAGCCCCCCTTTAGTGTTGATTAATGTTCCGCCCCACAGCCTTGTGTATTGCCCCCTTTGTGCATTTATGCCATTGATATGTGTTGCCCCCAGCCAACCCTCCTCCCTTGTGTATTGATGCCCCCACCCCTTTTATGGTGGCTAATGTGATGCCCCCCTTTAGTATTAATTTATTTGATGCCCAACCACCCTTTTGTCTATTGATGCCTCCACTGCCATGTGTATTACCCCCGGCCACACACATCCCTGTTTACATTGATTTTGTAATTTCAAAACCCAGCCCATCCCCCTTTTGTATTAAGTTTTAATGATGTCCCAAGGAAATCCCCCCCCCTCCCCCAAATATAGGTCCACTTTCCTCAAACCCCTATTTTTTTTTTTATACTTACATTTTCGCTTTTCTTCCCCCTGCTCCCCCGCTCTCCTCCGACTTGATGATCCTCTCACCGTCATGAGGAACTCTGCTGTGAGCCCCGCCACCTTGAGCGCCACGTCCTGAATGGGGCGGGGTGACTGAGGTACTGCCACTCGGCAGCACGGCATGTGCAAGCCGGCCGCCCGATAAAATGAAAGCGGCCAGCGGGCAGACACGGCGGTCTTACCTCACGGCCGCACCACATGAACGTTGGTCTGCCGGCCCTGCTCACATGGGCCGCACGTTGGACTAGGTCAGGGGCTGACCTAGTTGAACCCTGATTTAAAATACCGACACACTTCAGGTAGATTTTATACGTCGGTTTAGTTCCACTAAAACTTTTAAAGTGTCCCGGAGTGTCGGTAAATGTCTCCTTTTCCCTTCCTGAGCCAGGCTGCGCAGGAAGTAGGCTGTGTGTCCCGCTAACACGCATCCCCCAGGCATTTCCTGGGTTTAGGAATTGGGCCCCTGCGGCTCCAGACGCGCTAATGACCTGTATGTCTGGGAGAGGGGTTTATTGCATGTTATCAATGAACGTATTAACGAGACCGTTTAATGAGCCCGCCACGCCGCCTGTTGTCCCCAAGGCTGTATCCTAACATTCATGTATCTCCTCGCATGACATAAGCAGCTTGGCTAGGTCCTCCCCAATAAACCCTTAAGTGAAATACACTATTGAAATGCAACAAAGGCCATCCTAGTAGCCTTTTCTGCGTCTGTGAGAACCAGTTGATTCCCTGATCCCCTTTCGCACCGAATGAGGGGGTGATCTGAAATAGTCATGTAGATTCTGTGCTGCAGGAATGGGGGGAGGCCAGAGCCTACTTAATATTTTGATAACAAATTACTGTAAATTGACATCTTGTTCATTTAACCCCTTAGCGACCAATGACGTGCCAGGCACGTCATGCAAAAAAAACGGTAAGGTAACATTTAAAAATGATTATGCATCGATGTAATCATCAGGGCAACCGCCCAGTCCCTGCAAAATGTAAAAAATAAAGTGGAAAGAGTTAAAATACTAGCATTTCAAATAGCCAAGATAAATAAAAGTGGTTTGATGGGGTAAATTGTTGTGGCCGGGTCCAAAGATAGGGCATAGGTACAGACTGACCAGAATGGAGAAAAAAAGCGCACTTCCAAATGTGCCCTTTTAGCCCCCAAACAACCCGACAAACCCATCCATGGGGGGGGTATCGCTGTACTTGGGAGATGTTGCTGAACACATTTTGTGGTGTTGAGTGTCATGTGCCGGGAGCGGAAAATTCACACCTGATGTGTGATGATAAATGGACTACCACAAAGTTTGACAAAGGCTGGTGGTAGAGTTAGTGCATGGAAAGGGTTAAAATACCAGCATTTTAAAATACCCTGGGGTGTCTAGTTTTCAAAAATCTATGGTTTGGTGGGGTAAATTGCATTGGCCGGCTTCAAAGATGTCCCAAATACCACATGGAGGGAAGAATTACCAGATTTGGAGAAAAGAATGGTTTTGAAAAAGCAAAACTGCCAAAAAACCTGCAGAAAAAAGCAAAAAAAACCATGAAAACACTGGGTATTTCTAAACTCAGGACAAATAGTCTGTTTAACAGGCGTTTTCATTAGTTTTTATAGATGCGTGTAAGATTTTTTTTCTTTAATTTTTCATCATGTTTTATAGGAAATTAGATATAATCAAAAAAAAAAATAGTATCTGAAGAAAGCCTTTCTTGTCCAGAAAAAAGAAAACTTGTGGGTTCAGTAAATGAGAGAAGAGAAAATTACCGCTAAACATGAGCAGCACAGAAATGTGAAAACGGCCATTTTCACAAAGGGTGCATTTTTTTAAAAGCCTGTTCTTGAGGGGTTAAAAGGCAGAATTATGCTGTTAGACCATCCAGAGGCCATTATAATTTTTGCTCGCTTACACCATAAAGCTGGAACCTTCCAGCTTCACATCCCCAGACAGGAGGTCATTTATAGAAAAACATTATATATCTCCAGACAAACACTTTGAGCTGTTTTCATGGAAGACAAGGACATTTCTGGCTGTAACATAATTACAAAAGGGTTTCTAACCATCAATTATCCTTTTATACTTAAACTTGGGTCAGCGAGCACAACGTGCCATTGGAACACAGGAGTGATGGGAGTGATAAAGGGCCATTGGAACACAGGAGTGATGGGAGTGATAAAGGGCCATTGGAACACAGGAGTGATGGGAGTGATAAAGGGCCATTGGAACACAGGAGTGATGGGAGTGATAAAGGGCCATTGGAACACAGGAGTGATGGGAGTGATAAAGGGCCATTGGAACACAGGAGTGATGGGAATGATAAAGGGCCATTGGAACACAGGAGAGATGGGAGTGATAAAGGGCCATTGGAACCCAGGAGTGATGGGAGTGATAAAGGGCCATTGGAACACAGGAGTGATGGGAGTGATAAAGGGCCATTGGAACCCAGGAGTGATGGGAGTGATAAAGGGCCTCTACGCCTATGAAGAGATTCCATTAAAAATCAGCCGTTTCCAGCTGCAATAATCATTTACAGCATTAACCCCGTCTGTGCTGGATTTCTCATCCACCACATGTTATTTTAATGGACAAAATTTACTTTTCTACCAAAAACAAGGAACGTTCTAAGTGACCCCAAAGTTTTGAACGGTAGTGTTTTTTTCCTCGTCTCTTAGTATGTTTCTGGCGTGTATTATATTTAGTGATGAGAGGGTTAAGATGTGTCTGGCAGGTAGTTTGAGATTTCTTATCTGCCGCGCCTCTTATTTTCCGGAATAAACATTAACCTGTCACAGCGGCAGATGCTCGACACCAGAGCTCTTTAATTTAGGGTAAACTGTGTATTATTATAGTTTGTCTACAATATAATAAATATTCTAATATTTAGTAATATAGTATATTTACTATTAGTCATATTTACTGTAATTATTCTCGTTATTAGTAAGTGTGGTATACACCATTAAATATTAATATATAGCGCCATCATATGCAGCGGCGCCGTACAATGGATAACTGGGGCTTAACAAGCAGAGGGTCATAGAATTTGGATTTACGGAAACAAAAGGCAAGGTGGACCCTTCTCAGAAGAGCTTACACTCTATGTCCCCACGTTGAGTGTAGGGTAGAGGGTTAAATCTGTTGGGACCCCTCGCTGCCCACCTCTATTAAATAGTCCCTTAGGGTTGAATTTTTTGCCACCCCATTGGAGGCGAGATTTGGGTTTGTTTGGACGTTTCTTTAGGGTGTGGGTTGTTACGTTGACTACCCTGACGCCTCCGGGGCATCCTCCTGCGTGTGATGGGGTATTAAAATAATATAAAAAAATAGGACCCGGAAGGGATCCCCCATTTAGCCGCTACACACAGGAATGCTTATTTTTCCTTTTTCTTCCCTCCCCGGTAACCCAGAACTGCCCTAGCTGGGGTAACAAACTATCGTATTTTAATCGGAGGACCGATCTGAATGGGGGCCGCGGCTCGGCGGAGCTCCTGCTTTCAGGTGTGGCAACCGAGGACGTTTGTGGAAATGGGGTTGCGCTCAGCCGCCGCGTCCCCCCCCCATCCCCCCCCCGGCATTCACCGCCTCGTCGAATGCCATAGTTTGGTGGAGAGGAATTGTTAATGTCCTGTGAAACGTCTTCATATCCCCGTCTGTTTCCTCGAGTTGCCTCCTAATGAGGGGAGTTGCTGAGAGCCGCCGGGGATAGCTAGTAGTGCAACGTTCAGAAACTATATATAATCACCATAGAAACCAATAAAATGATCCTGTTGCTATGGTGATAAGACCACATTCCAGACTTTGAAACCCCACACTTTTTCCCCACATTTATTAGAAAAATCTTTTACTCATCTATAAAAAACCAACAAAAAAACCTGATAAATAGATTCTACGATTTGTCCTGAGTTTAGAAATATCCAATGTTTTTATGTTTTTTGCTTTTTTTCTGCACATGTGGGGCCGTAAGTACAGGTAGCGCTTTGCTATTTCAAAACCATTTTTCCCCAAATATGGAAGTTCTGCCCCCATGTGCTATTTCGGTCATCTTTCAAGCCGGCCAATGCAATTTACCCCATCAAACCATAGATTTTTGGAGACTAGACACCCCAGGGTATTTCAGATGCTGTTATTTTAACCCTTTCCATGCACTAATTCTACCACCAGCCTTTATCAAACTTTGTGGATGTCGTTTTTTTTTTTGTTTTTTTTTTTATCACGCAAACTGTACTTCAGGTGTGAATTTGCCAGACATGACCCTGATGCCGACATCAGGCATGTCGTTGGTCGTTACCTGAGCATTTTTGCGTGACATGTCTGGACCATCATTGGTCGTTAAGGGGTTAAATGTATGCGCCGTGGAAGTGGATACCCTCTTCTCCTCCCTGAGGGAGCTGGTACGTATACAAGCACACAAAGCAGGCGCATGTTAATGTAAAAAAGTATTTGCTAACGGGTGACACGCGTATGGTCATTGGCAAAAGGCAGGTGCATCCGCAGCTTTTATCAAGAGTTTGATCTACTGTATTTAACCCCCCCCAAACTCCCCCCCCCCCTTTTTTTTTTTTCTTTCTGTAAAATCATCTTACTTAGTAAATCCTGTATCTATTACATGTGGGACAGGGGTGTCAAACTCCAGGCCCCACGAGGCACAAACAGACCAGATTTGGGGTTAAGTCTTGCTTTAAAGCACTTTTTAGCGCAGTTTTGGTTGCTCTGCTGTCGCTCGGGCCGGGATGTCTGGAAAGCCCGGCCTGGTTATGGGTGTCGCAGCCTGGAGTTGGGCGAATCTGGCTTAAGAGGGGCTTATCTGCTCAGCGTGTAAGGGGACGTGGTCTGGGAGTTTCTACAACTTACCACGTTTTTCATTACTTTCTCTGCCCACTTGCTGGGAGACTGTTCCACGTGCCAACCTCTCATTACAGTAAAACCTCCTCACATTACATCTAAGCCCTTTGACCCCCTAGTATCGAAGTGTATACAGACTTTTCTCTCTCCTTTTTTATTTCTTTCTCTTCTCCTCCCTCTCCCTTTTCTTCTCACTCTCCCCTTTCTTCTCGCTCTCACCCTCTCTTCTTAAGACAGGCAAAAAGCCTCTTCAGATTCCCTGCCTGCATGATGGGAGTTGTAGTCTCCAGCGGCAGGGGCTGTTTTTTTCCTTCTGGTATTAACCGCCCTTCCGTCTGCTTTCTTCGCAGTGCCTGACGTGCGGGAAAACGTTTAAAAAGCTCTGGTCGCTGCACGAACACAACAAGATCGTCCACGGCTACGCGGAGAAGAAGTTCTCCTGCGACATCTGCGAGAAGAAGTTCTACACCATGGCCCACGTCCGGAAACACCTGGTCGGTGAGTGACCTCATTGCGTGGCTTCCGCTGCCCCTTTCTAAAGCCACCCGCATGGTGTCCGCGTTCCCGACGCGAAGACAGGTCATGCACCTGCGACCGCTCTGTGATTGGCTAACTGATCGCTTTATGACGCAGGAAGCCGGAAGAAACCATAGAGATGTCCACGTTAATTCCGAGTAAGCCACGCTTTCCAAGGCAGTGTTGCTGGTTGTTGATTGGTCCAGGCAGCTTTTTTTTTTTTTGTAAGGGCCATGTAGGGGAAGGGAGACGACGGGACCGGAAATGCTGCCACATTCTGCCACCAGTGGCTTCCATTAGATTATCTTTGAAAGTATCGATTGCACTGATCGCGCGTTAAGTGTACATCGTGTCTCTGCTGACGTGATCGTGCTCTCCGTGTCGTGTGTTACATTTATTCGGCTACGTCGCCTCCTGTGCTCCGGCTCGCTGGGTGTTTTAGGTACAGCGGTGGAGATATAGAGCCCTAAAAAGAGTTTTGTTTTATGTCGGTAACTATGAGACGATGTTCCGTGTTCCGAGAGAACACGCATTGCATGATCGGTAAGCCCCTCTCTGTGCGCTTCTCGAATGCTTTTCTGCGCCCCCTGAATTTACAGCCTTCCACAGAATAACCCTTTTTGCCGACTTTTTGCAGCTCACACCAAGGACATGCCGTTCACGTGCGAAACCTGCGGGAAGTCCTTCAAGCGCAGCATGTCTCTGAAGGTTCACTCGCTCCAGCACTCCGGGGAGAAACCGTTCAAGTGTGAGGTGAGTCTCGGCGGACGCTATTAGCATCGTGTGACATAATGTGTAAAAGGAAAAAAAAACAACTGACTGACTGTCGGGTGGCTTGGCCCCTGGGGACCCGGACTCTTATCGCTGTGGGTGTCGAGAGCCGGGCAGAGAGTATGTGGTCTGGTGTGCTCCGAGACGGGCGGCCAGCAGCTCTTCAGCTTCTTAAAGTTCAAATCTCGTGGCTCTCATATCATTAGATCTCTGCAGTATTCCAGGGAATATGTATTTCTTATACCTCCGCCCCTGAATGCTTACATACGATGCCTAGGGACGCCGCGGAGTTGAAGCCGTCCTGTTAGGACAGTTTTAGGGTACTTTTCAGGTCTTACGGAGGTCGGGGTGATTGCTAATCCAATTGTCTTGTACCTTTTTTGTCCCCTGTGCTCCCCGTAGAACTGCCACGAGCGTTTCCAGTACAAATACCAGCTCCGCTCCCACATGAGCATCCATATCGGCCACAAGCAGTTCATGTGCCAGTGGTGCGGCAAGGATTTCAACATGAAACAGTATTTTGATGAACATATGAAGACCCATACCGGTAAGGAAAGTAAGGAAACTCATTTAATATTGTTTAACACCCTTTCCTGTCCACGTGATCATCACCCTGCCCTCCTTTCCTTCATCGGCATCCCTCCCACTTTTGGCCCCTCGGGGCAGGTTTGCGCAGCTCTTTGGCACCCAAGGGGTTAAGATGTCTCCCTTTCATTAATGAAGTCGTCCTCTTACCTGCCACCGGATCTGTAAGATGTGCCATGGTAGCCCGGGTCTCGCCTTGGAACAAGAGAGTTGGGTACCACGCACTGCACTGACCTACAACTCCCATCACCAAGGGTCTGGCTCAGAGCGATAGGAGATGTTCATCAAAAGAGCCGTCGAGGAGCCTTGCGCTGTCGTGTCAGACTGGGTTTCGAGGAGCAGGGTTGGTGTCGCTGTAACCTGGAAGCATCGTCCTTCCTGGCTTGTAAAACCCCCAAAAAACCTCCAGACCCCCCCCCCCAAAAAAAATACTAAGAGGAAGCCGGGGGGGGGGGGTTAACGTGCATCTAAGCTGTGGCAAGCCAACTATGGCAGAATCCTCCGCTTTGGGATCCTCGAAATGGCTCATGAAGAAACCTCATGGCTCACGTTCAACAAATGAGCAGAAAAAAAGGTTAATTACTCGGACCTCGCGGGGAAATACTGTTTTATTTTAACTTTATCACTAACTTTTGTTTGGGAATGCAGTGAAATATCATTTTTTTATGCAAAGAATGTTGTCTTGTTTAATTTTCTTCTAATAACATATGTGGATGTTGAAGTGGGTATAAAAGAAAATTGCTCCCTTGTAACAACGACCTGTGTTGGGTTTGGAGCTCATTCAGATAAATATAGTTAAAGGGGTGAAAAATATTCTTCTCCTTGAGCATAACCCCCCAGCGCTGTATACAGTAATATACCCCCCCAGCGCTATATACAGTAATATAACCCCCAGCGCTGTATACAGTAATATAACCCCCCAGCGATGTATACAGTAATATAACCCCCCAGCGCTGTATACAGTAATATAACTCCCCCAGCACTGTAATACCGTAACGTTGGTTACTGATTAACTAAAGTCTGGTTTTATCTCATTTTGTTCCAATAAGCTCCCTTTTTCTGCAGACCTGGAGCCGCCGTTGCTGTCAGTCATGTGATAATTTGGTGACTTTCCTGCTCAAACACCGCACTGAGCTGATGCTTTATGGCAATGCTAATGAAGTCCGTTCCTCCATAGACTTTCATTAGTGACAGAGTCCAGAGTGGGTGTTTAAGACTGAGTTATTCTATTGTTCCCCCCCAGGCGGTATGATAAGGAGTCGCGGTGTTTAGTAGATCGGGGATCAGATAACAGAGCGAGAATCATAGTAATGGCTGATACCAGCTGCCTGAAAACCATTTCTCCCTAAGAAGTATTTGTAGATAATCATCTGTGTAAATTGTGACCATAATGGGCTTTTTGCAATGAAAATGTTCTCTTGGTGTTGATGACGGGGCACTTGACCCCTTTTGTGACCGTTTCTGCTGTTTACAAGTCTCGCGTGTGACCGCTGTCCGCCCCATCCCTCTCCTTTCTACTCTTGCAGGGGAGAAGCCTTTCATCTGCGAGATCTGCGGCAAGAGTTTCACCAGCCGGCCAAACATGAAGCGCCATCGCAGGACGCACACCGGCGAGAAGCCCTACCCCTGCAACGTGTGCGGCCAGCGCTTCCGCTTCTCCAACATGCTGAAGGCCCACAGGGAGAAGTGCTTCCAGGGGGGCAACCCGCCGACTCCAGGAAGCCCCGGCACGGTGGCCAGCCTCTCCTCCCAGAGCGGCAACTCGCCGGGCCAGTCGAGTCCAGGCCTGTCCCCCACCTTACCGCCGCACCCCATGTCTCTGCCCCTCCTCCACTCGCTGGCGCACAACATGCCTGCGCCGTCGCACCATCTGCCACCGCCTCCCCCGCTTTTCCCCGCCGGCCGCATCAACAACAACTAGATCAACCTAAGACTGGCCCGGAAACGTGGACGTGGCCCTCGCTGAGCACCCTGGGGAGTTATGGCTGTTCCATTATTTCCCTCTCTTCTGGATCAGCGTCCAGCTGGAAGGAGGACGTGACAGGCCCCCCCCCTCCCCATTGTGTGGGGTTTCTGTAGCGCCTGCCAAAACGGGACCCCCCGTGTCAATCCCGCCGATATATATATATCGAGATAGAAAAGAGGGGAGGGACGGCTCCGAGCTGTGCTTATCCGGCTACTTGCGTTATTTTACTTTTAGAGCAAATTAGAAATTTTAATATTGTCACGCTTGGCTAGTGTTTCATCTTTATATGTCTAATGTAATATATAATATACACGTGTCCATGTAACTGTGTGTATTTATATATAACCAGACCTGGAGAAATTAGTAGCCAAGATGGGGAAAGTTACCAGTCCACTCGAGTTGTAAGAACGCAGGTTTCCCATTGTATCTCCAAACAGTTGTTGGTCGTCAGGAGGCAGCGGCCTGGTAAATTATATATATATATATAATGTCCTTTAATTCAACGGATGTTCCGTTAAAGGGTCGTCTGCCTTTGTTCCTCAGAATGTGGCAGAGATGCCACGTGGGGGACCTGGCGCCCTCGGCTGCTGGGACGTGGATCCTGCTGCCGGGGTGCTCAGGACGTTGGCTGCTTTTTAATGTAGCAGAGAGGTGGTTGAAAGGACGTTTGTTTCCTTCTCTAAGGAGCGGTGGCTTTGATGCGTACGTTTCGTCGGGGGCTACCGGGCAAAGCGCACTTTATCGCGGGGTAATTCCGCTGGGTCTTTGGCAAACAAGCAACTGCCTTGCAAGCGACCGCGTGACCTGTTCCGCCCGGCTCTCTTGCCACCAAAACAATTGCGGAAGCACCGTAATAAGAATTGTTTCCGTTAACTTTCCCATCACTGTTGAAGAGCCGTGTGTGGGGGGGTCACATACAAGACGTTGACTAGGAAGCCCACCTCTCCACCCATCATGCCACCTCTCCATCTGTCTCTCCACCCATCATGCCACCTCTCCACCTGTCTCTCCACCCATCACGCCGTCTCTCCACCCATCATGCCACCTCTCCACCTGTCTCTCCACCCATCACGCCGTCTCTCCACCCATCATGCCACCTCTCCACCTGTCTCTCCACCCATCATGCCACCTCTCCACCCACTGCAACATTTCTTGACCATGCTAAACCGTGAAAGCCCCCCCCCCCCCCCAATACATTTCAGAATGACAATAGATTAGTCTGAAGGGTTTAGGAGGCTGTTGAGTTAAAAGCCGAAGAGGAGCTTTTAACCCTTCGAGTGCAGCTGCTGGGTGGGACACAATTATAAAGAAAAAAGTCTAGAATTCCGTGGTGGGTTCCCAGTTTCTGTTTGGGAAGCTCCTCTTCCGGCCCCCGGCCCATTTCACCATCTGAAAGGACATAAATTGGACTGCGGAATAAATCTAGCCTAGAGTATTTTATTTGGGGTCCGCAACAATAAAACCTGGAAGCAAAGACATCTGGATAAACTTGATTCCATGAATCAGAGGCAAAAATTGCATGTCAAAAAAACCTAAAACTGTGATTTTGGTTTTAGGGAAATAACTAAAAATAACCGGCCCCTCCCCTTTAATCTGGTCCCCTGTATGCAAATTAGGCATACAGTTGGCATATTTAAATACATATTTCCTCTGCTGGTCACGGTATATAATTTTATACATTTAAAAAAAAATCCCCTTTATGAAAAAACATTTTTATATTTTTTTTTTATATATATAAATATATATAAATTCGCCAATCAGTTATTTTACGGTTTCACATTTCACAATCTTGGGGAGTAATCTTTTAGAAACGTGTCTATAGAAAAACCGCCTTTTCTATATAAATATAAAATCACAAACTTTTAATGCCGTAACATGCGGGAGCCAGAGCGGCACCGGTGTGGGGGGAATAAACCGGTTAGTTCGGTAAATATGAGAACGGTTAAAATTCTTAGTCGATTCCAGTAACACGCAGACTGCGACGCCGTTCCTGACGTAGGAAAATAATGGGTTTTTTTTAGGAAACTAAATGTAGCAAAAGGCTTGTATTCGGGAGGTGGGGGGTGGATTCACATCATGGTTAACGTGGATCTGCACCCCTAAACTGTTTGTGGCCCCGTGACGTGGGTTTATTTAACATAGGAAAAAATGACATTAATCGGTTTAAAAAAAAAAAAGTAACTTCTGTCATTTTTAAGACGGTTCTGATAAATTATACACTTATTCCTTGTCCTATATGCTGATTAATTCCAGCATGTGCCCCACCTCCCTGTTTTCTGATTGGCTGCTCCTATTTTTTTTTTTATATATATATATATATATATATATATATATATATAATCTTCCCAAAGAGAGAAACAAATTAAAACATGGTGTAGCTGAGTGCTTAATGCATCTTTTTTTTTTTTTTTTTTTTTTTTTTTTTTTTAAATAATAATTAAAAAAAATAATTTATTGGTGCGATAGAGTCCAATTGGCCACTTAAACTCTGATTTTCATGACCGGTCCGCTTTAAATATTAAGTCCAGGAATAAACATGGCGCCTTCACTAGCTCGTTATATAAATATATATAAAAATATGCAGTGGGAACAGGTGGTTTTTAACGATTTTGCGGGCCGCTGCGTATTGGTGATTATACACACGTGTATATACAGTGATATCATTTCATCGCTCAGATGCAAGGTTTTGATGCATTTCATGGGTTTTTTTTTTCCCTTACCGATGGGTTTCTGATGTTATATCGGAATTTAATACTATAGTTCCACTGAGCTGTATCTCGAGGGGGGGGGGGCAGGAAAAAGCCCCATTTCATGTAGTATTTTGGGAACGTAATTTACCCTCCCCACAAAGATGGGGAGGAACCGCTATAGGTCATTGTTCCCGGTAGTATTGTTATACGGTAGTATTCCTTGCAGCATTTATCACAAGGCACTTTAGGGAGCAGGTAACCTTTTCTCCGATTCCTTTAATATTGGTTAAATGAGTCCCCGGTGTTTTTCTACATTAATTTTTTATTTTTTAAATATGGATATCAGGTTGCTGTTCAATAAAATTCAAGACTGTATAGAACTTTGGTTTACATAGGAAGATCTGTCCATTAAAACTATATATATGAGTCATTGTCCTACAGAGGTTCAAAGCTTTTGTTTTTTATTTTAATTTAAATAGTTATCTTGCCTGCTTTATATTTTTTTTATTTTAATTTTTTGGAAAGGCTGCTATGCTTCGGAGCAGATAATTGGCAAATAAACCAAATTCAACCTGTATTTGTCCATCTGTAAGTTCGTTTAGCATTACAGTTGACCGAGAACCCACGAGGAAACATTCAAAGCAAGCGGGAGACATCATCTGTGGCTGGCGCGAGTCCCGCTCCAGTTCTTTGGTTGGAACAGCTGCTGTTGTGTAGCCTTCGTGTTTCCACCACAAGTAGGAAAAGCAAAAAAAACAAATCCTGGGTAAATTATGATCTAATTCAGTGTAAATTATGTCCAAGCCGTCTCTGGAAGGTCTTGACGTTAGAGGCGTCCGTTCTTCGTAGAAGGAGAAGGTGACCTCCCTACCAACCAGAGCATTGGATTATTTTTGTTCTGATGTCCCCTCATTCCAAAAAGTTGGATGTGAATGGTCCTGGTGTAGTAATTAAAAGAATATCTTGAGTCCGTTTCGTTTGGATGATACCCACAGCCTTGCTTGGTGGAGAAACCTCCCTCTTTGGTCAAACTTGGAAACCATTCATGGCTTCACCCAACAAAATGGACAGCGGGGAACGTCATCTCTGGATATGGCGAGCAAAACAAAAATAGCCTTGTGTCTTATCGACACGGACTTCCGTTGAGAGGATACCAATAGACTTGGGCGTGCTAGCTTGGTGGCTCACGGACTCTTGAAAAGTTGCGATTGGGTGTGCTGGTCCAACTTCTGATAATTTAATCCCAAAACAGACATTTCACTGGCCTTCAACTCCATCGATGGATGTCCTCACCTGCCCGCGTGCCTCCGTGTGAATCCCTCGTGGGGCAGGACACCGTTGTGAACTTTTTGTCATCTTTCAACTCAACTACTGTGTATAGACAGAGCGTCCTCCATGACCCATAAGACCATTTCCCGACCCTTAGAAGCTGGTCCCAGGACACTTGACGTAAGTGAATGCAAAGCATTCTGGGAGTCCATACGGACAGCAGGGGCTCCGACGCGTGCCCCGGGTTACCTTAACTTCTTTTGTAGATAGGAAACTCTCGGCAACACTAGACAATGTTGGAAAGAGAACTTGTCGATATTTCCGTACTCTATGGAACATTTTTTTTTTTCACGATATCGTATGCTTACATTCACAGCTCTTCTGCTGTCTCACCGTATTATTAAACGTCGCGGTTTTAATGTCTTTACTAGTGCTTTCGAGTGGAAAGACCTAATTAGAAGAGGTAGGAGAAATTTAAAAAGTAGTTGTAGAAATTGTTAGTGAGAAAATACTTGTCCAGAGCACAATGTAGACATAAAATAAAATAAAAGGATGTGTGTGGGGGTGCTGAGCCTGATCCACTCGCCTATTGCCAATCTCAAAAAAATAAATAATAATTTTGTTCTTTCCTTTTTAAAATAGCTATAAAAATTCTTTGACAAAATAAAAACATTTGAACATTTTCGAGTTTTTGTTATTGCGTGTTTTTGGGTGTTGGGGGGGGGGTGATTTGTCTTACTGCTTGTTGGGAAAAATGTAAGACCCTCCAGCCGTTGCATGCACTTTAATTCATATAATAGCTGAGAGGTCCCTTTAAGTTTTTTTGTGTTGCCCCCCCTATATGCACCCCCCCAGGTATTTTCCATGCTGTAGATGCGTGTTGTCGCTCCCATTGATTACAGTGGGCATGTTCTGCTGCCGTTAATTGGCTGCTTCAAGCAACCAATCGGTATCAGGAACTGACAGACTACGAGGGAGCTGCAGCTTCTCCCTAAGGTAAGTGCATTTATTCTTAACTTTTTTTGGGGGGGGCATTAAATTTTTGACACTTGGGAAATGTAGCCCTTTCGACCAAAAATAAATCCCATCTTTTGAGGGGTTCTCTTATTGATATTTCTATGTTTAACCTTCTTCCTACATTCCAGTAATTTATTTATTTCCACATCACCAGCTGACACAAAACGCCTGCGTGCCGGATATCGGAAAGCCTTTGCAGCCGATGAATTTAATGATTCTGGGATGAGTGGAAAGACAAAGGAGTTTATTCACTAAATGGAGAGTCTCTGGTTTTACTATTTATTAGGGAGGGTGAACAATGCCAGCTTCCTCCAGTGAGAAGGGCTGAGCTGGCCCTGTTTAATGCAAAACTCAGCAGGAGAGGAGACTCTGGAAGCACATCACTGACTTAACTATACATTATCCAGGGCCAGCCAAGCGTTTCCTGCTCGCTGCGGTTGGCCCTTTAATATATATTGCAGTCAAGGAGCTGAAATATAAGTTTGCTGCCATCTATCCTGTTCGGAGGCTCAACCCCGAGTGTTTGGTTATATGAGACCCAGCTCTTCATGGATTATATATATATATATATATATATATATATATATATAATCTAACATCAAAACAAAATGTTTACTTTAGGTCCAAAAAAACCCAGAAAAGGCTTTTTTTAAAGTTTGAGCTTGGCACAAAATCGCACAGAAACCAATCAACCCATTAATAACCAACCCAAGCAATGGCGCTTGCGGAATGCTGCCCCCTGCTGAAGACCCCGTCACCGCACCAGTGACTCACTGAAGAGAGGATCTCGGCTTGAGTTCTGGCTGCTTGATCAAAATATGGGGTTTACTGAGCGGGTGGTAGATAGCCTTCCAGCCGAGGTGGTAGAGGGTAATACAGTGAGGGGATTAAACATGCATGGGATAGACATACGGCTCCTGAATCTAAGACGAGACCAACGACTGATTAAAAAGTGGACCGTTGTCCTTGCAGCATAAAGTCGAGGCTAAATGTTTCCGTGCACGACGTTCCTTTCGAAGGCATCTCCTCCGTTCACCTCGGAGGTCGTTTTAAAACAAACGATTTCAGGCGGAATCCTTTCAGCTTTAATTTACTAGATCAGAATTTACGTACTTTGTTAGTATTTGGCGGGATTTCTTTTTAATTGGTCTTCCACAAGGTTCTATGGGCCTCGGGTCATTTGTGACGAATACTCCAACACTTTCTCTTTGTCTCTAAGTCGTCGCGTTCCAACATCGGAGGTTTGCTTAGGATCGTTGTCCTTCTGGAAGACCCAGTTGTGGCCAAGTCTCGGAGTGTTGCTTCAGTATTTCTAGATAATCCCGGTCATCGTGATGTCTTCTATTTTCTGAAGGGCGTTTGTCTCTTTTCCAGCAGAATACCCCCACATTATGAGGCTGCCACCACCATGCTTCACGGTTGGGATGGTGTTCTTCAGATTTAAAGCCTCACTCTTTTTCCTCCATTCCTGTCGCTGATCATTATGGACAAACTGCTCCAAAAGTCTAGATTTTTGTCCTGCTGATCACCTGCAGACCTCATTCCGGTGTTTTTATGCCGGTTTTAGTTCTTAATGGTGGATGTAGATACTTTGTTACCTGATGCCTCCAACACCTTCACCAGCTTCTTAGTTATATTCGGGTTCAGTTAAACCTCTCTGACCAAAGTCCGTTCAGTCCTGGGGGTCAGTGGCTCCTTTTTAAAACACGCAGTGTCCGTGTGGCCCCATACTTTTTATATGTCGTTGTTCCATGCAGTTGTTTGGGAATTACTCCTAAGGAGGAGCCGGATTCACAGGGTCTTGGTTGAGTTGCTTGGATTGTACCCGTGGTATCAAAGGGAAGAATGCCCAGGTTCTACAAGTAGGACCTTAAATAAAGCCACGGTTGCCAATTAATAACTTATTATGACAATTGGCCAATCAGAAGATCCTAAAAAGTCATTTTCTGGAATCTTCCGGATAGTTTAAAGACCCAGTGAACTTGTTCTATGTAAATGTTTGACCCACTGGAATTCTGCTCTAGTGATTTAAAGCTGAAAGAATTCTGTCTGTAATCCATTGTTTTAAAATAACCAACTGTAGATAATGTGTTTAAAAAAAACACCTAAAACAAATAACTAATAAGATGTTGGGTTTTAGGTTCTCTGACAGTAAATAAACAATTTAAAATAAAATTATATACATCAAATTATACTTTGTATGTTTTCTGCCAATATTCCAAAGCCACGACCGAAACAGAAAAAAAACTTTTTTTTTAGCAGATTTTTTTTATTTATTAGCAGAAAATTTCTATCAAAATTCTCAGTCCCTCATTTTAGAAAAAAAAATTGTTAGAAAACTGCAGAATTATATAAGAAATAAACTCCATTCCTTTAAATAATAATAAATTGTGTTAAGAGCGTGCGACGATGGCAAAGTTTCCAATCTATGTGTTGATAAAGCTTCCACAAAGAGGGGGGTAGAAATAAAAAGGAAAAAAAAAAGTAATTCAAATTTTTTTGGATAAAACAAATTCCTGTTTTAAAATCTATATATTATTATTATAGAAATAAATAGTTTTTTTGTCTCAAACAAATTCTAATGGACTTGATTAAGGGGCAGAACCTGTCTAATTCTCTTGTTACGATACATGCCAAGTTCTTAGGGGGGGGGGGACGCATTCAGCAAAATTTTATGGTTGTCAAAAGAGCGTGGCCAACACACGATGGGGTGATTCTGGTGCAAAATTTGAGTTGTGATCTTATTACCATGGTAACCAATGGCTGCTAGTTGCTGTGTTCAGTCCATGTTTTTAAACTTTTTTTTTTTTACCAGAATTCCATTTTTTTTTTTTTGCATGGCCACTGGTTTCCCACGGATTAACTCTCAGAACCGCTATGCTAATGTTTTAACCCCTTATTGAATGCACTGAGAATATTGTGGTTTTGGGATAAATCAAAGCCTTGTGTGCGATTTTTTTTTTTTTTTTTTTTTTTTATTTTTTTTTTTTTTTTTTTTTTTTTTTTACATTTTTGTCAGTCGGAGAATATTCAGACGAGCGGCGAGGAAGGTGGCGCCGGACGCATATCGGATTTCTTTCAGGATACCTTCCCATTTCTTCTCTTCTTCGTCGTATCTGAAACAAAGTAAAAAAAAATTCTCATAGAAACTTCAATACCAAACATCAAAAAACACATTTATCCTCTAGATTTAGCAAAACATGTTTTTTTCCCATTTAAGGTATTTTTAATGAGGGTTAAATTCTCTGATTCTAAGATTTGAAGTATTAACCTATTAATAGCCCATGTCAAATATTCTATTGTGGTGATGGTGGCAACCAAATGGTTCTAATAACAGTCCTTCTGGAAACCATGACTTGTCAAGCAGTAAAGATAATTCTGAATTAAGTCCACCTGTATTCAAGCAGGGATTTCAGCCATGATACAGCAGTGAGAAAAGCACCAATTGTTAAATCAGTGTAAAATAGGATGGGGGTTGGCTCCAGAGTGTGTGACCCCGAGAATCTGCCCCTTCACCCTGCAGTTGAGGTAAAAACCCAACGGATTTGCTCACTTAATCTATAACTCATCCCTTTTCATTGTCACCAATAACTAGTGACAGGATCCAACCCCTAGCTCACGAGCAAAGCCAGCAGCGTGTCTCCCGGAGGTTTCTTGGTGGAAAAAATTGGTTCACTTCCTATAAATCCGGATCGGCCAAAAAGGTTATCTTTTACTCTATTTCTTACGTCCAGATATCATTGAGCTCTGTTGGCACGAGCTCCTCCGTCTCGCTCTCCATCGTGGCGAAACCTCCAATGGCAAAAAGTGTCCCGGCCATACTGACGAGGCTGAGCGAGCTCCGTTCCTGCGGAAACTCCGTAAACTCTTCCCACCTGGAATACGGAAAATTACGCGCTGTTAGCCATTTGTTGTCATTTTCACTATTGAGTCCCTGTCTGCCTCCCAATCGGAGGCAGACTCCGTATTCGAAAAGGCTTACGCTCTTTGGCTGGGACAAGGCTGAGGTGCAGCTACTTACTTGTTGGTCTTTATGTCGTAGGCTTCGACGGTGTTGGTCAGGCCGGTGTCGGTAACTCCAGCAGCTACAATGATTTTCCCGTTGTGATAAGTGGCTCCAAACAGCGACCGAGCCGTTTTCATTGGGGCCACGTCCTTCCACTCAAACTTCTTGGGGTTGTAGACGCATAACCTGTTCAGGCACTTCCTACAAAAGAGTGAGCGGAATGAGGTCACCTCCATGTTATTGAATAACGACGGATTGTCCAGCACTTTATCCCTCCCATCTATTTTTAACGGCCCTACATGAAGTGTATTTATATTGAAAACCCCAGATACATGATAACAACGGGGAACTTTAATCATTTCCAGTTTGTTAAGGAATTAAACGGGTTCCATCAGAAGGAGAAGATCTCATAATAAGTTTGTTCCATCAGAAGAAGACGACCTCATAATAAGTTGGTTCCATCAGAAGGAGAAGACCTCATGATAAGTTGGTTCCATCAGAAGGAGAAGACCTCATAATAAGTTGGCTCCATCAGAAGAAGAAGACCTCATGATAAGTTGGTTCCATCAGAAGGAGAAAACCTCATAAGCCCAATAACTTCAACTAGGTCTCAATGACCTATTGGGCTATATTGTTCTTTTTAGTGAAAGAAGAATTTGCCTTCGACAGTAGTGTAAGGTTGTATTGGCAGACCCGGCGAGTGTGTTTCGTAGAGTGCCGTCTAAGCTACACGTCTTATATGCGGTCAAAGGAATACCAATGGTTATGATTGGCCCATTCTGTTGGTTGCTATAGCGATAACAACTTTTCAAACTCGGCATGGTCAGATTGATACATAGAATGCCGGCCCGACGTTATCGCTCGTAGAGTCTTGGCTTGGACTCCCCTATTTTCCATTCATTTAAACCGATCAGAATGGAGAATTTGTCATCGATTTTGATAACGGATCCTGTTTTACTTACTTGTTGTTTCCTTTCCCACCGATGACATAAACCAGGTTGTCATGTGACACCACGGAGTGTCCGTACACTTGGTAGGGCAGAGGGTCCGATTCCCCCCATTTAAATGATCTGAATATAAAAAAAGAAATTTAACCAAAGTAAGTAAGATAGGAAATTTTTATTATTTATGGTTTTATATAGAGCCGTCATATTCCACAGAGCTGTACATTGTAAAGCCTTTTCTGGAGACAATGTTTTTTTTTTTGTTTTTTTTTATTACAATTCCCTAAATAAATATAAAAAAAAGATGACCGTCTCTCGTTACAGCCAAAGATATGAAAAATGCTCCGGAAAAAAGCAAAAGGGTTACTGTGTTTTTTTAGAGTTCAGCGATTTAATTTTTTTTTTTGCGGGGAGGTTTCTGCTGATGCCAAATGGGTCGCCCCTTCATGTAATCATTTGTGCATACGAAGCGTTAACTGAAAAATTGAGATTGGGGAACCACATGACTTCTCATTCCTATTGACTCTGGCAGTTAAGCCCGTGACGTAAACTTTAATTTTCTGCAAAAGCTTAAAATAAAAAAAATTAAAAATTCTTGTTTCTTCCTCTACTTACGGTCGGTCGTAACATAAAACAGAGTCCAATGTCTGCTCTCCTTCCTTCAGCTCCTTCCCACCAATCAGGTAGATGGAGTTTTCGGATTCTCCAAGACCAAAGAGACATCTTGCGGATGGCACGGGCGGCATCCCCAACCAGTCCGAGTCCAGGTGGTCAAACTGTAAGGATGAGAGTGAAAGAATGGAGATTGGGAAATAAAGACATTTAATGAAATACTTTTTTTTAATTAAATTACATTAATGTCAGGGACATTAAACCATCACTTAAATACCACATAAAGCTGATGAAATATGCACAATGAATGGGTTACGGTTTAAAAAATATTTTGTGCGTGTGTGTGTGAATCATTTCCCCTTCATGTGGATAAAAATATATTTCTTCTGAGAATTATTTGGATAACGTATCATTGCTCAATTAAACTTACCACATCAGTCATTCAATTGAACTGCATGTGACAAATGTAACAATTTTAATTTTCTTGGCCGCATACATTCGCTTTTAAAAAGGCAATTGTTTTTCAGAAAACAAATAAAACTTTTTGTTTATCATATAAAAGGAAAATATATATATATACATCCGGCAAAATGTTAAACAATTTAACCCTTTCAGTGCTGGTACATGTTTATATATTTATTAACATAAATTAAATCCAGCCTACCCAGGCACTAAATAAACTACAGACCCCAACTCCAGAAGGATGTTGATATTCTGAAGAGAGGAGGGGGACTGAAATAGTGAATGGTTTACAGGATAAAAATGATCTGGAAAGACTAAGAGATCTCAATATGTCCGGCTTGGGGAGAGAAGGTGGGGGGGGACTTTTAATGCATAAAAGGATTTAACAAAGTACAGTATATTATTTCAAAGAAGGAGAAAAGTTACAACAGGAGACCAGAATCTAACACTAGAGAGTCAGAGGCTTGGATGGGATGTAAGGAAGTAATATTTTACTGAGAGGGTGGTAGATAAATGGAACAGCCTCCCAGCAGAGGTGGTAGATACTAAACAGTGAGGAAATATAAGCATGCATGGGATAGGCATACGACTTCTGCATCTGAGACCAGACAGAGGACCGAGTTGGGTTGCGTGACCCTATTCAGCCCTGGGCTAAATGTCGGACTTGCCCTGCACAAAATATTCAGATTGACCCAGTAGTGTAATTGCCCCCCCGCAGCCCAGCAGGGCCATTACCAGTATGTTAAGCAACAGGGCTGCATTAAAATGTATATTAACGCAACTTTATAGGCAGTTTTTTTTATTTTTCTGCCAACTAATTAATACCCAATTATGTTTTATTATACATACTATATATCATAGATATATTTATACTATTGTTTGTTTGTTTTTTTGGGTGGGGGGGATACATTAACCCCTTAAGGACCAGGCTGTGTTTTACCTTTTGTACCATTGGGACCGAGGCTGTTTTAACACTTTTGCGGTGTTCGTGTTTAGATGTAATTTTCTCTTCACTCATTTAGTGAACCCACACAAATTATATGTTGTTTTTTTCAGGACAAGAAGGGCTTTCTTCAGATACCATTGTTTTAATCATATTATCTAATTTCCCATAAAAAAAATAATAAAATATGATGAAAAATGTAAAAAAAAACCCACATTTTCTGACTTTTACCCCAAAAATCTTTTACTCATCCAAAAAAGCTAATGAAAAACCCTACTAAATATATTCTAATATTTGTCCTGAGTTTAGAAATACCCAATGTTTTTATGTTTTTTTGCTTTTTTCTGCACGTTAAGTACAGGTAGCGTTTTGCTATTTCAAAACCATTTTTTCCAAATCTGGTAATTCTTCCCCCCATGTGCCATTTCGGGTATCTTTGAAGCCGGCCAATGCAATTTACCCCATCAAATCATATATTTTTGAAAACTAGACACCCCAAGGTATTTCAAATGCTAGTATTTTAACCCTTTCCATGCATGAGATTCTACCACCAGCCTTTGCCACACTTTGTGTTAGTATTTTTTTGGTATTTTTTTTTACACAAATTGTACTTTGGGTATACATTTATAGCTCCAGGTATACGTCACTATCAAACAACACCCTAATATGTGTTCAACAACATCTCTCGAGTACAGTGATACCACCCATGCATGGGTTTGACTGTTGTTTGGGGTTAAAAGGCCACATTTGGGAAGTGCGCTTTTTTCCCCTATTTTGGTCAGTCTGTGCCTATGCCCTATCTTTGAGCCTGGCCACTACAATTTACCCCATAAAACCATATATTTTTGAAAACTAGACACCCCAAGGTACTTAAAATGGTAGTATTTAACCCTTTCCATGCATCAGATTCTACCACCAGCCTTTGCCACACTTTGTGGTAGTATTTTTTTTTGTATTTTTTTCACACAAATTGTACTTTGGGTATAAATTTATAGCTCCAGGTATACGTCACTATCAAACAACACCCTAATATGTGTTCAGGAACATCTCCCGAGTTCAGTCATACCCCACATGTATGGGTTTGTCTGGTGTTTGAGGTTAAAATGCCACATTTTGGAAGTGCGCTTTTTTTTCCCCCATTTCAGTCAGTCTGTGCCTATGCCCTATCTTTGAGCCCGGCCACTCCAATTTACCCCATCAAACCATTCATTTTTTTAAATTAGACACCCCTTGGGTATTTGAAATGCTTTTATTTAAATTTTTCCACGTCAGGATTTTTGGGAAGATACAGCGTTAATTTTAGCACTTGCTCATAATAATAAACTTTATTTTTTTATTTTATTTATTTTACTCTTTTTGGACTTTTTTTTTTTACATTTTGCTGGAACTGGATAGTTCCTCTAAAGCATAATAATTTTTAAATGTTACCATGTTTTTTTAAAGCTTTTTCTTTTTTTCCTTTTTTTTTAAAATTTTTTTTATTTTATTTTACTAATCACATAGTGATTAGAAAGCTGGGCTCCATTGACTTGTATGGTTGAATGCAGTACCTGTATTCAACCTGCAAGTGGAGTGGAGCCAGAGTTCTCTAGAGGGTCTGGAGACTGTCTAGCGAACTTTTTCAACTTTATTTTTTTTTTTTCCTGGGCTGCCGCCATCTTGCGGATGGTGAAGACTGCGTGCAGCTGCGGCTGTGACCGCTCTCCGGAGCGGTCACAGTCCATCAAGAGGTAAGTGTTTGGTGTCGCTGGATGCGTCCTGATCGAGGCATTCCAGCGACACCATTGAAGTTTAGGAGGTGATCGGTGATCGCCTCCTAAACGCTTTTAAAACGTGCGTCCGCCGCCATTCAATGTATGGTGGCTGTTGACGCCCCGGGGAGGGGCCAGACATGGCCCATCATGCCGATCTCGGTGTTGCTGAATGCCTCAACATCGAGGCATTACAGCAACACCGTTTAAGCTTATAAAGTGATCGTTGATCACTTTCTAAGCTTGTTTAAGTCTGATGACGTGTCAGGCACGTCATAGGTCGTTAAGTGACCGTTTTGCATGACGTGCCTGACCCGGCAATGGACGTTAAGGGGTTAACAATATAGTGATATTCAACAGCGACCCCTACTGGTAGCTTTCAATAAGGGCCATATGTAAGCACACGTGAACCATCTCTAACACGATTAATGGTCGCACTTCTATAACACTATGGAAAACAAACACCTTATTACATCTGTTTAACCCCTTAAGGACAATGGGCCGTCCCTAAACCCATTGAAAACAATGCATTTTGAGCCCGTACATGTACAGGCTTTGTCATTAAGGGGTTAAAAAAAATATACTGGAGTGATGAAACATTCTATCCATATATCTCTTTCCTCCACAGTCTTATGCTGGCCCTCGAGATGGTTTGGAGCTCCTAAGCTTCACTTGGGGGGGGGGGAGTTATTTTCGGTGTTTTATGGCGTTCTAATACCAGCACTATTACATCCTGATTGTCAGAGGGCTCTACACATAGTCCTACGTACCTGTAGGAAGTAGGAACTCAATGGCTCGTCCTTATTATCCTCGTTGTAGTAAAGTCCACCAGCCACGAAGACCTGGTTTTCTTTAGTTATCAGACTGACGTGATTTTTGGGGATCTGGGCTGAGAGTGAGGCAAAAAAGCACTCATTGCCGCTGGGATCGTAGGCCACGGCCCCCGTGTCGCTTATCATAAATATTAGATCCTTTAAGAACATTCCGAATCTTAGAGTGTCGTTCAAAATTCCGGGTAGAACATCTTCGTCTTCCTCCACGTCCCCGTTCACCACCGGCTCCCCGTCTTTTCCCTCTTTGGCAGGGGATTTCTTTTTTAAGACGGGAAGTTTTCCTTCCCCAGCCTCTTTGACCATTTGAAGTTTTTTCAAAAGTTCTTTATTGGACTTGACCAAGTCATTCTTCTCAACCTTGCTCTTGATATAGTCTGGGGATATTAGGCGGAAACGTATGCTTTCAAAGACGACCGGCAAGGCCTTAACGCGGTTCTCCTGGTCTTTGGAAGCCCATTTCATAACCACCTCGAACACTTCTTCTTCCTTCTCCACGTTGAGAGTGTCGCTGGAAATAATTGCTATCAGCTCATCGGGGGACAGTTGGCCAAACTCTTCGTCCCTTGAGATGAGACTGAAGCGGTCGCACAAGAAATCCCGGGCCGACACAGCCAATCGAGGGCAATCCAACATGAGACCCAATCGAAATATGGCCAGGCAGTTGCTAAGACATAACTTCTTCTGGAGGAACGAGACGCATACCGTGAATATCGAAGGGATCTGGAACATGTTGGCTACAGAAAATATATCCTGTACGTTGGCCTCTGTGATTTCAATTTCAGAAGTGTAGATATAGTGAAGGATCTTCTCCATCACATCTGGGTCCACATCTTCGAGGTCGATTTCCTTTTTCTTGCTCTCGTCCAAATCGGAAAGGAACATCGCTCGGAAGTAGGGACTGCAGGCTGCCAGCACGAGCCGGTGGCAGGGGAATTCCTTCTCCTTGATCTTCAGGACACAGTCTATGAATTTGTTATGGTCCAGCATGTCCTTCAGCCCATCTTGTAGCAATGTTTGCTGATAGAGACGTAACTCTTCAGCCTGTTGGACGGGCAGCGCCATTTTTGATATCTTCCTACCCTTCGATCTCTTTCTTCCCCGCAGACCCTGGGCCTCGGTGACCTGCCGCAAACAAAAAAAGGGAACGAGCTTTGGAGAATGAAGGAGGATTCCCAACGTTCAACCTGATATCCTACCCAGCATTGGAATATTTTGCTTGTACAGCTGACGAGGCTCCTCAGCTGTGGCCATTTATATATATAGCTTCAGCATTACAAAGCAGGGGGCTCTTTACTGGAAGACGATCTCTCTTGGACGTGACACGTCGAAGGGGACAGCTGTCCGGGCCGGGGGCACCAGACATGCACCGTCCATACGTGACTCATCACTCGCTATTTCTTTTTGACGTTTCCATGGAAGGTTTTGTGACCACTTGGTAGAACGATTCTCTGGGTTCCGTCCAAACTGATGATTCAAAGACCTGAATGGATCCTGCACTCACCACAATGGATCAATCAGTACTGCCTAGAATATGCTGGATGATAAAGGAACAGTAAGGGGCCACCGAAAAACCAGACCCCCTCAATTAAAGGTGCTGTCCCACTTAGACGAAACATTCATTTTTCGCTTTCCAGCATGTTAATAAAGTTAACCGTTTAACTTTAATTCGATTATTAATGCACCCATGACTGGAGTAAGGGTTAATCTCAAATTACACCCTCCCCCACCTTTGTTTCTATCACAACCCAAAACCTGACCTAATGAACCCTTTCCCTGCTGGAGACTGCAGGGTATGCCAGGGAACTAATTGAGGTTATGTTTTAAACTTTAGATGCGTTAACAGCGCTTAATAGGTTAACTACACACATATATGAAAGCTCCACATCACCATTGAAGAGGTTAACTGCAAAAATTGGACCCCCCCCCAACCGCTCGGAAATCCTAGAGTTGTGCTTCATTCGTTATTTTTGCCGGGAATGCTTTGTCGTGTGACTCAAAGGTTGGTGCTGATTTGTTGTTACCATAGATACGGGAAAAACCTTCTTAAAAGTCTCTGCATTGGTTCTTTGTGATTAAACCATTAGATGGAAGACCTGCTGAGGTTGATTGGTTTAACTTATAGAGGGCAACGTTATTTTTCCCCTAAGTGGAACAGCACCTTTAATGGGAAACTGTAGGGTTTGGCTCAAAATGCTGGGGCCGGGCGCAGACCGGGTATTTACCCTCTTTATCTCATGTCACTAACGTTCTGATTGGAGGATTGTGGGGAGGACGTCGCTGGAAGCACCGCCATTTTGGTTCCCGCCGGGTTATGTTCGCGGAGATGCAGATGAAGGTAGAAAATAATAGAATAAAGGAGAGTGAGTGTGAGTGAAAATGGGCCCACATACTTCGGGTGAAAATTCTGAGCTTTTTGCTTCATTTTAGTCCAATTAGTGGGGGGTCGTGGCTTCGTACGAATTGCTGAATTTGCCTAAATTTGCAGTTCATACGAATTTAAATGCACAAGTCTAATAATAATAACATATAATAAATATTATATAATAAAACAATATTAAAAAATAATATAATTAAATAAAAATAATGAAAATATAATAATAATATAATACAAATAATAAAAAATAATATAACTAATAAATAAAAATAATGGAAAAATATTATAATAATAAATAAAAATATTATAATAAAAAATATAATAATAAATAATAGATACATAAAGCTCTAACAGCCCCGGTAGTTCCTATTTCTTTGTTTATGACTAATACCCCTGAGGTTAGGTGAGACATCACTCTTATTTAATGCTCTTTCCAGAGCGCTCATTGTGTGCCCCCCTAATCTCCCCGGACTTTACTGTCCCGGTGAACAGGCGCGTGTGAGTGAGATGATATATTTAGCGGGCGCTCAGGTCGCTGGCATTGACAGCTGCTTCTATATATAAATGCTTTAGTCAGTTCCCCGCTATGGCCTGGGGCAGATTGGCAGCGCGGGGGTTCCACTCCCTGCCTCTGTCCATCTGAATGAAACCTCTTTGGGCCACCGAGACGTCGACGCTGAGAGATCTAGGAATAGTGCAACGCACACTCACTATCACCAAGATATCACCAATACTCGGGCCGGGGGAGCCGTGATTTCCTGAACTGACATCCGAGCTGCATGAATATTTGAGGACAGGACTCAAAATCTCATCACGTCCGTCTTGTGTAGGTTTACGGAAGCTTCCAGCAATCTGGAAGGTCTCGTTTTAGATTCAGGAGCCATGTGCCTATCCCATGCATGTTTAAATCCCCTCATTGTATTACCCTCTACCACTTCTGCTGGGAGGCCATTCCATTTATCTACCTTCAATGGTATTTGCTAATAAAGGTAATTTAATTCTTCCCGGGGGTGTCGTGGCTCACGCACAGGAACGTCACGGCCGGTAATTGCTCGTCTGGGACCCCTATTCCCAGAGAGGCAGCTGCAGGGTATATTTAGCGGCTCCCAGCTGCCCCTGGCCGGAGGCGGACGCTGTAACGGGATATGTCTGATTATGGACTAAAACGTGGAAACAGGGATCAGTAGCTCCTGTACCTCATACCATCATATCGCCGCGCCCGGGTCACTGTATATAATATACAGCAGAGGGGACAGCAGCTGCCGTCTGGTCACAGCCTGGCTGAGGATTATGGGAGTTCCTGGTGATCAGCCTGCTGAATAGCCGTGATATTGCACGAGGCACATAAATAGTTAAAGCATTATTAGCGTGTAAGCGTGTGTCTGTGTGCTGATGCGTCGCATGAGAAGTGCTGCCCTCTGCAGTTTGTTGGAGGTATAACTGAGTAACTGGTTCCCTAGCATGACTATACATCATACATACTGCAGGGGGCAGCACTTTACATATGACGTAGAAACATAGAACCTGCTGGCAGATCGGCCCCATCTGGCCCCCGTCTAGTCGCCCGTTTCTCCTTTTGTAAAGACTCAGTCTTTGGTCTTGTCTTAGATTGTACAGCGCTACAGAATTTGATGGTGCTATACAAAACAATAAATAATAATAATAATTCAGGAGCCGGATGTCTATCCCTTGCATGTTTACATTCCCTCTAACGCTTCTGCTGGGACTCTGTTCCACTTAGCCACCACCCTCACAGCAAAGTAAAAAAAGTACTGGCCGGGTGCTTCGGACGAAGTAAACGATGACAGACGTTGGGGGCCGCCCTTTGATATTGCCGCAGACCGCCATTTTTTTAAATCATGTGGAACTAATCATGTCTCTACTCTTACCTATTGTTCGCATCATCTCTGCCGTGAGAAAGCCAAGAGGCAGCCAAACCATAAAAAGATCAAGACGCCACTAAAGGGACGGAGGCAGAATTCCCCGGGTCCTCCACCCTCCGCTCTCCCTCCATGACTCTCCTCGCTCCCCATCTCTCACACATGAAATACCCCATAAATAGAAAGGGATTTATCGCCCCGTAATGTTTACAGTCAGCAGCGCTTCTGGTTCCTAGTCGGGCCCCACGTTAGCCAGGGGCCCCAAGCAGTGGCCCAGATTGGCTTGTGGATTACTGCCTTGGAATTTATAATTATAAATTATAACGATTTTATAAAGTAACATTTATAACAAGAATCGGCCATTTGTTGTACTTCCAGAAAATATTTATTAAAGCTTTACTCCCGAGCCCATTATTCATCCATTGGTTTGGTTCAGCGATGCTCTATGTTTCTCGTGGTCAGCGTCAGACCGTTAAGGGTGCGATTCAGTGCTTTTTGGTTCTTGTAGTCCTTCTCGATTAGGAGGTCTTCTGTTTCTCGCTCCTCTCCTTCTCGATGGCCAGCGTTCTCTCCCTCTCTTTTATCAGCTGCACTCCACAGTAAGTGACAAACCAGATGGAGAGAGTGTTATACGGGAAGCCTAGAAGCAGCAAACAAAGAGTTAATAATCTCACTCAACTAAAAATGGCATTTAGTCAGCGGAGATCAATAATAATATAAATAATCATCATACTACTACTAAAATAATAATAATATAAATAATCATCATCATACTACTACTAATATAATAATAATATAAATAATCATCATCATACTACTACTAATATAATAATAGTATAATAATCATCATACTATTACTAATATAATAATAATTAATAATAATAATAGTAATAATAATCATCACACTACTACTAACATAATCATCATCATCCTCATACAACTACTATAATAAGTATAAATAATAAGTAATAAGAATTATCATCATATTACTACTATTAATAAAAATATAACCATCATCATCATACTACTACTAATATAATAATTCATAATAGTATAAATAATAATCATCACACTACTACTAAGATCATCATACTACTAATATAATAATAAGTATAAATAATAAGTAATAATACTAATCATAATAAATATAAATAATAATCATCATAATAATAAGTAACAATAATATAAATAATATAAATTATAATAATGATAATAGCCATCATTCTTGCTTTTATTTAAGGCTATAAGTAGGGATGACAGAGAGAATGCAGAGACATAAAAGAGACGATGCGCCCCCTACAGGCAGATTAAGACTGTGGACCTTGAGGGTGTTTCATCAGCCAACGTGGCAATTATAACACAGAGAAACCTAGAACCTGTTGGCAGATCGGTCTCATCATCCAGTCTGCCCATTTAAGAATGTATGACAGAGTAGGTGAGAGTGTGAGTGAGGGACGAGTGTGAGTAGAACTCGACCTAAATTATAAGACAAGGCAGTGTTTTTAGGTGATTTTTTCTGACAAGCAAAATAGGGTAAGTGGAACAGCCTCCCAGCAGAAGTGGTAGAGGGTAATACAGTGAGGGTATTAAACATGCATGGGATAGACATACGGCTCCTGAATCTAAGACGAGATCAACGACTGATTAAGGTTTGAGTCTTTACAGCAGGAGAAACGGGCAGACTAGACGGGGGCCGAATGGGGCCGATCTGCCGGCAGGTTCTATGTTTCCGTCTTAGACAAGTTTAAAGAAAAAAATAAGATGAATTCCATGTCACCTGTGATCAGAAGCCTCTTGGTGACTATTACTGCAAACTCCAGGCTGTTGAGGGATAACACGTTGTACAAAATGATTGCCCAAAAGTTAGCTGCACCAAAAACACCCCTGATTCTTCTGGACAGAGACTCTGGCATCTTCGCCTAAACAAAAACAGTGTATTAAAAAAAAAGGTCATCCAAATTATAGAATTATAAGATACACTACGGTTCAAAAGTTTGGGGTCACTTGGAAATGTCCTTGCTTGTGAAAGAAAATCACATTTTAACCATTAAAATAAAATGGAATGGATCAGAAATCCAGTGCAGACGGGGTTAATGTTGTAAATGACTATTGTAGCTGGAAAAGGCTGATTTTTAATGGAATCTCTTCATAGGCGTACAGAGGCCCTTTATCACTCCCATCACTCCTGGGTTCCAATGGCCCTTTATCACTCCCATCACTCCTGTGTTCCAATGG
Organism: Sceloporus occidentalis; assembly: GCA_023333645.1. Taxonomy (NCBI): domain Eukaryota; kingdom Metazoa; phylum Chordata; class Lepidosauria; order Squamata; family Phrynosomatidae; genus Sceloporus; species Sceloporus occidentalis. The sequence continues at coordinate 1,172,375 of JALMGF010000178.1, forward strand.
CCCTTTATCACTCCCATCACTCCTGTGTTCCAATGGCCCTTCATCACTCCCATCACTCCTGTGTTCCAATGGCCCTTTATCACTCCCATCACTCCTGTGTTCCAATGGCCCTCTATCACTCCCATCACTCCTGTGTCCCAATGGCCCTTTATCACTCCCATCACTCCTGTGTTCCAATGGCCCTTTATCACTCCCATCACTCCTGTGTTCCAATGGCCCTTTATCACTCCCATCACTCCTGTGTTCCCAGGGCATGTTGCTGTCATAGAGACCCTGTTGGGCGTTCACCTATATAATCAGGGCTGTCTCGGTATCCCCAGTCAAACGATCAAAACTAAAGATTATTGGATCAAATTCTTAAAGCTACAAACCTCTATTTTAGCAAACGGCTCCATCTGGAAGAATTTCTGAACCCAAAGTTCAAAGTTCAGGCCGAAGCAGTTGAAGACGGACCAGATGTAAACTATGTTACACGGACCGAGCCACAGGGTGGTCACGGCAAACGTGGACACGGTGGCCAGGAGCTCCTTCTTGATATTATCGTGGTTCTGGCCAAGATAGTCATAGACATACCTAAAAAAAAATAAATAAATAATAATAAAATATTTTTAAATAAAATAAATATTATTTATTATTTTTTATAGCGCCGTCATATTCTGCAGCGATGTACAATGAGGCAAACAGGACGTACCAAGTAGACATGAATGGGTCTAATCCCACAATATGCTAATGAAGTGATGATTGTTGGATGAAAAAAGTTCTATAATCATGAAATAAATTATGTATTTCTTTAAATTATGTATGTATTTTATTTTTTTATTTTTTTACAGAATTTTTTTTTTTTTACAATTTTTTTTTTTTTTTTACAGAAATCTTTTTACAGGTGTGTGGGATGGGCGTGAGACTGAATTATGAAAGACATTGCTATTTTATTGTTTTGGTTTTTTTTGTAAATTTTTGATGAATATGTTCCTGTAAAAGTTGCTGTTGCCTTAAAATCATGGAATGTATAGGAAATTCCTAATGGACGGTCATCAAGAGAGAATAAACCACTCAAAATATTCGGTTATCGGGAAGTTTTCATTCCTTCCGTTTCCAGCGCTTCTGCCTCCACTTACTTGCACAGCCAGTCATTGATGCCGCGATCGAAGTGCCTGGAGAAGGAGAACGTCGAGAATGATGTCATATAATAATATTCAGCGGTAGAGGAAGAGCTAGTGGGGAGCACCCAGGGCCCGGGACATAGCTTTAGAATAACGAGTGGCATATGCCTGGTTGTTGTGTTTTTTTTTATAGCCAGTTGGAGGTCCAGGGGAGGAATTGGGGGAGTTAAGACTTACGTTTCGGCAAAGACGTAAAGCATGGTGATACACTTGGGTGGGTGTGGAGGGTCCAGGTGATCCAGCCTAGAGATGGTGTTTATAACGCCGAACATCACCGCGGCCTTCACCCAGTCATACACCAGGTTGGAGTACGCCAAGCCCGCTGGTGGAAGAGAGAAGGGATACAGTTTATTGAGCGATGAGCTTCATCATACGTTGAGTATTCCTTTTTAATGCTCTTAAAGGGGCAGTAACTCTCAGAATTGTTTTCCAGGCATCGGTGAAGCATTGTGTGTTTGCCTAAGCTTGTGGTGCTTTAACCCATATGGAAACAACCTATAGATTCAGGAATATTTGGAATATCAGCACCTAAGGGTGGTTTTGTAGGACGTGGTTGAAGCAGTAAGTGGCTTTTGAAGATGGTAGATACATTGGAGAATATCTCGTAAACAGTGTTTAAAATAAGGTGACCAGGTGCTCTTCTGGGAGAACATTTCTGGACTTGAGGTTTCCCACCACGCACTTGGCATCTTCCGCGCAAACTATGGATTTTTGTAATCTTTGTTTTCTTAAACAAATTTAGCCGTGAGAGAGAGATTTTAGATGCTGTTGACTAACGCAGGGTGTTTGTAGGGGGTGATGTTCCAAGATGTACTGGAAGTCAGGTCCTACACCTCGTAGAACAATAAATGCATTGGCATGAATGGTCCACGTCGCCTTTGGGTTTCACAGGACCCAAAGTTCCTCAACTTCCTGGCCAAATGGCCTGTCTAGAGGGTCAGATCCGCAGGTGTACGAAGCCTCAATAGCTTTTGAGTTAGTGGTCAAATGGCCATTGACCATACCATTCATGAGAATAGTATCTATTCTTCTCATTACGCACCTAATGACCAGTCTGAAAGGCGGCACACGACCTTGAGGTCTGACGGGAGAGTCAAGATGTAGAGGAAGTGGAAGAGCACGTCCACCATGATTATAACGCAGACGTGACCCAACGCTTGGAGGCGAATGTTCCACATCTCGTTCTCTTTCCGCGTGACGACTCGCGTGTTCACCTGTAACACAATATTAATCGGGGATTAATCGGGAGGTAACAGGGTCACTATCACGGGCGTCTGCTGGGAGAGAAACAAACGCCCCTAAAACCCTACTTTCTCTCCTCAAAATGCTAGTAAGAAAAAAATCTCCCCTATATTATTTTATCGCTAAGTATTTGGCTGCCATTGCGTAGCACGCACCCTGCAGAAGGGGTTAATGGAATCTTGCTGTCAGTATTGGGTCCTGCAGATCATCACCGCTGTCTTCGGAGTCCTATCTGTAGATGCAGCCGGATGGGGCTTTTGGCTGCAGGATATAAAATCTTTGTCCGTTTACAGATCTGACATACGTCAAACCGTGAGGCTGTCTCATAGTTTTTCTTTTTTTTTCTTTTTTTAAATATTTTTTTTTTTACTGAAAAAACTGTTTTTCTTCCAGCGACGGACAAAATATTGTAAAAAATAAAAAGCGTTCGTATCATCGCAGGTTTTTCTGTTTCTTTACGCTTCCCGAACTCACCTGTTCATAGAACCGGTCGAAAGTCATAATGGGGCCAAAGAAGAAGAACGGGAGATAAAAGTTGTATTTGAGAAGCTCCACGGGCGAGTAAAAGCCTTCCTTCCGATCGCAGGTCTCCAAGGCGAAACTCATGCAGCGGAGGACGGTCAGTCCGCTCCCTCCGTAGAACAGGATCTCTTGTAGAGTGAACGTTCCGGTGACAAATCCGTTCTGGAATCCAGCGGAAAAAACATAATAAACATAATAAACAAAATAAACATTATAAACAAAATAAACCTAATAAACATAATAAACAAAATAAACCTAATACAAGAAACCCCACGGATGCCGATTTGAATTGAAATGATTAGTGACGCTCCTTACGTGGTTCCAGGGGGGTCCATGAGACCCAGGTGGCGCATTAAAAGGGGGAGCAATCAGGGGTCAGCGAGGCATTAGTACAAGGACCCCGGTGTCCGCTACCACAATTTGTGGGGTCCGCCTCCCCACCAGCTCTCTCCAGCAGGGCCGGTTTGGGAGATCACAGATCTAGCGGTAACTGGCCCAAAATAAAGGGTCTATTCATACAGACCTCTGTTTCGCTGCTCCATCATGAAGTATTGGATTCTTGATGCTGAGCGCTGGGATATGATGTCATACGCTATATCACTGAAACAGAGGTCTGTAGAAACAAACCTTGCACCCCCACCACAGGACTTAAGAAAGGTAAGTGATGGGGAGAAAGGGGAGAGATAGACAGTGAGAAAGAGGAGAGAAAATGAAGAGATAAAGGGAAAGATATAGAGGAGAGATAATGAGGAGGAGTGAAAGGGAGGAGAGATAGAGAAAAGGCGGATAATGAGAAAGAAGAGAGATAGGAAGAAAAAGGGAGATATAATGAGAAAGGTAAGCGGTGGGGAAAAGAGGAAAAAATAACAGTAAATGGGAGAGATAATGAATAAGGGGAGAGATAGGGAGAAAGGGGAAACGTAATGAGAAGGAAGATAGATGAGGACCATTGGATAAGAAGAGAGAAGAGAGAAGAGAAAGAAGAGAAATGAGGGAGATAATGAGAGGTGGGAGAGATAATGAGAAAAAGGGAGAGATAATGAGAAGAGAGAGAAAGGGAGAAAAAGGAGACATAAAGAGAGAGAGGAGGAGAGATAGTAAATACTGTTTGGTTTACTTCGAGGCTGAGATATTATATTTAAACAGCTTCCTGGATCAGCTACCTTCATTGTTTTAGCAGACGGCGCATGGGCTCCATAAACGAAGCGCATTAGGGAAGGAAAAGAGGGGGACATGGACTTAGGCGGCAATGAGGGACTGGACAACTTAAACTGGGGCACACGGGAGGTATGGATTTATATTTTCCAAGTATTCTCCTACACGTGGACATGAAACCACATTATATTGGTCAGCGAAGCCCAGAAGACATACTTGCCAGGTGCTGAATGGCTCCAGCCTGAAGGTTGCCAGACTGCAGAGCCCGGCAGCGAAGCACAACCACCTCGTCTTGGCCAGGGAGATGGTGTAGAGGACGACGCAGTGCGAGAGCATGAGCGTTAGGTAGTTACTGCCCATAATGGCCCACACGGTCAGCATCCCATACAGCATGTAAACCAGTGACCTGTACTGTGAGGAAACACGCGTTCAGTAAGCGGTACAGCGCCCGTGTAAATGCCACTAAATAATACCGCGGCCCGCAATATTTAAATAATAAAAAACCTGTTTTTTCCTTATATAAATTGCGTTTATCCATACAGCATAAGTGATGATTATTTACATTTATATTAAAATGCGGCTGCTTTCTACAAATTTATGATTGCTTGTGGTATAATATAAATAAATTCATAATTATAATTGAATGAACTACATGACATTTCACATATTTCTTATTATATTTATTATAAATGTATCATTTTTTTTATAAAACATATATTTTTTCTACCAAAATACATAGTAGCGGTGAGTAAAATTATCACTGTTTTTTAACGCTGTCCATTTTCATGTATTTAGCATATGTCGTCGATGTACCTGCTTATGATCTAAAATAGTGATGGCAGAGAGGTGTGATGGTAGAGGGACGTTTAAATCCATAAAGGACCAAGGACAGGAGGGAAGATAATTTCAAAGGAGGAGAAATGTTACAACAAGAGACCAGAATCTAACTCTAGAGAGCCAGAGAGAGGCTTAGATATAATGCTAGGAAGTTCTACTTCACTGAGAAGGTGGTAGATAAGTGGAACAGTCTCCCAGCAGAAGTGGTAGAGGCTGATACAGTGAAGGATGCTCTCCTTTTATGCACACAATGCGAGAAAAGTTGGTGTGGAACAAGGTTTCTGACACCCACCTGAGGCACCAACATGGAGAATATTTTGGCGAAGATCACATGTCCCGTGAGAGCAAATACGATATAATTCCGGAACGTGGTAAACCACATCACCCACTCGAAGTCTGCGGAGTCCTGTGGGGACCAAATCCAATCAGTTTCCTTGTCGAGACAACTATGGCTGTGAAATAAGTGTATTTTTTAAGGCAAAAGAACGGGATGATGAGCTTTTACGGAGAACTCTTATCACCCTCAGCCAGAGTGGTGATGAAAATGATAGGAGTTGTCAAAAGTTGGTGAATCAGGGGTGCAAAAAAGTATCATTTATATATCAGGAAATGAGTATATTTTTGTTCTTATATTCTGCTTTTTTTTTTTTTAACCCCTTCATTTATATAAACTGCTTTTGTGCTGCAACGTCTATTGGATGTATTTACTAAGAGGGGGGGGTAGAGGAAATTGTTTAGTTTTTATTATTTTCACAGTTTTGTTTGGCATATGTGTGTATACATACACATACTAAAACACCCACGAATTAACATACTTACACAGTATTATTATTAGAATTATTATTACTATTATTTTGTTATCATTATCACTATTATAATTATTATTATAATTATTACTACTATTATTAGCATTATTACTGTTATAATAATTATTATTACTATTATTATCATTATTATTACTATTATTATTACTATTATTAGCATTATTACTGTTATAATTATTATTATTACTATTATTATCATTATTATTATTACTATTATTATCATTATTATCACTATTATTATTACTATTATTATTAGCATTATGACTGTTATAATTATTATTGTTTTTATTACTACTAATATTATAAGCATTATTATAAATATTATTAGCATTATTATTACTATTATTATTAGCATTTTTATTATTATTACTATTATTATTATTTAAGTACCCAAGGTCAGGGTAATTTTTTTTCACTCACCATTTTCCTGCCGATGTAATGCCAGCCGGACTTCACGCCTTCCCGGAACGTCTTTCGATTCATATTATCTGCGGGATGGGATTAAAGTTAACGCAAGAGCCTGCGCGGTGCGATGTCTTTTATCATTAATACATTTTATATGCGGAAGGGAGACATCACTTACCTCGAGACATCTCAAATACTCCATTCAAGGAGTAAACCAGAGCACAGGTCAGCACGAGAGCGTAGAATCCCAACTCGTAGTGCGGTAGGGTGGCTTTAACCCCCATGGTGCCAGGTTAGATCAGCAGCAGGGCCTGCAGAGAGAAGGAAAAAAGTAGAGATTGAAAAATAGAAGCTGCTCATTTTTGGAAGTGGGCGTGGTGTGGGCGTGGAGTGGGCGTGTCATAACACTGCTCCCGCGACTCAGAGTTTCTCCTTCGTTACCTGGAGACTCGGAGAAGCAGCGCTTCAACTGGAGCCTCTGGGGAAAACCAGGAGAGTTCCGGGGTATGACGACTAGGCCGAGGGCAGCAGGTCCAGAGGGGCCGCAGCCTATTGGGAAATGAGGCTCCCTGCGGCTCCGTTACTCAATGACGAGGTAAAAAGGGAGGTCATGGATCGCCCCCAACCAGCCCATTACTGTTATAACCCCGACGGCGGTACAGGGGGCGGCTGGTGGCGCTGTCCTGGGGTAAATGCCCCGCTAGGAGAGAGTCTCAGCAAGAATTATAGAGCCGGCCTTGTGTTCTCCTTTGTACTGGAATTGTTAGGGTGGAGGGGGTAAGAATCCGGCTCAAACTCAATAGATGCCCCGTGACATGAGCCCAGCACCGAGTCACTCCCCAGCCTGCCCCAACTCAATATCAAGCAACAAAAAAATAGTTGGGGTTTTATACAGAAAAAAGTGATTTTGAGAAAAAGTGTGAAAAAGGTTATTACCCCAACATCCTACAGAATGTTCCTGCTAATCGTTTCTCTGGTTGCTATGGTGATAAGAGCACTTTTAACATTGTGCACGATAATTGCTTAGCCCAGGTATTTCCTCCCCGCTTCCATACGCGTATCCATTCTATACATTCTATACTTCGCTGACACAACTTCAAGTATGAAAATGCCTCGTCGATCCTGCACGGTGTTAAAATATTAACTATACATTACCCAGGGCCATCTCACTGATTTAACTATACATTATACAGGGGGCCGGCTGACTGATTTAACTATACATTATACAGGGGTCATCTCACTGATTTATCTATACATTATACAGGGGCCAGTCACTGATTTATCTATACATTATACAGGGGGCCGGCTCGCTGATTTGTCTATACATTATACAGGGGCCGGTCACTGATTTAACTATACATTATACAGGGGCCGGTCACTGATTTATCTATACATTATACAGGGGGCTGGTCACTGATTTATCTATACATTATACAGGGGGCTGGTCACTGATTTATCTATACATTATACAGGGGCCGGTCACTGATTTATCTATACATTATACAGGGGCCGGTCACTGATTTATCTATACATTACACAGGGCCGCTTTATTAAATAAAGTTGAATAATTCCTGCATGCCCGGCGACAGGCTTTTATTATTATTCTGATATGGTCAGGGCCCCTGTATCAGCGCCTGCCTGTGACATGCGGGACAGGCGGGGAGAGTCTTCTTGGCGTGGAACCCATCTGGACGGCTCAGATGATCTGGAGATTAAAAGCTCCTCAAAGGCTCCTGAGTCTCAGCTGTAACTGATCTCGGGATACTGTAAATACTACCCCACGAAGCAGCGAGGGGTGGTGGAATAACATGCGCGCCATCTGGGGAAACCAATATTCTTACTATAGATTTGTTGTTAGGGAGCGAAACACCCCACTGAAAACATTTTTCCCAACAATTCAGTAGTGAGTGCATGGATCAACCCTCCAGCAGAAATGGTATTGTGAGCAAAACAAACATTTAATAGTGATGGGTCCTTTTTCAACATGAGGCAAAAGAGCAGACACCTTAGAAGCCCACAGCATCTCTCCCTAGGGCCCACTCAACAGGTCTGGAGGTCCTTACGGTGGGGTGGAGGTCTATGTATGTGATGTTACTGAGTCCTGGGTTATGACTTCATATCCTGGAGCCGGGAATCAGACAGGGGGCAGACCATGAAGGAGGACTCGATAGTGGAGAGGTGGGAGCTGCCACCGCCATCGCACCTTACTGCCAGGGATGAAGAGGACTCTTCTGAAAGTGAGACTGGGCTAGGGGGCACATCCAGATCTTCAGGCTCCTCTCCTGCTGATTTCAGTTCTATCTCCCTCCCTTGAAGAGCTCCACACCATCCCACCCTGCAGAGCTCAATGCTGACTCCTCCCCTGCAGAGCTCAGTGTGCAAGGGTCTCACAAAACATCATATGGCTGGAAGGTATATTTCTGATGAAAGGTATTGCCATCCTTATTAAAATCTCTGGAGTCAGAGGTGAGACCCCTAAGTCTGGGCTCAGGGTCCCTATAAACCTAAAGCCAGCCCCCCAGCCATATACACACTGCAGGTAACTGACTGTTCACAAGATACTTTAGCATACAAACATCATATGATCAGCATGCTACTAAAACATACATTCACATGATTATATTTCCCATGTACACGGATACACATCGCACTCACACCCTGCATATACACACAACTCATACACATTGCGCATACACATACACGCAACACATATACATTGCGCATACACATCGAACATACACATCACTTATACACACATACACATCACACATACACATCGCACATATACATCGCACATACACACATCGCACATACACACATACACATCGCACATACACATCACACATATACATCGCACATACACACATCGCACATACACACATACACATCGCACATACACATCGCACATACATATTGCACATACACACATACACATCACACATACACATTACTATGTGCTTTATCTTTTCCAGAATTTATCACAGGGGGGCCCTCTTTTAATACTCCTTCAGGGCCCTGTACAGCCAGGAGCGCCCCTGCCCTTGGACTCCCAGCCCCGAGCGTGTGAAGGACGCCTGGTGTTAGTGAATGAAGTGTCAGCAGTGCGGAGGGAATCGCTAATTCAGCTGCAAACTGCATCTCCTTCCAATTATAGCCCCAAGTCCCGGGCTCTGCAGCCGCAGTGAGCTGCGTGATACGGGAAGCTGCAGTCCCGGGGCTTGCAGACATGTCATTCCATACATACAGCGCTACGGAATTAGATGGCGCTATATAAAACGATAAATAATAACATACACACACGCAGACACACACACAGACACGCTCACAGACACACACGCGCATGCCACCGGCTAATATTTACATTATAATAAAATAAGATGGACAGATAGATGGATAGATATTTGAATTTATGCTTAAGTTTTCATTCTTTAACCCTTTGATTGAAGATGAGTTAAATTATCAGTCAGGCATTCAAGGGGTTAAATGAAGTCACAATGCAAAATTATTTGTAAGAAGCAGCGCTTATAAATATACCTAACGTACAAACATAAATTATTTACACGGTAGATATAACCCTCGCCCAGTAATTTTTCTATGCAGAATAACTCCTATCATGCTTAGTCTGCCAAGGTTTACGCTGTACATTTAGCGCCAGTGGCTGCCTAATGCTGCCCACTGGGGTTGGGAACGGGTTAACTGATCAGGTACATGAGAATTTACAGCATGAAAGACCCCATAGCTGTGTATATGAGCCCTCAGAGCCCCCATGCACCAGTTCAGGGTATTTGGGGCATCAAACAACCCCCTTTACTGACCTTGTGATGCAGTCTTGGAGGGTCTCAGGATTCCACAATGAAGTTTAAAGAGATGCCCCCCGTTCCTGAGAAATCAGTGTCCTACAAAATTAGTTGTGGAGGGTCCATGAGTGCTGTGAGTGGAGGAGTGAGGAGAGGCTGGGGTAAGTTTAGCAGGGGGTGGGGGGGGGGGTGAGGCTGGCAGGAGCAGCCTGTCACCACTGCCTGGGAGGCAGCAGCAGCCACACAGAAGCCCCCAAACCCCACACTATAGCACTTATATCATAATAATAATAATGCATAATAAAAAATAATTAATATGAGAAAATAATCTATTATGATAACATAAATAATATTACTACTAATACTAATAAATATGAATAATACATAAATATATTAATTAATATTAGTCAATAATAATCTAGTCTGATAATAACACCAATAATAATACTACTAATAATAAATAATACTACTAAACAATACTACTAATACTAATAAATATTAATAATACATAAATATAAATTCATATTATCAGTATAGATTATTATTGACTAATATTAATTTATATTTATGTATTATTAATAATTATTAGTAGTATTGTCTAGTAGTATTATTTATTATTAGCAGTATTATTATTGGTGTTATTATCAGAGTAGATTATTATTGACTAACACTAATAATAATATAATAATACTGATAATACAACTAATAATTATACATAAAAATTCATGCTTAATAAGAATGAATTACAGTAAACTATAATGATACATAAATAAATGTATTAATATTAATAAATAATAATCTATACTGATGATAACACTAATAATACTAATAATAATACATTATTAATAATTAAAAATACATTATACTAAAAATAATTATAATAACTAATCATATATTAGCTGCTCTGATTTAAGGTTTTGGGGCCAATACCTAAATTGTGTTAGTTGAAATACTCCTAAGGCCATTAGGGTGTCTGGAGTTCCAAAAGTTTTTTTTACGTCATACCTGGATCCTTCTTGTGCTCCCTTTATGTGTTTTCTATGTTGTCCTTGTTAGTGAACACTTGTAGGACAGGACAGGGCTTGTTTGGACCACCGTCTGTCTGTATTGCTGTATTACTGGGTCACTTGGTTCAACTTGCCCTCACTACCCCGGGCTGAATAGTGCCATCCCACCCATACTCTATGTTGTGGATGGGTAAACTGGATGAAGGACGTTCTCCTGAATGTTTGGGGCCAGGGATGCCATCGGAAATCTAGGGGCTTATTACAAACATAAAGCTTATCTCATGAATATTTTAAATCCCTCACTGTATTAGCCCCTACCGCTTCTGCTGGGAGGCAGTTCCACTTATCTACCACCCTTTCAGACTCCTCCAATCAGTATTTAAACAGTGGTGCCTTGATGGCGGATACAGACTAAGGAGGAAACGGTGAGTTGAGTCCTACATCGGATCAGATAAACAGCAACATAAACGTAAAACGCCCCGTGAAAGTTTTTAGTCCTTTATACTGAGATCTTCTCCAAGGTTCTTCTATGAATGGAAACAGCAGTGCGGACGTATCTCCAGAAATTCACAAAATGCCATTTTTTTATAAAAAATTGTAAAATATGGTGCTTTGTTCCAAGCGCTGAATTGAAACGCTCTCAGGATCCCCCTGGTCGATGGCATCTTGGCAGTCGAGCCGTGGGGAGACAGAGCAGGGTTTGTGTGTCGAAGAGATAGAAGGTCTGTTTAATGTGTTACTATGTGACAAAAGCTGAGGCAAGCAATTCGAAAGTAGGTCAGAGCCGCAGACGCTGAAGGTGTATCTAGAACAGAATCATCGTTGTCCTTGATAGGAACCATCGCAGGTTCTCGATGGTTCCAGAACCGAGTCGCCATCAGTTTGATCATTTGTTTAGTGGTTCATAGCTAGACACCGAGTGAGTGTCCGGAATCGGAGGTTTGCAACATTGGAACAGTTGTTTAAGTGGTTTGTATTCCTAGTAATGTTTAGATACCTTCTGCCCCTGGATTATCCATCTACGAGCTCTGGGCTTAGAGTTCTCCTTGAAGAAGACCTTATAGAAAAGCCAGGATCTTCCAGAAGGGTCACCCAACTTTCCCATCAAAGTGGTCCTTCATATCACAAAGTTGGTTGTCTCTTGGAGAGTCGTAGGTTCCCGGGTACGGAATTGAGCTGTCTGTCAAGACTGCCTAGAATTCTGTGGCTTCCTTTTTTAGCGTCGGTCAAAAAAAAGAGAGTTTTTTTACCTTAGTTGTAGTTTTTGCCACATAATATATATTGTTTTGAGGCAGCTGCATATTAGCCATTTGTATGAGTTTTCGCTATGTGATCTGAGCCCCAATCTACTAGACAATCTCCCCGACTCCTTATCATACTGCCTGTGGGGAACAATAGAATGACTCAGTCTAAATCACTCAACTGGACACTCTGACTGATGAAAGTCTATAAAGGAATGGACTTCATTAGCACTGCCATAAAGCATTAGCTCAGTGTGGTGCAGTGTGGTGCTTGAACCCAAAATATCACATGACTGATTTGTTGTTAGCCGGTGTACGTGGATGTCAGTGTATGGTGTTAGCGTGATTGTGTGTCAGCTTATGGTGTTTAACTGCCAGAGGTCAGCCTGTGGTAAGCGGTGCCTGGGAGATGGAGAGGAGGAGCAGGAGAAAGTATGTGTATGTGTACGGTGTTAGAGTGAGTGTTAGGAGACAGTCCCCTTATTAAGTGCCATTAAAAAATCTAACATACTCCAGGTTGTTATATAAATCACCATAAAATGTATTTTATTAACCCGCAAATTATACCGTATATATTACTCAAAAACCTCCACATTTAGGTTCCCCACAGATCGGACCGGATATCGTGACATAAAGGCGGCCTGAGGTTTTTCCTTAAAAAAAAACAAAGAAAATATTCTTCGGCGCACTAAGGGTTAATAATTCTGACCGCCCATTTCACAGAGGGAAAAAACAGGTTGACCTCCGACCCGTGAGATCAAGAAATAGTTTTTATTTAACTCCTCAGACAGCAGGTGAAGGTACAGTCTGTCCCCGCAGAAAAACGGCCCCCATGGACAGGGGGGAAACCCAATACCCGTCTTGGCTGAGCCATGCCCTATTTTAGAGCTGAGAAAGTATCTGTTTCAGTCCTAGATTAGTATTCGCGGCTCGTCCTCTCTCTCTCTCCTTGAGCGCGTTAATGTTCCTGCCGCGGGGATCGAGCCTCACAAAGGAAACCAAAAAAAAAAGAAAACAAAACCCTTTTTCTAACCCGTTTGGGTGACTTTTATTTTTCAGAAAAATCTGATGCTTTAAAGCTCGAGGAACCCGTCACTGTCAGAGGATTATTTAGAGATCGGGAGCAAAGTGTCACAAAGTATACAAAGTATGAGGGTAGAAAAGGACCCCGTGACATCCGGCACTGGCAGCGCCAGCAAGAAGCGGTTAATTTAAAGGGGAAGCCACCAATTCATCTTTTTTATTATTAGTATCAGATTAAAAATACATTTTCAGAAATAGTCTTTTTTAAGTGCGCTTATCCAGCTGTTGGCCGCACTGACATCACCAGGCCGCCGCCACCTTAAAGCGCCAGGGCAACCTTGCCAGTGCTAGCCCTGCTAATGAAAGTCTATGGAGGAACATTAGAGGTTAATACAGTGAGGGTATTAAACATGCATGGGATAGGCATACGGCTCCTGAATCTAAGAGGAGACCAACGACTGATTAAGGTTTGACTCTACAGCAGGAGAAACGGGCGACTAGATGGAATCCATGGAGGCCTCGCATGCAATTCTTCTTGAGTATTTATTTTTTATTTTTGTTTAGTAGGAATTGGGCTGAGAATCTTCATCTTCAGAAACTTCAAACCAGAAATGTCTATAAAATGTTATTTGTTTTTATTCTTGTTATAAAATGTTTTTGGATTGTTGTATTTTTATCTTTTAATGTTAAATAATTTAGACTATCAGATCAGGTGCTTCTGCTATGTGAACATCAGGGGGCCGCTGGACTTAAAGTGCCAGCACCGTCCGATCAACGCCAGACCGGCCCTGGCTGGGTATAAACCTCATTAGCCTCATTTATTGCACTAAATCCAAAGATTAAAGCTTTTTTATTTTATTGAAAATGGCCCTATTTTATCCTTCGGTTGATCTGTCGGGTCGGCAGTGTGCGCTGAGTAGGATTTTGTTACTCGGAGCAGGAAAGTTTTGCACGGTGTTTCTTTGTTCCTCGTGTGATTTCCCCTTAAATTCAGGAGTAACACGTGAATCCAGCTCTCATAGGATCAGTTCCTAGATTCATAGCTCCCAACAGCCATGATCTTCACAGGACAGTCACATCTTCCAGTCTGCCCACTTCCTGGACTTATCCTGCCCCTCCTTGCCCTCCTTGGACACCTGAAGATTTGGGGGCTATGAAGATTTTCACCCCCAGCGCTGTATACAGTAATATAACCCCCCAGCACTGTATACAGTAATATAACCCCAGCACTGTATACAGTAATATAACCCCCAGCGCTATATACAGTAATATAACCCCCAGCACTGTATACAGTAATATAACCCCCAGCACTGTATACAGTAATAAACCCCAGAACTGTACTAATGTATGTATTTGTAAACTATTTGCTGACATCATTTTATACAAAACAAGAGATATGAATAAAAAATCTATTATTTTTAAGAGTCCTTTATCTTTATAAAAAAAGACAAGATGTCTGTGGTTTATCTATGGAAAGGCGGATAAATGTTAGAACAAGAGGTCATGTTCAAAAACTAGAGAGTCAGAGGTTTAGATATAGTGTAAGGATTTTTACTTTACTTAGAGAGTGGTAGATATATGAAACTGCCTCCAAGCAGGGGTGGTAAAGGCTTATACAGTAAATGGGATTTAAACATGCATGGGATACGCATATGGCTCCTGATGAGACCAACCAGTCAGTTACAGAGTAATTGTTGCCACACAAAATGTATCTTCTCTTCAATTTGCTGCTCTATGACTTCAGAAGTTAATAACTAAAATATCGCTGCTCTGTAAATGTGTGGAAAATGTGACCCCCACAAAATGCTGCTTACATAAGAAAGGTTAAATTTATTTGTTTCTCCTCCTTTCATTGGAAAATGACAATTAAAAGCAAATAAAGAGTTGAAAAATTCACTGACACCAATTATGAGATTAATAATAAACTTTATTATATAATCAATTTTTTTTTTTTTAATCAACCTTAAAGCAGGTTGAAGAGGGGGCTACCTCTGGACTCACAAAGAGTCATTCTCCAGCTCGCAGGATAGGAAAAACCCCATCTTTGGAGGAAACCTATGAGGGACCATGTCTGGAAGAATTGCCCTTCCCTCTGGGCATTAAGAGGTAAATTCTTTCTTGTGGATGGGGCAAAATTAAATGAAAGATTAAATATAAATATATAATCACAAACGTCGATCTGCAGGTTACAATCTTCGGATCTCTGTCTGGAGCCTGACACTCTGCGAATCTCTTTGCCGGAGAGCCGACACTCTGCAGGTCTCTTTGTCAGGCGACCAGCAGTTTTTACATGGTTCTTGCTGCTGTAGATGCTCCAGAGTGACGGCTTCACTCCTGTGTAGAGAGCTGTGCACCTTCCGTTATGACATCACAATGGAGAATTTTTTTTATTTTTTTTTAAACTTTATTTACACACCCATTTACACAAAACATTACAGATTTTATAACTGGAACTGGGCATGGCTGAAAATGGTTGATGTGGGGTAAAATGTATCAATAACCTACAGCCTGCTTAATGTACAGGAGAGAACTTAACTACTGATAGGATGGTAGGGATCCATGGAGGCCTCTGTGTGAAAGCTCAAGAGAAGCCAGACCACGGATAGAGAGAAAAAGCAAACCATATGAATGATGTCCTGTCTTACTCATTGTACAGCGCTACAGAATGTCATGGTGCTATATAAAACAATAAATAATAATAATAATAAATGAGCGAAGGATATTAAGTGTTTTGCCAAGATGGACAGTTTGATTGCATGGTTCCTAATCAAACAGTTGGGCTACTAGGCTGTAGCTGCCTAATTTCTAACTGGTTCTAAATATTTCCCGCGTACTGGAGAACGACTCTTTGAGGGTCCAGAGGTGGCCCCCTCCTCGACCTGCGTTAAGGTCGATAAAACAGAAAAACATTTATTATATAATAAAGTTTATTCTTAATCTCATAATCGGCATCTGTGAAATTAATTTAACCCTTAAATGGTCATTTTTGCAGGGGATCACATTATTCACACATTACCATCTGCACAGGGCAGCGATTCTTCAGCTATTAACGTCTGACAGTGAAGTGATAGAATAGCAAATAAAGGAGAAGATACATTTTCCATGTTTAAATACCCTCACTGTATAAGCCTCTACCACCCATGCTTGCAGGCAGTTCCATATATCTATAACTCAGTAAAGTAAAACTTCATTACGTTACATCTAAGCCACTGACCCTCTAGTGTTTGATATTTCTCCTCCTTTGCATAGATAAACCACGGACATTTTGTCTTTTTTTTATTATTATAAAAAAACAGATTTATAAAGAAATATTTTTTTTAATTTATATCTCTTGTTTTGTATAAAATGATGTCAACAAATATTTGACAAATACATACATTAATGTTTAAGTCACACTTTACCATTTGATGAGAAACTGCCGTATCTGCGATGAGACCAGGATCAATTCCAGCATTTAATAAAAGATCTGACATTATTATACGTGACTTGTGAGCTGTGAGGGGCAGAATGCGTTGGGAGCAGCTGCTGTCCTGCGAAATGCGATTCCTAGGACAGGAGACCAAAGCTGCGTCCTTCAAATGTATCAATAAACGGAAATAACGGTAACCCAACAGTTATAGGAGGCACCACTGACCTGGGATTTTTATTTTAAAGAGGAACTCCCCCTTTTTTTCTTTAGCCGTATAACATCGAAATTACATGTTCAAAATATTGTGCTGTATAATATAATATATATCCGAACAAAATCTACTATTTTAATAAAAATGTGCGTGTTAATGGCAGATCCAGAAGCCTGATCTGCCTGATATGATCTCCAGATCTCGGAAGGCACTCACACCAACACAACTAGACACACAGCACTAACACACACAAGACGCTTGACACTAAGATACACAGCCAGACACCCACACAAAAACTAACACAGCCAGACACACTTTCACTAACACACGTTTACACATTTTCAAACCCACACACCCATTTTAACATAGCCAGGCATACACACATACATACAATAACATACATACTCAGACGTAAATACCCAGACACACATACATGCACACATGCATTTAATAACACACACACATACATACATACATCATCATACATACCCAAAAAGACATAAATACCCAGCCGCACACACAGGCAAGGAAACACTAACATACACTAACATACATACCCAAACACACAATAACATATCCAGTCCCGAGACCTACCCCAGGTGAGACAGCCGATCGGGAATTCTCTGGTAGGCCACCAGCGTGATCCAAACGGGGCCCCTAACTAACTGTCCAGTGTGCTCATGCATGCGCCTTTGGTCACCATGCTCTTAAAGGGGAAGTTCCACCAATTACTGGAATAATTAAAAATAACTTCTTTCATTATTTCAAACCACTTTAGTTTTAGATTTCACATAATCTCTTAGCCAGCTACATATTTCTGTCTGTGTTCCGGTTATCTAGGTCCAACCTACTAGACAAACACCCTGACTCCTTATCATACTGCCTGCTGTAAACAATAGAATTACTCCGTCTCAATCACCCCAATGGACCCTCTGATTAACAACAGTCTATGGAGAAAAGACGCTCATTAGGGAAAAAGGACTTTGTCAAAGAATCAGCTGAGTGTGGCGTTTGAGTTTGAATGTTACCAAAATGTATTTACACAATAATTACACCCAATAATACAGGACAAACATCTTTGTAGCAGAAATATTTTATTGCAATCTCTGCATTCCTAAAAAAAAAAAAAATTCTGATGATAAATTAATCTAATGTAAAACTGAACCAATACAACGGCAAACAGACTTAAATAAGAAGATATTGGATGCAGATACAAAAACTCATATTTCCATCTCAAACCCACCAATCAGGTGATAAAACGCACAGATGAAGCCGTTTTTGGAGATTGTTATTTTTAAGGGTTTCTTATAAGTCCTCTTGACCAGCAGGTGAATTACCATCAATAGGCAGGGCTACATCTACAATGGGGAGCATGAAAATATCAGCCGAAAAAACCCAAAACCAAGAAAAAAATATTTCCCATGCATGCCCAATTATGAAAACCCAAAAACCTAAAAATATATATATATATAAAACAGGTAGGAAACAGTTTTGGACTCCCACTTGTCCTCACACCTTATTACAACATAAATATCGATAATAAAAGTGAAAGATACGTTCTTAACGAAATGTCTCTGTAAAATGTACCTGCGACGCTGCTTTACACTAAGAAAGAAAAAATCCCTTTAAATATCTATACACTTACTGTTCAAAAGTTTGGGGCCACTCAGCTGTTTTCATGGATAACAAGGAAAATTTTGGCTTTAACATAATTACAAAAAGGGTTTCTAACCATCAATTAGCCTTTTAAACTTAAACTTGGATCAGCGAACACAACGTGCCATTGGAACACAGGAGTGATGGGAGTGATAAAGGGCTATTGGAACACAGGAGTGATGGGAGTGATAAAGGGCTATTGGAACACAGGAGTGATGGGAGTGATAAAGGGCTATTGGAACACAGGAGTGATGGGAGTGATAAAGGGCTATTGGAACACAGGAGTGATGGGAGTGATAAAGGGCCATTGGAACACAGGAGTGATGGGAGTGATAAAGGGCCTCTGTACGCCCATCAAGATATTCTATTGTCTGTTTTAAGATACAATAGTCATTTACAACATTAACCCCGTCTGCTCTGGATTTCTTTAATCAACAAAAATTGCTTTTCTAAGTGACCCCAAACTTTTGAACGGTAGTGTGCATGTATATATATATATATTACATACTGATGCACCAATTTTCAGGTGATGCAAATGAGTAAATAGGCTGACTCCAGGAGTGGGAGTTCACACTCGTTCCTCATCCTCAAAACAAAGGAAATCATTTTTTTTTTACAGAAATTGGTCACCCTTTGATTTAATTTTTTTGTGGAGATAAAGATTCTCAAAAACAAAATGACAATTATCTCCCCACTCAAGATTTTAAATATCTGTTCTTATCTTCTGAGGATGGCAGCAAAATCATAAAACATGACTTTGCTAAGAAAACCTTAGCGATGATCATCCATCCAATTAACCCCTCGTTAGGCTCCTTTATTGATTCCCAAACAATAATAAATGAAATATTAATTTCCAAAGAATATTTTTTTAGCATTAAGAAGACGGGGCCAGCTTAGAGTTAAGTTCTTAAAGACTGATACATCGTGTTGGATTTTACTTCCAGACACATGCGATCCAGAAGTCGCAATTTACTAATCAGACTCGCCAGACTGCGGTACGAGGCCTAAATCCATCCAGGCTGATGAAAAGTACCGACTGCTTCTTTGGTGGAGGGACCTCAATGTTTTTTCTCATTATGAATCCGCAGCTTGTTTCTAACCACAGACGATCTCCTGTGTGCATATAAACCAACGCTCCCGCGTAACAGGGGTGTCCAAGCTGCAGCCCTCCAGCTGCTGCAGGACTACATCTCCCACACTCCTCAGCCAGTCCCTAAGCATTATGGGGGATGTAGTCCTGCTGCAGCTGGAGGGCCGCAGGTTGGAGAGGCTTAGCCTCCGGGTTTAATACCCTAAAATTAAACATGAAAAGGCAAATTAGGTTATTTTTCATCCGCCAATACAATCAATTAAATACAGAGCTGCCTCAATGTTGCATCAAAACAGACTAAAGCAAGGGGGGGGGGGGGGGGAGTAGAATGATAATAATAATAATGGGTTAAGAACGTATCTGTTAAGACTTATGTTAAGACTGAATAAAACAATTTTTTTTTAAATGCCCCCCTTCAGTCTCAATAAGGTATCATGTCAGGAATGAAACAGGGATACTGCCCAAAGCGCGATACACGCGTGTTCTGCGTCCAACCAGGCGGCATATAACGCACACGCGCATGCTGATCTGTCTTCTCTGATATTAACCCTTCTGACAATACTCTAGACCAGGGGAGTCCAACCTGCGGTCCTCCAGCTTCTGCAGGACTACATCTCCTATACTCCTCAGCCAGCCCCGGAGCTGAAAGTGCATTATGGGAGATGTAGTGCTGCAGCAGCTGGAGGGCCGCAGTTTGGACACCCCTGCTCTAGACGGAGAGACCGTACATCATTTGTATGTTTAAGTCTTTACATACTATTATACGACCTTTGGCTGGGTCTTTGGACAGCAATTCCTGCCTGGTGTAGGAGTGAAGTTTGTTAGTCGAAAGACTAAAATCTATTACGGTGGTCCTTTCGTCCTCTAAATATCCAATAATAAAAATAGGAAATCCTGTACAATAACAAATATACACAGATTAAACCTAAAATATAGGACAGATCATGCAGGCGTGGGGAAAAAATCAGGTTTCCTGACGTAACAGCCCCCCCTCTCGAAGTCTGTGACCTCCCCGTAACGTCGAGGACTGGTGGCTTAATAAATACTTTGTGTCTTATTAATTTTTTTTTTGCGGGAAGGAAAAAGCATCGCCAAGTCATACATGCTCAGAAATAACGCACAGAATAACGCCGGCATACAGAAGAACCGTTTATAAAATATATAAATTCTGCATATTATTTCACACGCTGCAAGAATCCTGTATACGCCTTGCATCGTGACTCGATAATCTGGTAGATATATATATATATATCGGTATAAATATACAGGTCATCTTACATAGTACAAGCCCAAGACCCTCAATGGACTGACAAGTCCCTCTAATGAAGCACAGATTTGAGGCCGATTGCGATGAATTTGGATTCCGGTGATAATCATCGGGGTTTGTGTAGCAATAAAGACGTCTCAATAATTAAAAGTGTCCTTTGTATAAAAATTATTATTATTATTATTTTATAACAATATAAAGATGATCTGCTGTCCGGGGGGGCTGGTCATGGGTTGGCACAGCTGTCTCTTCAGCCTCCATCACTTTCCAATTACTCTTCTTTCTCTTCATCTTTTAATATTGCGGGGTCTTTGGGGGCTCTGCCGTCGCCTTGCGAGGACATGGGTATGGCGTCCGGATCAGGCAAAGATCTAACTCCCAGATCGTCTTCCGCGATACACGGGGCAGGGTCCGCGCGAGGGTCCGGAGTAAGCAAGTGATTCGAAGCAGATGGAGACTTGAAGGAGTCGGGAGACGGATCTGGAACGTTCAGCTGTGCTTCTGAAACAAAAACATAAGCCCTTACATATCCTCTCTTGAAGAAGTATTTAGCCGTGTGAAAAATACTCTGTCGGGCAATCACATCACCGCCGTTAGGACCCCAGGCTGGCAATATGAACCGGAAGTGTAGTGTGGCAATTCCACGGCACTCAGCACGCGGCTGCCCATGGTTACTTTGTATTACAAAAACAATGTAATCATTTCACGGTTTCAATAAATACACTGTCCCAGGGAGCCCCGAAAGAAACAATGCATATGAAAGTACAAAAAGGCAAAAAGGGGATTTTTAAAGTAAAATACACTATTTTATTTTTCAAGCTGTCACACCCTAGAGCCGTAATATTGTAATGGGAAGCAGCCTCTCTCTCTGTAACACGGTGGATCTCCCCTGATATAAAAACTACCGCATTTGCTCGATTATAAGACGACCCCCCAAAATATTCATTTACGAAAAAAAGAAAAAGCCTGAATATAAGACGACCCTATAGGAAAAAAGTTTTACCAGTAAATGTTAATTCATCTAAACTATTAAATTTTTTAATAAAAGCTATGATTGAGAAAAATATTTTGTTTTTATTTCCTTTTTTTTTTTTTCAATCTGCCCCCCCAGTTATGCACATCTGCCCCAGAAATGCCTTATACCCCCTATATGCCACTGTGCCCCATGATATGCCTTTTAACCGTCTAAATGCCACTGTGCCCCATTATATGCCTTTTGACCCCCTATGTGCCACTCTGCCTCCAGAAATGCCTTATACCCCTATATGCCACTCTCGCATTTAGGGGTTAAAAGGCATATTATGGGGCAGAGTGGCGTATAGAGGGTTAAAAGGCATTTCTGGAGGCATTAAGAGGGTTAAAAGGCATTTCACAAAGCACTATGCCCCCAGAAATGCCTTATGCTCCCCATTTAACACTCCCCCCCCCTCCGTCCTCCAAACTTACTGGTGCTTCTGAGTCCCCCGGTGCTTAGTCCGGGCAGCGCGTAGAGCTCTACGCGAATAAGACGACCCCGATTATAAGACGAGGGATATTTTTCTGAGCATTTGCTCTGGAAAAAACCTTGTCTTATAATCAAGCAAATACAGTACTGGCCCTTGAATTAAATGAAATAATAATAATAATAGTGATAATAATAATAATACCTGTATGAGCACTCAGCTCCTCAGCATGCTGAGACTTGTCTGTTGCCCCGAGGACGTCCGCCATTAAGTTTGACAAATCGGGTGCCGTCACACCGACGAGTTTTGTTAAGTCGGGTATTTCAGGCACCGGAAGGTCGGAGACATCAGGAAAACCTAAAGGGATGCATTAAGTATTAAAATAATATTTGGTTTGGACGACGAAGAGTTAAAGACGTTCAATTCACTATAATATAAACTCCCCGGAGCGGACACTTCCCTCTCTGATAATCCGTCAGGTGAATCCATTGAGAAAACTCAAATATGGGATTTTTCTTTTTTTGCTGTATTTTTTGTTGATAATAATAATTTAATATTAAATTATAGAAACAATTTTAAAAAGCCCACTGGAGGTCTCCTGGGGGATAAATCAAAGTAGATGATTCCTGATATATACATTATACATCTTAAAGAAAGGGGAGGCGTAGCGTGGACGACGACTTAATGGAAGAAAAAATCTGGGAAACGTCTACCAAGTCGTTCACCTGGATCTTTAACAACTGACCAATCACACAGCTTGTAGCGTTACCTGGCTGCATCACCCGCTGTACGGGGGGAGGGAGGACCAGAGACCCTTCTGCGGGATTGCTGGGGGTCTGTGGTTCTTGGAGGTCGGTCGGGGGGAGAGCGTCTGCAGCGTGGTCAGTCTGAGGTTCTGCCGGCATCAGAGGAGCCTACAAAGGAAGAACACAGTTACGCGAAGTGTTTAAAGAGTAGAACGCTACAAAACAGAGTGCGGAGGGAATGCCTCTATTGTTAAAAACGTGCATTTTTTAACATGATTCCAGAATCGAAGCAGATAAGGATGGGGTTTGAAGCTGCTCGGTAAACAGACCCACAAACAGGGACACGTTATATCCGCTTCAAACGGCCGAGGAATAACACGCCAGTCCTGTTACTTATCACACAAGCAGAATCTCCTGGCAGATCGGCCCCCGTCTAGTCACTCGTTTATCCTGCTGTAAAAACCTTAATCCATCGTTGGCCTCGTCTGCGATTCAGGATCCGTATGCCTATCCTGCGCATGTTTAAATCCCCTCGCTGTATTACCCTCTACCACTTCTGCTGGGAGGCTGCTCCACTTATCTACCACCTTCCCAGTGAGAGGGAATCCCATCTATTTTGTCTTAGTTTAGTAGTAATGCAGTGAGGACTCCCCTCCTGTGCTTTGCCTGGACACGACGGGTTAACGTATTTGCTTTGTATACAGCCTCTCGGATGAGAGTGATGGTAATTTGCTCTCCTTTGTGTATCAGGTCGCTGTCGCCTCCCAGTAAATTAGGGCTGAGCGCAGACATAACGTGTTATTGTTATTCTTTGGCCTCATAATCCATGTTTTGGCTCCTACCTCGGTGTAACCACTAGTGGGCGCCACAACAGGCTCTTGCGATGCCGACGATGACCGGGGGGCTATCTCACCGCTTTTCTGGGGCGTACGAGCCTGCGCGGGAATCCTATGCAAGTACCCATATCCGATTCCGCACCCCAAGCTGCAACGGAACAAAACGGTATTAATTACAAGAAAACAAACACCTCGATCGCTTGTTCTACGCGGCAGCGGCGGCCGCTCCGCCTCCTCATTAGAATATCACATGACTGCGTATTCGCTCAGCTTTATGAAACCACCAGAATAATCAAGACTTACTATATTTGTAAATAATTTACCTATCCCAGACAAAATTCAAGGGAGGCAGCCGCAAGGCGATTGGCCTCTTCTACCCCTCGTCACAGTTTCTGCCCCATTAACCCGATCAGCTTCAAAGGAATCATTACCAGCGAATAAAATGTATTTGAAGGTAAAAGCGCTTATAGTTTTACGATTTTATTTTTGTTCTCTATTTAGGAGAAGTGACATAATGTGCTGAAAACGCCACGTTAACCTTTAAGGGCGACTCTAAAGCTGGAATATATACCCGAAAGGCACTTCCTAGGGGTTACGTGTAAAAGGGTGGGGGGGCGTTAGAAGCAATGGACCCTCTTATGAGGGATGCTTCATTCTAAAGACCCCCATGGAAGGAAAATGGCAGAAGATCTTATAGTCTCAACTAAAAGGGGCAATTGGTTTTTTTTGTACTGTTGAAAGGCACTTTTCCATCATGCTGCAATTCCACTTACGGCCAGTAGATGGGGGTAGGCAGCTATTACAGCGGTCCCAAGCGTAATCGCCATCATATTCCACAGCGCTGTATAACGGGATACATACCACAAGGGTAGAGACCCTTCTATACGGCGTATGCGTGCGTTATATACATGGCTGGCTTATATAGCGCATGCAGCGAGATTAATATGAAACCCGGTTCGCCTCCCCGCGCATGTAACCTGCTAAGGATGTCTTACGGGACGTATAGCTGCGCATGTGTGCCTGAATCTATATAACATATACACAGGGGCAGTATGATCGGGCAGCTCCGCGGACCCCCTGAATGTGTTAATTTTTATTCGTACCTTCCTTCTCCGCCCCACGCTCCATTGGGGGTGACGAGCACCTCTCTGCAGGAATCGCTCTCCGTGTTATATACCAGCAGCCTCAGCGGTCTCCCTTCGTGAGACTCTATCAAAGAATAGAAATCCTCAGACTATAAAAAAAAGGAGAAAAGGCCGTGTTAATGTTACCGGAGTCGGACGGGGCTTGGGAAACGATACACAAAAGACATTAACCCTTTCCATACCACGTTATCCGTGCAATATGATGTCACGCTGAGGCTCCATAGCTTTGCTGATTGCAATGCGTGAGATCAGCCAGCAGGGGGCTTCAGCAGGTTTTAGGCAGACCATGCCGAGTCTCTCCTGTCCTGGGGTGTCAGCCATGACACATACCGAAAAGGAATCCCTGATCGCGGGGATGGGGCATTCCTTATGTAACAGTGTACCTACGCTTGCGCCTTAGGTGGACGTAACTGTACGTTGATAGGGTAGTGAAGGGGTTAAATTACTTGATTAATAACATACCCAGCAGATACTGGCTTGAACCCCCCCTCTCTTATTCCATACCTTGTGCTCCCTGCATTACAAACCCCGATAGATGCCTCTCTTGGTGTTACACTCGTGAGGCCAGGATAGTTATTCCAGTTAATGATTGTTTTTTACAGGTGCTGTTCCACCTACCCCCCTCTCAGGATGAATAGCTTAATACTTTACATCATTAATCATTTTTTTCAAGGAAAGGTTAATTGTCGTGGAGCACAAAGATCGTTGCCATAGAAACTTAATAAAGCTTCTTAGTTTTTCTGTTTTGTCCGATTAAACCTTCAGCGAAAAGAATAAAATAACAGATATATTTCTGTAAACAGCTAAATGTTTTCTCTTAGTGGAACAGCAGCTTTAACGACTTGAAGCATTAAGCAAGTTTTTTTCTTTTCTTTTTATAAAATCCAAAAAAACGAAATAATGATTTTCACTACAATTTGAGGATCTAAAATATTCAGTAACTTAATGTTTTAAAACAATGTCCTTCGTAGCAAAGAGCCTGATGTGATATTGTGGTCTGGCTCAAAACAGGTTGGAGTATTGCTGATTGTGGGGAGTAGTCCGGCAGGGCGCCTGCGGATTGTGCGGAGTAGTCCGGCAGGGCGCCTGCGGATTGTGCGGAGTAGTCCGGCAGGGCGCCTGCGGATTGTGCGGAGTAGTCCGGCAGGGCGCCTGCGGATTGTGCGGAGTAGTCCGGCAGGGCGCCTGCGGATTGTGCGGAGTAGTCCGGCAGGGCGCCTGCGGATTGTGCGGAGTAGTCCGGCAGGGCGCCTGCGGATTGTGCGGAGTAGTCCGGCAGGGCGCCTGCGGATTGTGCGGAGTAGTCCGGCAGGGCGCATGCGGATTGTGCGGGGTAGTCCGGCAGGGCGCCTGCGGATTGTGCGGAGTAGTCCGGCAGGGCGCCTGCGCATTGTACGGAAGGCGGCGTTAGTACCTCCTGCAGGATCTGGTCTGATCCCACGATGTAGTCGGTGAACGGCCTCAGACCAGCAAGGGCAGCCGGCGACGACGGTTCGACTTCCTACAAAAAAAACCAAATCGAGTATTAAGCAGTGCGCAGGCACAACATTTACACATACAAGCTACAGACACAGAAAGCGCCATCCATGGGGAGGAAAAACAAAAGCATTTTTTTAATCTCCCCTTTACTAGCAATCGCTTGCCTCGGGCGATGATAAACTTAATAATAATATACTTAATACTCATATTGGGATGAGCGACCTAAAGAGTTAATGCAACGGAATGAACAATTTTTAAACCTCTGTGTGTGTGAAGAGTGGTCCATCGGGACATAAAAGCACCATTTAGGCACGACGGCCCTAACAAAACATGGCTTGCTGGGTGTGATGGGAGTTGATAAGTAACTGCCTTTGCTTTGCCCCGCCATCTTACCAGTACGTGCCACACGTGTTCGTTGGCTCCTTGGAAGCTGCAGAAGCGAACGCTGGCCCCCAGGAGCCCCTCTCCTCCCCACATATTACTGGGGGTGACTTCCAGCTGGCGCACTTTCATCGTCTTCGTGCTGTAAACCTCCAGCTTCACAGGTTTTTCGGCGTTGGCTTTCAGGAGATCCTTGAGCATCGCGTTTTCTTTGTTCTGCAAAGACAGAGCGGACGGCGGTCAGTGAGGAGCCCGCGGACGTTAACCAGTTCCACGTATTGTCCCTTAAAAGGGTCGGCACGATGTCATCCCCACCAAAAGTGACGCATATTAAAGTCATTTCTCAGTAATATTAACGTAAACACCTTAGGGAGAAGCTGCAGCTCCCAGTCTCCTCAGTGGTCCGGATACGCTTGCCACTGGCTGGTTGCTTCAACCATCCAATCAGTGGCAGGAAACCACTTCCATTCAAATAAACGGGGGGCTTTCTGTGCACGGGGGGTCTCACTGGACCTTCCAGGCCAGCTAAAACCAATTCAAACCCAGCGATTTAACCCTTTCAGTCCCAGGGGTCAGCTGTATAACAGACCCTGCAGCCCAAGTAGCCGCACTTGTCAATGAACACATTAACCCCTCTGTAGTATATTGAGAAAATAATATTAAGCAGATGGGTCCCTTCCAAAGGTTTAATCCTGTACGCTAAGGGTTAACTTTAGGAGACAAAAAATGTATAGTTTGGGGGAATTAAAAATAAAGAAATTACAGAGGATTCTGAGATGGAACACTTGCTGTTCAGAGATGTAAAGTTTACCCTGCAGCATTGGATGGGTTAATAAGTCGTTTTCCAAGCCGGGGGGAATTCGCTGTGTTTAAGTGGGCACAGATTTGTGGGAGTTGTAGTATTCACATAAGCCCTTTTAAATCACAGTGCCCCTCGTTTGTTTGCAATTAACGGAATTCACCAGTTTTGGAACCAACAAGCAGAATTGTTAAAGGGGTTAAATCGCCAGCTGGCCGGCCCTCGGTGTAACTGCCCCGCCGGGACTTGGCACGGGGTAAAATTACCCGCTGTTAGGAAATTAATCTCCGGGGGGATTACCGAGAGTTTAAAGACGAGCCGCTTACTGCATCCCTAAAGCATGCGGCTCCCGGGGGGACGCGCGGTAATCAGCACGGGAAGTTATTCATAACCAGCACAAAATGGGCAAACGGGACCCTTTTAACCCATTTAGTCCCAAAACCCGTAACACCCCAGGCACTTTCTGAACCGCGTTGTAATTCGGGTATACAGCTTCCCGTTAAAATTCTGATTTTCAAGGCAAAAGCTGGTTTTTGCATCACTTTATAAAATAAAAAAAAAATCTAAAAATATGTAATTAAGGGGAATTTTTTTTACAGGATCCAAATACATTTTCCATTTACTAACCTACACAGCACTTTACACCTGTGGGGGGGGGCAGCACTTTAACCTGTAGGGGGGGCAGCACTTTACACCTGTGGGGGGGGCAGCACTTTACACCTGTGGGGGGGGCAGCACTTTACACCTGTGGGGGGGCAGCACTTTACACCTGTGGGGGGGGCAGCACTTTACACCTGTGGGGGGGGCAGCACTTTACACCTGTAGGGGGGGGCAGCACTTTACACCTGTAGGGGGGGGCAGCACTTTACACCTGTAGGGGGGGGCAGCACTTTACACCTGTAGGGGGGGGCAGCACTTTACACCTGTAGGGGGGGGGCAGCACTTTACACCTGTAGGGGGGGGGCAGCACTTTACACCTGTAGGGGGGGCAGCACTTTACACCTGTAGGGGGGCAGCACTTTACACCTGTAGGGGGGGCAGCACTTTACACCTGTAGGGGGGGGCAGCACTTTACACCTGTAGGGGGGGGCAGCACTTTACACCTGTAGGGGGGGGCAGCACTTTACACCTGTAGGGGGGGGGCAGCACTTTACACCTGTAGGGGGGGGGCAGCACTTTACACCTGTAGGGGGGGGGCAGCACTTTACACCTGTAGGGGGGGGCAGCACTTTACACCTGTAGGGGGGGGCAGCACTTTACACCTGTAGGGGGGGGGCAGAACTTTACACCTGTAGGGGGGGGGCAGCACTTTACACCTGTAGGGGGGGGCAGCACTTTACACCTGTAGGGGGGGGCAGCACTTTACACCTATAGGGGGGGCAGCACTTTACACCTGTAGGGGGGGCAGCACTTTACACCTGTAGGGGGGGGCAGCACTTTACACCTGTAGGGGGGCAGCACTTTACACCTGTAGGGGGGGCAGCACTTTACACCTGTAGGGGGGGCAGCACTTTACACCTGTAGGGGGGGCAGCACTTTACACCTGTAGGGGGGGCAGCACTTTACACCTGTAGGGGGGGGGCAGCACTTTACACCTGTAGGGGGGGGCAGCACTTTACACCTGTAGGGGGGGCAGCACTTTACACCTGTAGGGGGGGCAGCACTTTACACCTGTAGGGGGGGCAGCACTTTACACCTGTAGGGGGGGGCAGCACTTTACACCTGTAGGGGGGGCAGCACTTTACACCTGTAGGGGGGGCAGCACTTTACACCTGTAGGGGGGGGGCAGCACTTTACACCTGTAGGGGGGGGGGCAGCACTTTACACCTGTAGGGGGGGCAGCACTTTACACCTGTAGGGGGGGGCAGCACTTTACACCTGTAGGGGGGGGCAGCACTTTACACCTGTAGGGGGGGGCCAGCACTTTACACCTGTAGGGGGGGGCAGCACTTTACACCTGTAGGGGGGGGGCAGCACTTTACACCTGTAGGGGGGGGCAGCACTTTACACCTGTAGGGGGGGGCAGCACTTTACACTGTAGGGGGGGGCAGCACTTTACACCTGTAGGGGGGGGGCAGCACTTTACACCTGTAGGGGGGGCAGCACTTTACACCTGTAGGGGGGGCAGCACTTTACACCTGTAGGGGGGCAGCACTTTACACCTGTAGGGGGGGGCAGCACTTTACACCTGTAGGGGGGGCAGCACTTTACACCTGTAGGGGGGGGCAGCACTTTACACCTGTAGGGGGGGGCAGCACTTTACACCTGTAGGGGGGGGCAGCACTTTACACCTGTAGGGGGGGGCAGCACTTTACACCTGTAGGGGGGGGCAGCACTTTACACCTGTAGGGGGGGGCAGCACTTTACACCTGTAGGGGGGGGCAGCACTTTACACCTGTAGGGGGGGGCAGCACTTTACACCTGTAGGGTGTATGGTGTGCGATGTGATATAGACAGAGCAGGCTGGGGTATGAAAGTCAGTTTGTGACTTCCTGGAATGTTCTAGCATAGAACTGGGCAATGACTGAGCATGCTGGGAGTTACAGTACAGCCCAGTTGGGGGGAGAGGGCTGCTTGTTGAAAAAGATCCCCCAACTGGTCACAACCGACGTACGGCTGAGATCCCTACAAGACGTCCACCCATCCATTATCTTCTCAGGATGCCTGGCTGCAGACTGGGTATTGGTGGTATTGGGGATGAGGCCAGTGTCGGAGCCCCAACCTCAGCTTACGATGGATAACGCGGACGGCCGAGCGCACCGTATCCTCACATTGGATCTTATGATTGGCCATTTATCCCGACCTACCAGCCTCGTGTGTCCGATCGCGATGATAAAGTCAAAAAAAGGCTCCAGTCCTCCTTTCTGGGCCGGCGAATTCTCCTGCACCTGGAAAGAAAAGGGAACGCGGTTACCGACGGCGATCATTCCAACACTTCTTATTTCTATCCGCTTTAGAGATTAATAGCCCGTTTCCCCCGGACCGGGGCATCAGTGTAGACGGCCAACCATATGAGGTTATATAAAGAGCGTTCCGCAGGGCCATCGACTAAACGGGTTATCAGACACCCTAACATTCTAAGGTCATTTTAAGGACATTCAGATGCTTTTTGGACACCACATCTGATTCAAGCGGATATAAGGGTATGACGGGAGTTTCCCTGAACGCACAAGGACGCGGCATTAACGATACGGGGTCTTATTGCCCTCCCGTCGCGCCGTACCGCCTGCTGCACCCTTGGGGGGGCGGCTTCAGAGGTAAAAGAATACAAAGCGCAAGAAATGAAGGAGCCCTAAAAATAGCAAAGAGAAGAGTCCCAGAGACAGCAGGCGTGCGAGGAGACGGTGACCTTGTTTACTATCAAACGTATAAGAAACAAAGCAGCATTGCTGACATACAGTAATATACCCCCCCCCTGGCACTGTATACAGTAATATACCCCCCCTGGCACTGTATACAGTAATATACCCCCCCCAGCACTGTATACAGTAATATACCCCCCCTGGCACTGTATACAGTAATATACCCCCCCCCGGCGCTGTATACAGTAATATAACCCCGCGCTGTATACAGTAATATAACCCCCCCAGCGCTGTATACAGTAATATACCCCCCCCGGCACTGTATACAATAATATACCCCCCCCGGCGCTGTATACAGTAATATACCCCCCCCAGCACTGTATACAGTAATATACCCCTCCCTGGCACTGTATACAGTAATATACCCCCCCCCAGCACTGTATACAGTAATATAACCCTGCGCTGTATACAGTAATATACCCCCCCACTGGCACTGTATACAGTAATATAACCCCGCGCTGTATACAGTAATATAACCCCCCCCAGCGCTGTATACAGAAATAAAATCCCCCCCCCGGCGCTGTATACAGTAATATAACCCCCAGCGCTGTATACAGTAATATAACCCCCGGCGCTGTATACAGTAATATAACCCCCAGCGCTGTATACAGTAATATAACCCCCAGCGCTGTATACAGTAATATAACCCCCTGGCGCTGTATACAATAATATAACCCCCAGCGCTGTATACAGTAATATAACCCCCCAGCACTGTATACAGTAATATACCCCCCCCCGGCACTGTATACAGTAATATACCCCCCCCCCCGGCACTGTATACAATAATATACCCCCCCCCCGGCGCTGTATACAGTAATATACCCCCCCCAGCACTGTATACAGTAATATACCCCCCCCTGGCACTGTATACAGTAATATACCCCCCCCCCAGCACTGTATACAGTAATATAACCCTGCGCTGTATACAGTAATATACCCCCCCCACTGGCACTGTATACAGTAATATAACCCCGCGCTGTATACAGTAATATAACCCCCCCCAGCGCTGTATACAGAAATAAAATCCCCCCCCCCGGCGCTGTATACAGTAATATAACCCCCAGCGCTGTATACAGTAATATAACCCCCGGCGCTGTATACAGTAATATAACCCCCAGCGCTGTATACAGTAATATAACCCCCAGCGCTGTATACAGTAATATAACCCCCTGGCGCTGTATACAATAATATAACCCCCAGTGCTGTATACAGTAATATAACCCCAATCCCTTGGGACCCCAATAAACTGTATGCAGATGTTTTTTAGATATATATTAATATTGTTTATGGTTAAAAAAAGTGAAACCATGGCCGAGCGTCTTGATTGGGAGACAAACGACTTAATGATCCCCCGGACCCCCGTAAACGAGAGAGCGGTTGGTTTATCCATGTTGATATGAGATATCTTTTCCATGCATTGTTAGATAGACACAGATGGGGGGGGGTCCTTAATATTATAGAAATATTTCAATGAGGATGTGGCCTCTGCCCCCCTTCCTCCAGATTATTTACCCCGCACCAGACACCAATGGGACCGTGGCGTGGCTGGGCGTGGCCGGCAGGTTAGGAGGGCGCGGCCCTTTTTTGCTGCCGTGGTTCTTGCCAAACAACTAAATTGGTGCGGATGGAGCAGACTGGGAAGGGTTGGGCAGGTAATGTGTCCTGTTTAACCCTTTAATGTACCGGGTTGTAAAATAAATAAATAAATAAATATCTCCTGAATTTCTCTTTCCCTTCATAACATATGCAGGTAGATTAAATAATTATAATTATTATTATAATAGAATATTTTATATTATTATAATGTAATTGTATACGGTGTTAAATCCTCACTTATATTCCGTACGAATAAAGCGCAGAATTTCTCTGAACGTCCAAACCGTGACTTTCCTGGGATTTACGACTTTTTTCCATGATGAAAAATAACATGCATAATAAAAAAAAAAATGTAAACTTTCAATTTGTAATAAATAATTATACATAGATTTTTCGTTATTATTGAACTTATTCTAATATCCTGCTAGAGTGCCTACGTTAATGCGTATCAACAGAAATGAACCTGGCTTCCCCACCCCCACCGCGCTATAAACGCCCAACCTAAACATGTAATAACCTGACAGTGCCGACATCGTGCTGCCTTCACTTCGTTTACACGGCACTCACGGGGTGTCAGTTACCCTTCTGATACACGGGAGGGTATCAAGATTTGGGGCATTAGATGCCAATTCAACCCCTCTTAGACAATTCAACCCCATCTTAGACAGCAGGATTTAGGCTTAAAGGGTGATTCTTATGCCAATTTTTAAAGTGGACTAATCACTATAGCAACAAAAGGAGTGTTCCTGCAGAGTGGAACTTCCACTGGTTGCTATGGTTATAACACCACTTTTTTTTAAAAAAATGAACCCTTAACGTGGTAGAGGGTAATACAGTGAGGGGATTTAGACATGCATGGGATAGGCATAGGGCTCCTGAATCTATTACAGATTAACTTTCGGGTTTGCACCAGATGATTTTAATGCAGCTGATGATATCCCTGGCTCATTACCCTCCATATACAACCCTCTAGACACGGAAACACCAGATATAATACCCCACCTGCCCCATGCTCCCCAGACCCCCGACGTACCCCATGTACATGGTAGCCCTCGTTGCCGGCGTCCAGGGCCTCGGAACTCAGAGATAAGCCCATGTCCGGGACAGCTGAGGGCAGCGGCGGCGACACCAATAGCCACGGAGCCGGGTACACGACGCAGCGCAGGACTAGCAATCCACGGCCGAGTCTGACAGATCGGCGATCTGCTGCCAGGCCTGGCGGGTAGTGACGTTACATGGCAACGGAGGAAACCAGGGTGGTTGCTAGGGACGCGGATAGAAGGGAAGTCAGGGCTGTGGATACGGAGACAAAACTGCACGTGAAGCGGACTGTCTGTGGAGAAAGATAGGGGAGAAAGATAGGGGAGAGAGCGGGGTAAAGGCCAAGAACCGAGGGAGAGAGGGGGAGATAGGCAGAGGATCAGGAGAGAAAGGCAAAGAACCAGAGAGAGAGAGAGAGAGAGAGAGAGGAAGATAAAGGCAGGGAAACAGGAGAGAATTACCACCTGATGTGCTGATATTGGAAAGCATCCCTGCAATAAGAAAGTGAATCACTCACATAGTTTTAACAATGGCGGAATCAGACCCCCCCATCATGGTGAGCGCAAACAGTAAACTTAACAGACTGGGGGTAGATAAATTCAACGGCCTCACAGCAGAAGTGGTAGAGGATAATACAATGAGGGTATTAAACATGCATGGGATAGACATACGGCTTCTGAATCTAAGACAAGACCAACGACTGAGACAGGCATGCTATGTTTTTGGCTGTTTGAAAGATTTTATTGCATCTATAGAGTAATGTTCTGGTGAGGATTTGGATACGAGACTCCGTTCTTCACGCTGAGCTCGGGGTCAGTCAGTCCAGAATTTATAAACGTAGAATTTAATCCAGACGAGTTCAGAGCTAAAAATATTTAGGGATGGAGCAAAAAGCAAATCCTACGGTCCGTCTGAGCTCACAATTTTCTTTTCTTTTTCTAGGCGGGCATTATTTTCAACGCCTATAACAAATACTATCGACACGTTCAAAATCTAGCGAGGGAAGGACTTCAAAGGTACCATAATGATCCAGTCCTCACGTTCTTCAAGATGTACGGCACCCTCATGGAAGGTAATATAAGTGAACCGTCCACAGCGGACATATGAAAACTACTTTAAACCGTCTTCATGATCTAGTGGTTTAGTAATTAGGCTATTGTTCAAAAGTTTGGGGTCATTTAGCTGTTTTTTTTGGAAAACAAGGAAATTTCTGGCTGTGACATAATTGCAAAAGGGTTTTCTAACCATCAATGAGCCTTTTAAACTTAAACTTGGATCAGCGAACACAACGGGAGTGATGGGAGTGATAAAGGGCCATTGGAACACAGGAGCGATGGGAATGATAAAGGGCCATTGGGACACAGGAGCGATGGGAGTGATAAAGGGCCATTGGAGCACAGGAGCGATGGGAGTGATAAAGGGCCATTGGAACACAGGAGCGATGGGAGTGATAAAGGGCCATTGGAACACAGGAGCGATGGGAGTGATAAAGGGCCATTGGAACACAGGAGTGATGGGAGTGATAAAGGGCCTCTGTATGCCTATGAAGAGATTCCATTTAAAATCAGCCTTTTCCAGCTACGATAGTCATTTACAACATTAACTCTGTCTGCGCTGGATTTCTGATCCATTTCATGCTATCTTAATGGACAAAATTTGCTTTTCTTTTGAAAACAAGGACACTGAGTGACAAGGTCTAATTGACCCCAAACTTTTAAATCTACTTAATTTAATTAGTTATTAGACTGGCTCGCGGTTCTAAGTGTGAGTAGCCAATCCTCTCTTGCTGACTATATCCACAGACCGTGTACAGGAAGCCATACGAGAACTGGAGTTGATCAAGGATATCCCGGAGACGTCTGTGTGTGCCACCATGGCACTGATTTATGCTCACAAAAAAGGCGACATGATTGGTAAGACTCTAGTGAAGCCGCTGAATGCATCGCGTGTGAATATTCTTTCGTATACTTGTGGTTTATTGTATGGGGATTCTGGAAGGCACAGGGAATATACTGTGGGAGCCACAAATGCCCCCACACACACTATATCCTGATGTGAACAGAGTTTGGGTGGAAATATGTTAAATATCGGGTTATTGCAAATATGTACATATGTATGTACTTTTGGCTTAGATATTTTTTTTTATTTTTTTTTTTATCGCAATTTGTTTTAGACCGCGACACCATTTCGGAACTGGAGAGTAAGATGAAGGAGAGCCGCAGGAGTGGTGGAGCCAAGGCTCTCTACTACGCTGGCTTATTCCTGTGGCTACTGGGAAGGAACGAAAAGGCTCAGGAATACATTGATAGGATGCTGAAGTTATCCAGCCGGTCCTCAGAGGTACGGAGGGATTATCTTTCCTTTTTTAGACATAGAAACATAGTTTTTTGACGGCAGATCGGCCCCCGTCCACTCTGCCCATTTCTCCTGCTGTAAAGACTTAAACCTTAATCAGCCGCCGGTCTCATCTTATGCCATATGCCTGTCCCGCGCATGTATCACTATTGTTAAGAGGCTGTTCTACTTATAGGCCACATGCTCAGTGAGAAAAGGGGGAGAATATTATGCCAGTAATTATATTAAAACCCCATTCAACACATCCCCCCCATTAAACAAATCCTAAATCTTCTACCTACAGATTGAGGGATGTCATCTTAACATGCTTTTCCCCTTTTAAAGGAGGAACTCCCACCTAAGTTCTTTGTGGTTAATAATATCACATTAAACATGAATCTCCAAAACTATTTTTCTGTTTTCATTTTTCTAGCTTTTTTTTTTTACATAATATACCGTTTTCAGGCAGCTGCATATCAGCCATTTGTATCAGTTCTCGCTCTGTACCCAATCTACTAGACAACCCCCCCCCCCCGACTTCTTATCGTACTGCCCATGGTAAACAGTAGAATGACTCAGTCTAAAACACCACGATGGAGACTCTGACTAATGAAAGTCTATGGAGGAACGGACTTATATACAGCACAGCATTTAATTACTATTTTTTTTCCCAGGGGGCTTCCCTTTTAAATGTATATAAATTATAATAGGCCATGTATCATTCTCCGTTCCTGTAGAAGCGTGGCCGTAACGCCACGTCTTTATGACGCTTTATCTGTACTTGCTTGCGTGGCATCTGATCATTATCCAAACTCTGGTTGGGTTAATGCGAGGCAGAAACCCAACACTTTAGCCAATGTGACGATCTGTTCCTGTGTTCCAGGGTCTGGTACTGAAAGGGTGGCTGCAGCTGACTTCTAATAAGAAAACAGTGGCCTCAAGATGCATCAAATACTTCGAGGAAGGCATTCGAGGCTCCAGAGATATATTTGGGATGATGGGAAAGGTAATTTCCTTGCTTTTTTCACAGTTTATGTATTTGACCTAGAGATAAGTCTTACAATTAATGTTCCCTTTAAGGTGCGCAGTCCAGCACTGAAACTGTTAAGACTCTTTAGACATATATATAATCTGCATTTTTCCCTTTTCTATGTATATATTGAATGTCAATATCTCTAACACTTCCAATAGCAAGTAATTCTACACATTACTGATGTTAAAATTGCTATTTTTATTAAAATGACCTTTTCTACAATCTTTGACACAATTATTAGTAAATATTAAGATTCATATAACATGCATAGCGTTCCATATACTATATCGATTTTCCAGAGTCTCTTATGTAACGGAATATTTTCAGGTAACGCTTCTTTGGAACACATTGAATTAACTATTATAGATGGTATTCATTATCTCCCCTCTGGACTACTATATAGTTGTATATAAATGATTACGGTACATGTAGATTGTAAGCCCTTAGGTGCAAGGAGCCGATTCCTAATGCATCCATACCTATGGAGCCCTGATCATAATGTATCAACATTACTGTACTTATTATATGACGGATATTATTGTGCCTTCCCTTTATAACGCTGGAGGGTGCTAAGTACTAAATAACATTTTCCATACAAACGTCACATGTTTAAAGACACCGTTATTTATATCCATGCATTGGTAGCGGGGCCCTCAAGTAAAAAACGATAATAAATAATATCTATTGTTTTCTCTCCAGGCGACGTGTTTCATGATGCAGCAGAATTATTCCGCGGCCCTCGATGCGATTAACCAAGTTATCGTAAACTTCCCTTCATTCGTTCCCGCGCATGCTCTCAAGATGAAAATCACCTTGGCTCAGCAAGACTGGGATCAGACCCTGGAGATGGCGCACAGGTGGGCATTGGCGTCAGCGAGTAGCGTGTACTGGGGTGTTAGCCGAGGGTCCCCAAGAGATGGACCAATGAAACGAAATTGCTCAGATTCTATTATTATTTTAAAACTCTCCGCTATTTTAATAACATTTTTTCACGTCAAGGATCCCTTATAGCATTTTTTGTTATTTTTGAAATAACGAAGTTGAATCTCGTCGTTGGTCTCGTCTTAGATTCAGGAGCCGTATGCCTGTCCATTGTTTAAATTCCCTTTAAGCCTCTACTATTTCTGCTGGGAGGCTGTTCTATTTATTTGCCAGCCTTTCGGTAAAGCAAAACTTCCTCACATTACATCTCAGCCTCTGACCCTATAGTTTCAGATTAGCGCTTCTAACGTTTCTCCTCCTTGGAAATAAACTCCCCTCCTGTACTTTGTGAAATCCCGTTATGAGTTTAAATGTTTCTATCACATCCCATCTGTCTCTCTTCTCTCCCGCAAAGCCAGACATATCGAGATCCCTTATTGAGGAAGGCATTTTTAAGTACTACTGGTTTTTTTTTATGCTAGATGTTCATTTTTTCTTTATTATTATTATTAGAACAGATTTAACCTGTTTCACTTGTTAGATGACAGGTTAAGCACAGCCTAGTGCAACAGAGTATATGGTGGAGTCACAGAAGGGATACCTACCCCATCTACAAAAAATAATATATATATATCGTTCAAAAGTTTGGGGTCACTCGGCTGTTTTCACAGAAAACAAGGACATTTCTGGCTGTAACATAATTACAAAAAGGGTTTTCTAACTATCAAATAGTCTTTTAAACTTGGATCAGGGAACACAACGTGCCATTGGAACACAGGAGTGATGGGAGTGATAAAGGGCCGTTGGAACACAGGAGTGATGGGAGTGATAAAGGGCCATTGGAACACAGGAGTGATGGGAGTGATAAAGGGCCTTTGGAACACAGGAGTGATGGGAGTGATAAAGGGCCTTTGGAACACAGGAGTGATGGGAGTGATAAAGGGCCATTGGAACACAGGAGTGATGGGAGTGATAAAGGGCCATTGGAACACAGGAGTGATGGGAGTGATAAAGGGCCATTGGAACACAGGTGTGATGGGAGGGATAAAGGGCCATTGGAACACAGGAGTGATGGGAGGGATAAAGGGCCATTGGAACACAGGAGTGATGGGAGTGATATAGTACCCTTCTGTTGCAGCACGGTAAAGTTGAAGCAGTCACTATAGCAACAAATGCAATCTGCCTGCCGATTGGTCTGCTTTTTGTAACTTGCTAAGCATTGGCATTAACAGTCAGGCCTTGATTTCAAACAGAGATCTTCCAAAATTTGTTTATTGCAGAATCCTGGCAAAAGAGGCAACTAACATTGACGCTTTTCAGATTCTTGCTGTTCATTGCCTTGCAAGAGAAGGAGATTTAGAGAAAGTAAGTATGTTGCCCGGCCTGTGTTGGCTCTATGTGTTACGTGTTTAACACGAATCCGGACCTCACAAATGGTTTTCCTGAGTTCGGAGGGGGTGCCTACCTGCCTGCCGGTGCCTCTGTATGTGCAAACATGCGCGGAGGACTGGCAGCTGTCATAAACCAAACAAGCTGTGTTTCCAAGTGAATCCCCTACTCGATTTGCTGAATAAAAGCCGTCAGAAACATAAATGCTCTTTGCGTCACATGACCTTTTCTTTGGACTTTGCCAGTAGGCCTACAAGGAGATCCAGTCCATAGAATACAACAGTAAGGCTTGCTCAGTTTTAGCTTCCCAAAATGTAGAAATAATAAAGTAATAATTGGGATCCTCTAACAGTTCTTTCCGCCGTTACAGGCATTAAAGCTCGTCAGAGACCTCATTATGACTTTGGATTCTGTGGAGCCCAAAAACCCCCTGCTGCATTATCAGAACATCCTCGTGATCAGTAGACTGGTAAGACCCTTATAGTGGTAATCTCCCAAAAATCGGAGTGGTTTCTCTCTCCTCCCTGATGCACGCTCTCTCTAAATGTCTCCCCACCTTCTCCACCGACCACTTCCTTGTCCCTGTCTCCTTTTCCGCAGCCTCGCTTCTTTTCTTGCCTCTTCTTGTGTCTGCTCTCTTAATCAGGCCTTCCAGAGCGATTGGAGGAACAGGGGATAGGCTGTCCCCATGATGCGCACCATGGCTTTGCTCTTTTGCGGAAGAGGCGAGAATAATGCAGAGGGTTCCATGGAGAAAGAGAAGCCTGTCTGCACTTCTCTTACTCCTAGAATCTGTCTGAGTTGGAGTACTTCTGCAAAACGGCAGAGCCACCGCAGTTGGAGAGAAAGTAAGGGAGGCACTGAGAGAGAGAGAGAGAGAGAGAGAGAATGAGTATGTGGGAGTGAATGAGAGAGGGTGAGAGTGTAAGAATGAGTAAGAGTGAAAAAGCAACAAAATGCAAAAGAAACTTGAGAGCTTTTTGGCTAATTTTGTTCAAATTCGTATGAAGTCAAATTCTAACATCCTGAAACAAAGGGAATGTTCTTCTGTGAATTAACCAACACATTTTTAAAATACACATAATCAGGCAACGTAAACATATAACCACATTGTAACATACAAACTTAGTACTTGTTACAAACAATGCACATATGTACATTTTGACACAACGGTGTCTTCATCGATTTTTGACGGCATTACATTTGTGAAGTGTTTCCGGCTCCAGAGCCCACCGATCCCCTACCAATCTCCCTGAACCCCATGTTCCAAACTTGGGACCCTGTAAATGACATGCAGTGACACACATGATATAATCTGTAGCCAGGGTTAGGAGGCATAGCTGCCAACAGTCTAAATATTTTCTGGGAAAATAAAGACAGATGTTGATGGGGGATTTCTGGAACCCCGGTGCATGTAGATAAGAGGTGGTAATGGGGTATATTGGGGAAAGACCCTTGTCTGTTGGCAGGTATGCAAAGGGGGTTGCTAGTGGAAAGTAAATTAACAGCCGGAAAATAAAAACCAGCAAAGCACAATTATCAGAATATTTTTCTTTTTAGTGTGGAAAGAACCAGGCGATCCTGCAGGAGATCTCCGCGTTTACCGAGCGCGCGTTCCATATGGCTCCGGGATACGCTGACCTCGCCACGGAACTGGCCAATCAGCTGATGCTACAGGGCAATGTGGCAGGGGCTGCGGAGTGGTACTCCACGGCTATTAGGGCAGACGCAGAGCACACAGAGGCACTCGTTGGTTTGTATTTAAAGGGGAACTTCCCATATTCGTTAATTACTAGTATGATATTAATACATTTTCAAAAATACTATACTCCTTTTTTCAAAAAGTTATAGTTTTGCCCCGTAATGTTTCCAGCCAGCTGCATATTAGCTATTAGTTCTCTGAGTCCAATATACTAGAAATAACATGTTTTTAGGAGAGGGGTTTAGAATAGATTTACATTAAACTGTGATAAACTTTTGAAAATAATATTGAGTAATTACAAGTTAAAATTGTAAAACTACCGTGGGAACATTCCACTGGTTTCCATGGTAACTGCTCAACCTTTAGCACCCTTCTTCAAAACCACTCTTTTAAGCATTGCAGCTGTGAGAGTTACGATTGTGTAAAAAGTTCACAAAGATTCGATTTAGATTTTTATGAATGGACCAACGCCGCCTTTTATGTAAAGATTCTTTACGTCTGCCATAAAGGGTTCATTCCCGTGTTCTTGTAGGTGTTATATGGTGTCAGATCCTGCAAGGCCAGCTGGAAGAGGCAGAAATGCAGCTCGATTTCTTGCACGAAGTTCAGAAATCATTGGGGAGATCAAAGGTGAAAGCCAAGACCCATGTTATCGTTCAAAAGTTTGGGGTCACTTAGAAATGTCCTTGTTTTTGAAGAAAAGCACATTTGGGCCATTAAAATAACATGAAATGGATCAGAAATCCAGCGCAGACGGGGTTAAAGCTGTAAATGACTATTGTAGCTGGAAATGGATGATTTTTAATGCAATCTGTTCATAGGCTTACAGAGACCCTTTATCACTCCCATCACTCCTGTGTTCCAATGGCGCTTTATCACTCCCATCACTCCTGTGTTCCAACGGCCCTTTATCACTCCCATCACTCCTGTGTTCCAACGGCCCTTTATCACTCCCATCACTCCTGTGTTCCAGTGGCCCTTTATCACTCCCATCACTCCTGTGTTCCAATGGCCCTTTATCACTCCCATCACTCCTGGGTTCCAATGGCCCTTTATCACTCCCATCACTCCTGGGTTCCAATGGCCCTTTATCACTCCCATCACTCCTGTGTTCCAATGGCAGGTTGTGTTCGCTGATCCAAGTTTAAGTTTAAAAGGATAATTGATGGTTAGAAAACCCTTTTTTTTTCCCATGAAAACAGCCCCAAACTTTTGACCAGGACTGTGTATAAGTTATATTTTTGTGTTACGTAATTTATTTAGAAGGCCGTAGAGGTGTCCTTTGGCAGCGTGTGATTGGATTATGTACGTCTGATCGTTGTTCTGATACACGTGTTGATTTCGCCGGTGTTTTCCAGGAGATGTGTTACATTGAAGCAATCATGGCTTCAAAGAAGGACAAGGAAGAAAAGATCGTGACGGACCTTCTAAATGAAGCGGTGGGGATTCACTTTGGGGCAATGCAGGACCTGCCCCTCGGCGTGGAGTACTTTGAGAAACTCAATCCCAGCTTCCTCATCAACGTGGTGAAAGAATATTTGGCGTTTTGTCCTAAGCAGGTATGGATCACGTTATGGTAATCAGCAGCAGTTTCCATGCTCTGTGAGTTAAAGGCTACAGAAAAAAGCAATATTATTCATTTACTGGTTTAATGTGGCTTTGTAATGTACTTTCTTTTGCGAGTGCTGATATTTTGGGACGTAAATGGACTCGCTTAATGTCTTGGGGTAGTTGAGACGGGATCTGCAGACCTACCAAGGTCACCTGTTAGTCAGGGTCTAGTAACAAAGGGCAGAAGATGCTAGGGACAAACCAATGAGAAAGAAGGAGACTAAAGATCTGGCGCGATCTCCTTCTATAGTGAAAATCAGGAGACACCAAGTGGGACTGCATCTTATCACACCGCGCTGTCACTCAGTAAATGGACAGCAAACCCTAAAGTGAGACCCTCTATTAAGAGCGTGAAAATCCGGCATCACGGCCCATAACCCGGCTGATAGCTGTAGGGAATAAACCTCAAACTTTCTTTCTTCTGTCTGTCTAACTAAATGCGTATTACTTTATACATTTACAATAAAGTAAGTAACGGTTTATTTGGCTGGCAGCGTATCTGACGGGGATGACGAGCCAATGGAGCCAAGTGGGGCAACCGCTCCAGGCAGCACTTTTGAAGGGGGGGCACTTTGCCGCCCCAAGCCCTTTTTTTTTTTTAAAAAAAGCGAAAGAGAGAAAGGGGCGCCGAGTGGTTTTCGCTTACCAAGCTGTCAGTACCCGCTCGGCGCCCCTCTCTCTCTCCTCTGCGGCGAGTCTCCCTGTTCGGTCTCGGTGCCGGCTTGTAATGCTGAGTGCCGGAAGATTTCCTCATAGCCGGCACCGAGACCGAACAGGGAGACTCGCCGCAGGACTGCTGAAAGGTAAGTACAAGGGGGGGTGACAGAGGGAGAGGAAGGGTAGATAAGGGGGGGGCGGCATTTTAAAATTCGCCCCAGGCGGCATTTTGCCTTGGGCCGGCCCTGATGACGAGTCTCTGTCGCTCTATATGATATATATCACGTGTACGTAAACGTTGTGACTGCTTCGTATTGTTACGCGACACTCTTACTTTCGATATACATGTTTGATTTTTAATAAACGAATGTTTCTCTTTACCTGTAGCCGGGATCCGCAGGGCAGGCCGTGTCGCCCGCGTTGAAGCAAGCTGTCGCCATTCTGACCCCCGTGGTTAATGCAGCCCCTGCCTTAATGGAGCCGCTTTATCTTATGGCTCAGGCGAAGTATTTAGCAGGTAAGTGACTTGCACCCTTTACTCACCAAATCTCAATCTTACCCCCAGTTCTTTGTCATTGGTATAGCAAATCAACAAATTCAGGCCTCTGACCCGGTGCTACGGAACCCCCGGGAAAGTAACTATGTTGCCAAAGAACATTTGGATGATTTCAGCATTTATTCAAAGAGTTAATGAGATACCCTTACGAAAAAAAATACTGCAGTTTTTCTGAAGTAATACTTCAGTTTTTTGGACATGAAAAAACTGCAATACTGCACATTTACTGCACTTTTACTGCATTTGTACTTCACTGTATTGCAGTTTTACTGCAGTTATTTTTGTACGGAAGTACAAATGCAATAAAGCTGCAGTACATTGAATTACAACTGTAGGTTTGCAGTATAAAAAAAAAAAAGTGCAGTAAATGTGCAGTACAGTGAAGTACAAATGCAGTAAAAGTGCAGTATTGCAGTTTTTTCATGTCCAAAAAACTGAAGTATTACTTCAGAAAAACTGCAGTATTTTTTTGTAAGGGTACGGCAAGAAACATCATGTCTTATCCTCTCACGTTGCCGTTGATTTCCCCCGGCAATGCCTGTACCGTACGGTGTGTGTTACT
Source organism: Sceloporus occidentalis (assembly GCA_023333645.1). Classification (NCBI taxonomy): domain Eukaryota; kingdom Metazoa; phylum Chordata; class Lepidosauria; order Squamata; family Phrynosomatidae; genus Sceloporus; species Sceloporus occidentalis. The sequence goes on from JALMGF010000178.1 coordinate 1,216,816, forward strand.
GTAAACGAGGACGTCTCTGCTGGGGTCTCGGGCTCCCCCCTCGGATCTGTTATGGGACAGGGATAGAAATCCTTTCTGTGTGCGATTCCTGGCAGTACCCAGCGTACTACAGAACAGAGAAACAGCTGTTGCCCCAAAACAACCAGTACCTAAAGGTGTAGGGCGAGAGTGACATGAGATTCTGGACCAGCCAGATGACAAGAACATAGAATCTGCTGGCAGATCGGCCCCACTCGGCCCGTCTAGTCGTCCATTTTTATGCTATAAATACTCAAACCTTAATCAGTCGTTGGTCTCGTCTTAGATTCAGGAGCCGTATGCCGATCCCATACATGTTTAAATCCCCTGTATTAGTCTCTACCACCTCTTTTGGTATGCCTTTCCATTTATCTACCACTCAAGTCTATGTCTATGGGCATCTTCAGCACTATAGTTCACGCTAGGGGGGGTTTGTCTTTACGGCCAAGGATTAACGCGTAACATTTCCAGTCTGCCCGTCACACGGAACAAAAGAGGGATTTCACAATTGATTTAAAGGGCCGTGACCTCTTTAAATATGTAACAGTAACGTTCATAATGTGCTTCTTCGTGACGTACTGATTATTTAAATACAAACGTCTCCTGAAGCCCACATCAAACGGCAAATCGCATTGTCTGTGAAGCCAGTAGCGCCTGTTTGTAAATAAGGTGTGATGGGATCGGTAAAAAGAAACCTGAAGCTTTTGTTTAGGGTGAGGCTTTTGATCTTATGATGTAGACGTGATGTCATCGCCTGGTTACAATCTCTTACATCCTTGTTACCACAGATCTTCATTCCCAAAGTAACCCTGTTAGCCTTTTGCAGGCTTCATCACAGTATTAAACCATCCGTTTTCTTATCAAAGAGGCATTTTCTTGTTATTATTCGAGCTGCGCGGATTTAAATACTTTACCCCCTAGACGAAGGTGTGTCGGCACCTGGAAACCCCTAATTTCCCAAAAATGGACACCCATTTTCGACACTAATGCCTACAAAACATTAGCTGATCGTCCCTTACAAACATTAAGCGCTGCGTAAATTGTTGGCGCTATATAAATAAAAGATAATAATAATAATAATAATAATAATAATAACACAGTTGACCGAATAAAACTAAAGCTTTACTATGTGAGACGAGGCCATGTCTGCGGCACGTGGGAAGGAGAATGGGGACCTCTACTGGCAGCTTAGTGAATTGCAACAACACCGACCCGAGGGTGTACCTCATATCTGCCGCTGGGATACTATAGTGCTGGGGTGTCCAAACTGCGGCCCTCCAGCTGCTGCAGGACTACATCTCCCATAATGCTCTTTCAGCTAAGAGGCTGTCTGAGGAGTATGGGAGATGTAGTCCTGCAGCAGCTGGAGGGCCGCAGGTTGGACACCCCGGATATATTGTGTACCTATAGAATACTGCTAAATAAGTAGCGTATCCCACGCCCTATGTGTTACGGTTCAGTGAATTAAATGGGCTCTGGTAATGGGTGTTGCAGATGAAAATAAAAAAGTATATATGAATTAAAACCCCCACCTTTGTATATCATGGTAAAGGTATCTTAATTCCCCCTGTTTTTGGCATCTGCACAATTATTCCTCCCCAGTACGTTATCTCTCCCCTGTTGCCGGTTGTTTGTTGTTGATTAGTTCAGGCAGCCTTTAAATTGTCAGCAAAAGAAGAGAGCGAGAGAGAGAGTCATTACGTCATTAGATAAAGATGGTTATTCCACATTGAGACACAGATTCCATAAAAAAATTTCCTTAAATTTAACTAAATGTCCCCGAAACACGGCTGAAAATCTAGCTATAGGTACTTGTAAGACGGAACCTCTTTATTTTGTAATGCAGCGTAGCAGCCTAGAGATCCCCCGCTACCAGCCCAGTGCCTCTTAGGACCCCCATGCCGAAATTATATTTACTACCATTCAAAAGTTTGTGGTCACTCAGCTGTTTTTATGGAAAAACAGGGAATTTCTGGCTGTAACGTAATCGCAAAAGGGGTTTTATAAAAATCAATTAGCCTTTAAAACGTAAATCAGCCAACACAACGCATCGCCATGTAATATAGAAACATAGACTCTGAGGGCAGATCAGTCCTTGGCCTTGATTCAGGAGCTTAAATTGCATCTACCACCTCTGCTGTGAGGCTGTTCCATTTATCTGCCACCCAAGTGGCTAAAGAAGACCCAATCTAGCTGCCACTCAGTTTCACTCATTAAATGTCACATAGCAGCTCCAACAAAGTCACCAACAGGAGCCCCCGAATGGTCTGGGGCGAGTTCTTCACTTCCACTCTAAAAGAATACTCTTTAAATGAGAACTGATCCTCTGACGTCTCGCAACAAGAAGCTTCGCTTCTCCTGAAGCTTAATCCGGTTGTTTTGCAGGAAACCTGGAGGGAGCCCTGGGAAGCCTGCAGCGCTGCGTGGAGGTGGACGCTACCTGTGCTGACGTTCGTCTTCTGACGGCACAGATCTACTTCGAAAAGGGACAGTTTAAGGAGTGTTCACAGTCTCTGGAGACAGGCGTGAGCTTCAACTTTAAGGTAAAAAAGACACTCCGGACAGGCAGCAGGAGGAACCTGAACAGACCATGCCTTTGGTGACGCTGTCAGAAGCACTTGCCCTTGGCATGGTCATCCCCTTGGCGTCTAAACCCCCATTCATAGCTTTACCTACGTTATTCCTGCTACGTTATTAGGCACCTTGAGTCTAACGCGCTGCTTACCCCACAATATGCCGAATGCTTCCTCGCCTCTCTCAGGTCCGGGAACACCCCCTGTATCATCTAATGAAAGCCAGAATTCTGAAAACGAACGGGGAGCTGGCGGAAGCTATAAAAACGCTCAAGATGACCATGAAGCTCCCGGAAATGAGCAGCCGAGCCAGGAAGGGCCAGCTCTTCGCTCTCAGCACCGGGGAGCGCGTCTCCGTGTATCTGGAGCTCGCGGAAAACCTACGACTCAACGGCGAGCAGGTGACGGACCCCCCGGGTTATCACAAGAAGAAGACGCAACGCTTTCAATGTTAAATACTTGTTATATTCTAGAATGTTATTCACGTAACGGACCTGCTGGACACCTGACAGCCCCTGAGAATTCTGCTTTATGGGGTTGCCTTTGAGTTTCCTTTCCCGTTTTTATAGTATTAGTAGTAATATATTTATGCATCACTGGCGTAGGACTCAGCCCACCCCCCAGCTTTTCCAGGCTTCTTACTGAATCGTTGCCTATTACGTTATCTATCTATATATATATATATATATATTATGAAGGTCCAACCTGCCCTGCATGATGTATAGTTGAATCAGTGGGGCTTCTTCATCAGTTGAGTTATGTATTATACAGGGCTAGCTCAGCCTTCTTGCTGGAGAAACCTGCCAGTGATGGCCCTTCCTAATGAATAGCGAAGTCAAGGAGCTAAAAGAACACCTGCAAACTCTCCTAATAACTCTCCCTTTAGTGAATAGACCGCTGTGTATTTTTTTGGCATCTTAATTAATTGACCCTAATGTGCCACCGTCCAATATCTGTGCGATGGATACCAACCAAACCCTATCTTCTAGCACGAAGCCACCAAGGTGATGCAAGACGCCATCCTGGAGTTCCAAGGCACTCCAGAAGAGATCCGGATAGTTCTCGGTAACGCAGACTTAGCGCTCGGTAAAGGAGGCGCGGATATGGCCTTGAGCATGCTGAGGGACGTCGCCCCCGACCAACCGTACTACAGCGAGGTCAAGCAGAAGATGGCCGACATATACCTCAATATTCGAAAGGACAAGAAATTATACATCGCGTGTTATAGGTAAGGCCAACAACGTCCAGCACATCGCTGCCGAGCCTGAGACGGGCGAGAACCTTCGCCCGCGTTCTAGAAACCCTGCTTTGCGCACTGTAATGAGAGTCGTCGTTTGGATTATGACATCATCGAGCAGACATCTGACGTTTCCGGTTTTGCATGGGATGCATAGGTTTTCTATGTTGGGCCGATAACCGATACCACCTCTGTCTAAAGAGGGGCTTTGAGGGCCTTGTTCCATTTCTCTTCGGTTACTATGATTAGGCTCAGAACATGAGCCTTCCATCCGTATCAGACACGGGTGCTGTTCGCATGGGTGGCTGTGGGCCGGCGCTCCTTGGTAAGGTTTGTAGTTGAAACATCTGCTTTTTCGTGGACGGACGGGCGTCTGTAAAGCACCCATTGACCCCTAAAAAAAACCCAACCAATCGCTCACATTATGCCTTTTCAGACAAAACTCGGGAAGAGATTTCTGAGGGGAAGACAAGTCTTCTGGGTTGTCTGGTGTCTGTAGTTGAGTGTTAATAATAATACTTCTACTACCCCTTTCATTTTAGTGGAAGGGTTTCCCATCACCTTTACTCACTGTAACTTATGTAATGGGATTTATATACATAAGTAACTTATTGTTTCATTTCCTTTGTGACAGAGAGCTTTGTGAACGGTTTCCTGGACCTCGCACGAGTCGTCTTCTAGGAGATGCCTTGATGAAGATCCAAGAGGTAACTCCGATTCTGCAATGAAAGCCTTTTCTCTTCTTTATAATCAAATGTAATTAATAATCCTATTTTTTCTGTCTTTATTATTGATTTGTCATCATTGTGTTTTTTTCAAATGCCGTTTCTTTTAGGTTTCCTTTTCATTACTTTTACTCATTCAGACCTGCGTTTAGAAATGATAAAGATGTCTCTTTTGTCTCTTGTAACGACAGCCGGAGAGGGCTCTGGAGGTTTACGATCAGGCTCACAGGAAGAATCCCAGCGACGCGTCCCTGGCCAGCAGAATCGGACGAGCTCTCGTCAAAACCCATCAGTATAAAAAGGTTTTAACCACATTATTGACTTTTAAAAGTAACAGCTATGGGGAGGATTTTTTTGGGGGGGTCACCGTTGGCTTATTGAAAGACCAGTTTTGTCACCTTAGAGGTCTCTTCTCTCTGAACAAGACACATCCAAAGTCCTAAAAGCTAATAGATACCGACCCCGTCTAAAGACTTTATTTTATAAAACACTTGTTCGATTCCCCGTAGGCAATAAATTACTACGAAGCGGCTCAGAACATGAGCGGCCAGAACTTCCTATGCTGTGATCTCGCTGACCTTCTCTTCAAACTCAGAAACTACGGCAAGGCAGAAAATGTGCTCAAGAAGGCCCTGGGCCATGAACCAGGTATGACTTTTGCTAGAGGTTTCTAATCAGAATAAAAGTTAATCAAATGTGAAATAAATATACCTATGTCATGGTGTTTGCAGAATAAAAATAAACACATATACATATAGATAGATAGATAGATAGATAGATAGATAGACAGATAGATAGATATAGAGATAGATAGATATATAAAAAAAAAAAAAAAAAAAAAAAAATATATATATATATATAGCTAATATACATTAAATATCTATCTATAACTTCAGCACAGGGAATCCGTAGATTATTAAGGCACAGATCTTGGCTTCCAACGGGTTAAATATTCCGTTACGTTTAAACTTAATATCTTCTAAAGGTAAGAGCTGTGATAAACCTTTCCCCTATAAATCATTTGAGACGCGCTCCCGATGTCTCTCCTAGCGATTATAAAACCAACATGCTAAACAAACCGTACATTTTTAAATAGAAACCCCTTTAAAAACAAGTTATATTTTATCTGAACGAGGAACAGCAATTGCTGGTAACTAATAGAATGTAGAGGAAAATGTGTCTGTGTGAATTGAAATATAATGATATAAAAATCAGGGATTGACAATTTTGTTTCAGGAAGAGCCTATAGAGCCCTCTGTACATTTTATTTACAAGATTAGATGTCGAGAATTTAAATAACAAATATCAAAAAATATCAACGCTATAGTAATTTACAAAATGCAGCCCCAAAAGTTCTTCTGTTCTTAAAATTCTTCCAAGGATTATGTCCAATTTCATAATCTAGATAGCATTGGTAGTGTGGATATAGTTATTTTTAGTATAATTGTGTTGTCAGTGTGATTTTTTTTTGTTTTTTTTTTTCTTTTTAAGTTGTATATGAAAAAAATCTGAATAAAAAAAACTAAATACAAAAAAATGTAAATTATTAAATTAAAATAAATACCATGGCAAAATCTTTCTATTGATAATAAGGATTAAATATTCCTCCATGGGAACCCCATCGCCATAGGGTAGACCTAGCCCTAAGTACAAGTGAAGAATGAACGATGTATGAATGCACAACTTTACCGTTTTGTGGATTGTTGGTAGCTGAGATTAATTTTAAATTAATGTTTCCTGTTTTTTTATCAATACTGAATTGTGAAAATTATATTGTAAATTATTGAAAGATTTATATACTTTGTATAACATGGAAATATGTAATTAAAATAAATCAATGAATTAAAATAAATAATACAAATATTAAAAATAGAATGTATAACGAAAGGAGATTTGGTTCCTGTCCAAGCGAGTCTCACCCGGCCACTTCTTCCAACCCATTTCTCATTATATATACCGTATATGTGTGTGTATATGTGTATATGTATATCTATATATATATCTATATGTTTATGTATGAATGTATATATATACCGTATTGGCTCGGATATAGGCCGCCCCCGTATATAGGCCGCACCCTAAAAGTTTGGTGCTTTTTTAAAGAAAAAGTTTTTTTCTTTAAAAAAGCACCAAAAAAACATGCTGCCACTCTGTCTCTCCCCCCCCCCGAGATATGCTGCCACTCTGCCCCCCCCCGAGATATGCTGTCACTGTCCGTCCCCCCCCGAGATATGCTGCCACTCTGTCTCCCCCCCCCCGAGATATGCTGCCACTCTGCCCCCCCCGAGATATGCTGCCACTGTCCGTCCCCCCCCCCCGAGATATGCTGCCACTGTCCCCCCCCCCCCCGAGATATGCTGCCACTGTCCTCCGCCCTCCCCGAGATATGCTGCCACTGTCCCCCCCCCCCGAGATATGCTGCCACTGTCCGTCCCCCCCCCCGAGATATGCTGCCACTGTCCTCCTCCCTCCCCGAGAAATGCTGCCACTGTCCTCCTCTGCCCCCCGACTTACCGGAGCTGACTCCCGGGTGTCTTGCGAGGCCGGCGGGGGACATCTACGCAAAACGCATCGTGCGGTTAGACAACCTCCTGTGCCGGCACCCCCCCCGTGGAAAGTGCTGGCAGGGGAGGCTGTCTGAGCGTATCGGGGAGTAGGATGCAGGTCCCCTGCACCGCTGCGGGGGATCTGTATCCTAACCCCGCTGCCTGCCCGGCGCCCGGGACTGCATGTCCCGGGCGTCGGGCGCTAGACCCCGAATATAGGCCGCACCCCCACTTTAAAGACTTAAAGTGGGGGAAAAAAGTGCGGCCTATATCCGAGCCAATACGGTATATGTTTAGATTTTTCTAATGTCCTAACCAGCGCATGTCTTAGGAGACAAGATTACCTGTTTGCTATCTGTCGTTAATGTGATAATTTATCGTATTAAAAAATATCACCCTTATATCCTTTTTGATTTGTATTCTCTTTTTAAACACATTTTAAGCTGCGGTCTCAATGCTTTGTGTTCATTTTCAGCTGCCGACCTGGCGTCGTTGGTGAAGGATGTTAAGTGTCTGGTGTTATTGGGCAAGATCTACAAAACCTTTAAAAGAGAAGAATTGGTTGATACGTTAAATAAGGTAACAGTGGAAAAACGTTACGCTCAGGACAAGTGGGGCAAGTGTTAATCTTCATTAGATTGTAAACTCACAAGGTCAGGGCCCTCTTCTTTGGCACCAGAATGCATTAAGGTGTGTTAATGTTACTGAATAGAATTCTGCGTCTAATTTCTTGGCCATAGGGATCCGTTCTTGAAGGAACTGAGCTATTGATTGTTGGAGAGCTTCATGAATTATCTACGACTACCAGCTTGAGTAAAGCATGAGTGCCGCTGGCTGGGGATCTCTCAGTAATTCCTAGTTCGGTGTTAACACCATAGAGAAGATGGCCTTTTGGCGCTCAGCTCAGTAGCCTCTTGGTATTATTATATTTCCGCTGATTTATTTGCTCCACGTGGACAACGGCTCTTGAAGATTGGGTGCCGGTGGGTACGCGTTCTTGAAGGTTTTAAAGCATCACTGGGAATGGGTTCATCTTTGGCCTTCCCACGTCAGACGGGAGACCAGTTGTGGGTTGAACCCCTAGGGCTCAGCTTAGAACATGTGGAGCAGATACCCTCTAGCACAGAGACACACACACTAGAGCTTTAACAACATTGTGTATTCCCTTGGAGCCTTACTCACTTTTTTGCCATAAGTAAGGCAGTGGTGTACCTTGTCTGAGCTGTACCCTAGGCTTTACCGAGGGCAACAGCCCAGCTGCCCCCCACAGATTTACCTCTGGCGGTGTGGCCCCTGCAGAGCGCTGGGATATGACATCATACTCCGCGGACACATGTCACAGAGTAAGGTTACTCGTGGCTGTGGGGGCTGCTTAAAAACACGACTCAGATTATGGACATGTTCAGGGGGCTCACACTCAGCTGGTCCGCATGTAGTAATGGAGCGGACAGTCCCAGACGCTCACCGCTTCATACCTTCAATAACATTCTTTACTTTTCTCAGGCTCTCGACGTCCAGTTACGGATCCTAAAGCGCGCGCCTCTGGAACAACCCGACATCATCACTGAGCAAAAGCAGACGGCTTCGGAAATCTGCGTGCGAATCGCTGAGCATTATACGGATCAAAAAGATTATGAGAAAGCCCTAAAATACTACAAGGAAGCCCTGGTTTATTCGGAGACAGACAGCAAGGTACGTTTTTACTGTATAGCTTCCGTAAAGGACGGCATTGAGAGACAGATCTGCTACAGTTTGTTTGCTTAGCATAGTAGGGAGTGCGGTTAAAGGTGCTGTCCCACTCAGACGAAACATTAAGTTGGGGTCCAACAGCAGAAGTTTGCACAAAGGTCCCATTTAAATTAAAGATGGTCTACGTGGAAACACCTCCAGGAGCTCATGCGTTTCCCTTTTCATTGCCAGGCGATGCTGGAATTAGCGCATCTTTACCTAATAATGAATGATTTGGATTCCTGTGAAAGCCAATGCGCCGTCCTCCTTCAAGACCCCGGTTTTAATGAAGCTGCTTCGATGGTAAATGTGTATGGTTTGCTTTTTGACATTAACACAAATACAAAAAGTGTCCTTTTGTAAATGATAAGTGGAGGAGGAGATGTTTTACATGAGAGAGATGTCCTTCCGTTCAGAGGGTCTGCATTACCATTCAAAAGTTTGGGGTCACTTAGAAATGTCCTTGTTTTTTAAAGAAACGCAAATTTTGTCCATTAAAATAACGTGAAATCCAGCGCAGACGGGGTTAATGTTGTAAATGACTATTGTAGCTGGAAACAACTGATTTTTAATGGAATCTCTTCATAGGCGTACAGAGACCCTTTATCACTCCTGTGTTCTGATGGCCAACTATCACTCCCATCACTCCTGTGTTCCAATGGCCCTTTCACTCCCATCACTCCTGTGTTCCAATAGCCCTTTCACTCCCATCACTCCTGTGTTCCAGTGGCCCTTTCACTCCCATCACTCCTGTGTTCCAGTGGCCCTTTCACTCCCATCACTCCTGGGTTCCAATGGCACGTTGCGTTCGCTGATTCAAATTTAAGTTTAAAAGGCTATTTGATGGTTAGAAAACCCTTTTGCGATTATGTTACAGCCAGAAATTTCCTGGCCCTAAACTTTTGAACAGTAGTGTATGTATTAATATATGAAAGAAATTGGAACAATGGTGAATTTACGAAATATTACAATTTAACCCCTGTAAATCGATGTAAAATTGCACAAATGTCACAGTTGAAATGACCAACGATCGCTATTGTCTGCAGAAAACCCGGCCATTGATCCTATATGTTTTTACACGGAAGAACATCCGTTACATTCATTGCTTTTAATCCCAGTCTGTTATCATTTTGCTAGATGCTGGCCGACGTTGCGTTTCAGAAACAGGATTATACGAAATCTATAGAACTTTTCCAGAAAGTATTGGAAAAAGCTCCAGGTAAGCGGTTTTATCCGGCCCTCAAATGCATGAATGAAATATACGAAGTAATAAAAAGTGAGGCTGGTATTTCGGCTGGTGTGATAGTTTTAGGTTCTTCTGTTTGTTGGCGGACATTGGCCTTTCTTAAAGCAGATCTCCTTCTTTATCCAAATCTTACATCTGACAGTTCAATAAACTAAATAAAACAATTTAACAGCATTTATCACTTGAAATAGCTATGTAAATATATATATACATAGCTATTTCAAGCAGGGTCCTCTTTATCTTATATATCGGTTCGTCTGTCAAACGTTTGATAACCCCTTAAATGGATGGACTGTAAGAATATATAAAGAATAAAAAAAAAAATAATAATGATTTTTTAACCCACCTTAGCCTCTTTCCCGTAATATATAAGGATTCCTGGAAGGGGGCATCAATCTTACTGTTTCCGGTAGAAACACCAGCATCATCCCGGCTCATCCCGGCGAGCTGTGTGCCCATCGACAAGCAGTAGTGTAGCCTGAAGACATTGCCTTTTATTAATCAAATGTATACAACAAAATACAACAAAACCATAATGTTTTAAATGATTTTAATGTTTCTTGCAACTAAATGAAATCCGTACCTATCTTATCTATGATCATGAAAAAGATCCGCAATGCCCTCGACCTGTTTGGTTAGCTCCACGATTAAAGCGGCTCAGTTGAAATCCTGATTTGTGAAGAAGTTTGGACCCTTAAGGGTCCCTTAAAATCATCAACTTTCCTTCACCCCAACATCTGGCAACGTTAAATAAAAGTCTGTTATTATTATTGTATAAATACATGTCAGAGCTCGGGGAGTCCTTTCTTCCTTCCATTGATTATAGTCTATGCGCGCCCGCAGATGTCGTTCAGTCCGGTGTCTTTGTCTTTTTTTTTTTTTTTTTTAGATAACTTTGACGTCTTGAGTCGATTAATTGACCTGCTCAGGAGAGGCGGCAAGCTGACCGAAGCTCCAGCGTACTTTGACATGTCCTCAGCTAAATCCTCGCGGAATATCCTCGAGCCTGGATTTAATTACTGCAAAGGGCTCTACTGCTGGTACGTTCTCCGCTAGATTTGGGCAGCCTGGCGTGTAGAGGGGGTCTGTTCACTAAATTAGCCCAGAGATCTATTTGTGTGATTATTGAAGCCCCTCTAACCTCCCCTTACTCAGCTGAGGGTCTCTTTATGATGTTCCATCCCCTCCAACTTGATGTCCACCACTCAGCTGGGCAGGCTAGCGTGCTACGGGCACAGACTATATGGGGTAGCGGCTCTTAAATAATAGAATTTAGAAAACATAAAGGTTGCTGCTCAAAACCTACTCATGACTGCTCCTTTAATTAACATATGCATTCAATGACCCAGCGTGGTGGAACGAGGCAGAATAATGATAAAACTCCCATGATCGAGGTCTAATTCGTTATTTATTACGTTTTTTTTCCTTCCCCTGACGTTTATGTACTTTTGATTTTCACGGCTCGGCAGGTACATAGGACAGCCCAACGAGGCCCTGACATTTTTTAACAAGGCTCGCAAAGACAACGAGTGGGGTCAACGCGCCATCGGCAACATGATTCAGATCTGTCTGAACCCCGACAACGAGCTAGTAGGAGGAGAGGTGTTTGAAAACTTGGATGAAGATGGACGGTAAGAGCCTGATTCCCCCCCCCCCTTCATCTTCTTTGAAGTGCAATATATTGGTGTCGTGATTAAGAAATGTTCCTTGTGACGTTTGTTGAGCGAAATGCCCTAATAAACCGCTCGTATATCAAAATGTGCCTCTCGGTATCATTGCTATGCCAAGAAGGAGACAGTTATCAGAGTCTTCTTTCTTAGAGCTGATTATTATAAACTCCCAAGCCGAGTAGGACAGTAGACCAGCAGAACATTATTTCTTTGCGTTGGTTCAAATGTAATGTTTCTCTGAAGTAGGACCAGACCTGGTCTGGTTCGAGGGGCAATTGTCCCCCTGTGCCAGCGCCCTCCTGTATGACATGAAGCCCATTAAGAAAGATATGTGTATGAAAGCATTGATATAGCTAAGCTCGTTCATGTTATGGAGGAAATTATGGTTCTTTCGTGTAGCTGGACATTCACCATCTCTTTTGGGTGTCTGATGTGTCTCCTTAGATTAAATCATGGCTTGGAGTAGGAGCTGGTTGGGGTTCATGGGAGTCTCACCTGCTATAGACTGACCATTGGCTTTCTTATGTGACTTCTCTGCAGCCTCTCCGAGGAAGCCAGGGAGTCGGAGCGAAGGGCCGTCCGCACGGCAGAGAAGCTACTCAAAGATTTCCATCCTCGAACTCCACAAGCGCAGAGTCAGGCGGCGATGCTCCAGAGCTACTGTCTGATGGCCACAAAGGACAAAACCAACGTGGAAAGCGCTCTCGCGGCCTTCACAGAAACGGCCACGGCGGAGGTTTGTGATCATTTTATGGAAAAACTATACAAAATTAATAAACTCCCAGCCAAAGTACTTCTTCTTCGGGATTCAGGAAGAAAATGTGACTAGAACAAGTTACTTAAAAATAAATAAGTAAATAAGCACAGAAAAAAACGTAAGGACCAGTGCATTGTGGGATAAAATGTTCCCTGTAATTATTTCATCTCTTCTGTATCCAGAAGGAAGATGCCTCCTCCATTCTCGCCGTGGCCCAGGCATACATGATTCTCAAGCAGACGCCGCGGGCGAGGAACCAACTCAAGCGGCTGTCGAAATTTAACTGGTCCCTGGCCGAGGCGGAAGACCTGGAGAAAAGCTGGCTCCTGCTGGCGGACGTGTACATAAAGTCTGGCAAATACGACATGGCGACGGAGCTGCTGAAACGCTGCCTCCTGTACAACAAGGTAGGAAGAACAGTGGAGATATTCGGCTGGGACCCGTCCTTACAGACTACCTGTCCAGAGGTTCGCCACACGCGAGATCCCTGCCCGGTACAAGGAGGACTGGCGTGTAACGTGACCAGAGTGAGATAGTGATGTCATTACCCCATACCCATGTCATAGGTGGTGAGATGCGCTCTTTCCACCAATTACATCACGGGTTACATACTGTCATAGCAGCACTGGCCAAAATGTTGGCAGCCATGAGTGCCGCCATATTTATATACAGGTCAGCCGGCTGTTTTCCATTGAACGTTTCTCTGTAGTCCTTACCATTCCTGTAAAAATATATATGTTCTGTTATATGAAATTACTAATTTATTAGCGTCCAGCCTGACTATGCTTCTACGTGGGACGGGGCCCTACATATTAAAGGAACGGACATCACTTACACGCATACTTAGTAGATATGGACTGCTTTGTGATATGTTAATTTCAGGCATAAATCCAGATTGGTAGATTTTAGACGTATAATTAATTATTTATTTTTTTATCTGCTTCATTTACCATTTTGTCAATATCCGTCTTCCGTCACATGCTATTTTTTTCTCCGATTTGGATGAATTCTGTAGTGGTTTTTTGCCCCAGATGCTGGATGAATTTGTTTACCCGCGGCTCTGAACGAGTGGACATTCATTCCTGCTGTTTTCAGTCTTGCAGTAAAGCGTACGAATACCTGGGCTTTATTATGGAGAAGGAGCAGTCCTACAAAGACGCCGCCGACAACTACAGACAGGCCTGGCACTACAGCAATCAGTCGAGCCCGGCGATCGGTGGGTATTTAACTGCAGGGGGACGCAAACCTTCCGCAGGCCCATTATGTTACGAAGAATAGTTCCATTTTGGCCCCCAAATCCAAATTTGTTTTATTTCAGCTGCTCACTGAAAAAGAACTAACCTTTAGCTAGTGGGCGTAGAGGACATTTTTATGACACCGGCCACGAGCTGGACACACGGACACCATTCAATTTTTTTTCTTCTCTATTGTAAAATGTCCAGCGCTGCCTCTTTGGCCATTTTAATTGCTAGCTGGGGTTTATTCACTAATCGGTGAGTACAGGAGAGAAAAGCCTTTCATCCCAAGGTACGTCCTACACCGCAGTATCAGCTTTGGGACGTCGGTCAGTCACTCCCGACATCTTAACTCGGAATAGTAAATGTGGTTTTTTTTCTCTTGTATTTACAGGTTTCCGATTAGCCTTTAATTATCTGAAAGATAAGCGGTACACGGACGCCATTGATGTCTGCCATAAGGTGAGCTGGGCTTTTACACAGATATTGTGCCAAGCGTGGAGATAAATGTGCTGATACAAGGCCAACAAACTCACGTCTTGTCGTTCTAGGTGCTGAAGGATCATCCGACCTACCCAAAAATCCAAAAAGAGATACTGGAAAAGGCTCAGGCCGCCCTAAAGCAGTAGCAACGATATATCTCAGAACAGAGGGGCCCGAAGAGATGATGAGATACCTTTACTATTATTATTATTAGCTTTTATTTATATAGCGCCAACAACTTACGCAGCGCTTCTTACAATACAAATATTTAAGGGGTCTGACAAGACTAGAATTGACCGACTAAGACAAACCGACACATTAAGTGGACAGAGCCCGACCCATCCTTTATAAATTTTTACCTAATGTATATTTTTTTCTTTTCACCAAATATTACTCACTTTCTACAAATGGAGAATAGTATTTCTAGATACATTTATCAGAAATGTGCATTTCCCTGCGCTGTTGATGAACACTGTGCAGCAAAGGAGCTTGCAATCTAGAGGTAAATTCATTGTTAATATGCAGAGAGTAAACATTTTGGAGGGGATATCATTCGCTTGCAAACAGAAAGAATGGCGATGAAAGGGTTACCGATACTTATTACTTTTTTGTTAATAAATTAAATCACCAATGGTTCTAAAATATATTTCTATGCCTTTTTGAGTTGATGTTTTTATAGCCGGCTATACTGGATGTTAATATTGTATTAAAAAAATGTTTTAATGTTCTTGCTGTGTTCTTAATAAAATAATTGTCCTTTTTTTTAATGATTGTTTAATTTATTATAACAATAAGATATGCTAGTAACCTAGTCCCAAGAGCTTGCATACTGGCACTGCATGTTATGCCTTAATCTCAGGATTTTGGGGTGAACCGGCAGATTCCGAGGGTCTCACAGTCTGCTCTGATTTTATAATACCTGAGAATCCCAATTGGTATTTTTCTCACAGCTGGAATCCCTGCTTGAATACAGGTGGCAAATTAAGATTAAGATACCATTACCTCCTGACAAGTCATGGTTGTCATAAAGTCTGTTATGAGAACCGTTAACACTTAGAAGCATTTGCTTTCTCTTTCCCAAGACAAAACATTTCTGGAACATAATGACGTTGGTGAGACCACCGATACTGCATTGTGTTGTACCATGAAATGTTTCTGTACGGGGACATCTCATTAAAGGGGCTAACCGACTTAAGAAAAAAAAAAAGGCATGGACGTCTCGGATCTTTATATGACCTTAACACTCCTAGAAACGGGGAAAAAACGGGAAATAAAGAAAGATACGATTGAGAAAATAAATGTTACACGGAGGGAGTTATTGGAGAAACTGAAAAATAAAGGGTCATCGGCATACGAAATACATCACAAGAAATCCCCCCTCTGTTCTTATGACATAGAGACTCTACAATGGCCCTGTACTCAAACCCAAAAGCTAGGATAAAGGGGATGTCTTTCAACTGAATTTTTTAGCATTAAAAATGGCACACGACAGGGGTGCCCGTTAGCACCCTTTTGTATGCATTAACCATCGAACCCCTGGCTGCATTAATTAGAAACTCATCAGATATTCCTGGAGACTTTCTGTCCAGCTTCGCTGTCAGAGGTAGCCAGATTTAGCTTTTTCTAACTATAAGCTAAACTTGTTAAAAACCAAATTTATGCCATTGTATATACCGGACTGACGGAGGGAGGACCTGGCAGGGCTGGGCCAGGTGGACTTGAAGAATGGCGACATTGAATACACGGGAATTAAAATATGGTCGAAGGCAAACGAGATCATACCGGTAAATTATAAAAAAAAAAAATGTTTGGAATTATAAAGCAACAATTTTCTAGGTGACGAGGATTAGAACTTTCCTGGATTAGACGGATTAACGTCCTTAAATCATATGCGATCCCAGAAATATTACATTTTAGGACCATACCTACGCCGGGTACCTACGCAATCAGGGTGAGAATCATACAAATGGCTGATACGCAGCTGCCTGGAAACAAACACGACAACTGGTTTAAAGCAGAAAACAGCAAAATATTTTCGAAATTGTATATTTAATCTGATTCTAGGAATAAAAAACAAATGGTGGAAGACTGTGTTTTAGGTGCTTTTCTCTGAATTTGGTAGATCAGATGGATACAAGTGAGAAGTCGCAGCTGCTCCGCAAGGTCAGAGCGCTGACGCGCAAGCAAAGAGCCAAGTGCTGGCCGGTTCATTCGTTCTCAAACCCGTCCGGATAAAACTTCCCAATAAATCCACTTAAGCTGCGAAGAAGACTTTTTCTGTTTAAAAATCATTTTCCGCTAGGTCAGATCACTTCAGGATTTCTAACAACTACCTATAGATTATAAATGATAACAAACGTACAAGGGAGCTAGACATCCAAAAGGCTGCTCAACCCAACAAGTCTAAATCATAAAATAGAAAGTATAAAACATATAGCTATTACCTCTTGTTTCTGTAAGTCAAATTGTTCTGCCATACACTATTTGTTATGTCCCGTTTACCCATTGTACAGCGCTGCGGAATATGTTGGCGCTATAAAAAAAATATATATATTTTTATTGTTTTGTGAATGTTCTGTAATTGCTCATTGATTGTTATGTGGAAGGTTGTTGTTGCTGGCCGCCTAGGGCTCACGGCAAACCAACTCCAGCCTATACCCACTGGTACCATATATGTGATGGTTTTTGCATGCGCTCTAAGCTTCAGATAACACATGAGCCCTGCTTCTCAACCACTATGTGTTCTATGGGCGCATTCATCTCCAATGGCAAGACATAAATATATTTTAATTTTTTCGATAGCTGCTCATTTTTTATTATTCTTTTCCGTGTTTTTAGATTTCAATCATACCAAGTGTACACTACCGTTCAAAAGTTTGGGGTCACTTGGCTGTTTTCATGGAAAACGAGGACATTTCTGGCAGAAACATAATTGCAAAAGGGTTTCTAACCATCAATTAGCCTTTTAAACTTAAACTTGGATCAGCGAACACAACGTGCCATTGGAACCCAGGAGTGATGGGAGTGATAAAGGGCCATTGGAACCCAGGAGTGATGGGAGTGATAAAGGGCCATTGGAACCCAGGAGTGATGGGAGTGATAAAGGGCCATTGGAACCCAGGAGGGATGGGAGTGATAAAGGGCCATTGGAACACAGGAGTGATGGGAGTGATAAAGGGCCATTGGAACCCAGGAGGGATGGGAGTGATAAAGGGCCATTGGAACACAGGAGTGATGGGAGTGATAAAGGGCCATTGGAACCCAGGAGTGATGGGAGTGATAAAGGGCCATTGGAACACAGGAGTGATGGGAGTGATAAAGGGCCATTGGAACCCAGGAGTGATGGGAGTGATAAAGGGCCATTGGAACCCAGGAGTGATGGGAGTGATAAAGGGCCATTGGAACCCAGGAGGGATGGGAGTGATAAAGGGCCATTGGAACACAGGAGTGATGGGAGTGATAAAGGGCCATTGGAACCCAGGAGGGATGGGAGTGATAAAGGGCCATTGGAACACAGGAGTGATGGGAGTGATAAAGGGCCATTGGAACCCAGGAGTGATGGGAGTGATAAAGGGCCATTGGAACCCAGGAGTGATGGGAGTGATAAAGGGCCATTGGAACCCAGGAGTGATGGGAGTGATAAAGGGCCATTGGAACCCAGGAGTGATGGGAGTGATAAAGGGCCATTGGAACCCAGGAGTGATGGGAGTGATAAAGGGCCATTGGAACCCAGGAGTGATGGGAGTGATAAAGGGCCATTGGAACCCAGGAGTGATGGGAGTGATAAAGGGCCATTGGAACCCAGGAGTGATGGGAGTGATAAAGGGCCATTGGAACCTAGGAGTGATGGGAGTGATAAAGGGCCATTGGAACCCAGGAGTGATGGGAGTGATAAAGGGCCATTGGAACACAGGAGTGATGGGAGTGATAAAGGGCCTCTGTACGCCTATAAAGAGATTCTATTAAAAATCAGTTGTTTCCAGCTACAACAGTCATTTACAACATTAACCCCGTCTGCGCTGGATTTCTAATCCATTTCATTTTCTAAGCTCTGGCCTTTGTTAGCCATTTCCCAATAACCTGCTAATTATAGTGTGTAATTAGTGTTATTTTTAAATATCGACAGTATTAACCGTAGACAAGCAAAGCATCAGATTATTCGTTATGTCTGTGCCAGATACGTTGGGAATGCCCCAGGTGCAGACGGATTTCATTCACTTTGACTCGATAAGATTGTGGATGTGAGCCTCCAATCCAGCGTTACATTACAACGCAATCATAGTCCGATCGTATCCAACGCTATAAAAGCCCATGGGTCCGTCTGGCTTCTACAATTCAACATGACTCCACTCCTGGTACTTCTGATCAGCCTGGGTAAGTCATTAAAATCCCAAATTTCATTTAAGTCTTTATTTAAGTTATAAGTTATGGAATGGATAGATTTACTGTCCGCATATTAGTTGGGCTTCGTTTCCATATTTACAATCACCAATTAGAGTAATGTCTAATGATTTTTTCCATATTAATTCACACTAATATGTTTAGGTTATATATTGATGGCGACAGTTTCGGCCCCCGTGGTTTGTACCGGTATATAATGTGCGTTGATGATGGGTGATTGTGCAGGCGGCCACACATACGACATTTATCAGCCACTGGCCTTAAAGTGCCAGGCTGCTATTAAGCCCAGCGCCGGATTCCTGCATCGTACGCACGAAGTTAAGGAGATCAGACATGCGAAGAAGCATCCAAGAAAAAGATATTTATTCTTGTTGATCACAATTCTGGCTGCCATTTTAGCCACAAAATTGCACTTTGGGAGATTCCTACTGATTTTCATAATTACTCAATTCAGGTAAAACGAATTTGAGTACTAGAAGATTTACCTGGAAAGTTTGAAAAGTGGTTTAATCGCCATAGTAACCAATAGAATCATCATGCTGATTGGACATTTCCATAGTTTGCTAAAGCGATAAGACCACTTCTTAAACTTTAGGCCAGAATCGTTAAGTCCAATTAAGATCTTACTTAAACAACAATTCTTCAAACGATGATTATTGATCTTTCCCTTTGAGTAGTGGCGGGTTCCTATTCCTTGGACCATGCCGTCCACAATGATCGAAGGACGGATAAAGTAATTGGAGGGCAAGAAGCTGCAAGAAACCATTGGAAATGGCAGGTGAATAAACTTTTCATTTAGTGGCTACAGTAATTTAGGAAGGAAATGTTTCTGGAGGCTCAACATGAGGCAAGAGGCATTGGTCAACTTCATGCCTCCTCATACACATTTTCGCTTATACCTCTCCCATGTGATACCAATGTTCTTCAGTTGAACACAGTTGTCTCTTTCATTAGCAAGGGTGGATTCATTAAATCTATCAATCAATTTATATATCTGTTCTGATGTAAGGAGAACAGCACTGCAGAAAGCCCCGCCCCCGAGGATCGGCTTAGTGCCAGGACTTTAGACTAATGACTAACTATCCAACTGCATAGAATGCAACGAACATCATATATATTATTGTGCCTTTCCCGTTCATTTCTCCACATGCAGGTCTCTCTCCAAATATCCTACGACTATGATCCAAGATATTTCTACCATCTGTGCGGTGGGACATTAATCAGTAGAAACTGGGTCCTGACAGCAGCCCACTGCGTTGACTTGTGAGTAAAGTAAATCACTTAAGATCCTTGTGCACAAAATGAACAAATTATTTCACTTCCACAAACCTAATTCCATTGGAACTGCCCACGGCTTTTGCTACCACCACTTGCTGGTCGGAAGGGGGTTAAACTGCCCATGAGTCCTTTACTGTTGGCTGTAAATCAAATCTCACCGGTAAAGAATTTTGGTCCCTTTTTGCCCCATCTTACCACTTCATACATTATAGATTTCCCTACTTATGCAAAGATGTTTTACTGAAATAACCTCACCTGTGTTCAAGCAGAGGTAACAAGTACTTGAATGGATGCAGAACCTGTGATTGACTTTAAATGTCTCTGTATTTTTTTTCTTTATTTTTAGTACCGGAGTCACTTACAGAGCTGCATTTGGGGAGCACAATCTTTTTGAATTTGACGGCACCGAATATTTTATTGGTGTGGATAATATAGTTGTTCATGAACTCTGGGATGCCAACAATATCGGAAACGGGTAACTAACCTATTATATTCAGTGTGCGCTAATTTGTGTATATATATATATATATACATAATATATATATATATTTTATTATTATTTTATTTATTTTTTATTCAAAATGGGCAGATAGATTACCCCAAATGTTTTATCTGTGTATTATTTTTTTTTAGATATGATATAGCTTTGCTTCACCTGAAGGAAAGCGCGTTTGATAACGGATACGTCGCTATCGGAAGACTGGCGAGTTATAAAGACGTCCTTCCCGGGGGCTACACCTGCTATGTGACCGGATGGGGGGTAACTCAAGGTGAAAACAAAGCTTAAGCAATTAACATGCAAAAAAAGTTGAGCTGTCACCCGGGTTTCAAAGGAAACTAGAGATAATTAACGCAAATACATTTCATGTCATTTTCTTTTTACCAAGAAGTGAGCTGAAAATCTATGAGTTGCCGCCGAGTTTGTGTGAGTTGGCAAACCTGAAAAAAAAAGAGAAAAGAAATGAGCCTGCCTTAGTGAATATCCTCCGTCCTCCCCAATTTCATATAAAAATACAAAAAAACCCCCCAAAACTGGAAGTGTTTCCATTTCTCCCCCTGACGCGCGTATTATTTTGGGAAGGGCTAGACGGGGAAGAGGAGATGGAGACGCACCTAACGAGTTGGGGTATTACCCGGCAAAAGAAAAAAAGAGAGCATGGAGAACTCTGGGAATGGTCATGCAGCTGGCGCTAGGGGTGTCAAAAATTGTATTTTTGACTCTGGACCATGAAAACGTTTGTGTGGAGGTGTGCGTACCCTGGTCTTCAATGCCCAGTGATGAACGACAAGGTGCTTCTACCATGATGGAACACTAACAATATCGACGGAAGTCCAGTGCAGGGTCAGTCTAACCCAAAACACTGGCTTTGGTTGATCTGTGGACTATCTTAGACTGGACCTTAACACTAATTATAGAGAACACCATTAACAAGGTCTTCTCCAGAATAATAGAGGGGGGCACTTCTGGCGCACTCGACATGACATTGGAAGATACTTTCGATTTGCCTGGCTGTTCTAGTGCATAACCTTTAGTGGCCAGAAGTTTCTCTTTTTTTGTTCCATGAAAATCCATTTCTTGTGGTACTTTTTGTGATGCGGAATTCTTTTGTTGTAGTTGGAGGAGGGATCCCTGACAGACTTCAGGAAGCTGCCCTCGGGGTGGTGGACCATGCCGTCTGCTCACAGCCCAGCTGGTGGGGCGCGGAAGCAAAGGACAGCATGATTTGTGCTGGAGGAGATGGGGTGACATCGGGGTGCAGTGTAAGATACCCCGATATTCCTTTCCATATTCTTTGTTCATTGGAAATGTATTTACAGATATTGTGACGCGAGGTTATTGGTGTCCTTATTTTATAAACCGGCAGGAGGCAATAATGGGGTCTGTGGTGGATCTGTATATAACATGTATATCATATATAAGGTGAAGGATCAGAATGTGAGCACTGAGGGAAAAACATTTGAGAAAAAAAGTTAGATTGCATCAGAAACTATTGTATAGGAAGTCACCAGAGCTTTCTGAGATGTTTAACGATTTATACTGTTGAATAATTTGTATATGGGAATGATTTTCTATCAATTTTATTCAATTCACTATTTTTTGTAACAAATTTTATTATAGTATCAGTGCTTTCCTTCCCTTTCTTTCCTTCCTTTCCTCCTTTTCTTTTCTTCCTTCCCTATTCCATTTTTTCTTCCTTTTTTCCTTCCCTTTTCTTTCTTTCTTTCTTGCTTTCTTTCTCTTTCCTTCCTTCCCTTTTTCATTTCTTCTTACTTTTTTCCTTTCTTTCCATTTTTCTCTTTCTTTCTCAAACCAATTTTTTAGGGGAATTTTTCATATTGAGCAGCAGTTTAGGGTTTGGGAAGAACTTGCTTTCATTTTTCCATCCTAATTTTAGAATCTGTTTTATGATATAGAGCAGCGTTCATTTGTTTGGATCTGGGTTTGTATCATTCCCTATCAAGGACCATGAACATCTTTCATTATATCTGCCAATGCAGGGATCAGCCTCTTATGTGTTAAACAAGGATCGTCTTTCTGAATCCCCAGGGCGACTCCGGCGGACCTCTCAACTGTTTTAGAAATGGTTCCTGGGAAGTTCATGGTATTGCGAGCTACGGCATAGTGCCGTTCTGCAGCGTCTTCCAGAAGCCAACGGTGTTTACACGCGTGTCAGCATTCAACGAATGGATTTACAGAGTAAGCGGAACGGCATAATCCTAAATCTCCATTAGCATTACCCTTCTCATCGTACCGCCATGGCCACCTGCCCACAATGCCAAAGGCCCATAGCTGCCCAGGTCATCTACATTGTCCTTTACCCTCACCATTGGCGTATGTGACAGTAAGAAGGTGCCAGAGAGAGAAAGTCTATAGTATCTCGTTACACCTATAATATGCAAGCTCTTTGGATCAGTTCTAGCTTTGTGCGTTTCTTTTACACGTTGACAACACAGACAGCATTGTCAGGGTTTGTATGTAGTTACAGGTATTTAATGGCCCCCATGGGCAGGGGGTCCCATGAGCCAAATGTGAAGTTAAAGAAAAGGCAAACCTATTCCCTCTCTGTTGTGTCATACGATCCTAACCTACATCGAGTACTTCTCTACTTAGGACAGTAGGCTACTTGGGTGAAGATTAGTCAGGTTAACTGTAACTCTGCTACTCAATGGGCCGGTTAAAAAGGGTTAAAAGGGATTAGGCCTGGGGCAACTCCGAAAGGGAAATAAGCCACTGCCTAAGGGGCCTGCCCTGGGGTGGACTAGGAAGGCGCATACATGGAGAAAAGATTGGATTTAGATTAGAAAGAGAGAGGAAACAACCAAAGGGTGTAAGAAAGAAGTGGGGGTAAACAACATTAGATTGGGGGGGTAAACATTAGAGGTGGGGGGGTAAACATTAGATTGGGGGTTAAACACTAGATTGGGGGGTAAACACTAGATTGGGGGTACGGAAAGATTTGGGAAGTGGGGGATAGTTTGAGGAGACAAATAGCTGGGAGTTTGAGGACAGTTTTTAATTTCTGTGCTTTAAATCTTTTTCAGACTTTGGAGCTTCACGGCGGTCAGTAAGATAGAAAACCTGGAGCTTTCAACTTCCAAAATTCCACAGGACATTTAGAAGGAATATACCACACAGAATGCTTTGACTTTGTCTTATGATTAAAGTTTTGGTCATGCCAAAAAAAATAAAAATGTATTAACTTCTATTAACAAGAATGAAAGCTGGCAAACTGCATTGATGATGGAAGAGAATGAGCGAGAGAATGAGGATGTGTAAGCGTATGGTGGTAGAGTGAATGTGTGTTACTGTATGGTGTTAGTATGGTGTGTGTGTTAGTATATGGTGTTAGCGTGTGTGTTAGTATATGATGTTAGAATGTGTGAACTTATGCTGAAAACATGGGTGTTATAATGTGGTGTTAGATTGTTTGTGGAGTGTATGATTTTAGCATGTGTGTTAGTACTAGGTGTTGGCACACAGGTTAGTGTGAGTGCGTGCTGTGTATTGTGTTAGAGTGTCAGAGGCAAGCATAGGGTTAGTGGTATAAGGGAGAGGAGGGATATAGTGTGTGTGTATAAATGTAAGTGTATGGTGTTAGAGTGAGTTTGCGTGTTAGAATGTGGATATTTTACTTGCTGGCACATACGGCGCCAAGGCATCACTAACCCTAAACTCACCTCTGCGCTGCAGAATGTGATTACAGCTGTTCAGATCAACAGTAAGCTACTCAAGTAAGCGTGGACATTCTTACCCAACATACATGTATTCGCAAACGGCAGCCATCTGACAGATGCCAGCAGGAGCCACAGAATAAATGATCGAACAGACTTTCTCGCTAAATGGATTTCACCGGAGCACCCTTTAGACAGTCCGCCTCCGCTAGAAAAAAAAGAGTGGGTTTTTTTTAACATTTCACAGATTACCAGATACATATCACCCCTGACTAAGTGCAAACTGACTGGATCCTTTACTGTCCCATCAACAAAGCTCTACAGATGCATTTGTATCAGCCAGAAAAATATATTTTATACCACGTAAAAAAGAGGCCTGGAAACAATAAGTGGGTTATTTCTAAAAAAAAAAAGTATGAGGTCACCAGCATCAAACAATAAAAGCCACATCACAGACAGAACATGAAAATGGGAAACCAGGGAAAGGAACGATGTCAGATAACAAGCCCTGAAAAATGAATCCCGAAAACAATCCGCTCCGCTCTGCGTGACCTCACACTTAATCCCGTTTTATCATAGAAGACGTGTCGTTGTCATCTGTCACGGCCGGCCCGCGTACGAATGTTTCTTCGGCGGATTAGGGGGTTTAATCTCACAGACGAATGCGGGAGCCGGTAATCAGAGACCCCGGAGCCTGAACATTAAGCCCTCGCGCTCCGGCAGTGAGAGGCCGTCAGGTGCTTAAAGCTTCCACGGGCTTCAAAAAAAAGGGGAATGTCCACCTAAATCCGACGATTAATCCCGGCGGAGAGGAAAACACTTTGCTGTTTTAGCAACGACATTGGAAAGGCGGTCAGAATTATTGGCATATCTGGAAACTGTTACCCCCGAGGCTCAATGTTTTTACCCCATCCTCAGTGAAAACATAGATTCTCAGGGCCACGCTGTCTGGAGCCGACGTCATCACTTTCTATTCTGATGTAATGATATCTGAGCATACCCATTGGTGCTTTTCTCAATGCTGTATCGCATCTGGAATCCCTGCTTGAATGCAGGTGACCTCCTGTGTTCATAAGGACCGGTATTAGAACCAGTTTGTTGCCAATGAGTTACTACAGTAGAATCTTTGTGATGATATGTTTAAGGGTTAATATTTTAAGTGACTCATTAATGTCTACCTCGTAACCATCGTTCCCGAGTGTCCCTGTTTAGGAGGGCCAGTCCTTCTTTGGAACCCAAATCTCGGTGTCCTCTCTTTCCTCTCTTTTCTATAGCAGCTCAGAATGTTTGCTACGGCGCTAAAAGTCAATAAAAGTCGATAAAGAAACAGCAGTTGATCATGTTCTTATTTTTTCACACTCTGTGTAACTGGAAATGCCAGAGTGGTTCTGGGTCCCACGGCTATTAGACCAGGGGTGATGGCTCTTGGCTACCACTGCTGTTTGTCATTGATGACCCTCTCTGTAGGAAAGCCAGAAGGCCTAATGGTTCCAACACTTTGCCATGGACTGTATACAGTAATAACCCCCAGCACTGTTGTCAGTAATATAACCCCCAGCGCTGTATACAGTAATATAACCCCCAGCACTGTATACAGTAATATAACCCCCAGCGCTGTATACAGTAATATAACCCCCCAGCGCTGTATACAGTAATATAACCCCCAGCGCTGTATACAGTAATATAACCCCCAGCGCTGTATACAGTAATATAACCCCCAGCACTGTATACAGTAATATAACTCCCAGCGCTGTACACAGTAATATAACCCCAAGCGCTGTATACAGTAATATAACCCCCAGCACTGCATACAGTAATATAACCCTCAGCACTGTATACAGTAATAACCCCCCAGCGCTGTATACAGTAATATAACCCCAGCGCTGTATACAGTCATATAACCCCCCAGCGCTGTATACAGTAATAACCCCCCAGCGCTGTATACAGTAATATAACCCCCCAGCGCTGTATACAGTAATAACCCCCCAGTGCTGTATACAGTAATAACCCCCCAGCGCTGTATACAGTAATATAACCCCCCAGCGCTGTATACAGTAATAACCCCCAAGCGCTGTATACAGTAATAACCCCCCAGCGCTGTATACAGTAATATAACCCCCCAGCGCTGTATACAGTAATAACCCCCCAGTGCTGTATACAGTAATAACCCCCCAGCGCTGTATACAGTAATATAACCCCCCAGCGCTGTATACAGTAATAACCCCCCAGTGCTGTATACAGTAATAACCCCCCAGCGCTGTATACAGTAATATAACCCCCCAGCGCTGTATACAGTAATAACCCCCCAGCGCTGTATACAGTAATAACCCCCCAGCGCTGTATACAGTAATATAACCCCCCAGCGCTGTATACAGTAATAACCCCCCAGTGCTGTATACAGTAATAACCCCCCAGCGCTGTATACAGTAATATAACCCCCCAGCGCTGTATACAGTAATAACCCCCAGCGCTGTATACAGTAATAACCCCCCAGCGCTGTATACAGTAATAACCCCCCAGCGCTGTATACAGTAATGTCAGTCACGTTCACAAAAACCAGGTTTTATCTCATTTTGTTAATAAACTCCCTTTATCTGCAGACCTGGAGCCGCCGTTGCTGTCAGTCATGTGATATTTTGGGCGACTTTCCCATCTCAAACACCACACTGAGCTGATGCTTTATGGCGATGCTAATGAAGTCTGTCATTAGTCAGAATGCCCGAATGGTTGATAAAACCGAGCCGTTCTATTGTTCCCCACAGGCGGTATGATAAGGGATCGGGGTGTTTAGTAGATCGGGGATCAGATAACAGAGCGAGAATCATACAAATGGCTGGTATGAAGCCGCCTGAAAACATTATGTTTATTCTGATACTAGTAATGAAATGTGAATACACTTGCGAATGGATATGAAACCCTCGGGGTTCCAGTCTCTTTTTGCATTACACAGCCGACACCACTAGAGGGCGCCGGTGCGATGCATGTGTCTGACCCGTTACATCTCTTGTTATGAAGTCAGCGCTCGCGTTCCATTTAAATTACCAGCGGAATTCCACGAAGTTCTCTGTGTCGCTGCTTATAAAGCGAAATACTTAGTAGAAAGACACATCTGCTAGTACTTACTCGACCCTTTTACAAAACATCTATCCCCCCCCCAATGGTCGCACTTCTTTAAGGCTGGGTGTGCCTAGAGGAAAAAAATATTGGAACCCCTCCAGCCTTTAGCTGGAGTAACAAGATCAGCAAACATATTTTGTTTCTATAGCGACTGACCTATTAAAACAAAATAGTGTTAGGCTTTACTGTCGCAGACGTAGATGCGCTGATGTGCGAGATATCTCTCTGGTGAGAGCAGGCCCCCCGAGTCCTTTTTTTTATTATTCCGTTAGAGCCTTTTTGTTAAATTATGAAGATCTTAGCGGATAGGAACATTCGTGGCCCTTGTGTATCTGGACACGTTCTCGAGGGACGCCCCCCCAAAATTTTACATGTCCATTGCTGCCGATAGACCAGAATTTGCTGGGGCAGTCCTGATAACTGTGCTTATTTCCCGGCAGCGTCACCCTCACAGATCACTTCAATGTACCAAGAAGCCCTCCCAGGACCAACTTCATAAAGCTTTTTTGACACCTGCTGGGGCACCTTGTTAGTCCTCTGGGGCAGATTGGCTCAATAGGCTCCCTACGTCCTCAGCCGGTTGAGGGCACCTGCTATAACTTTTCTTCTTTACCAAGCAAGTCCATGCGCTGGAAGGTTGTAGCTCATTTAGGGCTCTAGAAACCCTAGAGGAATAAAAATAAAATGTCTGTTTCTAGATCAATTCATCAATATCATCTCAGATGCACAGAAACATCGAGAAGCAAGATTTTGGCTCAAACAGCTTACAATCTAAATAACTAAATAATTTATTACTTTTTAAGTCAAACGATTAAAACAACCGTGTAATAAGGAGCATAATTTAAAAATAAATGATTAAAAAATTATTTAAAAAAATAATGAAAACATCCATCCGGAAATGACTAGGGACAAGTTACCGGGCGATCACCCATCGAGTGTTTACTCTGAAGAACATTATCGCTTGGTGCTGGTATCAGACGTTGTATCTACAGCCGTGGAGGAGCGCTCAATATGTTTGCAGAAGATAAGGAGGTCGTCCCTTTTTAATGCATAAGCAGCGAGGTCAATTCTCAACTGATGGACGGCGCTCATCGAATACGAGAGTCCCCAACATTCCAATTCCGTTTATAGTCTTATTTATGTTTCTCTGATGTTCCTTCTGGTCACAAAGCTGTTTTAAAACTACGAGATCCCAAACCTTACAGTTAAATACAAAAGGTAACGGAGGAGAAATGTTAGAACAGGAGGCCATAACCCAAAACTAGAGGGTCAGAGACTTCTATGGAACGTAAGGAAATTTTTATTTATTCAGAGCTTTAGGCTTAGCAGAACAGCCTCCCAGGAGAAGTGGTAGAGGGTAATACAGTGAGGGGGTTTAAACATGCACGGGATTGCCATATGGCTCCTGAATCTAAGACGAGACCAACGACTGATTAAGGTTTCAGTGGGAAGCCCACCCATTCCACCAGTGACCACCCGGCAAGGGTTTTAGTTGATGGACATCAGTGTCACCTCACTGCAGACAAACCAGGTGGTCATTTGGCCATCTCTGCCCGAAGACCTGCCATGAAGACCAGATCCACCTTAGATGCTCTTTGTCCACTTACTGGATTTTTAACCCTTCTTTTTTTCAGAGGGGCAACTTCATTCAAATATAGCGCTTATGTTTTTCTTTCTTCTTCTCCAAATCCAATGGCTACATCGCATACATCGGTTACCTGTATAAATTCCTATACATCCAGCCTCTTCATGAGAACGGACACTCTTTGGGAGCGCGGCTTCTATAAAACAATCTTCACCTCCGACGGACTCATTTATCTCGGCAGAATCTTACAGCACGCGATGTTTCCTCCCAGCCACAATGTCTGCGTATGTTTACTCCTCGAACTTCAAAGCCCAGCGTTGTTAAGACACTGCTTCCTCTGATGTCACCACGAAGCTTCCGTGATGTCACCGGCCCCGTCCTTGTGTTCTCACATTTATTTCTGTTCCCATTGAGACACGAGCTGTTGCCTGCAGTAATGTTTACATGTCCAGTTACACGCGCCACGCCGCACAACACAGCACAGCCTGTCCCCGACTTCAATGGCTTCGACGTACATGAAAACAATATTAATCCCGAGGAAGGCATATCTGAGTCTGCTGATAACGGCAACGACACTAACATACGTTCGCGCACACGCACGCACGCACACGCTTACATTAAAAGAAAAAAAAGACAGTGTCAAAGGCTTAGAGGTGACGTGAGGATGTTTTACTTCAGCGAGATAAGTGGAACAGACTCCCAGCAGAAGTGGTAGAGGCTAATACAGGTGTAAAAATAGCTGATTGCTCCCCCTCAACCCAAAAAAATATTTTCACACTAACCAAAATTAGAAATTAATTTAATTTTTAAAAAAAGCAATAAAGTGATTTTGTTTTGGAATTATTTTTAACAGCCGTTCTCGGGTCTATTCGCTAAGCGGAGAATAGGTGGGAATCCCGTCAAGAGACGCGCGAGAGAATCGCAGAACTGGGGCAAAAATAGCAGGTTTGGAATAACAGCTGAAATGGAGATTTTCCCGGTTATATGTCGGTTATTTTTGCCTCAGTTTTGAAATTCTTCAGCAATTCTCTTGAAATTAGTTCCCCCGTCTGTTCCCCCCCCCCCCGTGTGTATTTATTAACCTCCTCCGTGATGTGTCCTCTTTTTTTTATTAACCCTCTCCCTTACCTCTGTTTTACCTCTCTCAATTTACTTTTCCTTTGTTGCTTTTTTTTATTATTATTAAACTCTTCCTTTCTTTGCTCCCTCTGTGTTTTTATTCTCCTTTATGTCTCTCCCTGCCATTTCTTTAAATGATATTACTCACTTCTCTTGTCTTGGTTTAACCCCTCACCATTACATCTCCCCTATGGTTTAACCCCCACCATTACATGTCCCTCATGTCATATTACCACCCTGTCGGATTCCCTTCCCCCATCATATCCTTTGCCCCAGTCGTATACCCGGTCTCCATGTAATATCTCCAGCCAGATCTCACATGCCCAACCCCCGTCATACGCTTTACCCACAGCCCTCCATCAGATAAAATTCCATATCCCAGATCCCATACCTCCTGTCATGTGCTTTCCCCTCGGGCCCTTGTCATAACCCCGGCCCCTGGTCATATTGTCCCTCAGGCCCCTGTAATGTCCCCACAACCCCTGTATTGTTCCACCAGGCCCTGTATTGCCATCCGTTTTCACTTATACTTGCTTACATTATTGTATACATAATATATACATACACACCCATTCAAATATACACAACCAGACACACACATATACATACTTACAATACAAATTCACATTTACATTCATACATACTCACACTTACACACACATTATACAAACACAAACATCTTTAATCCAGTCCAGGCGGAAATGTGAATTTACTTATATACATACACACACACTAACATACTTCCACAGACACTCACATTAACATTCTTCCGCACACACTCACATTCTTCCGCACACACACACTGAAATACTTACAAACACACATCAACATACTAACACACACAGACACACTAACATAATTCTATACACCCCTACCTTTGTTGGCTCAGGAGGGGGAAATCCATCAGCCGGTGACAGCTCTCTCTTCATTCATCTCAGTCCTCACATGCTGCCTCATTGAGTGTCTGAGCTCATTTGACGTTATATTCGGGCATTCACACTCAGTGAGGCAGCGGCCCTCTGCCCTTCCAGAATGCTGGCATTGGGGGGTGGTGCTGGCATTGGGGGGTGGTACTGACATTGGGGGCCCCCACTTGACAGGGGGGCCCTCACAATGCAGGGACCTCCATTATGTCAGTGGGTTGCGGGATAAAAATCAGAAGAGACTGAGGGATCTCATTATGTGCGGATCGGAGGACAGAAGAGGGAGATGGGATAGAAACATTTTAAATACATAAAGGAATTTAACAAAGTACAGGAGCAAAGTTCTTTCCAACAGACGATAAACACTACAAAAAGATTCTATAATCTAAAACTAGAGGGTCAGAGGCTTAGATGTAATGTTTCACTTTACCAAGTGGGTGGTAGATAAGTTGAACCACCTCCCAGCAGAAGTGGTAGAGGGTAATACAGCGAAGGGATTAAACATGCATGGGATAGACATACGGCTCCTGAATCTAAGACGATACCAACGACTGATTAAGGTTTGCTCTTAAAATCTATATGTAGATACATAGAGGGGTTCATCAGACTCCTTGTTTCGCCGCTCCCCACCTATTCGCCTTGATGGAGATGAGTTTGGCCGAATACATCTACTCTTTTGCAATGTGCATGCGCGGGATACTCCCCAATGGTGAGCTCCAGTGCTGGCTAGCGTAATCGCTCCAGGGGTTCTATGGAGATCCCTGCATGCATGCGCAAAAAGTACTCCCATTAATTACACTTGGAGCACTATCCTGCCGCTGATTAGCTTGTTAAATAAATGTATTTCTAGAAACAGAGTATCGATATCACAGACCGCAATGAAAAAAAGCTAAAGTAAAATAATAATAACAACAATAATAATAACAATAATAATAATAACAACAATAATAACAATAATAATAATAACAATAATACCGGTAATAATAATACCAATAATAATAATACCAACAATAATAATAATACCAATAATAATAATAACAACAATAATAATAATAACAATAAAAATAATAACAATAATAATAAAAATTAAAAGAGCTTTTATTTGACATTTTTATTTCCCCCCCAAGATACCTCCAGACACACCATGTCCTTGTTTTTCTTTTCTTGTTGACGCGCTCTCCACCCTCTCCATGAATCATCCTCATTAAACATATAGAATTTATTGCTCACCGGGGTACAGCATTATTATATAGTTCTAAAATTCTTTAAAAGCAAAGGTTCCATTTAAAAAAAAAAGATAGTTTCATCCTCCCTTTAGTGTCTTTCGACTGCAACAAGCAAACACACCTAAGTAATTACCGGCTCGTCATTCGTACAATTAGTGCTTTACTAATCGCAAGAATGAAATACCCAGACGGCACATTCCTGCGCAATGACTTCTGCCGACGCATTTCAAAGCCAGGTAAAAATGTCCGCTTTGTAAGCTTGTAATCGCTGTCTTTGTCTCGGCTGTCTGTCCGTCTGTCCGTCAGCCGAGGAGAGACAGAAAACGCTGTGTCCTAAGACCCTGATTTTTTTTTGATCGGTCCCTAAGGGGTTAATTTTGAATCTGTAATTGTTTTATGCATAATTATTATTGTGGTGGGGGGTAGTTGGTGGGGAAATAGATTTAGGGTTAGGCAAGAGATAAAAAAAAATATAAGTAAAAAATTTGAAAAAATACACAAGTAAAATAAATTGGAGAATTTTACAGGATTAGAGAACGATGGAAGAAGGCGGCCGGTCTGATGAATCCCAGTTTCTTTTACATCGCGTGGATGGCCGGGTGCGTCGCTGGAGCACATGCAGCACCGGGACGCGTCCATGGGGGCCGCACCTCGCAGCTTACAGGACTTAAACGCCTCGGTGCCGAATACTGTAACACCCTGTCAGAGGTCTAGAGGAGTCCGAGCCTCGAAGGGTCAACCGGGGGACCGACGCGATATTAGGCAGGTGGTCATAATGTTATGAGTGATGATTGTGTAATATATAATATATAATATATATAATATATATATATATATATAATGTCATGGCTGATTGGTGTAAAATGGTTTTCAAATCAGGACAAGTTAACTAAATATATTTTAGGTATTTCTTCACATTTTTACTAGTCATGGATAATTTATATACATGTGAAAGGTTGAATTTCATTTAAAAAAATCCCATTTATTATTTTTTCGTAAACATAATGTCTTACATATATAACTACGGTTTAAAAAGAGGCTCTACTTGTCCTGTAAGAAAGATATATCATCATTTATTGAATGAAAAAGAGGGAAATGAAGCCCTGGTGCTTAAAGGGTTAAAGAACTCTCTGTATTAAGGAACCTTAACACTTCGTGAGTATTTTAATATGGATTCTTACAAAACGGAAAAGAAGCCCCTACCTGACACTGAAGAGGGAGCCCTGCTGCTGCAGCTGCCCTCTTCCTCCAACTCCAATGGCCCGACTATTCTTACCACTAATTGCAAAAATGCAATAAAAATAAGATTTAAAAAAAAAAAGAAAAGAAAAAATTGAAAATAAATAAACAATTTTACATCAATTATGCCACCACTTCATGGGTTATAGCGAATGTACTATTAAGACCGCTAAATGGATATCTAGGTAAAAACTTTAAAAAGTAAAAATAATAACAATAATAGGTGAAAAATTGGAGAAATAAACGTGACCTTTCGTGTAGCATTTCTGTTTCTGCAGAGATTCGTGAGCCACACGCCAGGTGCGAGTCTCCGCCGTCAACATAGACGGAAAAGTAACATTTTTGTGACCTGAATAAAATGGCAGAGAAAGCAGTCGCTTCAGGACACAAAGAAATCAGAATTATAGGCAAGCAAAGGGATTCGGGGAAATAATGAGACATTTTCTCTTTTAATTCTTGTTTTTCGGTTCACGATTTACAAAAACTGCTGTTCAGACTTATAATCTATACAAAGCTGGCTCCGTGTGACCTCGTGAGCAACAACATCAAAATAACGACCCTTCAAAATATAATTTCCTATTTTTCAAGCAAAACAAAATCTGGACGCATCTAAGAATAAGAGGAACGTGCGAGGGGCATCAAAGGGGTTGGAAATGCAAAAAAAAATAATAATAATAAAATAAACAATTAAACAAAAAAAAAGGGGGTGCGAGGAAGGATCAGAATGCTTTTGGGTTGCTCATCATCCAGTGAGCGACCAGGTGTTCTCCTTAATGGATCATCTCCGCAGTGATGAGCACCCAGGTGGACCTAACCTTGGGTTTCCAGAAAGACCCCTCTGTCTTCTTTGTGTCTCAAGGTCGAGTGGTGGCTTCCTCGATCTGTTGAGATCTGTTTAGATCCCTTAAGTGTGGGACGGGATCACGTAAGGTGAATCTTAAACAGCATACGGCCAACTGTTTGCCCCTGGAGGGTCAAAGTCAGAAAAGCCTCCTCGTTATGGAAGCAAAATAAAAAAAATATAATATATAAATTATGAAAATATAATTTTCCGAACTTTACTTCAAAGAAAGCATTCAAAATAAATGTAATATTTACTATTTTTTTCTCTTGTTCAACTAAGACGGACAGGTTTCTCTCTGTGACATGCAGCAGAATCATCTTAATGTTTGTGATTGAACCTCACACTCATTTTTATTTCAATAGCTATTTTTTTTTCTCATTTAATCTGATTTTTTTCTTTTTTTTGTAAAAAAAAATATATTTTATAATTATTTTTTTTTCTTACAAGTGGAACTGCGACATTTTTACACGCCGCTGTGCTTTGTCAACATGTTTTAGTTAAGCAGGGGCACCGTTTGCTATTTTGAGAACTAAACCAAATGTTTCTTGGGATTTTAGGTTTAGTTTTTTAGTTTAGTTTTTGTCCGGTAATGTAAAGAAAATGCTCTGGATACCAATCTTCCCAATTCTTTCAGTTCTCTATTAACAAACTACACATGGGATGCTTTGTAGTGGAAAGCCCTAGAGGTCCCGTATTTATAAACTCTCATAAATGTATATACAATAAGGGTACGTGAGACGCGACATCAGACACGTGCCCACAGGGGCATTTGCCCAATTTCCCCGATGGCCACTCCAGGTCTACTGACATTAGTTTTTGGCAGCAGTCCTTTATATTTTAGCCATTTCCTAAACCTCTGCAAACATGTTGTGATACGGACCAGTTAATGCGGAACCATCACATTTCTACGCAATCTCTTCTTCAGACATACACTATATGGACAAAAGTACTGGGACCCCTGACCATTACCCCAACAGGGGCTTTGATGACATCACATTCTAAATACATAGACAATGACATTAATTTGAAGTTGGTCCACCCTTTGCAGCTATAACGGCTTCCACTCTTCTGGGAAGGATTTCAACAAGATTTGGGGGAGTTTCTGTGGGAATTGTTGCCCGTTCATCCAGTAGAGCGTTTGTGAGGTCAGGCACATTTATATTTATTGATAATATCCGTGCAATATTAATATTTTTCTTCTATATATTCATTTTTATTTCTACATTAGAAGCACTATATCATCTCTGGCTGAGAACAATAGATGTAGAACATATATGGATATGTATTTCTTCCTTTTAGAATGTCCAAGATCTCGTTTATAGTCATATATTTATTCCTTTTTAGCATTTTTTAAGATATATTAATATTTATATATATTTATATAAATTGATCAAGCATAAAAAAACCAAAAAACTATTGTAATTATATTTAGTAGTGGATTTGATTTTATTTATTGCGTGTGATCTCCACTGATGTTGGACGAGACGCCCGGCTCGCAATCTCCATTCCAGTTCATCCCAAAGGTGTTGGATGGGGTTGAGGTCGGGGCTCTGTGCAGCCGGTCAAGTCCTTCCACCCCAAACTCATCCAGCCCTGTCTTTATGGAGCTGGCTTTGTGCATCACTTTATGGACAAAAGTATTGGGACGCACCTCTTAATTATTTAAATCAGGTTTTGGGCCCCTTACTTCCATTGAAAGGTAATCTTAATGTTTCAGCACCAAGACGTCAAGGACAAAGCTACGCACACAGACAGCAGTAATGTTTCTACTTTTTTTACCCTTTATAATAAATTTAATTACAATAAAAGATACGGTTAAATATGCAATAAATGAAAGTAAAACCTTACATTTATCAAATGTGGTTTCGTTCCTGGAGTAAGAGGGAGAATTCTTAGCGATTCTATAGAGACGGCGAATCACAGGTGGTTTTTGTCCTAAATGTCTGACTTCTGTGATTACGAGATTATCCACGTTAAGAAAAAAGAAAGATATTAGATTTCAGAGAGCAGGAAGCGCTAGCACAAGGATCTATGCTTTGAAGCAAGACGGTGCTTGGAATCCCCAGGGGAAAACAAAGGAAATACTTTTAACATTTAAAGGTTATTTGCTTAAAAAATAAGTAATTTATAATTATTTATATAATACATATAATAATAATATATCATACTGTGACAGTGACATGCTCAGAAGTTCACACTGTTGGAGAACAAAGTAAATATGATTGATTACAAAAATATTGCTTGCGGCCCCTCGGCCCCTCGGCCCCTCGTCTGCAGATTGATATATTCGCAAGCTTTTAGCTGCAAACATCTGCACATGCAGTGATAGCAAAGGTGTTAAAACTATAATCATACTCGACATCTACCGACCCGCTTCTTATATATATATGTATATATAAGAATTATATATAGGAATTATTCAATAATTAATATAGGTGTCCTGAAACTGTCCATATAGTGTGTGTATAGCCAAGTGTGGTGCTGTGATAGGACGCCATCTTTGCAATAAGTCAGTTCCTTTCATCCCTGCTAGATATTCCGCGGTCAGCTTTAAGTGGTGTTATTAGAAAGTGGAAGCAGCACCTCGGCCATGAGATGGAAATCCACATAAAGCCACAGACCTAGGGTTGCCACCTGGCCGGTATTTCACCAGTACAGCCGGTATTTAGAGCGCCCCCCCTCCTGCCGCTCTGTCTTTAGCGCAGCGCTACGTGCCGCGACGGCGTGATTGGCGGAGGCAGAGCGCTGGGGGGAAGTGATGTTTAATTTCATGATGTCACTTCCCCCAGCGCTCGGGAGCCTTGCAGCATCCGCAGACCGGCCGGCCTGTGCAAGCTCGCTGCCTGTGGACTCTGAGGAAAAAGCCTTATGACCCTACTCCTGCCTGCACTGATAAAAGTAAACTGAGGTAGGTGCCCATTATGTTTCTGTGACAGGAAATATTGGGGGAGAGAGGGAAGGTAGGTGCGCATTATGTTTCTGTGACAGGAAATATGGGGTGTAGGTGCCCATTATGTTTCTGTGACAGGAAATATTGGGGGGGAGAGGGAAGGTAGGTGCGCATTATGTTTCTGTGACAGGAAATATGGGGGGTAGGTGCCCATTATGTTTCTGTGACAGGAAATATTGGGGGGGGAGGGAAGGTAGGTGCGCATTATGTTTCTGTGACAGGAAATATGGGGGGTAGGTGCACATTATGTTTCTGTGACAGGAAATATTGGGGGGGAGAGGGAAGGTAGGTGCGCATTATGTTTCTGTGACAGGAAATATGGGGGGTAGGTGCACATTATTTTTCTGTGACAGGAAATATTGGGGGGGGAGGGAAGATAGGTACGCATTATGTTTCTGTGACAGGAAATATTGGGGGGGGTAGGTGCACATTATGTTTCTGTGACAGGAAATATTGGGGGGAGGAGGTAGGTGCACATTATGTTTCTGTGACAGAAAATATGGGGGGGTAGGTGCGCATTATGTTTCTGTGACAGGAAATATAGGGGGGAGGTAAGGTAGGTGTGCATTATGTTTCTGTGACAGGAAATATTGGGGGGGTAGGTGTGCATTATGTTTCTGTGACAGGAAATATTGGGGGGGTAGGTGTGCATTATGTTTCTGTGACAGGAAATATTGGGGGGGTGCACATTATGTTTCTGTGACAGGAAATATGGGGGGAAGGTAGGTGCACATTATGTTTCTGTGACAGGAAATATTGAGGGGGGTAGGTGCACATTATGTTTCTGTGATGCCATGCATATATAATTAATTATGCAAATTAGCATGGCCGGTATTTTTTTGCAAGAAAGGTGGCAACCCTACACAGAGCGGAGGCACAGAGTGCCGGGGCACATGGTGCGTAAAAGTCGCCGGCACTCTGCTTCCAAACTTCCACTGGCGTTGATATCAGAACAAAAACGGTGTGCCGGGAGCTTCGTGGAATGGGTTTCCATGGCCGATCAGCCGCATGCGAGCCTCACATCACCAAGTACAATGCCAAGCGTCGGATCGAGTGCTGTAAAGCAGCCGCAACCGGACCCTGGAGCAGCGGAGTGTGTTCTGTGGAGTGACGGATCACGCTTCTCTGTTTGTCAGTCTGACGGGCGAGTCTGGCGGATGCCAGGAGAACGTTACCTGCCTGACTACACTGTGCCAACGGTAAAGTTTGATGGAGGAGGGATAATGGTCTGGGGCTGCTTTTCAGGGTTCG
Organism: Sceloporus occidentalis; assembly: GCA_023333645.1. Lineage (NCBI taxonomy): Eukaryota > Metazoa > Chordata > Lepidosauria > Squamata > Phrynosomatidae > Sceloporus > Sceloporus occidentalis. The sequence goes on from JALMGF010000178.1 coordinate 1,255,140, forward strand.
GTCGCTTTAGTTACAGTGAAGGAAGATTTTACTTCTTCAGCACACCGAGACATCACAGACAATGCTTTGCGTCCAGCTTTGAGTGAACAATTTGGGGGGGGGGGAACCTTTTTCTATTCCAGCACGACTGCGCCCCAGCAAAGCAAGGCCCATAAAGACGTGGTTGGGTGAGTTTGGGTTGGAAGAACCTGACCGGCCGCACAGAGCCCTGACCTCAACCCCATCGAACACCTTTAGGATGAACCGGAACGGAGATTGGGAGCCAGACGTCTCGTCCAACATCAGCGTCTGACCTCACAAACCCTCTACTGGATGAACGGGCAAAAATCCCACAGAAACTCCCCAAAATCTTGTGGAAATCCTTGTGTAACAGAGGATGTGTGCATACTTCCCAAACACCCCTGTTTTGTATGGACAGTCCCAAATTATTAGTTTTTCTTTCCTCCACTGGTGTCCCTTCTTTCCTCTGAGGACTATGTTGTAGTGTTAACAGTTAAATCTTGGAAAAGTAATATTACCAAAATAATAATATTTGGTATTAAAATCAAGGACCTTCTAAAACTCAGAGCAAAAGTATGTGCGTAGAAAAAAAAAAATATATCCCCCCGGCCGCCCTAATTTTAGAAACATATCAAAGACAGATGAACCGCTACTTGGCCCATGTAGTCTGGGCACTTCTCTACCCAGATTAAGAGACCTCCAAGGCTTACTTAGTTAACCACTAGACCACTTATGCACCATCCTCTCAATGAAAAGGGGGGAAAAAAACAAACAAAAAAACACAAAACAAACCCCCGCATTCTTGCATTACCACTGATACATTGTACCAACCCCATAAAATAAGCCACACTCAACCAGATAAAATTTTTACTTTTTATTTTAAAGTGTAATGGATATTTTCTTCATATTGCTTAATGAAATGACAGACAGCATCTGCATTTTGTTTTTATAAAATGTACAAAAAAAAATAAAATTGCACCCAAAGCGGAAAAAAAAAAAAATATTTACAAAACAAGAATTGCAGAAAAGGGATAATTAGAATTAACAAGCTGTGATAATAAATACATAATAATTAAACAGGAAGTATTTTTTTAAAGAGAAAAAAAAAATGGGGGGTTGATTTTCTTGCCCTCCCCATGAAATAAAATACAATCATAGTTTATTTTTGGCACAAACAAAATAAATAAAATGCAGTTATGAAGGCAGGATAAATTGCGTTTCTCTTTAAATTAAATATGTATTAATCCAGGAATGTTGTAACAAAATGTTATTAGTGCCAATAAATACAAGAAAGTACCAGATAATTATTGCCAGCATTTCACACCACTAGTCCAACGCAGAAAAAATATATTTTATATATATATAAAAATATATAAAATATTAGGTTAGTTGCAAGGTGTTTAAAATTTCCAAAGCCGAAAAATCAGGACAGCAGTGAAACCTTAGTCATGTCAAAACACTTTTTTTTTTTTTTCCACCCTTTTAATTTCATCTTGAAAGCTGGTAGCAAAAAAAAAAAATTTTTTTTTTTTTTAAAGTGTGCTTTTGTTATTGTCACATTGATAAGGATTGCTGGCAAGAATTATCAGAATAAATTACGTTAAATAAGACATTCCTACTTTTTGTTTTTAAACTCATAAAGATATCCATATACAGAAATGTCACCGGCACACATTAGTAGCGCGGGCAGAGGCACTTACGTGTAGAATTACTTAAATAACCAAATGTTTTGTACCACAATGAACACATTTTCTGCATTTTTAACCTTTGGTACAACACATAGGCGCTAGGATGGATGCTGAATGTCATAGCAAGGGCAGAACTTTCCTGACTGATCATTTGAGGAACATTGGTGAAAATGGCTCACTACTAAACATGTGCAAACATGCCATAAAAAAAATTAATCAAGTCCCTGCATCTCTCCAACCAATGGACTGCATTTCCCATCATTTTCCCGCAGTACAAAAGACATCTATGGGAGAGGTTGGGGAACTGGCTCCTCCACGTAGACCCACGTTTGGTGGCACCACAATAGTCGATGCTAACCCTCAACCAACGTTTAACGAGCAACCCTGAGTTGTGAAAACTACCAAACACAAACAGTGAAGATGCTCACGGTACCTCGATTTAAAACAAACTGCCAATCAGGCCACTGTAGGGCATACAGGATAGTTGTATTCACAGTTGCCAGTTAAGTTCCACTCTTTAAGCCAGGGATGCCCCGATCCAGTGCCCCAGGGCCGCAATTTCTGGACATCCCAGCTTAAGCACGGGTATCTCAATTAAAAATCAATTGAACTACTTTTGCTCAGGCTCAGGATTCACATGGCCTGTTTGCAGACCTCTAGGACTGGATTCTTTGCTGCCCTGCTTTAAACCAATGGCTCAAAAACACAAAACGATCGTATTTATAAATAAGGGAAAAGTAACCCGACAGCAGTTTTAGGGTATTGGACAGGATTTTTGTTGTTGTTGTCGAATGGTTAATGTGTGGCTTTCACATTAGTAGCTGGCATTTCTGTACAGCAGCAATAATGTCAATGTAATGGCTTTTGGTCTCTGGTTCAAAAATATTTAAAAAATTATATTATATATATATTTTTTTACAAAATGTATATTACTTTTTTTGAAAAGATTCCATAAATGTCCATTCTATTAACATTATTACTTAAATATCCATATTGGATTTTAAAGCTTAATTTTTATTTATTTCTTTATTTTTTTTTTTAAGTCCCATTTAAATACAACTGGATATTAAAAAAAAAAAAGCTATTATACTAATGCAATAAATAATCCAATGGTTATTCTTTGCCATATCATGTGTTCATAGTAATTTATAAGGAAAAGTCCCTACTATACAATGTTCATAAAATGAATCAAGCAATTACAATAAGGAACACTTTTTTTGGATATAAATTAAACAAAACAGCATAGTTTTGTTTTTTTTTGGGGGGGGGGGCTCTGCGTCTGTTCTAGGTGATATGTTGTTCAAACCGTACCCTATATTATTAACTAGCCCTTTGAAAAAGAGGCAACCAACATTTTATGGCCAAATCCTAAAACAATAAATAAGAAAATAATTTAATAGTGAATGAAATATAGATCAGCTCTTACAACCAATAATATGGCTTATTTGATAGATGGGGGAGGGGGGGAAGCGCAATAATGAAATAAAAATATATACTGGTAATTGACACTATCTTCTCGCAGTATGACCATTTGCAAACCGAATTACAATACAGAACAATTTGTAGAATAAATTAGCTCCGGCACGCAAAATATTTAGGATATTTTTTTTTCCCGGTACATTCTAGATTTTATTCAAATCGATTAGTGTCACTGTTGTAATATTGCACAGAGAGGACTGAAATAATTACATAAATAATGCAGATCTATTATGAAAAAAATATGACTGTACTCATAATACATCTGAGGTATTTCCCATTTAAATAAAATTCATGGTAATTCAAGCTTCCGAGTAATTCCTGGAATTTGCAATAAATAAAATTAAAAAAAAAAAAGTTCTGTAGAAAGTATGCATTTGTTTCTCTTTTCGCAAACCCAAGTAGTGCATGCTACTTATGCAAAAAGGCATTTTTCTTTTTCAATAAATACAGTTTGAAAATAAAATAAAAAGTGTAAAGTTTAAGGTTTTCCTTGCCTGGTCATTTTTTTTTTTTTTTTTTTTTTTTTTTTAACACGTGGTTGTTTAGACATTGCAAAGATTAAGAATTTTTCCATAAATTATATACAAAATTTGCTTACAGAGAGAAAAAAAAAAAATATTTGTTCAAATTGACATGCGTGGTAAACAAATTGTGTCCGGCAGTAATCGCCATCAAAAAATGCTTTCATATAAAAGTTTTTTTTTTGGTTTTTTTTTACCTGGAGTGTAAAAAAAAACAAAAAAAAAAATTCCTATAAACATTCCTTCCATTTAATTGCTGTAACATAAATATATGTATGAATTCCCAAAGGTCTGTTACCCAAATATGTTTTAGACTATGAGAGATTCCATGAAAGATGACTTGAAGGCATCTTCAAGAAGGAGTTGATTATCCATGAAAGGGACGAGGGTATCGGGAATGGATTCGGACGAACCAATTAAGGATTCCAGAAAGTTTGCATGGGAGTCTGAGCTCTGGGACACGCCAGGGATATTAATCGGCTGATACGACGAGTGATCATATTCCTTCAAAGAGTTGTAAAGAGGTCCCAAGTTATAATCCGGGTAGGCAAGTTCAAAACAATCGGAGGAAAGGTTGATATCGGGATAGGTTTTCAAAGGTGCCTCTGTGTGTGTTCCAGAAACCGTAGAGTCAACCGAGGTGGTTACAGATGTTCTAGCAACAGAACAATCACCTCCTTGGTTTGCGTTCTCATCCATGCACTTGGAAACATTTGATAACGAGCACGAGTAGGTCCCGCTCACTGGTTTTTCTGTTCTCGAAAGAGCGTCGTAAACATTATCACAGAAGAAATCCGCAGAATGGAAAAAGCTCAAGTTATCTTGGCAGTCGCTGCTGCTCTCCTCGTATTCAGAGTCGTTGAAGTGAAGAATCCTTGCCAGATAGTCATCGTCAACATCCGACTGGGATTTGTCAGGGGTGGTTTCAAATGGCTCTTCAGAGTCTTCGCTGTGGCAGGACGAGGTGGAGAAGTCGGTTATGTCGCTGCTGCAGCTGTTTTCACCAGCGGCATCTAAGTTCATACTGAACTGATAGGAGGGCGGCGGGGACGTAGGGACGGTCCTCTCTTCATTTATGTTTACTGCTGGCGGATACCCGAACGGATTAAGCAGTTCACCACAAGAGTCTTCCGTTTCGTCATTGCTTTCGCTACTCTGGCTTTTCTCCTCCAGCTCCAGTTTCATGACTGTATGGATGTAATGGGTCTGAACCCTGGACGAATTGAACTCAACTCTTCCGTTTCTGTTGCCGCAACCATCCTTCGAACAGCCACATGGAAAAGTTGAATGATCTCTCTATAAAAAAAAAAACAGGAGAAAAGAATATATGTTACTCAAGGTAGACCTTGTTGCATCAGGATTGACGAAGAAGACGCTGGGTGGCAAGATGCTTTTTTACTTGCGCGGTGAGGACTCCATGTTAATTTATGGTTATATTGGTGCCAACCCCTTACAACCCAAGTTTTTGTTTTGAGGCACGGCGTAATATTCTATTACTCGAGATTCCGTTAATTTACTCGGACATAATGGTGTCTTCGATTTTGAAACTGCGAAAAGCAGTCAAAAACCACCGTCCAAGGAAAAAGGAATGGAGATAAAGCAACATTGCGATGTAAACAAGGAGACACTTGGTGCATAAAACCTTCCTGTTAATGGAACTGACCTGACACTTTATTCCTGCCAGGTTACAACTGCAGGTCTCTGGCTCGCAGAAGTCCACGCAATCACAACCGCAGTCTTCTCTCGACCTCCTGATCTCATTCAGCTCGTGCTTTTCCGATTTGTCTATCTTCTTCACTCCCTCACTTTTCAGCAAAGCTCGTCGTTTCTTGGCGGGGTACATGCGAGGACAGAAGCCGTCTTCAACCTCTCCGTCGGTCATATCGATGTCTTCGTCGCAGATGTCGTCGATAGTGAGATTATTGGCCTTTTCGGACTCGATGGTGCCATTCATAGTGAACTGGAAGAAAAAAGGAGAAGTTAAAATTACAGATCAAAATGAAACAAACAAAAACAGAAACACGTATTCGAAATGAATATAAGTCGTTGCGTACGAGTTTTCCTTTGGCATTCCATTTTGAATTGGTTACAGACGATACTTACCGTATTCTTTAAAGCCATAAGTTTCTCCTCTTTTAATCGTTCCTTCAGTTTCTCCCTCCGACGATTCAGCTGCTCCTTGGAAAACTCTTCCATTGTGTAGTGCCTGCTGGAGCAATGCTTGCGCTTCATTCCAAGAGTACATCCCCCTCGACTGGGAACGCTCGTGAATCCTTGGCATCGCTGGAAGTAGTAGACGAGCACGCTGTCAAACTCCACATTGTTTTTCTTAACACGTTTTGCCTTTTTCAAGATGGATGTGGCTGCAATAGGAGACAAGACATTCTTAATTATATGAAATAAATGGCAGGTAGGAACCGTTGGCCCATTGAGCGCGTCTGTAAAGACTCAAAGCCATAAGGCTATCCCATGCATTGGTTTCATTCCCTTAGTCTATTAGCCTCTACCGCTTCTGATGGCAGGCCATTCCCTTTATCTATCACACTCCGGTAACACTGGTGCTCCAGAACAGCTTTCAGTGAGTACGTGAGAGCGGAGGGCATTATTTGCGTGTACGCGGGGTAAATGTGGTCCAACTCTTAAAGCCAGTAGGAAAAGTTTTCTATGTTTATTCAGGTGCTGGATAGCCGACAGCTTTACCCAGTAAAGTATGGAAACTATGCGTATTATTTAAAGAACATGTCACAGGCGCATAGCAGCTGCCGAGACATGGCATGCAGTATCTGGGAGGCATCAATTGAGAAGGTGCAGCCCCTTTACTGTAATAAGAGTACGAAAAGTAACAAAAATCCCGCTACTAAGTTTTTTTTATTTTTAAAATTTTCCTAAAGAAAATCATTTACTTTGTATTATTTTTTCCCAAATATAGTGGTGGTTTGATTTTTTTTTTTATTATTATTATTTTTCTTCTTTACAGAAATAGGAGGGACAAATTTTTCTAATTTTTTTTTTTTTTTTTTTTTTAATGATGTGTTGTGTACCATTTGAGATCTACTCAGGGGTGGATATAAGCTGCCTGTTGGATGTCCCAGGCAGATAAGAAAAATAAGGAATTAGAAAAAAAACAACTATTTGATACTCTAGATATTGGAGAGACGGCCGTACATCGGACAGCCATGCAGTCAAAAGAGACACTTACGGGTGAAATCCTTGATCGAAGGAATCGGACTGCACGCATACTCCTCGTCAGATTCCCCTCCGGAAGAGGTGGCAGACGAGGATGGTGATGAAGATGAAGAGCAAGTGGAGTCATCTTCTAGCTCCTCGTACTTGCGCTTCAACAGCCCACTCATGGTCGATGTGGAAATATCACAGACCTAATAAAATAAAAAAAAAAAATCAGATTAAACACAACCAGAAGGACACCTGTATACCAGCTCAATATAGAAAATGCACCAAAATACCAATTTTTCGAAAAAGATTATTAAGAATTGGGAAAAATATTTAAGAAAAGCTTATTAAATTAAAATGCAAGACATCACGCTGTCGCTAATATCGGAATTGTCGGTCATCACCGACTTCTGTTTATATAATTATCCAGAGCCTGATCTATTAACCCTTACAAGATACCAGAGCGCTCGCCATCTGTATAGCGGAAGAGAGTAAAATAGATAAATAAATAATCCTTTTATCGCTCGTTTCAACAACAAGCAGAGAATAAAAAAAAAAATATATATATAAAAACCTGATCCTTCTGCCATTAAATATTCATTTGCAGCAGTGTAGGTTGACGTACGCGGCACACGCTTCCAGAGATAAAAGTTGCTTTTGTCCTGCGTGTCAGGAGCCCATCGATGCACAAACGCACTTCCACGAGCACGATAAATTACCCGGCTGTATAACGCACGCACATTCTGGTGATGTAGCAGTTTAATATTAGCTACATGTAGGAGGGCAAAAGCAGACATCACGGCAAAAGGCATTATTTGGAAAGATGACTCAGGGTGACTCAGTCGTCTGCGTGTGCGTGTGCGTGTGTATGTGTTTATGGACAGGCGGCGGAGAAATTGCGACAAGTCATGGGTTTTTTCTTTTACTGGAGGAGTTGAGAAACTTCCTTCAGCGTGACGAGTGCCGACGTTACGTGTATTGGGGGTGAGAGGGGGTAAGTAGGTGGATTCTTCAGAAAGCGGCCATGCCCTGGGAAGTTATTGGAACACTCTTGAAGAAAAATTGGAACCCAGGAGTGATGGGAGTGATAAAGGGCCATTGGAACCCAGGAGTGATGGGAGTGATAAAGGGCCTCTGTATTAAAATTCCATTAAAAATCAGACGTTTCCCACTACAATAGTCATTTACAACATTAACCCCGTCTGCACTGGATTTCATGTTATTTTAATGGACAAAAATCAGCTTTTCTGTTAAAAACAATGAGATTTTTTAGTGACCCCAAACTTTTGATTGGTAGAGTGTGTGTTTTATTCTACCCATTAAACAGCGTTTTTCCCTGATCACAGGTGCATCAAGAATAGCCGCCAATCCAAAGTCTAGCATTATAACGTTAAAACAGATCTAAAATGGGCTTAATAAAGACCAATATTTCATCTTTAATAGAGAGTAGCAAACAAACTGTCATCCTGCTCACATCCACCGGCCAGGTGATTAAAGCTGAACTCGCAGAAAGGAAAAAGCAATAAGCCGGTTAATTATTTACAACTTGATTATCCGAAGCCTGCGCGGCGGTGACACCGGCTTCTCGTTTAAGGTAAAGTGCACATCCGCCGACAGTCCCGGGCGAGCTTCCTATTAATTGCTGGCAACCGACATCAAGAAACGACCGACGATCAAGATTAAGATTTTAAGGAACTACATGCACCAGATTTTATCAGACAAAACCAAAAAAAAAAAAAAAAAAATTAAAGAATACAAAAAAAAATAATTGTTTTCTTGATATTGTTTATGCAGCAAAGTTTAAGGATGGGGGCTTTCAAAGAGTCATTAAGGTTCTCATTTTGGAACACCAAGCCAATTGTCGACAGGTTCGGGTAACATTGGCCGGCCTGTTTATTAAAAATGTATATAATAATAATTAAAAAAAAAAAAATTCACTTTAAATAAAAAATGAGGTCAGCGCAGTCGACCTCAAAAATTCCCCAAATATATATATATATATATATATATATATATATTATATGGAAGACATGTGAAGGGGGGACAAAAAAAAAACACAAAACAAAAAAAAAAATAAAACTTCTTTCAAATATGAGGTCAGCGCAGTCGACCTCACAAATTCCCCAAACTTGGTAGTTTTTTTTTTTCTCGTCCGCGGCTCTGCATTGTTTCGCGCTGAATTATGTATAGTAATTGCTGCCAGATGTTTTATGAAGTGGACGGAGATTGTTTCCAGAAAGGACGCGCGGATTAAGGCAACCGTAAAGGCTGTCCTGAATATCAAGAAGCCCTATGGGCCAAGAAACGGCGCGGGGTCATTTAAGGATGGCAGACCGCCAAAAGCTTGTGTGGCTTGTTGTGGCCCCTGAAGCCGGGGCCCTGTGATAATCTCGCATGGGTTCAATAAATCATGTTATTTAATGCCCAGAATTCCTGCCCACAACCAACTCTAATATTTTTCTGTATTATAGCTATATTTATGTTAAAAAAAATAAAAATTAAAAAAAATGGGGGCGTGAGTGTACCCCCTTTAAAATATTCCAGTCTGTGGGTGTGAGCGTTCTGCTGCACAGCAAGGGCTTTTTATTTTAAATTTGTGGTTTTTTTGTTTTTTTTTAAATAACCTGAAATAAAAATTATCTGTCCCACTTGTCATTGCCAAAAAAGACATTCTGTTCTTGGCTCAGGCAACTTACTCTATTTTACTAAAAACAGCTTTTTTGAACAAGTACAAGAGTCGAAGGAGTGAGCCCGCAGGAATTCCAGCTTGGCAGCACCGTTCCCACAATGTCTTTTTACAAGAACTTTGAAAACATAACAGAAAAAAAAAAAAAAAAATTATCTCCGGGGCTCACTGTTGTGCAAACGGGATTTATTTTGGGGAGGGGGCATGCTTTTCGTTATGAGGAAAATTTACATAAATTCTTTTTTCACATACAGAAATAGGAAAGAAAAATCTGGTGCATTTAATCTGATCATTTATGGTCTGAAACCCCCCTTTTTTTGTTAAAAATATTTATCTGCTTAACAACTTGACCCTCCATGCTAATGAGCAGTTAATTTGCATAAAAGGTCAGTGTGTCCACTGTTTATAATACCCACCTGTGCCATAGGGAACTAAATCGGGGGTTCTACACCAGATGTCCGCCAGCTATTGGAAAGAACACCCTAAAAAAGCTGTAGGCACTGGACAAAAATTGTCTCCTTTGCGCTTCGTTAAGAACATCCAGCGTTTGTACGTTTCTTTTCGTCTAATAATGGGTGTGTGGCCAGGCTGTAGGGAGGACGACAAGTCATTCCGGGCTTGTGTTCTCACTAATGCTTGTGGCATTTCCCATACATAGAGGAATCCCAGGAATGATGGCGGAGCGAGCCTTGGCCAGAGCTGCCAATAACAGTAAACATAGTCAGCGGGATCCTCACTAAACGCTCAAGACGAGATGTGCTCTTCGGCAATGAAGACCTACAAAGTCCACCCTTCTGTTTGCTCTTAGACAAAAGGGCTAAAGAAGAACATCCTCTTGACCTCCTGGTGATTGGTCAACATCTAGCACCAAAATCGTGTCGATCTACATTAAACCCCACTGGTTCCATTCTCCCAATTTTTCCCCCCAACCAAACTTTTTCATGAATAAGAGATCTCTGAAGTCCTAAAAGTTTATGAGACTCTACTTGGGTATCTTGGACACGGTACCAACGTCAACTGAAGATGCCATGTGGTCTTGGACCAACATGGCTGGATCCATATTACTTACTAAACCAACCCAAAACCAGAAAATATAAGAAAACACAACTCTTGTCCCTCCAAAACACCAGTTTGAGGATAACGCTGTCTCATTTGTATCCCATTACCTATAATCCTTATCTACAAAGGGCATTGCGCAACCTGGTGGTCCTGGAGAAGTGTGTGGGAGGGTGGGGCTGATTTATAGGGTAATTAACGAATTGTGTACATTTTACCCAACAGTAGATGTGTTATTCGGATAAAGCAGTTGACCTTTAATTGAAAAGATCATAATGGTAGTGTTACTTTGTAAAAGTGTGTGTTTACACGCGTGTAAGTGGGCAGGGCCAGAGTCACACATGTAAAAAAACAAAACAAAAAACTGATTATTGGTGTTGGCAAACTCATTATAGGAAAAATTATTATTATTATTAACGTAAAAGTAGGGATGAACCCCCCCCCTACCAATATTATTAAAGAATATTAAGTTATAACCGGTTACATAATCTCTTGCATTAAGGACAATTTCATAGTCAATTATGTTGCTAAATAAGAGTGTTTTATTTTACGGGAAAAAAACTGGTTTAGCCGGTTGTCTCAAAACATGCACAAATACACGCGATCTGGCAGCCGGAAGAACTATTGTAACATTTTATATATCAACACAGAATTTTTATGATAAAAACTAAAATCACCTGGCTAATAAAAAAGGCCTTGACTGGCTAGACCTATATTAAAAAAAAAATTAAAAATTTAAATTTACCGATTTCAGAAAAAGACCTTGCCTATTGCCTAGGCCAATATTAAAACGTTAAATAAAAAAAAAAAGGATTACAAATATTAGAAGAAAAAATATTTATTGGCTGCCTGGGCCTATAAAAACAAAATAAATGTAAAAAAATTTAAATATATATATATAAAAAAAAGCTTATTTTCAGAAAAAGACTATGACAATGTTGATTCAGTATATGCCCTCTGCAATTAAACACCTGCGTTGCGCATAATGATATCCACAGAGCCCAGCGCACAATACGGATTGTCCTTTAAGATAACAGGATTTCCCACGGAATACAATGTAGGCCAGAGAAGTAGTGGGGGCAGGAATCCAACCAACAGGGGGGAGGTCACAGAAGATGTGTTCATTCACAAGGAGGAATTGTGCTGGGTTAAGGCACCCGTACAACAGATTAATTAAGTGTGGCCCCACGCCCCCCCCCCCCTTTGGATATATTAGGTGATTAAAATGTGGCTGTAAGATAAGAGAATGGCTCTTTCCAGGCCTGAATGGGTTAATAGCCTTTGTGAATAAATTCACACTTTGTACCTAAAAGGTGTTTAGATATATATATATAGATATATATATATATATATATATTCTGATACAAACACAAATATTTTAGAGAGTGTGGAATTGTGGGTAATCGATATTTGCATAAAAAACACTTGAATTATCACTTTAATAATAATTTATTTAAAAAATATGGAATTTTATATTAATGTTTGGGTTAAAATTCCAAAGAAACAACAACAGCAACACCACTTTGATGAAAGCCCAAAGTGTGCCAGAGGAGGAGGATGATGTCACTGGCAGGATTCCAAAAGAACGAGTCGCACTAAAGTGATTCATTTGGCCTTCCTGGAGCCACCAGTGATGTAAGAGCGCTCTGCTCCTGACGTCACGCATTCTTCCTCCTCTGGGAAACTACAACGGCGCCAAAAACCCCCCCCCCCCCCCCCCCCCAACCAACCAACCAACCAGGAGTTTTACTGCTGGAAGC